>CM024619.1:42464164-43861053 GCA_014182575.1 Eucalyptus decipiens | reverse complement strand
CAATCAAGAAGAATCAAATCAATCAGCATATATACTGCAACATAACCGATTTTCGAAGAAGAATCATTACAGTTATAATAGAGCAACAAGTGTCATAATAAGGCTAACAATATAATTTCCGAATAGTTACAATAGGCAATTTTGCATCGAGCTTATATCCCTTTTCACTTCATCAGTGTCGATAAGGATCTAGGAATTACATTCCAAAATCAAGTCAAATGTCACATATCTTAGACATACAATAACTGCATAAGAACTGAGAAAGGATTCACCTAATCCCAGATTTGAGTTTGAAACTTGACTTTGAAGAAAACAAAGTGTATACAAATAAACTCATTTGCGGTTTCACTTGATCCAAACTTGCGTTCATACACACAAACACCTACGCCCATATACAAACAAAGTATCAACTACTCTCATAACAGAGATTGTGAGAAAATATCACCCCCTTTCTATGGATTAATACGTGTCAGGGATACTTATCCTCTTCGTGACAGGTACCAAGATGCTTCACTTCTCATGGAGGTTATGGCCATTACCATCGTTAGCACGCAATAGATAACATGGATCAAATAACCTATCCCTATAACTTGAATTTTGTATAAAAGTCATAAACCGCGTCTTTAACCCAATGACAGTCTTTTGTAATGCAACAGCAATTGCCTAATTAGAAAGTATGCAGTTCGATTCAGGAAAAAACAAAGATATCTCAATCTAATTGACGGCCATGTTTTAGAAGCAAATGGGAGGATAAGAAACAACTGTTCCTCCATAAAAGATGGAAAAACTAAACCGCACTATTGACTCAGTGGAAGATTAACCAGTAGCTCAAGCACACCAAATTCTAATGCAAGCGTGTATTCAGCAAAAGAAGGCCAAATAGACAAACCAAAAAGAACCCACACCTGTGCCTAGAAAGCATTTCATCTCGAGTCTCCTGTCTACTTTCAGGCCTACCTCCAATAAGCCATCGGGCAGCTTCTCGCCAACTACTTCAGTCTGATCCATTTGCGTACCCTCTTATCCTGTACAGAAACAAAAACAGTGAGGCAGGGCTTCCCTTGGCCAACCTCCGAGTATCAACAACCAATATCCAATCGACATGTACCAATTAAATGCAGAAATTCCTCTAGAAACAGCATACCAATATCGACAAAAGATAGCCGACGCAAAGCACTCTTACCATATACCCAATTCAAGAATCTACTCATAAAACATTCGCTAGCCAATTCTCAATACACGAGCAACCCATGTTTCAGAAAGATAGGTAATACATGTGTGACTACCGGCGTGTCATACTGCTCAAGAAGCTCTTGATTCAGGACGCATAATCCAACATACAAAGCTCGAAAGTAACCTGATTTGCGAATACAAATTACCCCAAGCTCGACCCGGCGATACCAAAGCCATATCACAACCCGGAAAAAAAAAAGAACCAAGCGTTCCAATTTCACCAGCAAAACAGTCATCGAAATCATTCCCAAGGTCGCCTTGCATCCCCAGAAAGGCCAACATAACGATGCAAAACGATACAAACTTACGAGAAGAGAAACATCGGAACCCACTAAAGGAAAAAGATTAGGCGACACTTTTCATTCGAGACGCTAATAAAAATTCCATCATTTACCAGCTTCAGTCGATGATGGCTGGTCGCCGAAGTCCAGAGGGAGAGAGAGAGAGGAAACGGTGGAAGAAGAGGCAAGAGGAATGAAGAAGAGGCTTGCTTTTTCATTATTATTATTATTATTTGTAATTCGGGTTAAATTATTTCGTTATTTTTTTTCTCCACGGATTTTGAAATAGTCAGCGGGGTCAGAGGCGGAACCTAGTCTGTTGGGTTTGGTTTGGACCGGCCCAAGCCCGGATGAGTACGGACTTAATTTTATGTACGAATAGTTGCTAATTACGTATAAATAAACCTTACTAATTTTCGACAGATATTTAAATTTACTTTTCACCCTGAAAGTTATTGAATGAGAACTTCCTGATCACGTAAAACTATCATATTTGATTTGGATGAGAACTTAGATGTATATATAATTTTTTACAAAACTTAGAATGCCAAACTAACCTATATCTATTTATCTAATTCTCACTCAAATCACGTATCCTAAACCTATCGAAAACCCTTGTTGAATTAGGAGATATTCGCAGAAGGTAATGTGATTTGGTGATAATTATCAATATCAAATGACATCTTTTAAAACTATCCAATTCCATGTTGAATTAGGAGATATTTGCATAACGTAATATGTGATTTGGGTGATAATTATCAATATCTAATCACATATTTTTAAACTATCCAAATCTATATATGTGTATCTAATTCCCTTCAAGATCACATATTCTAAATTTCGCTCCATGAACTCAGCTCAAAAAAGCTATCGTCTTGTTCATTTAGGAACATTCTCCGGCGAAGCAACGCATGGATTCCTCAACCCCATCACTAAACACCTCGACGTGGTGGAAATCCCGAGCTCCAGTGTCAAGTCGACAGTCTCGCCTCCAAGCACAGATGGCTCCTCCTTTCATCAAGAGATCTTGCACATCTTTCTCTTCAACCTAATAACTCGAGATTGAATCGACTTCCCTTAGCACAACCGGCTTTATATGCATTGGGACATTCACTGCGGCTCCCACATCCTCAAATTGCACGTTTCATCTGAGTAAACCTATACACCCCTCTCAACAATCGAATCATAATAGACACATTCACTATCGATTCAACAAAAATTGGATGCAGCATGGTTTTCGCCATGTAAATCCGGAATTTCCACTCAAGCGACAAGTAGCCTATGCCAAGGCATCTTGTATTGGTGGACTTGAAGGGAAGAGGTATATTCAATGTTAAAGATGGCACATGAATGTCATCCCTTGCAGGATAAATCATTAAGGTATGGAAACTCCATTTTATTGAAAATCAAGGAGAGATTTTTGCAGTCAAGAGAGGATGCCAAAGGATGGTACAATAATTCTTCAAGTTAAAGATTAGAGATGATTTGTTGGAGTGGAGAAAGAGGATTATTGGAAAATATACTGTTCCAAATTGGGTAGAACAATGAAACTAGATCTTTAGAGTAATTAATTTGGACTTTGAGGCATGATATTATTTTTCTTTAAGAATTTATTTACCTCGGGTTACCGGCAAATTTCCTCTAGGATACAATAAAGTCTCAAATGAAAATACTAAATAGAAATTTTAGTATTTTTCTAGGCCTTTCTAGGAAACAAATGGAAATAATGGTTATATATTCTTTCAAAAAAAACGAAAAATGGAAGAAGAAGATTGCGATTGAATAGACATGTTCAATAATTTATGGTAAAAAGATTGTGATTGAATAAACACGTTCAGTAATTTATAGTAAAAACAAGAAGTCATCCGAATAGACACAACTTTCCAATGATTAAGAAGTTATGTCTAAACATGTACACACTCTAAAATAACCATTGGAAGAAATAATAAAATTCAGAATTAAAAAATAAAATGTTTCAACAGGACGCTATAGTTAATTTTTTTATAAAAATAAATCAAAATTTTCAATAAATAAAAATAATGATCATTGATTAGTGTTAAACCTCGTCTATGCGTGCACTCACATCTTTTTGATGTGAGACAAGACGCATCTTATTTTTTTGTTTTACAAACAAACTACCAACGAGGATGCTCTAAGCAATGGCATTACTTACTAGTTGGATGATTGTTTCGATAGCAATGCGAAACAAAAATCAAAAGAGGTAAGAAACTGATTGTCGCCATTCATGGGCAGAAGTTTGACGGATCATGTTACTCGAAATCGATTTGTGAGAATGATTTGTCTAGTTGTGCTTACGATTGAGTTTGGATTTGAGAAGAGGGCTTTTGATGCTTGTCTAGTAATCAGAATACTTCTGCTATCATTTACTTCCGCTTGTTAAATATTTATATGAGCTACAGTGTCACCTGTTTTTCTTATTTCTGTTCTCAATTTTCACTGAGTTTTCACTGCTTAATTTCTCAGGATGGCCGAGCATGTATAAAACACTGTGCAAAGGCATATATCATTATCCATACATATCTGAAATGATTGACCTTATACACACTAACACTAACATAAAAAAAAAGACAACCTTTTTGTCATAAATTGGCCAAGTGGTTCGCAAGTTTGCCCCCAAAGATTAACTGGTCAATCTTCAATTACTAAATTCGTAGATTGAGTTGAGAAATCGAGAGTCCGATTGACTTTTCTTTGCATCGTTTTCTATGTACTGATGGGATTTAATTATATTTCCACTAAAGTAATCGCTGCTTACCAAACGAAGGCGCTCCTCCCCCTCAATTCTAAAATAACCTACAAACATCATGGTCTACGCCATACATCATTCTTCATTTTTGATAGTTTTAAATTTACTTTTCATCTTGAACAGTAATTACTCTCAATAAAAGTCCTAAAGCGCTTAGCTCTACGGGTTAATCCTGAAAAGTTATTGGCAAACTGAAAAATTTATTCTGTGAAATTAATAAATATTTTCGAATTGCTTTTCTATGTGGAAAGTTGCAGATCATGTATAAAAGTCACTAACTGTTGATTTAGTTTTAAATTTACTTTTAAGACTGAAAAATTATCACGTGGATAATCATATCCATAAGTATGTTAATAACTAGTAATCAAATAAATAAATAATTGATACAACAAGCAACAATATCTTTAACTTACAATTACATATTAAATTAATGGTTATTTTTTAATATGACAGCTAGTACAATACTTAATTACTTTATTGAATGTTACATATGATTACATGATATTCGCATTTGAATATATCAGAATTATCCAATCAAAAATCAAATCAAATCAAAGCAAAATGCGATGTCATATGAAGATGAAGGTTGCCGAGTTGGAAATCCTTCTTTTTGGTTTTTGGTTTGAAATATTTTTTATAACCCTACAATGGTTTTGTTTTTGAAAATCTATTCAATCAAACTAAAAAAATGGAACCCTAATTAAAACCTTTGTTCAAATAGGACATATTTGTAAAACCTATCTCACCAAATTAACCTGTTGATTACGATCACCTACACAAACATAATCTTTATTTTCATAGTAGAGCTCTATTTAGAAAATTATTGTCTTCAAAATCAATTGTCAATCAAATATTGAGTCAATCAAATTTATCTTGATGTAGAATTAAAACTAGATCACTAGCCGTTATACATTTTGGGCTTGTGTCATATTTTGTCAAGTTATTTCATTAGAACTTGCTTCGTTCAAAATCTGTTTAGATTCGAATTTGTTACGTTCGTATCATGTTCTATACTTGCGTCATTCTGGACATATCACATTCGGACCCATTCCATTTGTATGTAAAGTCTGAGTATGTTCTGTTTGAAGTAGACTTCACAATCTGGACTTGATGCAACATATTCATCTTTAATCCTGGTTCGAACATATTTAGCCTTAAGGTCTCGGACATAGTTTGAATAAGTTCAACTTTAGCAAATAGTCTATCATTTGGATCTTCCAAGTATAATACTTGATAATATCCTTCACATATTCTATCATCTGCATAATCTGTTACTCAATCATTATACACAATACTAGCATTTGATTTATTTTGTCATTTTAAAAATATCATAAGAGATTTCCACAACTCTCTCATTATGTGAAAGCGATAGAGACATTGAGAGAAAATCATAAGCATCATGCCACACGTTGGCCATCGCACCTACCGTAGAACCAATGACGAAGGTGAGATTCACATTGAGCTTAAAGGCTCCCTTCTCTAATGCTTTCCAGCTTGTAGGTGAAGTCCGCTTCAAATCTGATTTTCCCCCTTGTTTCACACTCCAATTTTGAAATTTTTATGCAAGTTGGGTGCTTCATCTACTGTCTCCTATGGATCTGGTGTTCTAGCTTTAAAGATTGCCTTGTTTTGTGCTTTTCATAAGTACCGGAGCACTTCAGCTACAAGTTCAAGTGGTGGTGGGTCTAGTGCATCACTCTTGTAGCTTAAAATCCATTGATCTATACTTGTAAGTCCTCTTATTTGGAGTTGAACTTGTAAGTTATGATCGGACCAGATTTTAGTTGTCTAGGGACGTAGGAGAAAGACATGCTCAGGAGTTTCCAGTTTTTCTCTTACACACTAGGCACAACGGATCAGGTTAAATTCTTCACTTGGATAAGTTTTCCTCTGAGGGCAGGGCATTTGACATATTTGCCATAGGAGTAGTTTGAATCTGGGCAGAGTGTTTAGGTTCCATACTCTAGACCATAGGGTTCATGGGACTTGGCGTGAGGATACAGCTTGATGGTTGGATGGGTTGTCTGTCTTTGTTTTTTTTTCTTTTGAGATGGTTGTACCCGCTTTTAACAAAGTAGAAACTTGATGTGGCTACTGTCCGTATTACCTTTTCATTTTCTTCCATTGTTGGGATGGGAATAGCCAAGATTTCTCCACTTTTCTCTCATCAAACAAGTTGCGAAGGCTTTGTTCTTTCCATTTGGCTTGATTGCTATCTTTTAGTTCAACCACTAGTTTAGGTTCATCTAGGTTTGTTGGTCTTGCAATTGTGCCCCTCTTATCCGCTTGCCTTCTCGAATTTTAATCGATTTTTCATTCCCAACTAACCATTGAACCCAGCCAACTATTACATCTCTTCCAACTAGTAGACTATGCCAACCTCAGTATGATCTTTGTCCTTTCTTTGCATACCTAAAGCTAGTGTTGGGGTAATAGGCCCATCATAATTTGACACCAAAGTGTCAAGGGTGATTGCGTCAACCTTTAAGCCTATTTGCCTAGCATAACCCTATTAAAAGTGATGAGGTCTTTAAATCCATACCCTTTGCTATCCTTCCTTTTCTTCATTACATCCAATATTTCCAATGTACATTAGCCTTCGAGTCATTGTTTTTCCACCGGAATGAAGGGATCTTATGTTCAATAGCTCTACAAACTGAAAGTGGGACCTTGAAAATTGACATGGCATATTGCAGGAGAGCCTAGATGACTATTTTCAAAAGTATTTCCTTCCTGCCTTTGACATCATTTTTCCTTCCATCCTTCAAGCTTCATATTGACAAAACGAGAAAATACTTGGGTATTCTTTCAGAATTTTGCCAATTAAGTCCTAAACTATTTTACATTTTACAAATTGAGTCCATTTGGTCAATTTTAGCCAAAATTTATTGACGCGGATGCAGTCATCCTACGTGAACATGGCCAAGGTGTTGACGTAGAAAATTTATAATTCTTTTTTTTTAAATTATGACTTTTTATTATTTATTTATTTTTAAAAAAAAATTTATTTCTTTATTTTTCATTCCAAGCCGGTGAGGGTCAATGGTGTTTGTTGTCCTATGTGACACTATCTATGTCCACATTAGCGATTTTCGGTTAATATTGGCCTGATTGACTCAATTGGCAAAACGGAAAGACTTAGGACTCAATTGCACAAATTAAAAGGTTTATGATTGGATTGATAAAAGTCCAACATGTTTAAGACTTTATGAACAATTTTCTCTGATAACCTAGATCTAGTGGGTTCAAAAAGATTGTTGTCGCTGCCAATATTTTGGATTTTGAGGGGTTGTTTAGACACGAGGACCTCATTATCCATAGCGAGTATGAACTTGTTGCCAGCTTGGCTGATGATCAATATCGTTGGCGAACACATTAAAGAGGCCTTGAATACAGAACCGTGCTTGGAAATCCTCTCCTCCACCCATTTTGCGCCGTGCTCCGTCCTTTGAGCTTATATAAAACTGAGGGTTTCTCCGATCATCCAAGAGACCCTTTTGGAAGCCTTGTCTTCTGGGTCCTTTGAGAAAATGATCAGCAACATAATTGAAGCTAAAAAGAAGGTGGCGAAACTTAAATCAGAGAGAGACATAGCTTGTGATGCGATTGGGGCTGATTCAACTTAGTATTGAAGGAGGGTAATTTTATTATGTTAAATTACCCCAAAATGGAATGAGATCCTCTACCTCTTCGATATATTTATTTGGTGTCTCATCCATTTAAACTATTAAATATAGTTCCACATCAACTGAATATATAGTTATAATATGTCTTATATACAAGGTAGTGCTTTCGCCTAACAGAGACTTGGTAGATTTTTTTATTCTTTATTTTATTTTTGGTTGATACTTGGTAGATTAAATCTACGTGCATTTTATGCTTAACAGCACTTCACTTAGGAGCTCTTTCTGGGCCTGATCTTAGGCATGATATGGCGAATTATGACCTCCTCCAGCTCCAATTGCGACCACTCGTACCCTATCACCAAGTTGTGCACCACCGTGAGTGTCTCCACTCGCAAACTCGTTCCCGATACACGTCTGGAGTCTGCCCCTGAAGGAACATAGGTGAAGGGCGGGATCGGCCTCAATGTGCTCTCGAAGCGAGACAATTCAAACTCGTTCGGTCTCTCAAATATGTTGGTGTTCATGTGCGTTCCGCACGCTACCCATAATACCTAATTCTCGATAACATTTTTATGAGTACATTTTTCACTTGCAAGGGATGGACACCTTTGCAAATTCAGATCATTCGACATCACAAATGAGTGATTAAAAAGATTTGACAACTATTGAAAAGGGCAAATACCATAAAAAATCTCAAGCTATACCCATTATGATACAAATATCTCCAATTTTTTTTTTGTGTCGCAAAAAATTTAAACTTGCATATTATGACACAAATACCCAAACGATTTATGTGTCCTGAAAAAGCCTAAACTTATATATACCCTCTATTTCAATTTTATCTCGTGTGTATCTTTTCACACTGGTATAAGTTTTGAGTTTTTTATAAGAAAAAAGTTTGGGGGCATTTGTGTTACAATGGGCAAGTTTATGATTTTTAGTGACTCCAAGAAAATTTTGGGACACTTGTGTCACAGTGGATATAGTTTGAGATTTTTTGTGTATTAACCGTATTGAAAATCATGTACATATTTGTTTTCACATTAATTCAGTATATACAAAGGTAATTTTGCTTCTTCTTTTTTTCCTGTGATCAACCAGAAAATGTTGCTTGCCAGCCTTTGGGAATTTCGTAGCCACCGAAGCTAATGTCTTTGGGTGCTTTTCTAAAGTTACCAAACACCGGAGGGATGAGCCTCATCAACTATTGAGCCACTCTCTATGTGTATCTCGTCTTTTGTATGTCGCCCCAGCTAAGTCCTCCTCCTTTCTCTCTTCCCTTCAATATTTCCTCAAGCTATGTATAAAAATGAGGATTACATCAAAACCGATCACCAGTGAACCGTTAATATAAATATCGGATCTGAAATTTAACATAGTATCTCGAGCATCCATTCAAATTTGTCGCAAACCCTTCAATTAATTGTTTGGTTCAAGTTTTAGAAGAATGATACACTTTAATGAGCACGAGAAATTTAGTGTGATTTGATAATAACATAAGTAAGAAAATTCCAAATAAGGACCGAAGTGAATTTTTTCTCAAATAAAGATCCAAACTGAACTTTGTGTCAAATAAGGACCCGAAGTTGACCCATTGTTTCAAAGGACTTGAAGTGAATTTGTGTCAAATAAGGATCCGAAATGATCAAGTTAATCTCTATTAAGGACCTTAGCTCGCCAATGCGGACATTTTCCATCGATTAAAATATGGGCAATTTTGTCAGAAATTTGTGATTGGAAAAAAATGGAAAATTCTAAATTAATTAAGTTTAGGTTATTCATTTAGATGTTTATGTTTTCTTCTTTTCTTCTTCCTCATCTTTGTTCCTCACCAAATCGTTGCCCGGTCGTCATTGTGACTCGATTCTCGTCGCTCCTCGCCTTGCTCGACCGACGGAGAATTTGGGTCTCCGCAAACAAAGAAAGATGCATGGTTTTCTTCTTGTTTTTTTAATTCGTGCCTCAACGACGGAGAATTTGGGTCTTCGACTTTGCAAAGGATGGGTACAAGGAATGGGGAGATCTTCGGTCTTTGACTTTGCAGAGGACGGGTACAAGGATCGTGGACACCATAGAAAACCTAGGGTTTTTTTTTTATATTTTATTTTTAGGATTTGGTAATTTTCCTTATATTTTTTTGGACAAAATTGCCCAAACTCCATTCGTAAAAAATGTCACATGCTTGATAGCCGACGAATATTTGGCCGTGACAAGTAAAGCTCGGGTTCTTATTTGGAATTGATTCAATTACTTCGGGTCCTTATTTGAGACAATGGATTCACTTTAGATCGTTATCTACACAAAGTTAATTTCGGTCTTTATTTGAGAAAATCGGTACTTCGAATCCTTATTTGGAATTTTCCCCATAAGTAATGATAAACCTATCTAAACTATTATCGAGATAGGGGGATACATTTCAATTGCTTCTTATAGACCTCGAATCTCTTGCTAACTTCCATATCATCAGGCTCAAAGGATTGCCGGAGTATCGTGACTTGCTATCATCAACATGATAAAATTGTCCACAATCATCTCTTCATTGATTGGTTCTTCATTCTCATCCCTTAATGCTAGCAAGCGGCTTATCACGTGGTTCTTAGCATCTAATGTTCCTGCCAAAATCTCCTCCTTCTGTTCCTCAAAATTGGCAAAATGCAGTCCACGATCCTCGACCGACTTGAAGTCCCTTCGTGTTGGGAATACGAGATCCTAAAACGGATTCGACATTAAATCGAATCCCTAAAACGAATGCGGAAGACGAGCCCAGAACAAACATGTATCACCGACAAAGGCATATCACAAAATCGAGCGTACCTTATTATCCACAGATTAAACACTAATGTTGGAGTTTGAGGAAGAATCTTAATCCCGTTCTACCAAGAAGCGTGCTATTGCTATTAGGGAGAGAAAAATAAAGCGTACTTTTCTTACATTGTTTGAAGGGGGGAGAAAACGTTTCATCTGAAGGACGTGCATTGTTGTTTGAAGGACGTCACGTTCCCTCAAAAGGTAAGTCCTTTTTATTTCTTTCCCTCAAAGTGTCTCTTCCAAGGGACGCAATCTCTCAACATAACATCTCATCCAAAAGACGCAACCCCTGAATGCACTCTTTCATCCATGGGCTCTAATCTTGCGGGCCGGGTTCTTAGGCCCAACATGGGCGGACGGGCCAACTTAGGCCCCTCTACATAAATAAAACCATCATCTCCCACTCGCACATGGTGGGCCGAACATGATCCTCTTTACCTAAATGCAACATTCATACCGGTGAATAATTCGTGCGACCAGCATACTTTGAGAGCTCGTTGCCATACATCTGTTAAGAATATATAGAAGATCATAATGAGCATCATACTTTGAGTAGATTTAGTATGCAGTGCCCTAGATCGATGATCACATTTATATCTTTCTCTTGATCTCTTTTTAATCATTGATATATTGTATTCACAATTATGATTATCCCAAAGACAGTCATAATTGGTCGACCAGTGAACACAAAACTAATATGTGATTCTCTAAATTTGATCTTCCTCTTTTCTTCAAACTCTCAATTTCAGTTCAGCTTGCTTTTCTAAAAATGTTCCATTAGATCGAATCAATTTATGATCATTAGCAACATCCTAAGATAGCAAACACTAAATAGAAATATTGAGAATAAGTAAGAGTCATGAGGGCATTAATTTGAGGAACTCTTTTCCTCAAAAGTCTCACACGGTATAAAATTTGAGATCAAACTTTTGTCACTCTTATTGGTCGTCTCATGCATACATAATATAAAATAGGTATTACAGTATTTAACTCATTTCCCATGGAACGTATGTCTACACCTTTAATACCGTATAGATGATAGTTCAGACATATATAATATCTAACTCGAGTTTACATATCTACTCATTCACGAATTCATCATAACTCACATATGGCATTATAGACGATAAAGTAAAATATGTGGGTTATTTTAATTCCGGACATAATAAATATTATATCATCATCTTAACACCCAGTTAATCGACATATATATTTTAAGCTTGAGCTCTCAATTATCACATAGATAATAAGCTTAAAAACCGTCTCATCTTTATTTATCGCACAAGAATAAATAGGCGATTACCCGTGTGAGTGGGCTAATATTTTATTGTCCGACATACTTTCTCAACTTAATATAACGCACTGAGCATTAAGATGCATAAACGTCAAACAAAGATTCATAGGCATTAATGATGAAAAGCACAAATTCATTAAATGCGTACACTTAAGGGAAAATTACAATATTCAGTACATCAGCCTCTACGCAATCCTAGAGATTTCACATGGCCACAAAACACATCTCTAGGCATTGGCTTTGTCATTGGATCTGCTACCATTCTATGCGTAGATATATACTGTAAGTTTACATTTTTTCGTGCAACCATATTTTTGACAAAATTATACTTGGTATCTATATGTTTGGTATTGCCATGATATTTTGGATTTTTGATGTATGCTATTGCTGCTTGGCTATCACAGTTAACCAATAATGGATTTGCAGCATACTCAATAACACCTAAATGATCCAAAATTCTCTTAAGCTAAACACTTTCTTGAACTGCATCGATAATGCCACAAACTCGGCTTCCATCGTAGACAAGACTATGCACGTTTGCTTCTTCTTTGCTCCAAGATATGGTGGCATTATTCAAGAAGAAAGCAAAGCTAAAGGTAGATTTCCTTTCAACCAAATCTTCTCTCTAATTAGCATATGAATAGCCTTCAAGTCGCAGATCCTTTCCTTAGTAATTCAGCTTGTAATCAACGGTTCCCTTTCAAATACCTCGGTATTTTTAACGGCTTTCCAATGTGCTTGACCTGGATTGAATTGGTATTTACTCACTATTCCAACCGTAAAAACATACGTCGGGTCTTGTACACATCATAGCGTACATCAAACATCCCACAAGACTAGCATAAGGAACATGTCTCATTTGTTCCTTTTCTTTGGAGTCATTGAACACAATCTATGACTCAATCCTTCACCTTTTGCAAGGGGAGTATCAATGGGCTTACAATCTTGCATACGAAATCGTTCCAAGAACCTTATTTATGTATGTTTCTTACGAAAGAGATAACGATATCTTCGAACGTTCTCTTGAAATCTTAACTCCAAGAATGCAGCCTCACCCATATCTTTCATCTCAAAGTTGGAAGATAACCAACTCTTGATATTAACAAACTCCATATTGCTTAGGCAATTAGTAAATCATCAACATATAATGATATGATTACAAATTGATCTTTGGATCTTTTGATATATACACAATGATCCTCATCTATCATTATAAAATCATATGCCATCATGGCATTATGAAAATGTAAATACCATTGTTTCGACGACTGCTTATGGCCGTATATCGATCTCAAAAGTTGACATACCTTTCCTTCTTGGCCTTCCATAATGAAACCAGTAGGTTGTTCCGTATATATTTCTTTTTCTAATTCTCCATTGAGGAAAGCAGTCTTTACATCCATTTGATGTAACTCAATATCCATATTAGCCACTATTGCGAGAATAATGCGAATTGAGATAAATCTCACGACGGGAGAAAATGTTTCCTCATAGTCAATTCCTTCCTTTTGATTATACCATTTTGCCACAAGGCGAGCCTTATGCCTTTCTATCGAACCATCAGATTTACGCTTAATTTTAAGAACCTATTTGTTCCTAATGGCTTTGCGTCCTTTTGGAAAATCAACCAATTCCCAAACATAGTTTGACTTCATTGACTCCATTTCCTCTTTTATTGCATGAATCCATTTTTCCTTATTAGGGCAACTTAAAGCCTCATTTACATTCGTTGGCTCATCTTCATCTTGGAACAATCATAAAAGTTTCCCCTTCAATGTCAAAACGTTGACGGGGAATACTTTACGACTGTTCGCCGTACGAGAGATGGTACACTTTGCACATTATTCCCCATTATGTTTCCACTCAAATGAGATAATGATGATATTGTCTCATCATGTGTTTATAATTGAGAGTGAGTTGAATTAAATTCATCACTTCTCATTTTACTCCCACTTAGACGAACTCCACTAAATTCATTATCGGGATCCAAAGTTTCAAATAGGGAGTAGTCCTCACCTATTTTGCCCATTTTAGGAAAATCATTCTCTAAGAATGTGAAATTCATGATTCAAACTCAGTTATACTCCCACTTTCTTGCTCACCTATGAACATATTTTTGAGTGTTTAGAGTATTTTATGAAAATAATATTCTTTATTAAAGGACCCAATTTCCCAAACTTGTGAGAGGGCTCATGAGTATAGGTAGCATAACCCCATGGCTTAAGGAAACTTAAGTCCGGTTTTCTACTTGTCCATAATTATATGGAGTGGAAGTAACTGATTTAAAAGGCACTCGATTGAGCATATAGGCAGCAGTTAACAACGCATCACTCTAAAAAGTGATAGGTAAGTTAGCATGCGCCATTATGGACCTAACCATTTCCAATGGTTATGTTCCTTCTGTCCGCAATACCATTTTGTTGAGGAGTATATGGAATAGACAACTGTCTTTCTATTCCTTTTTCATCACATAATTTTCTGAACTCATCAGACAAATATTTTCAACCTTGATCAGATCTCAATACTTTTATTTTCTTGTCTAATTGATTTTATACCAAATTCATAAACCTTTTGAAACAACTTAATGCTTCAGATTTATGAGAAATCAAATAGACATATCTAAAACCGGGTATAATTATCTATAAATGTGATGAAATAAACAACCCCACGCCTTCCTCTCACATTCATTGGACCACAGACGTCAGAATATATAAATGCAAAGGAAATTCAGCTCTTTCAC
Organism: Eucalyptus decipiens; assembly: GCA_014182575.1. Lineage (NCBI taxonomy): Eukaryota > Viridiplantae > Streptophyta > Magnoliopsida > Myrtales > Myrtaceae > Eucalyptus > Eucalyptus decipiens. Next base: position 43,846,304 of record CM024619.1, on the reverse strand, counting down.
ATTTTCCAAATGGTTTCCTTGTCGTTTTCCCTACAGGCAATGCTCACACATAGGCAAACCGACATTTTCAATGTTGCCCAACAAGCCCCCTTTGACTAGTCTATTCATACGTTGTTGGCCAATGTGACCAAGTCTAGCATACCACACACTCACATCATTATCATATAAATTAGGAGACGTGAAAAGGGAATAGCAAACATTGGCATTAACATAGTCAATATTTAATACAATGAAACAATCTAGAAAATAACTACAACCATAGTAATTTGTATTCAAATACAAATCTACACCACTATTATGGAAGTTCATATTGAAACCAAGCTTAACCAACACTAAAACATACACTAAATTCCGACGAATCTCCGGAGCATACAATATATCATGTAAGAACAAAGTGTGTTCACCACGCATGTTCGGTTGGTGTGCCAATCCCTTTTACTTTTGCTTTGGAGCTATTTCCTACATAGATTCACTTAATTCCGAGTTGGTACTCATCGGAATTCCCACGAAGGATTCTCTATCATTCACTACATGGTTTGTCACTCCCGAATCTACAGTCCACAAAGGATTAGATTCAGCTAAGAATACAGAACTTGACACATTAGCAAAGTTCTTAAGAGTACAATGGGTGAGTACCTTCTTTGACTCATGATAGTCGCGAGTATAGTGACCCTTCCGTCCACCCAGTTGTAACACTTCACCCTTGAAATACTCTTCACTCGAGGACGTTTTCCTTTCTTATGTTGGTTAGCTCTTGGTTTTTTTTTTTTTGCAAGAAGGACTTGCTTTCTTGCATTTCCACATATTGAACGAATTAATGCGCTTGCGCTTAGAGCTCAGCTCCTTCGAGCTGGAAGCAATATAGCAAATATGTGTTTCCTTCTCAAATGCCTCGAGGTAGTTCTGCTAGCTCAAGATGGCACACAAAGATCCTCAAGTTCTTCCATAACATGGTCAAGAGCTTCTAGTGCTTATTTTTTTCAAGCACACATTGAATTTTCATATTCAATAAAATTCTTGTCGTTCATTTTGTCTTCTTTGTTCAAATCAGCATTTATGTTCTTAGTTGCTAAAGTTATCGATTTGAACATATCAGACATAAATTATTAATACTTATCATTTATGCATCCATTTTGCATAAACCCATCATATTAATGAATAATTTTAAGTATGGTTTATGAATCAAAAGGTCACTATGTTTCCAATCATCATCCAAAAAATCATAACTTAAAACTATCATTAATATAATCTTCTATGCAAAATAAGTTTAGGAAAGTCACTAAAAATTTCTTGAACTTCCCACGATGTATTGTAAATTAACATACTAATTTACAGCAATAAATAACATTGAACTTTCAATAATCAAACATGTTCATTACACTAAGTAATATATTCAGAAGAAAAAATATCAACATAGAAAGAGATAACTACACCTAAAACATCTCAAACTAATCTAATAAATAAATAGGGAAAGTTTTTCTAATCTATCGGTAAAATTCTTTAAGAAATCAAGGCACATTGGCCAACTAAGGAAAGACTTTTGGAGAGCTCCCATGCCACCTTCAAGGCGCATTCACTCTGCGCCATGTGGCATTCATCCCAAGGGTTAAAGTTTTGGTTAACTCGATCCTATAATATTCTCTTACAAAAGCTACTGCAAGCCTCCTATAATCCGAGACCACATTGACCTTTCATAGGAGATCTAACATTGCTTGCCATTTAGGTGGACTAATGTTCATTAAAGCTGGCACCTTCTCAAAATCCGGCATAGGATAACCATTCTAGATGATTTCTTGTATCATCTAATTGACCCTAATCATGTGTGATACTACATCACCGTCGTTCCACGATAATTAACTAACTCTGTCATTAGCCCTTTAAGTCTTGCATTTTCTTCGTCCGTTCTCGAAAATGCGGGTATGCGTGCATAACGCATCATAGTTTTACGCAATAAATGCGGCAAAAATGGATTACTTATAACTCATAATGGACAAAAGGGAAAATGCGGAATTTTCCATGGTTCATGCAACAAATGCAGAATAAAAAAAAAAGGATTACTTATAATCCATAATAAACAAAATTGGAAAATACAAAATTTTCCTTTTTTTTTTCCAGTCGGTCAACGCTAGTCAACGGTGGTCAACTCTAGTCAACCGTCAACGGATGACTGGGTCGAGTGAATGAGTCGGATCAAACGGGTCAAGTCAATGGGTCAAAGGTGGTTAACGGTCAACGGGTCGATCGGACGGTCGAGCCGGTTGGACCGGTCCGATCGGACGGGCCGGGTCGGACGAACTGGCGCATGTGTCACGCGCATGCGCGGGCTAACGTCACGTTGCGTCGGCCCGGCACGTGTGCGGCACGCACAAGGCTTCCGCGTGTGCGTCGCGTGCCTGGGAAATGAATCGGCACGTGCGTCGCACGCGCGCCGGTAGAGACCGAATCAGTACGTGCAACGACTAGTTCCTTGCGGCTGCGCTTGGCGGCGCGTCCAACGGCCTCCGACGACGATCCGCCACTCGTTTTTCTCATATCGACGAGAGCTTCGACCCTGCGCTATCAAAAATGAATTTTGACTTGCAGAAAATCACAAAATAGGACGAACAGTCCGCAGGTGTCGAGTTTTTCCGTCCTCGATCGACTGACAACGGCATTTTTCGAATTTCGCCCTAAAAAATTGTTCAATAACATAAAAGGGGATCGGGAAACATGAACTAGGACTCGATACCAATGTCGGGAATACCTGAATCCTTAAAACAGATTCGACACTAAATCAAACCCCTAAAACGAATGTGGAAGACGAGCTCAAGAACAAACATGTATCACCGATCAAAGGCACACCACGAATCGAGCGTATTTTATTATCCACGGATTAAATATCAACGTTGGAGTTTGAGGAAGAATCTTGATCTCGTTCTACCAATGAGCGTCTTGTTGCTATTAGGGGGAAAAACATAGCGTACTTTTCTTACGTTGTTTGGAGGGGGGAGAACACGTTTCATCTGAAGGACATACGTTCCCTCAAAAGGTACGTCCTTTTTATTCTTTTCCCTCAAAGCGTCTCTTCGAGGACGCAACCTCTCAATGTAACATCTCATCCAAAAGACGTAACCCCTCAACGCACTCTTTCATCCATGGGCCCTAATCTTGTAGGCTGGTTCTTAGGCCCAACATGGGCGGACGGACCAACTTAGCCCATCTACATAAATAAAACCATCACTTGAAAAGACGCTGCCGGGGAAATTCAATGAGAGACCGGGTGGCCTTGAAGGCAAGACTTAAATCGTCAGTCTCTCCTTGGTGAACTCATCCTTGGTGTCAAAGAGGATGTCGCTTGCTACATTGAAAGTGAGCTTCTTCATGAAGACAATGACCTTGATGGTGTCTCTCTCTCTCGGTTTTTTCGAGAATTAGGTTTCTAACTATGTCATCCATTCAAGACTTGAGCAGCTCTTTAAAGGCTTAAAGGAAGAAACATGCGGGATAATCGCCTGCAGGGTGGGAGTCCTCGTGCTGTCTCTGTGAAGGCGAGTTGAGGCCTTGAAAAGATTCCCAACCCATTCTCGAACCGGCCACAATGCCCTTCTTAAAAAGGTGCACAGTCAGCACGTTTGATTTTCGTGAAGCCGATCCCTAGGTAATCAATCCTGGGGCAGGTTCAAGGAAATGATGGTGCTCGTCCGAAGGACGGTGCTTTTGACATAGTTTTATAGGCTTCTGGTTTCAAGAAGCTAAGCATCGCCCCTTATTAATTTGTACACGCAGGATATTATGTGAATATTTATACAATTCATCATCCATGAAAGTGCGGTTTCAAGAATTTATCATAGCTAATGTATTCTCGTAAGGCTTTAGCATTTGCATGGAATGTGGTCATTATCTCAAACGGTTAAAAATCCGAATGACGCTTCAAATCTTAAGAGTGAGCACTTCCTAATTTGTGCAAAATTGTGAAAGCAAGTGCATAATCGCTAAATTACAAAAACTAGTCACAATGATAACTCGAAAGCTGTTTGGCGTCAAGATAAAATTCGAAATATGATATGACTTATCCTATCTTACATTTTGGTGCTTGCTTAGGACCAGATAAAGTTGGATATAAGAAAGATATAATGTTTGGATAAAATTATCCCATGGAAGAAATAAAATAAAAGTGGATAGGATTTCCAATATTTATAAAAGGAAGGTTATTTTTCTCAAATAAAAAACTTATTAAATTAACAAAATTAAAGTTATATTTTAATATAAATAATATTTGAATTCTAATTTAAGAAATTAAAAATAAAAACATAAAAATTTATTTTTAAATTTAATCTTATTATATATATATATATATTCAACTTAAATTCTATCTTTTAATATACATTCAATCTATAAATTATATATTTATATTAATTACAAATTTTAGATATTTTTGTATTTTGGTATATTAGTACAATTTACTATTTAATAAATTTTTATTAAAGAATGATGAAGGGGAAAAAGAAGTAATAAAGAAAATAATTTAAAAAAGGAGGAAAAATAAAATAAAATAAAATAAAAATAAATTTGGGAATAGTGTCAAGAGAACTTTTCACCATCTCCATTTATAAACTTTTAGGTGCATTTACAATGATATGCCGTTGATACAAAAAAAAAATATATATATATATATATTTATATTTATTTATATTTATATAATGTGAATATATCTAACTTTAATATTGAGATTCACCTTTGATATAGGAAAATCCAGGATTTCATATCCTATCTTATTCATCTATTTTAATTAGAAATCCGAACGACCAAATATAGCCAAAGTACATGGATCCAATGAGTTCAAAAAGACTATTTTTGCTAGCAATGGCCTAGCTTGTGTGGGGTTTTTTGGGGGCAAGGACATCATCATAAAAAATAAGGTAACCAAAGATCAGACGATCGTAAACTTAGTCTAGTCCTCTCAATGAATGGATCTTGGCAATGCCTATCCATTTGGTCAATTGATATCGGCAATTAAGAATGATATTGTCCACGACATACAAATTAAATATGGGATGGAATTGTAATAACAGGACATATTCATAAAACTTCCCTAACAACGTTCTTGTAGTGATCGTCCGTCTCCATATGGCAAGCAACGATCAAACAATGATATAAAAGAAGTGGAAGAGGTTAAAGTGTTTTTTTTTTTTTTGGTGGTTGAAAGAAAGAGGTTAAAGTTTGCAAAATTCCTTTCTTTGTCTTCCCTCTTGATGTTAGAATGCACATATGAATGAGGTGTGTTAGAGAAATCTCACAGTGGAGAATTGATATGATGTAGAGTACTTAATATCTCTAAATCAACTTATAACTCATTGATATAAGCTTTCGAGTGAGTATAGATTCAACTAAATATATTAAGAGGCTCGAATATGGGCTCTGTCTTAGCGATCTCCCCATGCAAAGGTATCGGACTTTTACTATGTGTACCAACAAATGATATTAGGCAGATGATTGTGGTTTTTAGGCAAGTGGATGTTGTGGTGTAGCAATGCGGGCCCATAAGTTGATGCAGAAGAATACTTGAATTAAGGGGGAACAACCTAACACCGAGCTCACACGTGAGGAAGAGAATGTTACTTGAATTAAGGGGGAGCAATTTTAGTACTAAGCTCACACGTGAGGAAGAAATTGTTAGGATATACGTGCAAGTAAGTTGTATTGAAGAAATTCTACATTGGAGAATTGATGTGGTGTATAACAGTTAATATATCTTAGTTGGCCCATAACTTATTGGCTTAAACTTTTAAGTGTAATGGGTCCAACTTGATATATTAACGAGCTCAACTTTTGGCTTCCTCTTAGCGATCTCCTCATGCAAAATATCGGACTTTTACTACGCGTTCTCAACACTTGATTCCTCACTATAAACTCCAAAACAATAGGAAGTTTCAGCAGTATATGCAGCAAATGTTTCTTTGGAATGACCGAACGTCCATCAAGATCATATATTATTCCAAGAAATAAAGCCTAAATCCATACTTAAGAATGCATTCTCCAAAGCGTCAAGACGCAATCATTCAAGGATCAGTGGAGTTTCCGACTTTAGTGCCATAGTTAAGTACGTATGGACGTAATCATTACTCCTATGTTTTCAACGCTTCAAAGAAAAATTGAAGCCCCATCATAATTTGTTCGAAGAAAGTATCGTAGAAAATCAATCATTCATCTTATTCTTTCCGCCAAATAAGATAGACATAATCAATCACAGTATAGGAGACACAAACTATCGATGTTTTTAGATGTGGATTTCAACCTACAAAATTTCATTGTTTTTGTGTAGTACAATGCAATAAAGTAAAGATAACTGAAAAATAATAAATTTGTTTGATTTATGCAGGGCTTCTAAGTAGATGGCCAACGGTAATTATAGTGGTGGTACCGTAACTGTTTTTGACAAGAATCACAGAACACAAATCCACAAGCTCCCAGAGAGCAGGAAGGCAGCTTTCTATTAGCCAACTACGTGTTGGCCTAATAACATCTGCAAATGCCAAGAATACAACATAAACGAAGACTAGAATCATAATGGAGACGAAGCCACGATTGACAATGCCACACCTCCCCGGAGGGCGAACAGTCGAATCGTTTCTTTGATTTTTTTTTTTTTTGTAACATTTACTACTTTTCTCCTCCACCACCAAACCAAACATCTTCAAAACTAGAACATAACAGACCGAAATTATTGACCGAGTGTGTTAGATGTACTAAAACTTTAAACCAGAACCATGGAACTTCTCTTCCATGACACTGTCAATTCTCTTGTCAGCACTCATGTAATTCCCCCAATCTCCAACCTCACCTCTTCTGAAGAACCACTTGTTCTCTACTCCAAGAGACCCCTTCCCGCTCTTATTCACCTCCAATGCACTCAAATTGTCGAAGCTACACATCCTCAGTATTCCCTCCACAGTCCCGTCTTTCAGTTCTTCTTCGCTGAATGGACATCCCAGGAAATCGGCCAGCCTCCTCAATTGAACATGCGGGTCCTCTTTCATCTCCTCATACATCAAGAACAACACCTTTCCAGGCATCTCCGAGCTCACCTTGTGGTAACCCAGCACATGCTCCCAGTAAGGCCCATAGAGGCTCAGCCCTCGACAAAACTTGTCGAGGCACTCTGGGAGTGGAATCTGGCCCTTTTCTTTGGCCTTCACTTTGTTGGTGAAGTGCCACAACGAGACCAACATGTCCTTAGGGTTCCTACACAGATAAACCAGCTTGCACGTGGAGTCCCTCACCGACCATGGAAGTGAGGAAAAAGGCAAGTGGGTGGCAAAGAGCCTTGGGGACGCAAAAGCAGCGAGATCGGGATTTTCTTGCTCGAGATAGAGCTTGACATCCAAGAAGGGCACGAGGTCGTGGGGGTTCTGGGTTAGGAGAGGATGGGGTTGTTGTGAATCCAAGTCAGAGTACTTGGCACGGTTCAAGAGAGCGAAGAGGATGGCCTTCAGCCAGGTGGTGCCGGATTTTAAACTGGTGACAAGGAGGATGTCTGAGGACTGGGCTTGGAAGTGGTTTTGGAAAGCGATGACACCCTTCAAGAGATGAGAGGGGAACCAGAAGCCCTGGTACAAGCAGATAGTGGGGACGAGCCAGTCTTCTTCCGAAGGGAGAGAAACGAGCAAGTCTTTGCATGCTTGCGACGTTTCCTCGTCTCGATCACAGAAAGAAGGAGGAGGTTGAGAGGCTTGCATGGCAGTGATGGCGATGGTGGCGGTGGAGGAGGAGGAGAAGAGTTGTCAAGGATTATTCTAGCTAGCTAGCAATGGGGTTTAGTTAGGAAAGGCCTAGTTGATGTTGTCTGCACAACTGCATTAAATAGAGGCTTCTTGCATGAGAAAGATCGTTGTGAGGATAAGATTGGAAACCCAAAACGAAAATTTTCATATGAACAACATGGTAAGTTTGATCCACATCAGAGATTGACTTTTGTAATTTATACAATAAAATGTTGTTTGATTTCTTTTAAAATATGTTTCGAGTTAACGAAACCTGACCTGAGATGAATTGAAGAGGAAGCATGGAGTTAATTTTTTGACGTTGATTGAGCAAGTTTCAGACTTCAATTCAGGCAACTTGCTTATAACGATCGAACTGGAGTTGGCACAAGAAAGAAAATTTTATCTTTTCCTATCTTGACTCAGCGTGAGCTTTCTTCTTTGACTTGGCCAACATGGGTGCAAGAAAGAAATAAAATATACGGATGTCTTTCCTTGGGGAAGTTGGTTTGATACTGTCATATTGGAGTCAGACCTGATTTCTTGTCTCTGCATATAATGTGTGTCTCCCTTGCAAATGAAAAACACCCTTATAAAAATGCTTCCGACAAATAGATTATATGTGGGCAGCGTGCGGAACGCACATGAACGATGACGTATTCAAGAGAACGGACCAGTTCGAACCGTCTCGTTTCGGGAACCCATCGAGGCTGATTCTGCTGATGTTATTTTGAATTCCACAAAATTTCGATCGATTAGAAATTCGAAAAAAAGTTGATTGGGAAGTCTAGGAAGGCTTGGACCTTGCAGGCTATACTTCTCTAGATATATTTCCTAAATTTGGACCTATCTATAAGAGATTCATGGGAAATAGTCCAAATTCAATGTAACTAGGATATGTCATGATATCCCTGATATTTAGGGGATAATCACTAAAGATTTATTAGTTAGTTTCAAAATTGATAAGATCTTTAGAGTGAAATTCCTTTTTCGTACTAGGATTACGGAAGTGTGGATTTGAGGATCTATTTATTCAGCATTGTATCTTATATTGTAATAGGCTCAAGAAATAAGAAATTGTCTCTCTCCCCGTGGACATAGGCAGATTTTTGTCGAATTACATAAATCTCTCTTGATTATTCTTGTTTTTCAACTTTTCATCTCATCTAGTTAGGGTGCTCTTCCGCACGATAGATCCCACCCTTCACCTATGTCTGGTTCGGGGGAGGACTCCGGACATGTATTGGGAATGAGTTTACGAGAGTGGAGACGCTGGCAGTGGTGCACAACTTGATGACAGGGTACAAGTGGTCGCAATTGGAGCCGGAGGAGGCCATCACTCGCCAACCCATGCCTTATCCCTCCATGGGCCTGCCGATCAAGATCAAGTCCAGAAGGAGCTCCTAAGTAATGTGCTGCTAAGCATAAAGTTGCATGTGGATATAATCTCTCAAGTGTCTTGTTTCTAGACCCGTGTCATCTAACGGAACATGCCTAGTTTAAGTGACATTTTTCCTTCACGTGACTTAAATTCTAAGAATTCTTTTGCTACTTTGTTGATTTTATGCGTAGATTATGCCCTTCATTTTGTTCCTCAGATAATATGTGGGACAAATGTTTGTTATCCATACCAACACCGATACAACTATCACAAAAGCTAAGCTTAATACTAGTCTATCCATCCTTCGTCCTCACTACAAAAAAAAGCAAGACAAAACATATTGCAAAGCAGCAAAATAAACTAAAACGACCAGTTCCCAATGAAATTCGAAACTGAAACCACACACTATACGAGATCTAGGCCAAGTAGCTTACGGTTGCCTCTGCTTTTTCCGGTATTGAAGACGGAGGCCCTCCAGAGCTTCAAATCGACACTTTTGACAACAAACGACATGCTTTTTTAAGTATTCTCAATGTACTAATTAAGTTCAGGAAAAAAATTATTTGAATCGATGATAAAATTTACACAAACTAAGTTATTATTAATGTATTTTAAATAATACTAGTATATATCGAAAATTTCAGTCCCCTCATTTGCGTTGGGTTTGATTGCTATGAGCTACCATTAGACAAGTTACAAAATGTTGCAATCGTAAGTAGGAAGTGCATTGATAGTTTTTTACTCAACCCGAAAGCAGAAGAGGCAATGGAATCGCAACGTGACATATTTAGGTTCATATTCATATGGACATCTTCTTGATAATTACTGATGCCTCACATAAAGGGGATCAACATTGAGCTCTATTCAATAATTTTATTCGTAGTTTTAGCATGGGTATTGCTCGGGCAAGATTCATCTTCCTTGCTTCGCTTACGATGCAAGCTTCACGCCCTTGTGGATTATCCGGCCCCCGAGCTCCTCGAAGCCTATCTATGGAGTCGCTCATATATATGAAGAGCTTAAAGTGGGTAAATGGGTGGGGATGAATTTTCTTAAGTTGGGTTAAATATAGATGTGTTTTAGTAATGTGTGTCATGTCAAGTATGAGTGGTTAAAATTAAATTTACAAAAAAATAAGTTAACATAGGATTAATGAGTCAATTTATGTCAAATAATTTTAATATGATTCAAGCCAATCCCAACCCACCCATTTAATGGGTCTAGTGTCAGCCCATACATCAGCTGGAAACTGTCATCACACTACATGCTGTGGCCATGTCGTTGCGGAACAAGCAACGGGTCAGATATGCATCTTCCATCAAAGGCAATTGGGCAATCAAGAAGTACAAGGAGTTCAAAGAAGAGTTCTCGGATGTTGGTGAGATAGCTAGTATGAGCACCTAGAGGGGGGTGAATAGGTGCATAAACAATTTATCGAGATACGGAAGCGATTCTTGGCAAGCGATAGAAAGAAAATTCTTTCTTGATTAACAAAATGAAATACAATCAAGGTAAAGAGAGTAAGGAAGAAAAAATTAAACACAAGGTTTATAGTGGTTCGGCTTATTCCAAGTCTACGTCCACTCTTCCGCACCGACCCCCACCGGCTGGATTCCACTATGAGCAAAAGAGAAGTTACACCACTTTCCCTTGATTCCACAGTGTAGATGTTCTACCACACCTCCTCAAGGTTTCTTACAAATATAGACTCTCTTTTGAATACAATGTTTCGCTCAAAGAAAATTGTCTAAACAAGCGGAAGCTTTCGGACTTTGGAATTTTTCTATCGCGCACACCTTGAACAACTTAGAACGTCTTCCTTATATACTCCTTTATGCCATCATACCCGTTGGCACTTACCAAAGGAATCCCTCCAATCTACCCGTTGGACGGAATCAATTAAGAAGATTATTCGAGCTATTAAAGGAACGTGTCGATAGCCCATTAATCATGTTCGCCCATACAATCAGGATCTCGGTTTCCATAAGTAGAACCTTCCAAGAATATTCAGTCAATCATCGGATCTTCAATCATCGATTCAATCTCGATCAATCAAAGGATTCCGTTATGTCTTTTCCAGCCACGAGATCTTCTCCAGTTGATAAGGTCATACCCTTAACGAAACATCCAGTTCTGGATAACCTTTCTTCAACGGATTAGAGACTGTCAATGAGGATAGACTTTGAGTCTTGCGTCTGGCTGTCCGCAGGTCTTGGACTTTAAATATAGAGTCCGCAAACCTTCGAGACTAGGCCCGATGGAAATGTTTTGTCGCCTTCAAAACACTTTAAGAAGATTTCTCCAACAATCTCCCCTTTTTGATGGTGACAAAACTTTCCGTAGATTTGAACAACTTTGACCGTAAAACATTTCTCAAACACATGTGCATATCTTATAGAGATAAATGGCTAACACTAAAATCTGCAACCACAGAAAATAGGTTAGTCTTGAATATAATAAAGCTATCCATAAGATATCAATAGCAGTCAATAGCAATCATCCAAATTCAAATCCAGACACAAAATTTAAAGTCAAACATCAATCCAAATTAAACAAACCAAACGAGTCAAACAAACGATTAACAATCAAAGTGTTCAAATCTCTTGCATCTCTCCCCTTTTTGTCAGCATTAAAAAGGTTGAGATGAAAATGGAATGAAGTCAAGATTGCTTGGGAACGCGGACAAGCTGGAAATCTCCCATGGGACCGAACGATCCCTTCCGGCCTTTTCAAGTCTTCCTTCGGTTGTGCAATTTCCTCACCCTTGGCATTGGCCTGAATCGAACGAGAGAGGGCTTGGATTTTATCATTCAATGAACATGAAGAAACTTGACCCGCATTTTGCAAGTTTTGAACCTCGCATCCCAAGGCATAAATTTGACCGCGCATCTCCAAGAGAATATCGAGAATTCTGCGAAAATCGGGAGCTATCGGTCACACGTGCGGCTTCAGCACGTTCTGCAGATGATGGCATATCAAAATAATCTCGGAGGTTTGGCGATGAAACGTCATGACCTTCTTCTGGAAATTGAGAGGCATAAACTTCCTCTGGGTCTGTAGGAGAGCGACTGACTCCTTCACTAGCATAAGGATATGAGGACTTCCCTCCTTTCTCTTGATCTCCCCCTGTTTCCATGCCTACAGGTGGAGAAGAGTGTTCCTCAGGTTCTCCTTCTTCTCTTCTTTCTTTTCCAGATCTTTCCTCATCTGCTTCTTTTTCGCCAACTGCTCTTTCTTCTTCTTTCTCTTCTTCTTCTCTTGCTTCTTCTGCTCTCTCCTTTTCTTGACCTTCTCTTTCATCTTGGCCTTCTCTTTCATTTTCTTTTGTCTCACGCTGTTCCATTGATTCCGAACAAGACGACTTAGCTTTCTCAAGGCTATGGCGAAATGGTAAGGTCATCATCTTCTTCATCTTCCACAATAAGAGCTCTTCTTTTTCGTTTTGAAGCAACCAAGGGCTCCTTTCATTTCCTTTTTGAAGAAGAGGTTTGATGAGCTATGACTGGAGTCTTCTCCTTGAATTTCTCCAACTCCTTGTTCAGTTCCTTCAGACGCATTTTGGTCACCATCTTCAGTCCTACCACCATATGATCGCACAATCGAACACAAAAGATTTGCGGAGGTTGAATATTCAGATGTCTGAATAACTTCGTCACAAGGCTTGGGTAAGGGAGTTGACCTCTGTCCTTCATCATCGCTCTATACATGTGGAACATGATAATGTGAGGGAGAGAAAACCTTTTCCCAGTGAGGATGGCATACATCAGCTTTGCCTCTGAACTTGAAACATCAGTCTTGGAGGTTGATTTAGGTCGAAGGCAATTGATTACAATCTTGTGAAGCAAGATATTGAATGCACTCATCCTTAGGTAGGTGATCTTCTCCTCTGTTCTCCTATCCTTCACAAGTTCCAGTGTGGCCCGAGCAATGGAAACTTTGATCGGTTGATATCTTCCTCTCTCAACTCCTAACACATCTGCCAGCATATTCATATCCACAACATAGTCTTGATCTTTGACACCGAAAAAAATCTATTCGCATCCAAAAAGCTAAGATTTGAATAGACATATGCGGTTAGTTCAGCATAGGCCTCTGTAGTGTCGGAGCAGAACATTTCAAGCTGAAGATAACCGAACTTCTCCCTCAAGTTCACATTCACAGCATCCAGAAAATCAAAATTCACACTCCTAGGGTTTATTACCCCACGCTTCAGCAATTTGAGTACAAATCCTTTTGTTCCTTCGATCCGAACAAATCTCCCTTTTTCCTTGTCTTTTAACCGCAACACCCATTCTCGGTTGAAATTGGCTGTACAACTTGTCATCATCATTCCCATCTACGAGATTCGGTCCCCAATCACGAGGATCACTTGGGATATTCGCAAGGGTTTCCTCGGCCACCCCTTGTCGAGCAATTCCCAAACTTTCCATTTTTCGCAAAAAGATATATTCATTCCCATATCCTTTGTCTTTAAGAAAATCATCGACATAGTTCAAGGAGTACAAGTTCCTTTTAATGCACGATCTGACTTATAAATAAAAGCGGGCTTTTGAGCTCTTCATTGGATCTCGCATCCTCAATGATTTCTTCCTCTTGTTGATGATCAACGCCTTGAGGACTAGATGGAGGAGAATGACGCTGCTAAGAATGTTGTGGGCTCTGTCGTGTTCGGGAGACACTTCTTCTTGTAAGATCGAAGTGCGTAGGCCCCTCACTCATTCGCCGTGGTCCCCCGCTTGCGATTCTTGAAGACTTTCTTGAAGATGAACATCTTTCTCAATTTTTGGAAGATTCCTTGCTTGACTTTCCCAAGAAAGATGACAACTTTTTCGAAGATTAAACAAGGGAGAAAAACAGGAATGGAAGATCGATACTTTCTAGGGTTTTCGAGAGTAAAGAGAAGAGGAATCAACAGTGCACGATCGGTTAAAGAGAGATAAACGAATCGTCACAAAGGAAGGTAAAAAGATGCCTTTTTAAAATAACTAACATTTTTTTGTGAAAATATTCATTTCAAAAAATAACTTCTTTTCGAAAAGGAAATGATGCAATAATTACGCCGATTAAAGATAGCAATAAAACACGGTTGACAACCGTACCTTTTCAATATAATATTCAAGAGAGAGAAAGACTAACTTACAGTCTGACGATCGTATCAAGACTAACTTATAGTTAAAGTCTTGTATGTCTGAGTCTGAGAGGCTTAGACTTTGATCTCCTCATACCTTAAAATGTTGAGTCTAGAGCGGATGGTTTCAAATTGATTTTTCATCGAGGCTTTGTAAATATATCCGCCGTTGGTTCTTTGAATCAACATATTGAATTGAAATATCTCCATTTTGAACATGGTCTCTAATAAAGTGATGTTGAATCTCTATATGCTTTGCTCTTGAGTGGAGAATTGGATTTTTGGTGAGATTGATAGAGCTGGTGTTGTCGCAATTAATCTCCGTGCATGAGTCTTCGATTCCAAAGTCTCTTAGCTGTTGTTTTATCCACGAATTTGCGAACAACAACTTCCAAGAGCTATATACTCTGCTTCTGCTGTAGAGAGAGCTACTGTACTTTGCTTCCTTGAAAACCAAGACACTGTCCTGTCTCCAAGTAGTTGACAGGTACCCGAGGTGCTCTTTCTATCGACTCTGCGTCCAGCAAGGTCTGCGTCTGAATATCCAAGAAGAGTAAAGTCTCCCCTTTTTGGATACCAGAGACCAAAGCTTGAAGTTGATGAAATATATTTGATAATACGCTTCGCAGCATTTAAATGAGATTCTTTTGGGTCTGATTGAAATCTGGCACAAATGCAAACACTAAACAAAATGTCAGGTCTAGAAGTAGTAAGATAAAGAAGTGATCCGATAATACTCCTGTACAGCTTTTGATTGACTTTCTTTCATCCTTCATCTTTGTCTATCTTCAAGGAACTTGACATTGGTATATCAGCCGTTTTGCAATTGCCCAGTCCAAACTTTTTAACAAGATCATTTGCATACTTTTCTTGATGATTGAAAGTTCCTTCCTCCAATTGTTTTATTTGAAGTCCAAGAAAGAAGGTTAACTCACCCATCATGCTCATTTCAAATTCATCATGCATAGTCTTAGAGAATTTCTTGCCTGAGACTTTCATTAGAGGATCCAAAAATAATATCATCGACATATATTTGAACAAGCAAAAACTTTTGCTTTCTCTTTTAATAAAAAGAGTAGTGTCTACTTTACCTTTAACAAAACCATTTCGAATTAAAAACTTACTTAATCTGTCGTACCAAGCTCGAGGTGCTTGTTTCAAACCATATAGGGCCTTTTTGAGTCTGAATACTGAGTCTGGTTTCCTTGGGTCTTCAAACCCAGGTGGTTGTTCCACATAAACTTCCTCATGGATAAATCCATTTAGGAAAGCACTTTTGACATCCATTTGGAATAACCTAAAATTTTTATGACAAGCAAATGCAAGTAATAAACGAATTGCTTCTAACCTCGCTACTGGTGCGTAAGTCTCATCATAGTCGATCCCTTCTTCTTGTGTGTATCCCTTGGCCACGAGTCTTGCTTTGTTTCTTACGACCTTGCCTTTCTTGTCCATCTTGTTTCCGAAAACCCATTTAGCTCTAATGACAGATTTACCTTTTGGTTTTGGAGTCAGTTCCCAGACATCATTAATTCTGAATTGTCTGAGTTCATCTTGCATAGCTTCAATCCAGCTTTCATCGGATAAAGCTTCTTCTATGCTCTTAGGTTCTATTTCAGAAATAAGAGCCACGGCACTAGACTCTTCTCGCCTTTTGGATCTTGTGCTAATTCCTTCATTGATGTTGCCAATAATAAGATCTTTGGGATGACTGGACTTATGTTTCCATTCTTTGGTTAATTTATCGATTGATGGTTACTTCCTTCACTAGAATCTTCAACAATCACTTGTTCTTTGGTCCTTCAAAACCCGAGCCGCTTGTTGAGATTTAGACTTTGTAGAGTCTGGAGCAGTTCGGTTTCTTTGAGATGTGTCGAATGGATTCATTTTGTGTAGAATCTTGGAATTTAACATTCATTGATTATTCCACTTTGTTTGAGTCTTCTTATTGTAGACTCGTATGCCTTGCTTGTGGTTGAATATACAAGGAAGATGCCTTCATCGACTTTTCTTCAAACTTACCAACTCGATCATTTGCATTTTTCAGTATGAAACATTTGCATCCAAATACATGAAAATATGAAACAATAGGCTTCTTTTCTTTAAATAGTTCATAGGGGTTTTTTTCTATAATAGGTCTTAGAAAAACTCTATTGATAATATAACATGATGTTGAAACTGCTTCAGCCCAAAATCATAAAGAGATATTACTTTCAATTAAGAGAGTTCTAGCTATTTCTTGAAGAGATCTATTCTTCCTTTCCACAACTCCGTTTTGCTCTGGAGTATATGGAGAAGAGAACAAATGCTGAAAACCAGATTCTTCACGTAATTTGGCAAAATCTTGATTTTCAAATTCACTTCCATGGTCTGTTTTTATACTTGAAATAATATACCCTTTTTCATTTTGAACCATCTTAGCAAATTTTTCAAAGTAAGAGAAAGTTTCAGACTTACTTACTAAGAAATATACCCAAGTAAATCGTGAGTAATCATCCACAATTACTAGGCAATATTTCTTACCTCAAATGCTTTGAGTTCTTGTTGGTCCAAAGAGATCCATATGCAAGAGCTGATACACGGTTAGTGGAAACTTGATTTATTGGTTTAAAGGAGTTTCTTACCTGTTTTCCCAATATACATGGTGTACATAGATTAGACTTTTGGTATGATAAATTGGGTAGACAACAAACAAGCTTCCTTGCTGAGATCTTGGCTATCTCGCTTCATGTTAATATGCCCAAGCTTTTTGTGTCATAAGCACGCTTCGTCTTGGATTGAGATTAGACATTGCGATTCATCTGGTTTTAAGTCCAAGAGGTAGATATTTCCATGTCTTTGACCCATGAATGACTGAGTTGAGTCTTTACTTGTTCCTGAACAAATACCCTCTTGAAAGTTGATTCTAAAATCGGCATCACACACTGACCGACACTAAGCGATTGTAATTGAGCGCTTCAACTAAAGAAACATTGCTTATTGTGAGGTTCTCAATCTTTACAATTCCAAAGCCTACTATTTTTCCTTTGCTGTTTCCTCCAAATGAGACTTTTCCACCATTCACTTGAACAAGCTTTATGAAGCAATTTGAATCTTCTGTCATGTGTCTCGAGCATCCACTATCCAGGTACCATTTCACCTTTTTCTTGATAGTGACCTCGAATTCACTTTCTGAATCTGAATCGGTCTCGGAGTTTAATTCTGAATCCGATTGTGCCATTAGACATATGTTGGCATAATCATCATCACTGTCTTCGCACTTCGTATCGCTCCAGGTTTCTGCTTTGAGAGCTTTTCGATATTTTTCAGTTTTTCCTTTCTTCTTCCTTAGAAGAGGACAGTTGGGTCTGATGTGTCACTTTTTCTTACATTCAAAGCAGACTATATCTTTGTTTGATTCATCATCTTCAGCAGACTTGGTCTGTTGCTTTTGAAAACTTTGTTTCTTTGCATTGAATCTTCTTCCTTTTCTATTCAGCTTTCTGAATCTTCTTATCATGAGGGCAAGTTCTTCATCATCCATGTCATCTTCAAGATTCGTTACATCGAATCATCATTAGATTTTAATGCAATAGATTTCTTACCTTTAGGATCTTCGTCTTCATTGATTCGTTCCACTTCATAAGACTGAAGGGTCCCAACCAACTCATCGACAGACAGTGGCATGATTCTTTGGGTCTCTCTAATTGAGGTTTTTATGTGATTCCAATCCTTGGAGAGTCCACGCAGTAGCTTGTTCACTTTCATGGGATCAGAAATTGGTTGACCTTGATTTTCAAGACCATTCACGATTTCTGTAAAATGACTAAACATGTCAGTTATAGATTCTCCTGGTTTCATTCTGAAGGCTTCGTATTGACCGAGAAGAATGTTGATTCTAGTCTCTTTCACTCGATCGGTTCCTTCATAAGTAATGTGTAATCTATCCCAGACTTCTTTGGCTGTATCACAAGAAGATATTCTGTTATATTCAATAGGTGATAAAGCACAATATAAAGAATAAATTGCTTTTGCATCAAGAGCTTGTCTCTTGATTATCTCTTCCTGACTCATTTCGCTGGACTCAACAAAGTGTCCTTTCCTCTTTTCGAGACAGATGCAGCTTTAGGAATGATTCCTTTTTCTACAACGTCCCATTCCAGAGGATCCTTTGATCTTAAGAACGCCTTCATCTTGTTCTTCCATATGTTGTAATCCTTTCCATCAAAGTAAGGTGGTCTCGTGTTGCTTTGCCCTTCTACCAGCCCTGGAGCCAACATATTAGCCATGGATATTTTACTTTAAAGTAAAACACTTCAAACAAAGTGAGCACACGAGCTCTGATACCAATTGAGATAGCTAGTATGAGCACCTAGAGGGGGGTGAATAGGTGCATAAACAATTTATCGAGATACGGAAGCGATTCTTGGCAAGAGATAGAAAGAAAATTCTTTCTTGATTAACAAAATGAAATACGATCAAGGTAAAGAGAGTAAGGAAGAGAAAATTAAACACAGGGTTTATAGTGGTTCGGCTTATTCCAAGCCTACGTCCACTCTTCTGCATTGACAGCCCACCGGCTGGATTCCACTATGAACAAAAGAGAAGTTACACCACAGCTTTCCCTTGATTCCACAGTGTAGATGTTCTACCACACCTCCTTAAGGTTTCTTACAAATATAGACTCTCTTTTGAATACAATGTTTCGCTCAAAGAAAATTGTCTAAACAACTGGAAGCTTTCAGACTTTGGAATTTTTCTATCGCGCACACCTTGAACAACTTAGAACGTCTTCCTTATATACTCCTTTATGCCATCATACCCGTTGGCACTTACCAAAGGAATTCCTCCAATCTACTCGTTGGACGGAATCAATTAAGAAGATTATTCGAGCTATTAAAGGAACGTGTCGATAGCCCATCAATCATGTTTGCCCATACAATCAGGATCTCGGTTTCCATAAGTAGAACCTTCCAAGAATATTCAATCAATCATCGGATCTTCAATCATCGATTCAATCTCGATCAATCAAAGGATTCCGTTATGTCTTTTCCAGCCACGAGATCTTCTCCAGTTGATAAGGTTATACCCTTTAACGAAACATCCAGTTCTGGATAACCTTTCTTCAACGGATTAGAGACTGTCAATGAGGATAGACTTTGAGTCTTGCGTCTGGCTGTCCGCAGGTCTTCAGACTTTAAATAGCAGAGTCTGCAAACCTTCAGACTAGACTGATGGAAACGTTTTGTCAGCTTCAAAACACTTTAAGAAGATTTCTCCAACAGTTGGCCTGATGACTGGGGATGTAATCATCTTGCTTAGCGATGAACACTGAAATTCAGCGGAGTAAGCAATCCAAACGATACAAAAATAATGAGATAGGTGGCTTTGGATGATATGGAGCGGGGTGTGCTAGGGGAAGAGTGCATACTTATGGCACCAAAGAATTTTTGCTCAATGCCAAAGAATTTGTAGACCGGCTGCGAAGGTACACTAGCAACCCGAACATGCACGCCATTCTAGGTTTGCAAAGTGATGTTTAGTGACTTTTATGGGTTTGGCCATTTTCACCCACCACAGTGAACTGGGTCAAAGAATTCAAACATAATTGCCCCCTATTATAGCGTCGGAATAAGTACTCCAATGAAAATTTAGCTGGCTGATATCGTTGGGCCTTTATTTGAGGTAAAATTGGCAACTTCGAATCGAGATAATGTTCACTTTGGACCAACCCTTACTTCAAATTTTCGGGAAAATTACCAAAAATGTCATACATTTTTTTCCAATTGTATCAATTCAGTCATGAACTTATTTTTTGGCCAATTAAGTCCTAAAGCTTTTATAATTGTGCCAATTCAGTTTTTCTAGCCAAAATTAGCCGGCCGGTGTTGACGTGGTTACCGTTGGTGCCGCGACAATCTTTTTTAAAATATTTAATATTAAATCGCATATTCATCTTGACAGGTTATGTCCCGCCCCAACCCACTACAACATCGCATATTCATCTTGACAAGTTAAAATATTAATATATTAAATCGCATATTCATCTCAACAGGTTATGTCTCACCCCGACCCACTACAACATCGCATATTTATCTTGACAGGTTATGTCTTGCCCCGACCCACTACAACATTGCATATTCATCTTGACAGGTTAAAATATTTGAATATTAAATCGCATATTCATCTTGATAGGTTATGTCCTGGCCTGACCCATTACAACATCGCACATTCATCTTGATAGGTTAAAATATTTAAATATTAAATCGCATATTCATCTTGACACATTATATCCCGCCCCGACCCACTACAACATTGCATATTCATCTTGACAGGTTAAAATATTTAAATATTAAATCGCATATTCATCTTGACAGGTTATGTCCTGCCCTGACCCACTACAACATCGCATATTCATCTTGACAGTTAAAATATTTAAATATTAAATCGCATATTCATCTTGACAGTTATGTCTTGCCCCGACCCACTACAACATCGCATATTCATCTCGATAGGTTAAAATATTTAAATATTAAATCGCATATTCATCTTGACAAGGTTAAAATATTTAAATATGAAATCACATATTCATCTTGACAAGTTATGTCCCGTCCCGACCCGCTACAACATTGCATATTCATCTTGATAGGTTAAAATATTTAAATATTAAATCGCATATTCATCTTGACAAGTTATGTCCCGCCCCTACAAAGACATCGCATATTCATCTTGACAGGTTAAAACATTTAAATATTAAATCGCATATTCATCTTCCCCTACAACATCGCATATTCATCTTGACAGGTTAAAATATTTAAATATTTAAATATTAAATCGCATATTCATTTTGACAGGTTATATCCCGCCCTGACCAACTACGAGATCACATATTCATCTTGACAAGTTAAAATATTTAAATATTGAATTGCATATTTATCTTGATAGGTTATGTCTCGCCTTGACCCACTACGAGATCACAACAACCCGCACCATCGCTTTTCACTTAGGTCATTTACTTGCGACGTCCCAAGAGGCGTCGCCGACCCATTCGTATTATCGATTATATACGCAAGCGGAAGTAGAAACAATTCACCCAACCAACAAAATAGGGATAGCCAAGAACGCATCAACAAACGCTTTCATAAACACATTCTTTAGTAGATACAAGTTAACTCTAATTACACCCCAACAGTTTAGTCATACACGCGCTTCCAAAGAGGATTCATGATTGGTCTAGCACCTCTATGCTACAAGGTGACTTCAAAGAGGCCGATATCTCGCACCAAGGTTATAAAGCCCTTGCTTGGGCTCGGTGTCTGACTCTGGATTTGGGTCCACTCTAGGGTTAATGATATTTCCGTCGAGGGTATCCCTGGGGCCTCGACTAGCACCCCTGGATCCCCCACCTGACGGTCCATCAAATCTCCGAAGAGGGCCCTAACACTCATCTTTAAACCAAATGTACCAGGCTTCAAACCTATAGGGCAATAGGTTAAGAGGCCCTTCATCCACCCAAACTGTGGTTACATACTTCTCGTATCTAGTGTTTGCACTCTTAACCGAATAAGAGGTCACCTCAGTGTCTTGATCCATAAGCACACCAAAACGAACATAGCAATACAGCTCAGACATGCCTAGGGCCTGCAAAACATTTAAGATAACAATAGTGAGATAAAACTCAGAGAGTGAACTCCCTAAATCTCATGTAGGGAAACCATTCACCTCGGAAATGCCTTGAACGTGCAGGTTATCTATCGATAACAGATCAATAGCAAAGCTTTCACTTTGCATTATCTATTAACAGGAATTAGGCCGCTCAACATGTGACACTCTATCACGTGTCCAATTATAGTATAAACAATCACTACGTGAGTGCACAATTCTATTAAGTATACAACATTCACAATTTAATAATCCAGGCATGAATAACAATAATTCCAAGCACCATGCAGTAACTTAAATCTCTCAAATTCTAATCAAAGGTGTACAAATCCACAAACTTATATGTGCCTTTCTGACTCAAACATCAACCTACAAGATATTCTCATGCTTTCAATTCATAAATAAGGTCGATCAAAGCATGCATATGCCACATAAGTCACTGAAATGACATTTAATTCATGCATTTTCCTCATGTAACTCATATATATCTATGCCACACATGTGCAGACTATGGCATCATTCCTATCATATGCACTCATCATTCATGCACTTTACATGCGTGGCATCTCGAGAATCGCATGGCATCCCATACTACCATATAATCCTTGAGACCATGCTTTCAAATTATTACGCCCGCTCAAGACCCAAGGCCAATCCAAAGGTTTGCAGTCATCCAACATAACTGGGTATCGTCTCGTCCCATCGAACACGGCATCCCTTTGACTTGGGGACATCTGAACTTAATCGAGTATTGTCCCGCGTAAAACGCATCAAGATGGGTTCACACCCTATGTAAAATGCATCAAGTTCTTTATATGATCACATGAGCACATCATCACTCATGCCCATTGTTATCTTTCTCATTAGTCAAGTATGAATGCCTCAATGGAGTGTCAACCAAAGTGTGTCTCATGATTTATCGAAAATATATCAATAAAATATGTTGAGCATGAAATGAGAATCCATGGCTTGACTCGTTACGTTGAGCACCGATCTAAGTCCAATTTGGATCGGAAATGATACTTTTCAATATTGCATCGAGACCGAGAAAGCACCAATCCGCCGTGACATGATCACCAACCTAGTACAAGACTTAGCTCGAGAATAATATGTCTCAGTATCGCACCGAGACTAAGAAAGCATCAGCCCATCATGACATGATCACCGATCAAGTATTGGACTTGGTTCAAGAACGATACGTCTCAATATTGCCGATGCCAAGAGAGAGACTTGACCCAGCGTGCTTCCTTGCACGTTCAAGAACCATCGCATATCTCGTCTCGGAGGCTCGGGGTGTTCTCAAGCATCGACCATGGACAATGGACATAATATATGTGTAACAACTACTTCTAATGAACACATATAATACATTATGCATCATAATTTATCCAAGACTTATTTAAATAACACACTTTATTACAAAATCACATAATATATGACACATCACCACAACATGATTCATCACCCCATTATGGCATATAATGTAGGATAAATTATCATACTTGAACATAAGTCATTAAAATCATTTATCAAATACCTTATCACAATGTCACTACATAAGAACATATGTCACCACATAATAGTGTATAATCCTATCATGGCATATTATAACAACATATCATATTACCAAAACTTATTTTTGATAATGTCTTATCAAAACATCATTTTACATATCATTACAATATAATTTATCACTATATTATTGCATATAATAATCACATATCACATATTATAATAGCATATCGGACATCACTTATCATAACATAATAACTTATCACGTAATGATAACTTATCGAACCAAGACATGATAACCTATCGCCCTAAACATGATAACTTATCGTCCAAACATTAATAACTTATCGTCTAGGCTCAATGACTTATCACCCACGATCTGATAACCTATTGTCAAATGTCCGATAGCCTATCGCCTAAACCTCAATAACTCATCATCCAAAATTTGATAACTTATCATCCAAAGCTTGATAACTTATTGAGATAACCTATCAACACCCAATGATCACTTATCACATAAAACCTACTTATCACATCAACAAAGCACCATTTGACCTTAATCTCACCCTAAACTACTTCCAAAATGCAAGAACAACCCTAATCAATGGCTAAAAAGCTACTCACACCCAAGTCCAAGCTTTAAAAAGTGCCGAGAGAGGAGCGACAAGGTCAAACAGTGGCTGTGGGCTGTTGGTCACGCCTCCACAGCACATGTAAGTGAGCTGGATGGCATCACGGGTAGCGGCTCGATGGCGAACGGCTTCTCTTAGGCCAATGGTGTCCAAACCGCTAGCAAAGAGAGAGGGGGGGCTACTGTGAGGGGCTGGACAGCAACTTCCTCGGCTCCAAAACTCCGACTCGGTGACGGGAATGATGGTGCGAAGGGCAGTTTAAGGGTGGTGGTTGTGGTGGTCGATTACCGATGAGTCTAGAGAGAAAAATGAGAAAGAAATGGGTATGAAATGAGGAAGAATATGAGGGAAATTCGTCCAAAGGGTAGGGAGAGAGAGAAAGTGAGAGAAAATCAGGGAAGAGAGAGAGAGAGAGAATTGACATAGGAACCAAAGAGAATGAGAGGAGAGAGAGAAAGAGAGACACAAAGAGAAATCTTGCCCATTAATGCCCATTAAATCCACATTTTCTTGGACTCATATCAATCAATCTAAGATCATCTCTTGAAAAAGTAAGATCTATGCATTAATGGGGAGATTTGAGTACTTGAGTGCATAGGGCTTACACTATAATAGCTAGGTAGACTAGGAAACCTTCAAACTCTCTCTTTCTTTCCTACCCACAAGTTTGTGCCGCCTTTCACTTGCATATTTCCAAATTTGTCCTTTGTCCTTAGTCCAAAGGAATGGCATTTCGGCCTTTTCACCAAGATCTCGCACTATTCATGTCCTTGCATTCATTAAATGCCAAGATCTTACAATGATGGCTCCAAACTTGGGAAGCAAGGGTTGATCTTAACCATGCAATTGCCTAAACTTGTTCTTCAAACTTGAGCGTGTGGTCCTGTCCTTCTAATGTGAAAAATAGTTTTGGGTAATTTTTGAAATAAATGTTATTACCTTGTTAAACAGATTTGAAAAATTACAAAAAATTAATATATTGTATAGAAGACTTTAAATAACATTTTTCATGAGGGAATCCAAGCTTAATTATTTTTTTATAAAGAGCAGTAAATCACCAAAGGTAACCCAAATTCTCGTTCGTTGAACAGTTCCACTGATCGCAAAAGAAAACCTATTTTGACATTCTAATATTCATTAAAAAAAATTTGAAATTTTAATATGTTGTAGAGATAGATGTCCTCTAAAACTTTATTGAAGAAAGCATGTTCAGATTCCAAATGGAAAAATTTATAAAAAAATCGAGAAGACAAATAGATCATCGTTTTTACTGCACTAGACAGTTATCACATGATAAAAGAGCAGACTTTCATACCAACCATTTCACCTTATAAAAATATGAAATTAAATTATGTAATAGATCAATATGTTGTGAACAACTTTTATGAAAGAAGTTTACCAAGATTCAAACCACAGAAAGCTGTATAAAATTGGAAAACAGTGAAGGTCCAGTAGTATGCACACTATTCACACACATAGGGCTTGGGTTTGGGCTTAACTCATCCAATTTGAGCCTAACTCAGTCGGGTAGCCCATTGGTCTTCCAATTTCTGGCCCAATTTCACTTATCTAAGAATTCGAGACTTACTGATAATTAAGGAATTTGATGAAGCAATGTCCAATGGTAGTCACTTAATCCTCTAAAGTCTGATCTCCTTAACCATACTAGAATTTTTGGTTGAAACTTATCAAATGTGACTTAGCATAATTAAAACCAACTAGCATCCTTGAGGAGTTTCATGAGATCGACCCGTGGTTGATTCGATATCAATCCACGTTTAAGTCTTTTCAATTCATGGATGATCCTCAGTTGTTATGTAATTGTGATGGGTCAATTGCTCGCTCTAAAGTACACAATCATTTGGAATTGGTTTATGGTCATTCGTAATTAATATAATAATCGTGCAAAATCACTCGCAATCCGATTATATACTATTATCGAATCAATCTATAGCCATTCCTGGATCGGTTTGAAATGGCTTAAGATTGTCTCTCATAAATCCTTATAGTCGTATCATCAATCCATGGTTGAGTTCTTTGGTCTTGTGCATCGAAATCCTAAATTGTATTTCCCAATAGGTTTAACACTCTTGAATGGTTTACGAACCAATTCAAAGTTCAATTATGCTAATTGTGCATTGGTAGAAGTAAACCCCCTTAGTATCGTATCCTGAATAGGGTCAAATTTTGAGAATGTCATAGGTTAAGCAGTCTAGTGATGCTTTCTAACATGATATTAGAGCTTATATTATCCCTTTAGTGAGTGCATTTACCCCCCATTAGTCAAAATTCCACGCGCTGCTTGTAATTTGGCTCACACGTAAGAAGGGGTGTTAAAATATCGTCCCATGTCACATGATAATGGTCCTAAATACTCTTCATATTCAAGTAGTCTTTCTCCATCTATTATCTAAAGTTATTAGACATGATCTAATATTTAAATATTCTAACAGTTATTTAATGTATTTTGTGCCTCTTTGCGAAATAATAACAAAATAATGATATGTGATAAGGTCCATGGCACGTCCAATGTGCTTGCGGAGAGGCACATCTACCACGAAAGTCAACTAAATGTTTAATTTTAGGGCATCTGCATCAGCCATGATTCTGAGGATGATTGAAGATTATAAATATAAATAAAAATGATCAAAATGAGTGCACAAAGGAAAACCAATTCAAACACTGAACGGTGGAAAATATTTTTTTATTTTATTTTTTAGATTTTAACTGAACATTGGAAAATATTATTATTTTTCTAGAAAATGGCTTCTTCAAAAATAATTTCTAAAAACAATACATTTTCCATGAAACGAACGGAGCATGAGGTAGTCATGCATCTCTCTCAAAACAAGGACAATTTAATTATGTGAACTAGATGCATGCATCGATATTCATACGAATCATTAAATTAAATAGTTCTCATATGTAAAACAGCTGGACCTTAACATATATTGAATGGTTGATATGCATTTGGGTTTATACGCTTGATCCGAGCAATAAGATATGTGACCTTTACTTTAGTTGTGCTAACGTCTCGAGGTGAGCGGTTTTAGGTTCTATACAAGTTCGACCTGGAATCTAGAATCCACCTGCTAAAACAGGTTCATCATTCTTAAAATCTGGAACTTATCATGTATTTATTAGAACCTAGAACCTACTCGGTCACACTTTCCAAGGTCTATTTAGGTTCAACATATTTTATTAGTTAAACAATTGTATTGAATCATCACTTTTAATGACTATTATTTGCTGCTAGAATTCACTGACCGCAACTTATATTTAGACATATTAAGAATATGAAATATTAATAAAGTAAAAATCTTAGTCATAAAATGGAAACTCAAACTAATGGTTCCAAATCATACACTTATCATCAGATGTCATGGAATAATGTAGAATTGTGCGAAGATATAGGTAAAGTAAAACACAAAAACTTATTTGAAGTTCTAGATTCTAGATTCCATCTATCTAGAACCTGGAATCTACTCATAGAAACATGTTTTTTTTTTTTTTTGAAACCTAGAACCTACTCTGTATACCTTGAAACCTAAAATTAGATAGATTCTCACCAATCTGGTTCTTCAATTCCAAGGTGGAACCATGCCCATCCCTAATAACGCTGCACATTTTGAAATAGTCAACAAAGTATCCCGTTAAAATTACTTTATGTACTTGTACGAATATCTTAATGTTGCAGGTATAAACAAGTGAAAAATACAGCAATGGGCCTGAGGCTTGGTGCTCCCTCTGTGCCTTCACTTACATGGATTAAAGGAACACCAAATTATTTATTGACTTGATATTGTACAACTAACTGAAGAGATGTTGTATTATTTATTTATTTATTTATCGATCCTGGCAAAGCCAGGCCTCTTATTAGAGAATTATAAATATGGATATAACTTGCTTGCGAATTTAACCACCATGCAAGCCTCTCAACTTCCTCCTCCTTTCAATGAAAAGTACTGTCCAGACGATGTCATGTCGCAAGCATGCAAAGACTTGCTCTTGTCTCTTCCTTCGGAAGAAGACTGGCTAGGCAACTCTATGTACCAGGACTTCTGGTTCCCCTCTTTTCTTTTGAAGGGCGTCCTCACTTGCCAAAACCACTTCCAAGCGCAGCCCTCCGACATCCTGCTCGTCACCAGCCCGAAATCCGGCATCACCTGGCTGAAGGTCATCCTCTTCTCTCTCTTGAATCGTGCCAAGTACTCCGACTCCGACTCACAATGACGCCACCCTCTCCTAACCCAAAACCCCCATGACCTCGTGCCCTTCTTGGATGTCAACCTATATCAAGAGCAAGAAAATCCCGATCTCGCTGCTTTCACGTCCCAGGGCTCTTCGCCACCCACTTGCCTTATTCCTCACTTCCACGGTCGGTGAGCCATGTGCAAGCTGGTTTAATTGTGTAGGAACCCTAAGGACATGTTGATCTCGATATGGCACTACGCCAAAAAACTGCCGACCAAAGAAAAGGGCCAGGTTCTACTCTCGGAGTGCGTTGACATGCTCTGTCGAGGGCTGACTCCATACGGGCCTTACTGGGAGCATGTGCTGGCTTACCACAAGGCAAGTTCCGAGATGCCGGAGAAGGTGTTGTTCTCGATGTACGAGGAGATGAAAGAGAACCCGCATGTTCAATTGACTAGGTTGGCCAATTTTATGGGGTGTCCATTCAGCGACGAAGAATTGAGAGATGGGACTATGGAGGGAATACTGAGGATGTGTAGCTTCGACAATTTGAGTGCACAGGAGGTAAATAAGAGCGGGAAGGGGTTTCGTGGAGTAGAGAACAAGCGGTTCTTCAGAAGAGGTGAGGTTGGAGATTGGGGGAATTACATGAGTGCTGACATGGGGAAGAGAATTGACAGTGTCATGGAAGAGAAGTTCCATGGTTCTGGTTTAAGGTTTTAGTACATATAACACACTCGGTCAATAATTTTGGTCTGTTATGTGTTAGTTTTGAAGGTGTTTTGTTCGGTGTGGAGGAGAAGAAAA
Organism: Eucalyptus decipiens; assembly: GCA_014182575.1. NCBI lineage: Eukaryota > Viridiplantae > Streptophyta > Magnoliopsida > Myrtales > Myrtaceae > Eucalyptus > Eucalyptus decipiens. The sequence continues at coordinate 43,817,270 of CM024619.1, read as the reverse complement.
AGTAGAATATGTTTAAAAAATAATAATAATCCAAGAACGATTCGATTGCTCGCCCTCCGGGGAGATGTGGCATTTTCAATCGTGGCTTCGTCTCTATTGTGATTCTAGTCTTCGTTTATGTCGTATTCTTGGCATGCAGAAGTTATTTGCCCAACACGTAGCTGGCTAATAAAAAGCTGGCTTCCTGCTCTCCGGGAGCTTATGGATTTGTCTCCTGTTATTCTTGTCAATTCCTTCGTTCTCTTTTAGCTGGGTGAAGCTTTGTGGCATATGGTCTTCTATACGCGTTGGTGTTTAATGAGTAATCTGGTTCTTATTTGGCTCTTTCAGTTTTTTTGATAAACCGTGTATAGTTTGGTCGACCCTTTTTCAATTTTACGTTTGTTATGTTACGACTGTTCGCCCATGATGGTATCCGTGGGGCACGGTTTGCCCTAATGGGATGTGTCCAAGAGGCACCTATTGCCTTTGATGGGGTGTGTTTTGAGAGATACCTTTCGGAGAGGTATAAAGAGTTGTCTCTTAAACGAAATTATAGTAAACTTCCTTATGATGCAATCTAGAGACATAAAAAGAACGTACGTTAAAACTAACGTTCACCTCTCCATCAAAGAAAACACACATAAAGCTTCATTATTACTTTAAGAAGATGATCGGCATTAACGTTATGAAATGAGAATACTTTCCTTGTAATTGTTTATGGATCATCATGAAGTTGTAGTTTCATTTATTACTAAAAGGGCTAGTAAGAACACCTAGAGGGGGTGAATAGGTGTAAATAAAATTTTCTTGCAAGATTGAATAGTAATAAATTGCTTTTTAAAGATAATTGACTAATAACGTAAACGGCTTTAAACAATTATATAAAGCAATGAATAAAAGTAAGGAGTTAATGAAAGGAAATTGGAACACAAGAATTATAGTGGTTCGGCTTAGATCAAGCTTAAGTCTACTCTCCCGCACTGATAGCCTACTGGCTGGATTTCACTATGAATCAAAAAAGATTTTACAGTCTCACGTCCTTAACTTCTCAGTGCAGAACCTCTACTACACTCTTACAAAGTCACATGTGTTTGCTCTCTCTTTTGAGTACGACTTTTAGCTCGACAACTGAAGTGGCAAAGAACTAGGAAGCTTCAGACTTTGAAATTTTTCTTTCACGCACACACTCGAATAACTTAAGAGTCTTCCTTATATACTCCTCCATGCCTTTACAACCGTTGGTATTTTCCAAAGGAGTTCTTCCAATCTACCCGTTGGACAGAATCAATTAAGGAGATCTCGAGTCGTTTAAGGAATGTGATGATAGCCCATCAATCCTACTCACCCATACAATCAGGATCTTGGTTTCCATAAGTAGAATCTTCCAAGTTTGTTTGCCCTTTAAAAGATCTTCATATCGGAGTAGATTCCAATAAGAATAATTAATCATAAGATGCTATATCTAGCCATGAGATCTTCCATGAACCAAATGAACTGAATCCTTAAAGATAAACATTCATCTAGATAAGTCTTCATTCTTCGGTCTGGAATCTGTCGGTGAGGTCAGACTTTGAGATTAAAGTCTAACAGTCTTCAGACTTTGACAGTAGCATCTAGAGTTCTTTAGACTAAACTATGGGAAAGGTTTTGTTAGCTTCAAAACAATAAGGAGTTTTCTCCAACAATTGAGTGTTGGTGTCGGTAATCCCTTTTGTTGTGCATCCAAAGGTTAGTTAATTCTTCTCGGGCTTTTATCCAAATTGTTTGTAGTTTGATATGGAGATAATTAGGAATCGAATCAAGTATTCGTTTGTTGTTTGATATTGATATAATTAGGAATTGAACTTCATATTGTATGCATGTTTATTGCGTGAAAATTGCTGCATGAATGATCAATACGAACCTATGCGAAAAAATGGGTTTAGAGGTTGAAGATGACAATTATGTTTGGCCTATTCTCGAAATATTTTTTCCGCTGAAAATTGATTTTGAACATACCTAATGAAAGATTTCGTCGTGATGAATAGAATTGTGGGTAGAATGCCACCAGGGAACGCCATACATGCAGACACACGTTGGGATTGCCTAGCGCATCCATTGCACACACGCGGGCATACTTGGTGGGAGGCTAATGTTAGCTACTCCGATCGAGACCCGACCCAATGACGTTATCAACCTGACCCAACTAGAGACTTGACCTATACACCCCGATCGACTACTTGACTTGACGACTTGACCAGCTACCCGACTCGATGACCCGGCCTAAATGACCAACCCATTGATGGGTCAATTGGTTGGATTGGTTGAACCGGTCGGTCGGTTTGGCTAGTTGGACTAGCTTGAGAACCGGATTTGCCCTAGCGCCTGCACCACATGCGTTGCATATGGGATCCGATTGGAGCATGGTTGGTGTCGTTGTGTTTGTAGAAATTCTCTGCAATGTGGTTAAGTTATCTTATATGTTTAAAGCTTTTGGAGGATAAAAATGTGTACGGAGCTCTAAATATTGAAAGTGCTAGTACGAACACCTAGAGGGGGGTGAATAGATGTGAAAAGAAATTTTGCAAAATATAATGTAAAACTTTAATTTTAACCTAAGTCTGATTGACAATAAACTTTGCAGAGGAAATTATACTCTTAACAATTAAATAGAGTTACGAACAAAATAAAGGAATTCAGGGAAAGAAAATAAGAACACAAGGTTTATAGTGGTTCGGCTTAGACTAAGCCTACGTCCACTCTACCACACTGACAGCTCACTAGCTGGATTTCACTATGCATCAAAAGAGGTGTTACAATCACACGTCCTTGATTCCACAATGTGGAGATTCTACTACACTTCATCAATGTCTCACCAATATCTAATGTCTTTTTTGAGTACGAATTTAAGCTCAACAATTTTTTAAGCAAAGTATAAGGAGCTTCAAACGTTATAATTTTTCTATCTCACACCACCTCGAATAACTATAGCGTTTTCCTTTATAAACTCCTCAATGCCTTCATAACCGTTGGCACCTTCTAAAGAAGTTCTTCCAATCTATCCATTGGACAGAATCAATTAGGAAGATCTCGAGTTATTTACGGAATATGAAGATAGTCCATCAATCATGCTTGCCTATACAATCAGGATCTAGGTTTCCATATGTATAACCTTCCAAGTATACTTCACTAATCAACGGATCTTAGTTACTCGAATCAATTTCAATACGAATAATAGATCTTGAGATGCCATCCCCAGCCGTGAGAACTTCTTTAGTCGCACGAATCAAGTCCTTAAAGATATACTCGCATCTGGATAAGTCTTCTTCGTCGGTCTAGAAACTGTCAATAAAGGCAGACTTTAAGTCTTGAGTCTGGTGGTGTTCAGACTTTGACGATAGAGTCTGGAAGTCTTCATATTAGACTAAAGGAAATGTTTTGTCAACTTCAAAATAGATTAAAGAAGTTTTCTCCAACAAATATGTGTATTTTTTGGATAAGTGCATTGTTTATTCTTTCATACTGTATTTTCCTATGGTTTTAGAAATACAGAAGCTAGCCTACATGTAAATGGCCACATATGGATTATGCAAAGTATGGTTCAATAATGGCATGTATATGATTTAACGTGCTTGTTATTTCTTGGTCCCGAGCAAACTCAAACAATGTCTAGAGATCTTTGTTTTCCTATTTGTCTCGAATGCCACATATGATTATATTTTGATGCATGAATTATTTGTACGTTGGTTCACATGCTGCTATGCCTTTTGATTATAAGAGAAAATGTGACCATTTCATCGAAATTACTTTTTCTAGTGGGAGTTCATAGGTCAGAAAATTCAAAGGAATTATTACCTAAAACTTAAAATTTGCACAAATTGAAAAAATTAATAATAGTAGGACAATTGTACACAAAAGCTAATTAGGAATCTAGTGAACTTTCATTTCAGTGTCTTTTGTTAAATTATCATTAATTTAGTTTTTTTTTGTTACAAATTAAATGTGTTAATGTGAAAAATATGTTAGTATTGATTATGCGGTCATTATGTTAATATGTAGTAGTAATTGATCATAGCCTCAGCATGCAAGACCATTGAAGCTGACCTCAACAACGGTGAGAAGCTAAATGATGATAATTTTGATATTTGACATTGAAATGTTCAGTACATCCTTAAGGAGTAAGGGGCTTTGGAAACCCTGAACCACACTATGGATGAACCCGAGCATGAAACTTCTGCTCAACAAAGAAAAGATCAAGAAACTTATCAAGTTTGGGAAAAGAAAAATAGCATTGTTCGTATTACATTGCTAAGTTGCATACAAGATGATCTCATATGTAAGGTTGTGTTTGGCAGTCGGGTCAGGATATGATATGATTTATCATATCCTACGTTTGGTGCTCACTTAGGACAGGATAAAGTCGAATATAAGGGGGATATAGGCAAGATAAAATAATTCAATGGAGGAGGTGGGATAAAAGTGGATATGATTTATAATATCCATAATAGGAAAGTTATTTTTCTCGAATAACAAACTTATTAAATTAACAAAATTGAAATTATATTTCAATATAAATAATATTTTGATTTTAATTTAAGAAATAAAAAATGAAAAAATAGAAATTTATTTTAAATTAATCTTATTTTAATTTATATATTCAACTTTAATTATATCTTATAATAAACATTCAATTTATAAATTAAATATTTATATTTATTATATATTTTAGGTATTTTTGTATTTTAGGTATGTTAGTACAGTTTATTATTTGATAAAATTTTATTAAAGAATGATGAAAGGGGAAAAAAGAAATAATAAAGAAAATAATAGGAAAAATAGGAAAAATAAAATAAAAATAAATTAAGGAATAATGTTATGAGAGATTTTCACCATCTCCATTCATGAATATTAGGTTCATTTATAATGATATGCCATTTATATCAAAAAATATACATGATATAATGTGAATATATCCGACTTTAATACTACGATTTACCAAACGATAGACTGGATATAAAAAAATCCCATGATTTCATATCTTATCCCATTCAATCTTATCCTGATTAAAAATCCGAACGACCAAACATAACCTAAGGGGTTTTGAAAACCCTTAACCACACTATGGATGAACCTGAGCATGAAACTTCTGCTCAACACAGAAAAGATCAAGAAACTTATCAAGTTTGGGAAATGAGAAATAGCATTGTTCACATCACATTGCTAAGTTGCATACAAGATGATCTCATGTGTGAGTTTGAAAGTTATGATAAAACTCAAGTAATCTGTGCTACCTTGAAAGACAAGTTCGTGGGTACATTTGCCACTGAATTGAGATGGCTCACCATCAAGTTTGACATAATTGAAAACGTCACGATCAAATAATGAGGTTGCATCTTCAAGAGGTATCAAACATGATACATGAGCTAAAGATGGCAGGTCATATCCTTACTGATGAATATCAAGTTCAAATTGTTATAAGGTCTTTTCTAAATAGTTGGAAGCATATGAAAATCAACATGATATACAATAAGAATATCGTCATTTTATATGATATAACATATCATTTGAAATTAGACGATGAGCACCTAAAAACCACAAGATTCTCTACACATGCTGATGTCGCTGAATTTGGTTTGTGCAAAGTTTCAGGTTTCAAGCGTAAGAGGAACTATAAATTCAACAACAAAAAGGAGATTGGCTAAGCACCCAAGAGAGCTAAAATTCCCCGAAGCAAGAATTGCGGTGCAAAGAAAGAAAATGGCAAGATGAAGTGCTATAATTGTGGCAAGTTCGGTCATTTCACTCATGAATTTACTGCACTGAAAGAAGTAATACACCACTCCATTACTTTAAGTAATACTTTTGTTTCTAACACAATAATATTTATTGAATCTTATCCTATGTGGACTGTAGACTCGAGGGCAAAAAATATAGCTAGAGACTAAGGAGTACTTATGGAGTATTGTTGGATACAACCTAGAGAAAGATGAATATATGTTGGAAATAACTCTAGAGTTAAAGTGAATGGTATTAGCATATGTAAATTAAAGCCACGTGGTATTGAAACCTACTCTTACCTGATGTCATTTATTTTTTAGATATTCGGCGGAACTTGTTCTCTACAGTTGTTCTTCTAAATATAGGTTATGCATTGAATTTTTATAATGATTGTGTTGATATTATCTTTGGAATAGTTTATTATTGTTCTAGTCATGTAATGAATGATTTTATGGTGTTAGATATTGACTATAATGTATTTAATGTTAATGTCGATGGTTGTTTTTCCTTAATTGTATCTTCTAATAATCTGGAAATTGATACGAGTATTAAGTATGCTAGGCTAAGTTACATGAGTTTACAAAGAATGAAAATATTAGTTAGAAAATGCCTTTTAGGGTCACTAAAATTGATCTATCTAAATATGAACATTGTTTAACAGAAAAAATAAATAAAAAATCATTTAGTAAATGAACTAGAGTTGAACTTCTATTACAATTTATACATTCTAACGTTTGTGGTTCATTTAACATGACGACGAGATATAAAGTCTCATATTTCATCATTTTTATAAATAACTTCACGTGTTTCGATTATATTTTTAAAATCTCCCATAAGTCAAAAGCATTTGATTGCTTTAGACATTATATAACTTTGGTAGAGAATCAATCAAACAAAACAATAAAGATATTAAGAACTGATTGCAGATGTGAATATATATCCAAGTAATTCAAATCTCTTTAAGACGAAAGGAGAATTGTAAGTTATTTGATTATTCTTGGTACTTCGCAACAAAATGGGATTGCTGAAAAAAGGATAGAACTCTATTGAAAATGATTAAGTCTATGATGACACAGACAAATCTACCTATCTCATATTTGAGAGATGCATTATTGATTACTGTCTATATACTTAAACGCGTGCCCTCTAAGTTAGTCACTTCCACCCCTTATAAATTATGGACTGGTAGGAAATCAAATTTAAGTAATTTATGACCTTAGGGTGTGTAGCATGTATTCATGATTTTTCCCATAAATATACCAAATTAGGTCATAGAGTGAATAAGTGTATCTGTATTAGATATTTTGAATACTTTAAGGGGTATGCATTTTTAAGTGAACAAGCCAATGGAAGCGTCATTGAAATAGTGTCACGAGATATCACGCTCTTAGAGAACGGCTTTTCTAGTACAAATGAGATTGACAAGGAATTTCCATTATACGAGATGGAATATTTTGATAAAATGCCCACTAATATTGTTGAGAGAAATGAAAATTTACCTTAACATACAAAATTTAGTGGGAGTATTGCATCGTTTAATGAACTAAATTTACATGAAGTTTAGTTACGTAAAAGTAATCATAAACGTATTCCTCATTGTTATTTTGAGATTGAAGGGGAAGATTGTTCAACGGGATGATGAAGAGCCTAAGACAATCTAAGAAGCTCTTTCATCCCCAAACAAGAAAGAATGGAGAAAATTTTTGGAAGATGCAATGGAGTCTATGACAACAAATCACGTCTGGGATTTGGTTAATCTACCACCCGAGCACAAGGCTATTAGAAATAAATGGGTTTTCAAGATCAAGCGAAGGACGGATGCATCTATTCATACAAGGCAAGGCTATACTCAACGAAATGGTTTAAACCATGAGAAAACATTTTCACTAGTTATAAGGTTTACATTTATACATTCTATCCTAGTTATAGTAGCAAATTTGGACATAGAATTATATCAAATGGATGTAAAGACGGAATTTTTCATTAGAGAATTAGATAAGGAAATCTATATGAAATAACTGATGGGTTTCATACTTAAAGATTAGGAGTGTAAAGTATATAAGTTTTATCACTCAATATATGGCATTAAGCTACATCTAAATAGTGGTATTTTCGTTTTCATCAAACCATAACTTCCCTTGGGTTCATGATGATTAAAGAAGATTTTTGTGTGTATATCAAACGGTCTGATGATAAATTATGGATTTATCAATCTATGTGGGATGTTCTTTAAGTTGGGAATGATAAGGGTTTGATTATCACTATAAAAGTATGATTGTCCTCTAATTTTGAAATGAAGAATATGGGGGAAGCTGTTTATATATTGGGAGTTAAGATTAAAAGGGGTTGATTGAATAAACTTTTTACTATATCACAAGAGTATTATATAATGAAGATTCTTAAACGTTTCAATATGTAGCATTGTAATTCCATCGATACTTTTATCATGCAAGGCAAAGGTCTGAGTTCTAAAATATGTTCTAAGACTTTAGAAGGAAATAGAGAAATGGAAAATGTTCCTTACGATAGTGTAATTAGAAATTTGATCTATGTTGTGATGTATACATGACCAGACATATGTCATGCCATGGGATCAGTGAGTCGATATCAGTCAAATCTTGGTCAGGTACACTGAAAAGCAGTTAAGAGGATCTTGAGATATTTGAGAGGCACCATGCATGGACTATCAACTTCTTCTTCTTCTTTTTCTCAAATGAACGATTTATAAAAATTAGGCTACTTAGATGTTGACTGAGGAGGAGATCTAGGTGAGCGTAAATTGATTTATTGGCATGCGTTCTTGCTTAATGAAGCCGTAATTTACTGGAATAGTAAGAAACATACATGCACAAGGGTATCTACGATGGAAATAGAATTTATTGCATGCTCTACTTCAGTGTAAAAGGCAGTATGACTAAAATGTTTGGAAAATTTAGCCATTATTACTAACGTTGATAAGTTATAGTTTATTGTGATAGTCAAATAGTTATTGCCTGTGTGAAAGATCTTAAGTATTATGGAAGGACGAAGCACATTTACATAAGGAATAAATTCATCTAAAATATAATAATGCATAAAGAAGTGGTCCTACAGTATATTTCAACCAACAAGATGATGTTGGAGAAAACTTTCTTATTTGTTTTGAAGCTGACAAAACGTTTTCATCAGTCTAGTCTGAAGACTTGTAGACTCTTTCGTCAAAGTCTGAAGACCGCCGGACTTAAGATTTAAAGTCTGCCCTCATTGACAGTTTCTAGACCGACGAAGAAGACTTATCCAGATGCGAGTATTTCTTTAAGGTTTTGATTCGAGCGGCTAAATAAATTCTTATGGCTGGAGACAACATCTCAAGATCTATTATTCGTTTTGAATTTAATTCGAGTAATTTGGATCCATTGATTTGCAAAGTATACTTGGAAGGTTCTACTTATGAAAACCTAGATCCTGATTGTATGAACGAGCAGAATTGGTGGGTTATCATCACATTCCTTAAGTAACTCGAGATTTCCCTAATTGATTCCGTCCAACAGGTAGATTGGAAGAACTCATTTGGAAGGTGCCAACGGTTATGAAGGCATGGAGGAGTATATAAGGAAGATGCTCTAGTTATTCAAGGGTGTGCACGATAGATAAATTCCAAAGTCTGAAGCTCCTTGTTATTTGCCGATTCAATTGTTGAGAATAAATTTGTACTCAAAAGAGAGTTTAAATATTTGTGAAGCCTTGTGAAAGTGTAGCAGAGTCTCCACACTGTGGAATTAAGGACGTGATACTGTAACAACTCTTTTGATTCATAGTGAAATCCAGCCAGTGGGCTGTCAGTGCGGGAGAGTGGACGTAAACTTGCTCTAAGCCAAACCACTATAAACCTTGTGTTCTTATTCTCTTCCCTAAACTCTTTTATTATGTCCGTAGTTCTATTTAACCGCTAAAGTTTAATCTCGCTCAAAGTCTGCTGTTCTTCAAACTCAAGTTAAAAGTAAAGGTTTTCACTGCATCTTGTAGAATTTGTTTTTACACATATTCACCCCCCTCTAGGTGTTCATACTAGTACTTTCAATTGGTATCAGAGCATGTGTACTCATTTAAATTGAAGTGTTTTTACTTCAGAGTTAAAAATCCATGGCTAGTATGTTGGCCCCAGGTTTGGTTGAAGGGCAAAGCAACACCAGACCGCCTTATTTTGATGGAAATGAAGTATATGGAAAAACAAGATGAAAGCATTCCTAAGATCAAAAGATCCTCTGGAGTGAGATGTGGTAAACAAATGAATCATTCCTAAAGTTACAACAGTCTCAGAAAGAGGGAAAGAAGCTATAGAGGCGAGCGAGATGACTCGAGAAGAGTTAACCAAGAGACAAGCTCTTGATGCAAAAGCAATTTACTCCTTATATTGTGCATTATCTCCTACTGAATATAACAGAATATCTTCTTATGAAACAACTAAAGAAGTCTAGGATAGGCTGCACATTACCTATGAAGGAACTGATTGAGTGAAAGAAACCATGATCAATATTTTGCTTGGTCAATATGAAGCCTTCAAGATGAAACCAAGAGAATCTATCACTGACATGTTTAGTCGTTTTACAGAAATAGTGAATGATCTTGAATATCAAGGTCAACTAATCTCAAGACCTATGAAGGTTAACAAACTATTGCGTGGACTTTCCAAAAATTGGAATCATGTAAAGACTTCAATAAGGGAGACACAAAGGATCATGCCACTCTCCGTTGATGAATTGGTTGGCACTCTTCAGTCCTATGAAGTGGAGCAAATCAATGAAGAAGAAGATCACAAAGGTAAAAAGTCTATTGCTTTAAAATCTAATGATGACTCTGATGTTACAGATTCTGAAGACGATATGGACAATAAAGAGCTTGCTCTCATGATAAGAAAGTTCAGAAAACTGAACAAATATGGAAGAAGATTCAATTGGAAGAAATAAAGCTCTCAAAAGTTTCAAAATAAATCAGCTGAGGACGATGAATCTAATAAAGATGTGATTTGTTTTGAATGCAAGAAAAATGGACACATCAGACCCAACTGTCCCTTGCTAAAGAAAAAAAAAAGCTGGGAAATACAAAAAGGCACTCAAAGTAGAAACTTGGAATGATACTGAATGCGAAGAGAGTGATGATGATTATGCTAATATTTGTTTAATAGCAAAATCAAAATCAAATTCAAACTATGAAACAAATACAGACTCGAGACTCAAAATTCCTACTAAAGTCTTGAAATATATTAATAAACTTTCTTTTAGTCTCAAAACTTATCCTAAGAGGATTTCCAAACTAAAAAGGGAAAATTCTACACAGAAGCAACGAGAAGATTGTTTGGAAAGAAAAGTTTGAAAATTTAAATAAAAGTTTTATTACTTTAAAAGAAAATGCATACTCTCTTTCAAAAGAAAATATACTTTTGAAAAATGATATTTCAAGTATTTCAAAAAGGTTTTCTATAGGATCTGAGAAATTGGAAAAGATTCTTTCAGCACAAGGACCTTACTTTAACAAATTAGGCTTGGGAATGACTTCTGAAACCATTCCTCTAATTGATTTTCCAAAAGTAACTTTCAAAAAGTCTTTGTAAAACCTGTTGGTCGTAGTGCTCTTAAATGTTCTAAGTGTAATAGCTCAGAACACTTTGAGAAAGAATATCCTATGGTTTGGAGACCTGTTAAGAAGGATTGGGCAAAGACCGTATATTGCGCTAACTCCATTGGACCCATGAAAGTGTGGGTACCAAATAAAGCTTGAGTTTCTTTTTTAAATGCATGTCACTATCAAGAAAAATGTCAAATGGTACTTGGATAGTGGATGCTCAAGACATATGACATGAGATTCAAATTGTTTTATAAAGCTTATCCAAACAAATGGAGGAAAAGTTTCTTTTGGTGGAAATAGCAAAGGAAGAATTGTCGGATGCGGAACAGTAAAGATTGGAAGCCTAACAATCAACAACGTCTCTGTGGTAGAATGACTAAATTACAATCTACTCAACATAAGTCAACAGTACGACACAGGTTTCAAAATCAATTTTTCAAGAAGGAATATGTTCAGGAACCAGTAAAGACTTCTCTCAGACTTTCATGACACGAAGACATGGGAACATCTATCTTTTGCATTTCAAACCAGAAAAATCTCAATGTCTAATTTCAATTCAAGAGGAAGCTAATCTCTGGCATCGAAAACTTGGCCATATCAACATGAAGCAAATTGCCAAGATCTCTTCAAAGAAGCCATTTCGTGGACTATCCAACCTGACATACCAAAAATCTGAATTATGCACACCATGTGTGTTGGGAAAACAAGTTAGAAGTTTTTTCAAACCAATAAATTAAGTTTCCACTAATCGTGTACTGTAGCTCTTCATAAGAACCAAACTTGGGATCCTCTGAAATTGCCTAAGGAGAAAAGAGCTATTGGATGCAAGTGGATCTTCAAAAAGAAAAAAAGGGAATTGCAGGAGTTGATGATGAAAGATCCAAGGCGCATTTGGTAGCAAAGGGTTTTAGTCAAAAGGAGATGTTCGACTTCAATAAGTGTTCTCTCCAATTGTGAACCATAGTTCCACTAGTGTGTTGCTCGCATTAATAGTCTTTTATGATCTAGAACTTTAGCAACTTGATGTCAACACTGTTTTTTTGCATGGTAAGATTGAGGAGACAATTTATATATCTTAACTTGAGGAATTTGTTGTTGAATGTAAAGAAGATCACGTTTGCAGGTTAAAATATTTTTTGTATGGTCTCAAGTAATCTCCTCAGTAATGGTAGAAGAGGTTTAATAACTTTATGTTGAGTCATGGCCACTCGCGAAGTGTGCATAACAGTTGTTTGTACCATACATGATAGTTCTTTTATTTATTTACTATTATATATGGATGGCATGCTTATTATTGCAGTAAAGAACATATTAGAGATATAAAATTTGAAGAGGCAACTTAGTAGGGAATTTCAAATAAGAGATCTCGGAACCACTAAGAAAATTCTAGGTTGGAGATTTGGAGAGACAAGCAGGTTGGGAAGTTATACCTCTCACATAAAAAGTATATTGAGGAAGTGTTTGAGCGCTTTGATATGAAGAATGCCAAACTCGAAAATAATGCTTTTGTGTTCCATTTTAGGCTTTCTGTTTTTTTTTGTCGCCTAAAACTAAAGAAGAGGAAAATGAGATGTCTCAACTTCCATATTCTAGTGCTATGGATAGTCTCATGTATCATATGGTTTGCACTCGTCCAAATATTTCCTAGTTTATTAGTGTTGTAAGTAAGTATATGGCACATCCGAGTAAAGCTCGCTGGCAAGTCATCAAATGAATTTTTCGATACATCTAGGGTACCTTAGATGTAGGTTTGATCTTTGATAGAGGTTGTGATATAAGACATTCAATTTTTGGTTTCGTTGATTCTGACTATGTAGGCGATCTCGATAAAAGGATATCTTTGACAAGTTATGTTTTTATGCTTAATGGCTCCACAGTTAGTTGGAGGGCAATTTTGCATGACATAGTTGCTTTGTCTACCACTAAAGCAAAGTACATGGTAGTGTTGACACCTAAATTTCGCCCACATATTTAAATTAGGGCTTAGTTTTTATTTACATCCATTAATTTTTCGAATTATAAACAATAATAATTAAAAAAAAAAAAAGCAACAGGCCACTAGGGCTGCCCCTTTGCACCTAGCGCCCCTTTTCTCCTGCCTCTTCCTCCTCACAAAGGCCCAAAGCCTAACTTGTCCTTTCCTGGCCCGACCCCTTTCCCTCTGCTTCCTTCTTCTTCCATCTTCTTCCTTGCGCCTCTGTGTCTCACGCGTAGTGGCCGACAACGCACCAGAGGACGAGCTACAGGCTGAGGCGAGGGTAGACTGCCAGTGAGGGAAACAAGCCTTAAATGCGGAATAGGGGACGCAAGTGGGTGACTGAGCTAATGTTGATTCGGCCAGCGGACTGGGCCCTCGTGCATATGAATAGGGTGTCGGGGGGAAGGCCAAAACCACGCCGCAAGAGGATCACAGGTTGCCAGCTTCGATAACCCCACTAAGAGATTTCAGGGGAGGCTCGAGGATGAGTAAGCTGAGATCCAAAGTTGACCGGAGATGAGGGCCAGATCTAAGCGTGAGTGGTCAAATCTAAGCGTGGGGATTGAGCGAGAGAGAAGCCGAAAGAGAGAAGGCCAAATCTAGAGGGGGGAAGACTCGTTGTCGCCGTCCAGTCGCTAACATCGCAGCCACAATTTGCCACGCTGCCACCATTCTGACGCCATTCCTGCGTCGAGTTGTGCCACCCCGCCCCCTGATGCCGTCACTACAACCGAGCCCGAGACCAGCCACCTCAAGCCGAGCCGCCGTCCTCCAACACTGCCTGCATCAGCATCGCTGCACCGCTGATCCACTGTCGACCATCGCCCTGCCATCAGACCTGTGGTCATTCAACGATGGGCTACTACCCCCAGATTCATCGCTACTCCAAAGCTCAAAACCCAGCACGAAACGAAGCCCCATCGTAGAGTCCCCCCCCCCCGGCCGTGTTGGGCCATCACCCTAGTCATTGCCACCGCCCGTCGCATCATCACCATCGCTCCCTCCACTTGAAACCTTGTCGTCCGCTATGCCGTCACTGTCGAACACTGGGCTGACGCCCCCTAGTCTCTCCAATTGATGCCGCAGACAGACAAAGGAGGAGGTGGCCTCAAAATCGGGCCAGCCGAGTCAAGCGCGCGACCTGACACTCTAGGGTTTCGTCGGGCAAGTTAGGTCGTCGGGCCGAGTTCAAAACTCGAGTCATCAGGCCAAGTTTGAAACTCGGGCCAAGCATTTATCTTGTGGGTTGAATGCACATGGGCCTAGGAGGATGCAGGCTTGAAATTTTTTAGGGAAACTACGAGTTGGGCACGCGTTTTGAGCTCATTTAGGCCAGCACTTCAAGCCTGGTCCGACCAGCCGTAGGCGACCCAAGTCAAACCCTACCCGAGGATCCGACTCGAGTCGTTTCTTAATATATTTATTATAATAATATTTTAATAAAATAATCAAAAATAATAAATAATAATTTATTTTCCATAAAATCAAAAAATCAAAAATATCCCATGTTTTCCTAAAAAGTCCAAAAAATCAGAAAAAAAAAAGCCAAAAATGATAAATATTTTCAGAAAAAAAAATCCAAAATCCAACGCTTTTTATGCTCAAAAAAATAGAAAAAGACCAAAAAATGTTTTTCCTCCACAAATGCATGGAAAATCCCTTGAAAATCCAAAAAAATCTTAGGGTTTAAACAAGATTAGGTACCGAAAAGGCATTAATGATTAACTATTGTAATCAAGTCCCCAAACCTAGGTTCTCTGGTTGCGCATGAGCGAATATTTCTCCAAATATTTCGCTTGGGTTTCTAATCGACCTACCCCAAATCGATTAGTGGCGACTCCTTTTTAAAATTAATTTATAAGTTAAAAATATCAAACCATTAAGTTGTGAATTGGTGGGCTTGAAAGAGCCTAGACTAAACCGAATAGACCTAGCTGAACCATTAGCCTTCTCAAGTGTCCTTAATTGGGCGCCGAAAAAAAGAGGTCGCGACAGTTTGGCAACTCTGCTAGGGACAAATTTAACTTATGCACTTTTTTTTATCTCATTTAAATGTTTCGATAACTTGGGTTTTTTTTTTTTTTTTTTTTTTTTTTTTTATGCAGGTTAGTAGCTCAAAGTCTTTTTTTTTTAATTTTGTTAAAATAAAATGCACCATATGCTTTACTGTTTAAGCACTGCACGTGACATACACAACCTGGCCACCAAACCTGGGTTGCCATAAGATATTTAAGATGGTGTCAAGAAAGATATGACCTTGAATACAAGATTGCAATGTAGAGGTTGCCTTTCTTTTCCCCGAATTTCTTTAGGTAGAGCCAAGGTTAAGAGGGTATGATGCCAATGTCAGACTACAATAGGCAAACACCCTTTTAATTTCAATAACCCTTCTCAATTAGACATCAAGCCGCACGAACCATACGCATGTCTCTATGATTGTCATATATTTTTTTATCCGTGCACTTTGCAATTTACTTACCTTCCTATTTGTATTGAGCGGTCCATGATTAACCTAGGATTTAATACTATGATCATTTAAATTTGGAAGTAATTGTCATAAAGTTTGTTTAAAAAAAAAAACTTTAGCAAAAGAAATTACTTTCAGTTGATGCTTTTGTTTCCTCAAGCATGTTATAAATGTCTTTTTCCGCAAGAAATTTCTTGTTGTTTCAAAAAGGATATAAAAAAAAATTCAATTCATGCTCTCTTTTTTTTTCGGTCCTACTTTAATCCTACTTTAACACTCGCTCTCAGACTTTTGCCCTACCTCCTTGTAGGGCGTGGGAGTCAAAACCCACTCCTGAAATGAAATCGTCCCCACCCCAATCCCCCCTGAGAAGGTAGGGATTTGAACCCCTCACCTCCCCCTTCTAAGTTGGAAGGGTGGCTACTGGAGCGAACCCCCAATGGTTCAATTCATGCTTTTATCGTCTTTCAAATTGAATATATTTTTAGTCCATGCTAATAGGTTGCATGTCTTTCAATCCATGTTTAGGAAATCCTCTACATGTACAAACTTTTCATGAACAAACAAAGAGGTAGGATTAGGTCGTCATCATGGACTGACTCCCTATGTATGCCTTGTATTTACACATGCTTGTTTATTCATGACTAGGTAATCACGGAATGTCAACGTTCACTGATCCAAACTCGTTCAAAAGCAAGAGCAAGAATGGCCGAAGAGAATGTACCAAGTAGTGTTGTGGTCGTGGAAAGCGAAATGAAGCAAGTCTTCAATGTGCTTCAACAATTCTCAAAGCAGATAGACTCCATCCAAAGCAAACATATTCCCGCCCCAGCCTCAATCGAGGTATTGTTACCACAATCATTCACTAGGGGTGATCAAGATAGAGATGCCAACAATAACATGCTCGAATTGGAGGATAATCCACACCAAACTGCAATTGGGAGAGCTAAGCCAGACAGTTTGTCTAAAACTGAGCATGACAAATGCCCCAAGAAGCTTGAGGAGAGGCTGAAACAACTGCAAGGCCTCCAAGATTCTACTCTGATGGACCTCTCCATTTATTCCAAAGTCAAAATGCCAGAAAAATTCAAAATGCCCGAATTTGAAAAATATGACGGCACAACTTGTCCAATGGCTCATTTGTAAATGTACTTGGTTTGGATGACCTAACATGTCAATAATACACCCTTGATGATACAATTGTTCTAATCATGTCTAGTAGGTCCTGCCTTAAGATGGTACATCACGAAGAACATGAACCTCCTCGAAACATGGAGTGAATGAGTGAGGCATTCCTCAAACAGTACAAGTTCATAATGGACATTACCCCCTCTCATGAGGATCTTGAGCATACTGAAAAGAAATAGCACGAATCGTTCAAAGAATATGCCATTAGATGGAGGAATCTAGCTGCCCAAATCAGTCCTGAACCAACTGATTTCGAGCTAAGGAAAATGTTTATCAAAACCCTCCCCTGCGAGTATCGCAATCGAATGGTGACTACAATCACTGAATCATTCAATTAACTCATTCCAGTAGGAGAGTAGATTGAGATAGGGCTGAGGGATGGCTGGTTCACTGAACTTGCGCCCACAAGCAAGAGGCTCAACATGAAAAAAGATAAAGAACCCCTTATAGATGTCAATACAACCTACACCACAAACACTAGTCATCCCGTGACTATTCAGATAAGCGCGGGACAACAACAGACCACCAGCCGTTAGCCTTCCCAGCGTTACAACAACAGAGGCAATTTACTCCGCTTCTTGGATCTCCATCCCAGGTATTGGCAATCCTCCGGGAGAAGAACCCCCCTCGATTGAGCCAAAACGACCCAATGCCGAAAACTTCTCCAGTTATGACCCGTCCAAAAAATATGACTATCACATGGGAGAAGTGGGGCACTTGACTAATGAGTGCTTCGCCCTCAAGAATCGAATCCAGAACCTATTAGATACTAAAGCTTCCTCATTCCAAAACACCAAACCAATTGACCAAAGCAATCCACTCCTTGATCACACCAACAAAGTAAACACGGTATTCAGTTATGAGGTTAGTCAAACCAGAAATGTCAAAGCACAAACCGTTGACATCTATCGAGAGCTGGTAAAGGCTGAGTATTATTCATGCAATGAAGTACCACCCTTAGTAATAATGAAAGAAAGAGTATCAAGAATGATGGAGGCTAGGATAATTGTACATGCCGGCCACACTATCGTAGTTTCTACTATATCACAAGTCGTCATCAATTGGGATAAAGAGTTTGTCACGCTAAACATGGGAAAGGAAAAGATAGATCCCACCCCACCTGAAGGCATCTTGGAGGGAGAAGGAGCTATAGCCCAAGCGTCAACGGCAAAGGCACACATAGTTATTGAGATCCCCCAACCTTATAAGTATGAAAGCAGCAATACAATTCATTGGTCCTATGACCTCGATGTTGGCTTAGTCACGAGGTCTGGGCAAATCTATGCTCAGGCCAATACGCAACCCACCAAACCTATCACCGACGAAGAAGCCAAAAAGTTTTTGGCCATAGTCAAAGCCATCAAATACAATGTGGTGGAACAATTGCGGAAATCACTAGCACAGATTTCCTTGCTGGAATTACTTCAGACGTTTGTCAAGCACCAGAAATCCCTCATGAAGGTATTAAGTGAAGGCACCATCCTCCTAAAAGATCAAATGGCATTTTTAGATGAAGAAATCCTCGAGGGTAGATGACACACCAAGGCCCTCTACATATCAGTCAAGTGCAACGCCTCCCATCTCTCTCGAGTATTGATTGACAATGGATCTACTCTTAATATATGTCCATTAGCGACATTCTGTCGTCTTAAAATAGAGACATCTTGGATCTAGATAGCCAAGACTTCTGTTCGAGCATTCAATGGAACAAAGAAGGAAACGATGGGTGAAATTAAGCTTGCCGTTCAAATAGGCCTAACCACATTCAAAATTTTGTTCAAGGTAATGGATATTCGCACTACATTCAACTTCTTTTTAGGTCGCCCATGGATCCACGCCACTAGAGCAATACCCTCAAGTCTCCACCAAAATGTAAAGTTCGTGGTTGAAGGAAAACTGGTCACGATTCATGGAGAAGAGGACCACCATATCTACCACGAGACGATCATTCCTTATGTTGAGCCTGGTGGTAAGAATGAATCCAGCTACCAATCGTTCAAACTCATGTCTACTATACACAGGACTCGAGGGACTCCAACCCTTGTCCCCAAGATGTCAAGCGCTACAATCATGGTAGGAAAAATCATGGTTGGATATAGTTTCACCCTAGGTCAAGGGCTCGGTAAGGAAAGCCAAGGCATCCGTTAGACTATCAAAGCCTTAAGGAGACCCCATACTATTGGTTTAGGATATTGTCTGGAGAGAAAAGCAAAGAAGAAAGCCGGCCTTGTATACCCCTGCCTCGAGGAAACCTTCCCAGGCCCTACAAGGATGATGCATGAGGAGGAAGAAATGATTGGTGCTCCAAAACAATTCAACCATGAAAGCTTGAAGTTTCCCATTTACTTAGGTATAGGTTAGGAGAACATAACTCAGTCAGTACTTACAAAGAAAGAAGGGCCAGATAACATGACCACTATATTTGGAGACCTTTTCATAGGTGCCATTGAGGAGGAACAATTGGAAGAAATAGGTGATGACTTCTCGTTCAGCCAGCTTCAACGTCAAGTCGACGAACTACGCGAGACAATGCACCATTTGACAAAAAATTTCACTCAAGCCGCCCATCACAATGAGGAGTCTACAGCTGAAATAAATGAAAAAGACCCTACTGGCACGACCTGGCGAGGGGCTTGGCTACCCCAGTCCTCAAGCAACACGCGACCATATTCGCCACTGCTTAAATCAATGGCCACTATTTTCCCCATCCTCCTAGAGTAAAGAATGATCACTAAGGAGCTAAGGCATCCTACTCCCGAATACTTCCCTAATTATGATCCGTCCAAGTACTACGACTATCATTCGGGGGAATTGGGACACTCGCTAGATGACTATACTATCCTAAAAGACAAGGTTTAGGATCTTTTGGATGCCGGGGTATTCACATTTCGCTCTCCATGGTTATGTTATGGCAAGGACGACCTCCTCGTAGTACCTTGCACCCGTACCATGTTCCCTGAACACACTAAGGAGATACATATATGAAAGGCAATCATGGACACCTTGGGTCAACCGAGTGGTAAATTCGATTACTATATCAATTATTCAATCTCCCAAGGATTTTATGACCATCATTAGAACATCGTCCCAGATGGATGGGGAGGTATGGATGATCTGAGATTCATGAAGTTGGGAACATAAGAAGACATGACTAGTGACTGGTACGAAGATTTCTTCATAGGTGCTATCCACAAAGGACCATCAAGAGAGATGGGTGCAGGCCCGCTCGAGTAGAACTTTTTTTTTTTGCATATTCCCCTACATGGGAACCTGTTCATCTTTCTTAACCTACGTGGGAACCTGTTCATCTTTCTTAAGTCTAGCTTGTTTTGTTTTTAACATCAGTTCCACTTAAGGAACTAACTTTTGAAATCACTCTTCCAAAATGTAAATCCACTTATTACTAAATAAAATTGAATATATTTCGAGAGCATGAGGCGGTATTCCAAACTAACCCAGTGATGCTATCCAACCATGAAAATAAAATATCATCAAAGGAGAATACTGAGGGCCGGGCTTCCTCATGCTCCCCCCCCCCCCCCCAAAGATATATACTTTTGAAAACAAGAATGTCTCATTACCAAAAGTTTTGTCAAAACAGATGTTAAATTCCGTTTATTTTTCTAACTTATTCACTTCATGTCTTAGAATATCATCCCCATCCCCTTTGACTTAGTGTGACGGGGGGCATTTGAAGCTAGCGCATCATGTGAACTCGATGAATTCAAAGACACTCTTTCAAGAAAGTAGGGGTAAACAGAAAAGATCACCCTGTCTCAGAAAAAGGGTAAGTCCGATTCCCTAAATGTAATTTTGAAAATGACGTCCCCTCTCTTATATTTATAAGAAACGAAAGATGGGACGTAATAGGCACAAGCATACGGTTGAACTTGAAGCAAGCGTATCATGGTAGCTCAATGCAAGGTAACCTCCTCCGTGCTGCTCTCAGCTTTCTCATTTTGCGAGTTGTCCCCGGAGCTTTATGTACTCCACCTCGCTCCTGCCCAACTCCTTCTCAAACTAGAGGAATATCTTCTCCCCACAACATGCCCAAGCAACTAGATATTGCAGTTTCATTAATGGGATTTCCAGCTTTGACAAGCCAAGAAGCGCAGAAAAT
This sequence comes from Eucalyptus decipiens, assembly GCA_014182575.1. Classification (NCBI taxonomy): domain Eukaryota; kingdom Viridiplantae; phylum Streptophyta; class Magnoliopsida; order Myrtales; family Myrtaceae; genus Eucalyptus; species Eucalyptus decipiens. The sequence goes on along the minus strand of CM024619.1, from coordinate 43,796,174 downwards.
GAATTTCTTCTCTTCCTTTGAATTGACTACCGTCAACATGAAGAAAACCCAGACAGTTGAAGCGATCTCTAGCCCCTATTCCAAATTATAACGTTAGGACCTAGAAACCTCACTTTTTATTCCACATGCATGCTCTCTCAAGAAGTGACTGCCATCAGAGAACTGGAGGTTTTGATTGTCCATCTCGAATTCCATGGAAACTTGAGGTACATGACTTTGCCCAATGTTACTAATGGTCATATGGTCAAAGATAGAAGAAAAATTCCATAGAAGGAATGAGTTGAAGATGAATCAACGACCATCAATCATGCATACATGGCTACAAATGAGAAAGGCCAATCGAAAGAGACGTTGAACTATGTCAAGACAAAAGGCTGTCATCAACATTCAAATATCCCTAAGAGTTAGCAAATACAAACTCCGGGGAAGGGTAATTTGGTATTGTTTCTAGTACTCTCCTCTTTGAACTTGTTTTTGACATATTCTCCCCCATCGACAGGAAGCATCAGCATGCAAGAACCAAACTCAATGATTAATTTGGGCAAATCAAATGACTCATACCAAGTTCACCCAACAGAATGCGAAAAGACATATCATCTAGGAGCCAGTTCGGTTTAATGGAAAAATAAATGCTCCATGAACACTACTGATACCGTAGCCTAGTAGTATGGGAGATCAAGCGGCCCAGACAAGACCAAGGCTCAATCCTCAGAAATGGCAACTAGTTGCCATCTATAAACACTAATGAAAATTTTTGCTTCTCCTACAACTGTAAAAACGGGAGAATAATTGACCTAATGAAGTAAGAGACGTAGGACTTCATGTCCCTCTCGCACTTCAGGTCCATCCAATCATCTACAAACCAGTGAAGGATAATGTTGCATCGCTTCTAGTTATTTGACTCCTAAAAGAGTTCATGAATAACACATTCCCTCTTGTTTGTTGCAGGATCACTTGACCGTCAAAAATGCGGATAACAAATCAATGAGAGGGGCAAAAGCAGAAGTGCCCATCAAATCAAGGATTAGATTCCCAACCCCAACTAATCCTTCTTGTGTCATCTCCCTATTCATTAGGGACAATTCATCGACACCCATTTGTGAATAACCCCTTTGATGTTCAAAATTGAATATATTTGTAAATACAAATTTTGTTAAATAAACACCCCCTAAAGCTATTAATAAGGCTTCTTAAGTAAAAACCATTTATTTGTTTTGAGAGTACAAACTCCATCATATTTAAAATGTTGCATGCATTTTCCAAATGGATTTTACGTGATGATTCTGTCTCTCTAGATCACTGATTCCTCTGAGGATTACCAAAATGGACAGCTAAATGAAGAATATAAGAATGATCGAGCATGCTAGATGAGGCGCTTTAGAACGATAAAAGGCAAGTTATATCCTACACACAGTCTCCTATCTATACACTTGTGAGATGAATGCAGAAAATTCCATGTCCGCATGGTAAAGGGTTCTCTCGCGAATGGAACAATAACCAAGACAATGGAGGACATTTCATTCATCTACCCTAAACACTACAGGTTATCCATTGCTCACCCCCTTTGACCCCTATACACTTGTGAAGTTTCTTTCATATCCCTATCAAGAACCACCTCACACTAGAGCAAATCGGAGGCAAGGCAGCATCACGAGGTAAAGGTGAAAAGGGGGATAGAAATTTTCCTACTCACACTTGCATCAATTTTCGGGTATCTTTATTGCATATTGAACGCTCACAATAATTTAAGTGTCATAGAATGACGAAGAGCAATTCTTTTTATGCACTTGTACAACTCAATTGAATCTATAATTTCACCCTCACATTAAGACAAAACAGAAGTTACCACCATTCAAGCAGTAGAGTTCAAAGTGTCAGCTGAAGATGAAAACTCAATAGTCTAATAGCAATGTTTTGCTCAAACTTGCCTAGGATAGTTCCTCAGACAATAAAAATAAAAACTATGGGCATGAAAAAGCAACCTACCTAGTAAAAGCAAGGTCAATGCCCATGGATGAAAAAATTGAAATAAAAAACTAGATGCATGAAAAAACAGTGTGCCTAATAAAAGTAAGGCCAATGTCCCCCAGACAAAAAAAATACGACCATTTGTATCCCCAAGAAAAGTCATTGTGGTTTGATTAATAGAGCCTCTATCTGACAGTGAGAAGAAAAACCAGTGACAAATGCCAAGGCAATCACAAACTCTCACCCTTTTACACATGAGTCAAGCCTACATTGCATCCCATTGTAAAAGTCTCTTCAGACTATGGCACTTCAATTAACGTAGGATTTCATATGTCTATAAGCATTGCTCTAAGACGTACGAGTAAGATTATTCTATCTCTTTTCGCAGAGTTCTTGACTAGTAAACCTGGAGATGATCGTGCGGCAGTTTTTTTAGGAGCCTTGACCTTGATGGTCCCCTTTGATAAGACGTTGGCCAAGCCTACATTACGGTCTCAACAAAGACCTCTCATATTGGTAAAGTCGTACCACTTGCGAGAATACTTGAACCCTTGCTGACATGATGACAACGAGATAGTGTGGTCCTTATAAATCATGCATCAATGGTCAAAATAAAACAGTTTTTTCCATGAGAGTGAGCAGAAAGTCCTTTCAGACTAAAAGTCTCTCATCTAGCATGTTCAAGACATCTACATTCAAAATGAAAGTTGTCTTTAAAAACTTTCCCCAATGGAACTCAGATGATACAAAACTAACAAAATTATCGTGCATGAATCCCATTTGAACTCATGAATTTATAGCATATACAATCATGTGTGCATACTGTGCAAATAGCAAACATACTCTCAGAGATCAGAGATACCATCAGGTAAGCATATCCCTATCTCTATTTGTCTTTAGGTACCTACCACTATCTAGGTACTCTCTTATTGACGCTCGACCTATTCGAATTGTAACATCCTCGATTTCGGCCTCGTAAGGATCAGCCATAATATCCTAAAAGGATTGATCATGGGCCATTGGCCATGGATTGATTAATTCAATCGGCAGGGAATCACAGATCGGTCATGATCGATCGACCAACCGACCGTTTATGAATTGGTCGAGGTGTTTGCCCCGAATTTTCTACCAATCAAACCTAGATGGGATCGGGTCACCATCTCATAAGATGACCTTTTGATCACGAGAATTTGTCACGGGATGATTTTGGATCGGCGGATGGTCATAGGTTGATCCTACCAATCGCAATTTCTGGTCGCGGGTGATTCTGCCCGGTTATGCACCGATACACAAACGATATGAATTGATCAAATGCAACCGCCTTTTGACCAAAAATGCACCATCCCCTATTTAATTCTTAATGATCGAAACGGAATCTTGAATTGGTGATATCCGATTATGGATTAGAAATGCACCGACCATGAACCCTACCAGTGGATCGGGTGCCGATTAGAATGAGTCTAGGGATAGACCCACCTATTCCATCACTAATTCTAAGGTCCATGAGTACATTGGTTTAGTGCTAAGCCATGGGTAACCTTAGAATTAGCCTTAAACCAATCGAAGGACAATCAACCCTATTGGTCGACCGATCGTCCAAAGGAACGATTTGGGTGAATATGGAATGTAATGGCGAACCTCGGGTGTACATGATTCGGTTTTTCAAGATATGCCTAATGATCCCTTCCTCGACCCCGGAATTTGGACAATAGAATTCTCTAGCCCGCCTTCTTAAGGAAGGAAAGGATAAAGCAAAAGAGAATTCTAGAATCTCTTCATTAAATGAAGGAGGATGAAGTGTCCAAGCTAACCTAGGACTTAGTTGGAAACTTGGAAGATAAGAATGCCCAACAATTAATGCTTCTTGACCAAGTGGGACGCCTCCTTTTTCCGACTAAGGTTGCCACCTTTGATTTTCGAAATTTCTGGACCTCCGCAATTTGCCAATTTTACACAGATTTTTTTGTGCGAATTTAAAGAAACTTCCTTCATAAAATTCTTTTAAAACATCTTTTCCTACAACATACTTGAATTTCATATTTTTATAAAATAAAATGGTAGGGACGAAGGCCCAATCATTCACCGTCCGGAACCTATCCCATATAGTGAAAACGGTGACCAGGTTGCTTTCCCAAATTTTTATAAAATCTTACCTTTCAAATTTAATCATAATTCCTTCATGAAAGTTTTAAAGTACATCCATGTCTATAACATATAGATATTTTGAAGAGTTTTGTGAACATTTGGATTCGAAATGAGCCTCTTTCTCTAATCGTTAAATCTGCTCAACGGACGAATTTTTGGGCTATGTTCAGTGATTTTCTGCTCTTTCCACAAAACGAATTGGAATTTTCTTCCTTCATGAAAAATGTCATTTGGGGTCTTATTTAGAACATAGTAAATTTTTATAATTTTTCAAGCCCATTTGATAAGGTATTAATGCTTATTTCAAAAATTGCTCAAAACTATTTTTACCCCAGGATAAGAGGGCCATATGCCCAACTTGGAAGGGGAGAGGGTTGCACATCCAATTTAAGGAGCAAGGCTAATCTAGAGTCTTCTTAATTTAGGATAAAGATGCATTAAATATCTTTGGACTCTAGTTCTTCAATGCCAAGTTGAGGTGTGCCTCAAAGGAATAGGCCATAATGCCTCCTAACCTAAAAACTTGGAGAGCAAGTTTGTAATAGGAAGATATCTAGCCTAATGATTACTCAAGATCCAAATATTAAATGGGAGAGGTTTAGTCATTAACTTAGGTGTCCCCATAATAATTACATGTAATTATTTCATGATGACTCAACCCCTTAGATGGATCAATGGAAAGATGAGCAAGTGTCGCCCCTAAGAACTAGACTTGCCACTCATCTTTTTAGCTTGCCATCTCCTCAACCTAAATTGTCCATTTACATGAAGATAATTGGTCCATTTGGAAAGATCATCATGAGGGGTTTGCCTATAAATAGAGGCATTCCCTCTCCTCATTTACACACCACCTTCTCTTCCTCCCTCACTCTCTCAACCTCACCCTCACCATCGCCCTCTCTCTTTCTCTTGGCCACGCCCTCTTGGTTGTTCGCCAGCCTACATGTTACTCGGTCACCTAGGCAGGCCATCCCTTGAAGTGTTGTAAGTAGAACTTACTAATATTTGGCTAGAACGTTGTGTTATGCTATTCTGAGCATGTGATGCGTCCTTGATTGAAGTTGATTGACTTGTTGTTGCTTGAAGTTTGGTTGTATTTGCTTGGATCAGTTTAGACCTTGTTCCTTGATTGAGTTCGATCTTTGTTTGATGAGCTTTGGCTCGTGCTTTGGCTTATTTTACTTTGGAAGAAGCCCGGCTTGTGTGTTTATTTGATATATTTTGGTTTTTGCTTTGATACAAACCTATTTTAAAAGCATTTTGTGAAAGCTTGCAATTTCCTCACAAAACTATTTCAAACATTTCCACAAATGCATGTTCTAGTTCACGCCCTGAGCTCCAGAAAAATGGCTTTTTCGGCCTTAACGTACGTGGGATCACGACGAATTGGTCCTTTCTTAGTCTTGGTGCGATATCGAGGCATATCATTCCCATACCAACTTTGGTACTAGGTCGGTGAACATATCACGACGGGCTTCATAGTCTCGATGCGGTATTGAGGCGTATCATTCCCAAGCCAAGTCTGGTACTAAGTCGATGAACATGTCACGACAAGCCAATCCTATCATGGTCTCAGTGCGATATCGAGGTATATCGTTCCTGAGCCAAGTTGGGTACTAGATCGGTGCTCAAACGTGTCAGATCAAGTCACAATCCTTGATTCGTGCTCAGCATACTTAACTTCTCAGTTTTGGTAAGTCATTTCACACACTTATGCATGGCATGCCTTCGGGCCCTTGAACTAAAAGCAAAGATAAGAACCAAATTGAGATGCTTGATGCATGGACACACGATAGACTAATTTATGCCGTCAACCAATAAATTCGGCGACAATGCCCCCTCACCAACGGGATGCCTCGTTAATAAGAATGAGATGCCCCCACGCCAATGGGATGTCTCGTTTGAAGGACGGGATGTTGTAATAATTCTAGCCATCACCCTTAGATTAGAGGACGTTGCCCAATTAAGTTTGGATGCCTGGTGGATTCCGAAAAAGTCGATGGATTTTGGATATTAATAAATGAACCTCGTGTGCATGAGTTCCTTGCATTATGAAATGGATTTCGGTTATGCTTGTATATGAGTGAGGCATAAATTCCTCATACTATGGAATGGATTTTGTTTATACTTGTATAATATTGATTTTTTTTTTGTCAATCCTACTCTATTCCTACTCTACACTCACTCTCAGACTTTTGCCCTGTCTCTTGCAGGGCATGGGAGTCGAAACCCACTCCTGAAACTTACGCGTCCCCACCCCATCCCCCCCTGAGAAGGTGGGGATTTGAACCCCTCACCTCCCCCTTCCATGTTGGAAGGGTGGCTACTGGGACGAATCCCAGTGATTATAATATTGATTGAGACATGAGTTTTTCATGTTGTGGGTGAATATTGGTTTATGTGCATATTGTTGGTTGAAGATTCCTCATGTTTCATCCAAGACAAAGCTTTTGTTTTGCTATTAATCTGTCATCAACTAATGTTTTGGATGAATTATATGCTTGTGGGTAAGTGAGGCATCCTCCTACTCGGAAATTAGTGAATTTTACTTACTGAGTTTCCCAAAAACTCACCCTTCATCATTTTAGTCTTGTAGGCATGGAAGTCTCACGTCAATTTTGGGAGTTACAATCTTGCTAAAGGAGCTAAGGTTTACCATGACCTTTTGAAAATGTGGTAGTTGTAAATATAACGACTCGTGATAGAAGGGCTTGTAAACATAACTAATGTAATTGTGTGTTTATAAATGTTTTGTCCGGATGTTGTATGTATGCTTTTGCATATGCTTAATGAAAAGATAAAGAGAAATGGGACAACGACGTGCCTGGGACGTCACAAAAATAACCCTTGTTGCCCATGACCCTGGGAATGGAGTTGGGGTCATGACACGAATTGTCTCCTGAGTTTGAATGCTTGCAACTGTTTGAGTATCCCTTTGTCTTTGAGTACCCACCACTGTCCAAGTACTCCCCCTTATCGACACTCGACCGGTTCAAGTTGTCCTGACTCCTCAGAGTATTAATACTTGCGATTGTCTAGGTATCCCTTTGTCCTCAAGTACTCGACACTATTTAGGTGCTCCCCCTTTTTCTTGACACTCGACCTATTCGAGTTGTCTTCATAGTAAAGATGCTTGCGACTATCTAAGTATCCCATCGTCTTTGAGTACCTACCGTTGTCTAGGTACTCTCTCTTACACTCGACCTGTTCAAGTTGTCCTTAGAGTATTGATACTTGCGACTATCCAGGTATCCCTTTGTCTTTAGGTACCTCCCACTGTCTAGGTACCCTTATATCAACACTCAACCTGTTCAAGTCATCTTCAGAATTTAGATGCTTGTAACTAACCAAGTATCCCATCGTCCATGAATGCCTATCACCATCTGGGTACTCTCTCTTATTGACACTTGACCTGTTCGAGTTGTCCTCAAAATATTGATACTGGTAGCTGCTCAAGTATTCTGTTGTTTTCGAGCACCCAACGCCCTCCAGGTACTCCCTTTTCGTGACACTCGGCCTGTCCGAGTTGTCCTCAAAATTGTATCACTGAATACTAGTAGTTGTTCAAGCATTCCACTACTTTGTGTACCTATTCACCCCCGCCCCTTTAGGTGGTTATACTAGCACTTTCATTTGTATGGGCAACCAAATCAGTAGAATCTTTAGTTGTTCAACCTCAACGGCTACCTAATCCTCTCCAACAATTTTCTAACCGATGGATTGGAGATTGATCCTCAAAGATTATCCAACAGGAATACTGAAGAGTGAAAAGGAAGATTAAGGCACCAAAGAGCAAGATAGATCAAGAGTGCAAAATTACAATTTTCAAGAGAGCTTTCACACATTTTGAATTGTTTTCTAAGAGTATATTATTGAAAAGATGTGTGGATAGGTGTGAGATAAAAAGACCTATCAGCTTGAGTAATAGCAATACCTAATTTGTGGAGAAGTACTTGAATATTAGCAGGACTTCTCATTGATTTTAGTGAAATCCAACCAGTAAATTGTTAACGTGGGATAGTAGATTTAGATTTACACTAAGCCAAACCACTATAAAGCTTTGTGTGCACAATCTTCTCTCTAGCATATTCACATATTGATAGATATATTACACTCAATAGCGTGAATATTACTAGAATCTGATAATATTCATTCTCTGTTTCACTTGCCCTTAATCATATTCATCTTGACTTTTCTAATTCCGCATTTATTTGTCAATATTTCTTAAAATCATCTATTTATCCCATCTAGGTAATATTGCTAGCTACAACATACATACTCTCACGTTTCCAACACTTCAAAAACAATTGAAGCCCCATGTTAGTTTGTTTGAAGTATTAGAGAAAACCTATCACTCATATTATTAGAGAAAGCATTAGGAGCTCTTAGATGTGGATTTCAACCCACGAGATCTTCTAATTGCTTTGGTTTATCAAAAGAAGTTCGGGATAACAATGTCCGAGCTTTGGAGTCATGGTAAATGAATCGATCTAATTCTCAATGCTCTGCTTTCCACCAAGAGATGATCCAAGTTGGAAAAATCCATGCCCAAGCTCGCTTGTGGATTATCATATTCAACGACACTTAGCTTTAATATGTGAAATGAGCTGCTGATAGAGTGACCCTTCACTCCACAATCATCTACCCTAACATATTACTTGATATGCGTATTTTTTTATTTTAATTCGACATTTCATTTTGATGAATAACTTCTTTTTTCCATTCGAATAAGATTAATGGTTGGTAAAGTCATATAAAAGTTGATAAATTTAAGACGTTTATTATAAGAAACAAATAAAATTTGGTAATCAATTATAAGAGTAAATAGTTGGCGAATGTATATTGATGAGGTGGACCTACATATAAGAGGGTATTAGGCAAAGTCCCACATACTTAAAATTTTATGGTATAGAGCAATTAATATACTCTAATCGTCAAGAACATATTAAGGGTTTTGAACTTGGGCTTTTCTATTGGAGATATCCCAAATTTAGGTATCAGACTGTCGCACTGGACTGTTATAGTGCACTTGGAGTGTCAGGCTTCTGCTATGCATCCTGACATATAATTATCCAAAAATAAATGAAACCCAACGACCTGACTATTTTTCCATAATTGCATGGGTGATTAAAAGGCATTAACATATAAAAGATATAAATATATAGCAAACATAGGTGATTAAATATGAGGATGGCCACAAGCGGACATGCATCGCCATGGCATAGGTGATTAAAATTTGACAGGATAGTATTGTGGTAAGGAATGAATTGGCATATATATAAAGCGACCAAGCAAGGTAATGCTACGTATGCATTGAGACAAGGCATATTCTTGATGTAACTCGCCCTCTATTTAGCTGGGGATTCTCTCAGCTTTCTCGAGAGGAAGATGATAATGGCCAACAGAGATCAGATACGAAGGCATCTATTCCAAGCTAGACTAGAAAACTTCAGTGGATAATACTTTTAGAGAGAGAGAGAGAGAGAGATCATAGCATACTTTAACGGTGTAAAATGAATCTTACACTAGGGTCTATACATATTGTTAATTCAAGATATTGGATAGTTAAAATTCTTAAGGATGGATAAAGCGGCAACCCGACGATGGTCTCTATTTAAATAAGGATAGAGAACACTTATTTCTTCCCTCTTGTGGTCTGCCTCCTTTAAAAAGAGGTCGGTCTGAGAGATTTGATTTGGCCTTTATCCTTCCTCAAAAGGTACGATTGAGGACGTCGATAAGATTGCAGAAGTCAAGCTTCGTCAATGATGTGGACGATAATTGTTGATGTCGTCGAATCAGAAGAAACGCAACGCCATCCAAGTGACGATGAAGACTTTTACGGAGATCGATGCCCATTGTGGAGGTCTTTTCAAAAGGAAAAATCAACAATGAAATAACCGCAATAAGAATTTAGAATACCTAAAGTGAGAAACGAAATCATATACGCGATTTGGTCGGTCACCGTCTTTGAACCGATCAGACATACCGTTATGAAACCGAAGCCGGGTATTCCTCTTCTTTCTCAGGCTGCCAGAGGATGGATAAAACGTAAGCGTACAAAACGAGTAATTTGACAAGCCACCATAGCTTGTTTATCATGTGCATTCTAACAGCCTCGTACGTCATGAAACAGGTCAAGGTACTAGTTTGCACAAACCATTGAGTCACATTTTATTGCCGAACCGAGATTTGCTAAATTAAATATAAATTGACATAATCTTATTCGGGCTGTCCAATAGCGTCTCATGTACATTCTAATTCCTTTTTAAGAATTTTCAACGCTCTCTAACAAAGTAGTGTTTTAGCTTTAACAACATGCAGTTAGATCCACTCCCCCATAATTCGATTATTCTTCTACATCAACACATGTCAACTCAAATCTCCATTTTATTGCTTTTGAGGATTGTAAGCCTTCGTCCCCAATCTCTTTTCTCCAAATCGAACCCCAGCTTTCTTTCCTGCCTGAAGATCACATTAGTCACCAAATTTCTTCTCTTTTCTCCGGGCTAAACAACATATCTCTTTCGCTAGACTAAACTATGAATTGCAACCTGAATATTGTGTTGGTCACAAGATTCATTTCTTGCAAAATTCACCAAACAACGATACCTGTAATTTAAATAGGTTACTAGTCAACCATCGACTCTAATGCCATTGGTTTGGAGTGCACAATACAAATCCGGTATCTTTAGTTGGAGAAATCACCAAGAAGGAATTCAATTTGAAGCTCATTAACATATCTAATTGGACCAATCTTCATTCAAAAACTTAAACCCACGAGTTATATACTACAACAATTTTTTAATGTATGATTTTTCTAACATAACTCACATTTGCAACTTGATATGAATCCCGCTAAACAATAGATAATGCATAGAGAGGTTACTCGATTGAGGTATAATCTCTTCTCTCTCTTTTTCCAAATTTATGTTTTTTTTTATTTATTTATGACCGAGGACTCCATCACGGTCCCCTGTGCCCGGACGGCACCGAAGGGCCGGGCTCCTATACCTCGAAAGAGACTAGCACAAAACCCCACCACCATGACCCCCACTTAAGATGTATATGGCAACGCGGAGATTCAACCTTTCCACCTCGGCGTGAAATCTATTCGGCCTCCTCTGCCCATGCAGCTGCCCACCAGTGGGTTCCAAATTTTATGTTATCCTGTACTTTTTTCCCTATTCTATGTTTTTCACTTTAACAAAGTCTTAACCACCTGGAAGCTCCTGCCGGACCAAAAAGAAGAAAAGTTGGTCATCTATATGGATAAACACTTATCTTTCTCCACATCAGCGAGACAGTGGAACCACGAAAATCATGACGCATCCTCGACATAGATTCATTCAACTTTGATAAAAGGATAGGATAGCTCATGAACACTTTATGCAATAATGGCGTGCGGGTCAATATATATGGAATAAAAAAAGAATGTCAAACGATATATGTGTAACATTGAAGCCAAAAAGAGCATAATATCTGGGCTAAATAAGAATTATCCCAATAGATAAAATTAGGGTCATCTCGACCGTGATATTCCTCTTGAATCTTGCTTTTTCTTCCCAGAACAAAAGAACCCATTGAGGATATATTAATACATTTCAGAGTACTTATACTTATAGCTTTGTTGCCAGCCAGAGCCGAAAGTACTAGCCCCATAGTTGTTTATTGAATTGTTCTTATTCCAATTCCCAATTGATTGTACGGACTCTTCGAGAAATTGGAAGATCGTCCTGTTGAGTTGACGAATAAAAGCAACTTGTTTTTGTGGCACAAGGTGTGCCAGAATCACCCAAATCATCTACAAGTATTTCTCTTATCCAAAGCAAATATCTAAAAGAACTTTCTCTTTTATCCATTGTGGAATTAAAAATTACCCTCGCCAGTCCTTATAAATATGGAGCGACGAAATGACCAAGTCCACCAAGGCAAAGGCCAACACATACATTCAACACTCTTCTAAGGTTTCTTCATCTTCCTTATAGAGTTCATCATTCTCTAGGGTTTCCTTACCACTCTCCCAAGTGTTCATATCTTAGCAGTCCCTATCATGGATCGGGTGAGGGAGTTGGCATCGAAGAAGGCGGCAGTGATTTTCACTAAGAGCTCGTGCTGCATGTGCCACAGCATCAAGAGCCTCTTCTATGAGCTCGGCGCAAGCCCTGCGATCCACGAGCTTGATCATGAAGCAAGTGGGAGGGAAATGGAGTGGGCGCTCCGAACTCTCGGGTGTAATCCATCGGTCCCCGCCGTGTTCATAGGCGGCCGGTTTATTGGCTCAGCTAAAGACGTCATATCTTACCATGTTGACGGGTCTTTGAAGCAAATGCTGATAGATGCAAAGGCCATATGGTTCTAGCGAGACAGACTTTGTAAATTAAATAAGCTCCATATATGGAATCTATTTGTCATGAACCATATATGAGAAGCTTCATCCCAAACAGAAATGATATCTTGTATCAAAAGCTAGCTCCTTTATCCGTGAGTTTTCGTTTTTTGCGTGGATGCATTACTCCAAAGCAAAGCAAGAATCTGGAAAAAGATCTTACGTATGGAAATTACTAGAGGATTAGGGTTTCATAGAGACAAGGAAATTAAGGTTTCATAGAAAATCGGCAAATGCTTACCATCCCTTTATCATAGGATTCTTTTCCGTCCAACAAACTTGGCGGAAAAAGATCGATTTATTGTCAACGCATGCAATATTGCAATGTACGTATGTTAAGACTATCGCTAAGCTGGTATATACCTCAAGAATACTGATAAATAGACTTTCGCGATAACGCATCACTTCCAGCATGGTCAACCGTCAGGAGATGGAAATTATGATTGACGGGAAATAGTTATCAGTATAACTCAATATAACTAGGCCCAGCTGAATAAGATTATTATCAAACAGTTAAATAGGTTTCTCTGAAAATGTGTGTTCCTTAGAGATCAGATGGGTCAGATGCTGTTGTTCCATTTTGCCAGCTACGTTGCATGGAATCTGCTGTGCGCGAAAAAAGTGATGCTTTGAAACTTTCTTTGTGGGTATATCTCGCCCCTAGTCTCTAGTAATTCCTCCCTATCCAGAAAAGAGAATATAGTAGCGAAACGCATATGCATCAATCGTCTTTTTCCTCAAAGATGATGTGTACGTTTTATTCCGCCAACAATTGTGGTATCAAAGCAAGTTGGACATGCATGCATGCATGTACACGCATGGTGAACAAATTTATTGCATCACAGAATCATGTATGAACTAATCAAGTTACGCAGATTGGTTCGGGTGCCTAGTGGCGAGCAGAGTGTTTCAAATTGAGGAGGCGAGCTGAGAGATTTGAGCAGGACTACAGCAAGTGGGGGCGAATTCGAGCTCATTAAAAGGACACAAAAAGTCAAGGTCTCGACAGACTCTACGTGAGGGTATGTCGAAGCCAGTTTCGAATCGAGCAAATACTGGGATATATGCAGTGTGCATTGATTCATAAACAACTGATGCGCGTAAACCCTTGGTACCATACGGGATCCACTTGATTCGAGCGCTTAGTTTCAGTGGATCGTCCACGCATAATGTATCTTAGAATGGCTCCGAATTGACATGTGCTGTTGGTGTCCTATACATACGCACCTTGCTGAATATTTTCTCACTGTTGAGAGTAGCGATGATGTGCGAGATGCTGCATCGTGTGGGCGATGTACGAGATGCGGCATGGTGCTTTTGAGATGGGACCTGCTCGTACGTGGGATGCTGCTGAGATCTATATCTGCAATTGATCTTACCTGACGTTGAATGTAAAATTATGATTAGATGCTTCGTGCACGGATTATTGGGCTGCCTAGAGGGCCTCAAAAGTACATGCATGCCTTCCCATACAACTGAGAGAGCTGCTAAAATCATGCATACTTCTATTAATACAGAAACGGAAGCAGTCTAGTCGCATGACATAATTTGTGCTCACTAATGTGGGTCACCAATTTCTAAAATTGTCATTTCCTTGTGTATAAAGACAAATTTAAATTGTGTCGCAATGTATTTGCAAGTGTTGCCATGTATATTTAGCGAAATTTGTTTCTACTTAATTGTATAGGAATCTTCTAAATTTGCGAGAGGGGAATTAAATTTACATAATAAACTAAATTTAAGATATGCGTTCGCTCTTTTTTTTCCCCACTTTGCTTTCCTTTTTCCTGTGTCTTTAGTTTTCCTCCTTTTCCCTTCTTTCCTTTCCTTTCCTTCCTCTGGCCCCATTACAACGGCTTCATGCTCGCCCACTGATTGGTTCTTTAAAACAAACAAAAAGTGCCCTATTCCACGTAGAAAGATGAAAGTGCGTAGATCAATATAAAAATGTGGAAGTTTTCTAACATTACAATTGAAGACAATGAGCTAAGTGCTTGACCCTAGCATTCCGTCATACATCATACGGAAGCATGATTTTGGCACACTTGTCAACGTATATTATTATCATTATTTTTTTTTTTCATATAGGCAGTTATTTTGCTAATGGCTATTAGACATCTTATAACCTTTGAAAGGTTGTATCGTTTCGAAAGTCATAAAATTTGGAATAAAGCAATTATTATCATTTTCTTATTATTTTTTAATCCAATTTACAATTTATCTTTTGAAACAGTATTTGTTCAAAATGCGACATTTCAGAAGAAAGATTGTATCTATTGTAAAACACAAATATAAATTTGTCATCTCCATCTCAATATTTTTTACATTTTCGATTTTCCTTTCCAAAAAAAATACAATCGTTGTCGAAAAAATTATCGAAAAAGTTTTAAACCTATCACGTTTTTGTCAATTTAGTCCTAAACCTTTTAATTTTGTCAATTGAATTCTAAATATTTTTACAATTTGTTTATTGAGTCCAGTCAATTTTGGTCGGAAATCGTTGAAATGAACGCTAGCTATCATACATGATACATCAGTGCTGACGTAAATAATTTTTAATAATACTTTAGCATTTTTCAAATTTTTTTGTTAATTTTTCAATATCTCTTTTTTTATTTCTTTTTTTTTCTTTTCTTTTTTCAGTTCAAAGGGCCGATTGAGGACCGGTGACCTATGTCAACCATTAATCGAGGGCTAGCCCAACCCCTATGTGAGGGCCTCGAAGCCCTCGCCAGCCGCAAGCAAGGGGTCGCAACCACTTACTGAGGCCAATGAGTACATCACAAGTCCTCGCTATGGCCGACGAGGGCTTAAGCAAGGGCTACGACTCTTGCCCTTAGCCGACGAGGGCTTCGTGGCCCTCGGCCAATGGCTAGCAAACCCCAACCCCCTTTTGAACCAAAAAAAGAAAAGAAAAGGGAAATTTTGAAAAAATATTTTAAAAATTTTAAAATTTGTCCATGTTAATATTAGTCGTGTCACGGGCAACAGCTGGCGCTAACTGGAATACCACATCAACAATTTCTAATCAAAATTGGTCAAATAGACTTAATTGATAAAACTTGACTAGGTTTAAAACTCAATTGGCAAAATTAAAAGGTTTTGGACTTAACTGAAAATGTAATAACTTTAGGACTTTTTAAATAATTTTTCCACCATTGTTTTCAATTGTTTCCCCTTTGAAAGTTCTTGAAGAAATACCATAATTGTTATTTAGTATTCTCGTTTTAGCCTTTGTTATATCCCAGAAATTTTTGCCAGTGATCATAAGTAACGCTGTGAAACAATTAATTCTTCAAAAACAGTATATTCATGCCTCAAAGTTTGATGGCATTCTTCCTAATTGATTGATTTTGCCAACGCCTTTGCCACGGACTACCGCTACAAGCCCTCATGGACGCAACTCCGCGCGATTGTCACTACTGTGAAGAAACGAAGAACAGAGAACACAAGATGTAGAAGAAGAAACGAAAAACAGAGAACACAAGATGTAGAAGAAAGATTTCTTTATTTCTTGAATCAAAAAGAGCAAAGCATACATTCAACTGAGAGCTTTTCCATCTGCTCTTCAATTGCACTTCTCGTTTTTCTCGCTACCTTTTCTCTCTATGCTATCCTCTGTATTTTATACTTCAAGGAAGATGATGAAAAACGAATCAACCGACTCAACACCGGCTTAACAACTTTGGTTTTATATCTAAGCGACTAACCGCCCTAATGTATTAGAACACGTGTGTTTACTTTTGTTTTAAGTCTTCAAGCTCTGCAAACACGTGTGATGAGTAGACTCTCTCTTCAAGTCAGTCTTGAATTTACTATCTTCAAATGCTTCTTCGTTTCTTATGCATTGCCACAGATGCAGTCTTCTTATGCATTGCCACAGATGCAGTCTTCAAGTCAGCTTCTTTAACATCCCCCCGCAAATTGGAAGGGGGTAAATACCCCAAGCCCAATTTGGTTCGAAGATTAAAATGTAGGAAGCGAGGTAAAGATTTTGTAAAAATATCTGCAAGTTGGCAAGTACTGGGAATATAAGAAACAATTAAGGATCCGAAAGCAACCTTTTCACGAACAAAATGAAAGTCTACTTCAATATGCTTTGTGCGAGCATGTAGAACAGGGTTAAGTGAGAGAGCAATAGCTGACTTGTTGTCACAAAAAAGAGATGTTGGAGCAGATAAACCGATGCCAATGTCTCGAAGGACAAAATTAACCCATGTAAGATCAGCTGTAGCTGAGGCTAAAGCTCGATATTCAGCCTCGTCGAGGAACGAGAGAGGCGTAGATTGTCGTTTTGCTGACCAAGAAATGAGGTTGGAGCCAAGATATGTACAAAAACCAGTGGTAGATCGCCTGATAGTACTACATCCTGCCCAATCAGCATCAGCAAAACCATACAAATGCATGAAGCTGTTGGAATGAATGGTTAATCCAAGAGCAACAGTGCCTTTCACATATCGAAGAACCCTTTTGAGCTTGTGAAAATCACCTAATGTGGGCTGCTGCATCTTTTGACAGAGAAGATTAGTGGCATAAGCAATATCTGGATGAGTTATAGTGAGATACTGAAGTCCACCCACAAGGCTTCGATATTCAAGAGGATGTTGCAATAATGTGTCATCAGTTATCATGGCTGCAGACCGTAATGAGAGAGGAGTAGAAACAGTTTGCAATCTTTCATATTAGCTCGAGTAAGTAAATCAAGAGCATATTTGGTCTGAGAAAGAAATAAGTCTTGTGAAGTTTGTTTAGCCTCAATTCCCAAAAAATAATGCAGAAGACCAAGATCCTTCATATGAAATTGAAGGCTTAGTAGATGAATCAAGTGGGAAAGTAAGTGAGCTGAGCTTCCAGTGAGTACAATATCATCTACATAGAGCAATAATAGTATGGTGTCTGAGCCATGATGAAACACAAATAATGAAGGATCCGTGGTGCTGCAAGAAAACCCATTCTCAAGAAGGAAGTTACTGAATTTATCAAACCAAGCTCGGGGTGCTTGACGAAGACCATACAAGGATTTCTTAAGCAGACATACATGATGAGGCTTCTGAGGGTGTATAAAACCTGGTGGGTGTTGCATATATACTGTTTCATTCAAAGTGCCATGTAGGAATGCATTCTTAACATCAAGCTGATGAATTGGCCAATGCTTTGTCATTGCCACAGAAAGAACAATTCGAATAGTAGCATGTTTAATGACAATGCTGAAGGTCTCTGTGAAATCAATACCTTCTTCTTGATGAAACCCCTTAGCTACTAGTCTTGCTTTGAGTCTATCAAGCTGACCATCTGCACTAAGTTTTGTTTTAAACACCCACTTGCACCCTATGACATTCATGTGATCAGTTTGAGGCACTAATTCCCATGTCTGGTTTGTGTATAAGGCATCCATTTCATCTTGCATTGCTTGATACCATCCTCTGTCTGCCGGTGCAGATTTGATTGTTTTTGGTTCGAGAGGAACTTTATACTCAGCCAAGCATGCATATTTAGGATTAGGTTTGACTATTCCAAATTTTAATCTGGTTTGCATAGGATGAACAGACAATATACCTTGTGTATTGTCTGGAGAACTGCTTTGTGCTTGATCAGTATTAACCTCTGGCAATGTTGGCATAGAACATATTTGTTCCTCAGTATGCATTTGTAATGATTCAGTAGAATATGATGCATGAATGTGAGAATTCTGTATCAATCCAGTATCTTGCAAATATCCCATCTGTTTATTGGACGTAGACTGAACTTGTTCTGTAGTTATAGAGTCTAGAAAGGTTACTCCATTTATCCACTATTTGTACAAGTTTGTACCTTGATGATACTCAGTTGGTAGTCGACTGGTGAAAGGAAAAACTTATTCATCAAACACCACATGACGACTTACATAGACATGTCCATTAGTGGGTAGAAGACATCGATATCCTTTATGTCTTTCACTATATCCCAAAAAGATACATATAAGAGATCTTGGATCAAGCTTATGCTGTGCATATGGTCTGAGGCAAGGATAACAAGCACATCCAAAGACCCTTAAATGTGTATAGCTTGGTTTTTGTTGATACAATTTTCTGTAGGGTGAATTCATATGGAGCTTTGAAGCAGGAAGCAGATTAATGATGTAATTTGCTGTCATGAAAGCATCTACCCAGTATTTTAAGGGTACTTTGGCATGATATAGCATTGCTAGTCCTAACTCCACCACATGTCGATGTTTTCTTTCAGCTAGACCATTCTGTTCTGGTGTATAAGGACAGGAAATGTGCTGTTTAATTCCACATTGTTGTAGATAATTTTGAACTTTGTTGCTAGTGAACTCACCTCCTCCATCACACTAAAAGATTTTGATTTTATGATCAAACTGATTCTCGACTTGCTTTTGAAACATGACAAAGATGTCATAAAATTCTGACTTCTGTTTCATTAGATACAGCCAACTGTATCTAGAGAAATTATCCACAAAAATGACATAGTATCGAAATTTTTGAAAAGACTGAACTGGTAAGGGTCCCCACACATCACAATGTATCTTTTCTAGAGGAGTATTAGATGTATAGTCGACATAGGAAAGGGTAAGGCTGAACTCTTAGCAATCCGGCAACTACTACATATGCCTTGAGTTCTTGAATTACATCGAATTAGGTGCCGACTCGCAAATACTTCACTTTGTTTTTAAACCGGTATGTGCAACCTCGATGCCATAAGTCTTCTCCTACTTCTTTTTGAATTTGAGTGAAGAAAACTTCTCGTGACTTTAGGGTCAACTTGGTACAGTCCCTTGACTTTGCTTCCTAGCCTCACTGTTGTATTGTTGCAGTTGTCCTTCAAATATACCCCATGTTTGTAAAAAATAAAAGAACAGGGATAATCATCTGTTAACTTCGAAACAGACAGTAGATTTTTCTTTATTTTTGGAACTATCAATACATCATTTAGTGGTAATGAGCTAGTTTTTGTATGCAATAAGCCATCACCGACACAGGAGATTGATAAACAAGAACCATCTCCTATCATAACAGTATCAGTCCCACTATATAAAGAACAGTATTGAAGCATACCAGGATCTGCAGTGATATGGGCTGAGGCTCCTGTATCTGGATACCATTCAGTGCCATGTGAGTCTTCAATATGCATTGCTGCTAGTGCAGCTGGTATTTCATCTGCTTGATATGAATTATCAAAGCGATACCAACATCGAAGTGCTGTATGTCCTGGTCTTTTACAGATTTGGCATTCTAATGGACTATTACTTGCTATTTTCACACTCTGCATATTCTGATCAGATGCTACACTTTGTGGTGGATAAGACTTAGTGGCTTGATACTTTTGAGAAGAATTTACATTTGGTCTGAACCCCTGTCCATAGTTAGACCAGTTGTGTGACAACTTGTTAACCCGATCTTCTTGATTGATTCGAGTTATTCATCCCGTAATGTTGATTTCTTCTGTTTCAACATAGTCATTACCACGATCTCTAGTATTCATTGCACGTCCCCGCCATAGCTATATCCACCTCGACTATTTCCTCTTTGATTTGAAGTTAGAGTTTTGCACAATTCCAGCAGACTTTCTTTGGCCATAGTAGGCTAGATTAGGATTATATTGATTCACGAGTATGTCGTAGCCTAGTTTCAAATCTCTCGAGCTGAGAGATAACCTCATCATAATATGGTTGAGGTTTTAAGCAATACATTGTTGTTCTGAAACTTTCATATTCTGAACCTAATCCCTCGAGAACACCAAACATCTTGGTTATCTCATCAACAGGTTTTCCAATGGCATTAAGTTGATCACAAATAGACTTAAACTCTCGAAGATACACATTCAATGTTCTATCTCTTTTCTGACATGCTTGCAGTTTTCCCCTTAGTTCGAATTCTTTTGCTACTGACTTTTGTGTGAAACGATTAAGAAGAGTCTGCCATACCTCATATGATGTCTCTAGCCCAATGATCAAGCTTAAAATATTCTCAGACACTGCTCCACTTATCCAGGATGAGATTAACTGATCAGTTTTCATCCAATCTGTATGATCAGGATTCACCACATCTGTTTCATTATCTTCAATCTCAACCTGCATCATTTGAGGTGGTGGTGGTGTTTCGCCATTGATGAATCCAAAAAGATCCTGACTTCGCAGGAACTTGTGAAACTATGCTTGCCAAAGTAGAAAATTATCTTCAGCTAGTTTTATTGTAACAAAGTTGACTATATTCACATGGATCGGGAATGGATACTTCTGTATCCTTGCTACCATTCTGTATTTTCTAGAAGCTTTTGAAGATACGCTTTCTCGACTACTATCAACGCTTTCTCGACTACTATCAACCAGAAACCAGATTCTGCTCTTGATCTTCTTACTATCTTCTGGATCACACAGACTCTACAAGATTTCGAACAGTATAGTAGAAAAAACTAGAGCTCTCAGGAAGGCTCTGATACCATTTGTAACGACTCGGCCCCTGTGTGATATTGTCCGCTTTGGACACTGAGTCCTCACGGTTTTAAAACGCGTCACACAATTAAAGGGACCCAAGCCTTTTAAACAAGGCCAGGACTCCCCCTAAGCGATGTGGGACAGGAGAAATGCCCTTAACCTCACCCGCGTACTGCCGAGGCAATCTTAGTCCGTCCCTCCGTACTGGCCCGAGTCTGGGTCGTCACATTCTCCCCCTCTTAAGGCACAGCGCCCTTGTTGTGGCCCCACACGCTGCGGGAGTCGGCTCTGATACCATGTGAAGAAATGAAGAACAGAGAACACAAGATGTAGAAGAAGAAACGAAGAACAGAGAAACGAAAAACAGAGAACACAAGATGTAGAAGAAAGATTTCTTTATTTCTTGAATCAAAAAGAGCAAAGCATACATTCAACTGAGAGCTTTTCCATTTGCTCTTCAATTGCACTTCTCGTTTTTCTCGCTACCTTTTCTCTCTATGCTATCCTCTGTATTTTATACTTCAAGGAAGATGGTGAAAAACGAATCAACCGACTCAACACCGGCTTAACAACTTTGGTTTTATATCTAACTGACTAACCGCCCTAATGTATTAGAACACGTGTGTTTACTTTTGTTTTAAGTCTTCAAGCTCTGCAAACACGTGTGATGAGTAGACTCTCTCTTCGAGTCAGTCTTGAATTTACTATCTTCAAATGCTTCTTCGTTTCTTATGCATTGCCACAGATGCAGTCTTCAAGTCAGCTTCTTTAACAACTACCATCGCCACCAATTTTTCCTGACTCGACACCTTTGTTGTCTCTCTCTCTCTCTCCATGTGTAGAGGTCGCGATTCGCAAAGCTATGGAGGTTGAGGCCTTAGTTGATTAACTCGCACGAAGGTCGCGGGACGTCAGCATTCAAGATATTCAACGAAGGTCACAATCTAAGTCACCAACCTCGATCAAGTTTTGGAGAGAGAGAAAGAGTAGTAAGCAAAGAGGACAAGGCTTGGATAGAGCGACGCGAGCAAAAGTTGGGTATTGTCTGTGAGATACATTAGATTTGGCCAATCAATTTTCTTGATGATGTGTCACTGGTAATCATTTAAAGAGAGTAAATTTAATCTAGGAAAATGACACTATAAATATCATAACTTTTTGAACAAACACTTAAATATTAGTTGGGTAAAAAATCAATTATTTTTAGTGCCATTAGCGATTTGAGTGGCCAAAAAATCCAAAATGGCATTATTTTAAAGTAAACAGTCCGTCATGGCTTGCCAGTAAAGTGAAGTCAGCAAAATAAGAATTAAACGACGTAATCCAACATCTGTTTGCAAAATTCTTTTGTTCTTGAAACCTAATCCCCATTCTCTCTCTCTCCTCCATCTTCAATAACCGCTGACCTCTATCCCAAGCCCCATAGCGCTGCTATCGTCATTAACCTTTTGCTTGGTTGGCAAAGCACCTGTATACTGCAGTAGTTTCATGTCAGGAACTACTGTCTTTTTTTGTGAAATTCAGGAAGGCTAGCTAGTGAGAAACTTTCGTTTTGGGTTGGTGCTCTTCAGCTTTGGCCAATAAATTTAAGAGAAGGATTTGTGGTACTGCTCCTGGCTATTAATTTTCTGACTTGCAACTTGTGTGGTAGGGTTCAACCATTATCATATTCAAAGGGTAATCCTACGTGTAGTCGATTGAGCATTGAAATCGATCTTCCGTGGATTGGCTAAGTTAGAAAGGATAGCACTGTTTTGCTAGTTTAGATGAATATGTCGTTCTGATGATCGAGTCTTGTCTCTGTCTGTCTTTGTGTCTATATCAAAACGCTTTAGATCAATCCTCGTCCTTGTGCCATTGCCCCCAGGCAGCGCCCATCGGGCTAGCCCATGATTTGTGCCATTGTCTCTCCCTTGAGGCTTATGACCGTCGAAGACAGCGTCGCTAGCCATGCGCGAGACCAGATCTCAGGTTAATCATGACCGGCGAGTCCGGATCTAGGCTGGAAGACATTGGATCCGACATCCCGAGCCCAGATCCAATGCGCGATGCACAAGGATAAAGGGTAAAACTCGATGGCTTGGGGATCGATGCTCGGGGCTGCACTGGTGGCTCAGTGCTGAGCTCGCGACAATAGTAGAGCGACACGAGGCGAGCGTCCTGCTATCGCGGTGGCCCGATCCTTATCTCTTGGATAGGTTTTTTCTTGAACAGGTTGACTCAGCGATTTTTCTTCGGATGAAATCGAATTAGTCAGGAGTGCCGCATTGTCGTCTTTTGTCCACATCGGACTTCAAAAATCTTTTTTATTACTCAAAAAAGACACGCCGGACTCGAAAATTCAATAAAGAAAAAGGTCATGGGGGCTTTAGCGGAATATGTCCCACTCAAGTAATCGAGAAAAAGGTTGTAACACTGAAATGAACTTTATAACGCAGAGAGGCATTTTCAATAAACATATGAGTCAATAACTTTTAAAGCATAGAATCCATGTTACGCATGAGTGAATCTTCTAGTTAAGATATTAATTTCACCTCCTATATCAAGAAGATCTAAATTGTCTTTTGTTTTCATTATTATGATTATTAGGTAAGCGAGGACTAAGTTTTCTTTCTCTCCGTTTGTTTCGACAAAATAAATTATTTGAAAAATATTTTCCTAAAAGTGATTGCGTATATTGTTTGAAATAATTAGTTAATAAAAAAAATTATTATCAATAACAATTTATATATAAATATTTGCATGGATGATGTGGATGTTTTTTGTTTATTCATTTTTATAAGCATTATAAACAATCATTTTTAAGAAAGTATTTTTCAGATCATTCATTTTCTACGAAACAAACACATCCTTTATAAGGACTTCAAAAACATGGTTTTTGTTTTCATGTGTTTTTTTTTTTTCATTAAGAGGTAGAATTTCTTAAAGCTCAATTAATATTACTTTTCATTTTTACTCTTTCTATCTGATGATTGTATTGTGCACTCTGATTAAAATATTTAATTTCTACTAAAATCTCTTTACTTAAAGATCTGTCGTCGCGTATGACTTGTTTTCATTAGTTCCTCGAGGAGTTCCATTTGTATAAACTTTCTACTCTATGGACTCATGCGGCTGTCTAATAATCATCCGCTACATCCTTACATCTAGAAAGTTCAACAGGACGAGTTCCATTCGTATAAACTTTCCTAGTTATGAGCAATTCCGAGAGGCTTTTCCGAGCTTGTACCCGTGAAGGACAACTTTTATACGTATTGAAAAGGAAAAAGTGGACGTATTCATATATGATATCCACGTGAGATCCACGTATGATGAATAATCCTAACAAACCAGGTCCATGCGAATCCGAGGCGAGTATTTTTCAGGGAAAGATGCGTGTCAAATAGATGGGGGTGGCAGCAAGAATCTCCTCGCCCACCGAAAGCCCGTCTCATATTCTCTCCAAACTTTCTTTTTCCTGGACATTGGATTCTCAGAAGTCGATTGTCGGAATAGAATCTCTTCCCCTGAAGTGACCCTGCCTTTCTTTTAGTTTCCCTTTGCTAACTTTTGGTATGCCTTTCGTTTTTCCTTTCGTTCCTTTGCGAGTTTGTATCTCCCCAGAAGTACCAAAACGAACGGTTCACAGGCTGCACACGTCGTTCAGAATCTTGAATTCATGTACATGTTGTCCGTTTGAAGATTTATGAATCTCCTAGATAGTGAAAGGAACCGCGCTAAACAGGTTGGGTTGGGCCATTGGCGCCATCCAGGCCGGGCTTTGTAACTGAAAAACCTTGCCCAAACCTGTCCAAAAGTGCTCCTCGGGCCAATCTTGCTTGGGCAGCCAATGCCTAGGTCCACTACCCAGTACCACCACCGTCCATCAAGCATCATCGTCGCCGCCTCCTTCTCCGACCTCCGCCACAAAAAAAATAAAAATAAAATATAAAAAACACATGCTTGATCGCACTCGCAATTATTTGAAGGGTCCTTGACCACAGGCGCCCTATGGACATGTGTGGAAAAGAGTCCCACATAGGACGAACAGAAGAAATTAGTTGGTTTAAATATAACAGCACTAGAGCACGCATGATTTACGGACACGAGCTCTCGAGTGGACATTGAGCTACATTCCTTGGTACTTATACAAAACCATATTCCGTCCTTCAAAGTTGTATTTTTTATCCTCCTGCTTACGGTGAGAGAGTTGGAGATGCAAAATTGTACTCTGAGGTGATTTCCTTAAACTTTGTAGTGGGAGAACTATCGCCCTAAGAAAGTGACTTCACACACCTCTTAGCCAAGAACAATTTCGTTCTCCAATTAACTTCATTACATTCGAACCACCGCAAGACTCTCTTGTTCATCTATAGAGAGAGAGAGAGAGAGAGAGAGAGAGAGAGAGAGGTGGTTGGTTATTGATAAGCATCGATGGTGGTAGAGTGCAATGAATGGCCGATGTCGAAGAAAGAGCTAGATGTGAGGTACCGAACAGAATGACTCACAATTCGAGATATTTGTGTAAATTATTCTAACAAAAAATAAACAATAGTATTTTAGTCAATCAAGGCTAACTAGACCAGACCGGTTTTCCCCTAATCATAGAGGATCCTTGTCCTCCAACTCATGATTGAGTGATTATTACCCTCAATTTTGACATTTAATCTAGGGGGTGTCATTAGAAAATTACAATGACCCTATTTAACCAAGTGGTCCAAATTCATTTTAGGCTGCAAGCGGTAATTGGTCCGAACATCACATGCAAGAACTTTGATTACACGTACCCAACTCGCACCAGTGATTCCAGCTTATACAGTCCATGATGCCTCTGAATGATATCCAAAGATACCGTTTCCTTCTCGTTAAATGAGCTCCTGCTCACTGAAATAAAAAACAAATCGCACCAACTTTTTCTTTTACGAGAAGTGACTCCCCCTGGAAACCTTTCTCAGGGTTCTTGGCCCAGTAATTGACTTGTACGTTTACACATGATATTCGTCCGTCCAATGCCCGAGTACTGTGGTCTTTTTCTCGGAAAAGCGACTTTATCGTTTTGTCTTTAGGGGGGAGGCATCTAACTTGAGAATTTCCCAAAAGACTGACATGAAAGTCCACCATTGCCGTCCCTATAAATGCTAGACCTCTCTAGTTCTCACTCGTAAACTGTAGATCTTTTTAACAGCTTCAAACCACTCTAATCTCTCTCCCTCTCTGTGTGGCACAATCCCAATCTGTCAATCGAAGAGTCTGTCTAGAAATAGAAAAAGCACGATCTTCTTTTCCCCTCACTTCGTGATGGAGAAGGTGACGAGACTGGCCTCAGAGAAAGGGGTGGTGATATTCAGCAAGAGCACGTGCTGCCTGTGCTACACCGTGAGCATCCTGTTCCGGGATCTCGGCGTGCAGCCCGAGGTCCACGAGATCGACCAGGACCCCGAGGGGCTGGAGATGGAGAGGTACCTGGCCCGGCTCGGGTGCACCGGGCCCGTGCCAGCCGTCTTCATCGGCGGGAACCTCGTGGGGTCCACCAACGAGGTCATGTCCCTCCACCTAGG
This sequence comes from Eucalyptus decipiens, assembly GCA_014182575.1. Lineage (NCBI taxonomy): Eukaryota > Viridiplantae > Streptophyta > Magnoliopsida > Myrtales > Myrtaceae > Eucalyptus > Eucalyptus decipiens. The sequence goes on along the minus strand of CM024619.1, from coordinate 43,769,701 downwards.
CGGGGCGCTCCTCCCCCTCCTGGCGCCGTACCAGGACCATGTGGGTCACGCTCTATCCTGAAATGAGTAATCTAGGATTTGAATATGGGCTGATCAAGTTGTGGTATAAGATGGATTAGTGGCTAGGGCTAGGGAAGATTGAGGTCACTAGTGAGCGTGGGCAGTCTATGTAGCTTCCTTGAAGTGGTGAGAATGTACTTTTTATGTAGTTTATAGTTTAGCTTTTTTTGCAAGAATGTATGGAGTTTGGAGTTTCTCATTCCTTCTTTCCCCACTAGTACTTGCAAATTAGCCTTGTAATTTTAAGTTGCCTACCCAGTGTGGAGATCTTTCCATCTCGTTATCATCTCCTAATCCATGTCCTCTTAAGTAGGATGATGACGCAACTCACTTTCTATATAGAAATTAAGGAGAAAAATTGCAAAGAGATGATCTTTGCTATTATCTATGTACGAATTCAGGTCATAGCGAATCTAGTCCATAAGCTAATCTCTGATCACGACCTCATGACGGGTTTTGTATCTCAATGTAAACGGAAAATGCGGACTGAGTGGTGGAAATCATGTGTGGCAACACCACGTGGCATAAACAAATGATGTGATTACGTGAGAGGTGATCAAATGCAAAATCAACTAGAATTAAGGTCCGTTCATTTCGCGGAAAACAACTTCCGAGAAAAATTTTTCTGGAATTTCCGGTGTTCGGATGGCGGAAAATAGATGGTCAAAGAAAATGTTTTCCGATCAATGGAAAATCTCCTTGTAAGATTGTGGAAAATGATTTCCTCTTTTGAGAAGAGAAAAACATTTTCCATAACTTCTTCCATCTCGTTTCTTTTCACCAACACATTTAGTTTTTCTTTTTCTTTTTTGTTTTTTAAAAAAATCAAGTTTTTAATTTTTTTTCATTTTCTTTTTTTCTTTTCTTTTTTTCCATTTCATCTTCTTCCTTGGTGGCCAGTCACCGGCCACGGTGGCGGCCGGCAACTGGCCACGACCCAACTCGAGCCTTGCCCCAAGCCAACGAGGTTCCACCTAGCCCAATTTGGCGAAGTTGAGCTCGCCCAAGCCTGGCAAGCTCGAGTCTCGCCATATCAGGCGGGGCAAAGCCCCGCCGGCCTAGGGTGAAGCTCGAGCCTCACCAAATCCAGTGAGCTGGGGCGAGGCTCGGGCCTTGCCCGATCTCGCTGGATCTGGCGATGGAGATCAAGCCCCCGATCCAGGCGAGCCTGAGCTCCGCCGCCAAATCCGGCAAGCTCGCAGCTCGCCAGAGCTCGAAGAAACTCTAGCGAGCTCGGGCGAGATCGGCCAAACCTCGAGCTCGCCGAATTTAGCAACTAGGTCTTGGTCAGCCGCCAGGTAGCCGGCCATCGTCAGGCATGCGGCAGCAGAGGAAGGAGGAGGAAGAAGGAGGAGGAAGGAGGAAGGAAAAGAAAAAGGAAAAAGAAAAAGAAAAAAATAATTAAAAATTCATTTTAAAAAATATATAAAATAAAACTATTTTTTTGGTCAATTAAAAGTATTAAAATTCAATTTTTGATAATTTTTTCCAATCAATTAAATTAGCTAACTAACGGTGGAAAATATTTTCCACTCGAAATTTAAGTTTCGGCCGAACACCGGAAAATAAAGTCATTTTCCTGGAAAATGACTTCTAAGAAAATATTTTCCGGAAACATGATATTTTTCACAAAACGAATGGACCAAACGAGACAGAATTTACTTGAGCCGCCGGAAAAATATTTTAAAAAATGGGCACAACGACCGTGGAAATTCATCGCCAGCGACTTTTCAACAAATAAATGGAATTTCTTATTACCTTTCCTATAAGGTCAAATGTTAACGGTTCAGCTACAGTAATGGCGAACGGACAAGTGCTCTCATATTTACTCTGTTGCTCTCTAGTAAATGGCTAAATAATCTTGGAGAATAAACACTTGATAAAAAGATAAAAGTCCTACTAAATTTATAGTTCGATGAATATCCCATGTCCGAATATATGATGGGATCTCTCGAAATTTACTGGCTAATATATGTATTTATCTTCTATTTTTCAAATAATTATGGGGACCCACAGTTGTCATTATTGAAAAATTATGCAATTAACTCCGGTTATCCGGGAAAATAAATCAATGAGACCAAAACCAATAATTTTACAGGATTAGGAATACTCGTGACGTCCAGAAATATCATGCCATGCAATGCGACACACTATATCAAATAAATAGATTTGATCTAAGTTTTAGATGGAAAAAAAAAAATCATTATTTGAACTTATTGCGCATCTTTAATAATTGAGGAAAGGCCGGCCTGAATCATCCTAATTTTGTGTCCACTTAATCTGTGTTGCTCAATTTTCAATCCACATATAAAGATGAGAAGTCGATTTCCAGTTGAGAGAACGGAGATTTAGTGTCCAAGAGTTCACTTTCCCCTGGCCGACGGAGACCTCCAATACTAGATGTGGAAGCTGGACGGACAACTGCTCCCCGTGGATGACCCCATCCGTGACCGTGATATGTATCATGACGCACCATGGAAGTTAGAGACCTTGATTGTCCAATTACACATGCCGTTCCTACTCCAATTTGCATGTGAGGGGTTTCATGTTACATTGCTTGTCTATGATATTTATATGCTACTTATAAAATTATGGTCCTCTTTTATTTATTGGCTTTTGGATTGAATTTTTTAACAGATACCCATGATACATTCTGATCTCTCTGTTTTTTTCCTTTTTAACAATATGCAGGCAAGTGACTATGTTTTATGTGAAGTCGGAGACAGAGAAGCTGAGGAGAAGGCCAACCAGGGATTGATTAAGAGAGAAGATGATCATCAAATCCGGAACCATAAGGAGAACGCCGTGGCGATGGGCGATGGTTCCAACATGGTGATGCGATCTCAATCCGGTCCCGCTAAGTTGGTTGGTGTGCCGAGTCCAAACAATGGAGAGACACTGATCGTTGGATGGGAAAAAACCGCTACTTATGGCGCGTCGCCCCTGCCGGGCAAGGGCAATTCGACCTGACCCGCGCATCAACGTTGGCCACCCAACGTCGCCTCAGTGGGTTGCTCTGATTTTGTTCTACGGTCTCAATCTGCTCCTACTAATACCGGTGATGCCCTGGGTTTTTGCTAGGGAGAGGCAATCAACGGGAGCTACAGCGTGCCGCAGGCAATAGAGATTCAGCTCGATTGAGGCTTTCCTTCCGACAACCTTGTCGACTATGCGACAGCTTCCGGAGAAGGTGATCACGCAGCGATAACCAATGGAGTCCGTGCAATAACGGGTTGGTTCTTATTTTGTTTCGCAATTGAAATCTGCTCCTACTACTACAGGTTACATGTCCAGGGCTTTAACGACAGAGGGGACAGTCACCGGTCAAGAAGATAAGGCGAATCGCGGCATGTCATACTCACCGGCAATGGAGATCCAACTCGATCAAAGCATCCCTTCCAACAACATCGTCAACTATCTGACAGCTTCTGGACGAGACGACAAGAACGATCCATGGATCGCAATGCTGTCTATGCACATGGGTAAATCGAGAAAGAGGGCTCGAGGGTACTAATGTTGTCCAGCACGAGATTCCCCCTTGAGAAGAGAGTGTCGGACAAGAAATTACATTACAATTACGGATGCCATCATATATATTCCGGATATGGATGATACAGGATTGAAGTACATGATTCAGCCCGGAATTCGTTCATCGTTCCTTCATGGTTTTCCTAATGTTCATGATTCATGAAGCAAACATACATCATCTCTCGAATGCATAATCTGGGACACAAGGAAGGCCACGTAAGTTCGTTTGGTTTTGATTCCTTCACGTCCTCTGTATCATCGTTGCTCTCCTTAGATGTATTTATGTTAGACATATGATTGAGTTTCTTTCCCACAGTAACAAAAATATGATCAGTTTGATATTCATCTTCGAACAAGATCACAGCGATTTGTATGAAATTATTGAACTTTGCCCTGATGAGCCATGGAAATTAATACATAGGGAAACAGCGACTTACAACAAAATTTGCAAACATTAAGTGGTTGCTCGAAATTAGAACCATGAGTCCGAAACCAATCTGGGAGCGGACAGCTCAAAACTGAGCAAAAGCAAAACATAGCAAACTGGAGACAATCATCAGAAATGATCCTCACATCTCTAGATAACGCAGGAAAAGCCTCGGGAGTTCTCTGATGCAGGAAATTCTCAGTAGACGTAACGAATGGCAACTACTGGCCGCCGGCGCGGAGTGGCGTAGCACGTGAGCATGAGAGCCAGAGCAATGACGAGCGCTACTAAGAGCCCCGGAAACTCTGAGCTATCTTCACAAGCAAAACACGTCTTTCCCATCACAGCAAGATTACAATTCTTGTTTCTTTCGGGCTCGCAGCTCCCCGGAGGATGAGAAGGCGAATTGCAGAAACCTCTGTATGGAGAGAATCCGGTTGCGAAAACCCGATTGCTGTTGAAGATATGTGGAGGTAGACTCGGACATTTAAAGTCTCCACGTCTCGTGCTCTGAAGGTTCCTGTCTTCTTGAGAACCAATGGGCTTTTGACGAAGGAAGATGGGTCGTTCTTAATTTGTCGTTCTTCAGAAGTTAGGCCGAGATGAATGGTAGGGATCTTTTCCTCTTGAGCCTCGAGGAAAATTCGTGGAGACGGACTAAAGTCCACATCTTAAGTCAATAATCGCCCGAAAGTCCGATGTAAACGCGAAGAACGTCTCATCGTTCCATCGCATGGTCAGACTAAAACGCGGGAAGAAAAACCCGTGCTTAAACCCGACTTTGAAGTCAATGTATTAAAATCCTTAACAACCAACAACGTCTTGTCTCTTCATACTTTTCTCCTTCTGGCTCGACAAGTCGTGGGTTCTCGTCCAATTCGTTGTTAGGTGGAGCGTGTACTCTCTAGAACTCGCGTTTGCTGGTGATCTTGGGAAGAAACTTCCGGAAGGAAAATAGACATCTTTAGAGGAATTCCACTCAGCATATTTCAAGCTTACATATTGAAATAGTATTTATATCTTTCAGAATGCTCACGGAGATCGATACATGCCGGCATCAGAGCCACATCGACACATGCCGCCATCGCCCACCGTCGCCCACCGTCGCCTTCACCAGCTGACGCCGCAAATTCTTCCTTCGTTTCTCTATCTGATATTGATTTACATTTTTATGTGAATTTTGCTATATTGACCTTCTTAATTGCGACTTCGCTTATATTACATTTATAAGGAGACAGGGAGCATGGACTTTCAAGGAAATCTTCATTATAAGTTTGCTTTGTACTCGGTAGAAGCAAAACATGTTAGGGTAACGTCATATTTAGTACTCTAAATCGTACCCTTACTGCAATCTGAGTCTTCGCATTCTCAAATCGCAGAACCGTCTCATTTATTTTCCGACATTGAGTGATCGAGGATGTGTGGCCTGGCGCCATCGAGTGACATGAGGTCATCCAACCTCAATTGGTGGTTGCAAGCCGCACGCCTAGGTTGGTGGCACCTCAAGACTCGCCGAGCTGTCCTCGCTCGACTCTCTCCTTTTTCTCGTATTTCCTAGTTTTTTCCTTCTTCTCTTAATTAAAACCAATCTTAGAATACAAGCTCTTTTCTGAACGCCAAGTCGGCATAATCAAGCAGTAATGACAACATGATTTGTTGATTACACAAATCATGAATGTCAAAAGGACTCAATCGCACGAACTGGAAATATAAAGACTCAAAAGTGCACAATTAACAAAAAGTGGAGGACCACAAGTATGGAAAATTACTATCCAGACCGACGAGACCTTGACTACAGAGGGGTAATATCCAAGAAGAGACAAGTAGACGGATGCAGCACGGCAACCAGAGAAAAATCGAATCTTTGCATGCTAAATTGCACATAGCGACAAATCAGACAGAGTCCTCCCCTATCACTTGTACATGAACTGTTGCATTGTAGATAAACTGCCCGTTCAACATTGGTCAAGGTGGGATATTCAGAAGTGATCAGAAGCAGCTTTTGTAGTGGAAGTATCAATTTGTCTCATTTCAACTCTAGCGACAAAAGTTGGCATACAGGATGTTTTGCAGACTTGGAGGTCTAAGAAAGTTGAGGTCATTGGTATTGTCCCAATCGAACCTGAATTATCATATTGGAAGACTCGAGAGGAACTTTTGCCATGGGTGCTAGGGGACAACAAACTAAGGACCACCATCAACGAGGCTGGGCAGACTGTCACGACAGTAAATGGCTATGACAACTAAAGAGGAACAACCACTTGACATGATCTAGAGTGAAGGCAAACCAAGAATCCATCATCAATCTAACAGAAGATTCTATTAGAGACCAACAGATCACCAAAGCACCCATTAGCCACAACCGAAGGAAGACCCACCATCGTCACTTAAGTGGTCATGACATCGCCCGTTTAATGAAGTGAAAGGAGCTAGGGCAAAAGCTGTGACATGGGAGAATAGAAAGGGGGTGGGAGAGAAGGGCGCATTACGGGAACACGAGAGAACTAAAACCAATGCCGAATCTGATATCTCATTTCCTGAGAAGGTTTCTCACGCATTAACAAGACAAGTCCAATGTCAATTGCCTTAAGCGTTTATGAAGTCTGGAAGGAGTATACAACAATGCTAGCCCAAATTAAATAACCATGTCTTGATACACATACAACAACAACAATAACAACAACAACAGCAAAAGCAAAAAGGGTCCTCTTTTATTTAACAATGCATTGGTATCCATAGCTCAGCCAAGTGCAAAATCTTCGGCTAAAGAGCTCTTGAGCCTCCATATACCCTTCCCACAGCTAATGTCACACCAATAACAGCTGCTAATACTAAGCTAAAAAGAAATTAGACCTGCATGAAAGAGGGCGGTGAAGAGCATGTACCTGCTTTGACTATCACAGTCACCACACCATAGTGCCACAAGGAAAAAAAGCAAACGGTTGAATGAAAGCTGTCAAGAAGGCCTCAGACCAGAATCCTCATCCATTGTCCAAACAAAATCAGGCATGTCGAACCTCGGACCTGCAACCGTTCTATAGATGTAAAGCTTCTCGACCGGGCAGCTTTCAGGCCTAGAATCCGGGTGGCCTCTCTCGTCAATGACTTCGACATTAAGCCTGGGCATCTTCTGACCAAGCAGCTTACATGCTCCGAAGCTCACTGAGCAAGAAGACATCCAAAGGGATCGCATTGTCTCCAGCTTTGCAGCATTGGCCAAAAGCGCCTTGTCACCAAACGGGCAGTCCCGGATCTCCAATTTTCTAAGACTGTCGCATCCCGATAGCACATGGTGCAGTCCCAAGTCACTGTCTCCAGCGAATGCCACAGAAAGCATCTCAAGCTTCTTCGCATAAGTCCCTATGTACTCAAACACGCGGTCAGTTAGAAGACCTGATAGAGAGAGACGCTGGAGATCCTTGCAGTGTTGGACAATGGCTCCAAAGCCTGTATCGAGTGGCTCATGAGTTATATAATCAGGACAACGTGGTTCAATGATACAAAGTCGGAATCGAGTCATGTTAGGACGGTTCCGAGCTATGGTAAGTAAGGCCGCATTAGACATCTGGCGGCAGAAGTACAAAACTGACTGAAGCTTGGAGCAACCCTCAGACACTGACACGAGGCCCTGCTCCGTTAAAGATACATTTCCTTCACGGTTGAAGGGCTCGGAGGGAAACACCCTCAATTCCCGTAAATCTTTGCAACATGCAGCCAGGGCTTCCAAACCGCTGTCTTCAATATAATCAAGTACCTGAAATATCATATCAATTTGTTTATTGTGTGAACAAACATTTCATTCAGTACCAACAGAAAATTAAAGAGGGGAACAGAGTCTTATCCAATATTTGGGAGACATGTCAAACAGTCCCATGAATATCCAATTACGCATTAATTTATCAGCCATCTTTGATTTTATAAAGTGAGAGCTAATGAAGTAGGAAAGAATTGCAAATCTTGTCCCACAGAAATACTCGGGAAGCATTAATTACTTCGTAAAAGCAAAATTCTTTGACTGAAAGTCGAAATTAAGACAAAACACTACCAAAGCAAAGAAAATGTCTTCACAAGTATGCATCAAACAATCATACCCATAAGCGCTGCAGACTGTGACATTGACTGATAAGTTTTGTAAGTTCAGAGCTTTGGATGGTAGCATAGCTCAAGTTCAACGATGTAAGCCCTGAGCATAGGGGATATACAGCTGGAAGATATGCAGGTACCACATCCCAAAATCCAGACAGACTTCTCAGCTCTCGGCAGCCAGCTAGAGCACCAACTAGATTCGAGAAATCATCTGACCTCAGTTCAGCAGAATAAACGCCCGTGCCCAATTCAGCCAACTGTGGGGCCCGTCGAAGTAAATTGGCAAGGCGATCAAGTGGCACGGTGCGGTTGAGTCGGAGAGACCTCAGGTCGGGGCAGCGACTCATCAGGCGCTCCAAGGCAGAGAAGCTTACCTCAGAGCCTAAGCAGGAAATGTTGAGGGATACGAGTGATGTATATGAATCAGGGAAATGACTGAGCCAATGTCCACTCATATCTTCCACTTCACTCTCCCGTAAGTCAAGCTCCCTCAAGTTCCTGCACATGCATTTAGTGCGTCAAATATCGGTGTCCACAAGGATCTTTGCAGAACATAAAGCATAGCCTCGAGTTTTCAAAAATTGTGCTAAACTGAGGAGTTAGTGGGAAATTCACTCTAAAATGAACACTAGAAGTCGACTAAATTTTGTTGACAAAGTCGCAACTACAGTAGTTCAGGTCAACACAATTGGAAGCCTTTCTAATTAATCTCAGGCATTGGAAAAAGAGATTATACAAATGGTCCATCCATTTCACAGTTTGAAACTTTTTTTCCCCAGTATAGATGTGGTAGAGCCAAGAATTCAAGAAGTAAAAGAATCTAAAAATGACAATAAAAAAAATCCAAGATTCTTCTGAGTTATCACTATAAATAGAAAAAAGGACCGGGGCATGAACAAACAAAAGTCATCCTTTCTTCCAGCTCACAAATTCACAAAAAAAATGTCCATGAGAAGAATCTAAAAACCAAAAAGCCCACGCTGTACAAGATGCAGCCACTTGATACAAAGCTGTAACACAAGAGCAGCAAGAGGAAAGAAGATGAAAGCAACGGTGGCTAGATTCTCCATGATATCATCCCCCATTAACATATGCCCTCCAGATCTAGGAGAGAAAGAGAGCAGAAAATAATTAATTTAACATATGGAATAGTAACTTTTGTCAATCCATGGATCAAGAACGGACCAAAATTTCCGGAAAGTAAAGACATTTAGCGTCCGCAAACAATAAAGAGGCAGCCAAATGCCCGAATGCAAATGGTAAACAGCGAAAAATGAGAAAAAATCATAGGAGGCACAAGCAGGAATGCGAACTGAACAGAACATCGATAAATAGGGAGGAAAGCAAATCCTTATGCATCATCATCAACCCTCAAGACCCAGCAAAAGCTATCAAATTTAACGAAAATCCCAACCGAACAACAAACAACACCCCCAAGAGTCAACAGGCATTACAACTCGCTGACTGCCCATCAAAGAACACAGAAGAAAAAATCCCCGAAAACAACTCAGGAATCGCATTTTCTGGGAAAGATACGAACTTTCACTTCGTTGAGGCATCTGGAAACACAAAATCGAGAAAACCCCTCGAAGCACGCAGACCCTCATTCCCAGAAATCAAAATCCATGAACCCTAAAAGAAACCCAGAAGAAAAGAAAGACGAACCTGCAATTAGCGGCAACAGCGGCGAGCCCGTCGGTCGAGAACCCCTCGCAAGAGGACAAAACCAGGACCTTGAAGTTCTTGAACGAGCGGGCGATCAGCTCCAAGCTCTCGTCGGTGACCACCATCCGCTTGAGCCGAATCTCCTCGAGCCAAGGGTAGGCGCGGGCCAGGGTGGTGATCCAGGGGGAGACGTAGCCGCCCCACCCCTCGGGGACGAGGTTGAAGTCGGCGAAGTGGGGCTTGCCCTTGAGCTCGACGGATCTCACCTCCGGGAAGCGCCGGACGACGGCCGCGGGGCTGACGGCGTAGCAGTTCCCGACGAAGACGCGCCGCCGGCACCAGCGCTCGATCTCGTACCACGACTTGCACACCAGGGAGACGGCATTGCGGTCCCGGTCGGAGCCGATGAAGGAGAACACGTGCTCCAGCACCTCCTCCGGGAACGAGTACGCCATGAATCTCGGGAGCGAGGACGGAGCTCTCTAGCTTCTTCTTTGATTGGCTCTGAGAGAAAGGCAAGAGAGAGAGAGAGAGAAAAAGGGCAGAAGTGGTGTTTAGATCTGGACGGGCATATAGAGGAGGAGGAGGAGGAGGAGGTGCTCAGTGTGAGTTTTTTGGTCGTTTTGGAGCTGCATAAATTGGCAAAATAAACATGGAAAGAGGCGGTATGTAAGAGAATGTGAGTGTAGACTCTGCGAGAAAGAGAGATAAAGAGAGAGAGGATAAGGATTTTGGGTTTTTTTTTTTTTTTTTTTTTTTTTTGGGTCAAGGTGTGCGGTTTTTAGGACTTGAATGTTTTGGTTCATCCAACACTCAACAAATTTCACCCGCCCTGTTAATCATTAGGGCATCCATTACAGAAGTTCAGACCACACAAACAAATGCAGTGTTTTGAATGGTATGGAAGACAAACATTAAACACGGAAGAAATTAAAGATGTCATGAGAGTTAACATCATACGAATAGAGCCCGTTTTGAAACAAATAAGTCTTTGAGTAGAATATAATCGCGTCAATTCCATCTAATCATTTTAAAGATATGGCCAACGCTCTGAACCCGATTTGACACTTCCTATTGGAGCTCAAATTATATCACAAGAACGTTGAGGATGTCTCGAAAGTGTTTATATCATCTCAAATACGTGCCCCCGCCCGTATTCGGAAAGCCTCCGCAGAGAAGTGAAATGGAATCTATCGACCATTTCTACCAGCTGGCTCGAAAAAAGGAAAATAAAAGAAAAAGAAAACCGATTTACCGCGCGAGAAAAGGAAGATATCGCGATACGGGACGGACGCGGTTCCATTTTTTATTTTTTTTACCGAGCGGGGTTGGGCGTGGGGGGGGTTGGAATCGGGCTACAAGAGAGGAGGCGATCGAGTGCAGCAATCTGCACCGTAGCGGAGGAATCTCATGATTGGGGGGCAATTGCACGGCTGGATTTGAGTGCGGGGGGTGGGGGTGGGGAGATGGCGGTGGGGACCACGCGAAGCAAATCGGACAGGGGAGGGGATGGGGGGGAAGAGATTAAATACTGCTAGTTATTATTAATAACGGAAATCGTGGAATGATCTGATGTGAAGGTTTTTAAGGGGCATCATGACATCATGACCGTCCAATCATGGGGTCACTTGATTTCATATACTGCTCGCTGACTCGCCTGCAGTGTTTTTCTCGCATTTTTCGCTCACACGATGCAACCACTTTCTTCTTTTTTTTTCATTTATCATATTGTCCACGGGAAAGAAAACAAAGACAAAAAAAAAAAAAAAACGCATTTTTCAGATCGTGATGAGAGAGACCGACGGCCTTGATATGTTTGACGAATTCATCACAAACTTGACCCGCCAAATGGGCGGATCGGGTCAAATAACCCAATTCAAATTGCTACAATTACATTGATGCGTATAAAATTTGTATAAAACATTTTTATTATATTTAATATAATCTAAGAAAATTCATAGCCAAATTGAATAAGAGTGCTAAGTTAAGTGAAAGTGAATTAGATCTAAATAAATTAGTGAACTCATTTAATACTTATATTATTTTGAACTTTACTATTTATAATCCATTTACTAAATTTAACGAATCCATATAACAACTCACCCCATCAAATATGAGTTAAGAAATCGGTTTATGACTTACTTTGGTATGTCTATCACACGACTTGATGTGTTATGTTACGTCAACCATGTTTTTAAAAATATTACTATCTATTGAACGCACAACTAATTTTGTAATATAAATAATAATATTCCAAAATTTGAATATATTTTTGTTGGGAATATTCGATGAGTAGTGGATGATCCCCTTCAGGATAAACTCCGTCTTCGGTAATTTGTTAAATTGCCTAATAAATAATCGAGATTGATAGTGGATAATAGCAAGGATGGGAGAAGTGGTTAAAGAGGGTCTGGCAATGAAGTTGACCAATGTGTGGCGCAAGCTGGCGCTCCCAAAGGGCAAAGGGGCAAAAGAGTAAAACGGAAGTGTCCACGCTTCGAAAAAGGTTACTGAAGAGTGAAAATTAAAATAAAATTTCAAAAAAAAAAAAAAAGAGAGAGAGATTGCAAAAACCCAGAAGTGGGTGATTAAGGTTACTTTGACTATTGATTTTGCAATTTCGATTTTTATAATATGAGGTAGATACAGTTTAATAAACTGGATAATTAAATGTGGGCAAACGATTTTAAAAAGAAAAAAGAAAGGAAAAGGGGGAATTAACTAAACGGGTGCAGACGAGCGCACGTTGCATCTCAATCAAGACCGTCAGATTACTGACTCTCCCTTTCCCTTTCGCAGCGTACGGACAAAGAGAGGGACGGAGTAAAACGTAAATACAAGAAACCCAAAAATAGCAAAATAAAAATAAAAAATAGCGATTTTTCTTTTTAACTTTCCACACGGAACCCCAAGTGTCATTCTCTCCCGTGGCAGTGTTTTTTTTTTTTTTACCCTTCCCTGTAAATAAATAAATTTAAAAAAATTAAATGAAAAGCTTGCCGGAAATTTTAAAAAAGGGAGAAGCGGGGCCCAGCATTACATCAGGTCCACGTACGTTGGCCAATACCGGAAATAATTGATTCCCCATAGAAATGACGGGTCCGCCCCTTATCTACTGGCACAGTGGCGCCCTCGCTCCACATGCGGGAGGGGCAATCTCGACCGTCCGACGAAAAGGACACGGTATTATGGGCTGGCACAGTCCTGAGTATGGGATTCTATCGACCTGTCCTTTTTATGTCGAAAAGCTGATGGTTAAAAGATCGGACGGTCCGCGTCCCGCGTCCCTAAAGGTAGCGATCTCCGCCGTCGGTTCGGTCTTTCTGGGGCCTTTGGCGTCCCTATCGATGGGCAACCGTAGAGCTTGTCTCTGCTCTCCCCCCTCCCCCAAAAAAAAAAAAAAAAAAAAAACCTTTTTCGGTGGCTTAAAAAGAAATGATTGTTATTTTTCTTTGAGGAAACTGCAGAAGCTATTTTCCCCCATTAAAATATTCCGAATTTCTGCTCAGAAATTTAGGGGTGAGAGTCGGTATATGGAAAAAGAAAAATATATTATCTTAATTGGGATAAAATAAGTCGTCATGGGCTGAGTTGTTTTGCACGTAAAGTGGGTTTTTCTATATGCTAATCAACCTTAATTAATGTTAACCAATATTATAAGAGTTCATCAGCTGAGATTTGATTAATGAGTGCCACGCACGGTTCTCCGGGAATCTCTCTTTCCCCCTCGGGTGGTATTAGCTTGGACTTTGCTGTATATTTTGTTGCGACACCACCCGATAATTTAGTTCCGAAGAAAAAAATTAATGACACTCCAAGAGAGCTTTGAGTCTCTAGACGTTGTTTAATGTTTGGAGTGGGATTGTTTAATGATGTGGATTCGGTGCCTTCCCCTATTCGTCAGATTCGATTAGTTTGATTAATGATGCTTGGGGAGGAATTAATTACTTTAATTAGTACGACTAATCCCTTGCACGTGAAGAGGGTATATTCAAAGACTAGGATCAGAAAAACATATGGGGGCCAACGCTGGAGAGTGATTGGGGGTTGAGCGAAATGCGTGCGAGATATCACATGATATGATAGCCTAGCCATCCAACATGGTGATATGTTGCTTACAACTTTAAATAGAAATGCATAAAGTTAATCATATTTTTGTAGAATTGAATATTTCCTTTAATCAACAACGATCAATGTTATTTAGGTATGCTCGAAGAATGAGGATGGAAAGGAGCGAAGGGCTCGAGATGATTAATTAGATGCCAGTTTGAGGACCTTTTAGCGCTAAAAGATCTTGCACTTTTACTCTCTTTGAAAGAAAACAATATCGAGTGTCGAGTTAGGGATTGAACTTGAGTATGGTTTTCTGTGGCCCGAGCCTATTGATGGTTAGGATGCAAAGTTAATAAAAAATTGATTGTTTTCGTGGTACCTCGTCTTCAATAGTGGTATTGTATTTCGTAATATGTCCATTTTGTCTGCTTCCATTTTGATCTAATCGACCACGTCTCCCTGCGAACGCCCTAGTGAAATTAATGGTTTTGCCATTAAAGAGGCGATCGATTGGTTTGATCATGACATTGCTTTAAGGTACTTCATGACCATTTATGTAATAGGGTCAACATCCTCTACATAATTCATTTATTGAACGGTGTTGGTGGGTCCATACCGTGACTTTCATGTTCTTATCCTCGCAATTGAGGTTTCAGATTTCACATACCAAGTCTAAATTGAAATGAAGAGGTACACACCGACGTGTATTGGATGAGTTGACATCTAAAAGACAGTACGATCGTAATGTTAAACGCATCGAGCCTAAATAATACGTATCTAAATCATTATAAAGCTTTTATAAAGGACATCATCAATCAAGTCTCACAATTCGTTTTAACGTGAACGGTCGATAGCAACTGACGAGCGCGGCTCGTTACACAGTGGTCAAAATCCTACATGGGTGATTAGGAACGAATTGACGTGATTCGAGGGAGCGGCCAATCGATGGAAAATCACTTATGGACCATCCCATTCCCACGATCTATCAAATCACGGGCAACATCAAGTAATCTCGCGACTCCTTGGGCGGTGCGAGATTGATTTAGGGTGTGTCGTCATTTTGGAATTTTGTTTGTTTTTCCTCATCATTAAGAAGGCGTGGCGAGAAGCGGATGCGGCCAAAAAAATCATAGAAAAGGTTTTTCGAGAGACCATTTTAATTTGACTCGGATCCGATTGGCTACGCCGCGGGGCCCCCCAGTCAAAAATGCAGGGCTACGATTAGTAGATTAATCGGGTGTTGTTGCATGGCTAAGACGCGATCTTGGACGTGGATCTTCTTTCGGTGTTGTCTTTGGGGCGGAGGAGAAAAGCGGGGGTGCTGAAGGGGAATCGAAAAGACCGGACGCTTTATTCTTGTCTCTACTTCGCTGCCTCCATCAATCATGTGCGGCATGCATCGCCATGGTCCAACTCCAAACCCTAAGCTCAAGCACGGACGTTGGAGGACGAGGGTATCGATGGGAGCGGCACGACGGCTTTCGAGGCAAGCCAACGGAGCACGACGGATGCGCCGCCATGAACCAGCGGACGCGGTGGATTTCACATGAAATCTATGCGATCCCGAGATAGGGAGATCATAGGATGAGCTCCGTCCGCTCGATGCACCATTCTTTGAAAAAGTTTAGAGGGACGGTTTCGAATAGGTTTTTACTTTCTCTCAAGAAGAAACGCCGTTATTTTAAAGGGTTCCCTCCTAAAAGCATCAAAGATTGATTAAGAAAAAGATTTTGGGTATCACGTGATACAACTCCATCCGAATCGATGATTGCTGTCCGATTATAATCCTTTTCAGAAGGAAAAGAAAAATAAAGAGGAAGTAAAAATAGACGATACTTAGCATGTAATGATGCGCCTATATAATTCTTCGGTCTAGATGAATCCTCGTAATTATTTGGTTTCTTTGGATCCGGTTTCAAAGGTCGATGGAATAAAACAAATGGATCCGAAAGGTACTAGGACTTTATATGAGAATATGAAAATTCAAAAGGTAAAATTCGTTTTCTTGATGTATCTCCAAAATTTTCAATAAAATGCAAGAGAATGGACTCAAATAGGAATAGATTGACAAATGCGATGAATGCACTGTTAATTGTCGAGATTACCGATATTCATTAATTCATCAACCTTTTTGTTAATTAGTGTTACGAGGTACCGTATCATACTGTAGGAATGTCCGAAACCCGACGAGCACAGGAGGAAGAAAGAACACATCCGAGATTAGACAGCAATTAAAGAAGAGGCGAGACCGATTTTCCAAAGGAGGGGATAAGGGAAATTCGCAGGCAGGAACAGGAACAGGGGGAAAAGCAGTGCGGTCCTTTCGCGTCCCCGTCGCTTTTTCTTCCGAGAGCGCTGTCTTTTGTTCTCTTTTGGGTTATTTTTCTTCAACGGTTAAGTCAAATCGTGGGAACAGAACCGAGAGAGGAGAGGGGGGCGGGCGAGCGATTCCGATGAGCCCAGAGGCGTGCGTTCCGATCGAGGACAAACGACTCGAACAGTATCTGCAGTTGCAGTTGCAGTCGCGAGAGGACGAGGCGATGGCCCGTACGGATCGCGCGCGCGATCAACAGTTGACAACAGTTTCGATCTATCTTCTGAAGCGTCGTGTCAGTATTGGCGTGAATAAAAGACTAATACGGTTCCTATGACTCGTATGATCTTGGGCTGAGATCGCAACGTGGTCATTTTTGAAGTGAATTATTGAGTTGCACGTGCCGCGTATTTGGTTCGACTTTTTTAATAAGTTTTTCGCCTTAAAGCCTCTTGAAAAAATATCGAGGTATTTGACAAATATTTTAAAATAACTTTCGGCCAAATACTAGCATTATAAATACCGAGAGCCTAATGTTACTCCTACCTATCTTTGAGAAGTAACATTTGCATAATGCTAAAATTAAGATTAAAATACTTCTTTTCCTTTCAAAATTACTCTCACAAATTTCTTTAGTTTTTCGATTTTATCCCTCCTCATTACCGTTCATCTTCTACGTGTGAGGGAGATAGTGAAGGGTCGTGTGACATAAGTGAGCTTTGCTAGAGGTCACACAACATCAGGCGACCACAACTTGAGTCTCGTGACCTCAAGTAGTGGTTGCCTAGGATGGCGCCTAAGGTCGCTTAAGCGACCTTAGCCAACGGCCACAGGCACTGGATCTAAGTCACTGGCAGTCATAGCCCTTTATTATCTTCAACGAAGAGTTTGGATCCTTTTTTAATTAAAAAAAAAATATAAAAAGTACATATAAAAGTCCATTGCAAAAGTTTTTTTTTTTTTGGTCAAACATTACTTGAACTGAATATCATTTTGTAACATCAAATACAATTTGCATTTCCCCTGATTTTATCCTTTTTATATTTGTATTACACTCAAAACTTATTCAACGGTTGAACTAAACTCAACCCGAGCGCTGAGTGCTATTAGAAAGTCATATGTAAAAGGATCAGCGTGCTGTCAAGTTCAACTAGATATATTAACGAGCTCATATTTGGCACTCCATGCCTCTTCCTCGCGCATTTGAAAATATGACTTTTTCCGAGTATAAATATGACATCATCCCTACTTCGGAAATATGACTTTTTCCGAATATAAATATGACATCATCCCTACTTCAGAAATCGAATGAATTTATGATGGGAGGACACCAAAATGACGTGAATTGTGAGGCAAAAGAGGCAAGCATAACTGATTGGGAATTCAATTCTGCTCTCAATAGTCCCGTGATGAATTCACTCACACAGCACGGCCCTGACAATCGCTCAAGCCACCTTCGATTTATTGCAACATCGACGTCACGGACGACGCTTCCGCCGTCATTAATGTGGGCTGCGACCTGCGAATCCCCCCCCCTTAGGTACGTTGCGTTGGCGTGCGACTCTCCCAACATGCCGCGGGCTTACGTAACGCGTCCTGTCTTCCGACGTCGTTCGTTCTTGGTCGGATGTGGACGGATCAGGGGGCGAATTTATGGAGGCTCGAGGCGATTTCCCTGTCGTGGGTGCTTCGACGAGAGGGAAGAAGGAAAGGTGGCGGTGGCGGGCTAGATACGACCCGGAGGCGGCGAAAGGTCTGCACGTAGCTGCTGCCGGTGACCTAATGACGTCCAATTGACGGCGGCCGTTCGAACCTTGTTCCAAAGATTGGAGATCTTTCTGCGGTGGATCGAGGTGGGAGGAGCCATCGGAATAATGCGGGCGATGATCTGCTTTTTGGTTCGGTTCTTGGGACACCGTATTTCGGCTGTTGTTATTGTTGTTTTGGGGGGGATTTTACACGACTATTCAATGCGCGCTGGTGTCTACTCACGGCAAGGTGTCCTTGCACCTCTACTAGACCCGATCATCGTACCATAAGTGTTGTCGAGTCGGCGAGCTTTTTGTCTCTATCTATTCTGTTTATATGTACCATCGAGATATAAGTAAACAAGTCATGTTTGAAAGGTCACACATCAAAAAATTTATGCAAGAATGAACGGTTTATTGTATCTCGAGCCACCGAACTCGGGCTTTGCTGTAAACTCGATGATCTTCTAGGGTGAAGATGTCGAATTTTTCTTGACGAATTCGGACTTGAATTTCCTTTTGATCTCCCGGGATGAAAGCATTGGATTTAGGCAATCGCCCATATTTAGCTGTCTGATTTGGAAATTTTAAACGTTGGCGTGCTCAAATGATATGAGTGCTCTTTTTGACTTCTCTTCAGGCGTTGATTTAGCAAGAGACAAAACAGAGTAAGACAACAACTGCATCCTAATCCCGTTGAATGCTTACTTCTAAAGCATGGATTACTAACTCAAACGTGCTCCACGAGCCCACGCTAATTTTTACCTAATTTCTCCGTCCTTATCAAGCCTCCACAGTATCATACATAGGACGTGGCACGACGGCTAGACTCCCGTTGCCCTTTTCCAGCTGGAAAGAGAGGATTGAATAGGAATCCAAGATTTGGGTGGATACTCTACGTATGAAAAACGTGATCTTCCACGAAGAAACGTAGACGCGTAAATTCTCAACTTTTACCGGTGAGACATCATCATCTCGAACTATTGTCCTCCTCATCAATACCCGAAAATTGAATAGTCATCCAAAATACCTTCCCTTAAGCTTCCCTCCACAATAATCTTTACAAATCTAATGCCATCATCATACTTCTAACAGCCAAGCAAGTTGCTATGTCAGATTATCAGCCATATGGAGGGATGGTAATTTGAATTAAAGTTAACATCATGAAAAATCCCAAACTAGTATCCATATAACAAATTTCCTCCAAACTAAATTATTAATACACCCGTGTAATTTCTAATAAATTTTACCGTCAAATTACTAAGTTGGATTATACATGACAGTTAACAAGTATACAAGTTTGGGGTTTTACCCTCCATTTATGATAGGTGTATTGACTTGTGGTTTTTTGTGATATTAAATCAATTTAACGGAAACTAACAAATGATAAATTTGTTATAAATGTATTAGTTTGAGATTTTTAATGATTAGAAAATTAATTTTTGATTAATTTATCACAAATGCATTGGTTTAGAGTTTTTTATTATCCAAAATGAATTTTGGATAAATTTATTACAAGTATATCAGTTTGAAACTTTTTATGGTGTTAATCTTTTGAATTATTACAACAAGTTAAGGGTATTGGTGCACCTAAAAAGGTTTGAAGTACTAGTTTTTTTTTTTTTTTTTTGGGTCAAACGACAAGGACTAGTGTTTAATAGGGGGAAGTCAGAGATTTTTTTTTTAGGGATGATTACAAAAATGGAAGGGTGCATGGGCAACACCCGATCTTTTCTTTTCACTGGAAAATGTATTTTCTAATTATTTCGTTAAAAAAAAAAAAAAAAAAAAAACCTCTTAGAAGTTGCAACTCTCTCTTATTGGTTGATATCCATTTTTTACCTGATTTTTTTTTCTTTTCAAATTAAAATGGAGAATAAGCAGAAAATTCTATCACGTGCGAGCCCTGGACAATTTCTGCAAAATTTAATGATGTTGTTGTACGTTTTGCATATCCATCCCAACTGAAGTAGAAATATATGAAATTAATGTAATTTTTTCTTGTCCCTTCGACTTGGGAGGTAGTATAGATGTCCTTTCAGCTGCCAGAAACGGGGCCAAAGAAGAAACAGAAATTAAAACTCAGAGGACGTACCTTGCTACATAACTTTCATTTATTTTCTGTATTTAATTTTTGAATTTGGTAATATAGGTACCAAATTATATGTTTCCATTTTGATATTATTCGCATAGACTCTAGACTTTGTCTCATCTTATCCATCACGGTACATTCAATTCCAGTACACCATAATGACATACGGAGGCAAAAGGTTTTTTTTTTTTCTTTTCTTTTTTCTTTTTATGGCAATACATGATTTTGCCACTAAATCTCAAATTTCGAGACAAAAATTTTATTTTGCTTTTGAAGATCACACACATGCCTGTAATTGCCATGGTTTTTCTATAAGAAGTCACTCGGTCTATGTAACACCTTTTAGACTCTGTTTGCCCGATGGAAAATGAATGGGATTTGAGAATTTTTTCTAGAAAAGATCACTTCTATCGTTTGAAATAAATAGTTAACAATTTTTTTTCATTATCGACAACAATTTATATCTTAATATTTTCGTGAACATTGAAAATATTTTTGTTCAATCATTTTTGTAAGTCATATAACATTTTTGGAAAAATGTTATTCAAGTCATTCATTTGTCATAAAACAAATAAAATAGTGGATATGAGTGATTTTGAAACTATTTTTCTAAAAGTGATTGCTTATATTACTTAAAATTATGTCTAAATTTTTTCATAAATGATGAAAGTATATTTCGTTCGTGACATGAGCTATCGTTTTTATAAAAACATTTTCCAAATTATTCATTTTTCGAAATAAACAGAACCTTAAAGTCTTTTTTATTTTTCCGTCTAAAAGTATTATGGCAAATAAGAACAATGAAGTTAAATAAAAGTAGGATAAAGTTTTCATTTTCAAATTAGGGATGAAGATCGTAGATTAGCTTTATGTTTATCCATTTAACTAAAGAAATGTAAATTAACCATTTAAAAAAATTCTAAAAGAGTATCATCTCGGAGCATTCATTGCATATATATAATGTTATATATTATACATATGTGCACCTATACATATAGTTAACCAGTAAACATCACACATCCTATTCCAAGCGGGGACCATCAGTTGGTGTGTCGTCCTCACACCAAAACGCTTTTGCACAGCTTTTGAATCATCAATTTCCCCATATGTCGCATTATAACTTTTTTCTATTTTTTTATTTAAAAAAAAAAAAAAAAAACATGATGGTGGCCTTTGAATTGAAATTTTTTCCGAATTTTTTTATTATATTTCTGGAAAATTTTCAAGTTCACCAATGATCGGTGTGGTCCTGGCCGCGGTTGGACCACCCGTTGAACCGGTTCGCCTGTGGCTGCAATCCATTTGACATATTATTCATCCACTTTTTTGCACATTATCTTTTTGGACCACTCACCTTATGATTTTATGTTGTCCCTATCATGTCTTTCTTTCCTTTTTTTCCAATTGGGCCTAAAAAAAGGGGAGCATGCTCAAGATGCTGACATTAATGTCTCGATGTTTCGTTGAAAACCACACGCAGGGACTTGGTTTGGGACTACAGATTTTTATTTTTGTTTCGAGCCCATTTTTCTCATTTCAAATTAAGTAAGTTTACATGGAAACAAATTACTATAATTCTATTCCCATATTAAGAAAAAGTATTGATTAAGGTGATAGAATTTTACACCCGTTTTTTCAATTCATTAGAATGATTAAGGACCTCTATTTATTGGCCAAAAATAGGTGGAGATCTCTCTGTGAGTATATTCGTTGAAGTAAACTCAAATGAGAAATCCAACATGGTGTGTTTCACTATAAAGCCACCTAACTACAATTCAGCCACGGATATTTTAAATAGAAACAAAAATGATGAAATGACTTTCTTTTTTTTCCAAATATGTCTTAGATCTCCTTCTAATCTCACCACCACCATAACACTATAAATAAATTCAAAATAAATCGTCACAAACTTTTCGAAGAATATTCAACAAATACACTTTCGCCGACCTTTTCGCCTTTGAAATAGTCATTTCAATCGCATTAATCACTTCGGAAAACTCAAAAAATAATATACAATAAGGCACCTCCTCTCCATTCCTCACGAACTGCTCAAATTTAAAAAAAATCCACCGGTGGAACCGTGAATTTCGAGCTAAATTGGCTGTCAGCTCTTTTGATATACCCTTTCAATTAATATACATGACGTGGCATGTTAATTGAGCTTTAAGAACGGATGGATTCTACTGAGGAAAGAAGCAACCCGCTTCGGGAAGCACGAAACGCGGCCCGCTCCCGATGGAGTCCATAGGACCACCCGAAAAACACGTGGAGGTGGGAAACCGAAGCAAACGAAGCTCCCTCGCTTCCGGTCAAACCATCATTGCTAGATTCACCGCCGTTGCTCCGACGATAGTACGGACGCATTATCTTTAATCACTACGTATTCTGCGTTCCCGAGATTCGCGACCCCCTCGCTAATTGTACTTAAGAAAGGCCCTGGATGTCCTGCTGAGATTGATCGAGGCAAGATATTTGGTTACCTCATATGCAGCAACCTTAACCAATGGATCGAGAGGACTTAATTAATGAATTTTATTATGATTGTGTATGATGCAAGGATGCGTCGAGTACAGAATCCCTCGCACGATCGCTTGGTTTTCTTTCCTTCTTTTCTTTTATATGGTTCTTGGAAAAGAGTTTGCGTTTTAAAAAAAGAAGAAGAAGGAGGGAAGCGTGAGGAAGCATGGTCGTATTAAATGGGAGCTTGACCTAATGCTAATCAATGTCGATGAGGCCTCCACGCACGTAGGGCATAACTTGTGGGTTAATTCATGGAGAGGCGCTTTTTTGGGGCATCACATATCGTGGCACGTACGTAGCTTTGTGAGATTTTAATGTTGCGGCAATTTAGTAAACGGTACGTGTGTGGTGGCTCCTTATGGTTGTCACCTGCCATAATTAAATAATTAAATGGCCAGTTGCATTATGCTTAAGTCAAAGCTTACTGAGGTCAATGGATGAGTATTTTTCCGTCCACAATGATGGCCACACCCACCAAACCAATAGGGCACATCCTACTTTATTAAGCTTATTGGTACATACACCGGAAATTGATAGGCCGGGTGATTTGAAGATAATTTATGTGATGGATGTATCGTTTGGTAGTTCGGTTGAAATTGAAAAGTGAGTTGCGTGCACTCATGGCGTTGAATAGATAGGTTTCGTGGATAAAACGGGCAATGGTGATTAGTCGACAATACCGTGTCATCTCTATCACGTGGTGCATCCATTACAGTATATCCTCTCTCCGAAAAGACCTAGTATGTAGTCAATGTTAATTGGGTCTACTAGGATGGAGAGGCAGATGCCAAACATACCCATCACGGGGATGCCTTCTTTGTACAACAAGAAATCCTAGGAGAGGTCAAGTTCTTGAGGGGTAACCAAGGAGGATGATAACAACCAGGGGTGAGCATGCCGGACCACTCAAATTGAGAACCGCTCGGACAGGAACGAACAAGTCAGTTTGGTCCAATTTATCGGAGGGATTGGTCCGATTCTCAGTTCCATCAAAATGGAACCGGTGATTATCGATCTAGTTCTCAGTTTCGGGAGCGAATTGGACTGACGGATTGGATTAACACTTTTTTTTTAAAAACATTTTTTAAATTTCTTAAAATAACAATAAAACTTGAAAATAGTAACAATTCTTATATTTTTCTTAATTGTTTAATTTTTTTTGCTAAGTAATTAGTTCTCAGTCTTAGGTCCGTCCGATATGATTCCCGGTCCCAAAAATTGAGAACCAATCCTCTCAGTCTGGTTCTCGATTCCTAGGTGGAACCGGACTGGAAACTGATTATCCCTAATAATAACAAAACCCAACATGGCCATGAGAAATGCAGTACATGGCACAGCTGGATCTGGTCGAATTCGGTGTCCAAAGGATTTTTTTTTTTTTAAAATATTTTTTATAAATAGAAGGTACAAAACTAAAAAAAATTAACACCTAAAGTCTACAATCCCAACTTTATTATTAACCAAAACATGAGATAATTCTCTAAGAGGCTATAAATATAATATAATATCCAAACGCTTTGTTCTACCAATATTAGCAAAGCATATCAACAGACCGATTGCCTTCTCGAAAAATAAAATGAGAGCTTAATAGTCTTTTGATATCATAATTAGTATTGGTCCAGTGTTATCCATTACTTTCTCTTGGTTAATAAGTTCAGTAATAATTTTGGAATCCATCTCAATAATGAGCTTAAGGAAGTCTTGTTATTTTGCGATGGTAAGTCTTAATCATAGCGCCCATGCTTTTGCGAAAGGATTTTAATAAGACATTTCGTGTGAGCAGAAGGATGCGATTAGAATAGTATCGTGAAAACACGGCTGAAAATTAGGAGATATTCTTTTCCTTTTTTAGTGTCTTTGAAAAAGGAAAGCTAGGTCAAAACAATCATGAGCACCGAGGGGAGCAAAGAAAAGACAGGCGACTTTTTCGTGAACTCCCCCCGGTAGCAGGTTTGACGGGGAGGAGGAGATAACCCGAGGCCCAACACGACCCTCTGAATAATTGATCTGATCTACGTTTCTCCAAGCTTTCATGGGCCCGGACAGCAATCATGGATCTGGTCCATACGCCATGAGAAATGTTGTTGACCCAAAGTCCTTTCAAATTAGTGGCGGTTGATGATCAGGACCCACTCCCCGAAATCCACAAGGGCTTCCTGCAAAAAGAAGAAAACTTGAAAGAACGAACACGAATCTCCTCTATTCCTCTAGCATCTGTCCATCCATCAAGGCCAATCATCTCCCACTTTCCAATCGTTCTTCCCGTGCCTCCTACTGTTTCTCGAGTTGACAATGATGGCAATGGCTGATTCGAGCTCTCTGCCCAAAATCAATGCCGTTTTGGCCCATTGCCACGTCCTCGAGCATTGGAGGGTGAGGTGTCGAGAACAATCACGATCATGGCAATGCTTTATTAATGTTTTCATGGAGGGTGCGTGGCAGTGGGAAATGAGAGCGGAGCTTTAGTTACTTAAAATTAGGTGTCTGAATCTTCGTCTTGATTAATTCCCTCAGATGTGGGGAAATCGTTCATCCTCCACGTCTATCGGGTAATGCTCTACCTACAACATTGCAAGCTTTGCCCTTGAGCTTACTTTGAGTAGGGAGATGTTTTGATTTAAGTTCGAGATCAGTATAAATTGAGCGTGTGGACATTTAGGCAATTGATAGAAATATGCATGGAAAGTTGATATTTCTCTGCATGTGGAAGTGTTGGAGAATGAGCTCATTAATCTTGTTTATATTCCCCTAATGCCAATATTTTCACCATTTCCTACTGACCACATAACCGAGTCTTCAATTGTGGGTATTTGGATTCCTCCGGAAGAGGAGAAATAGAAGTGAATATCAATGCGATGCACCACCCTAGATCATACGAATGACCAATTGCCTATGTATTTTTCTACTCCTTTAGGATTTCGATCGATGGCTTTGCAAATATCGTCCTTGTCTCCTCGGTCGAGCAAGCAGAAACCTTAGCCATGGTGGAAACTCTAAAGTTTCTCTCTCTTCCTTATTTTGGAGTCCAGTTGTCTTAATTTAGTGAGAAGTATGAAGTCATCAGATTAGTTACCGCAAGAAGAACGGACACTTACCGGCGAAACTCTTGAGTTGGTTTCTCTTTTCTTTAATTTAAAGCTAGTCAATTGTAATAGGGCCATGAATAATGTGGCTAACTGATAGTAAAGACCCACAAGAAAAAGGTCCTCCCTGAGAAGTAATTGGTCTGCCCTCTGCAGGCCCTTAAAGATCTGCTATATCATCAGATCGTGCTAATGGGCTCTTTTTCTTCAAGCTATTAATGAAAAGTTGATAACTTTGACCAAAAAATTTGGTCATAATCTTTAGTCACTGCGCCTTCAACATGCGTAGACGTTCACCTATTGACGAGCAAATTAGGTCCAAAGTCATGAAATTGCAAAAGGTACGTGTTTCTCTCTTCCATGTTTTCCTTTTCGATAACGATTTGCATAATCTCGAAAAACTTTGGTGATAAAGAATATCATCAAAATCAACGCATGAACTCGATTCAATGAATTTATCCTGTCCTAAACTTGATTTGAGTATGTCATATATATATCCCATTCGAAAAAAAGGGGCAACCCGAACCAATTCGATATCCAAATCTCGGTATATTTCTCAAAAAGTCCATATTTGTGTCAATTGCTCAAATCAATCCGAACCTTAAAAGGACACCGAAACATGGGATTCGATATGTTCTTGTTAGGGTTTTGGTCGGGTCGAGAATCCAATTCAAGACCGATGTTTTGCTTCGATTCGAGGTCACAATGCACAAGGATACATTCCCTGGGCTATTATGCCCAAATTGGGCTTGGCCCGTGATAGTTGGGCTATAAGCCTCGGCCCTTTAAAGGGGTCCTTGTCGCGGGTTTGGTCATGGCACCTATATATAAATCGAAACCCTAACCTAACACTCTCGCCAGCGCCGGTCGTCGACGCAAAGGTTCATGGTCTGATTTGCGCGTTCTCCGTCCATCCACAAAATCAATTGGATCTTCTGGTGGAGTCACTAAGGATCAAGGAAATCCGGGGGGTCCGTCAATCTTTTCTTTTCTTTCCTTTCATTTTACTCTCTGTGACTTTTGTGCTTGTTGATTCGGGGACTCGATGACGAAAGAGATTTCGGCAAGAGCGACCCGCAACGAATAATGCGCACCGTGCGGGGTTCGATTTTTAACGAATCCCGACATGGGTTGTGGGTCGCCATGAGGAATGTGCCAAAATGCTAATCTGAGAGTTCCTTCTTCTTCTTCTTCTTCTTCGTTCTCTCTTGTATGGTTCGATGTGTCGTTGTTTATCGCTGCGATTGGATGTCTGCAATTCGTTTGCTCTTCGTCTCGTGCAAGATGCTTCCATTAAAATGCGAACGCTCGGCTCAGTTCTGGAGATTCTCAGTCGGGGACCCTCCGATTCGAGAGAGAATTATCTGGGGATGCGGCCTGGGTTGGTTAAATCGGGTCGTGGACGCTCCGCACCGACTTGTGATCGGGTCTTTGAGATGGGACGAAATTTTTAGAGATGCGAAAAATTGATGATTTGAAAACAAATTATAAAAAAAATGATGGTATATATTACAAAAATTATTATTTATGATGGAAATATTTTCAATTGAATAATAATTTTAAGTAAATCGATTATTTTAAAAAAATATTTTTCAAAATTTTCATTTTTCGTAAAAGAAACAAAGTCCAGGAGCATGAATTCAATCAATTATTTAGTGTTTAGTAAAATAGTTTTCGTCTAAACGCACTCCTGATTGGGGTTCCATTGCGGCTCTTCATGGGCCAGATGGCTTGGCGCCGACACCACAAGGCTTCACTAATGAATGGCCAAATTACTGCTCGTCCCAACGGAATTGAAGTAGAACAGACCTGCAATTCGCTACTCCGAGATTATGCCGATCGATCGTTCAGTTTGAGGATTATTGAGGAGGTTGTATATGGGTTGAACTTATTTGAGATAGTACATACTCGACTTGCTACGACACAAGCACAATCGGTGAACATAAAATCGACACGCCTGTGGGAGATGCATCAGGAGCTTCCTCACTAGTATGTCGTCGGACACTACCCTCTTCCAACAGATTGTGCTTTGCTATCGCCACTCCGGGTTTTTCAGGGACCAAGAGCTCGATTACGAGATGGATAATGGACGGCGTTTCAAAGAGAGATCTGAGAGAAGTTGGCGGTGGACATTTGCGTGAGAATAAAGGACTAAATGGAGTGTGTTGGCTTTAACGGTTACATGCCTTGATGCAAGGGAAACGCTTGTTTTTTTTTATATTTAAAATCCTTTTTATGTGCTAGATTAAACTTTTCATTTCAGACAAAACTTTACAAATAGCATCTTCCACCTACGTTGGAACGATAAAATTAAAAGAAAACTATACTAAGATAATATTTTTAACTTTAGAAAGGAGGTTTTAATAAGGAAAAGAAGTTCCTATTTAAGTAAAAGCCTAATTTGCAAGCACATGAGCTGCTCTATTGTTGATTATACAAATCCACTCCAAGCTCCACTATAGATTGTGTTGAGGTAGGAGGCGGAAACCTGCTACGAAAAGCTAGATACTTCAAGAGTAAAGACCTTTTTGATGGATGGTATCAATTAAGACATTACAGTTACCTTTAAAAACCCTTGTTCAAATGTTAAGGGATTAAGCATAATTGCAAGCAAGAAGAAGAGCTGTAGCTTCAACTTCCCCTATAGAGTTCCATCTTCCTCTTCTTGTCCAAGCTTAGACAAATGAGCCGCTAGCTAATCGTACAATAATAGATATCGCTCCTTTGTTATCTTTTCATGCACTATCTGCATTAAACTTCAACCCTTGATCTGATGACAATGGAGCAAAGAGTCTATCGTTTCCTTTATAGAATCAGCTTTTGAATTGATCTCAAATATGGTCTCTTTCCTAGACTTGTTCGAAAATTCCATGAACTCTTGGAAGACCAGCTTGATTGCCTAGAAAGTATTTGGAGCTGCTTGCGCGTGTAATGTGGTATTTCTATAACACCACGTTCTAATACAAAGAATTGTTGCATAGAGGGCGAAGCTGATTCATTGTGCAAATTGTCTTGGGTCAAGGAAGTGGTTAACCATTTTCTTTAATGATATGAAATTCCAAGCAGACAAGTTGATACCTTATGGGCTCTATCTCTATAAAAACCAGGCCAAGGGGTAAGATGTAAATAGATGGATTGAGTTTTCCTCTAGGTTTCCTCACAATGGCACCAGGCCAAGGGGTAAGATATGAATAAATGGATTGAGTTTTCCTCTAAGTTTCCAACAATTGGCAGGAAGGGTTTGGGATGTCAGATAGTCAACCCAGATTAGCTCTACAAGGCAAGACATCAGAAGCTATCCTCTATGAACATTATCCGGTCTCTCATGAATTGCAGGCCATGGATGATGGAGGAGGAGGAAGACAGAAAACTCAAGACTGGAAGCTTGTGGCCATGTCTTCTAAGGCCTTAAAACCTTTCGGCCAAGGACAAGTCAAGAGACCCACTTTGTTTTTAGACCCTTATTCCTCTGTTTTTTTTTTCCTTCCTTAAAAGATTTCTTCTTCCTCTGTTTTTTTTTTCCTTCCTCAAAAGATTTCTTCTTCTTTTTTTTTATTTCGCCATAACAACCAAACCATCCATTTGCTCCCATTCCGTTTCTGGTTTTGCCCTGTTCTGCTCATCCTTGACATCGCACAGCGGAGCATTTACACAATAAACTCTCTAAGTCCCAGGGGTAAAGATCTAAGAATGGCATTTGCGATGTGCGACGGGATAACAAATTATCCTTGCAATCTACAATTTATTACCAATTTGATGAAATACGGTGCGTAGTTACTGTTGAAGATCACCGCCTCTCTCTCTCTTGGAGTTCTCTAGACCTTTCTCTAGAGTTCTCCATATCTCTCTCTAGATTTCTCCATATTTCTCTCTCTTTATTGCTCTAGATTTTTCTTTTCTCTAGAATGTTCTAGCAAAAACCATCAAGAAAACTGCACCACTTCTAGACTTCTCCAAAGAAATCTAGTTGTGAGGCTATAATAAAATAATAATAATACTTCTAGAATAGTGTAGAAAGTTAGGAAAGTCACCAACTTTCCATCCTATAAATAGGAGCAACTTGCTCCTCATTTGAGTGTCCAACTAAGAGTGTGTGAGTAGGAAGTCCAAGGGGGTGTGTGGGTGTGTGTGTAGGGGTCTTGAGAGTGTGTTGAGTAGAGTGTGCTATGTATGCACGTGAGTGAGAGAAATTGTGTAGAGTTGTCGAGTATTGTATGTGGTGTGAGAAATTATTGTAATAGTGAAAGTTATATTTGAACCACGTTTCCGCAAGGTTCAACAAGTGGTATCAGAGCAGGTCGTCGGAGGCCGTGCGAAGACAGTGGTCGGGGACCATTGTAAGTGAGCAAGGCGGTCAGGGATCGTCGAGCCAAGGAGCGAAGAAGCGAGGGACGTCGGAGTTCTGCCAGTGCACAATCTGGGATTGTGAAGTCGGTTGGTTCGGGACCAGGCTTACTTGGTATAGTGCGGGGCATTATATTCAAGTCACCATGGCGGATTTCTCAAGTTCGGTAAGTGGCGTCAAGAAGCTCAACAATTCAAATTATAATAATTGGAGTACCCGCATGCAATATTACTTGCTAGGTCAAGATTTGTGGGATATTGTTGGCGGGAGCAACACCACCCCACCCACGAATGATAGCGAATTAAGAAAATGGAATATAAAATCGGGTAAGGCTCTTTATGTGCTTGCCGTAACTGTTGAAGATGAATTACTGCAACACATAAAGAGTGCGGCGACCCCGAAGGAGGCCTGGGATAACTTGGCGACGCTGTTTGCAAGGACAAACGATGCCAAGTTACAATGCTTGGAGAACGAGCTCCTCTCAATCTCGCAACAAAATATGACGGTGAGTCAATACTTTTCTAAAGTTAAATCTATTTGCGAAGAAATTTCAAAATTAGATCCTGAGAATGCCATCTCTGAGACAAGAAAGAGAAGAATCATAATTCACGGGTTAAGGCCGGAATATAATGGTATTGTTACGGCCACTCGTGGATGGGCAAATGAGCCAACTCTAAGCGAGTTGGAAAATATATTGGCCAATCAAGAGGCCTTAGATAAACAAATGTCTAAGGTCTCAATTAAGGAGGATGAAAGTGCCCTCTTCAGTAATAAAAGAGGGTTCAAGGGCCAAAATAAAAATAGAGCAAGTGCAAGAGATGGCAAACCATGGAAAGATCATGGAGATTGGTGGAGGCAACCCGAAAAGAAGGGTTATCAGCCAGGGGGAGCTTGTCAAGATCGTGACGACGACAATGACGAAGATAAGAGCAACAAAGGCGTAGCAAACGGTGCTACGTTTGTGGGAAGGTAGGACATATTGCTCGATTCTGTTGGTACAGGCGGGAAGAAGGAAATGTCGTCACTTCCCGCAAGAAAGAGATTGAAAGCGAAGAAGAATGGGACTTTCAAATTCGTTGCAATGAAGGAACGAGAAGAGCTTGCAACAGCTTGTATAGTTGAGTTGGATAATTCGACAGGTTCTATCACGACCCCGAATAAGAGCAAGCCAAGGGAGAACTTAAAGAAACAACTAACATTGCCAACAAGCAGTCGTGAAAGGAAACTGCAAGAAATGCAGGAGATGATAAAGAAGCTGAAAGTTGAGAAGATAAAGATGGAGAATATGTTGAAGAAAAGAGATGAGATGATAAGGTAGAAGGATCGAGAGCTCGAGGCAAAAGAAAGGGAACTAGAGAAGTTTCGATGTGAGTTCAAGAAGCCGCAGAAGCTTCAGGACCTCAAGCCCACTATGACGTTTCGAATTAATCATATTGGAAGAGGCAATGAACAAATGAAGGAGAAAAAGAAAGTTTTCTTTGAGAAAAGGAGGCCATCTACACCCTACATCCCGTGGTGTAAGGATCGGTGGAATAAGATCAAGGGGAAGAAATTTTATGAGGAAAACGATCAAGAGGTCTACATTGAAGTGCTTCGGATGGGACTGAATCGGTTGAAGCACGAAATGAAAGCCATGAATGAGAGGGTTGATCAGGTGAGTTCCAATCTCAAAATTCTTAGAGGAGATATGCTGAATACGAAGACCGAATTGAGTAAGAAGAAAAAAGAGACTAAAGGGCAGAATGAATTGGTATTGCAAAAGTTCAAGGATCACAAAACTCTGTGGAAAGTTGCAGCAAGAGAAGCAATTGGAGATGAAGCCATAGAGCCATCCACATCTGAGGAAGCTTCGCAATATGCTGAATGGAGGAAGATAGTTGAAGAGTCCAAAAGCAATATCAGCACGGCTACTATATCGAGAGAGAGTAGTCGATGAGGGGGAGTGTTGAAGATCACCGCCTCTCTCTCTCTTGGAGTTCTCTAGACCTTTCTCTAGAGTTCTCCATATCTCTCTCTAGATTTCTCCATATTTCTCTCTCTTTATTGCTCTAGATTTTTCTTTTCTCTAGAATGTTCTAGCAAAAACCATCAAGAAAAACTGCACCACTTCTAGACTTCTCCAAAGAAATCTAGTTGTGAGGCTATAATAAAATAATAATAATACTTCTAGAATAGTGTAGAAAGTTAGGAAAGTCACCAACTTTCCATCCTATAAATAGGAGCAACTTGCTCCTCATTTGAGTGTCCAACTAAGAGTGTGTGAGTAGGAAGTCCAAGGGGGTGTGTGGGTGTGTGTGTAGGGGTCTTGAGAGTGTGTTGAGTAGAGTGTGCTATGTATGCACGTGAGTGAGAGAAATTGTGTAGAGTTGTCTGAGTATTGTATGTGGTGTGAGAAATTATTGTAATAGTGAAAGTTATATTTGAACCACGTTTCCGCAAGGTTCAACAGTTACGACTCTTATATGAGTCCACTGTGGTCTACATGACCTTCATGCAAAGAAAAAGATGGACTACGCGCTCGACTCTCATGGTATGACTGATCAAGCTCGATGAATTTCGTGCACTAATTAGCAATGGCAGTGACTAGAAGAAGTGAAAGCAAATGTTCATGTTGCATTCATTTCCCTGGATTCCTGTTCGTAAAATTGGCTAGCCGCTAGGAGTTACTGCTGGTTTTTGAAGAAAGACAAAACTTGACTGTACACAATGTCTTTGGCATTCACTCCCATTATGAAATCAGCATGAGCATAATTTTCGATGAACTGGACGGTGAGCTTGCCGACATCATGGAGCTTGAGGCTGTCGAGCAGATGCTGGACGTCTTTCGGGTCGGAGAGCGCGTCCTTGCCTCCATAGCTGAGGAAGATTGGAAGGTCGCGGGGGATGTTGGAGAGGTTGTAGACTGGCGGCCTCACGTCCCCATAGCGCATCACGTTTAAGTGGGGGATCCCGTAGTTGTACTTTGCCAACACACCGTCGCGAGCTACTGCGAGCAACAACACCAATTAGTGCACGGTCGATCCTTTCTCTTGAGGACTTCATGCAAAAAGCACATGTTAATGATGAATGCTCATTCAAATTGACTACCTACATTGAGCCAGATGCACCATGTTTTTGGTCGACGTCGGCTGCGGTTCATTCTTCAAAAATAGATCGATGGTAGAAACATTGAGACAGCAGTTTTTCCCTGGAACGGATCAGTCAAAATCAACATGATCAGTTCAATGATTTCCAATTCGAGTTCCAGCACATATCTCGCGCAGCGAAATTAGTTAGTACCTGTCAATGCGGCTAGTAGGTCGTAGCAATTGACGCCAGGATTAGCACACAAGGCGTGGAGAAAGTTAGCCACGGGCTCGCTGCCACCAAATACAAATGCAGAATTATAATGCAAGAGGAAAGAGAAGATAAGTGAAGCCTTGAATCGAACACCAGAACTTCTAGGAATTTTCGCAGGTTCTGTTGCTTACCCTTTTGGATCGAACTCGACCAGTCCGAACAACGTGGTGATCTGTTGATAATTGCAGAACCATCAAATGCAGCTCCCTCAGGCGTCATGGTGGACATATATGCACAAAATGCCCTAGTTCTCTAATTGCAATGGAAGGGAAAGAGCCAAGGGTAATTATCTGCTCACCTCGCCAACAAAGGCTTTAACGGCGACGACGCCTAGGGCAGTGGTCATATGGCTGAGATAAGCGATGGGGCTCAACAGAGCTGCCGATTGCAGCTTGTCCACAAGTTTCCCTTCCGATAAGGATGCCAAAGCTACCAAAGTTCCCTGGAATCATAAAGAAAATTTACCCAAGAACCTCAGTTTCTGCAGTACAAATCAAGTCTTTTTGAAAGGATAGGCACATCGATTGCATCTTCTGTCATATAACATGCGCACGTATGTATGTGGCGTACGACCTGATTCCATGAAGTGTACTGAAAATAATTTCTCACCATAGAGTGACCAACGTAATCTATCTTCTGCCCCGTTTTCCCGTGGATGAAGTCGAACACGGCCGGGACATCGAATTGCACCACTTCGTCCCACGACCAATCCCAAAAATCCTGTCAGCAATTCAATCACCTGTTCAATTGGCGATGCACAATTCTTCTGCATTCACTGGTTACAACTACAATTAACGTGAAGATCCCATTTACATTTAGTACATACAGAGATTCTGAACGTTGGCTACACTTGAAAATAGAGCAGTAATGAAAAACTAGATGAACTCATTTTCAATCAGTGATTATGATACGTTATTGGGTGATCCAATAACTGCTAACTCATTACGAAATTGTTTTTTGATGGATCGGAAAGCAATCATATCCTATCCAGGCTCGAAATCTAGATGGGCCCAAGTTCAGGTGCGGTAGCCACTCGTCACGGACCATGTGACCAGTATCGAGCCCATTTAAGTGTTTCCCATTCGAGAATAAGTGATACAGTGAATCCAGTAAGGATATCAATATAAATGAGAATCATCAATCCAGCAAAACTCATGTATGACTCACATAAAACTCGCCACTTTCAATGATTCGGATTTTAGAGAGAGAGAGATGTACTGACCGCGTTGGCGGGGTCCAAGGAAGTGTGGCGCCGGCTGAATCGGGTGCCTCGGGTGTTGGCGATCCACACATCGAACCCGTTATCGGCCAAGATCAAGGGCAGGTCCTGCTCTGGTGGGTTCAGCAGCCACGTCATCCCGTCCTGCATTCACAGCATACCGCCATAAACAGATAATCTCCCTCCTTTAGGACAAAAACATGGGAACGATAGACATTCTTCTGAGAAACGATATCTATATAAGCAACCTGAGATATTTAACATCCTCTCCCATGTCACAGAATGTTGTGGCACGTAGCAAAGGAGACACATAAGTGAACTATGCATGCACGGCGCAGCTCTTGCGGATCTAATTGGCGTTATGCCTGAGACACTGCACAATTCTTGCAGGATCAAATTGAATTTGGTAAAATCTTGTCCCTCGGATCCTCCCAATTTTCAGCCTTAATTTGCTAAATACGTTAGAGGCCCAAAAGACAAAAGATCACGTCGACCGACCGTTCATGGTTTATTTAAATGCGCTTCTTTTCATCAAGAAGTAAGATCGCTGTCGCCATCACTGTCCAAGCTCAGGCGACGCCGGACTTGAACCCCACCCCTCCCGCTCTGGCGTCACGATCTGTCCCGGAGTCAGCGACGGCAAGCGTGGGTCGATGTTGTGCAGACGAGGGCAGGCCTGGCCTAATAAACTTAAAGGGTGCTTAATTTAAAAAATTCGTGTTTAGCTAAGTCAGATAACTTTAGAAAGTGAGACATCAACATCATCGCGGAAAGACTAATTGATAATAACGGGCCGCGAATCGTGCCTTGCCTTTTGGAAATTTTGGTAAAAGCGACGCCAGCGGACACGCACTAATGCTGTCCTTTCGAGCCGATCAATACTCAGCGATCGTCAAATGCCTCGTCAACGCCCAATGAGGCACGATGATGAACAACGAAATGCTCGTTTTTCTCACCCGTTTGGAGCGTCTTTTGAGCACATTACGATGTTCAGATACGGTGACACCAATAGCGGAGCGTGCTTTTTTCGAGTTTCTGTGTGTTGAAATTGACAAGGACGTGATGATAAAACTTATCTTCATTGTGGTTTTCACACTGGTCAAACGCAGAGCATCGGTTTCACACTATAAAGACCGAAAAAGTTTCAGCTCCGTCCCTGAAAAGTATACCTTTGCCGCTCGCAGGCCTTGGTCAAGAAGAGGTCTCCCGTTCCAGCAACTTCCTCAAGATGGAGAAAAGATTATGCAGCCATAGCATGAGTAGTTAAAATTGTTCTAAACTATATCATGTCGATTCGACAATAGCCAGTTGCGCAATCGAGAAGAGTACTGCATTTGCAGCACAAATGAACATGTCCGGAGGTCTCGAACCGGAAAATAAGGCACTCACCACAAGGACGCCGTGCTGTATTAGGACAGGCTGCTTGTTGGTGCCGCTGCCGCCGCCACCACCCCCAGCTCGGCCTTCTGGTATTCTTTGCACGCTTAGTATGTACCCATCCTGAGTGACCACCTGAAACAGAACACACCCAATGAAAACAGAGTGCTGCACGTGATATTCATTATATTCTCACGGCAAACATCCGAAGATAGTACGCTAGTACGCTAAATCTTATTCTAATAGATGAAGATAATCGAAGAATTAAGGTATTTGCGAGCTGCGCTTAATTACATCGAACTCCTGGCATTTGTAACCATATATCACGACGGACGAGGCACATATGCCCGCAGTAGCTGGAGGGGCAACAGTGCCACCGCTGCCGACATCGAGCATCAAACCGCGGCTCAAGCCACAGGCCACATGTAGCTCGACCACCAGGACCAGGAGGAAGCAACCCAAAGCCAGGCTGGGGAAGCTACTCGCGCTCATAATCATCGAGCTCCCCTCCTTCTCTTCAGCCTTTTGCTCTTTTGGGGAGTTGGGTTTTCTGTGTGGAAGAAGATGAGAACTGAAACTGGAAGCAGACACACACCCCTTTATATAAGGAATTCTTGAGAGAGGAGAAGAAGAGGAAGAGGAGGAGGAGGACAGGGGAGGCAAAAAGAGGGGTTAATTTTGAAAAAAAAAATATTACAAACTTGTGTCAAATTTATCTCGAACTTTTCTTTTATCTAAAAAAAAACCCCAAATTATAGATCTAATCCCAAAGTTACCCCAATTTTTTTGTCGAAAAGAAAATTATCAATTTTTACTCTAGTCCTAGACTTGCCCCCGTTAGCCCTCTATCCAAAAGTCATTGTTAGTAGTCTCTAATTTTTTATATCCTAGAACAATTTTATCTTGAAGATAATTTTTCCATGTCACCTTACCAATGTACATTTATTATTGATGCATAAATACCATGTTAAGTTGGGATTAGACTATGGGGTAGATTTGAGAATAGATTAAAAGTTAGTGATTTTTTTTTGGTACAAACAGAGGATAAAATCCTAAATTAGTATCATCTAATTCGGCAATTTGATAGTAAAATCTAACGAAAATTAAAAGAGAATAAACTTGTTACAAGCGTATCAATTTAAAGTTTTTTGTGGTTGAAAAATTAGTTTGTGATAAATTTGTTATATGTGTATCGGTTTTTAATTTTTCATGGTTAAAAAAATAGTTTTGGTAAATTTATCGTAAGTGTCTTAGTTTTAGGTTTTCTGTGGTCAAAAAATTAGTTCGGAATAAATTTATTATATATATATTAATTTAAGATTTTTCGTGATTTAAATTCTTTTTTTAGACAAAATAAAATTCATGATAGATTTGAGATTGGATTAAAGTTTCGAGGTAGATTTGAGAATAGACGTAAATTTTGGAGTTTTTTCTTCTTCTTTTTTTGTTTTTTGTTTTTGGAATTAACTCGCAAAAAGAGTGGGAAAAGGGTTCGGCTTTCGTTTCTGGGTTTCTGCTAAAGGGTCGTGTCCGTATTTACTAGGCTATTTCTTGCCTAAAAAGGTACGGGTTTATCACGTTTTGAGGGAGAAAATGAAGGTGATTGAAGAAAAACAAAGGGAGAGAGAGAGAGGACAGAAAAGGAACGCATCCCGACTTTCCTTATCATAGCAAACAACCAACGAACCAACCAGGAAATGGATAGCCATGAATCGTCATGATGGACAAGACTGCCTTTTCGTGCATCGCTTGCCTGATTCTCTCCTAAGTTAGAATTGAAATGTTGTATTTCCTTTTAGAAGAATGGAATGGGAAACGCTGATTGCTATAGAAAGTTTTATATGACTTTCGTTCTTCTTTCTGATGGTCAAAGATTGATGTGAACTCGAGAATCTATTTGGTATAGTTATCCTCTAGGAATTTCAACCGTTAAAAATGGATGTTGCGATTTTCACAAGATTTTTGGCGAAAATCTGGCAATTGTAATATCCGTGGCAGCTGTAGTCCGTCCACAGTGGTACTAAACAGGTATTAAATGAGCATCGAAGAGAAATCATGGAATTAGTAACAGTCCTATCCCGATTAAAAATCCGAACAATCAAACATAACCTTAGGTTTAGCCGGGGCGATGAGCTCAGGAGAGTTATTGGGTCAAAGTGATTCGAGTTAGGGGCATTTTGGAGCAAGGTCAATTTTTAGGTGGAATTTCCAAAAACGACGCTGGTTTGTGGGAGTCATTGAGTCAAAATGATCAACTTTAGAGGGTTTTTTGAAAACACACAACCTAAAGGGAATTTTTTTTGAGAAACGGGCATCATTTCAAGGTATTTCCCGCATGAAATTTCGGTGGCAATAGCGTTTGAAAAAAGCACTTGAAATGATTACACCCGTTTAGTAGGAAATAAAGTGGATCAATGTGAAAAGAGGAACCAATGTGAAAAGAGGAACTCTTATTCCAAAAGCAAAACGTACATGGTCAGCTTTTTTTAGGACAATGTGCGATTCCATTTTCAGACATACGTCTTCCTAGAAAGGCCTGACCAAACCCTCTAGGAATTTTCAATATTGCTATCTCCCTTTTTTTCCCATGACCCGATGAACAAAAGAGCCACCCTTTTCAAAAAAGTCCCCCAGCTTCTCTTTTCCTTCACTAATCTTGAAGATCCAATTCCATGTGCGTCTACTCGCTTCGCCTTTTCGGGCACGTTGGCGCAACCATCTTTTCCACCACGTCCGTGTGTTACGTTGGATCAACTTCCAGGTCAATGAAAGCCGCAAAAGGAGCTAACGATCCCGGCCACGTTTTTCGTTTTCCCTTGCCAAGCATTCCTGCCGTTCAGACAAGTTTTCAGCACCACTGAATTAAGCCGGAAACGGATTGAGACAAGCAGAATAATCGAGCCATTATTGGATAAGAGCTAGGTGGCAGAGAGCAGGCGAAGAAGACAGAGATTCATGCGAGGCCAAGCCAGACATTGGAACTCCTGCCGTGTTTCCTAGAATACGGTCAAAAACCACCAGTTTCAGTTCACACTTGAGAGCCTCGATCCTTCAGGATAACTGACCGTAGGGCCGCCGATGTCGAGCACGAACAGTGACTGTAGCGCCCATAAGAGAAGCGGCGCCAGCGAGTGCATAACGTCTCATCAGATCCGTGATCGGAAAGGAGTGAAAAATCTCTTCGCAGGAGATTCGTTTCTGTTTTACTCAGGTCTGGATGCGCAATTCACTTTCGAGGATCACGATTGTACATGCTAATTGCACACGAGAGTCATAAGCGCTTCGTGGATTTACATTTTTGCAAGAACTGACAGGGAAGTAAATGAGCCCATCCTTCGGTGACATTGCCAAACACCGAATTGGAACTCTCTGGCCATGATGCCGTTTCTACATGAGGACAACAAACTAATCACTTCCGCACGAGCGCAAAAACCAACGGGGTTCTAAGAAATTCCTATGCTTTCACGACGCCCATAACGTGTATCGTCGTTTTTCTACATGTAATTGACATGGTCCATCAAATTATGTTTATCCAATGGCTTTTTTATTGAGAGAGTTGCGTGATACTTTATCTGTCACAATAACAAAACATTATTTGGAAAGAGATTTTCTCTACATTACACATTCAGTATTTATCATGAATCTATCAGCTATGACTTCCAAGCTATGTAATTGGCCTAAGGATCTTTTGGGGTTCAAAGTTTCTAAAGGCCACTCCCAAACGCACCCTAAATGGGTAGGAGTGGATTGATCTAAATTGAGTTAAATATTAATGCGTTTCAATAATATTGATTGGATTGGATATGAGTCAAGTCGGGTTTGGTATGGGTCATCAAATTTACATTATATGAAATGAATTAAATGAGTTAATATAGGCTGGATCATTTTCGATTCGATCCAAACCTAATTCGACCGATCCATTTGACAGCCCTAACTTCTCCTCCTCAAGATGCGAGAGTTTCCCTCTTTTGCTTAGAAGTGAAAAGAGGAGCCTGTCCTCCTGTCAGACCAGAATTTGATAGTTTTGTCGATTCAGTTTCCACACCGGCTCGATTCCTTTCCTCTTGACCCCTTCCCATTCAGTTTTTAAAGCCGCAACTGCTTTAAGGGTTCAGTGCAATCTAGAGCATTTCTCGGTTCATCTCATCTGCCTTGCGTTTCTTCTCTTTTGCTTTTCCTAACCCTTCTTTTCCATCGATTTCGCTAACGTTTTGAAGGTAAGGTAACGAAGGAGCGTAGTAAAAATATGTTTATTGACTAATAAATTCAAGTGAAAAATATGATTGGTTTTAGAAAATATTCTCCAAGTCATTTATATTCCGCAAAATGAATAGAGTCCAAGAACATGAATCCGATCAAGTTTTTAGTGTTTAGCAAAATAGTTTTCGTCTGAACACACTCCTGATTTATTTAACAGTCTACCAAGCAGTGAGGTTTAGGTCCTTCGATATGGAGAGGGGTTCTG
Organism: Eucalyptus decipiens; assembly: GCA_014182575.1. NCBI lineage: Eukaryota > Viridiplantae > Streptophyta > Magnoliopsida > Myrtales > Myrtaceae > Eucalyptus > Eucalyptus decipiens. The sequence continues at coordinate 43,729,380 of CM024619.1, read as the reverse complement.
TTGCGGCTCTTCATGGGCCAAACTAGGGAATCTTGTGGCGAAAGGCCGCCATCGCAAGGCTTCACCGGCGAATAGCAAAATATCCACCGCCTCCCGAGGAAACGGGTGGTCGCCAACAGACTCGAACATGACTTGCGATTAGCCGATTTGGGATTATGCCGATTGATCCTTCGGCTTGGGGATTAAGAACTCGATTACGAGATAGATAATAGATGGCGTTTCAAAGAGAGATCTGAGAGAAGATGGCGGTGGACATATGCGGGAGAGTAGAGGACGAAAAGGAGTGTGGTGGCTTTAACGGTTACATGCCTTGATGCAAGGAAAATGCCTGTTTATTTATTTTTATGTGCTAGAATAAACTTTCCATTTCGGACAAAACTTTACTAATAGGATCCGGCACCTACATTGGAACTATTTATTAAAGAAAGATTCTACTAAAATAATATTTTTACTTTAGAAGGGAGATTATGAAAAGAAAAAAAGATGCACTTCCTATTTAAGTAAATGGCCGGTTTGCAAACCATGAGCAGCTCTATTCGTAAGTCTACAAGTTCACGCTGAATTCCACCTCGGATTGTGTTGAAGTAAGAAGGTGGGAATTTGCAATGAAAAGCTGAATACTCCAAAAGCAAAAACTCTTTTGATGGATGACATCACTTAAGACTTTACAGTCACTTTCAAAAACCATTGTTTAGATGCCAAGGGATTGAGCATAATTGCAAGCGACGAAGAGCTGCGGCTTTGACTTCCACCACTAAGTTCCATCTTTCTCTTCTTGTCCAGCTTACACAAATGAGCCGCTAGTTGACTGGACAATAATACATTTCACTCCTTATTGTCTTTTCACACACCATCTACATTAAACTTCAACCATTGATATGACGATGGAGCCAAGAGTCTGTCCTTTCCTCTATTGAATCAACTTTTGAATTGATCTTGACTATGGTCTCCTCCCTAGGCTTCATCAAAAAATTTCGTGAATTCTTGCAAGACTAGCTTGGTTGCCTGAAAGTATTTGGAGTTGCTTGAGCATGTAATGTGACATTTCTATAACACTGCATTCTAGTACAAAGAATTGTTGGATAAAGGGTGAAGAGTTTGCAATCCAAGCCAATTCGCTGTGCAATCTGCCTTGGGTCAAGGAAATGGTTACCATCTTCTCTAATGATATGAAATTCCAAGCAGACGAGTTGATACCTCATGGGTTCTATCTCCATAAAATTTGAGCCAAGGGGTAAGATGCGAATAGATTGAATTTTCCTCTAAGTTTCCACACAACAAGCAAGAAGGGTTTGGGATGTGAGCTAATCAGCCTAAATTAGCTATACAAGGCAAGACATTAGCTGCTATTCTCTAGAACATTATCTCGTGTCTCTCATGAAATCTTAACTTTTAGATTACGTTTAGTTGTCCAGATTTCTAATCAAGGTAGGATTGGATAAGATAAAATATGAAATCTATGGATTTTACTATATCTTATCTACTATTTGGTGAATTGCAGTAATAAAGTTAGATATATTGACATCATATTATGTACATTTTTTGATATAAACATATAAGTATAAATGAATCTAAAAATTCACAAATGCAAATTGTCAAAATCTCATGCAAAAATATTGCCTAATTTACTTTTATTTCCTTTTTATTTTATTTTTCCTCTCTTTTTTTTTTTTTTAAATTTTTTAAATTTTTAATTTTTCCCCTTCCATCAGTCTCTAATAAAATTTTGTTAAGTAGCAAATTGTGCTAATATACCTAAAATACAAAAATACCTAAAATATGTAATAAATATAAATATATATAAATATATCTATATTTATATATTGAATTTACATTATAAGATTTAATTAAATCTAAATTTATAAATAAAACTAAGATTAAATTAAAAACGAAATCTTATGTTTTGTTTTGTTTTTTTGAATTTTTTATATTAGATTTCAAATATTATTTATATTGAAATATAATTTTAATTTTGTTATATTAATAAGTTTGTTATTCAAGAGAAATAACTTTCCGCTTATAAATGTTAGAAATCTTATCTACTTTTATCCCACCTCCTCATGAGATAATTTTATCTGGTTTATATTCCTCTTATATCCAATTTTATCCTTTTTTTTTTGGTGACTGAGGATTCGCCAGAGCTTGTCCTTGTTGGCTTACACCGATTTGGGGTCTCACTGGCCTCCGCGATGAAGGCCTAACAGCGACTATACCTTGGGGAAACTGGCCTAGTAACCCACCGCCGGGACCCCTCGCTTTAATCGCTAACAATGCAGGGTTTCGAATCCTTGACCTCCCTCACTTGAGAAGAGATCTCAACCAACTGCACTGCCCATGAGTGGGTCAATTTTATCCTATTTTGGGCAGGCACGAAACACAAAAGGATGAATTTTATCCCATCCTAAATTATATCTTGATTGTCAAATGCAACATTAGATTTTGTTCCAAAACCCAGAGTGGTAGCCATTCTCTGATACTATTATTAAGGGAGATAACTTTATTTGGTGTCACCCACTATCTTTTAATTTATTTTTATAATATTTGATTGGATAAAATTCATAATAAAAGTTGCCATTCTCTACCCTGTTGGGTAAGAATAGCTTTTCCACTATCTCCCTCTTAAAATTTCATTTGTGTAAAAGTTATCTTTCATAAGATATATATATTTTTTCAACTTAAAACTAGACATAGGGATAGGCCATGATCCAGTGTGCTCATTGTTATAGATGAAGCCAAATATTTTTTAGGGCTTTTTTGTCTTTTCTATCAAATTTGCTTTTAGGTTAAAAGTGATACATTTATATTAGCAATGGCAAGAGGCTGGCTGTTAAGATGCTGAAAAAGAAAATAGAGAGACAAAAAAAAAAGAGAAAAAAAGTGAGTTTTTTTTTTTTTCCTTTATGGGGGTTTTCAATCTCTTTGTGTCATGATCTAGAGAAGATCTGCGCGGAGACATAGTCTAGATTTGGGTGAACTTTGTTAACAAATTTTCTGGCGTATTTATCTGATTCTGTTCTTTTATTATTATATTCTGCCTAGTGAATTGTTTACGAGCGTTATTTTTCTGGAATCGACGTGCGATTTCGTAACATTCATAGCAAAAAGGAAATTTTTTTTTTTTTTGGGTCTATGCATTGGCACAAAGGATTGCCCATCGTGTTTTCTAAGCAACACAGTTAAGTGGGTCTATGGACAAGTGTCATCGGCTAAATCATCAATAGGTCTTTAACTCTATCAAAATTTTAAATTTAAATCCGTGTTATGTTCAATAAATTGAACCTTAAGTATTTTAAATAAAATTTAAATTCATGTCCCTAAACAAACCAAGTGTTAAAAACTTATTTTTCTAAATATATATAATTTTTGCACACTGATAATGTGCTCTTCTGCTAGCTTATGAGAACTTAGATCTATAAACCGTGACAACAAATCATTACATGTGCATATTCTCTTGCTCTACCCTCGAAGTGTAGGTTTTTGTATATTTGATAATCGTTTAGTGGGTAAAATAGGAGAAGTGCCGCACCAAATTGAGATTAACCGAGTACTCAAAAAGTACCAAACACCCCATAATAAAAAAAAAATAACAAAAGGAAAAAAAAAACGTAAAAATACTTTGATTCACTTGGTTGGAGTTTGGCAATTTCTTTATCGAACTATTGACGTGACAAGCATGTAGCTAAATTTTTCGACCCCAAGTTATTGTCACATCATCATGCAACATCTCGTCGAAAAGTTGGTCACATTTCGATCAAAATGCATTGATGCCAATAAAATAAAAAGGTGTTTAGAAGTACTAACGTCCCTCAAAATCCCTAATCATTGTGCAATTGGTCAAGTGAACAAGTTTTATTGATTCCGCTTATCATTGACAAAAGAGTATGAAGGGTCAACAATCATAGCAATCTTCCTTTGTTGCCTACATTTGATAAAATTCATGGTGCCTATTTAAGATAGGATAAAATCTAATATAAGGAAAATATTAAGCTGGATAAATTATCCAATGGGAGAGATGAGATAAAGTTGTATGAAATTTTTAATATTAATGATAGGAAAGTTATTTTATCAAATAACAAAATTATTAAATTAAAAAAATTAAAATTATTTTTCAATATATTAGATATTTGAATTCTAATATAAGAAATTCAAAATAAAATATAACAATTTAGTTTTTAAAATTCAATCTTGTTTTTATTTTAGATATCAAATTTAATTCTATCTTATAATATATATTTAGTATATAATATTTATATTTATAACATATTTTAGGTATTTTAGGTATATTAATACAATTTACTATTAATAAAATTTAATTAAAGAATGATGGAAGATGAAGAAAGAAATAAAAAAGAAATTTCCTTACCAAAAAAAATAAAAAAGAAATTAATTAAAAAGAGAGGAAAATAAAATTAAAAAAAAAAAGTAAAAAGAATAAAGTAAACAATAGTGTTGAGATATATGTACTTTCTTCATTTGTTAAATTTTTATTCATTTATACTAATATGTCGATATACCAAATAATGTACATGATATAATGTAAATATATTCAACTTTACTATTTCAATCATCAGATAATAGATATAATATAACAAATCCATAAATTTCATAGTCTATTCTATTTCTATATATTTTAATTAAAAATCCAAACAACCAAACGTGCATACCGTTTACAAATTGCCTATATTGACCCACGATTATTATCCATTGAATTTCGACTTTAAAAGTCCTTGAAGCAAAGATTTCACTTCAAGAAGAATATGCATGTCGCTGTGGCCTCACTTTTGTCATGGTGCACACGTCCCTTTCTTTTTACGCAAGAGAGTTGGCACGTAACCTGGATCAAGGAAATCCGGGGGGTCCATGAATCTTTTCTTTTCTTTCCTTTCATTTTAATATTTGTGACTTTTTGTGCTTGTTGATTCGGGGACTCGATGACGAGAGAGATTTCGGCAAGAGTGACCCACAATGAATAATGCGCACCGTGCGGGGTTCGATTTTTATCGAATCCCGACATGGGTTGTGTGAAGATGAAGATGAAGAAATGAATCAAGATACAGAGGAATCAGCAAAGGAAAATACTTAGTACAAGGTTTCTGTATATCAATGATAGCTTATGAATACAAATCCTCTGTTTTCTGTCTCTCTATCACAGCACGTATCAGCTATATAATGCAGAGCATCCATTGATGATTGCTCTCTAAGCTCTATCTCTCTATTTTGCTTCTATCTTTGCTTCCTTCTTCATCAAAGAAGAAGAAGACTACTTATATCAGAATAGAACAACAAACTGAATACTACTAACTGTTTCTTAATTTGTTTCACCACTCTAAACCGAATAACAGCACGTGTGTTAGTTGAGATCTACACGACTTGGCGATCTACATCTTCTTTATTTCAGGCTTTCTTAATCATTGATAACAATCCATGTCTGCCTTCATCACGAGCTCTTCACCGTTGATCATCATAGAACTCAGATTTCAACTTCATTGGATATAACCAGCTATAGCATGAAAAGTTGTCAACAAAGATCACATAGTACTTGAACTTTTGAAAGGAGCTTACTGGTGAGGGCCCCCAAATGTCACAGTGTATCTTTTCTAAAGGAACATTTGATGTAGAGTCTGACAAGGGAAAAGATAATGCTGTACCTTTTGCTATTTGACAGCTGCTGCATATATTCTTGGTTGTTGTATTATAGTGAATTAGCTTTTGATGCTGTAGATGTTTCACTATCTGTGAATTTGTGTGAGCCAATCTCTAGTGCCATGTATACAGCCCTTTGTCTCTAAGTGAAAAAGAAGCCGCTTCTGTGGTTTGTGTATCCACTTGATAGAGTCCTCTAATTTTCCTTCTGAGCTTCACTGTTACTTTGGTATAGTTGTCTTTTACATAAACACAAGTTTTGTCAAAAACAAATGAGCAAGGATAGTCATTTGTAAGTTTAGAAACTGAAAGGAGGTTCTTCTTTATTTCTAGAACAATCAGCACATCATTGAGAGGTAATGTATTATCTTTTGTATTCAGCCAGGTATTACCAATGTAAGTAACAGGCAAGTGTCACGGGCCGATCGATTGAGATCGTGACCATGCGGCGACTCGGGCACTTTGGGATCGGATTGGATCGCCGAAGCACCTAAGCCAAGTCTTACTCGGTCGAAACACTCACACACTCGCCTTACCCGGATCGTAGAGAGAGAAAGGATCTAGAGAGAAGAGCTTTGGAAAGAAAACCTGCTTTGTATTGCGGAAGTAGTGGATGTTTACAAATGAAGGAGGACACTCCTTTTATAGTTGAGGGCCTCGGATTACATCCTTTGATCTAGAATTCTATCGGCGGACGAGATCGCACCGCCTCAACTACCGGCATAATGTCATCTACCATCTACCAGCATAAATAACGGAACGGACTTCTGTAATCTAGCTTAATGACAGCTTCGCCCGCCCTTGCAATTCGGGGAGAAGGCTTGGTGGGAATCCAAGTGAGAGCAGGAGGTCCACGAGCGAGTTGGGGTCGACTCTGGGGAACCTCTCGGGTCGTCCATCTTTCAGCCCGTGACATTCTCCCCCACTCAATCGAGTGACGTCCTCGTCGCTCTCAGCTTGGCGAGCAGCCTTGCGGGCTTTGGCACGAGCTCTCTTGTTTTTCTTTTGCTTAGCACGGACGCTCATGAACAAAGGGCCACAGCCTTCGATGATGAAGTCGGACTTGAGGCGTGGCTCGGTCTTCGGCTTGGACAGAGCACGCGGCGCACACTCAACCTCAGGGAAGAGGGCTTGGATTGGCATGGCATGAGTCGAAGTCGGATCCAACTCAACCTTTGGCTTCACCTCGGACAGCTTGTTGATGCGCATGACGACCTTCAAGCTCTTGTCGAGACGTCGGATCGACGCGATGGTCTTGGTGTCGACCACCCCCTTGATCATGGGGATCATCGACGGGCACTTTTGGTCGAGGATCATCATACATTTGGTCCTCATGTCGATCATGGCACCCACACTATGGAAAAACTGCATCCCAAGTATGAGATCATAGTCATCAAGAGGGATTACCTCGAACGCCATTTGGCCCTTCCATCCGCCAATCTTGACGTCCACGTCGGGTGTTGCTCCTACGCCATGGAAGTCGCCCGAATTGATCGGCTTGTACGACTTCTCGGATGGTTCCACGTGCAGTCCCAAGGCCCTTGCAACCTCGGTCGACATGAACATGTTGGATGTGCCGGTGTCGACCAAAGCATAAAGCGTTCGGCCGCCCACTTCGACCTCCACAAAGAACATGTCGGTGTTTGGAGCGATTTCTCCTTTGATCGGCGATCGGGCTTGGACCGAGTTGATCATCCTCACAGCTCCAATCCGGATCTGCCACTTGTCTTCTTTGGGCGCCTCCTTCTCTTCCTGGATGGCAAGGAGGGCGTTGATGCGGCCCCTCTTTGGGCACTTTTGGGTCCAGTGCGGACCGTTGCAAATAAAGCAAGGAGAGGGCGGAGGTTGATCGAACTTACTCGCGCAGTTGATCTGTGGTCGACCTCTTTGGAAGGACGGCTTAGAAGTCCCTTCTCCCCACGCCTTGGCTCGGCCGCCTTGATCATGCGCGCCTCGGGGAGTGCTTCTCGTGTCGTCTTCGGGTTGATCCGACCTCCAGTCTCTTGCTCGGTTGTTCCTCGGCTCAACCTTGGTGAGGTCGATGAGAGACTCGACCATGCTCAGCGCACGCGCCAGGCTACTCACGTCCCGCCGCTTCAGCTCAAGTTGTGTCCATGGCTTGAGTCCATCCATGAACGCTCCGAATGCCTCCTCTTCGCTTAGGTTGCGAATCTGGAGTTTGAGCTTCGTGAACTCCTTCACGTACTCTCGGATCGTGCCTCTTTGCTCAAGGCGATGGACCATGCTTCAGGCCTCTTGTTGAGCGAACTCGGGGAAGAAATAGTCGCGGAATTCTCACACGAAATCATCCCACGTGTTCACGGGATCAGCGCCTCGTCGAATCTCATCGCACCTATTACGCCACCATAGCATCGCCGTGTCAGACAGGAACATGGAAGCGGTTCGTACCTTGGTCGACTCGTCTTGGATGTTGACGGCGCCGAAGTATTGCTCCATGCTCCACACGAAGTTGTCCACGTCTTGCGCGGACTGGTTGCCTTTAAACTCCTTTGGCTTCGGCACCTCGATCTTGGTCACCGTTTGAGTAGGCCCCGCACCGTTCGTGATGCTAAGTTTGCATAGGGCGAGCTCGGTCTTGAGCCCTTGGATCTTCGCCTTCATGGCTTCGACCTCGTCCCTATACGGGCTTACCTCCTCGATTATTTGGACTCGCTCGTTTAAACCATCGATCGATGCTTCCAGAGCTTCGTCCTTATTGAACAATGGAGCCATGGCTTGGTTGATGCCGGTCGTAAAGTCTTCGCGGAGCGAGCCCTCAACCTCCATGACCCGGTCTCGCACATCATCAAGACCTTCCATGAGCTCGAGCACAGCACTCCGGACCTTGCCGATCTTCTCATCGAACGTGGCCGCAGCATCCATCGAGGCATCCCTCTTCTTTGGTCGGCCGCGGTTTTCTTTGACTGGCATGGCCTCTCCAACTATATTTGCTTCTTGGCTTGACAATCTTTCAAACAGTTGGCGCTCTTCAATCTCTTGGAAACGGATCTCTCTTTAGCTCTAATACCACTTGTCACGGGCCGATCGATTGGGATTGTGATCGTGCGGCGACTTAGGCACTTTGGGATCGGATTGGATTGCCGAAGTACCTAAGCCAAGCCTTACTCGGTGGAAATGCTCACACACTCGCCTTACCCGGATCGTAGAGAGAGAAAGGATCTAGAGAGAAGAGCTTTGGAAAGAAGACTTGCTTTGTATTGCGGAAGTAGTGGATGTTTACAAATGAAGGAGGACACTCCTTTTATAGTTGAGGGCCTCGGATTACATCCTTTGATCTAGAATTCTATCGGCGGACGAGATTGCACTGCCTCAACTACCGACATAATGTCATCTACCATCTATCAACATAAATAACGGAACGAACTTCTGTAATCTAGCTTAATGATAGCTTCGCCCGCCCTTGCAATTCGGGGAGAAGGCTTGGTGGGAATCCAAGTGAGAGCAGGAGGTCCACGGGCGAGTTGGGGTCGACTCTGGGGAACCTCTCGGGTCGTCCATCTTTCGGCCCGTGACACAAGCATGATCCATTTCCAATCATGACAGTATCGGTTCCTTTATACTTAGAAAGAGTATGAAGAATACCTGGATTAGCACTGATGTGGGCTGTAGCACCAGTATCTGGATACCATTCACTTCCTTTTGGATCCTCAATATGCATTGCTATTAATGCTGTTGGAATGTCTTCTGCTTGATAGGAGTTGTCAAAACGATACCAGCAACGAAGAGCATCATGTCCTGGACGTTTACATATTTGACATTCTAGTCGAACATTGCCTGTTTCTTTCTCATCCTGTAGATTTTTATTTGAGATTAATGTCAAAGATGGATAAGTTTTGGTGTTTTGATACCTCTGAGAGTAACTGGCATAGGGTCAAAACCCTTGATTAGTTCCAGAGAAAGCATTTCTCTGTCTGTATTGCTAATCTCCTTGACCTTGAATCAAAGCATTTGTTCTGTAATTGTGATTCCTTTCAAAATATCTAAAGCCTCGACCTCTACTATTAGCAGCTTTACCTCGACCATAGCTACGGCCTCCTCTGTAATTTCCTCTTTGAGCTACAAAGCCAGAGGTTTGAGGGATATATTCTCCATCAGTATTTTCTTTAAGCTGTATCTGAGATTTTCTTTGCCTAAAGTAAGCTAAATTGGGATTAAACTGATTCCTAGAGTAATTCTGCAGTATTGATTCGAACCTTTCTAATTGTGCAATCACCTCATCATATTCAGGTTGAGGCTTTAGACAGTATATAGTGGTTTGAAAATTTTCATATTCAAGACCCAAGCCTTCCAACACACCAAACATTTTGTTTATTTCATCCACAGGTTTTCCTATCACATTCAACTGATCACATATGGACTTATATTCTCTGAGATAGACAGAGAGAGCTCAATCATGCTTCTGACAAACTTGTAATTTCCCTTTTAGTTCGAATTCCCTAGCAATTGACTTCTGTATAAAACGATTCAGAAGTGTTTGCCATACCTCATAGGATGTTTCTAGGCCAATTATCAGGCTCAAAATATTCTCAGAGACAACTCCACTTATCCATGATGATACCAGCTGATCAGTTTTTGTCCAGTCAATATAATATGGATTTACAACTTTAGATTCATACCCTTCGACTTCATTTTGCAGCATTCGAGGAGGTGATGAAATATCACCATTAATAAAGCCAAAAAGTTCTTGGCTTTTCAGGAACCTGTGAATCTGTGCTTGCCATAAAGGAAAATTGTCTTCGGCAAGTTTGATTGTGACAAAGTTAGAGATATTCACATGTATTGGGAATGGATACTTTGGTGTTCTTATTGCCATTGTTGTAATCTCTCAGCTTGAGGAAGAAGATAACAGTGACACTATGAATACAAACACGATTACCGTGATACTAGAATCTGCTACACCTTCAGTTTCTTCACTTTTGATTTAATGGATAGCTGCTGAATGAATCTCTTCAGCAAATATGGTCTCCTGCTCTGATACCATGTGAAGATGAAGATGAAGATGAAGAAATGAATCAAGATACAGAGGAATCAACAAAGGAAAATACTTCCAATCACTCTATTTTAATATGATTGTAGTACAAAGTTTCTGTATATCAATGACAGCTTATGAATACAAATCCTCTGTTTTACATCCCCTGTTTTCTGTCTCTCTATCACAGCACGTATCAGCTATACAATGCAGAGCATCCATTGATGATTGCTCTCTAAGCTCTACCTCTCTATTTTGCTTCTATCTTCGCTTCCTTCTTCATCGAAGAAGAAGAAGACTACTTATATCAGAATAGAACAACAAACTGAATACTACTAACTGTTTCTTAATTTGTTTCACCACTCTAAACCGAATAACAGCACGTGTGTCAGTTGAGATCTACACGACTTGGCGATCCACATCTTCTTTATTTCAGGCTTTCTTAATCATTGATAACAATCCATGTCTGCCTTCATCATGAGCTCTTCACCGTTGATCATCAGCTCATTGTTACTTTCCCGTTTTTGTTTTTCCCACGTGTTCTTTGCTTCGCTTTGCTGCTCCGTATAACTCTTTCTCTTCATAGTTCTTTCTCTTCCAGCATCAGTGTTATCTGCTGAATTTATAGTGGCTGAGTGAGACTTTGTTCCTATATGCTTAACAGGTTGTGGGTCGCCATGAGGAACGTGCCAAAATGCTAATCTGAGAGTTCCTTCTTCTTCGTCTTCTTCGTTCTCTCTTGTATGTTTCTATGTGTCGTTGTGTATCGCTGCGATTGGATGTCTGCAATTCGTTTGCTCTTCGTCTCGTGCAAGATGCTTCCATTAAAATGCGAACGCTCGGCTCAGTTCTGGAGATTCTCAGTCGGGGACCCTCCGATTCGAGAGAGAATTATTTGGGGATGCGGCCTGGGTTGGTTAAATCGGGTCGTGGACACTCCGCACCGACTTGTAATCGGGTCTTTGAGATGGGACGAATTTTTAAGAGATGCGAAAAATGGATGATTTAACAAAAATACTTTTCAAATTATTCATGCATGAATTCAATCAATTAAAATCAATTATTTAGTGTTTGGCAAAATGGTTTTCGTCTAAACACAGTCCTGATTGGGGTTCCATTGCGGCTCTTCGTGGGTCAGACGCCGACACCACAAGGCTTCACTAATGAATGGCCAAATTACTGCCTCCCAAGGAGCGGGTCGTCCCAACGGACTTGAAGTTGAACAGACCTGCAATTAGCTGCTCTGAGATTATGCCGATCGATCGTTCGGTTTGAGGATTATTGAGTAGGTTGTATATGGGTTGAACTTATTTGATAGTATATACTTGACTTGCTACGACACAAGCACGATCCGTGAACATAAAATCGACCCTCCTGTGGGAGATGCATCAGGAGCTTCCTCACTAGTATGTCGTCGGACACTACCCTCTTCAACTGATTGTGCTTTGCTATCGCCATCTCCGGGTTTTTCAGGGACCAAGAGCTCGATTACGAGATGGACAATGGATGGCGTTTCAAAGAGAGATCTGAGAGAAGTCGGCGGTGGACATTTGCGTGAGAATAAAAGACGAAATGGAGTGTGTTGGCTTTAACGGTTACATGCCTTGATGCAAGGGAAACACCTGTTTTTTTCCCCCCTTTTTATCTGCTAGATTAAACTTTTCATTGCAGACAAAACTTTACAAATAGCATCTTCCACCTACGTTGCAACGATAAAATTAAAAGAAAACTATACTAAGATAATATTTTTAACTTTAGAAAGGAGGTTTTAATAAGGAAAAGAAGTTCCTATTTAAGTAAAAGCCTAATTTGCAAGCACATGAGCTGCTCTATTGTTGATTATACAAATCCACGCCAAACTCCACTATAGATTGTGTTGAGGTAGGAGGCGGAAACCGGCTACGAAAAGCTAGATACTTCAAGAGTAAAGACCTTTTTGATGGATGGTATCAATTAAGATATTATAGTTACCTTTAAAAACCCTTGTTCAAATGTTATGGGATTAAGCATAATTGCAGGCAAGAAGAAGAGCTGTAGCTTCAACTTCCCCTATAGAGTTCCATCTTCCTCTTCTTGTCCAAGCTTAGACAAATGAGCCACTAGCTAATCGTACAATAATAGATATCGCTCATTTGTTATCTTTTTATGCACTATCTGCATTAAACTTCAACCCTTGATCTGACGATGGAGCAAAGAGCCTATCATTTCCTTCATAGAATCGGCTTTTGAATTGATCTCAAATATGGTCTCTTTCCTAGACTTGTTCAAAAATTCCATGAACTCTTGGAAGACCAGCTTGATTGCCTAGAAAGTATTTGGAGCTGCTTGAGAGTGTAATGTGGTATTTCTATAACACCACGTTCTAATACAAAGAATTGTTGCATAAAGGGCGAAGAGTTTACAGTCCAAGCTCATTCGTTGTGCCATTTGTCTTGGGTCAAGGAAATGGTTAACCATCTTCTCTAACAATACAAAATTCCAAGCAAACAAGTTGATACCTCATGAGTTCTATCTCCATAAAAACTAGGCCGAGGGGTAAGATGTGAATTGATGGATTGAGTTTTCCTCTAGGTTTCCACACAATGGCACCAGGCCAAGGGGTAAGATGTGAATAGATGGATTGAGTTTTCCTCTAAGGGCGCGTTTGGTAATCATTTTGCTCCAGGGAATAATTTTTTATTAGAAATAATTTTTTTATTCTATTCCCGAGAACAATTTTTGAGCAAAAAAAATGCAATAAATAACTATCCAAAATTTATATTCCTGAGATAGAAATGCGTTTGATAAAATTCTTAAATTCTTTATTTTCTTAATTTTTTAAATACTTTTATTATATTTTTCTTTTTTTTCTTTTTCTTTTTGTCTTCTTTCTCCTTCTTCTTTGTAGCCAACGACCGGCTGGGCAAGGTTTGGTGAGCTTGCCGGAGGCTCGCCTCGCCGAGGCAATGCGAGGTCGGCCTCACCCAGCCACCGATGAGGCTCGGTGAGGCTCGTGTCGCCGGGGGCTAGAGACCCTTCGGCGACTAGCCAAAGGGAAGAAGAAGAAAGGGGAAGAGAAGAAGAGAAAAAAAAAATAGAAGAAAAGAAAAAAAAAACTGATTCTAGGAATTTTTCCCGAAAACAAGAAGCTATTTTTTTTACTTCTTGATTCTATTTCAAATTTATTCCCAGGAACAGAAAAAATAGATTTTTATTCCTAGAAACAAAAATTTTACCAAACAAATTTATGTTCTTTTTTTGTTCCAGGGAATAAAAGAACATAATCATACACTATTTGGAGTAAATATAAACAGGCCCTAAGTTTCCAACAATTGGCAAGAAGGGTTTGGGATGTGAGATAAGCCCCTTTGGTTCGGCTTTTGGAATGGGCTTTGGGACTCTAAAGTCCCTTGGCCAAATGCAAACACATTTGATTCATATTTTTGCTCAACTTTAGGAAAATACAATTACATCTCCAAAGGCCCTTAGTTCAAAGTAGGTTTGGAGATACTTTGGGAACTTGCATTTTCGAAATGCAAGTCATTCATCTTCTCTAAAACCACGAACGGAAAAGCCGATCGGAAGTCGACGACCGCTGGCCAAGGGGTCGTGCGTGCCAACAACCGCCGCCTCCTAAGGGTCGCCAGACCTCAGGCGACGGTCATCGAGGTCGGGCTACCCTAGGCAATGACCGCTTGAGGTTGTACGACCTTAGGTGATGGCCGAACCCAGGCGTCGCATGCCTGGGCGGTTTAGCCGTTGCCTGGGGTCGCTCGACCCAAGTGGTTGTCGCCTAAGGTGCCTGAGGTCAAGCAACGGTCGCCTAGGTCGGGCGACCTCACGAGATGGTCGCCTGGGTTAGGCGACCTCAAGCGACCGTGCAAACCCAAGCGGCCGACACCTGGGGTCGCGCGACCTCAAGTGACGGCGTTTGAGGGCTAGATCTGGCCGTTCGGTGGCAGATCCCGCGATTGGACTTAAATCGGACTTCATAAAAAAAAGTACAATTTTTTTTTTTAATTTAATAAAAGTCATTTACAAATGTAAATTTTACCAAACGGTATTTTGGCTAAAATTGTTTCTCAATACACGTTAGAATTACAATTCACCAAACGCTATTTGCATTTCGGAAAACTCCATTCACTTAAAGGTATTTGCATTTTTGCAAAAACATTCCCCAAAAGCTGAATCAAATGAGGCCATAGTCAACCCAGATTAGCTCTACAAGGCAAGACATCAGCCGCTCTCCTCCCTAAGCATTATCCAGTATCTCTCATGAATTTTAGCTTTTTATATTTTGTTCCAAATCCCAGAGTGGTAGGCATTCTCTGTTACTACTGCTAAGCGAGGGATCTTTCTTTGATGTTGGCCACCATCTTCTAGTTTATTTTTCTAATATTTGATTGGATAAAGTCAATGTAAAAGTCGCCATTCACTACCCTATTGGGTAAGGATAGCTTTCCCCTGTTTCCCTCTTAAACTTCTGCTGAAGTCATCTTTCCGAAAATATATGTTTTTTTCAAATTTCAAACCTAAAAATTGGGGCCCTGGCGTGCCATGCCACGAAGCAGAAAATTCAATAGTTCAAAATTTTAAATTTAAATCTTTGTTCTGTGCAATAAATTGAACCTTCAGTACTTCAAATGAAATTTAAATTCATGTCCCTAGACAGGCCAAATGTTTAGAAACTTATTTTTCTCAATATTTTTTCTCCATGCAGAACATGTACTCTTCGACTTTAAAGGTCCTTGAAGCAAAAATTTCACTTTAGAAAGAACAGGCACGTCGTTGCAGCCTCATTTTTGTTATGGTGCAAACGTCCCGTTCTTTTACAAGAGAGTTGGCACATGAGCTTTGCCTGGTTTTGAACTCGTAGGCGAGGCTAATTACATTGATCAACCATAATTTTTAAAAGGATAATCTTTCCTTTTCTTTAAAAAGATAAGAGCCTGCATGTTTGTATTCATTTTTTTTGTTCATGAACATAATTCCTATTTTTTTGTTCCGGGAAACAAAAAAAAAACAGAAACGCGTTTGTTTGCGTTGTTGTTTCAAATTTATTTTTTTGTTCCCGAAAATACATTTGGAACAGAAACAAAAAACAAAAAAACTCGTTTCTTTTTCTGGAACAATTTTTAAGAACAAATTTTATCTCTCCTATTTCTTTCTTCTCTTTTTTTTTTCTTCTTCTTTTCTTTGGCCGGTTGCCGGCCTTGGCCATAACCGGCGACCGGCTGTTGAGGGCCAGCGACGCCATTGAGGGTCGACGACCTCGTCGGAGCGCCGCCCCGCTAGAGCCGAGCATCGCACGCCATTGAGGGGCCTTGGGGGCGAGCCTCATCGTGGCTAGGCAAGTCTACCGACCCTTGTCGGCCGGTCGCCGGCCATGGCTAAGGCCGCCGATCGGCCAAAAGAAGAAAAAAAGAAAAAAAAAGAACAAAAAAAAATAAAATAAAAATATTAAAAAATTAAAAGAAATAAAAAAGAACACAAATTTACAAACGTGTTTCGGTTATTTTTTTATTTAAAACAAGTTTACTAAGCTTTTCTAAAGGGAGTGAAAACCAGTTCATGGTGAGCGAGAGTTAGGAGAAGAGGTCGCATCTGAGAGCTCTATTAACATAGACTTTCGAGAAGAACGCAACTGTTTCAAAAACCGGGAAACGCGTTTAAAAATTATTTTCCAGAAAAAAAATTTTTTTTTTTTTGTTTCATGAAATAATTTTTGAATAAAAATACAAACAAACAAGCCCTAAGTCTTTTCTATCTCATTCTCTTCTTCAATTTTTAAAGGAAGTTAAAAAGGGGAGATGTGGAGAGAGAGAGACACACACGGGGTCGCAAACTTCGAGGAACTCAAATATAGCCACAAGTACAAAAAGTCACAATCCCATATGGGGGAGAGACACTGAGCCTCGTGTCAACACCGAACCAGACAGACGCTCCCACGATCTGCGAGTTTCGCGTCGGAGAAACCGAAGCCACTCCATTCCTCAAAGTGCTCTCCCTCTCTCCCTCTCCCCCTCTCCCTCCCTCCCATCTTTGACTTCTCTTCCCTCTCATCCTGTAGGCGAAGAACTGGCGAATGGGACATGTTAATGGGGCCATTTAACGCGTTCTTTCTTTTGAATTTGGAAGGGTCTTGAAGCCCAGATTTCCCTGCTCTCTCGTTGACGGATTTGGTGCTTAGGGCACAAATAATAAAATTTCTGATCAAAAATTAATTTCTAAAAAAGAAATAATTGTTTCTATTTCTATTTTTATTTCTAAATGAATTTTTGAACAAAAATTCATATTTGATAACTAACAAAATTTATGTTTTTGAAATAAAATTTTACACAAAATTTCTTTCTTTTGGGGGGCAATGGCGAATAGTAGTGGTGACCGCTGACTAACGATCAGCGGGTGGCTGTGATGAACAATAGCTAGGTGGCCGACTAGTAGAAAGAACAAGCAATAAAAAGAGTTTTTATTTTATTTCTGTTTTAGAAATAGAAAAGTAAAAAAAAAAAATCTTCTAATTTTTATTTCAAACCTATTTTTGGAGTATGAATCTATTCTAAAAATAGAAAAAATAAAATATTTTTATCAAATAGATTTCTATTCTAAAAACAAATATGGAATTATTTCTAAAACATAAATTTTGGTTTATCCTATACCCTCTAAAGTTCCTGTCTTTTTTAATGCTTGCCGCTGTTTTTTTCGTTTCGTTGGCGGTCATGGTTCATCGAGGGGTCAAAATGAGTCTTGAATCCATATATGACCCGTTTAAATCATTAAACGGGTCATATATGGATCATTTATATTTTGAAGTGGGTTGTATATAGGTCACTCATATTTTGAAAAAAATTAGTTAAATGGGTCTTAAATGTATTAGACTTAAAAACCCATTTCCAACCCAAGCCTCACACTCTCTCTTTCCCCATTTAACTTTATGAAAATATTTGTTTCACAAAAATCGAAATTATAATTATATTTATATTTATATTTTCTTTTCTTTTTCTTTCCTTTTTTTTTTTCCTTTCTTCTTCCTCCTTTTTCTAACTAGTGGATGGCATAATGATGGCCGATGAGCAGCCAAGGGAGACTCAAGCTCATCGATGTCGAGCGAGCTTGATGATCTAGTGAGGCCGATGCCTTGCCGATGACTAGAGAGGCTCAAGCTTCACTAATCTGGCAAGACTTGAGCTCGTCAATCTGACGAGACTTGAGCTCGCTTACGGCCGATCGTTGACTATCATTGTGGCTAGCGGCCGGCTGAAGAAGAAGAAGAAAAAAAAAAAAAAAAAAATTAAAAATGATATTTTAAAAATAAAATAAAAATAATTAAAAATCCTATTTAAAAAATAAAATAAAATAATTAAAATTTATATTTTTATAAAAATAAATTTTTATAAAATATTGTAAAATTGTCCATTAAATTTGTAATGCATTAGAGTGTATTAGCAATACCGTTTTTAAAAAAAAATTATTATAAGAAATAAGCTTTCTTAGGTTTAGTTAAATGTTTTTCACTTCTTTTTTTTATTTACTAGTTTTTATTTTTTAATTTACTTTTTAAATTTGATGTCTAGTTTTTATACAAGTAACGTATATGTGAAGAGCTTAAAGTAAATTAAGGGTGTGTTTGGAAAGGTTTTTGGGGAAAATCTTTGGGGAAATGCAAAGGTTGTTGAGTTAAATGTGTTTTCTAAAATGCAAATTGTGTTTGGTTAATTGTATTGTAAAAATCCATTGTGAAGTATCTTTGAGTAAAATGGTATTTAGAAAAATTATATTTGCAAAAGGCTTTTGTTATTAAAAAAAAAAAAAAAGGAGAGTTGGCTAGCCAAGAACAAGTAGTCGCCAACAAGGAGCAAGCGGTTCAACGAAGGGTAGGTGGTCCGGCAAAAGTAGGTGGTCCGATGAGGGTTGCGCAACCCTTTGGCGAGTGTCACGACGATCATATCTAGTTGTCGCGACCCTTGCCAGAAGGTCGGCTAGATTTGGTTGTGATCGAATCTGCGACCAAATGGGTTGCGCGAAGGTCACGGTGCGGTGGGCGCGACAGTCGTCGGCAACTACATATGGTCGCTTCGCGGCAACTACATCTAGTCGCGACCAAATCTGCGACCAAATGGGTCACGTGGCCCTAGCGACCTCCGCATGGAGGTCACAGTGCGGTGGGCGTGACGGTTGCCAACAACTGCCTGCCCTTCGTTGACGATTGCTCATGGAGAAAAAGAAGATGAATAGTGATGGCAAAACCGAAAAACTGAAAAACCAATAAGGATAATTTGAGAAGAATTTTTTTTATTTACCCCCTTAGCTCAGTATGCCAAGAATGCTAGAAGCTCAAGGCAACCCCCAACTTGCCTTGGGCTTTCAGCCTTGTGAAGACTGGCATTTTTTAAATGGGGTTTAAAATTTTTTTTACCAAACACCCCTAAATTGGCCTAAGGATCTTTTGGGGTTCAAAGTGGCTTCTAAAGACCACTCCCAAATGCACCATAAATGGGTAGGAGTGGATTGATCTAAATTGAGTTAAATATAAATGTGTTTCAGTAATATTGATTGGATTGGATATGAGTTAGGTCAAGTATGATATGGGTCATCAAATTTACATTATATGAAATGAATTAAATGAGTCAATATAAGTCAGATATTTTTTATTTGATCCAAATCCGATTCAACCCACGATTCAATCCACCTTTTTCGAAGACAGCCCTAACTTTTTTCCAAGATGCAAGAGTTTCCCTCTTTTGCGTAAAAGTGAAAAGGGGAGCCTGTTCTCCTGTCAGACCAGAATTTGATAGTTTTGTCGATTCAGTTTCCACACCGGCTCGATTCATTTCCTCTTGACCCCTTCCCATTCAGTTTTTAAAGCCGCAACTGCTTTAAGGGTTCAGTGCAATCTAGAGCATTTCTCGGTTCATCTCATCTGCCTTGCGTTTCTTCTCTTTTGCTTTTCCCAAACCTTCTTTTCCATCGATTTCGTGAGATTTTGAAGGTAACGAAGGAGTGTAGTAAAAATATTTTTTGTTTACTAATAAATTCAAGTGATAAATATGATTGGTTTTAGAAAATATTTTCCAAGCCATTTATATTCCGCAAAATGAATAATCCAAGAACATGAATCCAGTCAAGTTTTTAGTGTTTAGCAAAATAGTTTTCGTCTGAACACACTCCTGATTTAGGCAGAAGAACAGCCCAAGTGCCATAACTTGGCACGGAATGACACTTAAGTGCCATAACTTTAAAATGGTACACTTGAGTGCCTGGATTTTGAAGTTAAATGGGACACTTAAATGCCACTCCGAAAATCCGGCCAAATGGCTTACGTGGCAACTTTCCGGCGAGTTTGGTCCAAAACGGCGTCGTTTTACACGCCGCGTGGCGGAGAAAATGCAAAAACGACGCCGTTTCGTGTCTACGTGTAAATAATAATATAAAAATTAATTAAATTAGATTTAAAAATATTAAGAAAAATTTTAAAATTTTAAAAAATTAAGAAAATTTTAAAAAATTTAAAAAAATTAAAAAAATAAAAAATTTAAAAAATTAAGAAAATTTTAAAAAATTAAGAAAAAAAAAGGGGAGGGGGAGGTCGAATGGGGCGGGCGAGGGTTGAGCCCTCGCCGCCGCCGCCTCCCCGCCGTCGCCGGAAGGGCCGGTGACGGAGGGGGAGGGTCGGCCGGGGTTTGAGGCTGCGACCCTCGCCCAGATTTGGGCGAGGGCTTGTGGGCCCTCGCCGCCGGTCGGCCGACCTTGTCGACCCCGGCCGGGGCACATCGACCCCGGCCGACCCTCCCCACCGTGTCGCCGAGAAGGGCCGGCGACGGAGTGGGGAGGGTCGGGGGGTCGTCTGGCCCGAGGTCGCCGAGGGCCCGCGAGCCCCGGCCGGGGGCGAGGGTCGCGAGGGCCCGCGAGCCCTCGCCCAAATCGGGGGCGAGGGTCGCGGCCCTCATCGCAATCCGGCGAGGGCTTGCGGCCCTCGCCGTCGATCCGGCCGGGGGCCGACGACCCCGCCGACCCTCCCCCTCTCGTCACCGGTCCTTCTCGGCGGCGGGAGGCGCGGCGGCGGCGAGGGCTCGGCCCTCAACCGCCCCGTTCGACCTCCCCCTTTTTAAAAAAATTTTTTATTTTTTAAAAAAAATTTTCTTAATTTTAAAATTTTTTAAAATTTTCTTATTTTTAATTTTTTGAATATTTTAAATAAAATTAATTTTAAATCTAATTTAATTAATTTTTATATTATTATTTACACATAGACACGAAACGGCGTCGTTTTTGCATTTTCTCCACCACGTCAGCGTGCAAAACGATACCGTTTTGGAACAAACTCGCCGGAAAATTGCCACATCAGCCATTTGGCCGGATTTTCGTCGGAATGGCACTTAAGTGTCCCATTTTACTCCGATATTGGCACTTAAGTATACAATTTTAAAGTCATAGCACTTAAGTGTCCCTCCGTGCTAAGTTATGGAACTCCAGGTGTCCCAACCTCCCTGATTTATTTAACAGTCTACCAAGCAGTGAGTTTTTGGTCCTTTGATATGGAGAGGGGTTTTGTTGCGGCTCTTCTCATGGGCCAAACTAGGGAATCTTGTGGCGAAAGGCCGCTATCGCAAGGCTTCACCGGCGAATAGCAAAAGATCCACCGCCTCCCAAGGAATGAGTGGTCGCCAAAAGACTCGAACATGACATGCGATTAGCCGATTTGGGATTATGCCGATTGATCCTTCGGCTTGGGGATTAAGAACTCAATTACGAGATAGATAATAGATGGCGTTTCAAAGAGAGATCTGAGAGAAGATGGCGGTGGACATGTGCGTGAGAGTAGAGGACGAAAAGGAGTGTGGTGGCTTTAACGGTGACATGCCTTGATGCAAGGGAAATACTTGTTTATTTATTTTTCTGTGCTAGAATAAACTTTCCATTTCGGACAAAACTTTACTAATAGGATCCGAAACCTACATTGGAACTATTTATTAAAGAAAGATTCTACTAAAATAATATTTTTAACTTTAGAAGGGAGATTATGAAAAGAAAAAAAAGATGCGCTTCCTATTTAAGTAAAAGACCGGTTTGCAAACCATGAGCAGCTCTATTCGTAGGTCTACAAGTTTACGCTGAATTCCACCTCGGATTGTGTTGAAGTAAGAAGGTGGGAATTTGCAATGAAAAGCTGAATACTCCAAAAGCAAAAACTCTTTTTGATGGATGACATGAATTCAGACTTTACAGTCACTTTCAAAAACCATTGTTTAGATGCCAAGGGATTGAGCATAATTGCAAGCGACGAAGAGCTGCGGCTTCGACTTCCACCACTGAGTTCCATCTTTCTCTTCTTGTCCAAGCTTACACAAATGAGCCGCTAGTTGACTGTATAATAATACATTTCGCTCCTTATTGTCTTTTCACACACCATCTACGTTAAACTTCAACCATTGATATGATGATGGAGTCAAGAGTCTGTCCTTTCCTCTATTGAATCAACTTTTGAATTGATCTTGACTATGGTCTCCTCCCTAGGCTTCATTAAAAAATTCCGTGAACTCTTGCAAGTCTAGCTTGGCTGCCTGAAAGTATTTGGAGTTGCTTGAGCATGTAATGTGACAATTCTATAACTCCGCATTTTAGTACAAAGTATTGTTGGATAAAGGGTGAAGAGTTTGCAATCTAAGCCAATTCGCTATGCAATCTGCCTTGGGTCAAGGAAATAGTTTACCATCTTCTCTAATGATATGAAATTCCAAGTAGACGAGTTGATACCTCATGGGTTCTATCTCATAAAATCTGGGCCGAGGGGTAAGATGTGAATAGATTGAATTTTCCTCTAAGTTTCCACATAGAAGCAAGAAGGGTTTGGGATGTGAGCTAATCAGCCTAAATTAGCTCTACAAGGCGACATCAGCCGCTATTCCCTAGAACATTATCTCGTGTCTCTCATGAAATCTTAACTTTTAGATTATGTTTAGTTGTCCGGATTTCTAATCAAGATAGGATTGGATAAGATAAAATATGAAATCTAGGGATTTTACTATATCTTATCTATTATTTAGTGAATTAAGTAATAAAGTTAGATATATTGACATTATATTATGTACATTTTTTTATATAAACATATTAGTATAAATGAATCTAAAATTTCACAAATGCAAATGGTAAAAATCTCATGCAAAACTATTGCCTAATTTACTTTTATTTTCCTTTTTATTTGATTTTTCCTCTATTATTTATTTATTTTTAAAATTTTTATTTTCTCCTTCCATCAATCTCTAATAAAATTTTGTTAAGTAGCAAACTGTGCTAATATACCTAAAATACAAAAATACCTAAAATATGTAATAAATATAAATAGATATAAAAAATATCTATATTTATATTGAATTTCATTATAAGATATAATTAAATTTAAATATGTAAATAAAACTAAGATTAAATTAAAAAACGAAATTTTATGTTTTGATATTTTGAATTTTTTATATTAGAGTTCAAATATTATTTATATTGAAATATAATTTTAATTTTGTTATATTAATAAGTTTGTTATTCAAGAAAAATAACTTCCCTCTTATAAATGTTAGAAATCATAATTCATTCCATCTCCTCATGAGATAATTTTATCTGGTTTATATTTTTCTTATATTCGATTTTATCTTGTTTTGGGCAGGCACGAAACGCAAAAAGATGAATTTTATCCCATCTTGAATTATATCTTCATTGTCAAATGCAACATTAGATTTTGTTCCAAAACCCAGAGTGGTAGCCATTCTCTGATACTATTATCAAGGGAGATAACTTTTTTTGGTGTTGTCCACTATCTTTTAATTTATTTTTATAATATTTGATTGGATAAAAGTCATAATAAAAGTTGCCATTCTCTACCCTGTTGCGTAAGAATAGCCTTTCCACTGTCTCCCTCTTAAAATTTCATTTGTGTTAAAGTTATCTTTCACAAGATATATATATATATTTTTCAACTTAAAACTTAAACACAGGGATACGCCATGATCCAGTGTGCTCATAGCATAAAGGATTTTTTTTTTTTTTTTGGGTCTATGCATTGGCATAAAGGATTGTCCATCGTGTTTTCTAAGCAATACAGTTAAGTGGGTCCACGGACACGTTTCATCTGCTAAATCGTCAATAGGTCTTTAACTCTATCAAAATTTTAAATTTAAATATGTGTTATGTTCAATAAATTGAACCTTAAGTATTTTAAATAAAATTTAAGTTCATGTCCCTAAACAAACTAAGTTTTAAAAATTAATTTTCTCAATATATATTTTTTTGCACACTGATGATGTGCTCTTCTGCTAGCTTATGAGAACATAGATTTATAAATTGTGACAACAAATCATCACATGTGCATATTCTCTTATTCCGCCCTCGAAGTGAAGGTTTTTGTATCTCCGATAATTGACTAGTGGGTAAAATAGGAGAAGTGTCGCACCAAATTGAGGTTAACCAAGTACTCAAAAAGTACCAAACACCCCATGATAAAAAAATAACAAAAGGAAAAAAAAAAACGTAAAATACTTTGATTCACTTGGCTGGAGTTTGGCCAATTCTTTATTGAATTATTGACGTGACACGCATGTAGCTAAATTTTCCGACCCCACGTTATTGCCACATCCTCATGCAACATCTCGTCGAAAGGTTGGTTAGATTTCGATCAAAATGCATCGATGCCAATAAAATAAAAAGGTGCTTTAGAAGTACTAACGTCTCTCAAAATCCCTAATCATTGTGCAATTTATCGAGTGAACAAGTTTTATTGATTCCGCTTATCATTGACAAAAGAGTATGGAGGGTCAACAATCATAGCAATCTTCCTTTGTTGCCTGCGTTTGATAAAATTCATGGTACCTACTCAAGATAGGATAAAATCTGATATAAGGAGAATATTAAACCGGATAAATTATCCGATAGGAGAGGTGAGATAAAGGTGTATGAAATTTTTAATATTAATGATAGGAAAGTTATTTTTCTCGAATAAAAAAATTAATAAATTAACAAAACTAAAATTATTTTTCAATATATTAGATATTTGAATTCTAATATAAGAAATTCAAAATAAAGTATAACAATTTAGTTTTTAAAATTTAATCTTGTTTTTATTTTAGATATTGAGTTTAATTTTAATTCTATCTTATAATATATATTCAGTATATAAATATGAATATTTATATTTATAACATATTTTAGGTATATTAATACAATTTACTATTAATAAAATTTAATTAAAGAATGGTGGAAGAGGAAGAAAGGAATAAAAAAGAAATTAATTAAAAAAGAGAGGAAAATAAAATTAAAAAAGTAAAAAGAATAAAGTAGACAACAGTGTTGCTTGATATTTATACTTTATTCATTTGTTAAATTTTCTGTTCATTTATATTGATATGCCTTATATACCAAATAATGTACATGATATAATGTAAATACATTCGACTTTATTATTTCAATCATCAAATAATAGATAGGATATAACGAAATCCATAAATTTCATAGTCTATTCTATTTCTATATATTTTAATTAAAAATCTAAACGATCAAACGTACATACTGTTTAAAAATTACCTATATTGACCCACGATTATTATCCATTGAATTTCGACTTTAAAAGTCCGTGAAGCAAAGATTTCACTTCAGGAAGAATATGCACGTCTGCTGCGGCCTCACTTTTGTCACGGTGCACACGTCCCTTTCTTTTTACGCAAGGGAGTCGGCGCGTAAGCTTTGCTTTGTTTTGAACTCGTAGGCGAGGCCAACCACATGGATCGACCATAATCTTCGAAAAGATAATCTTTCCTTTTAATTTAAAAAGATAAAGTCTTTTCTATCTTATTCTCTTCTTCAATTTTTAAAGAGAGTTAAAAAAGGGAGGGGAGAGAGAGAGAGAGAGAGAGAGAGAGAGAGAGACAAACGCGGTCGCAAACTTCGAGGAACTCAAATATAGGCAGCCACAAGTCCAAAAGTCACATCCCACATGAGGGAGAGACACTGAGCCTCGTGTCAACACCGAACTAGACAGACGCTCCCACCGTCTGCGAGTTTCGCGTCGGAGAAACCGAAGCCACTCCATTCCTCAAGGTGCTCTCTCTCTCTCTCTCTCCCGTCTTCGACTTCTGTTGCATATCATCCTGCAACGCGAAGAACTTGCGAGTAGATACGTTAATGGAGCTATTTGAGGCGTTCTTTCTTTTGAATTTGGAAGGGACTTGAAGCCCAGATTTCTCAGCTCTCTCGTCGACGGATTTGGTGCTTAAAGTTCTCGTCTTTTTTAATCGGCTTGCCAGTTGTTTTTCCGTTTTGTTGGCGGTCATGGTTCATGGTCAAACTACGCCAAGGTTTTTTTTTTTTTTGAAGATTCGGGAGTTTCCCTCTTTTTGCTTAGAGGTGAAAAGACGAGCCTGTCCCCCCCGTCAGACCAGAACTTGATAGTTTCGTCGATTCAGTTTCCCTACCGGGCTCGATTCCTTTCCTCTAGATCCCTTCCCGTTCAGTTTTTTTAAAGCCGCAACTGCTTTAAGGGTTCAGTGCAATGTTTAGAGCATTTCTCGGTTCATCTCATCTGCCTTTCGTTTCTTCTCCTTTGCCTTTCCTAACCCTTCTTTTGCCATCGATTTCGCTAACGTTTTGAAGGTAAGGTAACGAAGGAGGGGAGAGAAGATGGTGGAGATGGTGGTGACGATGAAGAGGCAGCCCTCGAATTCGCAGTGGTGGTGGCTCGACAGCCACCACAACGCCGCCAAGCGTTCGCCGTGGCTTCAGTCCACGCTATCAGGTACGACACAGGGGAAAACAAAAGATCTCACGATCTGGTTACCGATTTTTCGTTCTATAATTTCTCAGCACGAATTTGAAATTGTCAAGAAAGGACAAAAAGAGAAAAGGAAAATAAGGTATGGCTGACGACTCGCCGTTTTTCGACCGTTGGGAAGCGTGTCCCCTTCTGAGTTTTCGTATTTGAAAATTCGAATTCTTTTTGTTTCTTTCAGTGCCTACCCTTTCTGGTGGGGTAGGTTGACTGGTAAGTGTGGAAGATCACGAGCAATGATGGTTAACTTTGATGTTGGGTGACTTTTGTTGGTTGATTTCATTTGCATCTAGTAGTGCTCAGAAGGTCCATGATATATGAAGGGAAGTAATTTGCAGTATTTCAGAGTGGGACCACTGTGACTTTGTATGATATTAATTAGATAAAGTAGTGACAGAAGTGCTGGATCCATGTGAGGGTCGCAGAGCCTTCCACTTCCACCGCTGGATCTCCATCTACGATATGATATTTTCAGTCTAGACATATCAATCTCGACAGCACGTGACGGTTTTTTGTGTTTTGTGTGCGAGAGAGAGAGAGAGAGAGAGGGGGGGAGAGGAGAGGGAGGGAGAGAGAGAGATTATAGGGATGGAGGGTGGTCCTCACCACAGAAAATCAATGGTGGCTGCGATTTTGTTGCTAAGTGGGCTTTAGAGAAAGGGAGATTTTCTGAATCTAGGCCCAGGATTTATGCTCTTGTCTTGTCACTCTCATTTTCTTTCTGTGGATTTATGGGGACTCAATTTTGTCACAACTTCTTGTGGCTGTTGATGTCGTGATTTGTGTGAAACTTGAAACTTGGGCCGTCGACATCGTTCCTTTTTCTCGTCTTGATTCGGCTTGATATTGTCAAAGCCTGTGGATGATGCTAGTTTAGACCCATTTAAACTAGGCAGAAGTAAAAGTAACTATGATACTGCGCAGTTCGATTTATAACTACGGTTCTTTTCTTTTTAGTGATAGTTTGATTTAATGTAAGTTCTGGACACTGTAGATGATGCTAGCTTAGGCCTATTTAATCTAGGCAGAAAGTAAAAGTAACTATGGTACCGCACGGTTCAATTTATTAGGACGGTTCTTTTCTTTCTAGTGATAGTTTTGATTTAATTTAAGTTCTGGACACTGAGCATATGTCATATAGAAGCTGGATTTATTTCTTTGGGTGTTCTGTTCTGTTCCGTTACCTGAGGCCCACAAGGCACTCTTTAGTCAGTTCTTCATTATTAGCAGTGGTCTCTGAAATTTCACTCATCAATTAATTGTTACTAAGATCACTCTTTATGGCCTAATGATCTGTTGGGCCCATGACAATCTAGTCAAAGACAAGCTTTCCTAAATATGATGATGAATCTGTTGATGGAAAGCTTCAAGGTAAATTACATTTCTCATCTGATATTTTTGTTGCCTTTTGGGGCCTACATGTTTTTCTCTCTGCTTCTTCTGTCTTACTTGAAGCATAATCACAAAGAGACTGGCTTCTTGTTTGCGAGAGTTGATGGGTCCGTTTTCGTTGATAAAGTATTGTGGTTGTTAATAATCCGGATAAATTGCTTCTAGTAAAGTAGCAATCATGTTCAACCTTCACAATGGAGCTTCCTTATTTTCATTGAATCAATCATAGTACTGTGGACTGGGCGGCTCTATGAATTTTGGAACGCAAGTAAAATTTATAAAATGTACATAGGTTATCAAGTTTTGTCATCTCTTTACAGTCCATCCATCCTAGAATTTTGTGCAGTATTCTAGGACGAAGTTGCAGTCCCTGGACCTGCTGACATAGATTACTCTGTCCCTTCATCCAGAGCTAGATGACAAGACGGAAGCGATGCTGAAGCTGATTCAGGGAGACGCAGACTCTTTCGCCCAGCGAGCGGAGATGTACTACAAGAAGAGGCCTGAGCTGATGAGCATGGTGGAAGATTTCTACCGCGCGCACCGCCTTTTGGCCGAGCGGTATGACCAGCTCAAGTCTGAAGGGGGGACTCGCCTCCTGACAACTGTCGGATCACCATTTTCCTGTAACAAGTATCGCAACGAGAAGTCGATGTCGGTGATGGACCAAAACTACGACCGCTACTCTGAGTCCTTTGAGCACGAGGAGAGCACTGAATCCGAAGTTGAGGATCCCGAGGAGGAAGAAGTAACTGGACACAGGCGCCCGGAAACCGAAACCACGGGAGACAGGATTGAACATAAGCCCTGCCAGAAGAATGCAACCATTGTTTCTCACGAAAAGGACCATGCCTGGCGGGCCCACGAAGAGGCGAAAGAAGGGTCAGGATCGAGCTGGTTCAGCGAGGACGAAGTGAAGAAGCTGAAGGAAGAGATAGAGAGGCTCAAGGAAGAGAACAAAATGCAGAAGGAGAAACTGGTGCAGAAGGACGAAGAGAAGAGGGAGGTGATAAGGCAGCTGAGCCTGACTGTGGGATTGTTGAAGGATGATAATGCGAGGCTCAAAACGCGCATTGTTGCCAGAGAAGCCAAGAAGTTTAACCTCTTTGAGTTCGACAAATTGAAGGGTGGATTTCTGGGGATGCTGTTCAATGGGTCTTCAAAGTCCCTACCCACAGTTGTAGCTCTGTAGATGGGTATGTCTTGTAACATAATTTACTGTACTCAGTAGTAGAGGAACATGTATTAAGAGTGCTCTAAAATCAAGACTTGAAAGCATAGTTAGGGTGTTAGTCAAAAGGTCGGTTCCTTTTTTCAATCATCGGGGTTCCTTTCATAGGATCAGGTTGTAATATCTATGTAATCTTTTACAGCTGTAGCTCAAATGATATGTGACATAATTAGGCCAGTCCTATTATATTTTAAGCGGGCATGTGCTGTTGCAGATTAAAATCATTAATCAATCCCAATCGACATGTTGTCCTTTTCCTCTTTCCAGCAGCAGCTCCCCCTCTGAAGTACCTAATCCCACTATTACTTTCTCTCCTGGAAAAAGGAGGCCACTTTTATCATTTCCTTATCTTTCCCAATGACTTGTCAGTGGGATTAAAATAGCCCCTGTTTCCTAATGTTTAAGCTATAGATTACTAATGATACTTGATGCAGATCCTACGCCTGATCGATTGGCTATAGATTACTAATGATACTAACGGTTGGAGCGACAAGGCAAAGTAACCATCTTTTTAGAAAGGTCGCCAGTCTAATTATACACCACTTTACCAGAATTCAGAGTCTGCCAGAGCAAGGGGTTAGAACCAAAGTGAATTTCCTAAAACAGTGAAGCGACAGAGGCGATGCTTAAAACATCTCAATACCAACAAAGAAAGATGAACAAGGAGCACATGCCAAGAAACCCTCAACCACTCTCAAAAGGGCCTGTGCATGGGGCTCACTAGCTCTTTGTTTTCTTCCTTTCACCCTTTTCCCAATTGGAAAAGAGCACAAAAAGAACAGTTAACTAAAGAATAGCAATTATTCTATATGAGCAGGGATAGAATTGCTGTCCTATGACAACTTACATTTGTGCCATACACACTTCATTCACCAAGAAAAAAGAATTATGGGATAATAACAGGTACTATGAATTGTAAAGAGCGAATCTTGAATCTACAATGACGAGAGTAAAGCAAAAGCACCCACTCGGGGCAGACTGCGATTTTTGCCTCACACACCGGGAAGCAACACCAAGCACAATGCTACTGACAAACAGAGGACTACTCCAGCAAACGAATTCGCAACCCTTGGCGAGGCTGCGACTGGCAAGGCCTGGGACGGAGGCAACGCGCCGTTGGGCCCGGGGGCGAGCATTTCGTCCGGGTTCGGCGGGCTGGGGCTGGACGGGATTATCGGCAGCATGGACGCGTCGGGGGCGGCCGCCTCACTGCCGGGGGACGGAAGCAGCGGGGTGATGTCGGGGGACAGTGCCGGGGAGGGGGAGAGAGGGGAGGACGGGAGGAGCGACGGGGCAGCCGAGATGGTGGTGGAGGGGGAGGACTGAGGGGCGACGCCGGGCAGCGTGGCCGGTGCTGCTGAGATGGTGGAGATGAGTAGCTTCTGGTGCGAGGCAGGGGTGGCGGCCAGTGAAGTGCAGGACAGCAGCGAGAGCACGAGCATTGCCAACACGAGCGACCCAAGAGGAGCCATTGAACGATGAAGCGACCGAAGCTCCCTTCACAGGAAACTCTTATGAATGCATGAACTACAGAGAGAAAGAGATGATGTGGGAATTATGAGGAGAATGTGATGAGGTTATGATTGAGCATTATTATAGGTGGAAAGAGAGAGAGAGAGAGAGAAACATGGATGAATCACGGAGAGGACAGAGGCTTATATTGGGATCCGCCTGTGACGATCCACAGCTCTGCAACGCGACGCTTTCCCCCCCCGCTAGATGACAAAGCGGGTGCGCGGTTCTTTTCTCTCCTGTAGCACATGAACGCGTGAGGTGTCTTTCGACCTTTTCTGCCCGAGTTATAAATACTCGGTCATGAACACCCATGTTTTCTTCCCCCCTTGTGAAATTCACTTGGATCTTTTCGAACCAAAAGAAAACATCAGAAGATCCAATTGGAGTCTGCTTTACCCCTCTAAAATATGACAAAAGTTATTAACAAGGCCAGTACACAGGACAGCATGCGGCCGATCCCATCAGCACCGTCCGATTGCATCATGCCCGGAAAAGAACAATGAAGCCAGAGCAGCTAATATGACTTTCTGATTCATTGTTTGAAGTAGGCCCGGAGGAGTGCAAAGGAGATTCGATCACAACTGGCAGCCCGGTTTTCAGAATCTGCTCGCATGGAAACCCCTACCTAAATCATGGACCTAAGTTCTCGGCCGTTTCTTTCCTTTGGGGTTTTATGGTTGATTTTTCCTTTCGACAGATGAGAGACTTTGCAGTTTGACTGAAGCAGAATCGGATGATTCGCATGGTTTTGTGATGAATTTCTTCCAATATTGCCGGAGAAAGTTTATAAATTTAGATTGTTAGTTGATGTGACAAATTGCAGTGTAATTTTTAATACTAGAGTTGTTGGTTCATTTAGTACAATACATCGCATGTTCATGTCATTACCAAAATGTTTCCAAGTGATTAAATAATACTTTTTGACTTAAAAATTGAGATGGGAAGTTATCAACTTTTGCTGGTTTCAAGAGTCAATCCTTGGGGGGCGACTTTGGTATCAAATCAGATTGAATATCGACTCTTGACCGATGTTCGCAGTTTATTAATCATGACATATTCGAATGGATTTCAAATTAATCACGTTTGAGTCCTGAGAGCAAGATGAAGACGCTTTCTCAAATTAGGGTTCCCTAACATGAATTCACCTCATTTGGAGTCAATCCCTCAATTATCAGAAAAATTGAAAGTTTGAACAGCCAAAAAAGAATATAAAAAAAAGAAGCAAAAGTGCCCTAGGCTTCTCCTTGTACTTTTAGGCCCTTTCCGCTCCCTTTTATCTCTTTTTGGTACGAAAAGTTATTCCTTTTTCCTCTATGGGCTCTCCCAATAATTGAAAAGAAGTTCATTTTTTAGTTTCCATATCATGTCCTTATTATGGGCCATTTGATCTCTTTCATCACCTCTTCTTGGGCCTAGAATTGGACGTGAGCCATCGGCCCATCAGCTCGAAAGTGTCCAAGGCTTCCTTCCATCAAATTTACAGGAAATTAAGCATGAAGAGAAGACAGGACTTTCTTCTTTTCTTGCTCTTAACAAATCTTGACTCGGCCTAAACCCGGGTTCTAATCTGAAATCGAATCCGCCCGAATTCGAGTCATACAAATTTTGACTTACACAACAATGTGCGGTTGGACAACATTGACATTCCATTTTGATTAAATGATAAAGCCGTATCGATTGATTATTAATCGAAGCACGACTCAATTTAGAGGCCATTAGAAACGCATCCACAAATAATAGTATCTTAATCGACTCTTGTCATTGACTAAACACAAATACCCACTAACCAAACATTGTAATCACGAATCGATAGGAAGAAATATATTTACAAGTAAGATACCATTTCCTTAGCGTTGATGCCAAGCCGCATTTATGTTTAGTATTTCAAGATGATAAATTGCAAATCTGCCGCCATTATAGATTTCTTTAGATGACAAACGAAACCTCCATATATATACATATATCCAATGAAAATTATTGATACAATTTCTTCATATATGAATATTACCCGTACATGACCCGGGAAATCTTCCATAGTTATATAAACTGACAACATAAAAAAGGGGTCTTTTTGAGATATGATGACGACTTTTGGTGTAATCATGAGATATTTTCTTATAAGTTACTTCATCTTTGTCTCCAGGTCGATGCCTCTTCTGCAGCATATGTCGCATGAATGATCACTTATTTTAGTTCTCAAAATAACTGTAATGATGTAAAGATATAAGCATGTGTTGGTCCAAAAATTTAAGAATATAAAGTAAAAGGATGATGACGTGTCCGCAGTAGCGTATTGAGGGTTTATTCGTTTAAATTTCCATTGGATCATCGTAGGTTGCAACCATGGGTATTTTCTCTTATATTATTGATAGTTGTAATTATGGGGGCCCACGTTAGGGCTGGGGGAGAAGTGGGAAAATGACACAATGGTCCTTAAATTTCGACTTAACGTACAATATTATCTCTAAACCTATAATTTGTTCATTGTGGTTCCTAAATTATTGATACATGTTCAATTTAATCCTTAAATTATGTGAAAATGATTTAAATGAAATGACTACATTGAACATTTACCCATAATTCAATAACCACATTGAACAAATTAAAAGTCCGAGAATGGTATTACATATTAGGTCAAAGTTTAGTGGCCACATTACACAAATCAATAATTTAGAGATGGAATTGCATATTAGATCAAAGTTGGGGATTATTTAAGTTCTCAACCCAAAAGAAAAAAAGTAAGAAAAAAAAAGTCGAGTATTTGAGGCCCTTAACATGAAGTGCGGTTGTGCATTTTTCTTATTTTAAAAAGTGCATCAAGATTTAATGAAAATGGATTGAAATTTCCCACTTTCCTCTATAAGTCATCAACTAGGAACAAGTCCTAGAGTATTAATGAAATTAGATCATAGGGCAGGTGAAGTGCATGAAGAGCCCAAGCACGCTAAAAAAGGAGGTGTAGACCAGGATAAACTATGATACATTTTCAACTCACTAGCCGTTAATGAACATAACATCATTTTCAACGTATTTTTAACGTGAGTGAGTTTGAGTCTAAGAAAGAATATGCTTACTTGGGTTCACCTAATGGGCGGTTCAAACCTTAATGAGTAAATTTCAAATGTAATCTAACATTTGCTTGAGGAGGATGCCAATTGGCATTATTAATTATGTTTTAGGTTCCTTGAAGGATCATGCGATTGTTTGTCTGATTAATTATAAATTATGTTTTATCATTTTTCTTCGTCAAAAAAATAAAAGTCAATAAAATAAAATAAATAAACTTGTTCAGTAATAATTAGATAGATAATCTCTTGATGCTGTGGAAGCATCTGAAAATAATGCATGTAGAGCATCACCATACTCGTCCACATGATGTAGATGGCTCGGAGATAGGAAGAGGAAGAGGAAGAGGAAAAGCAGACGTTGAAAACACTATAGTCACGACAGAGTACGTTTCCATGTATTTTCCGAAGCTTGGAAGGAAGAATGTACGGAATTTCCCGGAATTTCATTTTTCTAGTATTCGAATAGGTTTTCTTGCAAGTTGGTATGTTGGGCCTTCTCCATCACACTAATGCATCGTGCATAGAAATGAAATTATTTGTCTTGCTACACGCATAGAAA
Source organism: Eucalyptus decipiens (assembly GCA_014182575.1). Taxonomy (NCBI): domain Eukaryota; kingdom Viridiplantae; phylum Streptophyta; class Magnoliopsida; order Myrtales; family Myrtaceae; genus Eucalyptus; species Eucalyptus decipiens. Next base: position 43,695,198 of record CM024619.1, on the reverse strand, counting down.
GTACTAAAATTCTTTGGAATTGGATTGCTTAACGACGTTTTTCTTTTTTTCTTTTTTTTTTCTTTTTTTTTTAAATATTTGAGCTGAAACCCATCTAGTAAAATTGAAAAGTAAGTGTTGAAAATTTCAATACTGAACTTTAAGTGACGACGAATTTTAGTGGCAAAGATAAAAAAAATGACATCTACAAGTCATGTTTATGAATTTCTTACCAAAGATGGAATGTCGGGCATCATCGGTAGGTTTCGCTAATAAATTTGACAAGGTTTTCGTTGTCAATAATTAGTGTCGCTGTCTAATGAATTGAGTCTATTGAGTCAAATCTTAACTAAGGTTATCAAATAAGCTCCATCTCAAGCTTTTAGCGCTTAATTGGTTATCAAACAGTTCATGAAGACCGTGAAACATCATGTACAGACCTCATGCCATCTTTTTTTTTCTTTTCTTGGAGACGGGATCGAGGCCTATATAATTGAGATAAATTTTTTCATCCCAAAAAATGCAACTGTCAACAAAATCATTAAAGGAAAAAGAAGAAGTTGAAAATGGAAAAAAGGAGATCCTTTCGTGTCTCAATCCAATCCGATCCAAATCCAACCTAAATAACCTCTCATGGAGATTAATATATGGACCCACCACACATACACATATATTAAAGTCTCTTCATCAACAAACACGATCCGACTCAATTCTTTTCCTTGTGTAACATATACATGAGGATAATACTTTATATTAAAGTCTCTTCATCAACAAACACGATCGGACTCAATCCTTATCCAACAAGGTCCCTCCCTTTAGACCACATTTAAAAGTTCACACACGACCTTTTCTCCAAAAGGCATTGCACATTAAAGTTCTTGTTGGGCATAGAGTAAACCTCGGAAATTCAATGATAAAATAGACAACTGGCCCCCCAGCAACAACAAAAAAATTTAAATAAATAAATAAAAACTACCAAAGAATAAAATAAAATGAAAAGACGAAACAGACGCTATTCGAGACAGTACTAATCATTTTGCCGAATGTTTCGAGAGCATCGGTAGAAGTAACCAAATCAAAAAATATATATTATAATTTCTAGCAAACTCATTTTTATTCTTATCATATGTGTAATCACTGCACTGAAAGATAAATTATTTTTAACCACACACATTTAATCAGTGCTCCCGAATCACCTGTTGACACGATCTATTATATTGGAGCGGACAGAATTTTTGCTATCCATGTAATTTACGAAGTCGGTCAGAGACCACATCATTGCATGCTGTCAACGGTTGACCTATCCATAATGATTAGATTCGCAACGACTCGAGCAAATTTGATTCCGAGCGCTATATGCCGACGAGTTAGCAAGTAATTCAGTAACTCCTTCATCCAAATGACGGAAGATTGATGAAAAAAAATTGTACTTATTTTCCACATTTACGCTTTTGTAGAAGTATGACCAACCATCATGAAGTGAAACACTTCTTGCTTGTAAGAAAAGTCCTAGACGTAAGCTTATAAGGTTGTTGATGGGTCACTCGAAGCTTCATTTAGTGCATACATAGGACCCAATGTTCATTCCACAAGTTTGCAACACCTATGTTATCAAGCTACCAACACTGAAAAGCATAAGCATCACGTGTCTTAGATTATTTAAATAATAAATTACGTATTCATTTAATAACCTAAACTTTTAGAACGGACATTTCATCTCTTTCGTTTATAATTAGCACATTCCTCTTTACTATGGCGTCATTCTTCTAATATTTCTTATTTAGATGCTACTTTATATATGTTTTCCATCAATTTTTTTCCTTTGATTTTATTCAAATGCCGCTGTCGCGACCTAATTTTCGGGTGCACCGCCTAAAACTAGGTTAATGGACTACTAAGGGCGCGCATGACAACCATTCTGTTCCAAAAGTAGTTTCTGGAACAGAAATAGATTTTTTTATTTCTATTTCTAAAAGAGTTTCTAAATAAAAATAACCGTTTGATGACGACACACAATTTATATTCTAAAAATATAAATTCGTTTGATAACGATACAAAATTTCTTCTTTTCGGACGGCGGCAGCGACAACCGACGACCTTTAATGTCACGCCCCAAATCTTGAGCGCGCCAACATCCCACCATGGTCATGCAAATGCGACATTCCCAGGTAGTGTCGCTAACCCCATTCATTTATTATTGCGCAAGCGGAACGTATTATAAAACCCCTGACAATTAAATACGGGATAGAAAGGCAGGAAGCAAAACCACAACATAACACTTTCATAACTCAACATAATTACAAACAGAAGCCTATAGCCAAAAGTCTACAAAAGACCGGCTCTTAAAAAAGAACTGTCCTACGACCTACAAGTCGAACACGTTCTCCAATTCTTATGACTTCACCTCTGTAACTCCTGAATGCCAACCAAAGCTATCTAGCCGCTCCATCCACCAGGGACCTGAAATTTTAATTCCCAAACCGGGATGAGACAATGTCTCAGCAAGCTCAATCCCCTAAACCCCTATTAGAAAGAAAATACGTCCCGGGTGACCTAGCCACATCACACAAATACTTACCTCGCATTCTTGCCTTCCTGCAGGTTAGTACAATTCATATCATTCAAGCACCAGTAATGATAAGAATGTAAGCCATCGGAACACAATCAATTTCACTTAATTTTACAATCACAGCAAGCATTCCATGCCATCATTATCCACTGCCACACAAGGGCACAACCTACTTGCAGGTCGGCTATCTACTAACATTACAAAGATTTCTAGAAGAATAAAGGCCCGGTCGGTCTCGCCACTCTTGCGACCAAGCCACGTCGTTCTATCGACAGCATTTCTAGAAGAATAAAGGTCCAGTCGGTCTCGGCACTACTGCGACCAAGCCACATCGTTCTATCGACAGCATTTCTAGAAGAATAAAGGTCCGGTCGGTCTCGCCGCCACTTGCGACCAAGCCACGTCGTTCTATCGACAAAGCATTTCTAGAAGAATAAAGGTCCAGTCGGTCTCGCCACTACTACGACCAAGCCATGTCGTTCTATCGACAGCATTTCTAGAAGAATAAAGGTCCAGTCGGTCTCGCCACTACTGCAACCCGAGTCTTTCAATTAGCACACAACAATTCAATAATCAATTGCACAAATCATCACTCAATTTGTAATATCAAATAATCAAATTCATAATCTGAATGCACAAAGAACGATCAGCACGAAATTTTGAGAATTTAGGGTCCCAACATAATTTTCGGAATTTATTTAATAATTAAATTTATTCCGGAAATTAATTAAATAATAATATCCCTATCTTTCACAATCCATGCTCAATTTATAATATCCAATCATCAATTTCAAAATCCGATTACACACAAAGCAATTGGCACGAAATTCCGAGAAGGGCTCAAAAATAATTTTTTTCCTTTTTTTTTTTTTTTTTTTTTTTTTTATAAATAATATTTTAATAATTTCGGAATTAATATAATATTATAAATTTCCAGAATTTCGAAGCAATTAAATAATTCAAAATTAAAACCCTATTATGTCACATCAAAGCTTTACATTAAAAATAAACATACTTAACTTTAAACTAAACACACTTTAACTTAATTAAACATCTTAATATAATCCACAATCAAATAAATTAATCTAACCACCTAAACTTACTTAACTTAGACTAAGCACACTTAGGGCATCATTAACCGTCTAATCAAGGTTTAGTGAGTTAAACTCACCGGATTAACGAACTGAGCGAACCAAAACGACGAGGACACTGAGGAGAACAACTTTCCTCAAAGCGGGCCGAGCATCCGGGCTCGAGAAGGCGGCCAAAACGGGCCAAACGTCCGCTGCATACCCATTTTTTTTTGCTTCTGATTTGGGGCCGAGAAGGGCTGCACGGCGGCGGATCGGGCGGAGGAACGGCGGAGGAGGACCGGTGGGGCTTGGACGGGCGAGGTGGCGGCTAGGCGAGGCCTCACGGTGGTCGGAGGGAGCTCCGGCAGCTCCTGCGTGAGCTGAGGCGGAGCGGAGACGGCGTGACGGCGGGCCAGCGAGCGCGCGCGGGCGGCGCGGGTAGACGCACGGCGGCGGCGGCGACGGGGACGATGAAGGACGGCGGTCCGGCTGGGCTGCAGCCAGCTTCAACACCTCCTCAGATCTGCTGGGCCACGAACGGAAAGGAGCGGGAGGGAGAGAGAGCGACGGTGGCGTGGGCTGAGCGACGGCGAGTGGGCGCGGATGGTGCGAGGCGGCGGCGACAAGCGGACGGGCAGGCGGCGAAGGGCTGCTCCGGCTTCTCCTCTGCAAATTTTTCTGGTCTTCACGCACCATCCATGGAGGAGAGAGGCGTCGGGGGAGAGAGGAAGAAGAGAGGGAGGAGAGAGAAGGAGGGGGCTCTTTTTTTTTCTTTTTCTTTTTTTTTTTCCTTTTCTTTAATCCCACAAAGTGACCCACCATGACATCATCAAGATGTCATGCTCCACTAACTTCAAATCTCTCCCCACAACAATATTCAATGGGTCCACTTTCAATTTCGTAGGGTCCAATTATTTGTGCAACAATTTCTTCAATTCTACTTAATTCTCTTCAAATTGAATCTTAATCCCACTTGAATTAAATCAAATTGACCCCCATTAATTCATTCAACACCTCATCAATCAAATTGATATTTTTCCTAACCATTTGTGGCTCCCAATTTCACAACGAAAAACGAAAACGGCCGTATTTATCAAGTCGAAATTAGAACCCGAAAATCCTGGATGTCAAATTAAATATAAAAAATAAAAATAAAAATGATTTAGTAACAAAAAAATAAAATAAATCATAAAATAATTTTATTTTATTCGTAAAATAAAATAAAATTAAAAATAAAAGTAAATTTATTTGGCAAAACACTCAAGGCAAATAAAAATAAATTTATTAAATTTATTTTTAATAGAATAATTTATTTTTATTTATCATAAATAAATTATTTTTAATAAATTTATTTTTAATAAACTAAAAATAAAATGATAAATAAAATTATTTATTTATTTTTAATAAATTTTTAAATTTTTAAATGAATAAAATGAATATATTTATTTTTATTTTTAATAAAATGAGGAGAGGCGGAGGAGGAGGAGGAGGAGGAGGAGGTAGAGACGTAGAGGAGATGAGGGAGGACTCACCGAAATTAGGGTTTAGTGGGAGAAATTATTTATGATTTCTTTTCCAGAAATTAGAAGTAGAAAATTTTTACTTTTGATTTCTCTTCCAAATCAATTTCGAAATAAATCTATTAGAAATAAAAACTGAAAGAGGTTTATCAAATGCATTTCTATTCCAAAAACAAGGTATGGAATAGAAAAATTATTTCGGAACATAAATTTTGGTTATTATGCATCCCTATGCACCTCATGACATAACTTCACTAATGAACAAATTCTGATTAAATGATCCTATTATGCAAACTAGTTAACATGCACCTAGTATTTCTGTATTTTCTTTATTGAAATTCGGAATTAATAAAAACCCTAATTAAACTATTTAAAAAGGGATAATTTTCTAATTTATTATAGGGGATTAATTTGACTTAAACCCTATCTTATCTTAAAAAATTATTTATTTTTTTTAAAAATGAGATAATTAAAATGTGCGAACATTATCTAAAAAATTAATTTAGGTCCAACCCTAACTTATTTCTAAAAATGCAACCCTAAAAATGTAATCCTAAAAAAAAAATTCTAAGAACTTTGATTTTTTTTTTTTTTTTGTCGGTCCTACTCTAACACTCACTCTCAGACTTTTGCCCTGCCTCCTTGCAGGGCGTGGAAGTTAGCGTAGGAGTCGAAACCCACTCCTGAAATAAAATCATCCCCATTCCAATCCCCTCTGAGAATGTGGGGATTTAAATCATCCCCCTTCCAAGTTGGAAGGGTGGCCACTAGGGCGAATCCCCGGTGGTTGAACTTTGATTTTTTTATTTTGATTTTGTTGGGAATAACGGATCCCCAAAACCGGATTCGACACTAAATCGAACCCCTAAAACAATGCGGAAGCGAAGCCTGGGAAAAAACACGTATCACCGATCCTAAAGCACACCACGGATTCGAGCGTACCTTGTTAGGCACAGATTAGACACCGACGCCGATAGAGGAAGAAAAACTTGGCCCTGTTCGATCCGATGAAGCCTTAAAGGGAAGACAGTGTCGCTGTTTACTTACTGTTTTTCTTTTTAAGAGAGAGAGCGAGGGGGAGAGGAGAAGACGTACGTTGATTTACGTTTCCAACTGATGTCATCTCTCTCTCTCTCTCCTCCCTTTTATACCTTCCCCCATCCACGGGCCCTATTCCCATGGGCTGGGCTTTTTGGGCCCAGCATGGGCGGACGGGCCTTAAGCCCATCACCATTTAAAACCATCATCTCCCACTCGCACATGGTGGGCCGAATAGGATTCTCTTTACCTCTCTTCAACATTCATTCTTGTGAATAATCCGTGCGTCCAGCATACTTTGAGAGCTCGTTGCTATACATCTGTTAGGAATATATAGCAGCTCATAATGGGCGTCACACTCCGAGTAGATTTAGTATGCAGTACCCTAGATCGATCGATCACATTTATATCTCTATTGATCTCTTTCAAACAATAATATATATATTGTATTCACAACTATGATTATCCCAAAGACAGTCATAATTGGTTAATCGGTGAATACAAAACTACAATGTGATTCTCCAAAATCGATCTTCCTCTTTCCTTCAAACTCTCAATTTCAGTTCAGTTTGCTTTTCTAGAAATGTCCCATTAGATCGAATCAAACTCATGACCATTGGCAACATCCTAAGATAGCAAACACTAAATATAAATCTTGAGAATAAGTAAGAGTCATGAGGGGACTAAAAAATTGAGGAACTTTTTTTCTCAAGAGCCTCACATGGCATAAAAGTTGAGATCAAACTTTTGCCACTCTTATTGGTCGTCTCATGCATACGTAGTATGAAATACGTATTACGGTATTAACTCCTTTCCCATGGAGTGTATGTCTTCACTTTCAATACCGTACATATGATAGTTCAGATATACCCAATGTCTAACTTGAGTTCACGTATCTACTCATTAACAAAATTTATCAGAACTCACATCTGGCATCATAGACAGATAAAGTAAAATATGTGGGTTATTTTACTTTCGGACATAGTAAGTATTATGTCCTCATCTTAACACTCAATTAATGCGACATACTTATTTTAAGCTTGAGCTCTCGATTATCACCTAGATAATAAGCTTAAAAATAGTCTCATCTCTATTTATCACACAGTAAATAGAGGCGATTACCCATGTGAGTGGGCTAATCTTATATCTGTCCGACATACTTTCTCAACTTAAAGTAATGCACTGGGCATTAAGATGCATAAAGATCAAACAAAGATTCATAGGCATTAATGATGAAAACACAAATTCATCAAATTGTGAACACTTAGGGAAATTACAATATTCAGTACATCAGCCTTTACGCAATCCTAGAGACTTCATATGGCCACAAAACACATCTCTAGGTATTGGCTTTATCATATTATGTACTCTAAGTTCACATCTTTTCGTGCAACCATATCCTTGATAAGATTATACTTGGTATCTATATGTTTGGTCTTGCCTTGATATTTTGGATCTTTGGTGTACGCTTTCGCTGCTTGGCTATCACAGTTAACCAATAACTAAATCTGCAGCACTTCCAATAACACCTAAATGATTCAAAAAAATCTCTTAAGCCAAACACATTCTTATACTGCTGCTGATAATGCTACGAACTCAACTTATATCGTGGACAAGGCTATACACTTTTGTTTCTTATTGCTCCAACATATGGTGCCATTATTCGGTAAGAAAACAAAGCTAGAGGCAGATTTCCTTTCATCTAAATCTCCTCCCCAATCAGCATCATAATAGCCTTAGAGTCACAGATCATTTCCTTAATGACTTAGCATATAATCAGCAGTCCCTTTTAGATACCTCAGTATTCTTTTAACGGCTTTCCAACGTGCTTGACCTAGATTGGATTGGTATCTACTCACCATTCCAACTGCAAAACATATGTCAAGTCTTGTACACATCATAGCGTACATAAAGCTTCTAACAGCACTAGCATAAGGAACATGTTTCTTTTGTTCCTTCTCTTGTGGAGTCCTTGTACACAGTCTATGGCTCAATCCTTCACCTTTTGTAATAAGAGTATCTATGGGTTTACAATCTTGAAATCTTAACTCCAAGAATGTATATAACATCACCCATGTCTTTCATCTCAAAGTTGGAAGACAACGAATTCTTTACAGTATTAACAAACTTCATATTACTTCCGACAATTAGTATATGTCGCGACCAATTTTTCGGGTGTGAACCACCTAGAATTTGGCTAATGGATTGTTAAGCCTAGACTTAACTCGGGCTCTCCCAAGCCCATACCAATTCGCGACTTTGGGTTCAAGTTTTTAACATGCAATTGATTTTTTTAACTAGGAGTCACCACTAATCTATTTTTGGTGGGTTGATTAGAAACCCAAGTAAAGTAATGGGAGATTCACTTTACTCCTACGAACCAAAGATTTTGGGTACGGGAACTTGATTACGCTAGATTTTTCTAACGCCCTTTCCGTACCATTCTTTTATTTTGAAAAATGCTTTTGCAGGCAGCTTGAATTGATTTTAAACTATCTCCCTAACATGTGAGGTGTTCATGCAGGTGCGCAAACCACCAATTTAACACCCAAGAAAGCAATTAAATAATGCAGGACTTACCTCAAAGCAACGAAAGCATCTGCAGTGTTAAATTAAAATCCACATCAACAACCCTAGATATGGTTTCTAATTAACAAGCAATTACTCAATTTTTGTTTTCATTTTTTTAACGAGACTATAATCCACATGCAATGCAATGCTTTTAATCTAATACGAAATGATATGGCATGACAACATGTCCTAAACCATATGAATAAAAATTTTATGAACTCTTAATGAACATGCAATTGTTAAATATGCAATCTAAATTAACCAAAATGACTTAATTCTAATGACGTGCAATGCAATGCAATGACGTACAAAATTATTTCATCTAAAATGACATGCGACATATAATTTAATATGCAAGCTATATGTCACGCGACATTTATTAAATGACCCAATCTAATGACAGACAATTTCTAATTAGAAATGAACCTAACAATAATCACTAAAATGACATGCATTTTAGAACCTAATTCTATATGACATGCAAATGACATTTTTTATTTTAAAAATGCAATCTATCCTAGAAATTGCAACTAATTTATCCTAAGATAAATTTTATTAAATTTGAAATGATCTAGCTAGATTAAGATTCTATTTAATTTAAACTAGGGATTAAGTCATATTAAATCCTAATTTAAACTAAGACATTATCTAAATCTAAAATGCAATTTATCTGAAAAAGATGATCTAAATTTAAAATGAAATATGCAATTTTAATCTAATATGCATAATGATTTTTTTTGTGTTTTTCTTTAAGAAATTAGAAATTAAAACTAACACATAATTAAACATGCAATTCAAATAAAAAACTAACAACCTAAATGATTGCACTTTCTTTTTTTGGATTTTTTTATTTAAAAATTCATAATAAGATTGCAATCCTAAATATGCAAGATGACAACAAACCTAATCCTAATTAAGATTTTTTGATTTTTTATTTTACGAAAATAAGATTTGACTTAACCAATTTGACGATAGCAAATCAAACAAAAGATAAGATTGATATCCAAAAATTGATGAACCATATCTCGCGCATGATATCGGGTTAACTAATTTTAAATTAAATCGCGAATCGAATCTCGGGCTTGAGATTGGATTATCGATTTTTGTAAGGGATTGCGAGTCAGATTTCGGGCGCGAAAATCGAACTGTCAATCCCTAATTTCAGAGGCAGTCTCACGTCAAAATCTCAACCATTCATTAAGGAATAATCCTACTAAGAAACAAAGTAAATAAATGAAACTAACATAAAAAAGAAAAACTACCTAATTGATTTTCTTTTTTTTTTTCTTTTGTTTTTTATGTTTTCTTTTTCCCTTCCCAAGCATGGATTGCTCGTGGTAGGTCACCTACGGCAAGCGGCGTCGGTCGGCGGGCGGCTTTGGCGAAGGGAAGGCGCGGTTGGTCGCGGGTCAGGCGGGACAGGGACGGCACGGGAGCAGCGGCAGCAATCGTCGGGGGAGGCTCGGAACGGCGTGCAGGGGCGGAGACCGACTCGGTGGAGGGCTGCTACAGGTGTCGTGGGTCGTCGCAAGGACTTGGGTGGCAGTAGGCCGCCGGGATCACGAGATCTGGACAGTGGGCCACGAGCAGAGGACTCCGGGTCGCGGCACGGCGGAGCGACTTCGCTGTCAACACTTAGGCAGCAGGAGCGTCGGATCGCTAGGCCTCGGGGCAACGGCGTTAGGCTTCAACGGGGCCAGCGGCGAAGCTTCAGGTGCTGGGCTAGGCGAAAGCAGCAAGGTGCAGGCGGTGGGCGGACGAACGGCGATGGTGTTGCGGGCAAGGTTGCAGATCTGGTGCAGCAAATTGGGCGTGGCGGAGGAAGAGGAGCGGTGGTGCGCCGGTGAAGGGATCGGTGCGTGTGCAGCGTCGGTCGCGATTCGGGGAAGAAGAAGACCTTTTTTTCCTTTTTTGTTTCTGTTTTTTTTTTCTCCCTCTCTTTTTCTTTTTCCCTGCTGGTCGACGTCTCCTCAAGTCTGTCTGTCTCTCGCTTTTCTTTCCCTCTGCTGCCGCACGTCCCCTCTTCCCTTTCCTCTCTCTTTTTCACTTTTTGACTTTTTGTTCTCTTTTCTTCCAAGGAACAAAACGGAAGAAGCCCCCCAAAAGCCCTCTTCTTCTCTCATTGTACACGGCTCCCTTTTATAGGCAAATAAGATGAAAATCTTCGTGAAATATTTCATCCACTTTTCAATATACACGAAGATTTTCCTATAACCTCCAAATCACAAAATCTTCTTATTTTTCTTATCTCCTAAATATTTTCTATTGATTTTTAAAGATAAGATCAAAACCCAATTTTCTTAAATTTCAAAAATCCTCATTTCAAATCGCAATTTCAGAAAACGGGCTCGGGCCAATTTGTACTCTTTTCGTTGGCCTAGCCCAGCCTGCTAATTTAAAACCTAAAACCACTAATTTGACCCATCCGCCATTGGTCCAGTAAATAAGTGTAAAAAAATGCAAATTAAAAACAAATGCACCTAAATCTATATGTTATGCAATTAATATTTTTTTCAGGGATAAAATTAATCCATAATTTTTTAAGATGATAAATGACTAAATGGGTCGCCAAAATTTGGGTGTCAACAGTATATCATCAACATATAATGATATGATCACAAATTGATCCTTGGATCTTTTGATATATACACAATGATCCTCGTTAATCATTGTAAAATCATATGCCATTATGGCATTATGAAAACGTATATACCATTGTCTCGACGACTGCTTAAGGCCATATATCGACCCCCAAAGTCGACATACATTTTCTTCTTGGCCTTTCACTATGAAACTAGCAGGTTGTTCCATATATATTTCTTCCTCTAATTCTCCATTGAGGAAAGCAGTCTTTACATCCATTTGATGTAACTCAAAATCCATACTAACCACTATTGCCAGAATAATGCGAATTGAGGTAAATCTCACTACAGGAGAAAATATTTCTTCATAATCAATTCCTTCTTGTTGATTATACCCTTTTGAAACAAGGCGAGCCTTATGCCTTTCTATCGAGCCATCAGCCTTTCGCTTTATTTTGAGAATCCATTTGTTCCCAATAGCTCTGCGTCCTTTTGGAAGATCAATCAGTTCCCAGACTTGGTTTGATTTCATTGACTCAATTTCCTCTTCCATTGCATTAATCCATTTTTCCTTACTAGGGTTATTTAGAGCCTCATTAATATTTCTTGGCTCATCCTCATCTTGTGGAGCAATCATAAAAGTTTTCCCCTTCAATGTCAAAACGTCGACGGGGAATACTTTGACGACTTGTTCGCCGTATGGGAGATTGTATACTTAGCACATCATTACCCATTATGCTTCCACTTGGATTAGATAATGATGATGTTGTCTCAACATGCGGTTGTAATTGAGAATGGGTTGAATTTAATTCATCACTTGTCATATTACTCCCACTTGGACGAATTCCACTAATATCATTATCTTGATCCAAGGTTTCAAATAGAGAGTAATCTGCCCTTATTTCGCCATTCTTAGGAAATTCATCTACTAAAAATGTGACATCCCGTGATTCAAAATTCAGTTATACTCCCACTTTCCTGCTCACCTATGAACACATACCCTTTCGAGTGTTCGGAGTATCTCATTAAAATACTCTTATTTCCTTTGGGACATAATTTCCCAAACTTGTGAGAGGACTCGTGAGTATAGGCAGCACAACTCCATGACTCAAGAAAACTTAAGTCCGATTTTCTACCTATCCATAACTTATATGGAGTGGAAATAACTAATTTGAAAGGCATCCGGTTAAGTATACAGGCAACAGTTAACAACGCATCACTCCAAAAAAGTGATAGGTAAGTTAGCATGCGCCATCATGGACCTAACCATTTCCAGTATGGTTCTATTTCTTCTCTCCGCAACACCATACTGTTGAGGAGTATATGGAATAGACAACTGTCTTTCTATTCCCTTTTCATCACATAATTTTCTGAACTCATCAGATAAATATTCTCGATCTCGATCGGATCTCAATGCTTTTATTTTCTTATCTAATTGATTCTCTACCAATGTCATAAACCTTTTGAAACAACTTATTGCTTCAGATTTATGAGAAATCAAATAGACATATCCGAATCGAGTATAATCATCTACAAAAGTGATGAAATAAACAGCCCCATGCCTTCCTCTAACATTCATTGAACCACAGACGTCAGAATGGATTAAATGCAAAGGAAATTCAGCTCTTTTATCTTTTTAAATGGTTTCCTTATCATTTTCCCTACTAGGCAATGCTCACATATGAGCAAATCGACATTTTCAATGTTGCCCAACAAGCCCTCTTTGGCTAGTCTATTCATATGTTGTTGGCCAATATGACCAAGTCCAGCATGCCACACACTCACATCATTATCATATGAAGTAGAAGACGTGAAATAAGGGAATAACAAATATTGACATCACCACAGTCAACATTTTGTACAATGAAACCATCTAGAAAGTGACCACAACTATAGTAGTTTGTATCCAAATACAAATCTACACCTCTATTATGGAAGTTCATACTAAAACCAAGCTTAACAAACACCAAAACAGACACTAAATTTCGACGAATCTCCGGAGCATATAGGACATCATGTAGGAACAAGGTGCGTCCACCACGCATATTCAATTGGCAGGTGTCAGTCCCTTTAACTTCAACTCTGAAATTATTTCCTACATAGATCCACATAGTTCCAGTTGGTATCGTCGAAATTTCCCGAAGGATCCTCTATCCTTCCTTACATGGTCTGTCGTTCCTGAATCTACAGTCCACAAAGGATTGGATTCAACCAATAATGCAGAACTCGATACATAAGCAAAGTTCTCAAATGTGCAAGAGGTGTTTATCTTCTTTGGTTCGCGACAGTTGCGAGCATAGTGACCCTTTTGTCACAATTGTAACACCTCACCCTTGACATTTTCTTCACTTGAGAACGTTTTCCTCTCTTGTGTTGGATAACTCTTGATTTCTTGCAATAAGGACTTGATCCTTTGCATTCCTACATATTGAACGAATCAATACGCTTGCGCTTAGAGCTCAAACCCTTTATGAGCTAGAACCAGCATTGCAAATGTCTGTTTTCGGCTCAAATGCCGTTAGGCGGTCCTCTGCTAGCTCAAGGTGGCACACGACACCCTCAAGATCTTCCATAATATGGTCAAGAGCTTCTAGTGCTTCTTGCTTTTCCAGCACATATTGAATCTTCATATTCAATATTTCACAATTGTTGCCGTTCATATCGGCAATCACGTTCTTAGTTGTTGAAACCATCACCGAACACATCAAACATACATGCACGAATAATTAATGCCTATCATTTATGCATCCACTTTGCACTGCAGACCCATTATATCAATAAATAATTTCAAGTAAGGTTTCAGAATCAAAAGGTCACTATGTTTCCAATCATCCTCCAAAAATCCTAACTTAAAACTATCATTAATATGATTGTCATATGCAAAATCAATTCTATGAAGCTACAAAAACTTCTAAAATTACCCACAGCAACCAGCAATAACAGAAAGCAACAATATCTAACATCCAATAAAACAATAATGTTTTCACATAATACAACTATACATTACACTAAGCAATATATACAAAGAAATATCAACATGGAAAGAGATATTTACACCCATAAAACATATCATAATTAATCTAAGAAATAATTAGGGAATGTCCCTTCTAATCTATCAGTCAAAAAATCTGAGAATTTTGAAGGCACATTTGCCAACCATGGAAAAACTTTTGGAGAGCTTTCATGTCGCCACCAAGGCGCATTTACTCTGTGCCATGTGGCGCTCAATCTAAGGGTTGAAGTTTTGGCCAACTCAATCCTATAGTACTCTCTTACAAAAGCTTCCACTAGCTCCCTATAACCCGGGACCACGTTGACCTCCCATAACCGATCTAACACTGCTTGCCATTCAGGTGGAAGAGTGTTCATCAAAGCCAGCATCTTCTCAAAATCCGGCATTAGATAACCATTCCAAATGATTTCTTGTATCATCTGATTGACCTTGACCACATGTGATACTAAATCACCGTCATGCCACCGATAATTAGCTAAATCGACATCGCCTTTTAAGTCTTGCATTTCCCTCGTCCGTTCTCGGGATTGCAGGTATCCGTGCATAACGCATCATAGTTCCTGCAACAAATGCAGAATTAAAAATGGATCACTTATAATCCATAATGAACATAAGGGAGAATAAATAATGGATTACATATAAACCACATAGGCATACATGAAAAAGAAACAAATTCCTTTTTTTATGGGTCAACGGTCAAAGTCAACGGTCAACGGTCAAAGTCAACGGTCAAGGGTCAACGATCAAAGTCAACGGTCAGTCACGGTCAACGGTCGGTCAACGGCCGTCGGGCCGGGTCGCGCGAACCACCCGCACGTGCCGCGCGCGTGCACGGTCTGATGTCACGCAGACGTCAGCCGGCATGTGCCGCGCGTGTGTCGGGCGTCCGTGGTTCGGGTCGGGTCGGGTCGCCGACCGGTGGCCGCCCGGCCAACCGGCGTCATTGCTGACGTCATGTCGTCAGCACGCGTCGGTCCGCCGACTGGCGCGTGCCGGTTCGTCGGCCGGCAATGCGCACGCGCCGATTCGCCGACCGGCCCGTGTGCCGCACGCGCTGGGTGAGCCAGTGCTTCCGGGCGCTTCAAGCCCACGCGCAGCGCCTTCTGGCCACGCGTGTGGGCGCGTGCGGCATAGCCCGGCGGCGCACGACGTGTCGCCGGACTCGTCTCGACGACCCCTTTCTCCCTATGTCATCAGAATTTTATTTCGACTTACGAAAACTCGAAAAAATGGCTGAATAGCGATTTGGTGTCGGGATTTTTGCCCCGATCCGTACGGCCGAAGTTCTTTCGTGAAAAAACAATCAAAAACATCAAAAACGGGTCGGGAAAAAACATGAACAAGAGAGCTCTGATACCAATGTTGGGAATAACGGATCCCCAAAACCGGATTTGACACTAAATCGAACCCCTAAAACAATGCGGAAGCGAAGCCCGGGAAAAGACATGTATCACCGATCCTAAAGCACACCACGGATTCGATCGTACCTTGTTAGCCACAGATTAGACATCGACGCCGATAGAGGAAGAAAAACTTGGCCCTGTTTGATCCAATGAAGCCTTGAAGGGAAGACAGTGTCGCCGTTTGCTTACTGTTTTTCTTTTTAAGAGAGAGAGCACGCGGGAGAGGAGAAGACGTACGTTGATTTACGTTTCCAACTGATGTCAACTCTCTCTCTCTCCTCCCTTTTATACCTTCCCCCATCCACAGGCCCTATTCCCGTGGGCCGGGCTTTTTGGGCCCAGCATGGGCGGACGGGCCTTAAGCCCATCACCAATTAAAACCATCAAATTTTTTTTAGGCTGTCTAGGCGGTGGTGAGTGGCGACGTCGGGTTGCAGACGGTGCGCGACGAAGACTGTCGTTCGGCACTGTAGGTCGCGATGAGCGCTGGGCAGAGGTTGGTCCCCGGTTGCAGTGGCGTCGTGGACGTCGGGTGCTGATGGAGCAGGGGCTAGCTGCAGGAGTGAAGCGGCGATGTGACGTCCGAAGGGGCGACGGAGCGAAGGGGCGAGCAGCAAGCGGGTCACGGGATCTGCAGGTTGCAGGCAAGGCGGAGGCGCAGGTAGAGGTGTTGGGTCGTGGCTACAGTAGGCGGAAGCGAGGCTGAGGCGTTGCTGGTGCGGTGGTCGGCGCGGGTTCTCAAGCTGGTGCAGCGTCGCGGGGATCGGCGGCTAGGCTGCTGGCATTGGGTGGCGCTGGAGCAGCGGCGTCTGGCGCGAGGATGGGAAGCGGAGGCGCGGCGGAGCTGTGCAGGGATAGGCGTCGGTCACGGCATCGGGGACCAGCAGAGGGAGAAGGAGCCGTGCGAAGAAGACCAGTTCTCTTTTTTTTTTTTTTTTAGACGTCTTCTCACGTCTCTTTCTCTGCTGTATTTTCTGCTGTGTTGACCTTTTTGCTTTTCTCTGCAGCTTGCCAGAGAGAAAGAGACAAGATTGCTCTTGGACGAAAAAAAAAAGGGGAGGAGGTTTTTCTCTCCTTTTTAACGAATTTCTTCTTCTTTTTTCACCGTCTCACGAATTTTTCTCTTCCGCATGAATTTTCTTTCTGAATTCACCCTCAAATTTTTCGAAAAAGCCTCATCCTCTGTCATGAAAAATGAGCCTATCTTTTATAGTGATTCGAAACGGTCTCTTTACATGACATTTCTCGAGTTACCATTTCTTGTCACATTAAATCAAATCTATATGATTTGACAATCAGCTCAATTCTTGTTCATTTTTCACTTTATTTCAAAATTGTTGCTGCATTTAACAAAATCCGGACATCCATCAGAATTTCATATTTCCTCGCATAATTCAATCAAATTAATTTCTCCCATTTTTCATTTTTTTCTTTTTATTTGTTCAAAATGTAATTTTATTTTTCCAAAATTAGGTATCAATAGCCGTTTTATAGTCAAAGATGAAAGGTCACATCCACAATTTTCTTGAAGTATATGCTACACAACGTTCCTTCCACAAGTTTGCAACGCCTATGTTATTAAGCAACCGATGGTGAAAAGGATAAGTACTGCTATGTGATTGCTAGGTGGTCCCCTTGACACTATGGACCACGGCTGTTACTGCGAACTTGCTAGCACCCCGAAACCTTGCTATTGCCATGCTGCCTATAACGGGGGCGTCCTACCTATGGCTCGATATCTTGTTTGTTATCCATCGAGCAACTCGCTGGAGATTGAGTGTCCTAACTATGCGGGAATTCTATACCTAGAAGCACAATTAAAATTCTCAAGGAGTTATATACATTTGTGTATTGATAAGATCATTCACTATTTTTAAAGGGTAATATAAAATCGATTTATTTCCGACATCATATTCATAGTTAGTGCATTCATCCTAGTTAAAAGCTCCAGCTCCATATCAAAGTTATTGGGAAATCTATTGATAGCGATTCTCCGGGGATGTGCCCAATTAGGTGAAATTTTTGAATTAGATCGGCTACTTTGGAATAAAATTTTCCATGCTCATCGATTTCTTTCTTGTATTGGCCGTCGCTCCCCTTGACGATAAGCATCGGTTAACACGGAGGTCCATTGATTCCACGCGTGGCAATCAACGAATTCGACGGTCTAGATGGGGGAACCTCACACATGGGCATCACCCGCCAAGATCCACCTGAGTATTGCTATTTTTCCACATGAGCACCCACCAAGCCACGAGAACTAACATTCAAAACCCCCATATAAGGAGAAAATATAAGAAGCCCTCGCGAACATCTACAGACTTCCGTCTTCCTTCCCGTTCACACATCATCATCATCATCTTCCACATTATCGCGCCAAAGCCACAAAGACCAAGAGGATGGAACAGGAAGCCGCCGCTGCCATCATCGTCGGAGCAGGGCCATCGGGGCTCGCCGCATCGGCGTGCCTCAAGACCCTCTCGATCCCCCACGTCGTCCTCGAGCGAGAGGACTGCTTCGCCTCCCTGTGGAAGAAATATGCCTATGACCGCCTCCACCTCCACCTCCGCAAGCGGTTGTGCGAGCTCCCCCACATGCATTTCCCCCCGGACTACCCCGAGTACGTGCCCAAGGACCTGTTCCTCCGCTACTTGGACGACTATGTGGCCCGCTTCGGCATCGAGCCGGCCTACGGGAGATCCGTGGAGTCGGCGGTCTACGGCGAGGGGGACGGGAGGTGGAGGGTCAGCGCGAGGGACGTGGGCTCCGGCGAGGTTGTCAAGTATCAGTGCCGGTTCCTGGTGGTGGCCACCGGCGAGTCGAGCGATGCCTTCATCCCGGAGGTGGAGGGGATCGAGGGTTTCGGCGGGAAGGTGATTCACTCGACCCGGTACAAGAACGGGAAGGAGTTCGAGAACAGCAGGGTTTTGGTGGTCGGGTCGGGAATTCCGGCATGGAGATCGCGCTGGACCTAACCAACCACGGCGCAAGAACCTCCATCGTTGTCCGGAGCCCGGTAAAAAGCTTCACTTTGCTTTCTCATCATTCTTTAAAAAAAAAAAAAAGAATCTCGTTTGCATCAATAAGGAAGGATTTCGTCTACATGTTTCCGTACTTTTTTTCTTTTTTTGGTCGAAACATGTTTCCAATCTTGCCCGTTCCTTGTTGTAAAGAAGAATCTACATCTGATATGACACGGGAGCAAACATAGATGTATGTTGCGCCCTGTGGAACACACAAATCTCGTCTCGACACGTTAACCCGAAGGCACCGTGACTTCATCTTCCTCGTCTATTTCGAGATGCGCACATTGTAACCTTCCGACGAGTGTCGGCGAACATCGTTCATGGCCCCATTGCTGATACTGTGCACTTATCATCCGCAGGTACATGTGCTGTCGAGGGGGATCGCGAATCTGGGCCCGGCGCTGGTGAAGTATTTCTCACTTGGCACGGTGGACTCGTTGCTGATGCTGCTGAGCAAGCTGGTGTACGGGGACATGTCCAAGTACGGGCTGAGGAGGCCGAGCGAGGGTCCTCTCCTCATGAAGACCAAGTATGGCAAATTCCCCTTCATCGACCTCGGCACTTGCCAGAAGATTAAGTCCGGCGAGATTCAGGTAGAACGATTCGATCTTCACCTCTCCAGCTCTTGACTTCCGATCTTGCGTCCGGCATGCGAGAACATGTGAAATTTCATCGATTCAGTTGAAGGCCGGCGACGGTCAACTATAAATTTGGTCATTATTAAAAATAAGTGGTCAGCTTGTAATAATATTTTATGGCGGAAGCAACAGAAATAGGAAAAAAAGAAGGGATGATGGTCTTCGAAGCTTATCTTAATTTGCAAGTAAGACTAACATATAATGAGTAGTACAGGCGTGCCCCGCCGGTGTGACAATTTTTTCCCACGAGCGGCCTTGATTACAATGGATGGTTAGCGAAAGATTTAGTGGTTAAAACCCTAAATTGACGAAGAACAAGACTGTTTATATAAAGTTTTTTTTTTTATATAAACTTTATAAATGGATGTTTTATTTTACTCAAGTAGTCCTGCATTTATTGTATGGATACTGGTTCAACCTTAAATTTCTCATTTTTTTGCAAATTCAATTTTAAAAATTTGCCCGAAATTCTAGTGTACTCCTTCCAGGCAACCACTTCAAGGATTTTCAGCTGAGATTGGTCGAAATAATTGTATTAGAATATCGCGCAAAGGTTTGTGACTCAGTTAGTAAAATTGAATTGAGGGCCGGTCGGGTAGTTTCCCATTAATATGCGATCCGGGTATGGACATGGATCGCCGTCATGGACTTTTGTGATGAAACTTTTGAACAGGTCCTGCCGGCGTTGAAAAGGATAGAAGGGGACGTGGCGGAGTTCGAAGACGGCAAGTCCCATCCCTTCGACGCCATCGTCTTCTGCACCGGCTTCAAGCGGTCCACCCACAAATGGCTCAAGGCACCCAAACCCCATCCACACGAGATCGATTTCTTTATTCCAATTTTTATGACGTAAAGGTCTCCTAATTTTTATTTTACTCTATTAATTCTTTTTTGTTGGTTTTTGTTTTCGTATTTTTAATTTTCGCAGGGGGATGATTACCTGCTGAACGAAGATGGGATTGCGAAACCGAGCTTCCCAAATCACTGGAAGGGCAAGAAGGGCTTGTACTGCGTCGGGCTGTCGAGGAGAGGATTCCCTGGAGCTGCTTCGGACGCCCAGAACGTTGCCGACGACATCAAATCCCAACTTTAATTTCTCTCTTTTTTATTTGATTTTCCCTTTTTTTCCATATGATGCCATTATTATTATTTATCTTGTATTTTGCAAGGCTTGGATTGAGCTTTATATCTGCGTCAAACATAATGAACTAATGCAAATAAAAAGGGAGGGTTTTTCCAAAACCTCGAGATCTTTCGCTTTCAAAGAAGTTTGAGAGGCTTTGGATTCTTCGCACGGGCCTCACAGCATAAGCAAAAGCCCATGCTGGTATGACTTTTTGGGGGGCAGGTCAAGGAATGGTCCACCCGAAAATTTGTGACTCCTTCTTAGAATTATTAAATTATTTTGAAATCTAGTGAAGTCCGACCAGGCGCGAGGTGGCTGTGGTGGGGATGGGGGGTGCCTGGCCTTTGGCGAGGCATGGTCCATACCCCCTGCCCCTTGCCCGGGCCCTCGGCACTTGTAATTACCCAAATTATCCTTAGCAAAAATCAAAACTATCATCTAACATAAGCACTCTGATGGTTTTTTCTATGCAATGATGGATCTAAGTAGGCTTGTCCACCCATGATGGGCCTAAGAACCCGGCCCGCAGGTTAAGGGCCCATGTATGAAGGGTTGAGGGGTTACGTCTTTTTGGGGAGACGTTTTAAGAAATAGAAAGAAAAAGAGAACGTACCTTATTAGGAACATTTTCACTTTCTCCCTCTCCAAAAAAAAAAAAGAAGAACGTACGTCTTTTCAGAGTTTTTCTCCCTCCCCCTAATAGCAACAGTACGATCCTCGGTAGAACAAACTTTAACATTGGTGTTTAATCTGTGACAAATAAGGTACGTTCGATTCCGTAGTGTATCTTTAATCAGTGATACATGTGTATTATGGGCTCGTCTTTCACGTTCGTTTTAGGGGTTCGATTAAATGTCGGAACTGGTTTTAGGGAATCCGTTATTCCAACATTAGTATCAGAGTCGTAATTCAAGAAGGAAAGGTATGTCAACTTTTGAGATCGATATATGATCTTAAGTAGTCGTCGAGACAATGATATATACGTTTTCATAATGCCATAATGACATATGATTTTACAATGATTGATGATGATCATTGTATATATATCAAAAAATCTAAAGATCAATTTGTGATCATATCATTATATATTGATGATATACTAATTGTTGGAAACAATATGAAGTTTGTTAATACTGTCAAGAGTTGGTTATTCTTCCAATTTTGAGATGAAAGATATGGGTGAGGCTGCATACATTATTGGAGTTAAGATTTCAAGAGATCATTCGAAGAGGTCATTATCTCTTTCGCAAGAAACATACATAAACAATGTTCTTGAAAGATTTCGTATGTAAGATTGTAAACACATAGATACTCCTATTGTAAAAGGTGAATGATTAAGCCATAGACCGTGTCCAAGAACTCCACAAGAAAAGGAACAAATGAAACATGTTCCTTATGCTAGTGATGTGGGATGCTTAATGTACGCTATGATGTATATAAGGCTTGACATATGTTTTGCAGTTGGAATTGTGAGTAGATACCAATTCAATCCAGGTTAAGCATATTGAAATGCCGTTAAAAAAATACTAAGGTATCTGAAGGGAATTGCTGATTACAAGCTGAATTACCAAGGAAATGATCTGCGACTTGAAGACTATTCAAATGCTGATTGGGAAGGAGATTTAGATAAAAGGAAATCTACCTCTGGATTTGCTTTTTTACTGAATAATGTTGCCATATCTTGGAGTAGTAAGAAGCAAACGTGTATAGCCTTGTCTACGATGAAAGTTGAGTTCGTGGCATTATCGGCAACTGTACAAGAAAGTGTTTGGCTTAAGAGATTTTTGGATTATTTATGTATTATTGGGTATGGTGCGAATCCATTATTGGTTAACTATAATAGCCAAGCAGTTATAGCATACACCAAATATTCAAAATATCGTGGCAAGACCAAACATATAGATACCAAGTATAATTTTGTCAAGAATATGATTGCACAAAAAGATATGAACTTATAGTACATATTTACGCATAGAATGGTAATAGATCCTATGACAAAGCAATACCTAGAGATGTGTATTGTGGTCATGTAAAATCTCTAGGATTGCGTAGAGGCTAATGTACCGAATATTGTAATTTCCCTGAAGTATTCACATTTAATGAATTTGTGTTTTTTCATTATTAATGCCTATGAATTTTTGTTTGACGTTTATGCATCTTAATGCTCAGTGCATTATATAAAGTTGAGAAAGTATGTTGGACATATAAAAGATTAGCCTACTCACACGAGTAATCGTCTCTAATTACTATGTGATAAATAGAGATGATACGGTTTTTAAGTTTATTATCTAGGTAATAATCGAGAGCTCAAGCTTAAAATATATTTGTCACATTAACTGAGTGTTAAAATGATGACATAATATTTACTATGTCCAAAAGTAACATAACTCATATATTTTACTTTATTTGTTTATGATGCAAAATGTGAGTTCTAATGAATTCCGTGAATTAGTAGATATGTGAAATCAAATTAGACATTGAGTATATCTAAACTATCATCCGTACGGTATTGATGGTGTAAACACATGCTCCATGGGAAATTTGTTAATACTGTAATACGTATTTCATACTATGTATACATGAGACAACCAATAAGAATGGCAAAAGTTTGATCTCATCTTTTATACCATATGAGACTTTTGAGGAAAAGAGTTCCTTAATTTAGTGCCCTCATGACTCTTACTTATTTGCAAAATTTATATTCAGTTTTTGCTATCTTAGGATGTTGTCAATGATTATGAATTGATTCGATTTAATGGGACATTTCTAGACTAGTAAGCTGAACTAAAATTAGGAGTTTGAAGGAAATGGGAAGATCGAATTTAGATAATTACATTCTAGTTTTGTATTTACTAGTTGATCAATTATGATTGTTTTTTGGATAATCATAATTGTAAATATAATATATCATTGTTTAAAAAGAGATCAAAAGAGATATATAAATGTGATCGATCGATCTAGAGTACTGCATACTAAATCTACTCAGAATGTGATGCTCATTATGAGTTGCTATATATTCCTAATGGATGTATAGCAACAAGCTCTCAAAGTATACTGGTCACACAGATTATTCACTAGTATGAATGTTGCAGAGAGGTAAAGAGGATCATGTTCGGCCCATCATGTGTGAGTGGGAGATGATGGTTTTTTCTATGTAATGATGGGCCTAAGTAGGCCCGTCCGCCCATGATGGACCTAAGAACCCGGCCCGCAGGTTGAGGGCCCATGTATAAAGGATTGAGATATGAAAGGGTACGTTGAGGAGTTGTGTCTTTTGGAAGAGGCATTTTACGTTGAGGGGTTACGTCTTTTCGGGGAGACGTTTTAAGAGATAGAAAGAAAAAGAAAACGTACATTTACGTAGGAACGTTTTCACTTTCTCCCCCTCAAAAAAAAGAAAAAAAAGAATGTACATCTTTTAGAGTTTTTCTTCCCCTCAAAGCAACAGTACGCTCCTCGGTAGAACGGGATCAGGATTCTTTCTCGAACTTCAACATTGGTGTTTAATTTGTGACAAATAAGGTACACTTGATTCCGTAGTGTATCTTTGATCGGTGATACATGTGTTTTCTAGGCTCGTCTTCCGCGTTCGTTTTAGGGGTTCAATTAAGTATCGAAATCGGTTTTAGGGAATCTGTTATTCCCAACACACTCCATTCGTAATTATCCATCATAGACACAAAAAAAGAAGTGAATTTTGATCCGCAAATATGCTTGGTCCCAAATGAGACATAGGTTGTTGGGAAACTTTTCTTTAAATTATGTCAACCTAGCATGTGACGCATAGCTCTCAAGCTATATTGGGTCAATTCTACACGATTCGACTTGACTGGGAAAAAGAGAAGAACCTTTCTTTTTCTTTTTCTTTTTGGGGGAAACCGTTATATAATTACAAAAAAATAGATGAAAGAAAATGAGAAATATGGTAATAATGTGGTGATTATCCTAGAACAAAAGTGGCTAGTATAAAAAGCTTAGGTTTTAAATTATTAGCAATCTCAACGTCATGTCTGTAGTTGAGCCTGAGAAGTTATTATTCTGACTAGGGGTGAGCATGGTCTAGGTTGGGCCGGTCCGCCCTTTAACCCTACAATCAACCTGCACAGTGCTGGTTCTCAATTTTTGGGACCGAGGACCGACCCTATTGAGCTTGGGATCGAGGATCGGATCGACCCAATGTGATTGAAGGCCGAACTAACCCATTGGGTTCGGTCCGGTTTCAGGGTAAACCTAGGACCAACCAATAATTTTTTATTTCATTTTTTGTACGCCTTAAAAAAGCGATTGAGGACTGAATTGGCCAAATGAGTTCAGTTTGATTTAAGAGTCAATCTAGGACCAATCAATAATTTTTTATTTCATTTTTTATATTCCTTAAAAGGGCAACCTATGATCATACCAACCCAA
Source organism: Eucalyptus decipiens (assembly GCA_014182575.1). NCBI lineage: Eukaryota > Viridiplantae > Streptophyta > Magnoliopsida > Myrtales > Myrtaceae > Eucalyptus > Eucalyptus decipiens. Next base: position 43,670,253 of record CM024619.1, on the reverse strand, counting down.
TGGGTTCAATGATGAGTGAGGTCAACTAAGAAAGGCAAGCGGTGAGGGTTAAGTGAGGTGAGCATTGAACAGAATGTGCATCGAATGTCGAGCGGGAAGCAACAAGTCAAGCGAGTATCAAGTGGCAAGCGGCACAAGTGACCCAAAGTGAGCGAGGCGAGTGTCAAGTGGTGAGCGAAGAAGTTGTTTCTTTCGATTTTAGCAAATTAAAGACTAAGAGGACAAATAAGACAGAAGAGAATGAATATTAGAGGATGATGCCATAATGAGTTGTTTATACCTTTTTGGACGCCGTGAGGGCTCCTCACAAAAACATTTTACTTATTGGTAAATTATGACTATTGACATCGTAAAAGACATTAAAAATCTAAATTATTAAAGAACAATGTAAAATTACTTGAACTCCTTACTTAAGAGCTGTTTAATATCATTGAAGCCGTTTATTTTAAGATTTTCTCTATATAAAAAAATTATATATATATATATATATATATATATATATATAATCAGGATTGATCCGGGTTGGACCAACTGGAATTCTCAGAACCGATAACCAACTCGCACAGTGCTAATTTAGGAATTTTAGGACTAAGGACCGGCCTAATCTCCGTGGGAATCGGACCAAGACCAGTAGGGTTGGTCCAGGGTTGATCCTATACCGATGCTCATCCCGAATTTTGACTTTCGCTTTTCCCTTTCACGACTTGAATAAAACATAATGAAAAGTAGATAAAATCCTCAACACACGTCATTATTTCTTGCTTTGTTGTAGTTGAGGATATCTTTTTGAACCCTTTCTACGAAAGAAAAGAAACAAAATTCATTTTTAGGGTTTCATAAGATCCAAAACACCCCCCCCCCCACAATAAGTCCCCATCATCGTCTCGATCCATCCCGAACGAGTTATAATACACTTAAAAAACATCGGGATCCAAGTCCAGTCAAACGTATTCCTTTCGGCCGAGAGAACGAATGTTTACATTCTGATATCCTCCGAATTTTGTCCGTCGAATTGGAGCATGAATAAAGAAATGGCCTTCCAATCAGCGGGCGACGTGTGGAAGAAACGTCCACGGCGTAGGATAGAGGAGGGTGGCCGGGGTGGGGGTGACGAAGAGGTGCGGCGCACGGTGGTGACTTCGAAAGCGAGCCTCCAGCCCGAAGCGAAGTACCCGTTCGGATTTATCGCAGGGAATATTTGTGTGCAAAAAAGAGGGAATTGGTAATGTCAACGGGGCACGGAAAACGTGGCTATTTAATTAACTATTTTTGTATAAAAAGAAAGCAGAAGAGATTGCTTGTACGGAAAAAATCATGAATGTCCATATTCATTGTATGTTTACCAAACGTTGGTATTTAAGTCGGAGCCTATAGATTCACATTCCGAACGCATTATTGCTCTCAACATATAGCCAAGAAGCGACTAATCCTTCAACACCGCTGTCCGTCGGCAAGTAATTTCCTCGAAATTTAGGGGGGAAACAAATAAAATAAGATCCAGACCCGATCGGAGGATAACAAATGGACATGGGATAGGAGAGGATGACCAGATGTACTTGTTACAATAGACTGTGCTAATATTGTGTTAAGGAAGGGCGAATCCCATGTCAATCGTTGCGTACGGAATCGCGGATTTATGTCTATTGCGCCTTTCATGAAATTAGTGTATGCAATTTTTTCTATTTATTCGATGAACGGATTTTTCTATTATAAAATCACGATATAATTTTTCATGAAATCACAAGAACAAATCTCTGCCCGAGGCTGACAATGACTCATAGGCCTTGGCCCAGTGGCTAGCAAGGGTTGTCGGGCCTTAGCAGCAGCTCCTTGCCGACCCTTAACAATAACAAGAAAAAAAAAAGGAAAAATATAAAATAATCACTTACTAAATATAATTAAAAATTATCCACATTAACGACTTTTGGTTAAAATTGACAAGACGGACATGTTTAAGGACCCAATTAACATAATTAAAAGGTTTAATGTTGAATTATGAAAAATACAAGCAATTGTTGGGCGAGGGGCCAACAAGTACATGCACGGGTCGATCGATTACTCTCGATCACTTGTAGGCTGACCCTGCGGTCTTAAGATTTTACCCTTAAGCAGTCTAGATTGTATTTCACTTGTGAATGAGATGATACAATAAGGGGGAGGAGATCCCTATTTATACAAAGACAAGGCAAACCATATCCGTAGATCTCTCATTGATCTAACGGTGGAGATTACATCTCCCAAATTACCAACTACCCACATTTATTACATACGAATATATTTACAGTATTGCCCGTCTCAAATGTATTCTAGAAAACTCGATAAAACCCTAGTAGTCGGGGATAGAAGCCGAGGGTCGCTTGATCCATAGTCATGTCACGGCCTAGTAGTCGAGGATAGAAGCCGAGGGTCGCTTGATCCATAGTCATGTCACGGCCGTCTCTTAAAATCCTCTTGGTTCATCGTTCTTTCGAGCCGTGACACATGCATGCAGACAAAGAAGTGCAGGCTGAAAACCTGACATATTTGGTGCTCCATTGGAAGTATCGCGCCCAGAGTAGCAAACATCGCCCGCCCCCACCCCATGACGAAGTGAGTGAGAGAGCGCGAGCGAGAGAGACAGAGAGCCAGACGCAGGTAGAGGCATCTCTCCCCCATTATTTCTCGTGCAAGCCCCTCCCTCGTCTTCCCCCCTCTCTCCAAGCGTACGAGAGCTCACGACCACCACCACCACCGCCACCTCCTCGCCACCTCCTCGCACGCCGTACGACACCCTGCAGCCAGGACGTTACACCAAGACGACGCGCTCCCGAGGACAACTCGCTGAAGAACATCAGGTACGTGCGCTCAGAGAGCGAGAGAGAGCGAGATAGAAAGCGTGTGTCGGCCTGAATTTGCTGAGACGTTATGCTCGCGCCTCCCCTCCCCTGTCCCGTTCGCGTGCTCGCGAGCTCCCTTTTATTCCTGCCGCTCTCTCGCTCTGCTTTTTGCAGCCAACACCGAGACCGATCGACACGCAGGGGTGCAGAGGGATCGGGATAGAGAGGATGAGCTCCTGCGTCGAGAGCCACGACCGCTCGTCTTCTTCCTGCGGCAACATTGGAACTGGTGATCCTCCCGCTCCTTTTACTCCGTTTTGGCTCCTGCGTGTTGTATCTACCGTCGTTTGTTAGATGCTGTCCGAAGAGCTTCATGATTGGGATTGTCGTTGCACTACTGTTGCTGCTCGCGGGGCGAATGCGACCTTGGCCTTACTTTTATTTGAACGAGAAGAGCTGGATAAGTCAAATGATTCTTTCTTTTTTCTCTTCTTTTTTCTTGGGTTTGCTCAAAATTCAATCGGTTTGCAGTTGCACCCTTCTTGGATGGAGGCTCTACAGAATTTCTAGCGTTCACAGCAAATTCGTTGTTCTAAGTTTGGGAGACAGGAAATGATGCTTCGTTCTTATGTTGAAGAAAAATAAGTAGACAACTTAATGGTTAATTCGCTCTGATTCGGTTCTAAGTCGACTGATCAAGTTCTCGTAAGAATTGAAATCCTGGATGGCTGCAGACTAAACAGATTTAAGGGATGTCTGTGATGTTCCCTCCCCCTCGTCACTCGCTACCGTTTCATTTCCGAACTCAAGTAGAATTTCTCTGCTGTGATGCAGGGAGAGGAGATAACTTGCACGAGCAACTATGGCACGCTTGTGCCGGTCCCCTAGCTTATGTTCCTAAAGCCGGGGAAACGGTGTTTTACTTCCCCCAAGGGCACATTGAGCAGGTACTTCCCTCCTGATTCTTTTGTCACAAGACATCTAATTTTGAGTCGTGGAAATAACTGGTGGTGAGAAGGCCACGGATGATTCGCTTGACGGTCAAATTACTTGCACAATATATCTTTCACCTTCTCTTCTGATTGGAGTGATCTAATAATTGAAGGGCCGATTTATCACTCAAAATCCGAATACTTCACCTTGCTTTTGGGTCTTGCAAAATGGGCACAAGTGTTGTTAGCAATGTTCAGACTAGGCATGTACCAACCATTACTCACTTAGTTCAAATTGAGAATTAGTTTCAAGTGAGATTCTTTGCGCTAACTCAATTATGTCGTCTAAATCAATATTACGCACCCCGTGAATTCATATTCTTATATCACCACAAAATGATTTTGGTCATTATGAATTCTAGCCTTTGTAGTTGTTTCGGCAGTGGTTCTTATCAAATGAAAAGCCTAGTTCAAAGACAATGCAAAGCTCTAGCACAACATCAATTTGTACCCTCAGATTAGGGTTCCCTAATATGAATTCACCTCATTTGGAGTCAATCCCTCAATTATCAGAAAAATTGAAAGTTTGAACAGCCAAAAAAGAACCCAAGAGAGAGAGAGAGAGAGAGAGAGAGAGAGAGAAGCAAAAGTGCCCTAGGCTGCTCCTTGTACTTTTAGGCCCTTTCCGCTCCCTTTTATCTCTTTTTGGTACGAAAAGTTCTTCCTTTTTCCTCTATAGGCTCTCCCAATAATTGAAAAGAAGTTCATTTTTTAGTTTCCATATCATGTCCTTATGGGCCATTTGATCTCTTTCATCTCCTCTTCTTGGGCCTAGAATTGGACGTGAGCCACCGGCCCATCAGCTCGAAAGTGTCCAAGGCTTGCTTCCATCAAATTTACAGGAAATTAAGCATGAAGAGAAGACCAGGACTTTCTTCTTTTCTTGCTCTTTACAAATCTTGACTCGGCCTAAACCCGGGTTCTAATCTGAAATTGAATCGGCCGAATTCGAGTCATACAAATTTTAACTTACACAACAATGTGCGGTTGGACAGCATTGACTTTCCATTTTGATTGAATGACAAAGCTGCATCGATTGATTATTAATCGAAGCATGACTTAATTTAGTGGCCATTAGAAACACATCCACAAATAATAGCATCTTAATCAACTCTTGTCATTGGACTAAACACAAATACCCGCTGACCAAACATTGTAATCACGAAATGAGAGAAAGAAATGAATTTACAAGTAAGACCCTGTTTGTTAACGTTCTTTTTTTCTGTTTATGAACAAAAATCCTGTTTTTTTTGTTCTAGGGAACAAAAAAAGAACAAAAACGTGTTTGTTTGCGTTTTTGTTCCAAATCTATTTTTTTTGTTCTTAGGAACACATTTGGAACAAAAACGAAAAACAAGAAAAACATGTTTATTGTTTCTGGAATAATTTTTTAGAACAAATTTTCTCTCTCCTCTCTTTTTCTTCTCTTTTTTTTCTTCTTTTCTTTTTCTTTTTTCTTTGGTCGGTCACTGGCCTCGGCCATGGCCGGCGACCGGCTGTCGAGGGCTGGCGATGCCGTCAAGGTCCGGCGACCTCGCCGGTGGCGGGCGAGATCGGGCTCGCCCAAATCCGGCCGAGCTCTCGGCCTCGCCGGTGGTGGCCGGGCAAGGCCGCCGGCCCTCGTCGACTGGTCCGATCGCGGCCATGGCCGAGGGCGGCGACCAGCCAAAAGAAGAAAAAAAAAAAAAAGAAAAAAAAAGAAAAAAAAAAAAATATTAAAAATATTAAAAAATTAAAAGAAACAAAAAAGAACACAAATTTACCAAACGTGTTTCGTTCATTTTTTATTCCTTTAACAAGTTTACCAAACGCCTTCTTCTGTTCAAAAATTGTTCCTTAGACCAGAAATAGTTTTTTCTATTTCTATTCCCTAGAACAATTTTTGAACAGAAACGTTACCAAACGCGCCCTAAGATACCATTTCCTTAGTGTTGACGCCAAGCCGCATTTATGTTTAGTATTTCGAGATGATAAATTGCAAATTTGCCACCATTATGGATTCCTTTAGATGACAAACAAAACCTCCACACACACACACACACACACACATATATCCAATGAAAATTATTTATATAGTTTCTTCATATATGAATATTACCCGTACATGACCTAGGAAATTTTCCATAGTTATATAAACTTACAACATAAAAAAGGGGTCTTTCTGAGATATGATGATGACTTTTGGTGTAATCATGAGATATTTTCTTATAAGTTACTTCATCTTTGTCCCCAGGTCGATGCCTCTTCTGCAGTGTATGTCGCATGAATGATCACTTATTTTAGTTCTCAAAATAACTGTAATGATGTAAAGATATAAGCATGTGTCGTCCAAAAATTTAAGAATATAAAGTAAAAGGATGATGACATGACAGCAGTAGCGTATGGAGGGTTTATTCGTTTAAATTTCCATTGGATCATCGTAGGTTGCAACCATGGATGTTTTCTCTTATTTTATTGATAGTTGTTATGATGGGGGCACACGTTAGGGCCAGGGGAGAAGTGGGAAAATGACACAATGGTTCCTAAATTTCGACTTAATGTACAATATTATCTCTAAACCTATAATTTATTCATTATGATTCCTAAATTATTGGTACATGTTCAATTTAATCTTTAAATTATGTGAAAATGATTTAAAAGAAATGACTACATTGAACATTTACCCATAATTCATTAACCACATTGAACAAATTAAAAGTCTGAGAATGATATTACATATTAGGTCAAAGTTTAGTGGCCACATTACACGAATCAATAATTCAGAGATGGTATTGCATATTAGATCAAAGTTAGGGATTATTTAAGTTCTGAACTCAAAAGAAAAAAAAAATATCGAGTATTTGAGGCCCTTAACATGAAGTGCGGTTGTGCATTTTTCCTATTTTAAAAAGTGCATCAAGATTTAATGAAAATGGATTGAAATTTCTCACTTTCCTCTATAAGTCATCAACTAGGAACAAGTCCTAGAGTATAAATGAAATTAGATCATAGGTTAGGTGAAGTGCATGTAGAGAACCAAGGTACGCTAAAAAAGGAGGTGTGGACTAGGATAAACTATGATACCTTTTCAACTCACTGGCCGGTTAATGAACGTAACATCATTTTCAATGTAATTTCACTCGAGTGAGTCTGAGTCTAAGAAAGAATATGTTTGCTTGGGTTCACCTAATGGGCGGTTCAAACCTTAATGAGTAAATTTCAAATGTAATTTAACATTTGCTTGAGGAGGATGCCATTTGGCATTATTAATTATGTTTTAGGTTCCTTGAAGGATCATGCGATTATTCGTCTGATTAATTATAAATTATGTTTTATCATTTTTCTTCATCAAAAAAATAAAATAAATAAACTTGTTCAGTGATAATTAGATAGATAATCTCTTGATGCTGTGGAAGCATCTGAAAATAATGCATGGAGAGCATCATCGTACTCGTCCACATGATGTAGATGGCTCGTAGATAGGAAGAGGAAAAGGAAAAGCAGACGTTGAAAACGCTATAGTCACGACAGAGTACGTTTCCATGTATTTTCCGAAGCTTGGAAGGAAGAATGTACGGAATTTCATTTTTCTAGTATCCGAATAGGTTTTCTTGCAAACTGGTATGTTGGGCCTTCTCCATCACACTAATGCATCGTGCATAGAAATGAAATTATTTGTCTTGCTGCACGCATAGAAAGTACTAAAATTCTTTGGAATTGGATTGCTTCACGACATCTTTTTTTTTTTAAATATTTGAGCCGAAACCCATCTAGTAAAATTGAAAAGTAAGTGTTGAAAATTTAAATACTGAATTTTAAGTGACGACGAGTTTAAGTGGCAAAGATGAAAAAAGGAAATCTACAAGTCACGTTTATGAATTTCTTACCAAAGATGGAATGGCGGTCATCATCGGTAGGTTTCACTAAAAAATTTGACAAGGTTTTCATTGTCAATAATTAGGGTTCGTACGTTTTGTGGGAAATAATTTCCAAGAAAACGTTTTCTGAATTTTTCGGCGTTTGTTTCACGGAAAATGAATTTCTTGAAGAAAATATTTTCCATGAAAGGAAAAAAGTCTTCTAAATTAAGGTAAAATATTTTTCACTTTTGAAAAGTGGAAACATTTTCCTCACTCGATTTCTCTTATCTCACACATCTAGAAATCCTCACTTCATCCTTCCATTTCTTCTTATTTTTCTTATTTTATTCGAATTATTTTTAATTTTTATTTTCTTCGTTTCCCATCTTCTTATTGGCTAGTTGTCGGGCGTTGCTAGGCGAACCTCAAGCTCATCGATCTCAAGCTCGTGCTCTGCATTCTTGCTTATCCTTTTTTTTTTTTATTTACTCTATCTTGCAGTTGTACATTACTCAATCAAAGGGCTCTACATACTTTGCTTTTTTTTTTTCATTAGAATACAAAAGACGCATGGGGAGAATATGCCACTCAACTTGAAGATTCTCATTAAGGTTGTATATGCTTTGCTTCTTTTCTCTTTTGCTTCTTTTTAAAATATATACGAACATTTTTTTAGAGTAGATGAGCATTTAGCGACAACAAGGGAATAAAGATGTGAAGCAAATTTGCCCGGATTTAAATGTAAGTTCATATTTGATGGATTTATAAGTCGATAAGTGATGCATACCTAAGTGGTGAAGTCTTAGAAAATATTGTCATTTTCCTAGAAAATGACTTTGGGAAAATATTTTCTGGAAATGACCGATTTTCCGCGAAACGAACAGACCCTAGCGTTGCTATCTAATGAATTGACTCTATTAAGTCAAACCTTACCTAAGGTTATCAAATAAGCTCCATCTCAAGCTTTTAGCGCCTAATTGGTTATCAAACAGTTCATGAAGACCGTGAAAAATCGTATATAGACCATTTATTTTTCTTTTCTTTTCTTGGAGACCGGATCGAGGCCTATATAGTTGAGATAAATTTTTTCATCCCAAAAAATACAACTGTTGACAAAATCATTACAGGAAAATATAAGTTGAAAATGGAAAAGAGAAGATCCTTTCGAGTCCCGATATGATTCGATCCGATCCAAATTCAACCTAAATAACCACTTATGGAGCTTAGTATACTGACCCACCACACACACATATATTAAAGTCTCTTCGTCAACAAACACAATCCGACTCAATTCTTATCCTTGTATAACGTATACATGAGGATAAAACTTTATATTAAAGTCTCTTCGTCACCAAACACGGTCGGACTCAATCCTTATCCATGCAACAAGGTCCCTCCCTTTAGACCACATTAAAAGTTCACACACGACCTTTTTCTCCAAAAGGCATTGCACATTAAAGATCTTGTTGGGCACGGCGTCAACCTCAGACATTCAATAATAAAATAGACAACTGGCCCCCCAACAACAACAACAACAAAAATTTAAATAAATAAATAACTAAATAAAAACAAACTACCAAAGAATAAAATAAAATGAAAAGACGAAACATACGCTATTCGAGACGGTACTAATCGCTTTTGTAATTGTGGTGCCGAATGTTTCGAGAGCGTTGGTAGAAGTAACCAAATCAAAAAATATATATTATAATTTCTAGCAAACTTATTTTTATTCTTGTCATATGTGTGATCACTGCAGTGAAAGATAAATTATTTTTAACCACGCACATTTAATCAGTGCTCCCGAATCACCCGTTGCCGCGATCTATTATATTTGAGCGGACATAATTTTTGCTGTTCATGTAATTTACGAAGTCGGTCAGAGACCACATCATTGCATGCTGTCAACAGTTGACCTATCCATAATGATTAGATTTGCAATGACTCGAGCAAATTTGATTCCGAACGCTGTACCGATAAGTTAGCAAGTAATCCAGTAACTCCTTCATCCAAATGACGGAAGATTGATGAAAAAAAATTATACTTATTTTCCACATTTACGCTTTGTAGAAGTATGACCAACCATCATGAAGTGAAGCACTTCTTGCTTGTTAGAAAAGTCCTAGACGTAAGCTTTTAAAGTTGTTGATGGGTCAGTTGAAGCTTCATTTAGTGCATACATAGGACCGAATGTTCCTTCCATAAGTTTGCAACACCTATGTTATCAAGCTACCAACGCTGAAAAGGATAAGATTAACGTGTGTTAGATTATTTAAATAAATAAATTACTTATTCATTTAATAACCTAAACTTTTAGAATGGACATTTCATCTCTTTTGTTTGTAATTAGCACATTCCTCTTTAATATGACATCATTCTTCTAATATTTCTTATTCGGATGCTGCTTTATATATATTTTCCATCAATTTTTTTTTCCTTTGGTTTTATTCAAATGCCCCTTTATAGAGCTGACAGCATCCACTTAAAATCATCTCCTCGAAGACGAAAGGTCGCATCTACAATTTTCTTGAAGTACATGGTACACAACGTTCCTTCCACAAGTTTGCAACGCCTATGTCATAACCACAAGTTTGCAATGCCTATGCTATTAAGCAACCGACACTGAAAAGGATAAGTACTGCTACGTGATTGCTCAGTGGTCCCCTTGACACTATGGACCACGGTTGTTACTGCGAACATCTACCAACTTCCGTCCGCCTTCCCGTTCATACATTATCATCATCATCATCATCTTCCGCATCATCGCGCCAAAGCCACAAAGACCAAGAGGATGGAACAGGAAACCGCCGCTGCTGTCGTCGTCGGAGCGGGGCCGTCGGGGCTCGCCGCATCAGCGTGCCTCAAGACCCTCTCGATCCCCCACGTCGTCCTCGAGCGAGAGGACTGCTTCGCCTCCCTGTGGAAGAAATATGCCTACGACCGCCTGCACCTCCACCTCCGCAAGCGGTTCTGCGAGCTCCCCCACATGCATTTCCCCGGACTACCCCGAGTACGTGCCCAAGGACCAGCTCCTCCGCTACTTTGACGACTACGTGGCCCGCTTCGGCATCGAGCCGGCCTACGGGAGGTCCGTGGAGTCGGCGGTCTATGACGAGGGGGACGGGAGGTGGAGGGTCGGCGCGAGGGACGTGGGCTCCGGCGAGGTCGTGGAGTACCGGTGCCGGTTCCTGGTGGTGGCCACCGGCGAGTCGAGCGATGCCTTCATCCCGGAGGTGGAGGGGATCGAGGGTTTCGGCGGGAAGGTGATTCACTCGACCCGGTACAAGAACGGGAAGGAGTTCGAGAACAGCAGGGTTTTGGTGGTCGGGTCGGGGAATTCCGGCATGGAGATCGCGCTGGACCTAACCAACCACGGCGCAAGAACCTCCATCGTTGTCCGGAGCCCGGTAAAAAGCTTCACTTTGCTTTCTCATCATTCTTTAAAAAAAAAAAAAAAAAAGAATCTCATTTGCATCAATAAGGAAGGATTTCGTCTACATGTTTCCGTACTTTTTTTCTTTTTTTGGTCGAAACATGTTTCCAATTGTTGGGAATAACGGTTCACCGAAAACCAGATTCGACACTGAATCGAACCCCTAAATCGAATGCGGAAGCGTAGCCCGGGAAAGATCACGTATCACCGATCGTAAAGCACACCACGGATTCGAGCGTACCTTGTTAGCCACAGATTAGACACCGACGCCGAAGAATAGGAAGAAATTCTGATCGATTCGATCCGATTGGCCTTGAAGGGAGTTGTGCGTCGCCGTGAGCGTTTTGAGAGAAAGAGAGCGCGGGAAAAGGAACGTACGTTGATTGTGTTTCCAACCGGTGCCTTCTCTCTCTCTCTCCTCCCTTTTATACCTTCCCCCATCCACGGGCCCTATTCCCGTGGCCGGGCCTTTTGGGCCAAAGATGGGCGGACGGGCCTTAAGCGCGGACGGGCCTTAAGCCCAATCTACAATTAAATCCATCATCTCCCACTCGCACATGGTGGTACAAAACCAACATGGGCGGACAGCCCAACTCATCCCCATCGAGAAAAATCCATCATACTCTCACTTAACATGATGGGCCGAATGTAATCCTCTTTTCCTCTCTTCAACATTCATACGGTGAATAATCCGTGCGACCAAAGATACTTTGAGAGCTCGTTCGCTATACATCCGTTAGGAATATATAGCAGCTCATAATGGGCATCACACTCCGAGTAGATTTAGTATGCAGTACCCTAGATCGATCGATCACATTTATATCTCTCTTGATCTCTTTTAAACAATGATATATATATATATATATTGTATTCACAATTATGATTATCACAAAGACAATCATAATTGGTTAACCGGTGAATACAAAACTACAATGTGATTCTCCAAAATCGATCTTCCTCTTTCCTTCAAACTCTCAATTTCAGTTCAGCTTGCTTTTCTAGAAATGCCCCATTAGATCGAATCAAACATGACCATTGGCAACATCCTAAGATAGCAAACACTAAATAGAAATCTTAAGAATAAGTAAGAGTCATAAGGGGACTAAGAAATTAAGGAACTCTTTTCCTCAAGAGTCTCACACGACATAAAAGTTGAGATCAAACTTTTTGCCACTCTTATTGGTCGTATCATGCATACGTAGTATGAAATACGTATTACGGTATTAACTCATTTCCCATGGAGCGTATGTCTATACTGTTCAATACCGTACAGATGATAGTTCGTACATACCCAATGTCTAACTTGAGTTCACCTATCTACTCATTCACAAAATCCATCGTAACTCACATCGGCATCTTAGACAGATAAAGTAAAATATGTGGGGTATTTTACTTTCGGACATCACAAGTATTATGTTCTCATCTTAACACTTAGTTAAGGCGACATGCGTGTTTTAAGCTTGAGCTCTCGATTATCACCTAGATAATAAGCTTAAATACAGTCTCATCTCTATTTATCACATAGTAAATAGAGGCGATTACCCGTGTGAGTGGGCTAATCTTATATCTGTCCGACATACTTCTCAACTTAAAAATAATGCACTGAGCATTAAGATGCATAAAGATCAAACAAAGATTCATAGGCATTAATGATGTAAACACAAATTCATCAAATTGTGAACACTTAGGGAAATTACAATATTCAGTACATCACCCTCTACGCAACCCTAGAGATTTCATATGGCCACAAACACATCTCTAGGTATTGGCTTTGTCATAGGATCTCGCTACCATTCTATGCGTAGTATGTACTCTAAGTTCACATCTTTTCGTGCAACCATATACTTGACAAAGTTATACTTGGTATCTATATGTTTGGTCTTGCCATGATATTTTGGATCTTTGGTGTACACTTTTGCTGCTTGGCTATCATCGTTAACCAATAACGAATCTGCAGCATTTCCAATAACACCTAAATGATCCAATAATCTCTTAAGCCAAACATCTTCTCATATCTTCGCCGATAATGCCACGGACTCAGTTTCCATCGTGGACAAGGCTATACACTTTTGTTTCTTACTGCTCCAACATATGGTGCAATTATTCGGTAAGAAAACAAACCCAGAGGTAGATTTCCTTTCATTTAAATCTCCTCCCCAATCAATATCAAAATAGCCTTAGAGTTGCAGATCCCTTCCTTAATAACTCATCGTATAATCAGCAGTCCCTTTTAGATACCTCAGTATTCTTTTAACGGCTTTCCTATGTGCTTGACCTAGATTGGATTGGTAACAACTCACCATTCCAATTGCAAAACATATGTCAGGTCTTGTACACATCATAGCGTACATCAAGCTTCCAACAGCACTAGCATAAGGAACATCTTTCATTTATTCCTTCTCTTTTGGAGTCCTTGGACACAGTCTATGGCTCAATCCTTCACCTTTTGCAATAGAAGTGTTTATGGGTTTGCAATCTTGAAATCTTAATTCCAAGAATATATGCAACATCACCCATGTCTTTTATATCAAAGTTGGAAGATAACCAATTCTTCACAGCATTAACATAACCCTATATTACTTCTGACAATTAGTATATCATCAACATATAATGATATGATCACAAATTGATCATTGGATCTTTTGATATATACACAATGATCCTCGTCAATCATTGTAAAATCATATGCCATTATGGCATTATGAAAACGTATATACCATTGTCTTGACGACCGCTTAAGGCCATATATCGACCCCCAAAGTCGACATACATTTTCTTCTTGGCATTTCACTATGAAAACAGCAGGTTGTTCCATATATATTTCTTCCTCTAATTCTCCATTGAGGAACGCAGTCTTTACAAGATCCATACTAACCACTATTGCCAGAACTATGCGAATCAAGGTAAATCACACTACAGGAGAAAATGTACTTTCATAATCAATTCCTTCCTGTTGATTATACCCCTTCGCCACAAGGCGAGCCTTATGCCTTTCTATCAAGCCATCAGCCTTTTGCTTTATTTTGAGAACCCACTTGTTCCCAATATCTTTGCGTCCTTTTGGAAGATCAACCGGTTGCTAAACATGGTTTGACTTCATTGACTCAATTTCCTCTTTCATTGCATTAATCCATTTTTCCTTATTAGGGCAATCTAGAGCCTCATTAATATTTCTTGGCTCATCCTCATCTCATGGAGCAACCACAAAAGTTTCCCCTTCAATGTCAAAAACGTTGACAGGGAATACTTTAGCAACTTGTTCGCCGTATGGGAGATTGTACACTTAGCACATCATTCTCCATTATGCTCCCACTTGGATTAAATAATGATGATGTCGTCTCAACATGTGGTTGTAATTGAGAATGAGTTGAATTCAATTCATCACTTCTCATATTACTCCCACTTGGATAAACTACTAAACATCATTATCCTGATCCAAGGTTTCAATAGGGAATAATCATTATCCTGATCCAAGGTTTCAATAGGGAATAATCTTCATCTATTTCGCCCTTCTTAGGAAATTCATCCACTAAGAATGTGACATCCCGTGATTCAAATTCAGTTATACTCCCACTTTCCCTGCTCACCTATGAACACATACCCTTTCGAGTGTTCGGAGTATCTCATTAAAATACTCTTATTTCCTTTGGGACCTAATTTCCCAAAGTTGTGAGAGGACTCATTAGTATAGGCAGCACAACCCTATGACTTAAGAGACCTCAAGTCCGGTTTTCTACCTATCCATAACTTATATGGAGTGGAAGTAACGATTTGGAAGGCACCTAGTTAAGTATATAGGCAGCAGTTAACAACGCATCACTCCAAAAAATGATAAGTAAGTTAACATGTGCCATTATGGACCTAACCATTTCCAGTAGGGTTCTGTTTATTCTCTCTACAACACCATTTTGTTGAGGAGTATATGGAATAGACAACTGTCTTTCTATTCCTTTTTCATCACATAATTTTCTGAACTCATCAAATAAATATTCTTGACCTCGATCGGATCTAAATACATTTATTTTCATATCTAATTGATTCTCTACCAGGTTCATAAACCTTTTGAAACAACTTATGCTTCAGATTTATGAGAAATCAAATAGACATATCCGAATCGAGTAGAATCATCTATAAAAGTGATGAAATAAACAGCCCCATGCCTTCCTCTCACATTCATTGAACTACAGACATCATAATAGATTAAATGCAAAGGAAATTCAGCTCTTTTTACCTTTCAAATGGTTTCCTTGTCATTTTCCCTACTAGGCAATGCTCACATATGGGCAAATTGACTTTTTCAATGTTGCCCAACAAGCCCTCTTTGGCTAGTCTTTACATATGTTGTTGGCCCATATGACCAAGTCTAGCATGCCACCATATTCACATCATTATCATATAAAGTAGAAGACGTGAAACAAGGGAATAACATATTGACATTACCACGGTCAACATTTAGTACAATAAAACCATCCAGAAAGTGACCACAACTATAGTAGTTTGTATCCAAATACAAATCTACATCTTCTATTATGGAAGTTCACACTAAAACCAAGCTTAACCAACATCAAAACAGACACTTAAATTTCGACGAATCTCTGGAGCATATGGAATATCATGTAGGAACAAGGTGCGTCCACCACGCATGTTCAATTGGCAGGTGCCAATCCCTTTAACTTCATCTCTGGAGTTATATCCCACATAGATCCACTTAGTTCCAGTTGGTACTCGTCGGAATTCCATGAAGGACCCTCTATCCTTTGCTACATGGTCTGTCGCCCTTGAATCTACAGTCCACAGAGGATTGGATTCAGCCTATCATACAGAACTTGACACATAAGCAAAGTTCTCAAATGTACAAGGCGTGTATTACTTTATTTGGCTCACGACGGTTGATTGAGCATAGTGACCTCTATTGTCACAATTGTAACGCCTCACCCTTGACATTTTCTTCACTTGAGGACGTTTTCCTCTCTTGTGTTGGTTAACTCTTGATTTCTTGCAATAAGGACTTGATCCTTTGCATGTCCACATATTGAACGAATCAATACGCTTGCGCTTAGAGCTCAAAGCCCTTTCTAAGCTAGAACCAAAAGATTGCAAATATCTATTATCGACTCAAATGCCGATAGGCGATCCTCTACTAGCTCAAGGTGGCGCACAGCATCCTCAAGATCTTCCATAATATGGTCAAGAGCTTCTAGTGCTTCTTGCTTTTCCAGCACATATTGAATCTTCATATTCAATATTTCACAATTGTTGCCGTTCATATCAGCAATCACATTCTTAGTTGCTGAAATTATCAATCGAACACATCGACATACATGCACGAATATTTAATGCCTATCATTTATGCATCCCTATTTGCATAGACCCATCATATTAATGAATAATTTCAAGTAAGGCTTCAGAATCAAAAGGTCACTACGTTTCCAATCATCCTCCAAAATCCTCACTCAAAATTATTATTAATATAATTGTCATATGCAAAATCAATTCTATGAAGCTACAAAAGCTCATAAATCTACCCACACTAATTACCCACAAAGAACCGGCAGTAATAGAAAGCAAACGATAATTTATATTCAACAGAATAATCATGCTTTCAACATAATACAACTAACATATTACACTAAGCAATATATACAGAGTAAACATATCAACATGAAAAGAGATATTTACATCCATAAAAAATCTCAAAATTAATCTATCAGTCAAAATATCTGAGAAAACTGAAGGCACATTTGCCAACCATGGAAAAACTTTTGGAGAGCATTCATGTCGCCACCAAGGCGCATTCACCCTACGCCATGTGGCGCTCATTCTAAGGGTTGAAGTTTTGGCCAACTCAATCCTATAAGTCTCTCTTACAAAAGCTTCCACTAGCTCCCTATAGCTCGGGACCACGTTGACCTCACATAACCGATCTAACACTGCTTGCCATTCAGGTGGAAGAGTGTTTATCATAGCCGGCACCTTCTCAAAATCCGGCATTAGATAACCATTCCAAATGATTTCTTGTATCATCTTATTGACTTTGACCACATGTGATACTAAATCACCGTCATGCCACCGATAATCAGCTAACTCTTTCATCAGCCTTTTAAGTCTTGCATTTCCCTCATCCGTTCTCGGGATTGCAGATATCCGTGCATGACGCATCATAGTTCCTGCAACAAATGCAGAACTAAAAATGGATCACTTATAATCCATAATGCACATACGGGAAAATACATAATTTTCAAAAAAAAAATTCATGCAACAAATGCAGAAAAAAAAATGGATTACATATAAGCCACATAGGCATACATGAAAAAGGACCAAATGCCTTTTTTTTTTTTTTTTTTTTCGGGTCAACGTTCAACGGTCAAAGTCAACGGTCAACGGTCGTCGGTCAACGGTCAGCGGTCAACGGGTTGGGTCAACGGGCGGGCGGGTCGTCGGACCGGGCGGACCGGTCGAGCCGGTCGGACCGGTTGCGCCGGTCTGGCCGGTTCGGAGCGAACCGTCGGCACGTGCCGAGCACGTGCGCTGGCCGACGTCACGTAGACGTCGGCCCGGCACGTGCCACGCGCGTGCCGGGCGTCCTCGGTTCGGGTCGGGTCGGGTCGCGGTCGGGTCGCCGGCCGGTTACCGCCCGGCCAACCGGGCGTCGGCGATGACGTCATCGGTGACGTCATCCGAGCGGTTACCGATCGTTGGATGACGCCACGATGACGTCATCAAATGACGTCGCACGCGTCGGTCCGCGGACCGGCGCGTGCCGTTTCGGCGTCGGGCGGCGCGCGCACGTGCCGGTTCGTCGCCGGGCGCGTGTGGCGTGTGGCGCGCGCGCGCGCCCACGCGCAGTGCCTCCGGCCGGCGTGTGGGTGCGTGCGGCGTCTTCGGCGGCGGTCGACCACTCCCCGGACTCGTCTCGACGTCGCCTTTCACCCAGTGCTTTCAGATTTCGATTTAGACATATGCAAACACAGAAAACGATGTACAAGGTGCTCGGGTGTCGGGATTTCACGCCCGATCCGTACGGCCGAACGTTTTTTACGAAATTCAATCAAAAACACAATAAACAGATCGGGAAAACGTGAACTAGGGCTCTGATACCAATGTTGGGAATAACGGTTCACCGAAAACCAAATTCGACACTGAATCGAACCCCTAAATCGAATGCGGAAGCGTAGCCCGGGAAAGATCACGTATCACCGATCGTAAAGCACACCACGGATTCGAGCGTACCTTGTTAGCCACGCATTAGACACCGACGCCGAAGAATAGGAAGAAATTTTGATCGATTCGATCCGATTGGCCTTGAAAGGAGTTGTGCGTCGCCGTGAGCATTTTGAGAGAAAGAGAGCG
Source organism: Eucalyptus decipiens (assembly GCA_014182575.1). NCBI lineage: Eukaryota > Viridiplantae > Streptophyta > Magnoliopsida > Myrtales > Myrtaceae > Eucalyptus > Eucalyptus decipiens. The sequence goes on along the minus strand of CM024619.1, from coordinate 43,651,826 downwards.
CGGGAAAAAGGAACGTACGTTGATTGTGTTTCCAACCGGTGCCTTCTCTCTCTCTCTCCTCCCTTTTATACCTTCCCCCATCCACGGGCCCTATTCCCGTGGGCCGGGCCTTTGGGCCCAAGATGGGCGGACGGGCCTTAAGCCGCGGACGGGCCTTAAGCCCAATCTACAATTAAATCCATCATCTCCCACTCGCACATGGTGGTACAAAACCAACATGGGCGGACAGGCCCAACTCATCCCCATCAGAGAAAAATCCATCACCAATCTTGCCCGTTCCTTGTTGTAAAGAAGAATCTACATCTGATATGACACGGGAGCAAACATAGATGTATGTTGCGTCCTGTGGAACACACAAATCTCGTCTCGACACGTTAACCCGAAGGCACCGTGACTTCATCTTCCTCGTCTATTTCGAGATGCGCACATTGTAACCTTCCGACGAGTGTCGGCGAACATCGTTCATGGCCCCATTGCTGATACCGTGCACTTATCATCCGCAGGTACATGTGCTGTCGAGGGGGATCGCGAATCTGGGCCTGGCGCTGCTCAAGTATTTCTCACCTGGCACGGTGGACTCGCTGCTGGTGCTGCTGAGCAAGCTGGTGTACGGGGACATGTCCAAGTACGGGCTGAGGAGGCCGAGCGAGGGGCCTCTCCTCTTGAAGACCAAGTATGGCAAATACCCCTTCATCGACCTCGGCACTTGCCAGAAGATTAAGTCCGGCGAGATTCAGGTAGCACGATTCGATCTCCAGTTCTCCAGCTCCTGACTTTCGATCTTGCGTCCGGCATGCGAGAACATGTGAAATTTCGTCGATTCAGTTGAAGGCCGGCGACGGTCAACTATAAATTTGGTCATTATTAAAAATAAGTGGTCAGCTTGTAATACTATTTTATGGCGGTAGCAACAGAAATAGGAAAAAAAGAAGGGATGATGGTCTTCGAAGCTTATCTTAATTTGCGAGTAAGACTAACATATAACGAGTAGTTCTGGCGTGCCCCGCCGGTGCGACAATTTTTTCCCACGAGCGGCCCTGATTACAATGGATGGTTAGCGAAAGATTTAGTGTTTAAAACCCTAAATTGACTAAGAACAAGACTGTTTATATAAAGTTCTCTTTATACTGATGGTTTATGTTCTATTTTACTCAAGTAGTCGTGCATCTATTGTATGGTTACCGGTTCAATCTTAAATTTCTCATTTTTTGCAAATTCAACTTTAAAAATTTGCACAAAATTCTAGTGTACTTCTTCCGGGCAACCACTTCAAGGATTTTCAGCCGAGATTGGTCGGAATAATTGCATTAGAATCTCACGTAAAGGTTTGTAATTCAATTAGTAAAATTGAAATTTAGGATCGAGCTAACATATGCATAATGAACTGAGGGCCCATCGGGTAGTTTCCCATTAATATGCGATCCAGGTATGGACATGGATCGCGGTCATGGACTTTTGTGATGAAACTTTTGAACAGGTCCTGCCGGCGTTGAAAAGTATAGAAGGGGACGTGGCGGAGTTCGAAGACGGCAAGTCCCATCCCTTCGACGCCGTCGTCCTCTGCACCGGCTTCAAGCGGTCCACCCACAAATGGCTCAAAGCACGCAAACCCCATCCACACGAGATCGATTTCTTTATTCCAGTTTTTATGACGTAAAGGTCTCCTCATTTTTATTTTACTCCATTAATTCCTTTTTGTTGGTTTTTGTTTTTGTATTTTTAATTTTCGCAGGGGGATGATTACCTGCTGAACGAAGATGGGATTGCGAAACCGAGCTTCCCAAATCACTGGAAGGGCAAGAAGGGCTTGTACTGCGTCGGGCTGTCGAGGAGAGGATTCTCTGGAGCTGCTTCGGACGCCCAGAACGTTGCCGATGACATCAAATCCCAACTTTAATTTCTCTCTTTTTTATTTGATTTTCCCATTTTTCCACATGATGCCATTATTATTATTATTAATTATCTTGCATTTTACAAGGCTTGGATTGAGCTTTATATCTGCGGCAAACATACTATATAGCAAATAAAAAGGGAGGGTTTTTCCAAAACCTCAAGATCTTTCGCTTTCAAAGAAGTTTGAGAGGCTTTGGATTCTTCGCACGGCCCTCACAGCATAAGCAAAAGCCCATGCTGGTATGACTTTTTGGGGGGCAGGTCAAGGAATGGTCCACCCGAAAATTTGTGACTCCTTCTTAGAATTATTAAATTATTTTGAAATCTAGCGAAGTCCGACCCGGCGCGAGGTGGCCGTGGTGGGGATGGGGGGTACCCGGCCTTTGGCTAGGCATGGTCCATGCCCCCTGCCCCTCGCCTGGGCCCTCGCCACTTGCAATTACCCAAATTATCCTTAGCAAAAATCAAAACTATCATCTAACATAAGCACTCTTTATGGTTTTTTCTATGTAATGATGGGCCTAAGTAGGCCCGTCTGCCCATGATGGGCTTAAGAACCCGGCCGACAAGTTAAGGGCCCATGTATGAAGGGTTTATATATGAACAGGTACGTTGAGAGGTTATGTCTTTTGGAAGAGGAATTTTATGTTGAGGGGTTACGTCTTTTCGGGAGACGTTTTAAGAGATAGAAAGAAAAAGAGAACATACCTTTACGTAGGAACGTTTTCACTTTCTCCCCATCCCAAAAAAAAAAAAGAACATACGTCTTTTCAAAGTTTTTCTCCCCCTAATAGCAACAATATGCTCCTCGGTAAAACGGGATCAAGATTCTTCCTCGAACTTTAACATTAGTGTTTAATCTGTGACAAATAAGGCACGCTCGATTCCGTAGTTTATCTTTGGTTTGTGATACATGTGTTTTCTGAGCTCGTCTTCCGAGTTCGTTTTTAGGGTTCAATTAAGTATCGGAACCGGTTTTAGAGAATCCATTATTCCCAACATTGGTATCAAAGCTATAATTCATGGTTCCCTACCCCTTTTCATGTTTATGAATTGCTTTTGATCAACTTTTCGTGAAACACCGCCGTCGGTCATGTTGACACCTGAAATTTTTTGTTAACATTTTAATCATCAATTTTGTAAAAAAAATAAACAAAAAAAAGAGAGAAAAAGAAAAAATATATAGAGAAAATCCCAATTAGTTCGCAATTAATCATCGACATTCATCAATAATGCATCATGGCCGTTGAAATAGGCATGTGACTCTTAAAAGATCAAATCCTAGCCCTTAGTTCAATCCAAGGGCTGAGATTTGATCTTACTTGAAAATATATAAAGAAAAAAAAAAAGAAAAAAGGGGGTTCGATCGCTCTCTCTCTCGACTGAGACTCTCTCTCTCTCTTCGGGGGACTCTCTTTCTCTCTTATGGAAGCTCTCTCTCTCTCCACGGGGAGACTCTCTCTCTCTCTTCGGGGGACTCTCTTTCTCTCTTACGGAAGCTCTCTCTCTCTCTCCACGGAGACTCTCTCTCTCTCTTCGGGGGACTCTCTCTCTCTGTTACGGACTCTCTCTCTCTCTCCGCGGTCTCTCTCTCTCTTCAGGGGATCTCTCGCTCTCTCTCCTCAGAGGACGCTCGGGGAAGGTTTTTTCCTGTTTCACGAAGGCGGTTGTTGGAGGGGTTTTTCCGGTAGCTCCCTGCTTCTCCACGGCCGGACCCGCGGCTTCATCTCCGTCTCCATCGCCCCGCTCTCCGTCGCTGCCGCTGGGAGATCGCTTTTCCGGAGACTCCCTCTTCTTTGATTCTTTCACTGGTACGCTCGGTCGCAGCGACAATCGGCGAAGACGGTGGCGGTTATAGCAACGGCGACGGCACCGGCGGTTCTCTATTCGCCGAATCTAGTTCTCTGCTTGCTGGATCTGACTCGATCCAAAGCCGACCGCAGCCGCAACAACGACGGTGGCGAATTTGGTTCGGCGGATCACCCTCAGAAATCGGAGAATGATGGTCAGGTATCGTGAAGGGGCTTTCAATCACTCTCGATTCCGGTAGTCCTGAAAGTTTTCTTGGCGGATTGCTCTCGGAGATCAAAGACCGATGGTTAGGAATCGCAAGGGAGGCTCTCGATCACTCTCCGTTTTGGTTCAGGCTCGATCCCTTGCTCAATCGTGAGCTCTCTTTCTCTCTCTTTTGATCCGTTAGGGTTTTGGTCTCCGATTTCTCGTTCACTGTTTCTGACTCGAACGATTTTCTTTCGGCTCTCTCTCGCGCACCGGATTTGATCCGCTGGAACGGCCGGTCGAGGACCTCGGAGTTCAAGGCTCAAATTCACGCAGCCTGCTCGGATTGGAGATTAGGTAACCCCCCTGCAGCAGCGGTGATAGCGTCGTTGGCAGCCACAGCTTCGATCCTTCACCATTCATTCAAGGTTATCTAGCTTTCTCTCTCTCAATCGCTCTATCTCTGGTTCGACCAGGTGGGGAAGAACAAGTTCATTGAGTTTCTCCGGTAGATGTCATTTGTTTAGGTGTTGCTGTTGTCGTCATTGTTATTGATTGATGGAGTTAGAGGATCTGTTTAGGCCTGGTTTGTATTTGATCTTGACCTGAGTAGATATCCGATTAAGCCATGCTCCGTGTTGTGTAATCAAGACAAACGATCGTTGTATTGTACAGGGATGGAAATTGGTATTGGAATCGTTGATTGTATGCTTAGATTTCTCTATTATATCTCTCTCTTTTTTCCTGTCCGTATCACTCTGATGTGTCATCATTGTGTATGTGGCGTGGCCACGATCCTTTCTAGCTTGGTTTGCCATATCAACTGAAAATGTCACATAGGAAAAAATAGAGAAACTTCTACTAGTATGGAATGCTCTTCTTACTAGATGAATATTCTACTTCTGAATTTGCATCGTCTTTAATCTGAATAGTGTGTCCTACCAAGGTGAAATTCTGCAGAGCACTCATTTTGATTGATATTTCCGATAGGCATTCTGCAATACTCATGAGATAATTATGCCAAATCTATTCTTCTGAGTAATTTTTCTAGTAATGCTAGCTTTAGTCTGCTCTTTAATGATCATATACACCTGAGACACTCAGAATTGTTTTCAAATACTCTTTCGTGCCGATCACAGGTCTAGCTTTTCAGGGTCATAAACTTACAGAGAAATGATATCTCAGCGTAAAAATACATTTGTATGGAGAGACCTCTCATTTGAAACTAAAAGTATGTAGATAGTTCTTGATTATCTGAGGATATATTGTTGTTGCCATCTGTTGGATCCCATGCTTGCTTTAGTTTTAATTACTGGGACCTTGCAATAGATATATCACATCTTGGATATCTTGCCTTTCTTCTGGTTTTCTTTCGAATGAGACTCATTACATTGAAGAAGAGAAAGAGGATTTTTAAGTTCTTGTAGATATACAACTTTGTAGTTATTGTTCTATCTCTTGTATATCAATCTCTTTCTGTTGGGGATTTTTGTGCAAAAAGAATGCAAGACAGCAAGTTATATACTTAAGTGTTCGATGAGGCGAGGACCTTTTGCGTCAAAGTGTATTCTCGATATTGAAAGTTTGGGGCCAGGATACATTAGTAACTGAAATTTCTAATGAAAGTTAGATGGTAACTCTTTACCAATATGCATTGTTCAACCTTGTATCTGAAATTTTCTGCTGGATGTTATGCTTGGATTCATGAATCGATGCTTTATGAAATGCCTTTGGTTATAACATACAGTTCTTTTTTATTTTGGGATTGATTCGATTAGTGTAATGCTATCTTTTCTGTGGATAATTGCTGTTAGTTTTAAGATAAGATAGTAGATTTGCCAATTGCTTTTAATATGTTGGAGAGTGACGGTGTGACATGCTATCATGTTCTACTTTTTGATTGACCTCTTCATGTTCTTGAATTTTTAGAAATTCGCGTGTTAAAAATTTTGAGAGACTTCCTTGTGAAATTTGTTCCTATGATGCTGATTTCACATGATTCGCATATCAATGCTGAACTTTGGGATATCACCCGAAACTTGTCTTTCGCATTGTACTTCTTTAGAAATGAAAATGGTTGCTTGCTGTGTTTGATGGTTTCTTTTATTTGTACGCACCTAGTTATTAGTATTTTAGATTAGGTTTAGATTAGGATCCCGAAGATGGAGAAGGCGTGAAGATGGTGGAAGTTGATGTCCACTCCGACTGTTGCCATGTAATATTCTTTTGTTCCCGACATATGTCTCGGGTTCTATGTATTGTATAAAACCCGACGAGTTGCGGGTTTCTTTCTTTTCTTTTTAATTGTCTCTCTTTTATATTTTTAGGACTGCCTGATAGATTACAGTTTCCCCTTGATTGCTTACTTAATGCCTTGCAATTTCAATTTCATTGGTTGTTTTCCTTTCTATTTTTTTTAGAAATAGAATAGCATGTAAATAATCCACAACGCGTGATCATTTAGTATAAAATTGACGATCCTGAAAAAAATAAAAAGAAATGCATGGACATGTTAGAAAAAACACAACATATTGTTTAGGTACCGAAAGGGCGCTAATAGCAATATTAGCGTAACCCAAGTCCCCAAACCTAGATATCTGATTGCGTAGGAATCGAGGGAACACTCCCAACCCTCGATTGGGTTTCTAGCCAACCCCCAAAGTTGAGGCTAGTGGCGACTCCCGTCTATTTTTAGGTTGTTAAATACCTAGATCATATAAATAAATTCGTTGTCACGCGGGGTATGAGTTTCAATGAAACTCACTATGGTTTAGCATACTTGATATGGGATTAGCCCAAAGGATGAAGTGATGCCATCCCAATGGGTGAAGCGTACTATCAAGAGGGCTACCATGGTAAAAGTACCATTAAATTCGATATCCACATTTGACTCCTTTTTAGGTGTGTCGCTTATGTGGGTATGGATCGCGACATTCCGCTGTCACGCGGGTACGAGCTTGGGAGAGCTCGCGATCTCGTGGAGGGAACTCATGAGAGGCTTGATCCAAAAGGCGAGGTGATGACGTCTTTCGGAATGCAAGCTGTGAGGGAACTTTCATGATCAAGTACCCCTAAATCCGACCTTTCCCCACCTTAGATATCATTTCGAGGGGGCGGCGAGATCGGGTCGCGACAGGTCAGAAACGAAAAAATGCCGACACTCGCATATTGTTCACCCCTGTTTTTGATTTTCTGCAAATCGAAATTCGTTTTTAATAGCGTAGGGTCGAAATTCTCGTCGATACAAGAAAAACGAGTAGCAGATCGCTGTCGGGGTCCGCCGAACTCGTCGCCACGCACCACCGAAACGAACTGGGGTGGTCGGCGCGTGCAACGCACGGTCCCCATCGAGCGAATGCAATGCACGTGCGCGGTTGCTAACGTGTGCCGCGCACGCATGTGGCACATGCTAGGTCGGTCGGTCCCAACCCGACCCGACCCGACCCGTTGACCCATTGATCTTGACCCGTTGATCGTTGACTTTGACCATTGACCAAAAAAAAATGAATGAGGAAAAGAATGAATGTGTTTTTTTTTTTTTTATCAATTAAGTCTATGTGGATTATATGTAATCCCTTATTTGTTCTGCATTTGTTGCAGGAACAATGCCTTCTTGTAAGGCGCTCGCACCTATTCGTGCAATTATAGATTAACAAAAGAAAAGGCTTTCTAGGTTGATAACTGAGTTGACTGATTATCGATGGGAGAGTGGTGACTTAATTGATCATGTTCTTGAAGTCTACCGTAAAATACAAGAGGTCATATGGAATGGTCGTCCCATGCCACATTCTGAGATAGTACGATTCTTCATGAACACTCTTCCACCAATATGGCAAGGAGTGTTGAATCGCTTGTGGGAGGTCAACAGAGCTACTATGTATAGGAGGCTTGTAATGACTTTTTATAAATGAACATTACCGGATTGAAGCCACAAAGACCGCAACCCATGGAATGACTTCAATCTAGCGGGGGATGAATGTGTGAAGGAGAAATCCTAAAGGATACCCGTCTGTTTTACCATGGCTGCCTAGAATGTCTAAGGAATTTAAAGAAGAAAAGATCAAGAAATTGAACAAAAATGAATCTTTCCCAGTTCATGTGTTGTCTTAGAGTTAGATGTTTTTGACTGATCTTTATGTAAGTATACTTTATGGACATCTTATGTAAATGTTTTCTACCTAATTGTTGTTGGTGTAGCAACTGATATGTTAATTGCATTATGTGAAAGCATTATTATTTTATCATTATTAGATGTCAAATATTATTTGCTTCTGTTATTATTAACTGTTATGGGTAGTTCATAAAAGTTTTTGTAGCTTCAAAGAATTATTTTGTATAAAAGATTATATTAATAATAATTCCAAGTTAGGATTTTTGGATAATGAATGGAAATATAGTAACATTTTGATTCTGAAACCTTACTTGAAATTATTTATTAATATGATGGGTTTGTGCAAAATGGATACATAAATGATGGGCATTAATAATTCGTGCATATGTGTCTGATATGTTCAGATCGATGGCTTCAGCCACAAAGAGCATAGTTATTGAGATAAACAAATGTGAGAAGCTCAACGGTGATAACTATAAAATATGGCACATGAAAGTCTAATATGTGCTGGAAGAGTAAGAGGCACTAGAAGCTCTTAACCTAACCATGGAAGTACCTAAAGATGGAAACACTACACAACATAAGAGAGATAATGAAGCATTTGCTGCATAAAAAAGAAAGAACTCTCTTGCTCGCATTACGTTGCTGAGCAGCATGGAGAATGATGTCATGCGATAGTTCAGGCACTTTGAGAATACCAAGGAAATGTAGGAAGTGTTGACAACAAGATTTGGTCATACTTCGGTGACCAGACTAAGGCAGCTCACTATTAGGTTTGACTCTTACAAGAAGCCTCATGATCAGACCATGAAGCAACACCTAAGAAATATGTCAAACATGATTAATGAGGTAAAAAATGATGGCTATGTCCTAACTGACGAGCAGCAAGTGCAAGCAGTGATTCGTTCCTTGCCTCAAAGTTGATAGCATATGAAGGTGTACCTGACCCACAATGAGAAAAAATTTAGGATGTAGTGCGTCATCTTGAGCTAAAAGAGGATTTGCCTCTTGGCGGCTAAGCCAGAAACTAAAATTTATCATGCTAATTCTACCTCACATGGAACTTTGAGCTCCAAGTGTAAACGTCCTGACTGGTTCAATAAAAGGAAAGGCAATGGAGCAAATACTTCAGGGAAAAAACCAAAGGTTAACCAACATGAAATAGGAAAGCGTCATCGAATGAAGAAGCTGACAATGATGAAGTGTTACAATTGTGACAAGAATGGTCACTATGCTCGCGACTGTTGTGAACTAAAGAAGATATAAACCCCTTGTACTTTTGAGAATTTTGTTTATGTATCAAGTTTTGTATTCTTAATCGAGTCTAATCATTTGTGGAATGTAGATTCGAGAGTAACATACCATGTAGCGAAGGACAGCGAATCATTTGTGGAATTCTGACAAGTACCAACTAGAACTAAGTGGATCTATGTAGGAAATAACTCCAGAGCATAAGTAAAAGGGCTTGGCACCTGTCAACTGAACATGCGTGGTGGATGCACTTTATTCCTACATAATGTATTATATGCTTCGGAGATTCGTTGAAATTTAGTGTATGTTTTAATTTTGGTTAAGCTTGATTTTAATATGAACTTCCATAATAGTTGTGTGAATTTGTATTTGGATACAAATTACTATGGTTGTGGTTATTTTCTAGATTGTTTCATTGTATTAAATATTGACTATGGTAATAATGCCAATGTTTGTTATTCCCTTTTCACTTCTCCTAATTTATATGATAATGATGTGAATGTGTGGCATGCTAGACTTGATCATATTGGCCAACAATGTATAAATAGACTAGCCAAAGAGGGCTTGTTGGGCAATATTGAAAAAATCGATTTGGCCATATGTAAACATTGCCTAGTAAGGAAAATGACAAAAAAACCATGTGAAAAATGTAAAAGAGCTTAATTTTCTTTGCATTTAATTCATTCTGACGTCTATGGTCCGATGAATGTGAGAGGAATGCATGAGATTGTTTATTTCATCACATTTATAGATGATTATACTCAATTCAGATATGTCTATTTGATTTCTCATAAATCTGAAGCATTGAGTTGTTTCAAATAGTTTATGAACTTGGTAGAAAATCAATTAGACAAGAAAATAAAAGTATTAAGATTCAATCGAAGTCAAGAATATTTATCTGATGAGTTCAAAAATTTATGTGATGAAGAAGGAATAGAAAGACAGTTGTCTATTCCATATACTCCTCAACAAAATGGTGTTGCGGAGAGAATGAACAAAACCTATTGGAAATGGTTAGGTCCATGATGGCACATGCTAACTTACCCATCACTTTTTGGAGTAATGCGTTATTAACTGCTGCCTATATACTTAACCGGGTGCCTTTCAAATCAGTTACTTCCACTCCATATGAGTTATGGACAAGTAGAAAATCGGACTTAAGTTTTCTTAAACCATGGAATTGTGCTGCCTATACTCATGAGCCTCTCACAAATTTGGAAAATTAGATCCCAAAGGAAATAAGAGTATTTTTATAAGATATTCTTAATATTCGAAAATGTGTGTGTTCATAGGTGAGCAGGAAAGTGGAAGTATAACTGAATTTGAATCACAGAATATTACATTCTTAGAGAATGGATTTCCTAAGAAGGGCAAAATGGATGAGGATTACTCTCTATTTGAAACCTTGGATCTAGATAATGAATTTAGTGGAGTTCATAAAGTGGGAGTAATATGAGAAGTGATGAATTTAATTCAACTCACTCTCAATTACAACCACATGATGAGACGATATCGTCATTATCTAATTCGAGTGGAAGCATGATAGGGAATGATGTACAAAATGTACAATCTCCCATACAACGAACAAGTCGCAAAAGTATTCACTATCGATGCTTTGACATTGAAGGGAAACTTTTACTGTTGTTCCACAAGATAAAGATGAGCCAAGAAATGTACATGAGGCTCTAAATTGCCCTAGTAAGGAAAAATGAATGCATGCAATGGAAGAAGAGATGGAGTCAATGAAGTCAAACCATTTTTGGGAACTGGTTGATTTTCCAAAAAGACGCAAAGCCATTGGGAACAAGTGAATTCTCAAAATAAAGCGTAAAACTGATGATTCAATAGAAAGACATAAAGTTCGCATTGTGGCGAAGGGGTATAATTAACAGGAATTTATTTATTATAAAGAAACATTTTCTCTTGTAGTAAGATTTACCTCGATTTACATTATTTTGGCAATAGTGGCAAGTATGGATCTTGAGTTACATCAAATGGATATAAAGACTGCTTTCTTCAATAGAGAATTAAAAGAAGAAATATATATGAAAAAACATGCTAGTTTCATTATTGAAGACCAAAAAGGAAAGGTATGTCGACTTTTAAGATCGATATATGGCCTTAAGCAATCGTCGAGACAATGGTATATACGTTTTCATAATGTCATAATGGCATATGATTTTACAATGATTGATTAGGATCATTGTGTATATATCAAAAGATCTAAAGATCAATTTGTGATTATATCATTATATGTTGATGATATACTAATTGCCGAAAACAATATGAAGTTTATTAATACTGTCAAGAATTGGTTATCTTCCAATTTTGAGATGAAAGATATGGGTGAGGTTGCATACATTCTTGGAGTTAAGATTTCAAGAGATCGTTTGAAGAGGTCATTATTTCTTTCGCAAGAAACATACATAAATAATGTTTTTGAACGATTTCGTATGCAAGATTGTAAATCCATAAATACTCATATTGTAAAAAATGAAAGATTGAGCTATAGATTGTATCCAATGAATCCACAAGAAAATGAACAAGTGAAACATATTCCCTATGCTAGTGCTGTGGGATGCTTAATGTACGCTATGATATGTACAAGACTTGACATATGTTTTGCAGTTGGAATGATGAGTAGATACCAATCTAATTCAGGTCAAGCACATTAGAAGGCCATTAAAAGAATACTGAGATATCTCAAGGAAACTGCTGATTACAAGCTGAATTACCAAGGAAAAAATCTGCGACTTAAATGTTATTCAGATGTTGATTGAGGAAGAGATTTAAATAAAAAGAAATCTACTTCTGGATTTGCTTTCTTACGGAATAATGGCGTCATATCTTAGAGTAGTAAGAAGCAAACGTGTATAGCCTTGTCCAAGATGGAAGCTGAGTTCATGGCATTATTAGCAGCAATACAATAAGGTGTTTGGCTTAAGAGATTTTTGGATCATTTAGGTATTATTGGGTATACTGCAAATCCATTATTGGTTAACTGTAATAGCCAAGCAGCTATAGCGTACACCAAAAATCCAAAATATCATGGCAAGACCAAACATATAGATACCAAATATAATTTTGTCAATGATATGGTTGCACGAAAATATGTGAACTTACAGTACATATCTACGCATAGAATGGTAGTAGATCCTATGACAAAGTCAATACCTAGAGATGTGTTTTGTGTACATGTAAAATCTCTAAGACTACGTAGAGGCTAATGTACTTAATATTGTAATTTCCATGAAGTGTTCACATTTAATGAATTTGTGTTTTTTCATTATTAATGTCTATGAATCTTTGTTTGATGTTTATGTATCTTGATGCTCGGTGCATTATATAAAGTTGAGAAAGTATGTCAGACGGATAAAAGATTAGCCCACTCACACAGGTAATTGCTTCTATTTACTATGTGATAAATAGAGATGAAATGGTTTTTATATTTATTATCTAGGTGATAATCGAAAGCTCGAGCTTAAAATACATATGTCACATTAACTGAGTCTTAAGATGAAAACATAATATTTATTATTTCCAAAAGTAAAATAACCTACATGTTTTACTTTATCTTTTATGATGCCAAATGTAAGTTCTGATGAATTTTGTGAATGAGTAGATATGTGAACTCGAGTTAGACATTGGATATATCTAAATTATCATCTATACGGTTTTAATGGTGTCGACATACGCTCCATAAGAAATGAGTTAATACCGTAATACGTATTTCATACTACGTATGCATAAGACGATCAATAAAAGTAACAAAAGTTTGATCTCAACACCACTACCTGTGGTGGCCCAGTTAGATAAGGCTCTCCAATGAAGTTAACGACAATGGAGGGGGTTGAATCCCCTTGGCCGCACGGGGTCTTAAATGCAATGTTGGGGTGGTGGGTCCTCCGCTAGCGTTGTCCTAGGGTTTACCCACTGGCTACCGGTTGTACGGGATTCCTTGGGTATCCAAAAAAAAAAAGGTTTGATCTCAACTTTTATGACGCGTGAAACTCTTGAGGAAAAGAGTTCATCAATTTAATGCTCTCATAACTCTTATTTATTTTCAAAATTTCTATTCAATGTTTGCTATCTTAGGATATTGTCAATGATTATGAATTGATTCAATCTAATGGAACATTTCTAGAAAAATAAGCTGAACTGAAATTGGAAGTTTGAAGGAAATGGGAAGATGGAATTTGAAGAATCACGTTCTTTGTATTCATTGGTCGACAAATTATGATTGTTTTTTGATAATTATAATTGTGAATACAACATATCATTGTTTAAAAAGAGATCAAGAGAGAGATATAAATGTGATCGATCGATCGATCTAGGGTACTGCATACTAAATCTACTCAGAGTGTGATACTCATTATGAGCTGCTATATATTCCTAACAGATGTATGACAACGAGCTCTCAAAGTATACTGATCACACGAATTATTCACCGGTATGAATGTTGCAGGGAGGTAAAAAAAATCATGTTTTGCCCACCATATATGAGTGAGAGATGATGGTTTTTTCTATGTAATGATGGGCCTAAGTAAGCCCGTTTGCCCATGATAGGCCTAAGAACCCAGCCCGCAGGTTGAGGACCCATGTATGAAGGGTTGAGATATGAAAGGATATTTTGAGGGGTTGTATCTTTTGGAATAGGCATTTTACGTTGAAAAGTTACATCTTTTCGGGGAGACGTTTTAAGAGATAGAAAGAAAAAGAGAACATACCTTTATGTAGGAACGTTTTCACTTTCTCCCCCTCCAAAAAAAAAAAAACGTACGTCTTTTCAAAGTTTTTCTCCTCCTAATAGAAACAGTACACTTCTCGGTAGAACAGGATTATGATTCTTCCTCGAATTTCAACATTGGTGTTTAATCTGTGACAAATAAGATATGCTCGATTTCGTAGTGTATCTTTGATCGGTGATACATGTGTTTTTTAGGCTCGTCTTCCGCATTCGTTTTAGATGTTCGATTAAGTATTGGAACCGGTTTTAGGGAATCCGTTATTCCCAACACACTCCATTCATAATTATCCATCATAGACACACACACACAAAAAAAAAAAAAGTGAATTTTGACTCGCAAATCTGCTTGGTCCCAAATGGGACATAGGTTGTTGGGAAACTTTTTTTTAAAATTATGTCAACCTAGCATGTGATGCATAGCTCTCAAGCTATACCAAGTCAATTCTACATAATTCGACTTGACTGGGGAATATAGAAGAACCTTTTTTTTTTTTTTTTTTTTTTTGGGAAACCGTTATATAATTACAAAGAAATAGAGGAAAAAAAAGTAGAAATGTGGTAATAATGTGGTGATTATCCTAGCACAAAAATGGCTAATATAAAAAGCTTAGGTTTTAAATTATTAGCAATCTCTACGTCACGTTTGTAGTTGAGCCCGAGAAGCTATTATTCTGACTAGGGGTAAGCATGGTCTGGGATGGGCCGGTCCGCCCCCTAACCTTAGGATCAATCCGCATAGTGCTAGTCCTCATTTTTTGGGACCGATGACTGACTCTATTGAGTTTGGGACCGAGGACCGTCCCTATTGAGCTTGGAATCGAGGACCGGATCGACCCAATGGATTCGGTCTGGTTCTAAGGTCAACCTGGGATCAATCGATAATTTTTTATTTGATTTTTTGTACTCCTTAAAAAAGTGATTGAAGACCGAATTGATCCATTGGGTTCGGTCCGGTTTCAGGTCAACCCAAGACCAATCAATAATTTTTTATTTCATTTTTTGTACGGCTCAAAAAAGCGATTGAGGACCGAACTGGTCCAATGAGTTCGGTTCAATTTCAGAGTCAATCCATGACCAATAAATAATTTTTTATTTCATTTTTTGTACTCCTTAAAAGGGCAACCTATGACCATACTGACCCAATGGGTTCGATAATAAGCGAGGTCAGCTAAGAAAGGCAAGTGGTGAAGGTCAAGTAGGGTGAGCATTGAACAGAATAAGCATCGAATGTCAAGCGGGAAGCAACAAGTCAAGCGAGCATCGAACGGCAAGTGGCACGAGTGACCCAAAGCGAGCGAGGCAAGTGTCAAGTGGTGAGCGAAGAAATTGTTTCTTTCGATTTTGGCAAATTGAAGACTAAGAGGACAAATAAGATAGAAGATAACGAAAACTAGAGGATGATACCATAAAGAGTTGTTTATGCCTTTTTGAACGCCGTGAGGACTCCTCACAAAAACATTTTGCTCATTGGTAAATTATGACTATTGACATCGTAAAAGACATTAAAAATATAAATTATTAAAGAACAATGTAAAATTACTTGAACTCCTCACTAAAGAGCAATTTAATATTGTTGACACCATTTAATTTAAGTTTTTCTCTATATAAAAAAATTATAAGTAACATATATTATATTATATATATATATATATATATATATATATATATATATAATATCAGAGTTTATCTCGGTTTGACTTACTCGAAACTCTCAGGACCGAGGACTCACCCGCACAGTACTGGTTTAGGAATTCTAGGACCAAGGACCAATCTAATATCTCTGGGAATCGGACCAGGACAGGCAGGGTTGGGCCGGTCCAGGGTCGGTCCAGGGTTAATGCTCATCCTTAATTTGACTTTCGCTTTTCCCTTTCACGACTTGAAAAAAACATAATGAAAAGCAGATAAAATGCTCAACATACGTCATTATTTCTTGTTCTATTGTAGTTGAGGATATCTTTTTGAACTTTTTCTACGAAAGAAAAGAAACAAAATTCATTTTTAGGGTTTCAAAAGATCCAAAACACCCCCATAAGTCCCCATCATCGTCTCGATCCAACCCGAACAAGTTATAATACACTTAAAAAAAACATCATGATCCAAGTCCAGTCCAAACGTATTCCTTTCGGGCGAGAGAACAAATGTTTACATTCTGATATCCTCCGAATTTTATCCGTCGAATTGGAGCACGAATAAAGAAATGGCCTTCCAATCAGCGGGCGACGCGTGGAAGAAACGTCCACGGCGTAGGATAGAGGAGGGTGGCCGGGGTGGGGGTGACGGAGAGGTGGGGAGCACGGCGGTGACTTCGAAAGCGAGCCTCCAGCACGAAGCGAAGTACCCGATTGGATTTATCGCAGGGAATATTTGTGTGCAAAAAAGAGGGAATTTGTAATGTCGACGGGGCACGGGGAAACGTGGCTATTTATTAACCATTTTTGTATAAAAAGAAAGCAGAAGAGATTGCTTGTACGGAAAAAAATTCATGAATGTCCATATCAATTGTATGTTCACTAAACGTTGGTATTTAAGTCGGAGCCTACAGATTCCCATTCCGAATGCATTATTGCTCTCTCAAATAGCCAAGAAGCGACTGATCCTTCAACACCGCCGCCGTCCGCGAGTAATTTCCTCAAAATTTAAGGGGAAACAAATAAAATAAGACCCAGACCCAATCGGAGGATAACAGATGGACATGGAATAGGTGAGGATGACGAGATGTACTCGTTACAATAGACTTTGCCAATATCGTGTTAAGGAAGAGCGAATCCCGTGTTGATGGCTGCGTACGGAATCGAGGATTTATGTCTACCGCGCCTTTCATGAAATTAGTGTTGCGAATTTTTCTATTTATTCGATGGACGGATTTTTCTATTATAAAATCACGATATAATTTTTCGTGAAATCACAAAGACAATGACTCATAGGCCTTCGCCTAGTGGCTAGAAAGGGTTGTCGGGCCTTAATCAGCAGCTCATTGCCAACCCTTAACAATAACAAGAAAAAAAAAGGAAAAATATAAAATAATGACTTATTAAATATAATTAAAAATTATCCACATTAATGACTTTTGGTTAAAATTGACAAGATGGACTTGGTTAAGGACTCAATTAACATAATTAAAAGGCTTAATGCTGAATTGTGAAAAATACAAGCAATTGTTGGGCGAGGGGGCAACAGGTACATGCATGCATGCATGCAGACAGAGGAAGTGCAGGCTGAAAACCAGACATATTTGGTGCTCCATTGGAAGTATCGCGCCCAGAGTAGCAAACATCGCCCGCCCCCACCCCATGACGAAGAGAGCGAGAGAGACAGAGAGCCAGACGCAGGCACAGGCATCTCTCCCCATTATTTCTCGTGCAACCCCTCCCCCGTCCCCCTTCTCCCTCTCTCCAGGCCTACGAGAGCTCACGAGCACCACCACCACCACCAACACCTCCTCGCACGCCGTACGACACGCCTGCAGCCAGGACGTTACGCCGAGACGACGCGCTCCCGAGGACGACTCGCTTACGAAAAGAAGGTACGTGTGTGTGCGGGTGTTTCGCCAATCGCTCCACACGCGTCGGCCTGAATTTGCTGAGACGTTAAGCTCGTGCCTCCCCTCCCCTGTCCCGTTCGCGTGCTCGCGAGCTCCTTTTATTCCTGCCGCTCTCTCGCTCTGCTTTTTGCAGCCAACACCGAGACTGATCGACACGCAGGGGTGCAGACGGATCGGGATAGAGAGGATGAGCTCCTGCGTCGAGAGCCACGACCGCTCGTCTTCTTCCTGCGGCAACATCAGAACTGGTGATCCTCCCGCTCCTTTTACTCCGTTTTGGCTCCTGCCTGTTGTATCTACCGTCGTTTGTTAGATGCTGTGTGAAGAGCTTGATGAATGGGATTGTTGATGTACTGCTGTTGCTGCCCGCGGGGCTTACGCGACTTTGGCCTTACTTTAATTTGAACGAGAAGAGCTGGATATGTCAAATGATTCTTTTCTCAATTCAATCGGTTTGCACTTGCGCCCTTCTTGGATGGAGGCTCTATAGAATTTCTAGCGTTCCCAGCAAATTCGTTGTTCTAAGTTTGAGAGACAGGAGATGATGCCACGTTCTTATGTTGAAGAAAAATAAGTAGACGACTTAATGGTTAATTCGCTCTGATTCGGTTCTAAGTCGACCGATCAAGTTCTCGTAAGAATTCAAATCCTGGATGGCTGCATGCTAAACAGATTAAAGGGATGTCTGTGATGTTCCCTCGCCGTCATTGCTCGCCTCCATTTTATTTCCGAACTGAAGTAGAATTTCTCTGCTGTGATGCAGGGAGAGGAGATAACTTGCACGAGCAACTATGGCACGCTTGTGCCGGTCCCCTAGCTTATGTTCCTAAAGCCGGGGAAACGGTGTTTTACTTCCCCCAAGGGCACATTGAGCAGGTACTTCCCTCCTGATTCTTTTGTCACAAGACATCTAATTTTGAGTCGTGGAAATAACTGGTGGTAAGAAGGCCACGGATGATTCGCTTGACGTTCAATTTACTTGCACAGTATATCTTTCACCTTCTCTTCCGATTGGAGTGATCTACTAATCGAAAGACCGTTTATCACTCAAAATCCGAACACTTCACCTTGCTTTTGGGTCTTGCAAAATGGGCACAAGTGTTGTTAGCAATGTTCAGACTAGGCATGCACTGACCATTACTCACTTGGTTAAGATTGGGAATTAGTTTCAAGCGAGATTTTTTGCACTAACTCAATTATGTCATCTAAATCAATATTGCGCACCCCATGAATTCATATTCTTATATCACCACAAAATGATTTTGGTCATTATGGGCTCTAGCCTTCGTAGTTGTTTCGGCAGTGGTTCTTGTCAAATGAAATGCCTAGTTTAAACACAATGCAAATCTCTAGCACAACATCGATTTGTACCCTAAGATTAGGGTTCCCTAATATGAATTCACCTCATTTGGAGTCACTCCCTCAATTATCAGAAAAATTGAAAGTTTTTTTTTGGTCAAAAAAAAGAACCAAAAAAAAAAAAAAGAGAAGCAAAAGTGTCCTAGGCTGCTCCTTGTACTTTTAGGCCCTTTCCGCTCCCTTTTATCTCTTTTTGGTACGAAAAGTTCTTCCTTTTTTCTCTATAGGCTCTCCCAATAATTGAAAAGAAGTTCATTTTTTAGTTTCTATATCATGTCCTTCTTATGGGCCGTGTGTTCTCTTTCATCGCCTCTTATTGGGCCTAGAATTGGACGTGAGCCACCGGCCCATCAGCTCGAAAGTGTCCAAGGCTTCCTTCCATCAAATTTACAGGAAATTAAGCATGAAGAGAAGACCAGGACTTTCTTCTTTTCTTGCTCTTTACAAATCTTGACTCGGCCTAAACCCGGGTTCTAATCTGAAATCGAATCGGCCCGAATTCGAGTCATACAAATTTTAACTTACACAACAATGTGCGGTTGGACAGCATTGACTTTCCATTTTGATTGAATGACAAAGCCGCATCGATTGATTATTAATCGAAGCACAACTTAATTTACTGGCCATTAGAAACGCATCCACAAATAATAGCATCTTAATCAACTCTTGTCATTGGACTAAACACAAATACCCGCTAACCAAACATTGTAATCACGAAACGAGAGAAAGAAATGTATTTACAAGTAAGATACTATTTCCTTAGTGTCGATGCCAAGCCACATTTATGTTTAGTATTTCAAGATGATAAATTACAAATTTGCCACCATTATGGATTTCTTTAGATGACAAACAAAACCTCCGTGCATATATATATCCAATGAAAATTATTGATATAGTTTCTTCATATATATGAATATTACCCATACATGATCCGGGAAATCTTCCATAGTTATATAAACTTACAACATAAAAGGGGTCTTTTTGAGATATGATGACGACTTTTGGTGTAATCATGAGATATTTTCTTATAAGTTACTTCATCTTTGTCCCTAGGTCGATGCCTCTTTCGCAGCGTATGTCACATGAATGATCACTTATTTTAGTTCTCAAAATAACTATAATGATGTAAAGATATAAACATGTGTTGGTCCAAAAATTTAAGAATATAAAGTAAAAGGATGATGACGTGTCAGCAGTAGCGTATGGAGGGTTTATTCGTTTAAATTTCCATTGGGTCATCGTAGGTTGCAACCATGGGTGTTTTCTCTTATTTTATTGATAGTTGTAATGATGGGGGCACACGTTAGGGCTGGGGGAGAAGTGGGAAAATGACACAATGGTTCCTAAATTTCGACTTAATGTACAATATTATCTCTAAACCTATAATTTATTCATTATGATTCCTAAATTATTGGTACATGTTCAATTTAATCTTTAAATTATGTGAAAATGATTTAAAAGAAATGACTACATTGAACATTTACCCATAATTCAGGAACCACATTGAACAAATTAAAAGTCTAAGAATGGTATTACTTATTAGGTCAAGGTTTAGTGGCCACATTACACGAATCAATAATTCAGAGATGATATTGCATATTAGATCAAAGTTAGGGATTATTTAAGTTCTCGACTCAAAAGCAAAAAAAAAAAAAAATTATATATATCGAGTATTTGAGGCCCTTAACATGAAGTGCGGTTGTGCATTTTTCCTATTTTAAAAAGTGCATCAAGATTTAATGAAAATGAATTGAAATTTCTCACTTTCCTCTATAAGTCATCGACTAGGAACAAGTCCTAGAATATAAATGAAATTAGATCATAGGTCGGGTGAAGTTCTTGTAGAGAAACAAGGTACACTATAAAAGGAGGTGTGGACAGGATAAACTATGATACATTTTCAACTCACTGGCCGGTTAATGAACGTAACATCATTTTCAACGTAATTTCACTCGAGCAAGTCTGAGTCTAAGAAAGAATATGTTTGCTTGGGTTCACCTAATGGGCAGTTCAAACCTTAATGAGTAAATTTCAAATGTAATTCAATATTTGCTCAAGGAGGATGTCAATTGGCATTATTAATTATGTTTTAGGTTCTTTGAAGGATCATGATTGTTCGTCTGATTAATTATAACTTATGTTTTATCATTTTTCTTCCTCAAAAAAATAAAATAAATGAACTTGTTCAGTGATGATTAGATAGATAATCTCTTGATGCTGTGGAAGCATCTGAAAATAATGCATGGAGAGCATCATCGTACTCGTCCACATGATGTAGATGGCTCGGAGATAGGAAGAGGAAAAGGAAAAGCAGACGTTGAAAACACTATAGTCACGACAGAGTACGTTTCCATGTATTTTCCGAAGCTTGGAAGGAAGAATGTACGGAATTTCATTTTTCTTGTATTCGAATAGGTTTTCTTGCAAGCTGGTATGTTGGACCTTCTCCACGACACTAATGCATCGTGCATGGAAATGAAATTATTTGTCTTGCTGCACGCATAGAAAGTACTAAAATTCTTTGGAATTGGATTGCTTAACGACGGTTTTTTTTTTTTTTTAAATATTTGAGCTGAAACCCATATGGTAAAATTGAAAAGTAAGTGTTGAAAATTTAAATACTAAATTTTAAGTGACGACGAATTTCAGTGGCAAAGATAAAAAAAGGACATCTACAAGTCACGTTTATGAATTTCTTGGCAAAGATGGAATGTCGGTCATCATCGGTAGGTTTCGCTAATAAATTTGACAAGGTTTTTGTTGTCAATAATTAGTGTCGCTGTCTAATGAATTGAGTCTATTGAGTCAAACCTTAACTAAGGTTATCAAATAAGCTCCATCTCAAGCTTTTAGCGCTTAATTGGTTATCAAACAGTTCATGAAGACCGTGAAACATCATGTACAGACCTCATGCCATCTTCTTTTTTTTCTTCTTTTTTTCCTTTTTCTTTTTCTTTTCTTGGAGACGGGATCGAGGCCTATATAATTGAGATAAATTTTTTCATTCCAAAAAATGCAACTGTCAACAAAATCATTATAGGAAAAAAAAAGGGTGAAAATGGAAAGGAGGAGATCCTTTTCGTGTCCCAATTCGATCCTATCCAAATCCAACCTAAATAACCTCTCATGAAGATTAATATATGGATCCACCACACACACACACATATATTAAAGTCTCTTCGTCAACAAAGACGATCCGACTCAATTCTTTTCCTTGTGTAACATATACACGAGGATAATACTTTATGCTAAAGTCTCTTCATCAACAAACACGATCGGACTCAATCCTTATCCAACAAGGTCCCTCCCTTTAGACCACATTTAAAAGTTCACACACGACCTTTTCTCCAAAAGGCATTGCACATTAAAGTTCTTGTTGGGCACGGTGTCAACCTCGGAAAGTCAATGATAAAATAGACAACTGGCCCCCCAACAAAAACAACAAAAATTTAAATAAATGAATAAAAACAAACTACCAAAGAATAAAATAAAATGAAAAGACGAAACAAACGCTATTCGAGACCGTACTAATCATTTTTGCAATTGTGGTGCCGAATGTTTCGAGAGCGTCAGTAGAAGTAACCAAATCAAAAAATATATATTATAATTTCTAGCAAACTCATTTTTATTCTTATGAAAGATAAATTATTTTTAACCACACACATTTAATCAGTGCTCCCGAATCACCCATTGACACGATCTATTATATTTAAGCCGACAGAATTTTAGCTGTCCATGTAATTACGAAATCAGTCAGATACCACACCATTGCATGCTGTCACTTGTTGACCTATCCATAATGATTAGATTCGCAACAACTCGAGCAAATTTGATTTCGAGCGCTATATGCCGACAAGTTAGCAAGTAATTCAGTAACTCCTTCGTCCAAACGGGAAGATTGATTGATGTTCGACCAAAAAAAAAAAAAAAAACGGGAAGATTGATGAAAAAAAAGTTATAATTATTTTCCACGTTTACGCTTTTGTAGAAGTATGACCAACCATCATGAAGTGAAGCACTTCTTGCTTGTTAGAAAAGTCCTAGACGTAAGCTTTTAAGGTTGTTGATGGGTCAGTCAAAAGCTTCATTTAGTGCATACATAGGACCCAATGTTCCTTCCATAAGTTTGCAACACCTGTATTATCAAGCTACCAACGCTGAAAAGGATAAGTATCACGTGTGTTAGATTATTTAAATAATAAATTAATTATTCATTTAATAACCTAAACTTTTAAAATGAACATTTCATCTCTTTTGTTTGTAATTAGCACATTCGTCTTTACTATGGCGTCATTCTTCTAATATTTCTTATTCGGATGCTGCTTTATATATGTTTTCCATCACTTTTTTTTTTCCTTTGGTTTTATTCAAATGCCGCTTCATAGAGCTCACAGCAACCACTTAAAATCATCTCCTCGAAAGATGAAAGGTCAAATCTACAATTTTCTGAATGTACATGGTACACAACATTCTTTCCACAAGTTTGCAACGGCTATGTCATCACCAGAAGTTTGCAACGCCTATGTTATTAAGCGAACGACACTACAAAGGATGAGTACTGCGAACTTGCCAGCACCACAGAACCTTGCTACTGCCATGCTGCCTACGACGGGGCCGTCCCAGCTATGGCTCGTGTATCTTGTTTGTTATCCACTGAGCGACTCGCTAGAGATTGACATCAAATATTACAACTTAAATAAATAAAATAAAATAAAAAAGAACAAAACAATGAGATAAAATGAAATAAAATAAATAAATAAAAAGAAGAAAAAAAAAACTAAACTACCTAAGGAGACGGCAGAGCGATGGGGGTGGACGCTGCGACGCGGAGGTCGGACGGCCGGACTGGTAGCGGGCAAACCACCAGACGTCGGGCGGAGGGTGGCCGGCGTCGGAGCTCCGGCGAGGGCTGGTAGGCGACGACGGTGAGGGGCGTCACTAGCGGTGGTGGTGAGCAGTGGCGTCGGCGTCGTCTTCACAGCTTCTGGGCGGAAGCAGCGACGCAAGCTCGCTGGCGGAGGAGGGTTCTGGCGGCAGGCGGGACGGCGGCCGGAGGCGTGGTGGCGCTAGGGGACCGGCGGCGCAAGGGTGGCGAGTTCGGCAGTGCGACGCGGGCGCGGTGCAGGCGCAGGAGGCGCGACGCGAGCGCGGGGGAGCAGCAGCGGGGTCGGCGATGGAGCTGCACGTCGCGGGCGAGTCCGGCGGGGCGGCAGTGGCGGAGGCGGTGCGGGGTCAGGAGCAGCGGGCTTCGGAGCTTCGGCGTCGGGCTGGGCAGCAGCAGGTCGCAGGTGCAGAGGCGCGGCGATGGGCGTCGACTCGGGCAGCAGGGGCACCGGCGGGGGAGACCTGCGAAGAAGAACAACAACTGTTCTTCTTTTTTCCCTTTTTTTTTTATTTTGCTTTTCTTTTTCTCTCACTTCGGTTGACCTATCTCCTCACACGTCCCTCTCTCTGCTGTATTTTCAGAATTTTAAAAGCCAAAGCAAGACTCCTTTTGCTGACTTTGAAGAATGAATAAAAGGAAAACGAAAATTCACAAAAGACCACTTCCCACGTACCCTTCTTACAAATTCTTTTACTGCACGAATTTTTCTCTCTTAATATTTTCGAAAGTTGCTACCCCCGGTCACGAAAATTGTGGCTCCTTTTTATAATGATTTCCAAACGGTCATTTTTATATCAACGTGTTCGAGTTTCCATCTTCTGTCACATTAAATCAAGGCTGTAAATCGAAGCGTGATTTCGCAATCAATTCGATTTTGTTTCGATTTCTTCAATTTTATAAAAAAATATTGCCATTTATTCACTTGATTTTCAAATTGCTTCTGCATTTGACAAAATCCGAATATCCATCGAAATTCCAAATTTCCATGCATAATCAATCAAATCAATTTCTTCAATTTTAAAAGCCAAAGCAAGACTCCTTTTGGTTAACTTTGAAGAATGAATAAAAGGAAAACGAAAATTCACAAAAGACGGATTCCCACCTCCCCGAATTTTTCTCTTTGAATATTTTCGAAAGTTGCCCCTCGGTCATGAAAATTGTGACTCCTTTTTATAATGATTTCCAAATGGTCATTTTTATAGCAACTTTAGAGTTTCCATCTTCTGTCACATTAAATTAAGGCTGTAAATCGGAGCGTGATTTCGCAATCAATTCGATTTCGCTTCGATTTCTTCAATTTTGTAAAAAAAATCTTGCCATTTATTCACTTGATTTTCAAATTGCTTCTGTATTTGACAAAATCCGAATATCCATCGAAATTCCAAATTTCTATGCATAATCAATCAATCAAATCAATTTCTCCAATTTTAAAAGCCAAAGCAAGACTCCTTTTGGCTAACTTTGAAGAATGAATAAAAGGAAAACAAAAATTCACAAAAGACGAATTTCCACCTCCCCGAATTTTTCTCTCTGAATATTTTCGAAAGTCGCCCCCGTCACGAAAATTGTGGCTCCTTTTTATAATGATTTCCAGACGGAGTTTCCATATTTTGTCACATTAAATCAAGACTGTAAATCAAAGTGTGATTTCACAATCAATTCGATTTTGCTCCGATTTCTTCAATTTTGTAAAAAAATCTTGCAATTTATTCACTTGATTTTCAAATTGCTTCTGCATTTGACAAAATTCGAATATCCATTTAAATTCAAAATTTCCATATATAATCAATCAAATCAATTTCTCTCATTTTTTTTATTTTTTTTCCTTTTATTTATTCAAATGAAATTTTTATTTTCCTTATTTCCCTAGATTTGCTAAAATGAGGTGTCAACAGTTACTAGACGTATTCTTTTACTCATAATCAGTTCCTGGGAACAGAATAAAAAATAATCATTTCTGGTCAAAATCTATTCCCTGAAACAGAATCGTTGCCAAACGCACCCTGAGTGTCCTGAATATGCAGGAATTTTATACCTAGAAGCACAATTAAAATTCTTGAGAAGTTATACATTTGTGTATTGATAAGATCATTTACTATTTCTTGAAGAGTAATATAAAATCGATTTATTTTTGACATCATATTCATAGTTAGTGCATTCATTCTAGTTAGAAGCTCAAGCTCCATATCAAGAATATTGGGAAATCTGTTGATAGCGATTCTCCAGCGATGTGCCCAATTAGGTGAAATTTTTGAATTAGATCATGCTACTTTGGAATAAAATTTTCCATGTTCATCGATTTCTTTCTTGTATCGGCCGTCGCTACCCTTGACGATAAGCATCGGTTCACACGGGGGTCCATTCATTCTACGGGTGGCAATCAACGAATTCGACGGTCTGGATGGGGGGTACGTCACACATGTGCATCACACGCCGAGATCCGCCTGATTATTGACATTTTTCCCCATGAGGACCCACCAAGCCATGAGAGCTAACATTCAAAGCCCACATATAAGAAGCCCTCGCGAACATCTACCGACTTCCGTCTTCCTTCCCGTTCACACATCATCATCATCATCTTCCACACCATCGCGCCAAAGCCACAAAGACCAAGAGGATGGAACAGGAAGCCGCCGCTGCCGTCGTCGTCGTCGGAGCGGGGCCGTCGGGGCTCGCCGCATCGGCGTGCCTCAAGACCCTCTCGATCCCCCACGTCGTCCTCGAGCGAGAGGACTGCTTCGCCTCCCTGTGGAAGAAATATGCCTACGACCGCCTGCACCTCCACCTCCGCAAGCGGTTCTGCGAGCTCCCCCACATGCACTTCCCCCCGGACTACCCCGAGTACGTGCCCAAGGACCAGCTCCTCCGCTACTTTGATGACTACGTGGCCCGCTTCGGCATCGAGCCGGCCTACGGGAGGTCCGTGGAGTCGGCGGTCTACGACGAGGGGAACGGGAGGTGGAGGGTCGGCGCGAGGGACGTGGGCTCCGGCAAGGTCGTGGAGTACCGGTGCCGGTTCCTGGTGGTGGCCACCGGCGAGACGAGCGATGCCTTCATCCCGGAGGTGGAGGGGATCGAGAGTTTCGGCGGGAAGGTGATTCACTCGACCCGGTACAAGAACGGCAAGGAGTTCGAGAACAGCAGGGTTATGGTGGTCGGGTCGGGGAATTCCGGCATGGAGATCGCGCTGGACTTAGCCAACCACGGCGCAAGAACCTCCATCGTTGTCCGGAGCCCGGTAAAAAAGCTTCACTTGCTTTCTCATCATTCTTTAAAAAAAAAAAGAATCTCGTTTGCATCAATAAGGAAGGATTTCGTCTACATGTTTCCGTGCTTTTTTTCTTTTTTTGGTCGAAACATGTTTCCAATCTTGCCCGTTCCTTGTTGTAAAGGAAGAATCTACATCTGATATGACACGAGAGCAAACATCGATGTATGTTGCGCCCTGTGGAATACACAAAACTCATCTCGACACGTTAACCCGAAGGGACCGTCCGTCGGCACCCGTCGGCGAAATTCCCCACGCCTTGTCGTGACTTCATTTTCCTCGTCTGTTTCGAGATGCGCACATTGTAACCATCCGACGAGTGTCGGCGAACATCGTTCAAGGCCCCATTGCTGATACTGTGCACTTATCATCCGCAGGTACATGTGCTGCCGAGGGGGATCGCGAATCTGGGCCTGGCGCTGCTCAAGTATTTCTCACTTGGCACGGTGGACTCGTTGCTGGTGCTGCTGAGCAAGCTGGTTTACGGGGACATGTCCAAGTACGGGCTGAGGAGACCGAGCGAGGGTCCTTTCCTCATGAAGACCAAGTATGGCAAATACCCCTTCATCGACCTCGGCACTTGCCAGAAGATTAAGTCCGGCGAGATTCAGGTAACACGATTCGATCTCCACCTCACCAGCTCTCGACTTCCGATTTTGCGTCCAGCATGCGAGAACATGTGAAATTTCGTCGATTCAGTTGAAGGCCGGCGACGGTCAACTATAAATTTGGTCATTATTAAAAACAAGTAGTCAGCTTGTAATAATATTTTATGGCGGTAGCAACAGAAATAGTAAAAAAAGAAGGGATGATGGTCTTCGAAGCTTATCTTAATTTGCAAGTAAGACTAACATATAGTGAGTAGTTCTGGCGTGCCCCACCGGTGTGACAATTTTTTTCCCACGAGCGACCTTGTTTACAATCGATGGTTTGCGAAAGATTTAGTGGTTAAAACCCTAAATTGACGAAGAACTAGACTGTTTATATAAAGTTTTATTTATTCTGGCGGCTTACGTTCTATTTTACTCAAGTAGTCCTGCATCTATTATATGGATACCGGTTCAATTTTAAATTTCTCATTTTTTGCAAATTCAATTCTGTACGAAATTCTAGTGCACTCCTTCGAGGCAACCACTTGAAGGATTTTCAGCCGAGATTGATCGGAATAATTGTATTGGAATCTCACGTAAAAGTTTATGACTCGGTTAGTAAAATTGAAAAATTTAGGATTAATCTGACATATGCATAATGAATTGAGGGCCGATGAGGTAGTTTCCCATTAAAATGCCATCCAGGTATGGACATGGACCGTCGTCATGGACTTTTGTGATTAAACTTTTGAACAGGTCCTGCCGGCGTTGAAAAGGATTGAAGGGGACGTGGCGGAGTTCGAAGACGGCAAGTCCCATCCCTTCGACGCCATCGTCTTCTGCACCGGCTTCAAGCGGTCCACCCACAAATGGCTCAAGGCACGCAAACTCCATCCTCACGAGATCGATTTCTTTATTCCAATTTTTATTATGTAAAGGTCTCCTAATTTTTATTTTACTCTATTAATTCCTTTTCCGTGGTTTTTGTTTTTGTATTTTTTATTTTCGCAGGGGGATGATTACCTGCTGAACGAAGATGGGATTCCAAAACCGAGCTTCCCAAATCACTGGAAGGGCGAGAAGGGCTTGTACTGCGTCGGGCTGTCGAGGAGAGGATTCTATGGAGCTGCTTCGGACGCCCAGAACGTTGCCGACGACATCAAATCCCAACTTTAATTTCTTTCTTTTTTATTTGATTTTCCCATTTTTCCACATGATGCCATTATTATTATTAATTATCTTACTTTGCAAAGCTTGGATTGAGCTTTATATCTGCGTCCAACGTAATATACTAATGCAAATAAAAAGGGAGGGTTTTTCCAAAACCTCAAGATCTTTCGCTTTCAAAGAAGTTTGAGAGGCTTTGGATTCTTCGCACGGGCCTCACAGCATAAGCAAAAGCCCACGCTGGTATGACTTTTCGGGGGGCATGTCAAGGAATGGTCCGCCCGAAAATTTGGGACTCCTCCTTAGAATTATTGAATTATTTCGAAATCTAGTGAAGTCCGACCGGGCACGAGGTGGCCGTGGTGGGGATGGGGGGTGCCCGGCTTTTGGCTAGGCATGGTCCATGCCCCCCACCCCTCACCCGGGCCCTCGGCACTTGCAATTACCCAAATTAGCCTTAGTAAAGATCAAAACTATCATCTAACATAAGCACTCCATTCGTAATTATCCATCATAGACACAAAAAAAGAAGTGAATTTTGACCCGCAAATCTGCTTGGTCCCAAATGGGACATACTGACATAGGTTGTTGGGAAAATTTTCTTTAAATTATGTCAACCTAGCATATGACGCATAGCTCTCAAGCTATATCAGGTCAATTCTAGATGATTCGACTTGACTCGGGAAAAGAGAAGAACCTTTTTTATTTTTTCTTGGGAAACCATTATATAATTACAAAGAAATAGCGGAAAAATGAGAAATATGGTAATTATTTGGTGATTATCCTAGAACAAAAATTCCTAGTATAAAAAGCTTAGGTTTCAAATTATTAGCAATCTCTACATCACGTCTGCGGTTGAGCCCGAGAAGCTATTATTCTGAATTTGCTTTTTCCTTTCAAGACTTGAAAAAAAAAAAAAAACATAATGAAAAGCATATAAAATCCTCAACACAAGTCATTATTTCTTGTTCCGTTGGAATTGAGGATATCTTTTTGAACTTTTTCTACAAAAGAAAAGAAACAAAATTCATTTTTAGGGCTTCATAAGATCCAAAACCCACCAATAAGTCCCCATCATCGTCTCAATCCATCCCGAATGAGTTATAACACATTTGAATTTGCGTTTGGTTCAGCATTTGCAATGGGCTTTGAATCCAATGCAAATGCTGAAAGTAATGCAGTTGTGTTTGGTAAAAAAAATTTGCAAATAGACTTTAAGTTAAATATGCGTTTGGTAAAGAAAACTTTCACAGTGGGCTTTGATGGGTATAATAATATATATATTTGATGGGTATAATATATATATATATATCTTTTTCTTTTTTTTAAAAAATTCAACTAAACCCTTCGCCGAACCTAGGCGAAGGGCTATGGTCGCCGACGAGCCAAATCTAGCGCCGGCGGCCGTCGGCCGAGGTTGCCCGAGGTCAAGTGACCTTGGCGAGGGTCGCGCGACCGCCCGAGGGATCCTAGAGGTCGCCCATCCTCGAGTGACCCTCGCGAGGGTTGCTCGACCCGGGGGCCTCGCGACCCGGGCGAGGGCCGCTCATCCTAGGGGCCGGTGTTGCGTGACCCTCGTGAGACCTAAGCGAGGGCCACCTATAGCCACGAGACCTAGGTGGCCCTCGCCTGGGTTTGCGCGGCCCCTGGGTCGAGCAGCCCTCGCCTGAGTCGCACAACCCATGGGTTGCCCAAGGACGAGTGATCTTCGGCGGCCCTCAGCTGGGTCGCGCGACCCTCACTAGAGGTCGCCCGAGTCGGGCGACCTCAACCAACAATCGCCTGCACTAGATCTAGCTCGTCGACGGTCATAGCCCTTCGCCGGTTTAGCGAAAGGCTGCCTCCTTTTTTAATTAAAAAAAAACAAATAAATAAACAGGGGCAAAATCGGAAATATGAAAAATTAGTGAGGGTAGTTTTAGAAGAGAAAAAATAATTTCAAGTTGAAAGCTGAAAGTTAGCAAAAAAAAATTGAACCAAAGGCAGCCCAAGTCCAGTCCAAACGTATTCCTTTAGGGCAAGAGAACGAATGTTTAGATTCTGATATCCTCCGAATTTTGTCCGTCGAATTAGAGCACGAATAAAGAAATGGCATTCCAATCAGCTGGCGATGCGTGGAAGAAACGTCCACGGCGTAGGATAGAGGATGGTGGCCGGGGTGGGGGGTGACGGAGAGGTGAGGACCACGGCGGTGACTTCGAAAGCGAGCCTCCAGCACGAAGCGAAGTACCCGTTTGGATTTATCGCAGGGAAAATTTGTGTGCAAAAAAGAGGGAAATTGTAATGTCAACGGGGCACGGGGAAACGTGGCTATTTAATTAGCCATTTTTGTATAAAAAGAAAGCAGAAGAGATTGCTTGTACGGAAAGAAATCATAAATGTCCATATTCATTGTATGTTTACCAAACGTTGGTATTTAAGTCGGAGCCTACAGATTCCCATTCCGAATGCATCATTGCTCTCTACGTATAGCCAAGAGGCAACTGATCCTTCAACACAGCCGTCCGTCCGCGAGTAATTTCCTCGAAATTTTGGGGGAAACAGATAAAATAAGATCCAGACCCAATCGGAGGATAACTTATAAACATAAGGTAGGAGAGGATGACAAGATTGACTCGTTACGATAGACTGTCCTAATATCATGTTAAGGAAGAACGAATCCCGTGTTGATCGTTGCGTACGGAATCGTGGATTTATGTCTATCGGGCCTTTCATGAAATTAGTATATGCAAATTTTTCTATTTATTTGATAAACAAATTTTTCTATTATAAAATCACGATAAAATTTTTCATGAAATCACAAAAATATATCTTTGCCCGAGGCTAACAAGGACTCGTAGGCCTCGGCCCGATGGCTAGCAAGGGTTGTCGGGTCTTTTAGTCAGTTCATTCCGACTCTTAACAATAATAAGAAAAAGAAAAGGAAAAATATAAAATAATGACTTATTAAATATAATTAAAAGTTATCCACATTAACGATTTTTGGTTAAAATTGGCAAGATGGACTTAACTGGCAAAACTTGAATTGGTTAAGGACTCAATTAAAATGATTAAAAGGTTTGAGACTGGATTGTGAAAAATACAAGCAATTGTTGGGCGAGGGGGCAACGGGTACATGCATGCATGCATGCAGACAGAGGAAGTGCAGGCTGAAAACCAGACATATTTGGTGCTCCATTGGAAGTATCGCGCCCAGAGTAGCAAACATCGCCCGCCCCCACCCCATGACGAAGAGAGCGAGAGAGACAGAAAGCCAGACGCAGGCACAGGCATCTCTCCCCCATTATTTCTCGTGCAACCCCCTCCCCCGTCTCCCCCTTCTCCCTCTCTCCAGGCGTACGAGAGCTCACGAGCACCACCACCACCATCACCACCACCACCACCACCACCACCAACACCTCCTCGCACGCCGTACGACACGCCTGCAGCCAGGACGTTACGCCGGTACGTGTGTGTGTGGGTGTTTCGCCAATCGCTCCACACGCGTCGGCCTGAATTTGCTGAGACGTTACGCTCGCGCCTCCCCTCCCCTGTCCCGTTCGCGTGCTCGCGAGCTCCCTTTTATTCCCGCCGCTCTCTCGCTCTGCTTTTTGCAGCTAACACCGAGACCGATCGACACGCAGGGGTGCAGAGGGATCGGGATAGAGAGGATGAGCTCCTGCGTCGAGAGCCACGACCGCTCGTCTTCTTCCTGCAGCAACATCGGAACTGGTGATCCTCCCGCTCCTTTTACTACGTTTTGGCTCCTGCGTGTTGTATCTACCGTCGTTTGTTAGATGCTGTGTGAAGAGCTTGATGATTGGGATTGTCGATGTACTGCTGTTGCTGCCCGCGGGGCGAATGCGACTTTGGCCTTACTTTTATTTGAACGAGAAGAGCTGGATATGTCAAATGATTCTTTCTTTTCTCTCTTCTTTTTTCTTGGGTTTGCTCAAAATTCGATCGGTTTGCACTTGCACCCTTCTTGGATGGAGGCTCTATAGAATTTCTAGCGTTCACAGCAAATTCGTTGTTCTAAGTTTTGGAGACAGGAGATGATGATACGTTCTTATTTTGAAGAAAAATAAGTAGACAACTTAATGGTTAATTCGCTCTGATTCGGTTTTAAGTAGACTGATCAAGTTCTCGTCAGAATTGAAATCCTGGATGGCTGCATGCTAAACAGATTTAACTGTGATGTTCCCTCGCCGTCATTGCTCGCCTCCATTTCATTTCCGAACTCAAGTAGAATTTCTCTGCTGCGATGCAGGGAGAGGAGATAACTTGCACGAGCAACTATGGCACGCTTGTGCCGGTCCCCTAGTTTATGTTCCTAAAGCCGGGGAAACGGTGTTTTACTTCCCCCAAGGGCACATTGAGCAGGTACTTCCCTCCCGATACTAATGGTGAGAAGGCCACGGATGATTCGCTTGACGGTCAAATTACTTGCACATTATATCTTTCAACTTCTCTTCCGATTGGAGTGATCTAATAATCGAAGGACCGATTTATCACTCAAAATCCGAATACTTCACCTTGCTTTTGGGTCTTGCAAAATGGGCACAAGTGTTGTTAGTACTGTTCAGACTAGGCATGCACTGACCATTACTCACTTGGTTCAGATTGGGAATTAGTTTCAAGCGAGATCTTTGTGCTAACTCAATTATGTCATCTAAATCAATATTTTTTTTGGTAAAGCATCTAAATCAATATTGCGCACCCCATAAATCATATTCTTATATTACCACAAAATGATTTTAGTCATTGTGAACTCTAGCCTTTGTAGTTGTTTTGGCAGTGGTTCTTATCAAATGAAAAGCCTAGTTCAAACACAATGCAAATCTCCAACACAACATCGATTTGTACCCTCAGATTAGGGTTCCCTAATATGAATTCACCTCATTTGGAGTCAATCCCTCAATTATCAGAAAAATTGAAAGTTTGAACAGCCAAAAAAGAACCCAAAAAAAAAAAAAAGAGCGAAGCAAAAGTGCCCTAGGCTGCTCCTTGTACTTTTAGGCCCTTTCCGCTCCCTTTGATCTCTTTTCGGTACGAAAAGTTCTTCCTTTTTCCACTATAGGCTCTCCCAATAATTGAAAAGAAGTTCATTTTTTAGTTTCCATATCATGTCCTTCTTATGGGCCATTTGTTCTCTTTCATCGCCTCTTATTGGGCCTAGAATTGGACGTGAGCCACCGGCCCATCAGCTCGAAAGTGTCCAAGGCTTCCTTCCATCAAATTTACAGGAAATTAAGCATGAAGAGAAGACAGGACTTTCTTCTTTTCTTGCTCTTAACAAATCTTGACTCGGCCTAAACCCGGGTTCTAATCTGAAATCGAATCGGCCCGAATTCGAGTCATACAAATTTTGACTTACACAACAATGTGCGGTTGGACAGCATTGACTTTCCATTTTGATTGAATGACAAAGCCACATCGATTGATTATTAATCGAAGCACGACTTAATTTAGTGGCCATTAGAAACGCATCCACAAATAATAGCATCTTAATCAACTCTTGTCATTGGACAAAACACAGATACCCACTAACCAAACATTGTAATCACGAAACGAGAGAAAGAAATGTATTTACAAGTAAGATACCATTTTCTTAGTATTGACGCCAAGCCACATTTATGTTTAGTATTTCGAGATGATAAATTGCAAATTTGCCACCATTATGGATTCCTTTAGATGACAAACAAAACCTCCGTGTGTGTCTATATATATATCCAATGAAAATTATTGATATAGTTTCTTCATATATGAATATTACCCGCACATGACCCAGAAAATCTTCCATAGTTATATAAACTTACAACATAAAAGGGGTCTTTTTGAGATATGACGACGACTTTTGTTGTAATCTTGAGATATTTTCTTATAAGTTACTTCATCTTTGTCCCCAGGTCGATGCCTCTTCTGCAGCGTATGTCGCATTCATGATCACTTATTTTAGTTCTCAAAATAACTGTAATGATGTAAAGATATAAGCTTGTGTTGGTCCAACAATTTAAGAATATAAAGTAAAAGAATGATGACGTGTCAGCAGCAGCATATGGAGGGTTTATTCATTTAAATTTCCATTGGATCATCGTAGGTTGCAACCATGGGTGTTTTCTCTTATTTTATTGATAGTTGTAATGATGGGGGCACACGTAAGGGCTGGGGGAGAAGTGGGAAAATGACACAATGGTTCCTAAATTTCGACTTAATGTACAATATTATCTCTAAACCTATAATTTATTCATTATGATTCCTAAATTATTGGTACATGTTCAATTTAATCTTTAAATTATGTGAAAATGATTTAAAAGAAATGACTACATTGAACATTTACCCATAATTCAGGAACCACATTGAACAAATTAAAAGCCTAAGAATGGTATTACTTATTAGGTCAAGGTTTAGTGGCCACATTACACGAATCAATAATTCAGAGATGATATTGCATATTAGATCAAAGTTAGGGATTATTTAAGTTCTCAACTCAAAAGCAACAAAAAAAAAAATTATATATATCGAGTATTTGAGGCCCTTAACATGAAGTGCGGTTGTGCATTTTTCCTATTTTAAAAAGTGCATCAAGATTTAATGAAAATGGATTGAAATTTCTCACTTTCCTCTATAAGTCATCAACTAGGAACAAGTCCTAGAGTATTAATGAAATTAGATCATAGGTCAGGTGAAGTGCATTTAGAGAACCAAGGTATGCTAAAAAAGGAGGTGTGGACCAGGATAAACTATGATACATCTTCAACTCACTAGCCGGTTAACGAACGTAACATCATTTTCAACGTAATTTCACTCGAGTGAGTCTGAGTCTAAGAAAGAGTATGTTTGCTTGGGTTCACCTAATGGGCAGTTCAAATCTTAATGAGTAAATTTCAAATGTAATTTAACATTTGCTCAAGGAGGATGCCAATTGGCATTATTAATTATGTTTTAGGTTCTTTGAAGGATCATGCGATTGTTCGTCTAATTAATTATAAATTATGTTTTATCATTTTTCTTCGTCAAAAAAAAAAAAAATTAACTTGTTCAGTGATAATTAGATAGATGATCTCTTGATGCTGTGGAAGCATCTGAAAATAATGCATGGAGAGCATCATCGTACTCGTCCACATGATGTAGATGGCTCGGAGATAGGAAGAGGAAAAGGAAAAAGCAGACGTTGAAAACACTATAGTCACGACAGAGTACGTTTCCATGTATTTTCCGAAGCTTGGAAGGAAGAATGTACGGAATTTCATTTTTCTAGTATTCGAATAGGTTTTCTTGCATGCTGGTACGTTGGACCTTCTCCACCACACTAATGCATCGTGCATGGAAATGAAACTATTTGTCTTGCTGCACGCATAGAAAGTACTAAAATTCTTTGAAATTGGATTGCTTAACGAAGTTTTTTTTTTCTTTTTTGAAATATTTGAGCAGAAATCCATCTGGTAAAATTGAAAAGTAAGTGTTGAAAATTTAAATACTGAATTTTAAGTGACAACGAATTTTAGTGGCAAAGATTATAAATAAATAAAAAAAGGACATCTACAAGTCACGATTATGAATTATTTACCAAAGATGGAATGGCGGTCATCATCGGTAGGTTTCGCCAATTAATTTGACAAGGTTTTCGTTGTCAATGATTAGCGTCGCTATCTAATGAATTGAGTCTATTAAGTCAAACCTTAACTAAGGTTATCAAATAAGCTCCATCTCAAGTTTTTAGCGCTTAATTGGTTATCAAACAGTTCATGAAGACCGTGAAACGTTGTATACAGACCTCATGCCATCTTTTTTTCTTTTCTTTTCTTGGAGACAGGATCGAGGCCTACATAATTGAGATAAAAATTTTCATTCCAAAAAATGCAACTGTCAACAAAATCATTATAGGAAAAAAAAAAAGGTGAAAATGGAAAGGAGGAGATCCTTTCAAGTTCCAATCCGATCCGATCCAAATCCAACCTAAATAACCATTCATGGAGATTCATATATGGACCCACCACACACACACATATATTAAAGTCTCTTCGTCAACAAACACGATCCAATTAAATTATTATCCTTGTGTAACATATGCATGAGGATAATACTTTATATTAAAGTCTCTTCATCAACAAACACGATCCGACTCAATTCTTATGCAACAAGGTCCCTCCCTTTAGACCACATTAAAAATTCATGCACGACCTTTTCTCCGAAAGGCATTGCACATTAAAGTTCTTGTTGGGCACGGCGTCAACCTCAGAAATTCAATGATAAAATAGACAATTGGCTCCCCAACAACAACAACAAAATTTTAAATAAATAAAAACAAACTAGCAAAGAATAAAATAAAATGAAAAGATGCAACAGACGCTATTCAAGACGGTACTAATCATTTTTTGTAATTGTCGTACCGAATCAAAAAAATATATATTATAATTTCTAGCAAACTCATTTTTATTCTTATGAAAGATAAATTATTTTTAACCACGCACATTTAATTAGTGCTCCCGAATCACCCGTTGACACGATCAATTATATTTGAGCGGACAGAATTTTAGCTGTCCATGTAATTTACGAAGTCGGTCAGAGACCACATCATTGCATGCTGTCAATAGTTGACCTATCCATAATGATTAGATTTGCAACGACTCGAGCAAATTTGATTCCGAGCGCTATATACCGACAAGTTCGCAAGTAATTTAGTAACTCCTTCATCCAAATGACAGAAGATTGATGAAAAAAAATTGTACTTATTTTCCACATTTACGCTTTTGTAGAAGTATGACCAACCATCATGAAGTGAAGCACTTCTTGCTTGTAAGAAAAGTCCTAGACGTAAGCTTTTAAGGTTGTTGATGGGTCAGTCGAAGCTTCATTTAGTGCATACATAGGACCGAATGTTCCTTTCACAAGTTTGCAACACCTATGTTATCAAGCTACCAACGCTGAAAATGATAAGTATCACGTGTGTTAGATTATTTAAATAATAAATTACTTATTCATTTAATAACCTAAACTTTTAGAATGGGCATTTCATCTCTTTTGTTTGTAATTAGCACATTCCTCTTTACTATGGCGTCGTTCTTCTAATATTTATTATTCGGATGCTGCTTTATATACGTTTTCCATCAATTTGTTTCCTTTGGTTTTATTCAAATGCCGCTTTATAGAGCTCACAGCAACCACTTGAAATCATCTCCTCGAAGACAAAAGGTCACATCTACAATTTTCTTGAAGTACATGGTACACAACGTTCCTTCCACAAGTTTGCAACGCCTATGCTATTAAGCAACTGACATTGAAAAGGATAAGTACTGCTATGTGATTGCCCGGTGGTCCCCTTGACACTATGGACCATGGTTGTTACTGCGAACTTGCCAACACCATGGAACCTTGCTATTGCCACCAGGCGACTGGCTGGAGATTGAGTGACGCAGAGGAAGCAAAAGAATTCCAAAAGATTGTGTTTTTTTTTTAATAAAGAAGTGTGGATTACAATATTTTAGACATCTATTTATAAGGAGGTCATCATCTAGATAATAACCAAATAAGTAAAATCTAATAACAAAATTGAAAAGATTTTTTTTTTTTTGTCAGTCTTACTCTACACTCACTCTCAGACTTTTGCCACGCCCTGCAACTCTTGCAGGGCGTGGGAGTTGAAACCCACTCTTGAAACTTATACATCACAACCCCATTCCCCCCCTGAGAAGGTGGGGATTTGAACCCCTCACCTCCCCTTCCATGTTGGAAGGGTGGCCACTGGGGCGAATCCCAGTGGTTGAAAAGATATTGATAAACTAGAAAATATGAAATCTAATAATAAATTAAGGAAGATATATATTGTAATCCATTTATAATTTTGAAGATCACACAAGATCACGCAATCCTCTTTGATTTGTGGGACCGCCCGCTTTTATGACGCTCCATTGTTTCCATAAAGGCATTTGCATATTGTTCTACATCATTAAGTGTCCTGACTATGTGGGAATTCTATACCTAGAAGCACAATTAAAATTCCTAAGGAGTTATACATTTACGTATTGATAAGATAAGACCATTCACTATTTCTTAAAGGGTAATATAAAATCGATTTATTTCTGACATCATATTCATAGTTAGTGCATTCATCCTAGTTAGAAGCTTTAGCATCATATCAAGGTTATTGGGAAATCTGTTGATAGCGATTCTCCGGGGACGTGCTTGTGAAATTTTTGAATTAGATCATGCTACTTTGGAATAAAATTTTCCGTGGTCATCGATTTCTTTCTTGTATTGGCCATCGCTCCCCTTGACGGTAAGCATCGGTTCACACGGGGGTCCATTGATTCCACGCGTGGCAATCAACGAATTCGACGGTCTAGATCCGCCTGATTATTGATATTGATTTTTTTCCCCATGAGCACCCACCAAGCCACGAGAACTAACATTCAAAGCCCCCATATACAAAGTCAGCAAAAAGGAAGCCCTCGCGAACATCTACCAACTTCCGTCCGCCTTCCCGTTCATACATTATCATCATCATCATCTTCCACATCATCGCGCCAAAGCCACAAAGACCAAGAGGATGGAACAGGAAGCCGCCGCTGCTGTCGTCGTCGTCGGAGCTGGGCCGTCGGGGCTCGCCGCATCGGCGTGCCTCAAGACCCTTTCGATTCCCCACGTCGTCCTCGAGCGAGAGGACTGCTTCGCCTCCCTGTGGAAGAAATATGCCTACGACCGCCTGCACCTCCACCTCCGCAAGCGGTTCTGCGAGCTCCCCCACATGCATTTCCCCCCGGACTACCCCGAGTACGTGCCCAAGGACCAGCTCCTCCGCTACTTTGACGACTACGTGGCCCGCTTCGGCATCGAGCCGGCCTACGGGAGGTCCGTGGAGTCGGCGGTCTATGACGAGGGGGACGGGAGGTGGAGGGTCGGCGCGAGGGACGTGGGCTCCGGCGAGGTCGTGGAGTACCGGTGCCGGTTCCTGGTGGTGGCCACCGGCGAGACGAGCGATGCCTTCATCCCGGAGGTGGAGGGGATCGAGGGTTTCGGCGGGAAGGTGATTCACTCGACCCGGTACAAGAACGGGAAGGAGTTCGAGAACAGCAGGGTTTTGGTGGTCGGGTCGGGGAATTCCGGCATGGAGATCGCGCTGGACCTAGCCAACCACGGCGCAAGAACCTCCATCGTTGTCCGGAGCCCGGTAAAAAGCTTCACTTTGCTTTCTCATCATTCTTTATAAAAAAAAAAAAAAAAAAAAAAACAGAATCTCGTTTGCATCAATAAGGAAGGATTTCGTCTACATGTTTCCGAGCTTTTTCTCTTTTTTTGGTCGAAACATGTTTCCAATCTTGCCCGTTCCTTGTTATAAAGGAAGAATCTACATCTGATATGACATGAGAGCAAACATCGATGTATGTTGCGCCCTGTGGAACACACAAAACTCGTCTCGACACGTTAACCCGAAGGCACCGTCCGTCGGCACCCGTCAGCGAAATCCCCCATGCCGTGTCGTGACTTCATCTTCCTCGTCTGTTTCGAGATGCGCACATTGTAACCTTCCGACCAGTGTCGGCGAACATCGTTCATGGCCCCATTGCTGATACTGTGCACTAATCATCCGCAGGTACATGTGCTGTCGAGGGGGATCGCGAATCTTGGCCTGGCGCTGCTGAAGTATTTCTCACTTGGCACGGTGGACCCGTTGCTGGTGCTGCTGAGCAAGCTGGTGTACGGGGACATGTCCAAGTACGGGCTGAGGAGGCCGAGCGAGGGTCCTTTCCTCATGAAGACCAAGTATGGCAAATACCCCTTCATCGACCTCGGCACTTGCCAGAAGATTAAGTCCGGCGAGATTCAGGTAACACGATTCGATCTCCACCTCTCCAGCTTTCGACTTCCGATCTTGCGTCCAGCATGCGAGAGCATGTGAAATTTCGTCGATTCAGTTGAAGGCCGGCGACGGTCAACTATAAATTTGGCCATTATTAAAAATAAGTGGTCAGCTTGTAATAATATTTTATGGCGGTAGCAACAGAAATAGGAAAAGAAGAAGGGATGATGGTCTTCGAAGCTTATCTTAATTTGCAAGTAAGACTTAACATATAATGAGTAGATCTGGCGTGCCCCGCCGGTGTGACAAGTTTTTTCCCAAGAGCGGCCTTGATTACAATCGATGGTTAGCGAAAGATTTAGTGGTTAAAACCCTAAATTGACGAAGAACAAGACTGTTTATATAAAGTTTTCTTTATACTAACGGCTTATGTTCTATTTTACTCAAGTAGTCCTACATCTATTATATAGATACCGGTTCAATCTTAAATTTCTCATTTTTTACAAATTCAATTTTAAAATTTGCGTGAAATTCTAGTGTACTCCTTCCGAGCAATTACTTCAGAATTTTCAGCCGAGATTGGTCGGAATAATTGTATTGGAATCTCGCTTTAAGGTTTGTGACTCAGCTAGTAAAATTAAAAAATTTAGGATCGAACTGACATGTGCATAATGAATTGAGGGCCGATGAGGTAGTTTTCCATTAATATGCCATCCAGGTATGGACATGGATCGTCGTCATGGACTTTTGTGATGAAACTTTTGAACAGGTCCTGCCGGCGTTGAAAAGGATTGAAGGGGACGTGGCGGAGTTCGAAGACGGCAAGTCCCATCCCTTCGACGCCATCGTCTTCTGCACCGGCTTCAAGCGGTCCACCCACAAATGGCTCAAGGCACGCAAACCCCATCCACACGAGATCGATTTCTTTATTCCAATTTTTATTATGTAAAGGTCTCCTAATTTTTATTTTACTCTATTAATTCCTTTTCCGTGGTTTTTGTTTTTGTATTTTTTATTTTCGCAGGGGGATGATTACCTGCTGAACGAAGATGGGATTCCAAAACCGAGCTTCCCAAATCACTGGAAGGGCGAGAAGGGCTTGTACTGCGTCGGGCTTTCGAGGAGAGGATTCTATGGAGCTGCTTCGGATGCTCAGAACGTTGCCGACGACATCAAATCACAACTTTAATTTCTCTCTTTTTTATTTGATTTCCCATTTTTCCACATGATGCCATTATTATTATTATTTATCATCTTGTATTTTGCAAGGCTTGGATTGAGCTTTATATCTGCGTCAAACATAATATACTAATGCAAATAAAAAGCGAGGGTTTTTCCCAAACCTCAAGATCTTTAGAAGTTTGAGAGGCTTTGGATTCTTCGTACGGGCCTCACAGCATAAGCAAAAACCTCAAGGTCAAGGAATGGTCCGCCCGAAAATTTGGGACTCCTCCTTAGAATTATTGAATTATTTCGAAATCTAGCGAAGTCCGACCGGGCACAAGGTTGCCGTGGTGGGGATGGGGGGTGCCCGGCTTTTGGTTAGGCATGGTCCATGCCCCCCACCCCTCACCCGGGCTCTCGACACTTGCAATTACCCAAATTAGCCTTAGTAAAGATCAAAACTATATCTAACATAAGCACTCCATTCATAATTATCCATCATAGACACAAAAAAAGAAGTGAATTTTGACCCACAAATCTGCTTGGTCCCAAATGGGACATACTGATATAGGTTGTTGGGAAAATTTTCTTTAAATTAAGTCAACCTAGCATGTGACGCATAGCTCTCAAGCTATATCGGGTCAATTGTAGATGATACGACTTGACTCGGGAAAAGAGAAGAACCTTTTTTTTTATTTTTTCTTGGGAAACCATTATATAATTACAAAGAAATAGGGGGAAATGAGAAATATGGTAATTATGCGGTGATTATCCTAGAACAAAAATGGCTAGTATAAAAAGCTTAGGTTTTAAATTATTAGCAATCTCTATGTCACGTCTGTGGTTGAGCCCGAGAAGCTATTATTCTGACTTTCGCTTTTCCCTTTCACGACTTGAAAAAAAAAAACATAATGAAAAGCATATAAAATCTTTAACACACGTCATTATTTCTTGTTCCGTTGGAATTGAGGATATCTTTTTGAACTTTTTCTACGAAAGAAAAGAAACAAAATTCATTTTTAGGGTTTCATAAGATCCAAACCCCCCAATAAGTCCCCATCATCATCTCGATCCATCCCGAACGAGTTATAATACATTTGAATTTGCGTTTGGTTCAGCATTTGCAATGGACCTTGAATCCAATGCAAATGCTAAAAGCCCAAAGCTACTTGGGAAATGCAATTATGTTTGGTAAAAAAATTTTGCAAATAGACTTTGAGTTGAATGTGCGTTTGGTAAAAAAAAAGCTTTCACAATGGGCTTTGATGAGTATAATATATATTCTTTTTTTTTTAAATTGAACTAAACCCTTCGCCGAACCGGGGAAGGGCTACGGTCGCCGGCAAGCCAGATTTGGCGCCAGTGACCATTGGCTAAGGTCGCCTATCCTTGAGCGACCCTCGACCCAAGGGCTGCGCGACCTAGCGAGGGCCGCTCGACCCAGGGGCTAGCGTCGCGCGACCCTCACGAGACCCAGGCGCGGGCCGCGCTGGCCACGAGACCCAGGCAGCCCTCGCCGGGTCACGCGGCC
The DNA here is from genome assembly GCA_014182575.1 of Eucalyptus decipiens. Lineage (NCBI taxonomy): Eukaryota > Viridiplantae > Streptophyta > Magnoliopsida > Myrtales > Myrtaceae > Eucalyptus > Eucalyptus decipiens. The sequence continues at coordinate 43,608,539 of CM024619.1, read as the reverse complement.
CTTAGGTCGAGCGGCCCTCACGGGTTGCCCGAGGACGGGTGACCTTCGGCGGCCCTCGGCCGGGTCATGCAACCCTCGCCGAAGGTCGCCCGACCACTGGCGAGCCGGGCGACCTCAGCCAACAGCCGCTGGTGCCAGATCTAGCTCGCCAGTGGTTGTAGCCCTTCGCCGGTCCGGCGAAGGGCTGCCTCCTTTTTCAATTAAAAATAAAAAATAAATAGGGACAAAATCGAAAATATGAAAAATTAGTAAGGGTAGTTTTTTAAGAGAAAAAATAATTTCAGTATTTGACAGAATGCTGAAAATCCAAAGCTAGTAGCGACTAGCTTTGGGCTTTTAGTATTTTGAAAGCAAGTTGAAAGCTAAAAGCTAGCCAAAAAAAATTGAACCAAATGCAGCCTAAGTCCAGTCCAAACGTATTCCTTTCGGGCAAGAGAACGAATGTTTACATTCTGATATCCTCCGAATTCTGTCCGTCGAATTGGAGCACGAATAAAGAAATGGCCTTCCAATCAGCTGGCGATGCGTGGAAGGAACGTCCACGGCGTAGGATAGAGGATGGTGGCCGGGGTGGGGGGTGACGGAGAGGTGAGGACCACGGCGGTGACTTCGAAAGCGAGCCTCCAGCACGAAGCGAAGTACCCGTTTGGATTTATCGCAGGGAAAATTTGTGTGCAAAAAAGAGGGAAATTGTAATGTCAACGGGGCACGGGGAAACGTGGCTATTTAATTAGCCATTTTTGTATAAAAAGAAAGCAGAAGAGATTGCTTGTACGGAAAGAAATCATAAATGTCCATATTCATTGTATGTTTACCAAACGTTGGTATTTAAGTCGGAGCCTACAGATTCCCATTCCGAATGCATCATTGCTCTCTACGTATAGCCAAGAGGCAACTGATCCTTCAACACCGCCGTCCGTCCGCGAGTAATTTCCTCGAAATTTTGGGGGAAACAAATAAAATAAGATCCAGACCCAATCGGAGGATAACAGATGAACATAAGATAGGAGAGGATGACAAGATTGACTCGTTACGATAGACTGTCCTAATATCGTGTTAAGGAAGAACGAATCCCGTGTTGATCATTGCGTACGGAATCGTGGATTTATGTCTATCGGGCCTTTCATGAAATTAGTGTATGCGAATTTTTCTATTTATTTGATGAACAAATTTTTCTATTATAAAATCACGATAAAATTTTTCATGAAATCACAAAAATATATCTTTGCCCGAGGCTAACAAGGACTCGTAGGCCTCGGCCCAGTGGCTAGCAAGGGTTGTCGGGTCTTTAGTCAGCAGCTCCTTGCCGACCCTTAACAATAATAAGAAAAAAGAAAAGAAAAAATATAAAATAATGACTTATTAAATATAATTAAAAATTATCCACATTAATGACTTTTGGTTAAAATTGACAAGATGGACTTGGTTAAGGACTCAATTAACATAATTAAAAGGCTTAATGCTGAATTGTGAAAAATACAAGCAATTGTTGGGCGAGGGGGCAACAGGTACATGCATGCATGCATGCAGACAGAGGAAGTGCAGGCTGAAAACCAGACATATTTGGTGCTCCATTGGAAGTATCGCGCCCAGAGTAGCAAACATCGCCCGCCCCCACCCCATGACGAAGAGAGCGAGAGAGACAGAGAGCCAGACGCAGGCACAGGCATCTCTCCCCCATTATTTCTCGTGCAACCCCTCCCCCGTCCCCCTTCTCCCTCTCTCCAGGCGTACGAGAGCTCACGAGCACCACCACCAACACCTCCTCGCACGCCGTACGACACGCCTGCAGCCAGGACGTTACGCCGAGACGACGCGCTCCCGAGGACGACTCGCTTACGAAAAGAAGGTTCGTGTGTGTGCGGGTGTTTCGCCAATCGCTCCACACGCGTCGGCCTGAATTTGCTGAGACGTTAAGCTCGCGCCTCCCCTCCCCTGTCCCGTTCGCGTGCTCGCGAGCTCCTTTTTATTCCTGCCGCTCTCTCGCTCTGCTTTTTGCAGCCAACACCGAGACTGATCGACACGCAGGGGTGCAGACGGATCGGGATAGAGAGGATGAGCTCCTGCGTCGAGAGCCACGACCGCTCGTCTTCTTCCTGCGGCAACATCGGAACTGGTGATCCTCCCGCTCCTTTTACTCCGTTTTGGCTCCTGCGTGTTGTATCTACCGTCGTTTGTTAGATGCTGTGCGCAGAGCTTGATCATTGGGATTGTCGATGTACTGCTGTTGCTGCCCGCGGGGCGAACGCGACTTTGGCCTTACTTTTATTTGAACGAGAAGAGCTGGATATGTCAAATGATTCTTTCTCAATTCAATCGGTTTGCACTTGTGCCCTTCTTGGATGGAGGCTCTATAGAATTTCTAGCGTTCCCAGCAAATTCGTTGTTCTAAGTTTGGGAGACAGGAGATGATGCCACGTTCTGATGTTGAAGAAAAATAAGTAGACAACTTAATGGTTAATTCGCTCTGATTCGGTTCTAAGTCGACTGATCAAGTTCTCGTCAGAATTGAAATCCTGGATGGCTACATGCTAAACAGATTTAAGGGATGTCTGTGATGTTCCCTCGCCGTCATTGCTCGCCTCCATTTCATTTCCGAACTCAAGTACAATTTCTCTGCTGCGATGCAGGGAGAGGAGATAACTTGCACGAGCAACTATGGCACACTTGTGCCGGTCCCCTAGCTTATGTTCCTAAAGCCGGGGAAACGGTGTTTTACTTCCCCCAAGGGCACATTGAGCAGGTACTTCCCTCCTGATTCTTTTGTCACAAGACATCTAATTTTGAGTCGTGGAAATAACCGGTGGTGAGAAGGCTACAGATGATTCGCTTGACGTTCAAATTACTTGCACAGTAGATCTTTCACCTTCTCTTCCGATTAGAGTGATCTAATAATCGAAGGACCGATTTATCACTTAAAATCCAAAGACTTCACCTTGCTTTTGAGACTTGCAAAATGGGCACAAGTGTTGTTAGCAATGTTCAGACTAGGCATGTATTGACCATTACTCACTTGGTTTAGATTGAGAATTAGTTTCAAGCGAGATTCTTTGCGCTAACTCAATTATGTCGACTAAATCAATATTGCGCACCCCATGAATTTATATTCTTATATCACCACAAAATGATTTTGGTCATTGTGGACTCTAGCCTTTGTAGTTGTTTCAGCAGTGGTACTTATCAAATGAAAAGCCTAGTTCAAACACAATGCAATTCACCAGCACAACATCAATTTGTACCCTCAGATCATCACAGCGTGACTTTCCGTCATTGTGGATCGTAGCTTTTGTCGTAGTTTCATTGGTGTTACTTATCCAATAAAAGTCTAGTCGAAAGGCAATATAATCCTCTAGCAGACTACCTAATGTTTTCTTATAGACCAGCTACCCCAGGAAGTAGGGACTGTTAGACTAGAATCCGTTCAGCTTGATATGCTTTTGCGCGTAAACATCTGGACCTCTTTTCCCGCCATGTTTTCAACGTGAAACTTATTGAGTGCTAGGACATATTAGTTTGGCATTCTCATTTCCTAGGAGAGTTTTGCACTTTGGTATCAAACTATCCTCCTCTTTCGCTAATGTCTGTGATTGTGTTGGATAAATTTGGTCTTAGATTGAGGCTTATACAAACCAGGATGGTGATATGGAAATGCCTATCTACAAATTGTCTTCAAAAATCCTCTGCAAGGTTGTTTGTGTTCAGCTTAAGGTATAGTTCAATTGTAGAAGACTTGCATTGATTAACCTTTTGATTTTTTTTTTATTTTTTTTTTGGGCACTGGCCACTAATTTTTTCTCTGATTCTTTATGGTATTAAGATCCATCTCTCTTTCTTGTAGGCTGAGATTCATACAGATGAAGTGTTTGCACAAGTTACGTTGATCCCAGAGGCAAAGGTATGTGAAACTTGGTACATCTTTGCTCCATCTTTCCACTTTGAACTTCGCACACTTCATGCAGGAGTGAGCTTCAAAATTATTTTTTGTAGACATTCAATTTACTTAAAGTTACAGAATCTTGGGCAAGTGATGAGAAGTGCATCCAGATGCTATTGCCATCAAACTAAATTAATTCATCTTTGGTGCAATTCACATGCTCTTTCCATTTGAAAGATTGGTGATTAATCAAAACTTTGCATTCTACTGGCAATTTTGCAGAAAGATGAGGTCAATCCTAACTGCAAAACTTCAGCAACACCTCCGAGGGACGATTCACGTTTCTTTGTCAAAATTCTGACTCAATCTGATACAAGCACGCATGGTGGATGCTCTCTTCCTAAGCGACCAGCAGATGAATGCCTTCCTTCCCTGGTTGTAGTCATGCAATGATGTTTTCCTTCAGTACATTAGCTGAATGCAGTAGGACCTAGGTTGACTGTTTTGGCTTTTAGGTACTGAAAATAACGACTTGAAGTGATAATGGTACAATAGTCCCAGTTTACTGGCTAAAATGATACAACCAAAAATTACAACATACAACTAAATAAAACATGTAGGGTTATGCATCAATTACAGATACATTATAATATCCCAACTATGGCTTAAGTGTGCTCAAGCTTATGCTGTCGATGTCATATGAAGGAGGGTTTTTCAGGTTATAGTCATTTCTGGGCAAATGTTCATGTTGTGATTGTTGTTACAGGACAAGTCACAGCACCATCCAGTTCAAGATCTCGTGACAAAAGACTTGCATGGGAACTTATGGTGTTTCCGGCACATCTACCGTGGTAATATAATTGAATCAAATAACTTAGTGCAGAAGAATAATTATGAAGTACTTGCTTTGCGTGCTCTTCTATGGTCGTTGCTTTTCTATTGCTGCTGCTACTTATGTATAACTCGAATGGTATCCTAAATTCCTATAATTGTATATAGTGGAACATTCAAACATCTACCATAACATCATCTGTTAGCTTAATTTTTAGATAAGTTACCATTGATTCAAAGTTCTATGTGGCATTAGAGCAACAGATCTTGTACTCAAATCTCTCGTGGTGCGTCCATCTATTACTTTTTATTGCTTTAATCTCGTGCCAAATCTTATATAGTAAACCATGCTTTCGTTTTATAGCTTGAGTATTTTGAATAAAGGTTGGCAGTGCTTCGTTCTTTCAACATATTAACATAAATAGATGACAATTCGCTTGGATACCATGATGATATACTGGGATCTGTCATTTTAAATTTCTAGTACTTTAAACTGAAAAGTCTCTTTGTGTGAGAAGCCATCAGAACAATCGTGCATTACTGAACATTCTGTGTGTATTTCTCGGATAAGGATCATATCGAATTCTTCTTGATACATAGATTTGGATTGGCACTCCTACTCTTAGTTTAATTCAGTGTTCATCTCTTGTACTCTACCAAAGTACTAGACAACGCGGTACAAGCAATTCTTTCATTGGAAGCACTTGACAACTACCACTGTGCTGTTACGTCAGTTATTTTATGGAATGTTAGATGTAATTACCCCTTACCGTGCGTGTCAAAATAAATCAATATCCTGGATTGAAAGATAAATGAACCATTTTTACAATATGAACCACAGTTTCCCACATGATTTCATCTTTTCATATCTCACTATTTTCCACGACGTATGTAGGTAAACCAGAAAGGCATTTGCTCACAAGAGGCTGGAGTGATTTTTTGACTTCAAAGAAGCTGGTCACTGGGGATGCATGCATATTCCTTAGGTTCTCTTTATCTCTCTCTCACACACTCTTACACCCGTCTCTGATGATGTCCCTGTGTCCCCACTTCTGGTTGTTTTGTTTAAGGGTAATACTTTTCTCTGCTCTTGCAGTGGAAGGGATGGAGATGTGCGCATTGGTGTACGCCGTCTGATGAAATCTCAAACGACCACATCGTCATCAATCCTGTCAGGCCACAGCATGCGCCATGGCATACTAGCCAGTGCGTTGCATGCAGTTTCTACTGGAACCATGTTTACTGTGTACTATCGTCCTTGGTAAACTATCTTCCGCATGACATGTGTGCAAGATATCTGAGAAACTGTGAGAATGTATCTCTAGTTGTCTAAGTGTGGACTACGTTCTGCATTCCACAGGGCATGTACTTCAGGTTTTATCATCGGTTATCAACAGTACGTGAAAGCAATGGCAAATGACTATTCCATAGGAAAAAGATTTAGGATGCAGTTTGAAGACGAATTATGTGGAGAACAGAGGTGACTTCTGGAAACCTTTGCCATTTGAATTTATTTCTCATACAAAAAAATCTCTGTTCGAATTCTTCCAGATAAGATGAGTTTGTAAACCACAATGTACTCAGTTTTTTGTCTGATCGAATTCTCACTCCCCAAAATCTGCTATTAGTATGCTTTCTTATTTCGTTTGAAATTTCTCAATTGATCAATGACATGAACAGGTTTGGAGGCACTGTAGTTGGCATAGAAGATCTCGACCAGATGAGATGGCCTGGCTCTGACTGGAAATGTCTCAAGGTAAAATTGTCCATTTCATTGTTGTTGAGATGTATGTTGCATGTTCAACATGCATTCTTTAGAGATGCTGATTTTCATCATCTCAAAAGTTCTATTCTTCACCTATTTATTGTATTGTTCAACCATTTAGGTACAATGGGATTCCTTACGTGTCAAATGTATATGCCCAGAAAGAGTTTCTCCGTGGGATATTGAGTCCCTAGATCCAGACGGAAAGAAGCAAGCTGTTCTTCCAACCTCACTAAAGAGGACTCGTCCATGTAGCTTACAGTTGGATTGGCCTCCTACATTTGTTATGGATGGTCAGTATTCCCTGTACTTTTGGCTTTAGAACCTACAGTGAATTTCACACCGAAGGGAACTTTCTGGGCAAACACTGAAGGAAAGCTAGCTGGGAGATTCCCCTCTATCTAACCTCTTCTGTTACTGATCGGTTTAGGTTCTCTTCTGCAGAATCCCAGTGGACTTCAGTTGCACCAAAGTCTCGAGGACAATCAGGGGTCTTTCAAGGTCAAGAAAAATCTCGTTTGCCAATTAATGAATCCAATCCGCCATGGCCATTACCATTAGTACCATGTTTCCACACTCCAATCCAACATGTCCAGTTGGCATCCCAACATCAAATTCACTTAGCAGTGCATAATGCATGTCATCAGCATCCTGAGAGTGCATTTTTGGTAGGTGATGGTGGTAAAAGAGAAAGTCCGGGTCCAGGTGATCACTGGCCTCCAGCATCCATCGCTCCAGGATGTAATCCTGTTAAAAGCTTGCCAGCACAAGACGTCATGCCTGCCAACTCCACCTCCCGGGAGGCACGGACGACTTTTGAAACAAAGGATGATAATGAAAAAACCCTTTCCCAGACTAATCGCTTTGGCAAATGCAAGGTTTTTGGTGTCAGTTTAGCAGATGACACCTCGGAGCTCCCTTCACTACAAGTATCCAACTCCAGTGAACTGTCCAGCCCTTCTTCAGTTCCTCCATTATCAAAGTCCAGCGACTTTGTGCAGGTACTAGAAAGTCTCAGACTAATTCTACTGTTCATGACAGAAAGAATTAGTAACTGCTGTTCAGGCACTAATAAAAGTTGAAATGCTATTGATAAGCTGTAATAAAAGCCGTGTGGTTTGAAAACTTCTGGCGTGAGATGCTAACAGAAAAATTTCCCTGGAATTGACAAACAACATCAAGACATTGGTATAGGCTTGTCATCAGTTTGAAATTCGAAACATGCAGTCGCTCGTAAGATTAAAAGATTGAAAACAATTCCCATATGAAGCTGTCGAAGCTAGACTGCTATCTGCAATTCATTCTTTCCTTAGAAGGCTTGTTCCAAAGGAGACGGCAATTCATTCTTTTTTATATTTTGCTCCTTGTAGATTCTTTAATGGAAAATTCAGTCTGCAAGGTCACTTTGAGAAAATAATCCCTCCTTCACATGGCAGGTTATCATAAATGAAACTGCTCGAGGAAGGCCGGCCGACCTCAGCCCATTTGAAGGCTATGATAGTTTCATTCAGGGGCTTGATCAGATGCTTTATTTTGGCGGAAACTTGATCGACAGAAGCAGTGGGTGGCACGTGGAATGCATGGATGACAACGGTGACAGTGTGCCAATACGGGATTATAACCAGTAGCCAACGCACGCTACTCACTTTTGTGATTACAGAACTATAAAATGGTTGCTCTTTGGAATAACACATGTCAACCATTTTTCTGTTCATTGTCACTGACAAGGGATTGTGTATGCAGGGAATTTGTCTCCACGGTACATCAAGTACTTATTTGCCCAAAGGAAGAAGAGCAAGGCAACCAGGGACCATGCTCATCTGATGTAGTTTCTTCCTAAAGCTTCCACCGGTCATGTCACTTGTGTGGTTCTTTCTCACTTTGTCTACTCAAGTTTATGATGATTGGGACTTGTTTTAGACCTTGTGCCGATGATGTGCGAGCGCATTGACAATGTCGCTGCTGATTTGTGCTTTCGATTGCTTCTGGATCTTCATCAATTTATATCAATAACGCACACTGTGCTGGAAATCTATGGTCGCTCCCTTGACAATGCATTCAAACTGCGGTCTCCTGAAATGCAGTTATGAAACATTCTTTGCAGAGGAATGCAGCAATGACACCCTCTACTTAAATTCATGACATGATTGAGCGGAAAGAATCAAAACAAGGTGAATGCTAAAGCTAGCCTTGAATCTCTCTTTGTTTGCATTCATCCACTGGTGTGTAGAACTAGGAGTCTGACCATCGATGACTTGCCAATGAGGCCAGAGCTTCTAGTTTTCATTACCGTCTGCTAATGCGTAGCTGAAGTACTTGGTGCCATCCGTGCAGCCTAACCTTGAATTGGATCTCTAGGGCGGGAAGGAAACAGCTTGATTTTCCTAGTAATTCTTTTCTAGGACGAGGGAAATTTACTTTCTAGTATCATTGTGTCTTCGCATATGTACTGCTTGACTATCAAAAAATGAAAATGAAAAATGAAACAGGAGTCGGACTTTTCGGTAAAGTTGATTTACCCATCAAGGAAACACCAACATTCAAGATTTATTAGCCAATGAACTTTTGGGAGAAACTAACAAATCTCTTGTTGTGGATTATTTGGATAATTATTGGTAGTAGTAAACTCGAAAATTTTAGCCAATAAATAATATTTTCATTATAAATAGCAATTTATGGCACTAATTTAATTCTCGATTCCTGAGCGAGAATTGGACCACCCAGGAACTGATCACCTTAATACATTCACTAAAAAGTCTATAAGAAAAACATTTGAAAATCAGAGCTTCAACAATTTCACGATCGAAACGACGTCGTCGTTCCCTCCCACCTTATCCGAAACATCTCTCTCCTTGCTCTCGGTTAGCCATGGCGTCTCCGCATCGTCTCTCGTCCTCTCGCCGCTAATACTCTCTCTCTCTCTCTCTCTCTCTCTCTCTCAGAGCAAAACTGCATCGCCGATGGCGTCTCTGATCTCCCACCTCGCGAGCGCCACCCTCCCAAACCGCAATCGCCTTCCCGGCGACGATCTTCTCGTGGCGACCGCCGCGGCTCCGATCGCCTTCCTCTCGCGCTCGCGCTTCGCTTCAAATCATCCGGTCAATCTCATCGCCTCCGCCGCGAACCGGTCCAGGCCTCGCGTTTGCAATCCTAAAAGCAGCGGAGACGACGAAGCTTCCGTCCAAGAGCTCCGGATCCCCGACCATTGGTTGCTTCCTCCCAAGGCGCGGGAGGTATTCGCTCTTTCATTGCTTTCTCTGAACTCGAACCGTCTTTGATTTGATGTTTTCTTGTTCTGACAACAGCCCGGAATCAAACGCACGATTGGATTTGCTCGATCGAATTCTCTCTACTTCGATGCTAAAAAGATTTTATCTTTTGGTATCAAGTAGAGATTCTCTCAAGTTTTTAGACTTTGGATATGTGCGATTTCAATGTTTTCCCAGTTACTTCTCGGCGGAACCAGTGAAATTTGCTATCTTTTTGCGGTTTTGGGTGCGCTTGTTTGTGAGAATTTTCATCCTTACTCCGGTACTCACCGTATTTCTCGGACTGTGGAAAAATTTTATATCTAGGAATCTGAGTGGCTCAGGGTTTCTCTGCATAAATGGCTGGACGACGAGTACTGCCCGGAGGAGACTAATGTCGAGATCAGCAAGGTCGCCGCGAGCGCGTACTACGGTTCCTTGCTGGAGAAGCAAACCGACCTGGGCGAGATCCTGTTGAACATGGCTAGAGAATTGGAGTCGATCTCCTACCAGGACAGCTTTCATGGGGCATTCTCGTCGGCAAACGCGGCGATCGATTTGATATGTCGGCGGATAGAGCAGTTGTAGTGGTACGCACTCTCATTGCTTCAACTAAGCAGATTCTTGTTGATATTTTTGCCATGTGGACTTAAATTTTCTCTTCCAGTCAGATTAAAACATCTACATAGATAGGGAAATATGTTGACAAGACTAACCGCTTCTAACATAGTCAATTTTCCATTGGTCTGGTTTAGTTGGCCTCGAGAATATGTTTGAGAGCATTGTTCCCGTACGAGATGTGCTAACTATCAGTTCCTGAGAGAAACTTGCAACCAAAGATTAAGAATTTGGGATCACTTAAATTGCGCTTGAAGAAACCTGATTAAAACAAGCTTGTGAGGAAATCATATCTGCAATCCCTACTCATTGCTTCATAAGGAACTGAGAAAAAACCAGGAAGGAGAATTCTATACAACTCTTGTTGAGAATCTTTCACTCTTACTTGGTATGGTTTAAGCATGTAAACCAACTCTCAGTGCACCTGGTCCGGTGCAGGCAACGCTAAACTCTTCATCACCGTGAAGCCTCCATCCACCACCAGATTATGCCCATTGACATACTTTGCATCATCTGATGCGAGGTAGAGTGCAGCATTGGCAATGTCGCTAGTTTCACAGTTATCCCCCACCAAAGCACCAGCATCATGTAAGATCTTCTCAATTTGTGAATCTTCTACACCACGATAGATTTGCCTCATTTCATCCATCACAAATGGGGTTGGGATGGCGAAAGGCGATATGCTGTTGACTCTGATGCCATACCTACAAATACAGGTGAAAAGGAACCAACTCACCAGGGAGAGCAAACTGGACAAAACTAGATGAAAACAAGAAACTCAGGGCAGAACCTATTAAGTGAAGAATGTTTCAAACTCGTCATAACAGACAAATATCAGAAGTTACGTTTTATTTCAAACAATAAAATAACATTTTATGGGAAACCCATGTGATCAAGAGCCAGAAGTATCTAGATGTCTTTTCAGACCCAAACCAACCCCATCCATGACTATCCTTACCTGCATAACTCGGCTGCAGCTGACCTCATTATCCCTATAACTGTGGACTTCGAGATGGAGTATGTGTGCTGTGCAGTTCCTCCAACCAATCCTGTGATGCTGGCAGTACAGAGGATCGAGCCAGTCCTGTGAGGGATCATCACCCGTGCCCCATGCTTTATTCCAGCGATGACGCCTCGTACGTTGATGCTCATCACCCGATCAAACACATCAAGGTCGAGGTCAGTGATGCTTGGTGGAGTGCGGCAAGCAACCCCAGCATTGTTGTACATGATGTCGAGTTGATTGAATCGGGAAACTGTGAAATCGACAGCATTTGAGATGTCTGATTCTTTGGTTACATCACACGGGATGAAGACAGAATCAGGTCCAAGCTCTTCAGCGGTTTCTTGGCCGAGCTGGTGCTGGATATCCGCAATCACAACTTTGGCACCATGGGTGACAAACTTAGCTGCAGTCGCCTTGCCTATGCCACTGGCTGCTCCTGTGATCAGTGCCACCTTGCCTTCTAGCTTCCTGTGGCATGGTATGAGAATTGTATTGCATAATAATGGGTTATGACTGTGTTTTGTCGGGGTAGGATAAAACAGGGGAAGGGTAAGCGATCAATAGTCTCTTCTCATGAAAGTGAACTGATATAAGTGAGTTACTTGTGTTCTGCTGACACTTACGAGCATTTAGACAATATAGAGTCAAAGAGGCAGCTTGGTTATACTTTGCAAAACGGAATATTATTTTTGTACGTTTGATAGTCCATGAAAGTCTGACTGTTTTTGACTTGCAATGGTAAGTAGAACTCTTGCTCGTGGACTCCTAGATATTGAAGTGCTTCAAGTGAATTTGCTCTGGTAGAATCCAAATGTTGACCATGGAGATGGCATTTAACATAAGATTAACCTCTACGTTCCATCGCTAGAGCTTCAATAGGACCTCACTTGAGTCGTTGCAGGATGAACACATGACCAGAGTCTTTTAACTTATAGACTATAGTGTGAACACAGCAGGGGAAAAAGTGCAGATGAATCGAGTTTGCGAATATAACCCAGGTACAAAAAATCGTACTTCAGATAATCAAGGAGAACTTGATCACACCTTCCTGTGTCAGTGGAGAATCTGCTGATCGCATTCTGATTGATTAAGCCGCCGTTAGTGAGAAGGGTTTTGCTGTCATTGCACATTTTAGAACTCACATCATGAAGGAGGAGGAGGAGGAGGAGGAGGAGGAGGAGCAGAAGAAGAAGAAGAAGAAGAAGAAGAAGAAAGAGGAGGAGGGTGCACACCTTAGAGCAATTCCCAGCTTCCTTCCGAGCATAGTTTCAACTGATGTCTCAGAGAACGATGAGATGGATCTCAGAGAGAGAGAGAGAGAGAGAGTGAATGAGAGAGAGAGGGAGAGAGATTCTATTGTGTTTATGGGAGAAGTTCTGTAAGTGCTCATGTGACGTTAACAGACACAAAAACAACAGGCCAACGCAGAAGAAGACAGCATCGTGACTGCACTGGTCCCCTGAAGACGTCCGCAATTTGTGTGCTGCTTTCGCTATGATTGGACGCAAACGTATCGAGGTAGACAATTTCGCTGTGACTTGAAGGAGCTGAGCATTTTATTCCCGTCGAATTGTCAGAGTTTGAAGGAGCTGGCATCCAATTGTGGGAACATCTTTTGGACTAAAAAGGAAAGGTGAGTGTTTTTGGTCATTGGTTAGAACTCGAAACAGCAGTGGTGCTCAGAACCCACCACAAGAACACGGAAGTTGATAAATGAGTACGGATCGATTGAAATTTGTGGGTGAATTTTGGGCAATTTGTTGATTGTGCTGTGGGGTGTGGTCCCTCCAGTTGCTTCTCCAAGGAGCCAATCGAAGGGGACGGATTAGGAATGACCTTTGTGTTTCTCGTGACATGGCCTTTTTGGGCGTGCTTTGACTTTCATTTTCTAATTTCCTTTTTACTTTCTTCTTTTTTTTTTGGGTCGAAAGAAAATTTTCGTTTCATATGAAAAAGAGGTGCTTAATTTGAAGAAAAAGATCCAAATCCCATAAAGCAAGTAAATTTGAAAAGAGAATCAAATTGGTATAACCTTAAGAGAATCGCTCATTTCACAAAGACAAATCTATAGCAATGTAACACAACCGACGGTCAGTTGTCGAATCTTGTATTATTATCAATGATGAGAACATGTCGAGAAATCCCTCTCAAGTAGCTATAGCTTTACCTAAAGGCAATATGTGTTTAAGTTTGATGTCCCTAGCATTGTCATTGTATAGAGACCACAACAACACCAAAAGGCTAAAAGAGCATAGAAAACATCTTTTACCGGCCTTTTGTCGAGCGTCGCCATACTTAGGTCACTCGATCTCGTAGCCCTTAGTTAGGGTCATTGCGGCCCTTGGAGATGATGAACCGTAGGACCTTTCGTTCTTCATAAAATATTACACCAAAAGTTACTAATTAAATGTTATTTACTTTGCACAAGTACACCTCCAGCCAATGATATTTGGAAAAATAACTTTGCATTTCCCCAAAAGTCAACCAAAGGCAATTAGTCCATTTGATTATCAAATAATATCTTTAGATCTAATGACCCTAGACATAAATAATGGAGATACAAATATAGCTCCACCTCAAATTTTCTTTTTGACTTTTTTCAATTGGGCTCCCTCTTCAATAAAGTATTTTGTCCAATAGCCGCATCATACAGCAAGGGCACATGTCACACCATGTGTCATTGTCATGCGTCAATGCGTTATCTCGTATGACTAATTCATAAAATATCCATTTCTCATTGTGTTGTCTTTTTCAATGTGAGGATATTTTCATGTTCATGTGATGATCATTTGACACCATGTAATATAATAAGAACAAGCGGTCCCTTAGGAAGATGAGCACGTTTTTTGAGCAGATGGTCACGGTAACGTATACCGTGTGGTTGACATGCAAGTGAAAATTACTTTTTCCATTTCCCAACAGAGGTGGCTTATAAAAGGGGCTCCTAGGCGCATAATTCTATTTAAAAATAGTAGATCTAGTCTCCCAGATAAGGGCATTTGGTCTAGTGGTATGATTCTCGCTTAGGGTGCGAGAGGTCCCGAGTTCAATTCTCGGAATGCCCCCCTACCCTTTCTTTATTCTTTTTTTAGTCTATTTTTAAAAAAATTTAATTAGCAGTTTCCAAAACGGGCTTAGGGTTCGTGACGTTTTTAGACCTATGAAAGCCCACAGGCTCAGAAAAGACACCCAGTTGAAGCTATGAACTTGACTGGGCTCCATCTTTATTCACTCTCCATCTTTATTCACTCTTTCTTCTTTTTCGACGACGACCAACACCATAAATGAATATATACCGTAAGTATTCATCTTCAACACACTCTTCGATAAAAAGCATATCTTATGAATAAAAGAAAAAACAAGAACAAGGAGAACCTTTCATGGGTTTGAAACTAGCAAGCGAGTAGTCACGTATGAGAATGTAAGATGGCAAAATATGTAATGATTATATAAGGAATCGATATGTCTTGGTTTTTATTAATTTTTTTGCAATTGAAGATGTGGCAAAATATTTCTTGGTTTTTATGTGTTTTTTGCAATTGAAGATGTACCTCATTCAAAAGTCATTTTCCAATTTTCTCGCACGATGGAGCTAGTCTACATTTAGTTTTATATCTAGGAGATGATGTGATTATCTAATTTTTTTTTCCTTTCCTTTTTAATTGGCTAGACCGACCTCGTGGTGGCTGGGCGAGGTCAAGCCTTGCCAAGGCCTGGCAAAGCTTTTCTGTTTTTTTTTTTTGCGCCAAAACAATATTTAGAGAAATGGCTGGAAATGTTCAGATTTTCTTGTTACCCATGGTTAATTGATTTATAGAAAGGACAAAATGACACATTGTTCTTCGTACTCATAATAAATGTGCCAATGGTTGATATAACGAGTATTCAATGAAACAGGAAGAAACTCCTTTGATGATGTGTAAGGACATATGTGTAAACTTGCAAGACTACTTTCATCCCTAACAATTCCAATTTATAGAAAAAAGAAACATTGTGGGTGATAGTTATATATCTAGGGAGATGATGTGATTATCTTCTTTGTTTTTTCCTTTCCTTTTTACTTGGCCAGGTTGACCTCATAGTGGCCGGGTGAAATCAAGCCTCACCAAGGGCCGGCAAGGATTTTCTATTTATTTATTGTTTTACACCAAAATAATATCTAGAGAAATGGTTGGAAATGTTCAGATCTTCTTGTTACCCACGGTTAATTGATTTACAGAAAAGACAAAAGGAAAATGGCACGTTGATTTAACAAGTATTTAATGAAACAGGAAGAAACTCTTTTGATAATGTGTAAGGACATATGTGTAAACTTGCAACACTACTTTCATCTCTAACTATTCCAATTTATAGAAAAAAGAAATATTGTGGGTGATAGGAAGAGAGAATGAGGGAAGGAGAAAGGGCAAAAAAAAAAAAAAAAGCGAAAAAGTGGGGGGGCATTCCGAGAATCGAACTCGGGACCTCTCGCACCCAAAGCGAGAATCATACCACTAGACCAAATGCCCGGTTATGTGATAATTCAGTTTTTACAATCATAATGTATGTAACAATTCAAATTTTTTCCGTTTTCTAGAATTTGCTGTCGGCGATACTCAGAAAAATCCTTGAGATAACCTTGATCCTTGACCCCTTACGTACCCTTTCATGTATGAGTTTTGCGTTGGATTCTCTATTAAGATTAAAGTATGTTTGTGAGTTAACACTTGAACTTAAATGTTTTAACATTTCACACACTTTTGAGTTAAAAATATTTTCTATCCAATGCATATACCGTATGACATGCTAATAAAAGGTTATAGTTCAATTTTATTTTTTTTTTTTTTAAATATGATCCTGATTGAGCAACCTCATTTTGCATGTCTAGAACATTAAACACAAGATAACGCCATTAATTGGAAGCGTTACATTGTGTTAACATATCACAGAGTATAACTCTTAATTTTATCTTGGTTTACTTGGGAATTTGACTGACTGGAGGATGTCCGTCCCATCCTTTAATGCGATGGTGATAGATTCTTTTAGACTTTTACTAGTCACCTAGTCTTTTCCATGTTCTCTTGTCCGACAAAAACTTAGGAGGGAATGAAGTCTTGTAAATGACTTCGAGAACTTCTTAGATTTCAAGCCCTTTTGGAAATGGTCGTAATATTGACCCGTGCATTGCGCGTCGCCGGTCTTGTTCCTTTGCCAAATTCCTCATCGCGCACTAAGCGGGAAGAAAATTTTGGGTATGATTGGAACAACCGAATTGGAATCGTTTCGGTGAGAAAATATATATTCCGCAAGTATAAGTACAGAGTCAACCTTTAATTAGAAGTTTTCATGTGAAATCAACGTGAATTGAAAGAATTAGAATTTCTCAATTTATGGAATGACCTTAATCTTTCTCACTAGGTGCACATCGGTCACGATCTAAGGTCACAACTTTCTCCATAGGTTGTTTACCGATTCAAGCTCGCCTCCAATCATCTCTCGATGCAAAGGTTGCAACCTAAGGCCCCAATCTTTGTTAAAGGTTATTACCTCATATTCGACATTGCCTCTCGTCGTCAACGAGGAACAAGCGGTGGAGAGGCGAGGTGCGGCGTGGTGGAGAGCCGAGGAGCTCGGGAAGGGCGAGCGGAGGTGGAAGCGGAGGGGGAGAGCGTGCACTGAATTGATGGTATTTCGTAAAATAAAAATAAATAAATAAATAAATAAAAGATAAGTTAGTCAATTTGAGGCAAAATACCCAATTTCCCCTTAACCGTGTAGGACCCATTTCCGAACTAGAATAATGCATCATGTACCATTTGGCCAATGATTTATTTGTTTTCCACACTATATGGCATGTCCACTGTGATCATCGGAAAAAAGATATTCATTCTTTAAAGGGAAAAAATCACCAAAAATCTTAAACTTTACTTAAAGTGATAAATTTACCCAAAACTTTTTTTTTTTGTGACATGAAAAACTCCGAAATTTACCAACTATGACACATTTACCCCAAACTTTTTTACATGACATAAAAAACCCTAAACTTCTATCCATGTGACACATTTACCTTAAATTATAGGGCATTTTGGTCGTTTTATTTTTAAAATTTTTCTTTCTTTTTTTTTCTTTTTTTCTTATTCTTCTCTCTTCCCTCCGCTGGCTATGGTAGAGGGAAGAGAGAAGAAGAAAAAAAAAAGGAAAAGGAGAAATAGAAAAAATAAGATGAAAATGCCCTTGATGGAGGTAAATACATCATAATTTGCAAAGTCGGAAGTTTTTCATGTCACAAAAAAAAAATTCAGGTAAATTTGTTACTTTGAGCAAAATTTGAGTTTTTAATGGTCTTTTCCCTTCTTTAAATATATTGTGTCAGAAATTTTCACCTTGACTAATATATTGTGAGGGGCGCCATTTGCATGTATTCAATAAGGTTTCATCGCCTTATAATGATAATAAGGTCCTTCAAGAAAATGGTGCACATTTAATCTTTTTTATGACATTTATGTTAATATTGGAAGATCAGATTACCGTAATTGACGGGTAATATGGAAGACCGGCCCCTCTTTATTCAACGGAAAACCGTCGTTGCCCTTTCGGGGAATTTCAGAAAAATTTTATATGATAAGGAAAGGGGTCGCTAGCTTGAACACTGAGGCATGTAATTATTATGATCGTGATATAAATTTGGCGAAATCACGAGTCAAAATTAGAACGCTATGCCGCCACAAAAGTCAAGATAAAAAAAAATATATATATGTACTGTAAATGCACTTTTTCATTATCTGAGGAATTGGAAGTCTGTAATTTCAAATATATATATCTAAATCATAGACAAAATTCTTGACTTCAACAACTTGAGATAGCAAATTGAGGAGAAAAAAATAAGTTGAATACCTGAAAATGATCTCGTGATTAGGATACGAAGTAAGACATTTGCTAGATGTGCATCTACATTCTTTAATTTCCCAATCTTTCCAACTTATAATAATGTAAACCAAGATAATCTTTATCAAGCAAAAGGCATCCAAACTTCAGAGCATCTTAAACCTCAAATCTTTGCCCAAAATTACCGATAAAGAACATATCTACTATACTTATGTGAAAGAATAGGAACGCACTAAAAATAACTAAAATGGTATCTTATTAAACAAAAGATAATACTATAATTATAAAGTAGTCGGCATAACTTTTGTCTTATCCGGTAAATCTCTCATAAAATCCAATTTTATTTTATTTTTAATCTCACAACTATTCTGATTCACCAGCCAAAACAATTCAAAATCACACTTCTTTCTTCATTGAAATTTTAAAAAAAAAAAAAATTCCTCTTTCACAGGTGCGTTTTTCTTTACTCGAACAAACGACAAAACTTCGTTGTTTTCGCGTGAACATAAGCCCCAAAATCAAGGGGGATTAATTTTAATTCCACAGATATTTAGCTTGCATAAAGACCCCACCCAACTGTTTTTCCTACTCCATTTAACTTAGCTTTTTCCTCCAAATTTCAAATTAGGGGATCAAATAGAGTCAACGGACCCCTAAGAGTCAAATCAGGATGTTTCCTACTTCATACCAAAAAGCTAACCTCAATTAAGATAAACCAACCACTAATAAATACCTCACGAGAGTAATTAGAGAGCCAGCCAAATTGGCGCTGAAACATGCGGATGGGTCAGAAAGCTCTCTCCAAACAACGTTTGAAAAAACGAAGTGGACGGTTGGATTTTGCACCGTGGAATCGCCAGCGCAACGACAATTTTTATATCGACACACGGTCGAGAATTCAGAAGAGTCAGACGCCGTGTGTAAACCTCTTCAATTTCCGCTCCCTTCTCTGTTCAACGGCTGCCCAATCTTGACTCCCTCTCTCTGTCTCTCGGATGTTTTCTTTTGTCGGCATGCAAGAACTAGGAAAGTGCTGCCTGCCTTCTATGTCCTACTTGTAGAAAAACGAGGCTTTCTCTTCCTTCTTTTTCTATCCTCCAAATATGATCTCGGGGCTTGCTTTCTTCGTCTTTTTCAAAATGTAATTTTGACGAGCCCAAGTATGGCAAGCAGTGTGTTTGGACCGTCGTGATTCGATGGAAATTTCTTGATATCAATTTAATTATAAACCTTTCAATTGAATCAATCAGTCATAAATCTTTTAAAATTAGTACCAATTCAATCCATCTAACTAATTTTTGATGGCCAGCACTAACGTGGAAGCCGACCATCTGGCTAACGCTCACATGGTAATTTTTAATTTTTATTTTAATTTTTTTTTTTTTCTTTTTTTCTCTTCTTCCTCCTTGGATTCCTTGCAATGGCCGACAAGCCTCCAGCGAGACTTGCTAGCCACTAGGCAAGGACCGCCAAGCCCTCGCCAACCACTGGGCAAGGGATTCGTGACCCTCACGAGCCACCAAAGGCTTGCTAACCATTGCTGGAGAAAAAGGCCAAGAGGAAGAAGAGGAAAAATAAAAGGAAAAGGAAAAAGAAAATTAAAAATTAATAAAAAAAATTCGAATAAAATAAAATAAAAAATATTTAAAAATTACCACATCAACGTTTATTAGTCGACCGGCATCGATGTTAGCGCTAGTCGGCTAATTTGGCTAGATAAATTGAATTAATATTAATGTAAAAATATTTATGATTAAATTAGTCTAATCAAAATTTTTAAAATTGAATTGATATCAATGTCATAGGTTAAACATTTTTTTTCCCTTGTAATAAGAAGTCGGCCCTTTAATTGTAGGTGAATTTATGGAAATCGAGGACAAGTCATCACAGTTCGGATGTGATCAATGACGTACAAAATATAATTAAGTATTGTTCTTTCACATAGCCATTTCCTCTCATGCTGTATGTGCAGCAGTTTATTAAAGAATAGAAGACCAAGTCAGCCATAACAATCCTAACCCCGTAGCCCCAAATTGACCCTTTTCTTGATCCGTGCTGCCCCCAAGTAAACAAACCCCAAAAAAAAAAAATAAATAAAAAAAAAGGGAAAAGCAAAAAAGAAAAAAAGAAATTTCCTTCCAATTTCTCCTCATTGGTGGGGCCATACACGTAGTAATCATTACATCAAGAGCTTCTAGACGAGACTCCGTTGTTTAATCAAACCAGTAGTTGTCAATACTCTTTTATTGCACAATTCAATTGCGTTGGGTTTCAATCATTTCTAGAAGGACGAGGAGGAGAAGAAGGAGCGCACATGGTTGGTTCCTCGCCATCTCTCCCCATCCTCTTTTTCTTCTTGGATATAAAGATTTCTGACAGCTTCCTAACAGAGATTACCGCCCACCACGAGATCTGAAGTGTCAAACAAGACAGGCCACATCATTTGGTGATGCCCCTTGATACAAGTAGCCAATTCCGATTTACAGCCGCCCTCGCCTTGAATCCTTCCTCGCTTCCTCGTTTTCCCTTCGGGGCATATAATGCCATGAGAAATTTCTCTACCCTTTTGCGGAAAGAGTCGGAACTCGCTTGACGACGACAGAGACCGGGCGCGGGCGATCGGTTGGAGGGCGAGATGGAGAACTGGATGCTGAGGAATGCAGCCGACCTGTCGTCCTTCTTCCTGCTGGAAGCCACCGGGGACTCCGAGGTCGACGGGAGGGATCCTGGGGATGAGGAGGTGCCGATGGAAGAGGACGACGCGGGGTCCTGCAGCTACGACTCATCCGACTGGGCCAATGCAGACGACGTCGGGGAATGCGATGTCGCGGCGTGTCTCAGAGACGGACATCGTCGCGAAGAGGATGAGGAGGAGTTCGATGAGGACGAGCAGAACAGCCCCGTGCAGCTTCCGGGAGGGGAGTACAAGTCCTGCGTCTCGGTGGAGTCGACCAACGAGTTGATGAACGAGAGGGAGAGGAGCAAGCTGTTTTGGGAGGCTTGCCTGGCTTCTTGATCTTGATCCGGGTTCGCCTTCAAGCGTTCAATATCCGCTTGAAGGTTCTAAATTCTTTTTTGCCTATTGTTCAGCCAATAATTTGCACATAGGAATGAAACGATGCCTAACTTACTGTCCAGCTATGCCTCCATGTTACATGAATGGAGAAGGCTTGATTCTTGCAAAGCTATTTTCAGTTCGAGTTCGAGCTCGAGTAAGACTCCCGATTGATTGCGCCTAATTCCTGTGAAATGCTGCAGATTC
This sequence comes from Eucalyptus decipiens, assembly GCA_014182575.1. Lineage (NCBI taxonomy): Eukaryota > Viridiplantae > Streptophyta > Magnoliopsida > Myrtales > Myrtaceae > Eucalyptus > Eucalyptus decipiens. The sequence continues at coordinate 43,587,071 of CM024619.1, read as the reverse complement.
TCTAGTACCGAGTGTCTCTCGCTCGAACAATCTTGGCTCGAAGTCGAACGGGATCATGAGCGCGCGCGCGCGTATGTGAATTCGGCAGCAACAGCTGCTGAACGTTGACTTGCATGGATTATTAACGTTACTCAAACTCGACCCGCTCGGCTTAAACTCGAATAGCCATTAAGGAAAAGCTCGGGTAGCTCACGGGCAATCGTGCTTATTTGTACCCGTGTCGACCTGCCAATCATCTTCCATCAGCAGAGCTTTGAGAAACATCCGATTGTTCAGTAGCAGGATGAATCTGCTAGGCCTTCCTTCTCCCTCTGCTAATTCAAATTGTTGGTCGGTTAGTTGCCTAAATTTCTTCTGCCAGTAGGTCAAATGCTCCACGCTATCATCATACATCCACGAGGGCAACCTATGACAAAACGTTACCGACACCAGAAGAATTTTATGAGCATCAGAAGAGGGCCAACTGCCAAATTTCTACAATTTTTCCCCATTATGACTCTTCATGACAGGTTGTTTCTTCCTATTTCCGAAAGACAACCTCGGTGGTCCAGAGTTGGTACCAAATGCAACCACCGTCACAAGTAGACAGTCCCAAAGACCCAAAAGAAAACAACTCCCGTGTCCCCAATTTATTGCAGCCTCCCTCACTTCATGACCGATGAATGCGAAAGGAACCGCTCATTTTGAGGCTCTCTTTCGTCCTAGTCCCAGGAATATGGAAATGAAAATGAATATAGGCAAGTCGCAGTCGCAATCGAACAAGAATTCCAACTAATGTAAATTGGACAACAGAAAAACCCCACTGGCAAAGGCACAATCAGTGGTAATTCCACCGAAGGATCACCAATTCTCCTTCTGCATCGCGTACAGTAGAAAGGACAGATCAAGACTCACCACATATCAATTTCACGTACAGATTGAATCGGGCAAGATTTCCATCACAAGGTTAGGATCATTGGTTAAGAAAACTACGAAACAAGCATGAACTTAAAAATCCACCACTAGCAGCTCAGCCCAATCACTGCTGAACCTAAAAGTATAATGTCCTAAAAAATCCACTCTAAGACAACAAAAAGCACAATAGGAAATAAGAGTTTGGTCAGACAACTGAGGGCATACAAGAGAACAAATCTACCATCTCCATGCTGTTCATCCTTTCGCATTCCTTCTGCGGACTCTTTATGTCAATGACTTGTGCTTCTCCTATCCTCCAACTTGTCCCAGAATCTTCTCCATTGCTAGTCGTCAAAGTGGAAGTCCTGTTTTTCCTATCAGTGAATGAAATAGCCGACTCATCATTGACATGCAAGCAAATTCTAGGACTTCCGTAGTTTTGTTCCACTTTGGTCGATGGCTTTTCAGACAAAACATTTGCATTTTCTGCATGATTGCATTCTTCCAATTGCCTCAAGAAGCAATCCTCTATTTCACTCAATGATCTGCCTTCGTCTTCTTCCACGCAGCTGCAGCTGTAATTTGCATCATCGTTGTCATCAAAGTCTGACGTTGGCCCTCTTAATTCACAGCTGGTATCCATCTCTTGCTGACTGTAATATTCATAATCGGATTGTTGCCCGGAGGAACAAGATGACATGGGTGAGTATCCTCCAGCAGCAGGAGGCTCTTCATGTTCTCTGAGAATCTTCATGATCAGAGTCTTGAGCAAGTTCATTACTTGCACAGCGTGCATCAGAGCTGTCAATGGATCGGACATCTACAGAGAAAAGAAGAATGCATTGCTTGAGTTCTTGCTCTTTGGAAGTTGAACTTCCTTTTAGTAATTCAACTTGATATCAGTATCATATTCAATTGTTAGAAGAATTACAGAAATCCTGCAAATTTGAGCTAGGCTTTCAGTATCCTAACGATGAAGGCAATAGTTTTTGAGAACTTATGATTACAGTTGTGGCTGTAGTTTATCTCTTCTAACCACTTTTCTCTTTCGTCATCTGAGTATCCTATCTCATCCTCCCCTCGCCTTGCAGTCCAAAATCAACATAGCCAACATGTTGATTTTCACAGAAGCATAAGGATGGTACTTGTCAAACCAGACCAATATCAGAACTTCTGAAAGATTTGATTAAGTACCTGAGTCATGTTTGCCGCGAAAACCAACGCGAAGTTTCATGCATTCTTTTTGTTGAACTCCTCTTCCTCGACCACATCAGCCATAAGACTGACAGCCCGATCGAGCAATGCCGACTTGGTTGGCATTAGCTGCTTCACTAGTTCGATGGATTCTTCTCCAACGTTGCATTGGAGAACTTGTTCCGGGGAAAGCCCATCGAGCACGCCAGAGGGGAGCTCTCGGAACCAGGCTATGATTAGACCTGCCAAACGGTGAACATTGATATCATCGGGCACAATGCCCTTGTTCAACTGGTCCCTCACATGCTCCTCTTTGCTGTTCTCCGGGTTTATGCGGAAAATTCCTTCGGCCTGCAGAACCAGATAGAGTTAGGGTGAGAACCAAGGACTTAAAACAAGAATTAGGAAATGCTTTGCCTGCAAGATAATATCAGTGGAGAGTGACTCTGTTAAATGTAAAGGAACAAAAGCTGATGGAGAAGAACGGAAACGGCACGTGTTGGAAAACAATAAACAAAAGGAAGCAGAGGACTTGGCGATGCAGCAAACTATAAAAAATAATGATCAACGGTAAAGATCTTATAATAAAGACCAGCTTGGATCGACATCAATGAAGGAGACGCTCGAAATAGAGAATGACATGGATCGCCAAGTCATGTAAAAGTGTGCTATAAGGTGTAATCGGTTAGGTGTATTCTGTTAAGGAGTAGCTGTATTCTGTTTTTCCTTGTAACCGAGATTCAGTTTTGTTAGTTTTTCATTGAATGTACTTTCTCATTCATATAAGAAGTGAGGAAGAAGATAGACAAGTGTGCGAGAGAATGAAAGGGAGAAAGTAGTATCTTCTATGAATGCTCAGCATCCTTGTATCAGATGAAAAGCTTCGATGGCAGAGGGTCTTGATGCAGAAGCTAACAAGAAAGATAGAACAGAGGAGGTAAAACAGAGAATCCGTACTCTTTACTATTTCAAATATGTTGTATTATAATGATACAATTGATATAATAAAATACAAGTCACTTCCAGAATCGATCATTATTTCATCTGCTTCTGCTCATCCTCGTATTGCCATCTGGTTCTTCATCTTCTCAGACTCTACCTTCAAACCAGTAAAGCCGCTCCTGCATGAGCAAAAGAATGGAAGGGACGCTAATGGAAGGGACGCTATTTCCCCCTGAATTATACGAGCACTGCATCGACCCGGCCGAAAGTCCAAACACGCTGTCACTGCAAAAGAGAAGACCTAAAAATTAAGCCTTTTTTTTTTCCCTTTTTGGCCAAGACATGCAAATCAAGTTCAAACGCAAACTTAACTGCAGATTTGAGCCCGCGGGAAAAACAGATTCGCGGTAAACCAAGAGGATATGGCGTAAAGGTTAGTACCACAAATGTCCGAATCAGAAAGGCTACCAAATAAGAAAGAACCAACCGACATAGGGCATGAAGTCCACACCTTTTCGTTTTAACCAATTTGTTTTTTTTAGGTAAGGACGTTTTAACCAATTTGTTGGTACCTTCTAAAGTCGAGACCTTTCAGCTAGTAAAGAAAGACTCTGACCTTCGTCGACGCATAAGCAAGCGACACAATTTCATTAGAAAAAGACACGTAGGACGATTAGCCAGAATTTACCATTGGAGATATTTAAGTTATTGTTTTTTTTATCAATATGATACTAAAGTGATCGCTCCAAAACTTTGGTATTGAAATTCAACGCAATAGGAAAGTTATAACATTTTTTATGATCTTTTTCCTTAAAATGTGATTCTTCTATTTTATTTACTCAGTAGATATTTATGTTAACTATAAGCATCATGGAGCATTAAAATGAAAAGAAAAAACAATTAAGAGGGATAAATGCAATAAAAATGACGTTAAACCAGTCTTGTAACCAAGGCGAGCCACATGATTATTTTAATGTGTAAACACACACACACATTAATTCTCTGTTGGGTTGAAATTTTTTTCTTGCCCTAGCCTTGGCAACACTCAACTTAATTTTAAATTTTCATGATCCAAACGTTACCTTTAACGGCTTGTTAAGATCGGAAATAAACATTTATTATTAGCCATTATTAGATTTTACATTTATTGAAAAATATTTTAACTAAATTAACAAATATATATTATATAATCCTACCTTTTTTAAAAAAAAATGAATAGATAATCTAAATGTATCCGCACTTAAAAAAGCAAAATATGAATCACTCAAATTTTTCGTAAGAAAAAAGGAGCATCAAAAGTGAGAAAATATTCGGTGGTTTGATTCCGTCAGGTCAACATCTTACGTGCCCGTATATATTTTTTCACTCAATGATATCTTGACACGTGTAAGTGAAAAATCTTCTCTCTCCTTCACTTCTGCTCTCTTCCTCCTCCATCCATAGCCGCCGACCTCCGGTCCTCCTCGGCCGTTGCCACCAGCATGGTCACCGGCGCCGTGAACAGGCCGACCGCCACCGCGTTCAAGCCGAGCCTGTTTTCTCCGTCTCGTCGTTCTCCAGATCTCGAATCTGGTCCGTCCATGGCCGAAATCGTCGGCGTTGGTCCATCCATGGTCGAACGCGTTCAGGCGCCGATGGCCGTCGGGATGTGTGAGCTCCGTCCATGGCCGTTGGGATCTCGACCTTGCCCATCACGCCATGGGCGAGCAGTCATGGCCAAATCTGAAGGCGGCTTCAGATCTGGGAGCCATGCCTTCAGTGCCACATCCACTGCTGAAGAAAGCACGACTTCAGTTCAAATCCGAAGCAGAGGGAGCGGAAGCGATGCTTTCTTCTCGAGCATGACCCGATCAGTCCAGATCCGAAGCCCCGCTGACGACCGAGCGCAGTTCATGGCTGTCTGGACCTGGAGCTCGCTGTCAAGGCTCACGGCCATGGACAAAGCCTCGTGAGCCATGGACGAGCTCGGCTTCCAGATCTGGAGGCACGACTCCAGTCCAGATCTGAACAGGCCGGGACTGAGCCGACCCCGAGCATGAAGAAGGGGTAGTTTGGGTCTATTGCACGTGACGCCGGAAGCAGTGGGGATGCTGGCCGAACGGGGCGGTGCTTTGTGACGAAGGAGGAAGCGCCGGCGGCCATGGAGGACGACCAGATCGGCAGAAAAAGGAGGAAGAAGAGAAAAATCAATTTTTTATTTTTTTATTTCACCTCAGCTGACACTTTTCGATTTGTCATTGGGCATAAGTTAAAAACGCACGCCACGTCAGCAATTGACGTGGCGGTTGGCAACCCCTAAATATTTTCTCGTTGAAACCGAACCGGCAGAACCGAACCCTTCACCCGCCGATCTCTAAACAGAAAGCGGAGCGGCGGAACTGCGAAGGCGGCGGAGCAGCTCGCGGTCTCCAACCCTAAACTCTTGCCGCCGCCGCCCAGAACCCTAGCTTGAAAATACATCGCTCCACCGGCCATGGCGGGGGGCAAGCTGAGGAAGGACAAGCCCAGGGCCAGCGGCAAGGCGGCCTCGGCGGCGCCGTACCAGGGGGGCATCTCCTTCCACAAGTCCAAGGGCCAGCACATCCTGAAGAACCCGCTCCTGGTCGACTCCATCGTCCAGAAGTCCGGCATCAAGGCCACCGACGTCGTCCTCGAGATCGGCCCCGGTACCGGTAACCTCACCAAGAAGCTCCTCGACGCCGGCAAGTCCGTCGTAGCCGTCGAGCTCGACCCCCGCATGGTCCTCGAGCTCCAGCGCCGGTTCCAGGGCACGCCCTACTCGCACCGCTTGAAGGTAAATTGAATTGGAATCGGAATCTGTTTCTCTCTTTTGATTTCCCTCGGGAAGGGTATTGGATTTCGTCGGTGAAAGGAAGGGCCTTTGTCCGTGAATTTGCAATTTTGAGGAGACTTTGAGGAGTTCGAAACCTTCATATCGTATGCCTTTCCTTTTCCTTAACATAAGCAAAACGGTACTCCATAGCTTAGAAATAGAAGAATACAAATCTTGTAGGCTTCTGTGTGTTTTCCTATGGCTATCAGTTCGTGAAAGAAAAGGTTATGTTGAAAAAAGAAGACCCTTTCGGAAAAGAATAAAGAAGAGTACCATTTACATCCTACGGAGGCATGAGCAACACCTCGCAGATGCGCCTCACCGCCATTGCCCGTTGCTTATGCATCATCATAATTCTACATTGCGAGCTCTTTACTCCCAAACTTTCGACCAAGTCAAAAACGCCATCTCTTACTCTGGGGGCAAAAATACCCATCTTGGGCCAGCCATTCGTTAACTTTTCCATCCATGGTAACTAATGAGGATTTTGATGGCTTGTGAATTGAGTTGCGGAAGTTTGTGTACATAGCATCAACAAACAACGTTGTTTGGTTAGAAAACGTAAAAATTTTGTAGCTTCAATCTATATTTTGATTTGTGGAGAAGTCATGAGTTTCAATCTGTTGTGTTGCATCTTGACAAGATGGTAGAGCTTTATACAACCGATTGTCCAAGCTTTACCAGTATGACTAGTTTTTAGTGTTTTGCAAAAGGATCTAAATGAATGTTGCACACTAGGCGCGGACAATGAGAACACCTGAAAATTGTGCAACTTGGGCACTAATTGAATCGCTCGAGTCATGAAGATTATACGGCTGTCCTGCTTTTATCAGTTTCGAGAATGTATATCACCGCTCTTGATTGCATGCTTGTTCTGCTTCATTGGGAGGTGGAAATTGAGAGGCTGCTCTTTGATTGCTTTGTGTTCCTTTAAAGATCATTGTAATTTTTTCTTTGAAAAGGCTGTTGGGGATGATCGAAGTTTCTTTCTTGAAATTTCCATATACACAGGTTATCCAGGGCGATGTGTTGAAGACCGAGCTACCCTACTTTGACATATGCGTGGCCAACATTCCTTACCAGATCTCCTCTCCCCTCACGTTCAAGTTATTGAACCACCAACCGCCCTTCAGGTGTGCGGTGATAATGTTTCAGAGGGAATTTGCAATGAGACTGGTGGCTCAACCCGGTGATAATCTCTATTGTCGTCTCTCTACAAACACCCAACTGCGTGCTCGAGTCTCTCATCTCCTAAAAGTCGGAAAGAATAACTTCCGACCACCCCCAAAGGTGGACTCATCTGTGGTTAGGATCGAGCCACGAAAACCAGCTCCTGATGCAAATCTTGTTAGAGAGTTTGATGGGTTGATGCGTATATGTTTCAATCGGAAGAACAAAACACTTGGTTCCATTTTCCGGCAAAAAACAATCCTTTCTGTGATGGAGAAGAATTATAAGACTCTCCAGGTGTTACATCAATCACAGATTAATTTATCAGGGGATTCAAACATTGGAACGGACGGTTTGGATTTTGGAGATAATGGGGATGACTTGGGGATGGAGATCGATGACGGTGGAGACGAAATGGAGTTGGAGGATGGCGACGCAGTGGAAGTTTCGGAATTTAAGGAGAAAGTTTTGAATGTGTTGAAGGAGGGTGATTTTGAAGAGAAGAGATCATCCAAGCTTACGCAGCAGGAATTCTTGTACCTGCTCTCCTTGTTTAACAAGGCTGGTATACATTTCTCTTGATGAGAGTAGCAATTTTGAGGTATGCAGTTTTGGTGATGGTGAGTTTCATAGCTTTAAAATGTAAGAGTGAGGAAGAAGTCCATGTTGACTCATTTGATCAGTTAATTTTCTACATGAAGCAATTTTACTATACGAATCTTAACTCAGCAGCTCCTTATTACACCAGCTGTGATTACACTGCCTATCTCTCTACCTCTTTCCTACCCGTGCCTTTTTATCAGACAAACAGCACTTATTATGTTTTTTCTCTGTTCCTTTTTTCCCTTCTTTTTCGCACTGCTGCTGATGTCAGGTGTTGATGGTAAAAAAAGAAAAAAAAGAAAGAAGCAAGATTCTGTCTGGGGATTTAACATTTACTCTCTCTGAATCCTTAATACTGTTCTTATTATCAACTTTAGAGTTAAGTGAGGTGGGATATTATTGAAGGGGCACTGATATGGCTGAAACTTTATTTCAGTTGAGTCTTTCACAGTAACTGCCTAGAGGCTGGTTGAAAAGTGTGTTAGTCTCCAATTGCACACATGTTACTGCAGAAAACTAACACGACACGGTTCATGGGTTCATTGCATCTTCAACTGTCAGATCCCCCAGCTTGCAACATTTTTTATATTTTCAGCTTGATCAGTGGTTCTATGGCTCGTCTAGCTGCTGGTGGCTATTGCTGAGAGCACATCCAAACTGGCTTGAGGCTGACCAACTTTTCGGTTATTCGTTCATCACATTCCTGGATACCATTTCAATTACTGCCTTAGTTCCTAGCATTGCAGCACAGAGACTTTGGCTTACCATAATTTTGTGCTCGAGGTCGCCCTTCCTTCTCTCTTTTGTTCCCTGCGCTTGGTTTCCATCACCTGCTCATGCAGATGCTCCACCAAAGGTCTTTCTCTTGGTTCTCCCAAATTGGCTTTCTTCTCGAGCCAGCGCTGACACTCTGATAGGTTTGTATTGCAGCCCCCTATGGAGACATTTTCGGTTTGTTGTGTGACAAAATCTCAAGACACTTCGAATCTGAGAACTGTAAATGCAAACAAAATTTCTTCTCTCTTCTCCTAGTTAAGAGTTTCTTTAGATTTGCCTAAAGATGAAAGGACAACATGATCGCTCTGTAAACGGTTTTCTGTGGCTTGAGCCATGATTTGGACCGGAAAAAGATGAAAATAGCAGGTGTGGGATGCGAGAACAATTGAACGGTGCATACTCTCAGCTGTCCAACCTTCATTTTCTTCAAGAACCTCTAAAGACACCGCGCCTTCAATTCCCAGTAGAAGAACACTTTCTCACCATGCTTGGTTGATTGATGATTTGATACAAGTGAGTCGCGCTAATGCAGCCACTTCGCAAGCGGTTGCCTTGCTAGATTTTTATCTAAAATTAGCTTTTTGATTACGTCTTGACCCCGAATTACCGATTTCTCTTGTGTTTTCCAAGGGTTTTCGCTCGTTTATTCTCAATTTACCCTTCTAAATAGCACTTTGGAAAGTCTACGAGTGGGAAAATGAGTTTAAACTATGTGCACTTACATTTGAGGTCCCAGTACACGACTCCGTTCTTGAATTATATAGGTATCAATTTTTAACAGTAATATGAAAAGAAAAAAAAAAAACAGAGACTAAAGCCAAGATTAAATTTATTAGCGTGATATAAATCTCATTCTGTTAATAATTACAATAAAAAATATTTATATTTGCATGCTAAAATCATGCGGTTTGCGTGTTCACACTAATGTTGGCTTTAAATTATAATGAAAGCTCTATCTATCTCTCTAATAAATGATTGTTGACATTAGTATCTTCCATAATCTTTTCCTTAGAGAAAAATATTTTTGAATTTTATACATTCATCCCCACGACATATATATTAGTAAAACACTTACTATTGTTCGGTCATATTTGATGAGAAACAAGTAAAAGAAAATCAAGAACATTAACCAGGCATACAACCATCCTTATTTCTATTTAATTACATTTTTGATCCCATATTGGCTGGTCGCACAACGTGTTCAACAAATTCAAGGACAGTGAATGAAACTTCAGTGCATTGGCAAATCATCAGTGCCCGCGGACTACTGAACCTATATAATGCTTGCGATTGCCACGGCAATGCTATTTGGAAGAAGCACTTCCTTTTGCTAAGACTCATCTTGAATTGATTGATAAAAGCAAAGTAAGCACTGTTCTTGCGAATTTATTTACCAACACATTATTTAAATGAGAAAAATAAGTGTCTCTATATCTACCATGATGGATGGATAAAGCAGCAATTACCTTTCTAATTGTAATTTTTCTTGTAACAAGAAAATGTACGTTCACCATGAAAAAGACAAAATTGTGACAAATAAGAAATGGAAAAGATGCTACGAAATTAGGGGGCAAAAAATAAGATAATGAGTGAGTACGTCGAAGGAAGGAGGTGAGGAAGCACCTCGCCATCCCTAATCCGAGGAGCAAGAACAGGCTGAGAATCCCTGTCGTGTTCTCCACCTGCACATTGGTATACATACATATATATATATATATATATCATTGCACCGCTCATCACTCCTACATCTGCCAAACATCAAGAAAAAAACTTATTGACATTGAAAAAAAAAATCTAGTGCACTTTTTTCTCCCCTCTTCTGCAAATAGACTTTCTATATATTATTAATAAGACGAGAATAATGAGAAATAATAAGTGGGGTGGGCTTTATTCAACATTTACTTGCTTGTCTAAAAAAAAGTGGATCATGTCATCTAAAATTAAATAATCATTTTTTTGTTTTCTTTTTCTTTTTTTCATTCCCTATCCATTAAAAAATAACTTTAGATCTATCTTTTTTTATCAATATGGAAAATTGATTTGCAAAGATATATGTGCTTTAGTGGCTTGCAAACTTCATGCATGACCATAATACGCATCAAGATAGAGGAACGACCGTAACCTAGCAAAACGGAGGTAATTGTGGCCAAGACGTCGCAGGCGTACTTGTTCCAACGTGACTTCATTGATGGCATACTGATCCATCTAAGATGGATTGATATTGTACGTTCATGTTACATAAAAATTTGAACCAACTAGGCAAGTCACGTTGCTCGAGTGGACGAGGCGCTCAGGATGTCGAGTATCACATGTTGGGGAAGATACTCCATGACATTAAAGAACTATTTTGTAATAGTAATCTCTACATAAATACATATTTTTTTGAATTACACTATAAATAAAAGCTGATGGAAGATAGTGATAACATTGGCAATCATTTATTAGAAAAATAGATGGAGCTTTCATTATAATTAAAAGCCGACATCAGCATGAACACACAAATTGCACGATTTTAGCAGTAAATCTAATTTTTTTTTTTATTTTAAGTATTAACAAATTGAGATTTATCACATTATGAAATAATAGTGGGATGGGTTTTATCCAAAATTAACTTGCATGTCTACAAAATAAAAGTGGATCGAGTTATCCGAAATTAAATGATTTTTTCATTTCCTATCCATTAAAAAATGACTATAGATCTATCATTTTTATCGATATGGAAAATTGATTTGCAAAGATATATATTTTGCTTTAGTGGGTTCCAAACTTCATGGAAGCTAAGATGGCAGACGTATTTGCTCCGGTGCGAGTTCGCCGGAGGCATAGCTATCCATATAAGATATCGTGTGAAGATGGATAAGCATCAGGTCTTGAGGGAGATCCTCTATTACATTACAGAACTATTTTGTAATAGTAATTAATTTTGTTCCATATCTGCCGCTTAACTTCATTACTTTTTTTTCTCTTAAATATTTTATTGAAGCTCTTGATTAATTTTCATAATGTGATATAAATCCCATTTCGTTAATAATTAAAAGATAATTAGACTTACATGATAAAATCATGCAATTTACGTGTTCACGACGATGTCGGCTTTTAATTATAACGAAAGCTCTATCTATATTTCTAGTAAATAATTGCTGGTGTTAGCACTATCTTGCATCATCTTGTATCTATAGTGTACTTCAAAAAAATATGTATTTTTGTATTTTATACAGGCATCGCTCATGCGCGTATGTTAGTATAGAGATACGTGAATTAAAAATGACCATGAAGGAGGTGTAGCTTGAGAGCACGACAAATATTTTAGTATATAGTTGTACAAAACATAAGATTAAATCATATGAAAATCAACGTACATGAAAAAAAAGGGTAAAATGCGCAGGTGAAAATAAAAACGTCTAAGATATTGTTCAGAGAATATCACAACAACCGATTGCTTTATGAGGGCAATCATCTTGAACTAATTAAATTTTTATTTATATCAAATTAAGCATTACGCAATATATGAATATTCAAGCCATGCTTCTCGGGCGTTGCCTTTGATGGGGTATGAATCACAACATCCTATCTATTTTAATCTTCATTGCCTCATGTGAATCACCTACGTTGCAATTTTTCCCGCTTCGACTACTCCTTATGTATCGACCCTTCCCTCTTCTATAGCTTCTCAATGGGTGATGAACAAAAGGCGATGTCCGAAGGTGTGCAATACGAGATCGCCTCAGCCTGGAGTTCCCACGTGAATCGCCATGGTGCAAAGCTCATGCACATTCCACATAGAATATTTTGAACTAATGTGCGCACATCTTTATAAGGCATAGACAGACATAGCGATGGCAAACGGGTTGTGCCGATGTATTGAGCCAGAAGTGGTACCAAATGCAAACACCATCACATAAAGACAGTCCCAAAGATCCAAAAGAAAACATCTCCCGTGTCCCCAATTTATTGCAGGCCTGCCTCACTGCATGACCGATGAATGCGAAAGAAACTACACATTTTGAGGCTCTCTTTCGTCCTTGTCCCACGAATATGAAAATGAAAATGAAGATCGCACAGGAATTCTGACTAATGTAAATAAGATAACAGAAAAACTCCACTAGGAAAGGCACAACCAGTGGTAATCCACCGAAGGATCACCAATTCTCCTCCTACATCAATTTCACGTACAGATTGAATCGGGCGAGATTTCCATCACAAGGTTAGGATCCTTGGTTAAGAAAACTATGAAACAAGCATGAACTTTCAGCAGCTCAGCCCTGAGCTGAACCCCGATCCCTAAAAATCCACCCTAGCAAAAAAACACTCCCAATCACTGTTCGAAGTCAACACACCCAGACGTATAATGTACATAAGATTAAGAAGTCATGACTCTAAGACAGCACATGAAATCTGCAGACTATGATCCCGAAGGATGGGAAATAAGAGTTCGGTCAGACAACCGAGGGCATACGAGAAAACAAATCTACCATCTCCATGTTGTTCGTCCTTTCGCATTCTTTCTGCGGACTCTTTATGTCGATGACTTGTGCTTCTCCCATCCTCCAACTTGTCCCAGAATCTTCTCCATCGCTAGTCGTCAAAGTGGAAGTCCTGTTTTTGCTATCAGTGAACGAAATACCCGACTCATCATTGACATGCAAGCAATTTGTAGGACTTCCGTCGTTTTGTTCCACTTCACTCAATGGCCTTTCAGACGAAACATTTGCATTTTCCGCATGATTGCATTCTTCCAATTGCCTCAAGAAGCAATCCTCTATTTCACTCAATGATCTGCCTTCATCTTCTTCCACGCAGCTGCGGCTGTCATTTGCATCATCGTTGTCATCAAGGTCTGACATTGGCCCTCTTAATTCACAGCTGGTATCCATCTCGTGCTGACTATCATAGTCATAATCGGATTGTTGCCCAGATGAACGAGATGACATGGGTGAGTATCCTCCAGCAGCAGCCTCTTCACGTTCTCTGAGAGTCTTCACGATCAGAGTCTTGAGCAAGTTCATTACTTGCACAGCGTGCATCAGAGCTGTCAATGGATCGGACATCTACAGAGAAAAGAAGGATGCATTGCTTAAGTTCTTGCTCTTTGGAAGTTGGACTTCCTTTTAGTAATTCAACTCAATGATATCATTTTTATATTCGATTGTTAGAAGAATTACAGAAATCCTACAAATTTGAGCTAGGCTTTTAGTATCATTACGACGAAAGGCAATAGTTTTTATGAACTTATACAGTTGCGGCTGGAGTTATCTCTTTTAACCACTTTTCTCTTTCGTCATCCGAGTAACCTATCTCATCCTCCCCTCACCTTGCAGTCCAAATCAACATAGCCAACATGTTGAATTTCACAGAAGGATAAGGATGGTACTTGTCAAACCAGACCAATATCAAAACTTCTGAAAGATCTGATTAAGTACCTGAGTCATGTTTGGCGCGAAAACCATCGCGATGTTGCGTGCATTCATTTTGTTGAATTCCTCTTCCTCAACCACATCAGCCATAAGACCGACAGCCCAATTGAGCAATGCCGACTCGGTTGGCTTTAGCTGCTTCACTAGCTCGAAAGATTCTTCTTCAGTGTTGCATTGGAGAACTTGTTCGGGGAAAGCCCATCGAGCACGCCAGAGGGGAGCTCTCGGAACCAGGCTTTGATTAGACCTGCCAAACAGTGAACATCAATATCATCGGGCACAATGCCCCTGTTCAACTGGTCCCTCACATGCTCCTCTTTGCTGTTCTCCGGGTTTATGCGGAAAATTCCTTCGGCCTGCAGAACCAGATAGAGTTTAGGGTAAAAACCAAGGGCTTAAGATAATATCAGTGGAGAGCGATTCTACCTTTAAACCGCCTTGCGAGTAAAGCCGCTCCTGCATGAGCAAAAGAATGGAAGGGACGCTATTTCCCCGTGAATCATACGAGCACTGCATCGACTCAGCCGAGACTCCAAACACACTGACACTGCAAAAGAGAAGAACCAAAAATTAAGCCTTTTTTTCCTTTTTGGCCAAGACATGCAAATCAAGTTCAAACGCAAACAAACTGCAGATTCGAGCCCGCGGGAAAAACAAATTCGTGGTAAAGTAAGAGAACATGGCCTAAAGGTTAGTACCACAAATGTCCAAATCAAAAAGACTAGCAAATAAGAAAGAACCAACCGACATAGGGCATAAAGTCCATACCTTTTCGTTTTAACCAATTTGTTGGTACTTTCTAAAGCAGAGACCTTTCAGCTAGTCAAAAAAGACTCTGGCCTTCATCGACTCATAAGCAAGCGACACAATTTAGACTAATCCGGTACGTTCTATAACCATGATTTGTTCATAACTCTCGGCTTCACTTTCCCAACCCAAGCAAAAAAACTTTAACTTGCCAAATTAGGGAATGTGCCAAATTGAAGTGAAAATCGTAAATTGAAGCTAAGTTTAGTATGTCGAATCAAACTAGTGCAATTTTTCAGCTCTAGCCCAGAAATCTGCTCCAACAAGAAAAGAAATGAAACCAGAAACGCAAAAGGAATTGACCAAACAACTTGACGTCTCTCAGATCTGAACTCCACACAATTGGAGCACCTAAGGGAAAACCCACTCCATTTTTGTCCAAAATTCCACACTCATCAACACTCCAAAAACTCAAAAACAGGGAGGACAAAAAAGGGGCCAAAAGAACCAATCTTTTCGAAGCTCAATAGATAGACGAATTTCAAATTTTGGGTTACCTCGCGCTGGGGACCCGGCAAGGGATCTCGACCTCGAACTCCACGGGGAGGCCCAGGAACCCGTGGAACCGGTCGAAGGTGACGTGGGTGACGTGGCGAACGTTGGTCGGCCACCCGATCTCCATGTGGTGGCTCACGACCGTGGCCGTGGCCGTCGCCGCCGTCATCATCTCCTCGCCCCGTTCGACTCTGCAGGAGGCCATCGACTTCCTCAGCGCCGTCGCCAGGAGGGCCAGCACCGAGAGCTGGTTCTGCTCCTCCTCCTCCGCCGCTGCCGCCGCCGCCGCGGCCGTCTTCGCCTTCTTGGCGCTCCCCCCGCCGCCTCCGCCGCCGCCGCCGCCGCAACCTCCGCTCTTCGTCACCATCACTGGCCCCGTCATCTCCCTCTGTAAAATGTCTGGTCCTCGTTCCTATTCCCGTTCCCGTTCCCGTTCCTGTTCTCTTATCTTGCTCTCCCGACCAACTTCTTCTTCTTGCTTCTGTTGTCTCGGTTTAGAGAGAGAGAGAGAGAGAGAGAGAGAGAGAGAGAGTTAAGGAGGGTGAGGCTGCATTGAAGTCGGGACTTTTGAAGCTGCTCTGCTCTGGTGCGTTGCGGAAGAAGGTTTTTTGAGTTCGCTTTTGGGGAGGTTTCCAAACGGCCACTTCGGGGGGGTTTTCAAATTTCTCCCCACGGGAGGCTTGCTTTATCCGCGATGTCGGGACTTTTGACCTCGCTCGTCGGCTCTATTTACGAGGCCGTGCCACTCCCGGTCCAACTTCACGGTCCACCCCACACGCTGGTCCGTCACGTCTTCTTCTTCTTTTCCCCACTAGATTCGTCAGGCCCTAGGAATCAGGAGACAACCCCGCTGAGAAAATGAATTTTGCTTTCGACTTGACCGTCCCCCAAGACACGCACGTTTGACCACCTGGGCACTGTTCGGTAACAGTCGATTCCGTATACGTTGTTGGAATTGGAACGTCGAATCGTGCGAGTAATGTAATTAATTGGGCCGAGATGGGAAAGGAATTAAGTAACGCCATTAGAGCACCGGATTTAGGTGGGAAGATCGGCAATTGGGGTCGATCCAGGGAAAGGAAGAGGTGAGTTTTGTTGGGGGGTTGGGTTGGCCAACTGCATCATAACGGGGGAGGTGGTGGGTCAATGATGATATTATGAGCAGGATCTAATGATCTTATTCGCTTTTCATTTTTCCACAGAGAAAAGAAATGAAAAATTTTGCTAAGTCCGCATGGACATGAGTGCTTGATATTTGCATATCGGGGTAGACGTGAATGGAAACCGTCCTTGATTCGAGGAAAAGTTTGATGTTCCCGACGAGGGGGGGTTCCCTTTTCATGCGATATCGGCGTGATTTATGGGCGGGGGGAGGAGGGGTTTTTGTGTAACTCTCAGGAGTTTCCGCTTTCTGCGAAGAAATGTGCGAAGGTTTTGATCGATGGTTATGGAAGTACGGGTCCTCGACGCCATGTCATGATCGCGGCGTAGGGAGCTGCATCGCTTGGCTCGGTTGGCGTTTGGGATGCCCAAAAATTTGGCTTGGATCGTGATGAAAGTTTCGAGTTTGATAAGGGCACTCGACAGATATATAGAAGACGGAACTTTCCAAGATCATGAGACCTTATAGCTGCTTTCCAAGAAACATCTTGACCAATAGAACTGATCTAGATTTAGTAGGTTACAAGCATATCCATCTAAGATTATTTTTATCTATTTTGTCTGTGGGTGCGCGTGGGAAATAATATTATGGCCCAACCTTGACTTGCCCCTATTGATCACCTCTATGGTTGAATCTACTAACTTACTTTGACAAGCTGTAATTTTAGGTTTTGTGTTTTGCATAAAAGGAATTGAATGGGTAGGTGAACCTAAAGGGTTTCAACATTCTGGTAGCAGGCTAATTTTTACTCGATTTTTTAATATGGAATATCTTTGATCTCTTGATCACACCAAGAAGTCATATATATTACATAGCCAAAAATATAGAATTTTTACAGACAATCATGGCAACATCTATACCAAGCAATCCCTCGACAACATCAAGAAGCTGCATAGATTAGCTTGGTTCCTTTTACTAGATGTCACATATATCCAGAGGACATACATTGGCAATGGTGGATATAGAGTTTTAACTCGAAGACAATGAGACGAGGGACTTTGATAAAATATATGCTTAGGAAACGAAATCCACAGGTCTTCCGTGAAAAATTGGAAACTTTTACCCAGTATTCATTGAAGAATCCAAACATCTGGCTGCCAAGGGGGGAAACACCGATGACCTTCCTATGATCCGTCCTTGCACGTTGGATCTCAAGAAGTGAAAAGGGAAATTCCCATGTAATTTCCACGTTATAGTGGACTTTAAAAATCTATCACTATTGTAGGACAATCATATAAACAAAATTTCCTTGGCGTTGCACATATAACACAGAGCAAATAACACGCCTTTTATATCTCTATAAAAAAAAATGTAGAATGAACAAACTTATCAAAAGAGACTACGTGTTCATATAGATTATAGAATAAGAAATTTATAAAGACTCTCTGTCTTTAAATAGTGCGATCGATATGTATTTTTTTCTCCATCTTAAAGATTGAGCTCTCGGGAGGGAAGAAACCCTTTTGTCTCGCGAAAATTAAAATGTCAGAAAAACTCCACTTATTCATAACTAATTATATTCGATCAATTAGGCCAAATCTATACCCCCCATATAAAAACACGAACTTTTCCCTTCTCTCTCTCGAAATGACATGAAATGAAAAATCAAACGCAAAAGCATCCGAGGCAAAATCGATTCGGTTGTTTGGTTGGGGCAGTAGAGAAACAAGCATCCAATGCGAAATGCAACACCCGACGTCGCCATCCAATTTATTTCTTTAATTTGTCGTTTCGTGTCGTCATTAATCCTTTCTGTCCTCTTTCTTTTTAAGCAAAACAAAATTCAACGACGCACCTCGGAAGACAGCAACGAAGAAGGTCGCTCCAAAAACGTGAGATCTGCCTCTGCCGCGATCGCACGGCCAGGAGACCGAGAGCAGGGGAGAGGAGCGGCCCGGATTCGATCCGGGGAGGGGCCCGGAAAGCGAGGCGGGAACGGTGGGACCCGCGGGGGACAGCGCGACACCACCGGATCCTCTCTCTCTCTCCCCACTTTGCACTATTTGAATTTCAAAAAGGGAGAAGGCATCGAGCGAATTCGATCGTTGCGTCTCCTCAGCTTTTATTTATTTATTTAATTATTTAATTATTTATATTTTGGGGGGCTCCTATGTATACTTTCGTTTGTACCTTTTCACTGAATCGGACCGCCTTTTGTGTTCCGCTTTCGTTTGTTGGATGATTCGCGTTTTGATACCTCCCCCTCCCCCGCGGTATCATTCAACGTTCCATTTTGCATCGTCTTTCGAGCTTTCCATCCCTCTTTCTTTTTTTTTTTTTTTTTTTTTTTCTTTCTCGAGGTGTTCGGATCATTATAATGAAGAAGCTGCTCTAAGGTTGGTTGAAAAAATCTTGCCCGACTTTCGAAATTTTGGGTCTTTTCCTCCTTTGCCAATTTCAAATGTTGACTAGCTAGACTCGACAAAGATTTTGTATTGAATTGTAATCCGGAAGACTTTGCTCCTCAATAAGCCACCACACTTAAGTTTAGTCCAAATTAGCCCTCGAATGTCAAAAGAGTCATTAGTGCCATCCTTTCACTTAAAAAAATCAAGCATTACATAGGTTTTCATTGCTATTAGCCAACTCTCCTTTCTTTGGCTAAGGGCACAGAAAGGCTTTTGATTTTGATTTTAACCATCCAAATTAGCTAATTTTTTTTTTGTAAAGATTTTTCCAAAATTAGTTTGGAAAACGAAATCGCGTTTGATGAATTTTTTTTCCCATAATCAGTTTTGGACAAAAATTGAGAATAAAAAAAAATATATGATTCTCTGTCTGAGAATCAAAATTCTTCTTCTTCTCTTTTCTTCTTCTTTATCGATCACCATCCCGCGTTGCCGCCCGCCATGGCCGCGGTCGCTACCATCCGCTGCCAGTCGCTACCGTCCACCGCCACCGATCACCGGCAACCTGTCCGGCAAGCTCGTCAGAGGCTCGCCAAGCCAAGGCAAGGTTTGACGAGCTTGCCAGAGGCAAGCCCAGCCATCGGCAAGGCTCGACCTCACCAAATCTAGTGAGGTCAAGCCCCCAGGCAAGCCTCGCCTAGCCCCAACGAGGCTCGCCCAGCCTCACCGGTGGCCAAGCAAACCTCACCCAACCCGTCGGTGAGGCTAGGCAAACCTCACCCGGCAAGGCTTGGCCGCCAAGGGCCACCACCGAGGCTCGACGGCCGATGAGGGCCAACGACACTCCGGTGAGGTCATTGGACCGAAGACCGGCCTGAAAAGAAGAAGAAGAATAAGAGAAAAAAGAAAAAAAAAAAAATGAAAAATTATAAAAATTATTTAAAAATTAAAAGAAATTGATTTGAAACATAATTAATGAATACAAGACTCAAACGCAATTTATTCAAGAATTAGAAAATTTTGTACAATTACCAAACGCATTCTTTTACTCAGAATTAGTTCATGTAAATAGAATAAATAAAAAATCAATTTTTATCAGAATTTGTTCCCGGGAATAGAATCATTATCAAACGCGTCCTAAGAGTCAAAACACGCATTCTCAACGGAATTTTTCACATGGACCAAAAAATGAAGTTTTTTAACAATTTACATGCTTAACCAAAACCAAATTAGTAAAATTTTAGGATATCATGGAGTATTTTACAAATGTTCATAGGCTATTGGTATCATTACCCTCTCATTGTATTTGAAGAGTATATTCGCAATTAAATTAAGTATTTTGGGTAAATTGCCCAAAGTGATTAATGATCTTAGGGCGATTTGCAAATCTTCTTTAGAAATATTTGACTAACTTGCGTGTGATCCAACATAAAATCATCAATTTCATGATCTCGAAACTTAATTATATGGATTTACTAGTTAGCTTGCTCAAATAGGCGGGTCGAATTTGATCGAACTAAGTTTGCAATTAGTCATGCTTTTGAAATCAAGATTAGACCAAAATGAACTACATACTAATTGTCGAGTTAGGCCTAGGTTGACTCAGCCAAATTGAATTAGGAACAAGATTGTTTTTGAAGTCGGCCTATTTGACCCCCACGCTTAGATGGACCGAGTGGCGGTGATCCCAAGATCAAAAGTGCTTGACTTTAGAGACGGCACAAGGTCTCGAGTTCAATTCCTATCTTTGGATATCCATATTATCTGTTTTGGCAAAACAAAATCTCGAATTAAACCTGGAAAAAACAAAAGGGGCTCTTCATAAACTTTGTCTCGGTGGATTTAAAATGAACGAATGATGTGATCACGTGCCCTTCTCTTATTCACGCGAATCCGCTTCTCTTTTTCCGCCGTACGAATGGGATAGAATCTCCACGACATTTTAATCAGTGCAGCCTCTAACACCCTCATCATTGCCTAATGGCCCATCTTGCAAACGTTGCATGTGGCAAGTACAACGAAATTTCGCCGGGCGTTTCATTCAATCCTTCTCTAGATCTGATTTAAGAAATCAAGACAAATCAAATGGGAATTTGTTCGTTGAAAGTACACATACAACAGCTAACGATTCATCTTGAATTATGCAGCCTTAAAAGTGGGTTCGCACGCTTTCAAATGGTCTCGAAGTCATAAGTCGAATGTGGTATTTATGTATAGATCTAGAAAGTTGCCAAAACATCTGATGTGCTATTTAACTTTAAACAAGTGGCTTGAGAAAAAAAATGATGATTAAATTTAGAATTAATATCTTAAAAATCCGAACTAATACACATATGACAAATTTACTAAAAATTAATTTTTTTTACCATGAAAAATCTCAAATCGGTACATATGTGATAAATTTATCTCGACTAACCATAAAAAATCTCAAACTAATATACTCTTAACAAATTTACCCAAAGTTAATTTATTCAACTGCCAAAAACTCTAAACTGGTACATTTGTAACAAATATATCATATGTTAAATTGGATATAATTATGACAAATTGAGAGTAAAGTCGCAAATTAGTATACTAATGAACTGTTACGTGTCATTTAACTTAGTAATTTAATAGTAAAACTTAACGGAAATTAATATAGGGTAAATTTATTACAAATGCACCGGTTTTTGTAAATTTGTCAAAGATATACCGATTTTGGGTTTTTAGTGATCAAAAAATAAGTTTAGGATAAATTTGTTATAAATGTACCGGTTTGGTTTTTCAGGGTATTAACCATTAAATTTAGTATTAAAAAGACAATGAACATATAAACCTAAATTACTAATTGGTCTTTTTCCACTTTGTTTTTCTTTGCACTTTATTTGGTATTGCCCATTATTCATAAAAACCATCGAGTTCGCACTTGTCCGACTTTCATTATTTTACTACTTACAATTTGATAAGGAATATAAGACATATATCAAACCGTTTTCTAACTGTTTAAGCTCTTGAAGTAACTGATTTTGCTTGAAGAGCAATTAGAGAGAGAGAGGGAATTTTTGCATCTCCGAATTTCATAATGTAACTTTGTACAAAGTCGCTGTAAATTTTGGTTTGAGTAATGCACCACGTATATTTTTAAAAACCATGTCTGGAAGCGGAATGATTTATCTTGAGTACAACTGTGTACATAACATGTATCTGAGACAATCTATGTAAATCAAACTACATACACATGTATTCTACGAAGATATAAACATTTCTTAATCTAACGAGAGATGCAGTATTATTTTTTTGGTCGAATAACGAGAGATGCTCAGAATAATGAATTAATTTATTATAGATTGAGAGAGAATGAAATACGTATAATAAATTAATGCTCAGAAATCAGATTCTGCGGTGACAGTCCCCTACTAAAGAACTAACTAACCGTATCTCCCGTTCGATTAACTGCGCATTCCAAGGATCCAAACGACTCCCTGGCATCGAAATTCGATCCCCATAAAGGTCATCTCCCTTTGAAAATGAAGATCGTCCCCAGCTTGAGCTTGGTGAGCTTCTTGGTGCGTACCAGGATTCCATTCGCGGGTTTGTCGTGGAGGTCTGAGGAAAAAAACTTCTACAAGACGACGCTTGTCCTGAGCCCGATACAACTGTCCAGAACATCACCTGGATGCGCATCGCTGCCAATCCCGGCTTGCCGGCGAAGCTCCTTAGGCTGCACCTCCACAGTCGCTCCGTCAGGGTGAGTACATGCGAAATGCGAACAAGATTTCACGTCAACACCGTCTCGAGGGACTGTCGCTCGAAGGACAAGTAGTCATTCAATCGCGAAAGGTCGAGATGCCATGCGAAAGCGTGCAAAATGAAGGAGTTGTTTCTTGTTGTCGGTCGGGAAAAAAAGCGGCGAGAACCGGTCATTTTGGTGGAAGTGCGGCCTATGCAAGCTTATGGACTCAAGGCACTATCAACAGTTTGGGGCTTCTATATGGGCCTAGTCACGGGCTATGTCATTTCAATTAGCCAGAGCAAGGACGGCAGCAAGATGGGTTTGGGATGGCCTATCTTGTCTGAACCGTTGTTTTATAATATATTCCAAACTTGTTCCTAGGTTTGTAAAAGAAATCCCAAGCTTGTCCCGCTCAACTTACGACTATGAGGTTCCTCTCCGAATCGCTATGATTATTAGTTTCTTCCCCATAATTTCCTTTATTAAAAAATTCCTATTGATCTAATTATGCTATGTATATATATCTTGCTATTATTCTCATTGTGTAGGAGGCACAAATTTGCACACTAGTATAACTTTCTTTTAGGTCAGATCACACACTAGTATACTTGAATGCAAGATTACGCAATGTTTGCATCACGGGAGATTTGCCTTGGGCCATGACTTTCTTCACTACGAAATCGTCGGATTTAAGCCCTGAAAAGGAATGTTCCGTTGAAAATAATAATTTAGACGTTTGTAAAAGGGTGAGCCCATGGGCCATAGGAGGTATGGACTTTTCATTGTTGGATTGAAAGTTAAAAAAATCATAGCCATCCACATTGAAATATGTCGAGCGAGTGAGATATGTTACCTTTTAATCCTATGGTGAAAGGAATGCGGCACCTATTTAGATCCTAGAATTACCCAAATTCATTTAGTGTCCTTTGTAACAAAGTACAAGATGACATCACGTGGACAGTAAATGTTGCAACATGACATTACTTTTCTCAGTAAGTGGAGTGATTAGTAACATGGCAATGACCGTGTAAAGTTGCCACTTCATTTACAAATCAATATCAATTTTCCTATATCGGGTATTATCATAAGTGTCATAAATAATACTATCGATAGCAATTATGTTGTTATAACATAAACAGCGCGCTTACAGCCATATTAAGGGTGAAAAGGGCTTTGCCCTTATTTGAAAATAGTCATCTTTCCTTAATGATTTTATGCGATTGCTATAGTTATGGAGAAGGGTGGTGACACTTTTTTCACCAATAGGCTCTACAACTTCACCAGAAAGGGCAACGCCGACCCTACCCTCAACTCCACCTATGCCACCGACTTAAAGGGCAAGTGCAGCACTTCCGACACGACCACCACCGTGGCCATGGACCCCGGTAGCTCCCGGAGCCGATAGGCACTACGGCCCCATTCTACTTCAGAGCATGGGCCTCTTCCAATTCGATGCCGCTCTTTTGACCAACAAGCGAGCCACCCCATTGGCGTCCCAATTGCTCGGACTTCAACTAGTTCTTCACCGAGTTTGGACAGTCGATGTAGAGGATGGGCGCCGTCGGAGTGCTCGGGGCGCTGCTGGAGAACTTAGGATAGATTGTAGCAAGATCAACTAGTTCCGTGGTTTC
The DNA here is from genome assembly GCA_014182575.1 of Eucalyptus decipiens. NCBI lineage: Eukaryota > Viridiplantae > Streptophyta > Magnoliopsida > Myrtales > Myrtaceae > Eucalyptus > Eucalyptus decipiens. The sequence goes on along the minus strand of CM024619.1, from coordinate 43,563,089 downwards.
TTCTGGATTAAATAACGTCAGAGGTGTTCTATTGGGCGAGAAAGGTCTTGAATTCATTTGCATTTTTCTTTGCCAGATGTGTCAAAGGAATAGTCCTGGTAAGACTGCACTCTTAACTCAGTTCTGGCTATATACTGATAATAATAATTCATCTTCTTTATTCTCGTCAATGTCTCCATAGAAGTCTTAAAACTTGTAACTATAATACATTTGAATTATAGAATTAATAAGACCTTTAGAATACATTTTGATTATAAATTTTAGCACCACTCTAAGAAATGGTGTAATGACTAACGAGGTTTAATTTTCTCAAGAGAATCTAAAGAGTAATTGTTAAATTTATTTCACCCTCTTTAGATTATTTTGACTCTTGCAACATCAAAAAAAGTTTTGTTATCTTATACCATACTACGACATTCCTGCCCAATGCTGCGGGTCAACAAATTATATCTTCTTGAAAATCTTTGATATTGAATAAGATGAAATAATGCTCTATAAAGCCACATAATATTCCGACGCGAATTTTGCTAAATTTCTTTCATTAGTCCAAAGCTCTTGCAACAATATATAACCACGTTCCAACATATTATTAGATCACCATTGACTATCATCAAAAGTCCCAAATCGATACTCCATAATATTTTTACTTCAAACTAAATTTCATCTTGTCAAAAATCCAAATATAGTATCATGAAGTTTTTCGTAAGACAATAATTAAAATGGGAGGGGATAGTTTGAGACTTTCAATGACATTAACCTTGAAGTTTAACATCGGGCCTCCCGAATTAAATTATGCAAAATTTGGATTTGGCAACCCTGCATCTTGCAAACTTTAACAAAAAAATCGCGAGTTATCGCATCTTGGTATAAAATTAGAGGGGAAAAGGATGATTTCCTTTAAAGCAAGGGATTGTCGTGCAATAACGTTAAAGCTAACGGCGGGGGGCCGGAGACAATTATCCCTGTAAAGACTACCTCCGGGAAAGGAAGTGAAAATTCGGTTCTTTCCTTCTTCCCCTTCCTCAAGAAATCCCCCCACCAAAAAACCAGAACACTCTCCACTCACCTCTCGATTCATCCTCATTTCTTGACCTTCAAATCCTCGAAGTTCCTCATAAGATCTTCCAATCTCATCACCACCACCATCATCATCATCTTCCCCAAGAGCTCTGCACTTGCAAATCGCGAGGACCCGAGCGATGTTGCTCCGAATCCGGTCGAGGGACGGGCTGGAGCGCCTGGAGGTGGACGACCCGCAGGCCACCGTCGCCCAGCTCAAGGCCCTGATCCAGTCCCGGCTCCAGATCCCGGTGCAGAGCCAGACCCTGTCCGCCCACCAGAACCTCCTGCTCGCCAAGACCCGCGACGACCTCGCCCGGTTCACCGACATGTCGGCCCCGCACGCCCCGCTCTCCTCCCTCGGCATCGGCCACGGCTCCATGGTGTACGTCCACTACGAGGGCGAGCGCAGCGTCGCCCGCCCCGCCGCCTTCTCCCCCGCCGGCTCCTTCGGCCGCAAGATGACCATGGACGACCTGATCGCCCGCCAGATGCGGGTCGCCCGCCAGGAGGCCCCGCACTGCGAGATCGTCTCCTTCGACCGCGACGCCGCCAACGCGTTCCAGCACTACGTCAACGAGACGCTCGCCTTCGCGGTGAAGCGGGGCGGGTTCATGTACGGGACGGTGTCGGAGGAGGGGAAGGTAGAGGTGGACTTCATCTACGAGCCGCCGCAGCAGGGGACGGAGGAGAACCTGCTGTTCCTCAGGGACCCCGACGAGGAGAGGCTGGTGGAGGCGATCGCCGTCGGGCTGGGGATGCGGAGGGTCGGCTTCATCTTCTCGCAGACCGTGAGCCAGGACAAGAAGGATTACACGCTGTCCAATCGGGAGGTCTTGCAGGCGGTGGAGTATCATGCGGAGACCGGGCTGAAGGAGTGGGTGACCGCCGTGGTGAAGCTGGAGGTGAACGAGGATGGCGGGGCTGATGTGCATTTCGAGGCTTTTCAGATGAGCGACATGTGCATCAGGCTGTGGAAGGAAGGGTGGTTCGAGACCGAGATCGGGGAGGACGCCGATCCGAAGCTCTCGATGATGAAGAAGGATGTGATGGTGGGAGTCAAGGATACTAGGGAGGTGGATAGCGATTTCTTCTTGGTGGTTGTCAAGATTTCCGACCATCAGGTATGTTTACTTGCCCTGTGTTTCATTTTACTTCGATAGAACTCACCACAAATGCTGTTTTACCATGGCTGTTGTGGCTTTTGGCGGTTTATAGAGAGTCTGCGTGCAAGCCTTGCTATTTCGTTTGGTATAGATGCTCCCAAAGATGTTAGAAATTGTTGATCAGTAGTTGGGATGTACTGTTGTACATGGTGCTAATCATGTTTTGATAGGGACTGTTGCCATGCTCGTGTGATTGAGCTACCTGGTATGTACATTTGTGCAAGTTTCTTTGGTGATTTGGGTTACAAAAATGTGAACTTGGAGTCTGTATAATATCATCATTTCGTGCTGAAGGAGGAAAGATATAGTTCCTCCGAGTGGAAAAAGCACAAGCTGAATTAGGAAAAGTAGAGATTATGTGCTTTTGGCTTCCTGGATTGGTTATATTTTCCAATAAGTTTGTATCTTTATCACATCATATTCCTGGGATGAGGGGAAGTGATGACAAGACTGCAGCTGGTCTGGCACTAGAATGAATGCATAAGATCTGTACTAGAGAGCAGTGAGAAGATTGAGAAACAGCAAATGAGTGAGGATTTTCCGATATCACCTAGTTGTCCAAATACTGTTTTCTCTTGAGCTGACCACTTCCTTTGGAAAAATAGATTGGATGAATAAATGCCAAACAGTTAAGTTAGGCAATGAGGAGGTGCTCACCTCAAAATGGGTTTGGGTTGAGGATATATGATGTTGAAGAAGCCGCATGAAGGAGTGTCTTGGTAATAGAAATTGCTCCTCTCATCATCTGTTTGGAATACATCAGGTTATCAATTGTCTCAGTAAGATTTTGAGACATCTTCTGGCGTTTGACATAATAGAAATGAGTAATTTGTAGTTGAATGTAGGGTAGGCGATAGAAGTTCACATGCTAGACTTTGCCAAATAGAGTGCATGTGGCTAAATAAGTTACATTGCAAATGCATTATATCTGAAGTGAGTGACGTTGTGTCATGCTTCCAGCTGCTGACCTTTAATTGCCAGGTTTTTTAACGGAGGGAAATGCTGGATGCAGTTTTCGAGAATTATGTTTGGTCCAGTTACCATGTCATACCGTGAAATCGTTCTTTTTATACTTGTCAAACTTGGATACCTTTACTTTTGCAGGGAAAAAAAACTTGCAGTTGCCTTGCTTAGCATGTTTATAATTTAGAAGGTTGAATCTTTTATGATGGTGTGCCTTGTGTCGACATGTGATGAGAATGGCATAATTACGCCTAGACATGTAGTCTTGATTTTGAGTATCTAAGATTGTCAAACAATAAATAGATTGTCATGATGTTTGTGAACAGAATAGACCATTCCTACTGCATATAAGTTTGATCTGGATGGACATACGTTTCCATGCAGTTGTGCTGGTAAGGATTTTGTGGGCATTTCCTTTTTAGGTGTCTTGGTTAAGCTGGTCCTGCAACCCTTTAAAGGTTGTAATTTGGGAAGCAATCCTATCAATTCTTGAGCCACTTGACAGTTAGTGATGCGGGTGTCGTGGTACCACCAACAGTGGTAGGATAGTGGTTAAGGTTTCTAACACTTTCTGAGAGGTCATGTGTTTGAATTCTCTTGCAATACCAGTTGCCTGGGCCAACCCCTTTGGAGAGAGTAATAAGCAGCACTTTGTTGGCATGAAAAATCTCTTTGATGCCATTTTGTGTGAGTTGAACATTTGAAATGCTGTGCATTTCGTTCAGTCCTGGTCAATGTCACTTGGTCTTTATTGATAACATTTTTAAAGATTCTAATACAATGGTTGTTGGTACTTGGGTCAATTTGACGTTCTTCTTCAACAGTAGAGTTATCTTTATACTTTAATGGCATTGTTAGTCACTCCCACTTTGAGAGTTCTCATTTTTGCACAAGTACAAGAAGTTCTGGCACAGGTAAAGATGCAAATATAGAAACTTGAAAGTGGGGCATCCAAATTCCTACTCTTCCTCAAGTTTGAAGTTACAATGATCTTCTTAGCTTTTGCCTCTTTTTCATCTTAAGAGCCTCTTAGATGGTAGGAAGTCCTTGTATTAATGGACCATATCATAGTTGAAGTTGGGAGATTATGCACCACGTGGGAAATTTGCACTGGGGTGACTTTAACTTGTAACTTTCAAACAAGCCACACTACATTAAAAATTTTACTTATGGGTTGCTCTATATTGTGGAGTTGCTCTGGTAACTGGCGAAACTTCTTGCTGGATCAATTTCTGCTGTTTTTTTTTTCTCCCTGCAATAGCATGAGTGAATCAATCTGCTACAATCGTTATCCTGAAATTTGTTTTACTGTGCAGGGTCCACTTTCAACAACATTTCCTATTGAGAACCGGAATGTTCCTGTGACAACCAGGGCACTGAAGAATCATCTGGACCGCACAAAATCACTTCCATTTGTGAAGCGGATATCAGACTTCCATCTGCTACTTCTACTTGCCAGATTCTTGGACATAAGTGCCGATGTGCCTGCTTTGGCAGAGTGCGTGAGCAAACAGGAAACCGTTCCAGATGGCTATAAGCTACTTATCGAGTCCGTAGCCAGCAGTTCATGAAGCCTGTGATCGTGTGCATTTTCAACGGAACAATCACTGCATCAGCGGTTAATCTGAAAGTTACCCTTTCATCTTCTGATGCAATGCATGGCCGAAACTGTAAAATGTCTCCGATTTGACAAGTTCTTTCTAGGTTGAAGAATGGGTAAAATGCACTCGCTGTTTATATGCATCCTTGGTACAAGTCTTGCATCAAACTGAATGGTTCGATTTGTGCGTCAAGTTAAAGGGAGCAAGGAAGTGGGGTTTAGTGAATTGATTTGTTTATTCGGATCACAAGTATCGCGGACGTGAAAATGTTGATGTGGCAATCTTTTCCCAGTGGATCAAACTAGAGGTTGCTTGAACCAAGCGCCCGGGCACTTATTTGCCCAAACTCAATAAGAGGGTAGTGAGGAAAACTCGACCGCGGCGAATGATCAGGTCTCCATTTTCGGCACGACGAAACTTATGTGACCCTTGTGCATACGCTAAACCTTGTGACGGGAATCGCCAATTTACTGAGACACCATAAGAATGAGAGCTTTGGTTGTCGTACCACCGTCAAGCCGGTGGTCATTCGTAACAGAGAGTGAAGTCACCTGGACAAGATTTGATCACCCTTGCAGGGCCCTGCTTGCTTCGTCAATTGCTGCCGTGCTCTGTACCGCGACTCGAAAACACAGTATCCTTAAATTTAGAGAGAAAAAAATAGAAGAATTTAAAGTGAGAAATCATTCCAAATGGATCAGTCGTTAAGTCTGAAGCATCAACTAGTTAATACCAGCCCTACCTTAGAAAATCTTCATGCTCGTGTCCGTCGAGGTCAGGCGGGAGATGTACATAAATCATAAAGAGCAAAGAATTTAGAACAAAAACTTTTAATTGCAAGAATTGATGAAGTTAATGATTATCCACTCTTGAAAATTGCTTGTTTCAAGGCTGTCGTCTCATACATTAATCATGTTTTAATTACACAAAACGTGTTCTTTTATTGTGATTTCCCCATACATTTTAAAAATCATACGGTAGAAGATCCTTAATTTCACATGTGTCGTCCCCTAGGTACAATTTATTCACCTCCTTCTATCATTTTTTATATTAAAAGCCTAGTCAACTGCTGCGCCACATGGAGGAGGAAGGATAATAACAGCTGGCGAGATCTAGTTAATCAAATTCAAGGTAAAAACTGATCATCTTCCATTTTGTTAAAAGAGTAATTAGGTAAAAAATGAAAATCGGAGGCCCGATGATGTAAAAACACCATTTGGCGGGATACTCTCAGCAGAGCACCTCTCTCCCTCGCTCCCCTCTCTCCGGTCTAGGGCACTGTGATTCCAGCTTCTGCAATCGAGCTCCTCCTCCTCCGCCTCAAATCTCATCGAGCTTCTGCAACCGAATCCGTCGCTGCATCATGGAGGAACCCGAAACCTCCACTCGCCGCTCCGTCAGTCTCTCCCTCCCTCTCTCTCGCTCTCTTGCTCTGCGTGTGTTTGTGTGTGTGTGGTTGGTGTGCTGGTTCTTAGGCGCTAATGCGGTGGAATTGGTGCGTCCGACTTCGCAGAAGAGGACGAGGGCTCAGACGCAGGCCGCCGGTGGCCATAGAGCCGGCGCGGGCGCGGGCGCGGGCGCGGAGAATCGCGAGAAGGCCGTCGAGGAGGCCGGCCACAGCCCGAGAGGGAGGACTCTCTCGACGACTTCCAAGACCTCCGTCCTCAGCCCAAGCGGAACCGGACCGCGGAAGCCGCCGACCCGAAAGCTGACCAGAGCTTAATTGGTGATTTTCGCTATACGACTCTTCGCGCTTTCTGACGTCCCGCGTTTTGCTGGTTGCGCCTTGCTGTCCTTCTCCGTGTAATTAGTGCATGTTAGAGCGGTTTGAGCACGGTCTGTTTCGATTCGTCTGCCACGTATCTGCTATAGTTTGGAGTTCCAATGCATAGATCTGTTACGTTGTGATTTTTTGTTTTTTTGTTTTTATTTTTTAGTGGGGGGAGGGGGCAATTGGCTTGTTGTGTTGAATGTGAATATATATCTGGTTGTATTCGGTTCACATGGTTTGTTACACAACAAGGTGCTTTCTTGCTTGTTTTGCTTTGATCCAGCAAATGGTTTTAAGAATGAATTCCTCTGTTAGAATGGGTTATGTGCTCGACCGATTGATATCGTGTAACTGTAATATCTTTGCAGAGGTCATCAAGGGCAATGGCAGACAAATTTCTCAAGTGGTTAAGCTTTGGGTTGAGAGATATGAAAAGAATCCTAAACCCGCAATGGTTGAGATTCTGACCATGTTGTTTGAGGTAATTTGGTCCATATTTCTGTGTGAATCTATCCCTTTAAAATGTCTGAAGAAACAAAGAAAGAAGAATAATTGGAATGACCTGAGCCACTTGAAGGCCATATCTTTCTGTTGACATCCCCTATTCATTTTAGACCAATGATTTTTCTTTTCGGGTCCTAGAACTTTCTCCTGTAGAAAAGGTAGACAACTTGGTTTTGCCTAATATTCTTGTGTCAGCTGTGATTCTCATTGAATTGGCAATTTTTCAGGCTTGTGGTGCTAAATACTATCTTAAGGAAGAGTTTCTTGATGAGACTGATGTTGATGATGTGGTGGTTGCTCTCGTCTCTCTGGCTAAGCAGGTATGACGCAGATGCTTCTGTATTGCATCTTAAGATCCTGTGTTTATTTGCTTTACCCAAAACTATTCTTTGCTTTTCTTGTTGCTTAAGCACCTTTTCTGTTACAATCTATTTTGGAGAGTGCTTTTAGCGGTTTCTATGCTTTTATATTTTAGGGGGAAGTTGAAGATTTCCAGAACTCAAAAAGAAAGGAATTTAAGAACTTCCAAGATAATTTGCTCACCTTTTGGAACAATCTGGTTATCGAGTGTCAAAATGGCCCTCTGTTTGATCAAGTCTTGTTTGACAAGTGCGTGGACTATATCATTGCCCTGTCATGGTAAGTGGTCTATCCTTGTGGAAGTTTACATGGCAAAAAGTTCTAAGCATTTATATTAGTTGGTCTTATGCTGAGCAGCACTCCTCCACGAGTTTACCGTCAAGTTGCCTCCTTGATGGGCCTCCAACTTGTGACATCCTTTATTACTGTTGCCAAAGCACTTGGTGCACAAAGAGAAACTACTCAGAGGCAGTTAAATGCTGAAAAGAAGAAACGAACTGAGGGTCCTCGTTTGGAGTCACTAAATAAAAGATTATCCTCGACTCATGAAAAGATAACAACGATAGAGGAGATGATGCGCAAAATTTTCACTGGGTGCGTTACTTCAACTGGATATAATTTCTCCTTGCAAAACTATCCTGAGTATCCTAATATATTTGCGTTTTGATCTTGAAGCTTATTTGTACACCGCTATCGAGACATCGATCCCAACATTCGGATGTCATGCATAGAATCGCTTGGTGTATGGATCCTGTCGTATCCATCCCTGTTCTTACAGGATTTATATTTGAAGTATCTTGGATGGACTCTGAATGATAAGGTAAATGGAAATGTTACCTTGTTTATGGATCGAAGTTTATTCTGCTTTCATTTTTTGGTGTTTTCTAGACTGAACACTGTATTGTTATCTTATTGCACCTGAAGAATGCCGGTGTCAGGAAAGCATCTGTAATTGCTTTGCAAAATCTTTATGAGGTGGATGATAACGTGCCAACTCTGGGCTTATTTAGTGAAAGATTTTCCAATCGGATGATTGAGCTTGCTGATGACATTGACATATCTGTGGCTGTATGTGGCATTGGACTTGTGAAACAGTTGTTAAGGTAATTCAGTTAAAGCCTTTTCTCTAGAAAATCAATTGCATCCAAGTGTTTTGTTGTGTATGTGTGGCTGATTATTGTAGTCAGTGTCTCCTTACATCTACTAATTCCTTGCAGGCATCAGTTGTTGCCTGATGATGACTTGGGTCCTTTGTATGATCTGCTCATTGATGAACCGCCAGAAATCAGACATGCAATAGGAGCATTAGTTTATGATCACCTTATTGCTCAAAAGTTTAATTCCCAATCAGGATCCAAAGGTCGTGTATCTTACTGGGCTGCATCTTGGCTTGTTCACATAAAGATTCCACAATGAGATGCTTGATTAATATTCCATTTGTCCAGGCAGTGACGACACATCTGAGGTCCATCTTGGCAGAATGTTGCAAATATTGAGGGAGTTTTCGACTGATCCGATTCTAATTATCTATGTCATTGACGATGTCTGGGAGTACATGATAGCCATGAAGGTGCAAATCCTTCAACTTCTTCTTTGGCATATACAAGTTAAAGAATTAATGTTTATGTGCTACTTTTAGATGAAGGACAGAGATAGCAACTTCCATCCAGCTGTGGTAGTGTGTAAAACTGTGGGCCTTCTTTGGTGCTATAAGTAGTTGTTTTGACTACATTAGACCTTGGTTCTTACTTTTACGTAGCTTATCTAGTAAAGACTGCCTTGACTTTCTGACTAGATGGATATGGTACTCACAGACAGAACAGCGGCATTTGGGACAAAGCACCAATATCATGTTGCCTTTTCCTTCTAGATATCTTATATCACGGCTTTCATTTGCTTCATCTAGATTGAAGTGATTGTTGATTTGATTTTTTTTTTTCCCTGTAGCAGTCAAGTCATAATGTGAGGACTTAATTCATGAAAATGAATTAGTTGTTTAGGAGAAAATAGGCCACTTCTCAGAAGTCATATGCTTTCCATTGTAACTCAGATGGCAGTATTAACCATAGCTTCCGTAGATCATCCTGTCATTGATTAACTCCAGCCTTCATCATCCATCTATTTGCTGCCAACCACCGTAACTTGTGAGTCAACACCAGTTGAAGTACTTGTCCTTTTTATTAAGGACAATCTGCCAGCACATGTGATGAGCATCTCTATCAAGTGATCCTCCATTGGTCATCATTAACATTTTTTGCTTCCAGTTTTGTCAATTATGGTGTCAGAAATTACTGAAGGAAATTTGTTCAAGCAAAAAGCAAATTTAGCTTTTCCGCTTTTCTAATGAATATCTTTTCACAGCTGGAAAAGAATTAATTGCATATGTGCCTTATGTACATATTTATGTCCAGTAGTCAATTGTACCTCCTTTATAAAGATCACAGGAAACTGACTGTGGTAACTAAATCATTGATGCAGATTGTGTTAAGAAATTTATGCGCATGGTACATCAATGGAGTGTATACTACCAATATGCATTCTTTAGCTGTGGAATTGGCTTTGTCTATAAAGAAAAAGTGAGAAAAATTTTCACAAGTCTATTCTTATAAGTAGCTATTGAGGATTAATACCTATGTTCCTTTAAAGGATGCATGATTGGCTTCTTTTAATCCTTCATTTTGGTCCTTATTTCATTGGATTAGTATTGTCTGGTGATTTGCTTCATTGGCTGAGTTCTAATTTGGAACTTAAGCATCAACTTCTATCACTTCAATTTTTTTTAAAAGAAGAGTTATAGTGTTAAAGCTAAAGTGTACTTCTTACAGCAATTAATTTAGTGTGAATTGATTCTTCATAAAATAGCCAGTTTCCTTCGCAGGACTGGAAATGTATCATCTCCATGCTGCTGGATGAGAATTCAGTGATTGAGCTAACTGATGAGGACGGGACCAACCTAGTGCGGCTTCTTTCTGCTTCTGTTAAGAAAGCTGTGGGGGAGAGGATTGTTCCAGCTACTGACAATCGGAAGCAATATTTCAATAAAGCACAGAAGGTGCATCCTCTCTGTACTGATCGTATTATTATGATGCTGCTAAAACTTCTTTAGATGATTTTTTTTATATGTCAGTCAAGTGATCTCCTCTACTTTATAGGTCTGATAGGGTCTGAGGGGAAAGCTAATTATTAAGATTGGCGGTTGGCTTATGGCATATTTTTAGTTTTTTCCACTGAATTTTAATCAATTGATGAGATGCCATTTTCTTATTTATAAATATTCTTGAGAGAACTTGCTTTTAAATCTGTCATTACATGCATGTAGAATTTTTATTTGAGCTTTGGTTGTCTTGTTCTTGCCTTTTAAGTCAGGGAGCTTCTCCTGATCGTATGGTGCTTGCTGCTATAAATGAATTTTTTCTGTGCAATTGTAGGAATCATTCGAAAACAACCGAAAGGACATAACCATTGCTATGATGAAGAGCTATCCCCAGCTCCTGCGGAAGTTTATGGCTGATAAGGCAAAAATACCGTCGCTTATTGAAATTATTGTTCACATGAGACTGGAGCTCTATTCTTTAAAGAGACAGGAGCAGGTGTGTATCAAAATCTTATTCTGAGTGTTCAATACTAAAAAGCATGGCCATTTATCTCTTTGCAACTTTTCAGAGCTTCAAATCCATCCTTAAACTTGTTAAAGAGGCATTTTTCAAGCATGGTGAGAAGGATGCATTGAGGTCTTGTGTCAAAGCAATAAACTACTGCTCTGCTGAAAGTCAAGGGGAGCTGCAAGATTTTGCACGTAATCAGTTAAAAGAACTGGAAGATGAACTTGTCGCAAAGGTCAAATCTGCTATAAAAGAAGTAGAGGTACATTTTTATTGGACTCTTCATCTCTGTCTCTGTGCTTCCCCTCTCTCTTTGTGGTCAAACAGGTTATGTATTTGAGCCTGCAGGATGGTGATGACGAGTACTCTCTTGTGGTGAACTTGAAAAGGCTTTATGAGCTTCAGCTATCAAGGGCTGTAACCATAGGAAGCCTATATGAAGATTTTGTGAGGATCCTTGGGAGTTTCAGAGATAGTAATGCCGAGGTAATGTGATATGGTATGCTGTTTTTTTTCCCCCTCGTGAATTTGGCAAATTGGGTGTGACTTCCAAGTATTACAGAAGTGAAAAGATTAGTATCACTTTGCTATGCTAGTTCATGTGCATGGGATCCTCACAGCAACTTCTTCATCCTTAATTGCAAAAGTTGTGGTCATTATAGTGTATATAAGGTTGTTCAATTGATGGGTGGATTTTCTTGTGTCCATCCCAAGATTTGCTCCTTATATTATTCCCCAATCTGACTGCTCTTATCATGTCACCATTTAATTGTTGTTCATTTCTCTCAGGTTGCCAGTTTTTTGCTTCTGAACATGTATTTGCATGTGGCATGGTCTCTACATTCGATTGTGAGTAGTGAAACTGTGTCTAGAGATTCTGTGACCTCCCTGTTACATGCGCGTAATGTCTTGTTTGAGCAACTGGAATACTTCTTGAACGAGCCGGCAGATGGGGTAGTGGGCAAACTAGGAAATCAGCTGGCTTGCCGAGTAAGTTCTCCCTCTTACGTGTTCTTTGATTTGTTGGCATCTGGATATTAAACGATGTGCTGAACTTATTGTCTCAAGTTTGTTTGGATCTTTCTCTGACAAAATTTTTATGCTTTAGGTATGTGCCATACTTGCAGAATCATGGTTTCTCTTCAGGAAGACCAATTTTTCTGCAACAAACTTGGAGAATTTAGGATATTCTCCAGATGCTTCTATTTGTCAGAAATTTTGGAAACTTTGCGAACAGCAGCTTGACATTACAGGTAGTTGTTCAGTCAAGGTTATGAAGTTATAAAACCTCTAGCTCATTTTTGTCATTTAATCATTAGTTAGCATGTTATACATGTACAATATGTTCTATGAAATTTGAGCATTCCTTCATTCTTGGGCTAAGTAATCAAATGTCAAATCTTCTGATATATTTGTTCTTCTGTTGCTGACTAGTAGATATTATGTGCATTGCGATGTTGTTATGTTGCTCTAGTGCAGTGTCAATATCATATGAATAATTTTTTAGTGGCAACTGTCTGCTTATAGTTGAGATCTGCCTTGTTTATTCTTAAACTAATTTGTTTCAGCTCTAGATATAGTAATATCGTTAGGCCAAAGTCGAAGAACTTGCCTAAATAATATTTAAGTTCATAATGGTGAGACAATATCTCTCAGTATTGCTGCATATTATATAGTTTATTACAAAAAGAAATGCTTCTCACTGCAGGAGCAGTCATGGTAGATGTTCTAGAGTGAACTAAGGCCTTGTCAGGGAGAGGAAAATGGAAGGTGAAAAGGGGAAAGAAAATATGGACTGAATGTGCCATTTTTCAATGTTTGGGAGTGATAGAATAATTACATATTAAATCACACCTTCATCTAAAAGTTTAAGCTTTTAGAACAATTGGTAGTGATCTCACAAAATCTCACATGGTATTTAGAGTTAGAGTTCCCAAGTTCAAATCTTTCCAGATCCCATTTGTCTCCCTAATTAAATATATCCACACTTAGTGCTAGGCAAAAAGACATAAGCATGATGGGGAGTGATAGAATAATTAAATATTAAATCACACATTTATTAAGCTTTTAGAACAGTTGGTAGTGATTTCACAAAATCTTACAGGAAGAGAGAGAAAATTGTAGGGTAAGTAAGCAAGATGAGAATTTTTTCTCCTCGGCCTAAATATCATAATTATTAATTTCTCCAACTTGAGAAGAAAAGAGAGAATTGGTAAAGCAACTGTTCAGCTTTCATAACAATATGTCATTATTGCTCTAGGGATAAAGTTCTCTCATGCAAATTTATATTTGACATTCACTTTCTTCTCCTTTCTTTACCTTTCATGAAAACACGATACAGGGAAATATTCTGTTCGTCTTCAATTTCAATTTCATATTCATTTGACTTATTTTCATTCCTTACTTTTTTGTCCAAACAAAGCGTAAAGTAGTACTGCTGAATGTTTATTTTAGCACCCTTATAGGCCGCTCGCAGCATTAATACTGACATGGATGGCAATACAAAAATTGTATTTGATTAGGTTTTATGGTTCTTAATTCTGCAGTGCCCCTCTTTTTATGCTTCAGTTACTGAGTTGGACTGAAATGAAGATGAGTTATGGCCATTAAGTATGTTGATTATGGTTAGCCTCAGAGCTTCTGTTTTAGATTGATGATAGTTGGTATGAAAGGTTACTGAAGAAGATGCTTGACAATTGGTTTTCTGGATTAAAAGTGAAGAACAACAAAATCCAAAAAGAATTTATGCTTTGAAGATGTTATTAAGCCATATGCTATGAAGTTGGACAATCTAATTACCTTTCAAATCCTATTCTCATTATGAGGCAGTTTTACTCTTGTAGGTTGAGTTCAGTTGGTTCATTGACATTTGACCAGAGTTCTAGTGGCCGTTTGCTCTCTGGTTTAATTGACTGTCCGTATAGAGATCGAGTCTTTCAAGGACCAACTATTATTGTGTTTTCTTTTCATCAAAAGATCGTCAACTCTTTTTACATCACAAGATTGGCTTATGCAATTAATTATAAAGATCACCATGGACTGGGCTTGCTTAAGAACCACTATTGCTATAAAAAGTTATTTAAAATAACGTGTCTAAGGTGGTTCTTGCATATAGTTATATAGTCAAGGATCTCGGTCCAAAAGTTCCAGAGAATGCTTCAGTGGATGTGACATATAGACGGGCCACTTTATCAGTAGGTATAGCGTTTCCTTTCTCTCCAGGGTGAGTATATCCAGAAAATGAAATTTTGGCAAGGATTACTTTTGATCTTCCAGCTCTCACAATTTGATTTTTGTTAACAATACTTGAAACCATTCAAAATATATTCTCTCTACATTTAGAATTGATCATAATACTTCTACAATTTTTAAACTTGGAGCATCTTGTTTCCATTTTCAACTTTTGAGGAGAAGTAAAAAGGTAGGAAAAGTACATTTTTAGTGTTTGACAAATAGGCTATTAATTTAGATAGCACCTTATTCTCTGAGTGCATGTGCAGCCTACATCCTGATTAACTTAATCCTTAGTTGGGGCCAATCTCTGGTCCATCTTACAACTCATCTGAAGACTTTACTCATTAAGATAGATAGCAATTGGCACTGGCAGCTACAAAATAATGTATTTCGCAAAGATGAAATTCCCAGTGGGAAATTTTTCAGTTGCGTCTATAAGACAGATTATGTATTTAGTTGGTCAATTAATTGGGATATAACGAAGAATATTCTATCCATTACAATGGTTGTGATTGCTTTTACCATAGAGAATACATACTGCAGTTCCTGTTTATCATGTGAGTCTCTGTTATGCAGTATACCAAGTTGAAATGAATGCAGCCTAAGTGCTTTCTATGACTTTATCCGTGTACATTCTGATACAGGAAGCGGCTTGTGAGTAACAGATTTACAAGCAGCTCTAATTAACAACCTTAGCCTCTAGTACCCATCATTTAGCATGGCAACAAATGCAAGATGACTTTCGACTGCAGTCATATTGGATATGCTGCTTGAGGATGCCATATTCATGTCTTTCATGGCTATTTCCTTTGTTTGACGATACTGTGTGTGTGTTTGGATGTCACTGTACATAGAGGTTTCTCTCTGATTTCCTTGATCTTTATTATAATCTTCCTTGGACTCACTCGGCAGTCAGTGGTCATCATCACCTGGCTATTTCTGAAGAGAACGAAATGAGCTGTTTGTGAAGATTCAAATCTCATGCTGTAAATTTTTAATTCACGCGCATATTTTCTTCTGATGCGCCACACAGATGAGACAGAAGATGAAGATGTGGATAAGGAATATGTGGAGGAGACAAATAGAGATGCAGTCATGGTTGCTGCAGCAAAATTGGTAGCAAGTGATACAGTGTCCAAGGTGGGTGTCAATCTTGTGTTTATGAGAAACTCAAGACTCTTTTTTGTGGACTGGAAAGTAAAGGGTCGGTTTTTCTTATGATGTGCAGTGTTGGCTGAGAGTCTTGGTCATCATTTCTTATCTTCACATACTTTTTCTTTTATGCTGGTTGTGATGTACATGGCATTACTCTTTGAAGCAGGACGATCTTGGTTCGGACATAATTTCTCATTATGTTATGCATGGGACGGGTGTAACCGAAATTGTCAAGCATCTGATAACTGCTTTGAGGAAAAAAAGATGATGATCTCTCCACTACATTCCTTGAGGCACTGAAAAAGGTCAGGTCCTATCCATTTGCGTAAAGGAAGTCTGGAACATGCATTACAGTAGGGACACGTCTTCATAAGTAATCTTGACAAGCATCAATATACATTAATATAATGTTTTAGTGTGAAATGGTCAGGCTTTTCAACGGCATATGCTGGAAAGTGATGAATCAGTCACGGGGAAGTCTTCGCAAGAATGTAGGGATCTAGCTGTTCGTCTCTCTAGTATGTTTGTTGGTGCAGCGAGGAACAAGCACAGACCGGAAATATTAAAAATTGTCAAGGATGGTATTGATTATGCATTTCTGGATGCTCCCAAGCATCTGTCTTTCTTGGAGTATTCTGTGCTTCACTTCGTGTCCAAACTTCCTGCACCTGATATCATGGATGTGTAAGACTTACTTTTCTAACACATTTCTCACAAGAAGAATTTGATGCTCATTTCCAACCCTTCAAAATGGGATAATACCTCATCTTTTGGATGCAGTATTAAGGATGTACAGAATAGGACTGAGAGTGTGAACACGGAAGAAAATCCCAGTGGATGGCGGCCATATCACGTTTTCCTTGAGATACTACATGAGAAGTATGCAAAGAATGAAGGCCCTCCAGGTATTTGCATTTCCATATGTGAAATTTAATGTAATTTATAGTACCTCCAGGTGTTATACGGAAAAGAGAGAATTTAGTGGTTTGCATAGTAGTTATTATGGCCTCTATATAAGTGGCACAGTTGTTATGTTATATAGGGCCACAAACATGCATGGTTCAAGTTGCTTTTCAATGTGTATAGACTACTTCTTTACAATCTTATGCTATAGCTATGTTGGGAATTGATGGAGGTATCTCGGTTCTCCCTCTACAAGAAACGTGTGCCTCCTTGTTTCAGTATATCTGTCGGCATTTTCTATCCTCCTTAAGAATATGCAATATATCATGCGACTTATGGTGCCTCGAACCTTGCTTAAGAGAAGTTCCATGCAAGGGATTTAGAATATATGTTGTTATGGCTTCAAAAATGTCTGGTCAGTTGCTCCTGCACCCTAGACCACCGCATCTTGGATAGTACAATGGCAGCATAGCCTTGGTTGTATGGAAATAACATTTGAGGCCTAGATTTGGAACAATCGTGAAATCTCTTTCTCCAGCCTAACTTTTACTTACTGGGTAATTGCAGAAGAGAAGGAAGGGGTTACTGTGAGGCGCCGAGGTCGTCCTCGCAAGCAGCGTAATGTACAGGGTAAGAGGCTGTTTGATGGCCACAGCTCAGGTGAGGAAGAGGATATGATTAGTTCATCTGATCAAGAAGATGGTCAAGACGAGAAGCAGGATGAAGATGAAGATGACGAGGCTCCTCTGATACATGCGATAAGGTCGTCCTCCAAGCTGAGGTCATTGAGGGTTTCAAGAAATGATGGCAGAAGCCAGAATAGGCTGGGAGATTCCAGTAGGGCTCCAGATGACTCAACGGCATCTAGAGTATAAGGTATTGTTTGTGTGCGCGTGTTTTGTTTCTGTTCGGTAGACTACATCTAGTTGTAAATGTATTCAAGCCTTGGAATTGAGCACTTATGTGAGCGAGTAACACCAAGGTATTTGCATGTATAAGTTGCCTCGACTTATTATTCTCTACTCGGTGTGATGAGTGGATGTTTGTTTCATATCGAATGTGAACGTAACTGGTTTTACGTTTGTGCAGGAGCCTCCAACTAAATTAACAGTTGCTGCAAGTGTACATCTGAATGTACCCACCTTTGGAGTTGGATGCTGGCCTTTCCAACCATGTAGATCTTTCCTCATTTTGTTATTCAAAACCAGCTTTCTTGTGGCGAAGTAATAGGCGTGAGGGTTCGATTCTCTTTTTTTCCCTTGGGGATGCGGATGGTGATTATTGTTTGCGTAGGAAGCAGAAAGCGAATGGTGTAAGTAGATAGGGAAAAATCCTGTAAATCTCTCAGATAGTGGAAAAGTTCATGTGTTGTGATTGGGTTTGATGTGCTAGCCAGTTAGCTTAGCCAAAGTTTACAGTATGATGTTTCTACCGAAACCTCAGTTGTCTTTAGCCAAATCACATCAATCTGCATTTTTAGATATGGCCACTCGTATAACCTCCAGGGTTCTCATGAAATTGACGGAACTTAATTTTCTGATATTTGCCTGATAGTCGATGGAGCGTTCGCTTTGCAATAGCAATTGACTCGATATGAGATCATCGTTTTTCACAATCTATACTAAATTCTGGGACACACCAAGCATATGCATATAGTATATCAAGAGTGCGACATGGTAAACAATCATGGTAAACAATCAACATAAGAACTCATCTGAAAGTGCTCTCGTGATCAATCAACGTGAATGCATGGTGCTAGCGTGTATAGGCTGCGCGGTGACCGGAAGACTGTCCTTAAGACAAGTAAATTGCATCATACCATACAAATGTAATAAAATGAAAGACTGAGATCAATAAGATTAAAAGGAGTGATTGATGTGAACAGAACGCGTGGCATTTTCTTATCGATTTTGCCATCTTTCGTATTCAAGTCCCCACAGCAGAATCCACACTGCCGCAAGAACTTAGCTGGTTCGTTCGTGCAATCGTCCGAGAGAGGCATCTCAACTCGAGCATCCTTAATACCCATCCAATCACCACAGGCATCAAAGGATTAGCAGTTCCATCTAATGCTCTATCCCTCCAGGATATACTAACTAGACATGGAATCCACTCGGGGAACTTATTTTTCATCTGTAATGTGGTGACTCTTAGGTAAAGCAACCTCATAAATCAGCTTAAGCAGAGTCATAGAATCTCGTCTAACACGTTACATATGAGTCAAGATGAACTGCCTTAAGACTCCTAATTTTAGCGAAATTGCTTGACATTATATTCTAAAGGGAAAGAATTTGTTTTACTTGAACCTCCAGTTACAGATAAAACCTGGAAGATGGACCTTCAACTCCAACCATCTCCATATAAAAACATAAGTGTTCCATAAATTTAGTGAAACTCAAACATTGCAGCAAAATTTCATCCCTCAAGGGGAAAAAGTAAAGAACCAACGCAATTGGGTGGAGTAATCAAAACATTTACCTCAGTACATGCAGTATAACTCTATCGCTATCTTCTGCCTGCAATCCTTAGTAAAGGAGATACCATACCCTGAATCTCTTGCAACCCCTCTTGTATCCGAATCTCCTCATCAACTGAGCGCTTGAGGTTCCTAATATGACCCTTCAAGGCATCGGATGCTCTTATATCTTCGAGCCTCAAGTCAATAACCTTCTTCGCCAGCCCCAGCAACAAGCTTGAATATCTAGGCACGGTCGAGTTCTTATGCAGGAATGTCAAAAGCAGACCCAATTCATCCCCATCCAAGTTCAGGACGCATTTTAGCAGTGCCCTCCTTGCCACCAATTCCTCCATCACAGCCACCACCTTTTCAGGATCATTTCCACCTAAAACCGAAACGAGAGCATTCTTATGCTGGAACTTCTTCAAGAGTTTATCATGCTCAGCCAACTTCACCTTCTTCGGCCTCATAACCAAATAATCTCCCTCGGATGGTTTCTCACTCTGACCTCTGTGGAAGTACCTATAGAACGAGGGCTTCAAGACCCGCCTCTGCGGCTCCTCCACACTGCCCAACCCTAAAATTCCATTAGCCCCACCCTCCGCATTTTCCTTCACCTTTCTCTTTCCCACATACAAAATACCATTTGAAGTCCCAATGGCTCTCACGCTGCTATCGGGCGAAAACCCAATCGACAGCAGAGGTGCTGGGAACCTCATCGAATGCGTGACCTTCATTCTAGAATAATCAAACACCTTCATATACCCGTCGAGACCAACGCTCAAGATCCTCAGCTGCACACCTTCTTCCCCGCTCTGCTGCGCCCCCATCGTACCCACACAAATGGAGGTCACGGTCTTGTTGTGACTCTCCATCGAATAAACCATCCTCCCTCCTCCAATCAAGTCCCAAATCTTCACGCTATTCCCTCCGCGGTGGCGACCAAACTCCCCTGACGGCAAGAAGATCACATCCTGCACCGGCGACCCGTGATTCACCTCCGTCGCCGCCCTGTTCCCATCTCTCACCCTCACATCCCAGAGCTTCACCACGTGATCATAAGACCCGGTGACGAAGCAATTCGCGTCGGCGGGCGAACAGTCCCCGCACCGGACGTAGTCCTTATGCCCTCGAAGCTCCGACACCACGCTCTCCCCGGCCACGTCCCAGTACTTGACGAGGGCGTCATCGCCCCCGGACACCAGGTGGAGCTTGTCGAGGACCGGGTAGCGGACGAACCTGACGGGGCGGGCGTGGGAGCGGAGGCGGCGGAGCGGGGTGCGGGAGCGGACGTCGAAGACCTGGATGAGGCCGGAGAGGTCGGAGGCGGCGAGGAGTAGGCCGTCGGAGCGGAAGGAGAGGGAGGAGACGACGTCGGAGAAGGAGGAGATGGTGTGGGTAGGGGCGAGGGTGGTGCGGTGGGGGGAGAAGAGGGAGACGGTGGCGGAGTGGGCGGCGGCGAGGAGGTGGGGAGGGGAAGGGGAGAAGGCGAGGGAAGGGACGGAGAAGGCGAGGTTGTCGAGGGGGTGGGTCTTGAAGGAGGACCAGTACTTGGATTCTGGGGTCTTGCCGGAAGGGGCTCTCGGCTTCGGCTTCAGCTTCGGCTTCACCGGGAAGGTCTTGGATGCCTTCTTGGGTTCCACCTCCATTGATGCGAATGCGTAAGCTCGAGCTCTTCTTCTGCTGGGGGTTTTCTCGGTGCGTGCTTCGGAGGTTTTATGAGGTTTGCAGTCTCTGGCTTCTAGGGTTTTAGGTCGCCTCTTCTCGCCACCATCTCCTCCTCCTCCCCCAAATTCAAGATATTAGTTTTAAGTCTTCTATTTATTTTTGGGAGATGTCACTATAAATCTTAAAATTTATTAGCAAAATATAATTAAGTCCTAAAATTTTATTTGAAAAAATATAATAAAATCCTAAAACTTGTTAAACTGGTTAAATCGAAATCTTTCATTAGTTTTGTTTTATTTAACTAATAAAAAATGCTAACATGGCTTTTTTTAATATTATCTCTTCCCACGTAGTAGCGATGACATGACTAAATCATAAATTATAAGATTAAAATGACGTCGTTTTGGTCTAAGTCTGATTTTTAATATTATTTAAATTAAAATTTTAAAAATTAAGCTAAACTCAAAAAAAAAAAAAAAGAAAAGAGGAGAAGTTAAGCGAGTAAGGTTGCAAGCCGTCATCGCCATTGCCCCATCATTGCAAGGAAGGGTTGGCAATTGTGGGGTGAGCCGACGGGGTCATTGAGGCCCAGCTAAGGATAGGCTAGGGCTTGTTAATCCTCACTTAGATTTGGATGAGGGTGGTGGCCCTCCCTCAACCCTTGCCCAAATCGAGTGAGGGTCACCGGTCCTCATGCAAACTTGGGCAAGAGCCGCCATCAGTGAGGTGCTAGTGGCGAGGGCTTGTAGCCCTACTCGCCTGACTTCTCTCTCTTTTTTAATTTAGCTAATTTTTATTTTTTATTTAAATAGCATTTATATTAAAAATTGGATTTAGACCAAAACAATGTCGTTTTAGTTTTATAGTTTATGATTTAGCCACGTTATTGCCATATATGAGAGAGATAATATTCAAAACAAATTCACTTCAGTATTTTCTGTTAGAAATTAATGGAATGGCTCAATTTAATCAATTTGATAAGTTCTAAGATTTGATTACACTTTTTACAAGTGTTAGAACTTAATCGTAATTTCGTAACAAGTTTTAAAACTTCTAATGAACATATCCCTTTATTTTTTTAGTTACACTCACAAAAACTAATATATTGTAGGAAAAATACTCATTAATAAGTAATATCATTTCTAAACTTTTAATATATTCAATGTGATACATAAATTTTATGGATACATTCAATTTTGTCCATAGACTACATAAAAATGTTATATGTTGCCTTTCCATTAATTCAAGTTAACGGAATTTGGTTATTTGGCATTTAAATTAGATTAAAGTTTAAGAACTGCGTTGAATAAGTTAAAAGTTTATGGGTAATATATATGATAAAAGTAAGACGAAAATTCACAAGATATTATTATAAAAATGGTGGATGAGAGGGACGAGCTCAAGCTTGAACACCGCTGCCCAAGCCTAGCCCTAAAATTCATTGGGTCCACGAATTTTGGCCAAGCTAGGCTTGGTGGACATGTAAGCTACCAAATTCATTATTAGGTTTATTAAATGTACAATAATCACGTCAATGTGCGAAAAAAATCATCTAATTCAAAAAAATTCATGGTAGATCTCCAACTAAGAAACCTATAGAATTGCAAAAGATAAGATTTTGGAAAAAAATTGAAATCTGACAATCCTAGAATGAGAAGCCATGCTGGAAGTTTTTATTTTGGGTTCAAAATATCATAGAAGTAATCTTAAAGGCTGTGTCTGATCGTCCTGATTTTTAACCAGAATAAGACTGAATAGAAAATGATATGAAATCCAAAGATTTTGTTATATTTTATCTACTGTTTGGTGATTATAATAATAAAGTCGGATATATTCACATCATATCATATATATATATATTTTTTTTTTTTTTATAAAAGCGACATTGATATAAATTAATCAAAAATTTTACAAACGGAGATGGTAAAAAATATCTCGTGACATTCTTACGTACTTTAATTTTATTTTCTTTTTAATTTTATTTTTCTCTCTTTTAAAATTATCATTTTTTATTTCTTTCTTTCCCTTCCATCATTCTCCAATAAAATTCTACTATATAATAAACTATACTAATATACCTAAAATACTAAAATATGTAATAAATATAAATATATTTACGTATTGAATTTATATTATAAAATAGAATTAAATTTGAATATATAAATAAATAAAGATTAAATTGAAATAACTAAATTGTTTTTTTGTTATTTTGAATTTCTTATATTATAATTTAAAAAGATTGTCATTCAAGAACAATAACTTTGCTATTATGGATGTTAGAAATCTTATCTAACTTTATCCCACATTCCTCATAGAATAATTTTATACGATCTATATCCTATGAAGCACCGACACCGACACTCTCCAAGAGCCTTTGTGTCGCGTCGAACACTTTGATACGCGTCCGACATTCTCGGATACTCTCCGACACTCGATCAACACGTGTCGAAAAATCCAACACCTGATCAACTTTCTTGACACTCTCCAACACTCAAGTCGGAATTCTGACTCCCATTTCCCATGATACATAATTCATCCCTTAAGTTTTTTTTCTCTTCTTCCAACATATCTAACATGCGAGTCCAAAATATAGATTGCTTGTTTTTTCTCCAAGTTTTATGAATTATTGAAATAGAGTTGAATTTGTCAAATTAAAACAATGAATGATATTAATAAATGACGGATTAATGTTTTCAGTATATATTCATTCTAGGATTTTTTAATTATTTAATTATTTATGAATTTGATTCAAATTAATTTGATTAAAATAATCATAATAATTATAATTTATTATGTATATATAAAAATATATATTTAATACACAATGTGTCCCAACGTGTTTGAATTCTCTATTTTCTAATAAACGACTTGTCGGCGTGTTATGTTATGTTGCATCACGTGTCAGTGTCGATGCTACTTAATCTATATCTTCCTTATATCCGATTTTATTCCGTCTTAAGTAAGCATCAAACATAGGATAAGAATTTTATCTTATCCTAAATTATATCTCAACTGTCAAATGTAGCCAAATAGGTTTTAACAACGCAAGGCAATTTAGTAATTGACTTATCAAGTTTAGAGGTTTTCGAGTTTACTCGTAAGACAAATCTAACAAAAGTCCAAAATCCTAATAGATTATTCTTAATTGGAATGGTTATTACATATCATGTTTGGGTATGAGGCTTCCCAAATATGAAATCTCAAACTCTTGATAAATAAATTTAAAAAGAATAATAATTTTTTCCCTCCAAAATAACATTTGCAACGTTTCATAGATTTTTCATCTTACCCACTTTCGCCACATTAGGCGAATTATTCAGGATGACAATCCCGAAACAGAGTTTGGAAAATCCAGTTGAAATCAAGTTTATGCTTGAACTTACTTTGCTGCTATTTCTGGTACGGAGATATCAAAAGTCGACTGATCAATTTACTAGACGTTATCGCCCCTCTCTGTAAACGAATGTTCGTGAACAATTACATCGCACTTAACATTACTCTTTCCCCTTTACTTATTCAACCTTGTGGCATGGAAAATGGAGGTTGTGACCACTGACTATTAGCTAGTTGAAAAACTGATTTGTGTTGAAACTCAACCCTTACTCATGCTTAAGTTTAGATTTTCTCCACGAACCCAATAAGTCGACGGTTTTGACCTGATAGTATTCATACAAATGATCAGTTTAAGTTGATTCACTTTGACTTCACTCGACCCTTTAATAGGAATGCAAATCTGCACGGCTTTTTAGTAGGGTTACTCTTCTTGCTCCCTGATAGTAGGAATGTGAATCTTGCTCATCAATCTTATCCATTTTTATCCTGAACTATTGCTCTCGAGGTACAGCAAGCAATTAGATGTACATGGAGTTGCATCAACCTAAGGTAGCGCCTGATACTGAATCTTCCCAACTAGATAGCAAGTTTATATGATTTAGTATCAAACAGATTTCTTCAGACTGAAGATACGATCCATCAGCAGCTAGAAATTCATGAAACTTACCGTCCACCTCTATCAGGCTATGGCCAGGAGTCTTTTTCACACTCCTTTCCCTCATCATGCTTTTAACCATCCTCATATTGCTCCATTCTTTTCCCCTGGCAAAGATGTTAGCCATAAGACTGTATATACCGCTATCTTCAGGATTCAATTCCAATAGCTTATCTGCGACAGCCCTACCCAACTCGACATTTCCATACGTTCTACAAGCGCTAAGAAGTGCACCCCAAGTAGCTTCGTTGGGAAGCATCGGCATTGTAGTTATTAATTCATATGCTTCCTTGAGTAGGCCGTTACGACCATATAGATCGACCATGCAGGCATAATGCTCAATTTGCGGAGCTATCCCAAATTCTCTTGCCATGTCCTTAAAGTATTCTTGGCCCTCACTTAATAAACCGCCATGACTACAAGCTGATAAGACACCCAAGAAAGTGACCTTATCTGGCCTAAATCCAGTGCTTTTTAGTTGATGGAAGAGCTCTAGGGCTTCCTCAGCATGCCCATGAGCAGCGAATCCAGTGATCATGGAATTCCAAGATACCAAGTCTTTTTTAGTCATTTCATCAAATACTGCCGCAGCTGCATCAATACACCCGCATTTTGCATACATGTCGATAAGAGCATTTCCCAGAATGACACTAAACCGGATCTTCTTAGAAAGGATGTACTCATTGTGAATCCAGCAGCCCACCTCTAAGCGACCCAATTGACCACAAGCAGAGAGAACGCATACCAAAGTGTTCTCTACAGGAACTAAGCCTGCCTCTCTCATATTATTAAACATCTCCAATGCTTCCTTCGGCTGACCATTTTGGGAATAGCCTGCAATCATCGCAGACCAGGAGACCACATTTTTCTCAGGCATTTTGTCAAACAACATCCTGGCATTCTCCAACTCACCAAATTTTGCATAACCATTGACCATACTAGTCATTGAGAAGACATCCCTGGTCTCCATGTTGTCAAAGACCTCCCTAGCACTGATCAAGCAATCGCATTTTATATACATATCGATTAATGCGTTTAGCAAATTCAGGCTACAAGCCACATTCTCCCTTTTTATCAGTTCATGAAGTTTTCTCCCCACATTCAAGTCCTTCTTCTGGGAGCATCCGGAAACTGCTGCGATCATAGTAACCTCATTAGGCTTAACATCACCCAACAACATCAAGTCAAACAGTTCCAGGGCCTCGTCGGGGCAACTATGCGTGGCATAACCATCGATCATCGAGGTCCAGGTAAAAACGTCTCTAACAGGACTTTCATCGAACACGCGGCGGGCAAGGTCCAAACACCGAAATATAGTGTAAAAATGAATCAACCCATTTCGAACCAGCAAGTCGCAATCAAAACCCATCTTCCAAATCCTTCCGTGAACGAACTCCCCAACAAAAACTCCCTCGAATTTCTCGCACGCCTTCAGGGCGAACACGAAGCTGCGGCCATCGACTTCCACGCGTCCGCTAATCATCCGGCCAAAAAGGGTCAACCCCGAACTCGGCATTCTCGCTTTGGAGTACCCTCGGATCATCGTATTCCACATATAGGTATTGGGATTCTCGATGTGAGCGAAGAGGCTGCGCGCGTAGTTCACGTCTCCAGCGTCTGCTAAAGCGCAAAAGGCCAACACCCTGCTCACGGGGAACGTGTGGGCCATGAGACCAGTCCTGGTCATGTGAGCTTGGAGTTGCTTGAGTTGGCGCATGGAGGTGCAAGATTCCAGGAGCAACAGGACCGGGTTCGTGATGACCACCCTGGTCGTGGAGTTCCATTTCGTTTTCTGCGCACCACTCGAAGAGAGAAGTCGAAACTGAGGCGCGGCGGAGAGCGTGAAAGGAGTGGACAAAGATGGGCACGGACCAGAGGAGCGCTTGCAGAGAAAGACGCAACGCCTCATATGAAAGCGAAGTCCTCGTTCGACATCTGCAGAGCCTCATATATCGAATGCCATTACACTTGCAGCGTTCCTGCTTACTGTGAAATTTGCAGAGCTGACAATTTGACTTCTATTTCTACTTGAAAAGCTTGAAAGTACAGAGTTATATTAGAATTTCTATGAATTTTTAAAACTCGTATAACTTATTTTTTATTGGAGAAGGTCGTAAGTAGAAGTTAGAAGAAGTGAAAAACTCTTTACTAATTTATAGCGTTATAATATCATTTGTGGTTTACCGATTAGATTATAAGATATCATGACAAGTCTCGAAATTTTCAATTTATCATAATCCGAGTACAATTTCATTACTTATCTAGAATTTTCTACATATATATATATGTTTACTTCTTGTTAAATAGTTTTGGCTCAATAAAATATTAAGAATAACACACGAGAGTTTTTTTCTAGAGCTTCTACAAAATATTTGATTTCATATTCTAATTTTGGTGTGGAGTCGGGTATGTATCTATAAACGATCTCTTTAGAATGGTCGACAAAAACCATCAATGCGGAGATTGTAGTTGTATTAGCGGTGCCTACTCTCCAGATTACTAGGGATTAGATTGGATGAGTTTCTCTAGGTTTTGTGTAATCCCTAAATTAATCTCAAATTATTGGACCTATTTTCGGACAAAATTCATGTCTATCCATTTTTACTTCTACCCTCTTATTCACATCTGAATGTCACGTCACTTTTATCTCTTCACTTATCAAAAGGAGTTCAATAAAGGATTTGGAGGAGAACAAATCAGTACAAGTGCTATTAGCGCCTTTGAAATATCATTACCATCACCCTTCTTGCATCATTTGATAATATATATTAGCAACTTTGAAAATTTTGTCCGTCTTTGAATAATTTGAATTTGCTCGCGTCCCACAAATAGTGAATTGGTACTGTGATGAATTAAGAGATATAATATATTACAAGGAAGCAAATGGGCTATTTCTGTTAGACAAAAAGAAACTGGTAATCAGATACTTATCACGGAAGGCGAAGCCGTAGGAATTCGGTAGCCATCTTCTAAATGAGAGATGAAGTCGATGAACTTGAAAAGCGTAACTTGCATGAAGATATCAAAGCTGCATATAGTAAGGACCTTCATTTCCCCCAGAAACATATATCAGGTTTGCGATCACGTGCTTTAGCTGATTCTACAAGAGCCGAGGAAAAAAAGAGACCAACTAGCATTCCTAACAAGAAAGGATGAGAAGGAAAATGAGGGTTTCCTTGTGTACATTAAATTGAGATTCTTACAGCTAATTTCCGAGGGCACGTTGGCCCAATAAGATTTCTCAATCTTCGTCCCCATCCACAGATATTCTCCGCACATTCTGGGTTTCTATGTTGTCCGCTATTCAAACAAGGCGAAGAAATATAAAGCTCTGTACCTTACTGACATCTACTTGCTCCACCCTCTTTACCACTTGTTGCCGCAATACAAGCAACCGGATGGGCCCTGCATTCTACAGTCCTCCAACCCTAGTTGACTTTTCAAAATTCTGATAAAGCACTGGACTAATACAATACAAACAAGAAAACACCGATCAGGGACAAGGATTTGGAAAATTCGCATGAATTTGATTGATTTCTGCAACTATTTCAGGACTGAGCTCCACATTGCAAGCATCAAGAACCTCCTGGAGCTGCCAACGCTTGGTTGCGCCAAATATAGCACTCGCTACCAGAGGATGTCTCAAAACAAAGGCTGCATTAAGCAAAATGCTGTAAGAGGAAAAATGTGCGATACCAAAAGAGGAGCTTAAAAAACTGAGGGCATGCAGAACAACAGCACTTCAAAAGACACCTGAAAACACGGTCTATGCAACTAGAAGGAACAAATGCAGTATCTCTGCTTCGTTTCAACATGGCATCACAATTATAAAAGACTAATAAATAGAAGCACAGTATTGTGAACTCCAGTAATTCACTCCTACTAGTGAAAACCTAAATTTTAACTCTGTCTCTGTATCATTGAGTTACTCATGTGGGCACAGATAATTTTTCAACATTAATGTTTCTAAGGCTAAAAATTTTGCCCAGTCCAGCAAGGTCTATAATTTCCTAGATTACCTCTTTTCTTTTTTGATTAGTGAAAGGTGAGGAGGGACAACCAGTGCTAACAGCTCCCTCTGGGCATTAGCATGAGGTTAACAAACCCACTAATGCTATGTATTCAATTAGAGCCACAGCTATTCCAAACCAGATGCCAAGATGCTAGTAACCAAAAAGTCTCTCCACACAATTATCATGACATTTAATAAGGTAGTTAATGTCTCATAATTATCATGATTCTTCAGTCGCCAATTATGGTTCTAGAAAATCATGATTCTTTTTCAGTGAGTCTGTTTATAGATTATTCATAACAAAAGAAAAGCAGAGGAGCAACTTCGGCTATGTGTTCAACATTGAAGAAAGCCAACTCAGAAGCTCCCAATTACAAAAGAGCTTTGCGCCTACAAAAGAAATTTTCTCCCTAACATCATCACGCCTGAATATTCTACCGGAAGCAGCCCTCTTGATTCTTATAAGAACAGCATCAACATCTTTAACAAAAGAAAAATTATGCAGCTTACAATTCCTGGCGTTTCATATAAAACACAAAAAGCATTCCAAGAAAGCTTAATCCACAGGTGAGGGAAAGGCGAATTATCTCAACAGACAACTCAATATGCTAAGTTATCTTATTAAACCTTTGAGCCATTTGAATCCCACGATACTTCTTTACCAAAAAAAAAAATGTATGATCTCTCACGATTACTTGTTACAAGACAAGATAAACAGGTTGGAGCTTTTGTTGCATTCCATTTCACTCCACATCATTGCACCAGACACAACACATCTAAAGTGGATATGGTTTTAACAAAATAAAGATCACAAAAACTTGATAAGTTGCAAAAGTTGATTCCTAAGGATATTCAAGATATTCAAACAGGAGAATTTACATGTCTAGACCAAACAATAGAACACTAAGCACATATGAGGCAAGCAAAGATCAGTTCAATACCAATTGCCAATACTACAGGACGTAGTCCATACTTGTCTGCAATTTTAAGGTACCCCTGTAATAGAAACAGGATTAAAAGAGTTGGTACAGGATCCCAATTATGGCAAAGATAATGACATGAGAAGAAGCCTGTACATTTTAATAAATGAAGGTTGGAAGGAGGAGGAAGAAGAAGGGGGGGGGGAGCGGGCACGGGTTTCCATAGGCAGAAGTACAAACTCATGAAAAGCAGGTGCATGACCACAAGCTCATATAAATGCTCAAGAAAAGCATTAATGTGGTAGTTGAAGAGAGAGAAGGGGGGTGGGGGAGAGAGAGAGAGAGGCCAAGGGTGAAGTCCCCCACAGTTGCATCATCTTCTAACACACATAGTGGGATGGATTGTACAATCTCAACCACTAACATGCAAAAACTTTAAAAACATTGCCAAGCAACATAATGTAATCATTGAAGTCATATCAGAAACTTAAGCAAAAATTGTGTTCATCCGATATGAACAAAAGGTATTAAAAGTTCTTTTTTTTCGCCTTCTTTTCTTAGATTGTTTGAATGATTTATATTCGAGAATTTATCTCCAGAAAGAATATACCAACCATGATTGCTGCTGTCACGATACTATTGGACAAGTTGTACCTTGATTCTCCTTCTGAATACCTCCCTGGAGAAGAAGCCCAATTTATGTAAGATGAAGCCCATGTATCCTGAGGGAACACTTCTGAAATAAAGAGATAAATGTAAAATGCAGGGCTTCACCTTTGAAAAGATTCAACCGAGCATCTGGTGGTCCACCATCAGGCAAAAAGTATTTACCAGAAAGTATACCCATCGCTAGAGGGCTGTAGGTCAATAAGCTGATCCTGCAGACATAAATTCGAAAGGGGAAAAAATAATCAAGGAAAGAATACCCAAGAAGATCCAAAAGAACACATCTGCAAATAGGGAGAAGATTACTAGCACACACAGGTATGTAGAGTAGTGCAAAGTTTGATGGGATCCAGTTGAACAAATACCTCTCATGATGGCAGCATTCTGCCATCCCTGAATCGAAAGTTCGACAGAGCAAACTGTAGCAATTCTAAAACAAAGGTTGCAAGGTGAATTTAGCCTCAATATGCAGTGGTGAAAAGAAGAGAGATTTCCTAACAAGAGTGAGGAATACTACCTGCACTGACACAACCTTAGGATAGGAAGGAACTCTTTCGGCAACGTGGAGGAATTTCATGACACCATAAGGTGTTTCATTACTGAGTCCAACATATCTAATCTACAAAGCATATTTGCAATCAGAGATGTCAAAAAATATCACAAGAACAGATTCATAGGGCCAAGTCTTAAATATGTTTACTGACCTTACCAGAGGCAACGGCTCTGCCAAGTGCCTCAAGTTGTTCCTCTATGGTAATTGCTCTGTACTGATGGGTTGGATCATACTCAGACTCTCCAAACATTGGCACATATCTGTTGAAAATCCACTCAAAAGAAAAAGAAAAAATCTCCCAATGTTGAGCAAGTATATCAGACACCATCAGTCCTTTCCAACAAAATCAAGAAACAGAGGGTTGTATTGACATACAAACCGATCAGGCCAATGTATTTGATAAAGGTCGATGTAGTCTGTCCTCAATCTCAATAAGCTGCAACATTGATGAATGAGCCATCACAAGATATTATATGCTAGTTAATGCAAGTATGAACATCATAATACAGACAATTCTTCAATAATTAAGTGTCGGTGCTCTTCATTTAACAAACTTTGAATGGCCACAATTCTTTCAGCTACAGAAAGATAAATAGCATTTCAGTTGAAAGATGATAAGTCCTCAGTATAGTGGTAAAACTCAAATTTTTGTAGAGTCTTCCTGAATACCATGTTGGACAAGCATCAGCCCATCCTCTTGGTAAAGTCAACAAAATTGCATTGGAGAAAGAATCAGGTTTGGGTAATTTAGTTCCTAAAATGAAACTAGTGCCCGAACAGAAAAAGGCTTTCTGGCCAACTAAAAATGATTGGCAAAATGACAAACAACTAGTTTTCTTGACAAGGGCAAACACATAGGCAAACACGGCTTTATTTATTTCGAGATACAGGTGAGGTAAGGAACTCAAATCACTTCTCGCCTGAAACTGATGATATTCACTGGAATGTGCAAAGACAAAACTAGATTTGATAGCATTTGTCGGAGGACGAGTGTGTGAAAGAGGACTTATGGAAGAATGAGGGAAGCCAAATGATATTTTCCATCTAAATGGATCTAACACTCAGTGTAATTATTTCCATGGTAGAAATATCGAGTCCTAAGTGATGGAACAACACGCAAACTCACCTATTATCAATTGCTTCGGATATGTTCCAAGCATCCACACACTTGGGCCCATCCTAATCCAAGTCATTTGCCCAGATGGTCCACTCACCTTCATGAAATTATTTTACAAAGACTCCTATTAATTTAAAATTGGCCAGATACAATAAGAAAGATGCTATTTGAAAAATTGTTGCCCCATCCAAATGAAAGGAAGACAATGGCCGCATTGATACAATTAGGACCAGATAATCTCAACACCCATAGCTCTTAGCTCCTTCCAAACATGTGCCATCCAGAGAAACATATGATTTCCTCCCTAGCACAAGGATACCGAAGGACACTTCCCCTAAATGCACTCCAAGCACATCTTATAACAAAGAAAACGGAACCCTGATGCAATGATCGTCATGGACATTAAATCAATCCTAGGTTCTATACATTTCCCTTAACCCAGAGTACACATGACTAGAGATACTTTCTCTTGAGCAAATGCAATACTACAACGTGAATCATTTACAAAGCAAAGCTGATATCACTAGACAGGAACTAGGATCAGCTTATGCTAACCAAATGAGAAACCACGCAAAAGGGAAAACAAAGAATCGGAATATCGGTAAACCTTCGTGGCCAGCACAACTCGATCGCGAGGGATTTTCCGGTCTCTAATCCAACGGCCGAGATAATCCTCGCTCCGGCCCTGAGTATCAGCTCGCTGAGGCACTGGATACCTGCGCGCGCCATCCGAAATTCCACACCAAAAAAAGAAAAGAAAAGAAAAAGAAAAAACGACAGAGTTTCAAATTTCAATCCAAACGAACATTCGATTCTAAGCGTCGCGAATCCGTCAAAACGTACATTTCGGCGGAGTCGAAGAAGTTGATCCCGGCGCCAAAGGCGTGGTCGAGGAGGCGGAACGATTCGGACATCGAATTCTGCTCGCCGAAAGTCATGGTTCCTGAGGACAAAAAGCGAGCGATGTCAGCGAGCGCAAGAGACGGATGAGAGAGAGAGAGAGAGGGAGAGAGGAGAGGAAAAGGGCGGTTTCGGAGAGAAAACCTAAGCAGAGCCTGGAGACGGAGAGGTCGGGAGCGAGGTTGAAGAGAGGCACGGCCATTGACATCCGCCTCTCGAGATGCTTCTGGTGAGCGGCCCAGCGAGAGCGAACGGAGCAGGAGTGGCGAGATAAGATGAAGAAGAAGAAGATAATGGAGGGAAGAAGAAGCAAGAGGAAACTCAAAAATGTCCCCAAAAAAAAAGAGAGAGGAGGAAAAATAGAAGAAGATGGAGATGCAGGGGATCGAACCCTGTACCTCTCGCATGCAAAGCGAGCGCTCTACCATTTGAGCTACATCCCCTTTTGCCTCTACGTAATAAATTCAATTATGATAAAGACTGGTGTCCCGGTACTCGGAGATTTTATTGTACATTATTTATTGAATTATGAGTCATCCTAATTTGTGGAATTATACCAACATGTGTGAGGTTGGCTTAGCGACCATCAATCTTAATCGTTTGATTTAAATTTCAAGAAATTATGAAAAAAATTATATGTGAATTTACCTAGCTCACCATCAACATTTCAGTGTTGTGCAAATTCTGAAAGTTTCAAAATTTAAAAAGAAAAGAAGTTAAAAGTGCAAGAGTCATAAATCTTCAGTTAAGCAAAAGATAAAAGTAAAATTAAATGAGTTGCGTGAATTAATTAAAACAAACTTATGTTCGGATGAGGGACATGTAAGCAAAGACAAAAGATCCATACATGATAAGGGGAAAAATTTTCCACAAGTTAATACGGCTATCACAGATAGGTCCCCGACAACACGAATCTAACACACATCTCATTTTAGCATGTCCGACGTGATATAATATTCCGCGACATCACGGTCCAACGCCTATTTGGTACATCGAATTTGGAATTCCCAAGTTTGGCCAATCTAAAGTTCGATGCATCTCTCGCGGCCCTTCTGCAAAATGAGTGGAAAAGCGGAAACAAGCATCTTTGCTGACTAAGCCAGATCGTACTAAGCTGATGTCCGTGTACTGTTCAACACATTTTAGATACATGACCAAAGCCTGACCCATGTCCGGACCTTTGCGACCCTGCTCTGGTGCAGAGTCTTTGCGACCACTTGATGGGACAACTTCTTGGGTGCGTCCGTACTCTAATTCCCGCCTGAACTTAGGACACGAGCATTACGTCCGTGCGCATCTTTCTCGGTGTAGTTCATCCTTTGAATGACGACATCAGTGATGACCGTGGAACTTTTACAAAGATATTGCTCATCATTAACCTTTCGCTTGCTGTTTTTTCTTCAGTTTGATCCCCCGGATTATGTTCTTCTCCATTCACATTTTGTAATATCGACGCTCCATTCTTCTTGCCTACATATCATTGTTCCCATCGATGTCTCTAATGAAAAAAGAAGAGCAAATGGAAGCAGCTTATAATGATTATGCCTGTTGCTGGAAGCATTTTTGGCATGTAACTAGACTAGCCTTCGACTCTTCCCCGTTGACTCCTTTCCATGTTCTCTATTTGAGAAGTCCTCTTCATTTGACATGCTTGGTACACGAGAGCCTTATCGATTAACTGGAAGCCCAATTCCATTGGATGCATTATCTATTATTGACAATGTGGATCTGAGCATGTCATTAAAAGGCTAAAGAGAGAAGAAACGGGTGAGAGATCTATTATGAGATGAAAGATCCCGCAATATCATCTTCTGTATTCCCTAGTAGATGGGAAAGAAAAATATCCACCAACCAACAAAGAATGTAAGACTTGCGGATATTGACACATTAAAATAATGAATACAGTTTGATGGAGCGCTTTATTGGGAGATTATCACAGGTGACCTCATAAGATGCATTATCTATTATTAACAATGTCATAGGAGATGCATCATCCGCACTCTTCTCCTAACCTACACATCATGGTCATCCATTGATGTTTTTCGTGAAAAGAGAGAGCAAATACTTGCAATTTGGAATGATTGTACCTGAAGCATATTCAAGTCTTTTTTTTTACCCTTCCCTCTTGACTCCGTCCCGAGCCTTTTATTTGAGAAGTCCTTTTCGTTTGACGTGTCTGGCATACGAGGGCCTTCACTAGAAACATTCAAAACCCAATTCCACTGGCTGCAGAATCTGTTACTGACAATAGCATAAGAGACGTGCCATTTGCTCTCTTGACCTTATCCTTTCTCTTTACGTATATATCATTGTAATTCATCGATGTTCCTCGTGGAAAAAAGAGCAAATCCTTGCAGCTTAGAACACCAATACCTGTTGCTAAAGCATTTTCAGTTCTCACATGTAACTCGACGAGCCTTTGACTCTTTCCATCTTGACTCCTTCTCATGTCCCCGGTTTGAGAAGTTCCTTTTGTTTGACTTGTCTGGTCTGCAAGGGCCTTGCCACTCAAATGTTCCTCTAGAGTTATTGCGAACCCAATTCCATTAGCTGCAAAGTCCATTAATGAAAATGTCACAAGAGATGCATCCTCCGCTGCCCTCTTTGAACCAAATTCTCTTGAACGGCGCATGTCCCTCCTCTTGCTTCGCATCATGATCACATTGAAGGGCACTGAAAAATTATTCCATTCAAACATAACTATGGACATTCACATATTAATAACAAACGATTACTGAAAATAAGAAACCAAGCTGGGATTGTCCTTGTCATTAACAAAAATAGCACTGTTTTCCCACTGCAAGACCGTAATACTTTTAGGAAGACGATGTTCGATTCCAACAAAAACTTCGCCCATGATCAACTGGAGGGAAAAACAATTTTGAAAGACCCCAACATGTCATCGTCACATTTTATTATGTCATGTTAATGCAACGTGGCATGAACCCTAAAAGGATTTGTATATAGAATTTCACACTTTAATAATAACTTAAAAAAATATACGTAACTGTCTACTTTATAAGTTATTACCGTTAGATAAAGATATAATTTAATAAATGTGTAGATGATTTAAACAGCCTAGCATCCTAGCCGTCTCATTTTTCTTGTCTTCCATCATTGCGAGTTCCATCCAAACCCAAAGGCTTGTTTAATGCATGAAAGTTCTATACGAAGGAAAATTACAAATTGCTAATCATGCACAAAGAAACAAACGCCAGGGAACAGCAAAGGGGCATCTTCTTTTTCAATCTCACCATCTCCATCAATCGTCATGTCAAATGTCACCCCTCCTTTTCGCGTAGACACGACGTTGTGTTCGATCAAACTTGAAATGCGTGTGAAAATCCGGTTCTTCCCACGAGGCAATGAGCCATCGCCTTGGGGTAGTATGATCAAATTCATTGGACCTCCCATTTAGTTTAATTATAATTTGTAGAGACCGACATATTATCATGGCTTAAGTGAATATCCCAAATAGGGTATTGAAATCTCCAAAGAAGAAATCGGATCCCATAACACACGGTTCAATCGTCATCCATTACGCTAACTATTTCGTTCTATATTGACTTCCCTTTAGTTCTCTCTCTCTCTCTCATTCTCTCTCTATCTCTATATATGAAAAATTATTCAATAAATTTTAAATCTATTACATTTTTACCAATTCAATCATAAATTTTTCAATTGTACAAATTAAATTTTAAACAATTTTTTTTATTTTGTCAATCTTATTTATCCAGTCACTTTTGGACACGGATGCCAACCGTCATACGTGATATGGCCCACATTAAAATGAATTATTATTATTATTATTATTATTATTATTATTATTATTATTATTATTATTATTATTATTATTTCGAATTTTTATTTATTTTTTCCTTCCCTTCTTACTCTAGCTAGTCTCGACGATGGTTGGCGAGCGGCCAAAGGGGAGGGTTGGTAAGGTTAACCTCACCAAGGGCTAGTGAGGCTCGCCATCACCTAGTGAGGCTCGCTCAAGGTCAATCTCGCCAGCTATTGTCGAGACTCAATGACCAACTAGAGAAAAAACGGAAGGAAAAAAAAAAAAAGAGAAAGAGAAGAATAAAAAAATTAAAAACTCAAAAGGATATTAAAATACTATTAAAATTTATCAATATCAACACTAGTCGTATTACATAGGACAACTAATGTTCACATTAATGATTCAATTGGCAAAACGTGAAAATGTTCATGACTCAATTAACAAAATTTAGAAATTTGAGACTAAATTAATAAAAGTGCAATAAATTCTAGATTTTTTGAACAATTTTCCATTTTTTGGGGTCATATTATAATAATGGTTAAGAAGGTCATGGACAAGAGAGAGACACATAGTTTCAAACATTTGACTTTGAATTTCCATACATCATGATGAACATAAAGGCCATAGAAGCGGAAAGCTTAAGCTAATAAGGAACGCTTCCATAGCAAATGACGTCGGTACAAGAACCCCTTCTTAGAAACAAACACCTTCTCATCTTTTCTTTTCCCCAGACAATCACTATTCCTCAGATTTATGTCTAAAGAAATGATAATAGATATAAAGGGCTATTCAACAAAAAGTATTTTCAATCGGGCCCTTCATTCTCCAAGCCGACTTATTTAACTATCTATTATCATGAGCGTATCTAGCTAACGAGTTAAACCCAATGTCTAAATTTTTCCTAACTTTGCCCATGCATTCAATTAGGTTTGGGTTAGGTTTATAAACAAGTCTATTACATCCAAATGTCTCATGGGATCAATCAAAGTCGTTCAATGCCCTTACCTACAAATGCTCCCCCATTTTTCTAGTAGAAGATGAATCGGAAGAAGAGAAATTAACCCTTTTCTCCATTACTCTTCTCTTCTCAAGTGATCCACACCTGGCATTGATTAAGCAAAATTCAAGAAAGAAACCTTAGGCTATACTTTGAGGCCTAAAGTATTACTTTATAAAGTCAAGCCTAGGGCGCATGCATCCAACAAATTCCAATATGACGCGATCGAGACCTTTATGTCTTCTCTATACACCATCCCCAACTCCTCCTCCCTTTTTAAAATAGTTTGCTTGGCTAATCTAATTTGTTCATAGTTTATTTAGCTAATCTAATTTGTTCTGCTTTATAAATGTAATCGTCCACGAGAGAGGTTCTTCTAGGCAAGTAGGGCTTGATTGCCTAGGGATATATTTATTTTGTAATCCACCTAGGAAAATCTGTCGGTCTTTGATTGGCTGGAGATATGTTTATTTATAATTCACCTACACTGGTCAACATTTTGACATGGTCCACTCAAGGGTGTGCATTCGCAATATACTTTATCGAAAAGAAAAATCAATTGTCGAGAGGAAATCCTAGAAAACAACGTTCCCCCAACTCATTCGAAAACGAATATGCTGCTTTTGTCTTTTAGTTTCCTTATAATTCATCTACATTTATCACGCATGACTCACCGTCACTTGAGAAATTTAACAAAAAACATGTCGAGAACTTCTTGAATATATCAATGAAAGAACGCTGTATAAGGTCGAAATTTTCTAACTCGAATTGTCACAATAAAAAACATTCCGCTTTATATTTATAAAAAAATTATGCTTTTGTATATATCGATTGACCAACGATACAATCGACACGTTACGTATGTTTCTCAATACGCCACCTCAAAACAAGAATGATTATACTTTATACAAAATTCGTCCCACCTAACTCGTGAACCCGATTGTCATTTATGCAATGGACACATGTGATTATGATTGTACCTTTCAAAGATATTTTAATTATGTATGCTTAATTCACGGTAAACAAAGAGAGATTAGAGATTCGTTGCCTTTTCCTTTTCGTTTCTTTGTCCTCTTTTTCCATCTGAGAAGCAGCCTCACATTCATTGTACCGCGTGGGGTTTGCCTTTTAACTTAATACTTTATGGAGAATCTATGCATTTTAGCTTTCGAGATTTGATTTACACATTCGCGGTACCTGGTTCGCCTTGTCTCCAGCCGACAATAGAAAAATCAGTTTCTTGGAGGCAACTGAACTTGGCCTTCTATATCATGGCAAAGCGATATCATTCGTTCCGCATATCATGCCCGCGGGTGCGGTTCAAGAATCAAAACTCGGATCGGGTTTTCGGTTTGCTTAACGGGCTCGCGACATATAGTGTTCTGTTCAAATTTAGACCAAATCAGAAGAAGGGTTTCTATAAATTTTCCTTAGCAAATGAAAACCCACGAAAATTCGGGGCGATTTTCGATGCCGACATCGTACATTTTCAAACACCTCATTCCCAAAAAGGGCTACGAAGGGGAAGAGAGCAAACATCTTGTCCGAAATGAGGACGACACGACACGCATACCAGCAGACAGATGTAGAGAATCAGGTTGTGAAAAAATAACAAACGGAAATCTTTTATTGCATGCATTTACTGTCCGATGAGAAATGGTGTAACGAAACAGGTGGCAATGACTTTTTGCACTTGGCGGGATTGACCGGAACGGCACAAGAGGCCAAAAGCTGTCCCTGGTTTGTTGACCTAACGCACTACCAGCCAAAACCCGACGTCGGCCTCTCGATATTTTAGTAAAAAAGAGCGAAAATATGTAGAAACACGTCTAGTTTTTAATTTCCAATTTAACGAGTGATTGATGGAACACTGTAGTTTCTAATGCATTACGCAGGCGCGCTTATTTTAACTCTATTTGCAAAACATTACATATCATCTTCATCATAAGAGTTTAATATAGTACCGTTACAATATTAAAAATTCCCAAGTTGGAGAAATTTACTTTATTTAACATCTTGATAAAAAAAAAATTGTCATGGTCAAATCATCATTCTTTTTCTTTTTTCAATTTTTTCATAATTCACTATTAAAAATGAGAACAATTTCTTATACCCTGTTAGTAATATCCATGGTAAATTCACTTGAAATAGTTAAAAGCTTGTTTGATTACATTTCAACAGCACTAAAATTTGACCTCTTATTTTCCCATTGAAATCAAGAACGTTACTCATATATTTTAAGAATTAATAAAAATTGCATAGCAATTTTAATTTTCTCGTCAAAATTTATCCATTGCAAAATTTCAAGTGAAATGGAGTTTTTTTTTTTTTTTCCTTTTCTATTCCTACTCTTACACTCACTGCGGACTTGTGTCTTTTCGCTTTCTGCGGGCGTGGGAGTCGCAACCCACTCTCGAAACTTACACGTCCCTACTCCCATTCCCCTGAGAAGGTGGGGATTTGAACCCCTCACCTTCCCATTCATGTTGGAAGGGTGGCCACTGGGGCGAACCCCCAGTGGTTAGGTGAAATGGAATTAAAAATAGCGAGAAAACGCCATCGCAAAGGTCCTAAATTTTCTTCAGTGAAAGTAACTGAGAACAAAAATATATGCACCCCGGCCCAAGCAGAAGAAAACAAAACAGCTGCTGGAAAAGAGAGACAATACAAAATTGAAAAGGTAGGAAAAAGGTTAAAAGAGAAAAGGAAAAAAGGGGAAATGAAGAGAAAAGAAGGGCGTGGAAGCATCAATTCTATATGTTTGGTATGCTGAGTGTGTGGCACATGCTCAGCCACCTTCATATAAGACAAGGGATGCGGCCAAGCTCTCAAAGGACCAACATGTTAATACAATATCATTTCATCTTTTTATCTTTATTTTATGCTGTCACTTGATATGTTCTTTTAATTTTTTTTATCGCTTTACTCGTGACTTCTTGCTTCGTGGCCAATAGATCGATTGTATGCCCAATTTTTACTTTAAAATTCGAAATATCTCAAATTAATTTGTACTTAACCAATGAGAGAACTCAATTTGTAGAGTGTTTCTCATTTAGTTTAATTTTCTCGGTGTGAAAGGAGGTGACATGCGGAAGAATACATTTTTTGGAAGGGGTGATAGTACAAGATGTTTCTGAACTTAGATTTAATGTGTAATATCATCCATAAACTTTAAAATTTATATAATGTGATCCATAAACCTTGGCTCAATATTTGATGTCATCCCTAAATTTTTCAATTTATTCAATATGATAAATCAACGAAGTCTCTAAACTATGTGAAAACATTTAAAAGTTTAGGAATAATATTGTATCAAAATTTCTGAATTATGTCGAACAGATTAAAAGTTTAAGGACGTCTTGCACATTTGACTAAAGTTCAAAAATCACATTGAATGGATTAAGAATTCAATGATAACATTGCATATTAAATCAAAATTCATAGATAATTTATGTCGCTCTCGTATTATATTGGAATAAGTATACTAAAAATCTTAAAACTTACCACGAAAGTGTAATTAAGTTCTAAAAGTTTTAAAAAGCGTAATCAAATCGTAGAATTTGTCACAAAAATACAATCAAAATTTTAAAAAAGTGTAATCGAGTTCAAAATTTTATCAAAGTGGTAACTTAATCAAGTAAACAAAAAGTGTTAATAATGCATTATCTTAATAAGTTTTAAGATTTGATCGTATTTTCATAATGTTTTAGGATTTAATTGTATTTTCGTAATAAGTCTTGGATTTTTTTCAGCGGATTTTCCGTGTTTTTGTTTGTCTTGCTCCCACGTTTCCCGTTCTGGGAAAGAGAAAGATTTGGAAAGTAGGAAAGAAAACCGCGATGGCCCACACGAATACGTCCCCGCGAGGAGGGTGGGGGCGGGCGGGGAATCACGACCGCGAGATGAAACCCCGGGCGGACGCGTGGCACCTCGAGGGGGCCGTTTACGGGGCGGGGGCCCCACCGCGGTAGAGACGCAGATTCCCGAACGTCGTATCGGATTCGAGACTCCCCCCCTCGCCCCGTTCTCGAACAAAATCATCTCCCGTAGAGGCGGAAGGTCTCGTCTCGTCAGGCCCCGGCGGGCCCCGCGCGGGCGCCACGCGTCGGCCGCCCGCGACGATAAGGATGCGACACGCTTCCACCGGATACGACAAGAGCCAAAGCCTCACCCCCCGCCCCAGCAACGACAAGCGGTCGAACAAAAGAAAGGAGGAAACCGAAAGAGACGGGCGAAATTATTACTTCTTTTTTTTAAAAATAACGTGATATAATTTTTATGTATGGAGAAAATGATAAAATTAAAAAAGCGCTCCCCCCCGCGCTACCGGACAAAA
Source organism: Eucalyptus decipiens (assembly GCA_014182575.1). NCBI lineage: Eukaryota > Viridiplantae > Streptophyta > Magnoliopsida > Myrtales > Myrtaceae > Eucalyptus > Eucalyptus decipiens. The sequence continues at coordinate 43,521,372 of CM024619.1, read as the reverse complement.
CACGTGTCTCCATCCCTCGCGAGCTTTCTCGTGATTTGGGGAGAGGCCGCGAGGGTAGGTTGGGGAATCCGCCAGGGGGGGGACCTGCGCGTGAACCAATAGGTCGGCTTCGGGGACAATAAGGATGTGGTTTTTTCTTCTTCTTTTTTATTTATTCCCATCCTCCTTATTCTTTTGATTTCTCTCCTTCGTGTTCTAAATTTTCTAAAAAGACTTAGAATAATTAATTAGATGATGGACAGAAATTGAATTTCTATGCAGAGCCCGACCTTAGTTTGATTTTATTGGATCGATCGATGAAAGACGAATGAAATTAAAGTAACTCAAATAATATTTTTTATTGGGCAATTTTGTGAAAAACCTTTCTCGAAAGAAGTGAAAATAATGCTTGGATGTATTTACACGTGTGAAACAATAATACTAATTAGATTGATATAAAATACTGTGACCGTATATATTGGCAAGTTCTCAATTCAGTTGGCTAACGAATTTGTAATTTAGTAATTGTTCTCCTCTAAAAAATTATTAATATAATGAATTCGTGTAGAATGAGTTTGACTTTTACACCTTTCTTACTTTGAATGATTGAAATTTTTAAAAATTTTCTTGTTGCGTATAATTAACATGTCTTGAATGGAATTCGATAACAAAACTTTTAATCCAAAGGTAATATGTTCAGCTATAATCGACCGGAGGGACTCCATCGCCCCTGATGGCTTTTATTAATTTTTAACTATGCAAACTTAAAAGGGAGGGAATATCTTATTTTGACCAAAAAAAAAAAACTTAAAAGGGAGAGAGTTAATAACCAATTTTTTAGAGAAAAAATTGACAAGAAAAGGAAAAACCATTCCTCGAAATTGGCATTAGAATTGCGACGTGTTGACTTGAAGTGGTGCAGATAATAAATTGCACATCGATGTATCTTTCACTATTATTCTTTTACGAAATAGTGCAGGGAGCCGACTTTAGTCGACCGTCGGTCGAATACATTTTTATTCTTGGTCAATGAAGCATATTCTATCTTTTTTTTTTAAGAAGGCTCATGTGGGATGTGGGATGAAAGCTCATGCGCTAAGGTAAAAATCCAACCACGCCACAGGCATATTGCATCCAAATCCATCTAACAGAATAGTACAAATGCCCAAGATGTCCAAAATTAGAACAAGACACGGGCTCCCATATATTATGAAAATTAGATGTCCCAAAGCTCATCGGTTCAATTTATTATAATTTTATAAAATGTAAAACACCTAAAACTTATTAGATTATGAAAATCAGATTATGTATTGCTTATCATGTCTCATATTCGATATTATTACAAAATGTAAACTTAGAAGTCTTTTGCGACCGAACCAATTACCTGACGATATTTTTTTTCTCAATATGAACAGCCTTGAAAAAATCTCAAGACATGTTGCACACAATGAAATGTACAAATCAATTTTGAGAACTTTGCTCGCCTATGCGTAACGCGTCATTGAAATACACAACAAAGAGAAATCTCAAGATTATCGAGATCGGGAAAGAAGTTTTCGATGGGTAATCCAATTAAGGCCATTTATACGATTAAATTTTTATTATTATTTCCGGCCTTCGTGTCTCTGCACACCCAAATTACGTCACATTGGGTGTAAACTTTGAATCTAGGCCATGAAATTTAAGCGAAAAAATAAAAATCGAATTCCCCAGGGGCATTCAAAAATTTTCAAAGCGGGGAAAAAGTAGAATTAGGCAAAAGTCGAGGGAGTCAATATGCAGAGCTAAATGACCAAAAAAAAAAAAAAAATGCAGAGCTCCATTTGAGGAGGGGGGTGATGGGACCCACTGGCACAGTTTAATTCGGCCGCCCCGGTTTGTCGTCTCTCTCGTCTCCGTTCACTTCCTCCCTGCCTCCTCTCCCCTCCGCTCCGTCGTCGTTCCTCTGCGTTTTTGCCTCCCTCCCTCTCCCTCTCCCTCTCCCTCTTCCCTCTCTCCTGTCTTCTCTCTTCTCTCTCTCTCTGCGGAGTTCTGTACTTTAAGCTCTAGTCTCTCTCTTTCTCTCTCTCTCTCTCTCTCTCTCGCGGACACATACATACACGCGTATCTGAGTAGGATCTTCGATCTCACTCTACTGCGTCTGCGCCATCTCTGTTTTCCCTCCCTCACATCAGAAGCAGAAGAAGAAGAAGAAGAAGAAGAAGAACTGTCCCCTGTCCTTTCCCCTGTTCAGAGCCACTCCCCCTTCCTTTTCTTCGACGAGGAATCTCCGGCGCAGGTTAGCAGCCCCCTCCCCGCCCGCGGCGGCGCAGAGCCGCGCGCGCGCGAGAGAGAGAGAGAGAGAGAGAGAGAGTGCGCAGGCTAGGCCAGCTTCTCCGAAACTCTCGGGCCGTTGCTATGATTATCAGAAAGGCCGTCCCGGCGAAGGTCGCGTTTTGGGTCTAGGCTGCTCCTCCTCCGCCTCCTCCTTCGTTCCGCGGTTCGTCTCCTCCTTCGCGTCTCCCGGGTCTCGGATCTCTCGCCGCCTCATGGCTGGCGATAACGAAGTCAACGCCAATGAATCTAAGGTGCCTCCCTCGAATCCCTCCTGTGATTCTTCGGCTTCTCGGTGTTCTCTTCGTGGTTTTTGGCGTTCGGGGGGTCTGTGATGATAATTGGAGCCGATTTGGCTATTCGGTTGGTGGATTTTTTTCTCGATGCTTCGATTTTTTGGTGGTTTCGCCTGAATTGGACCCGAGCTCGTTCGTTTGGGAAGGTGATGCCTGAGGTGATTCTGCTTGGTTCGTGAAAAAAAAGCCGTGATTTTTTCCCCCTCGCTGCCAGTTCAAAAAATTCCTGGGCGATTATGGCTACCTGTGCTTTTCAATCGCAGTTCCGATTTACGATCTGTTCGTAGGCGTGTCTCTGCTTCTGGGCTTTTTTCCTTCTTCTTTTATTTTATTTTATTTTATTTTCCCCAAGATTAGTGGTTGAAATTTGAGTGTTAATTAAAGCAATGGAGAGAAGTTCTGGCTCGATCGGACGAAGAGTTTTTTTGCAGTTTTCGTATTTAGAGGACGACGAGTCATTCCCGTTCTTACCTTTCCCGTTTCCTTTTCCAGTAAATTTCCCAGCTTCCCCTGTCAATGATGATCTTCTCATTTTGCTGTGTGCATTTCTTGGTTATGCTGAAGATCAACCTGTGGTTTAACATGTCGAATTCGTGTCGCAATTGGTGACGCTCTGAGCGCTGATTTCGTGTTTTTCCCTCCTCCTCTTGTAGAGAGTCGTTCCCTTGAACACATGGGTCCTCATCTCCAACTTCAGGCTTGCGTACAATCTCCTCCGCCGGCCGGACGGGACCTTCAATAGAGACTTGGCTGAGTTCCTTGACCGGAAAGTGCCTGCCAACACCATTCCGGTCGATGGGGTCTTGTCGTTCGATCACGTTGATCGCCCCACTGGCCTTCTGAACCGGGTGTACTTGCCGGCGCCCGATGATGCATCTCAATGGGGATTTGAAGAGCTCGAGAAGCCTCTGAGCACCACCGAGGCTGTCCCTGTCATTTTATTCTTCCACGGCGGGAGCTTCAGCCACTCCTCTGCCAACAGTGCGATTTATGACACCTTCTGCCGCCGCCTCGTCGGCCTTTGCAAGGGGGCGGTCGTGTCGGTGAATTACCGCCGCTCGCCCGAACACAGATACCCCTGTGCCAACGATGATGGTTGGGCAGCCCTGAAGTGGGTGAAGTCGAGACCTTGGCTAATGAGTGGGAAAGACTCTAAAGTCCATGTGTATTTAGCTGGAGATAGCTCGGGCGGTAACATCGCTCATCACGTGGCGGTCAGGGCTGCCGAGGCCGAGGTGGAAATACTAGGTAATATCCTTCTTCATCCTTTGTTTGGCGGGCAAGAAAGAACCGAATCCGAGAAGAGATTAGATGGGAAATACTTCGTTAGAATAGAGGAACGCGATTGGTACTGGCGGGCTTATCTTCCGGAAGGGGAAGACCGAGATCACCCTGCCTGCAATCCCTTCGGTCCCCGTGGCAGAAGCCTTGAGGGGCTTAAGTTCCCGAAGAGCCTCGTCGTTGTGGCGGGTCTGGATATTCTCCAGGACTGGCAAATAGCTTATGTGGAAGGGTTAAAAAGGAACGGTCAAGAAGTGAAGTTGCTGTATCTGAAGCAGGCCACGATCGGCTTTTACTTCCTCCCGAACAACGAGCATTTCTACTGCCTGATGGAGGAGATCAAAAACTTTGTCAAGCCTAACTGTTAAATATAAGACCCCACTTAACCTTACTTACAGGCAGAAGCAGTCCATACATAACAGAAGCTTGACTGTTTTCAGGTTTTGTATTTGGTTTTCCATCTATTGCAGTGGTGGGTTGTGTAGTATTTTTCTTTGGTTTTTCTCCCCTCTTTGCTGTTCTAGCATTTGTGGTGGTAGAATGAGAGTTCTATCGATCAGTCGGGTCTCTGGAGATAGTGGCCTTCGTCGTGGCGGATCGGACTCTGCCATACAAATTGGAGAGATCGTCTTATATCTAATATAACCTCTTACTGTTGTTCAGCGTCCAGCTGAGGATTAATGGGGTGGCTGGACTGGTGGCATCGACGCGGGGTGGTCGATCGATCTGGTCTTAGCAGGTGATCGTTCTTAGGAGCACTAATTTCTGGACTTTGATTATACACTCGTGGTATGGACTATGTATGTGATACTTGTGGCCTAGATAAATACAAGAAAAGGCTTTTGCCTGTATATTTTCCTTCTCGAATGGACTGGTTCTCTCTCCCTTATGTTCTGATGGCGAAACCTCTTGTTGGCGGGCAGTATTCATGTGCACGCTCTATAGTTAAGACTTGGTCGATGCGCTCTTGTAGTTGGTCACGAGGAAGGACGTTTGTCATCGCATTGTAAGAGGGGAAATCGAAGTCTTCATTGGTTGGATTAATCAATTCGTCAATAATGTCCAAGAACGAAATCACTGTGCAGAAACATAACATCAGTCAAACCAAAAGAAAGCTTCAAATGCACGTAGTAGTGCAGGAGTTTGAAATTCTGCAAGGCACGAGATTCTCATCTTGATCTTCCACTTAGTCATTTGGATCCCACTAGGAATTCTAGTTCAATTCATATGGCATCCTGAAAAGCCCCCCACCAAATCCCCGAGACGAATCATACAATTGCACAAGTTTTTAAAAGTTAAAACATGGAGATTGATGTGCAAAAAATCGTGACGAGTTAAACATATGCTTGCGATTTACCACGTTGGTCGATGAACTAACGTTGTTTTGCTAAGTGATCCGATTACAATGGGCACGAACAAGCATGTGGCGCGGCGTACCATCCCAGAAAATGCCCCCTAAAGCCAGACCCGCAACCAACAAAATTTTCCCAGGAAAACGAGAGCCAAAAGGAGAGAGGGAGAAAGAGGAGAAAATCATTGGGGGAGGGGTCAAAATCATGGGCTCTCGCCATCTTTCCCCATCGGTTTGATTAATTCTTGGCAGCTTGCGATTGCCCCCATTCTTAAGATGATGGAGGTGCGTTTTGGAGCTTTGGGAAAACAGCAAGAAATTGTGTTGAATTTGTCTTTGTTTGGTGGAGGGGAAACCCATCTATTGATGGTTGGGATTTCTTGGATCTATTATGAATTCTGGGGACACTTTACTTTAATAAAAAAAAAAAAAAATATTGGTTGGATTGCTTTTTTGGAGGGATTAAATTAATGGGCACTAAGTGGTAGGAACAGCTAAGCAGGACAAGGACATGGAACCTTGTCGCAATTTGACTTTCTAGGCCCTCCTTAAATTTCCTTTGTTTCTTTGCTTAGAATATGTTCTTCTGGTTTGCGCCCTGTCACTTTTATAATCACTAGGGGGGGCCTTCGCATCGGTTCAATTTTAATAATGATTTCCCTAACCTTTTCTTGTTCAGATTATCTCGGTGTTCTCTAATTGCCAACGTCCTGCTGTCAAAAACTGTCCCCCCCGGACATGTCGTGTGAATCCATTCTCCATTGGGACAAGATGGAGTCACACTGTTTTGACAATCGGCTTTCGTTTAATAGTCATTAGGGATTGAAGACATCATCTGATTGGTTGGGAAGAAACATCGTTTAGGATACGTGGATTGGCTTCTGTCGAAGAAAGTCGCGATTTTCTTTCGTAATGATAATTGATGTGATTTTATAGGGGACGAGTTTAGACATGATCTCTAGAGCGATCACTGTTTTGATAATGTGCGGTCGGTCATCCCGATGCTTGGAACGACATCATGTTGCGGTCGCGTCTCTTGTGTTCCATTTGAGCTTCATCCACCGTTTGAGATAAGACATTGCATTTTTGTTGAAGTCAACCTTGAAATTATGTCAACAAGCACAATGGACGGTGCATGTAATGTTGTGATTATGGCGATAGGAACCAATTATGAAATTGTTTTCCATGTTCATGAATGAAGATCACACTTCCTAACGTCTTATATATTCATGTCATGTTTTTTCGATAACTTCATGGAATGACTCATGAACAGATTAAGTTCATATATTTGACCTGTGCTTGTAGCCTTGATTAAGAGCAATTGGAACGTAGTTGATAGAATTCAAATGCGTAACCTCCACCTACTGAACTGAAAATCCCTCAACGCCCTAGCCGACTGCATAAATTTGAGGTTTTCATTATTTCCTCACGATATTTATCCTCAATTTTTCTTAGTATAAGCTGACGGTTATCTTACATAACATTTTGCTGTCCAAGCACCTCTTGGGTGGGTTTGTAAGCCACATTTAAATTACCCATTAAATTAAACTTCGCATGTGATTCTGCAAGTTGATTATAAAGCTAGTGAGTTCAACTGCTACAGTTTTGTTTATGTTGAGGTGTTCAAATCAAAGAATGGCTCAAATTCAACCTCTAAAGAAAATAGTAAAAAATTAAACGTAATAATCACGCCAAACCATTAAAACTAAACTACAGTTTTGTTTATTTGTTTATTTATTTTGTTAAATTTTATAGCATATAGATTTTTATTTGCATTTATTTTTTTATGGCGAAGAATGGCGAAATTGAGATTTGAAATAATGATTTTTGGAATTTAAGAAAAATTAGAAAATATTTAATGGAGAAAATGAGATAAAATGATTTTGTGATTCGGAGGTTATAGGCAATTTTCGAAATATTCTAAAAAGATCGCATTATGCTTGCCTACAAAAGGAGACAGTGCACAGCAGAGAAAGAACCTGAGTTTTCGAAAAACGAAGAAGTAAACTCCATTCTTCCTCGTCCATCTTCAGCAAAGAGAGAGAGAGCTTTTTCTTCTTTTCCTGACAACTGCAGGGAGAAGGAAAAGTCAACAGGAAAGTGACGTGAGAGGAGACAGGAAGAGAGAGAAAGAAATAAAAAAGGGAAGAAGAACTGTTCTTCTTCCCCGGTACGCTCGACTACTGTCTGCCTCACTCGGTGCCCGCCGGACGCCGCCGCCTCGCCACACCGACGCCGCCCGGAACCGAAGCACACCGCGGCCGCCATCCAGTGCTCGCCACCGCAGCAACGACGCCCCTGCTGCCTTGCTACCGTCGCTCCATCGCCCGCGACCTCGTGCCGCAGCTGCTGTCCAGAGGCCGAGATCTGCCCACCGCCGTGCCTTGCTTGTTCCCGTTTGTCCCTGACGCCCGTGAAGCTCGTCGCGACCCACCGCTCCGTCCCCACCGAGCATCGACCATCGCCCAGGAGCCGAGGACCCACTAACCCTTTGACGCACTCACGCGATTCGACGTTACCGCCGAGTCCCTGTGCCCTGCTGCCCGGAGCTTCTGCCGATGCCGATCCGCTCAACGTTGGCCGTGCTCGATCCGCGACGCACGTGCCCCGATTCGATCCTCTCGACGGACAGCCCCCCCTGCTGTGACGCCCAAGCCTGCCGCGCCCACACCGCCGAGCACTGACGCCGATTCACCCAACGCCGGCTCTGCCCCGCCTGACGCCGAGCCTCCGCCGGAGCATCCCGTGCCAGATCTGGACGCCCTTCGCCGGTAGTTCGAGCCGCTCCGGCCTGCCGCGCTGCGACCCACCGCTCCTGCAGCCATCCGAGCGACGCCGCTGTAGCACCCGTGACCAGCTGCTGCAGCTGTGTCCACCAGCCACCGAGTCCCTTCGCCGGAGCTCCGACCACCGTGATTTCCTTTGACAGTGACCCATCACACAGCCACTGCCTCCGGCCGGAGTTCCCCTGCCGGACCTCTGGTCAACCGGTTGCCCTTGGAGACCCACGGTTCCACGTGGGAAAGGAAAGAAGAAAAAAAAAAAAAAAAGGAAAAGGGAATTAGGTAGATTTTTTTATTATTATTGCTTATCTAGTTATAGTTTTTTTTTTACTTTCCTTTATATCTGGTTTTGTTTAGTGAATTGTTCCTCTTAAATGTTAGATTGAGATTCCAACATGAAAGTCTTGGCTTCAATCGATTTTCGCGCCCAAATCCGACTCGCAATCCTTTACAAAATCGACAATCCAATCTCTGCTCGAGATTTGATTCGCGATTTAATTTAAAATGGCCGCCAACCCGATCTCATGCGCGAGATACGGTTCTCTAATTTTTGGATGTCAATCTTATCTTGTTTGATTTGCCATCGTTAAGTTAGTTAATCAATCTTATTTTCGTAAAATAAAAAATCAAAAAAATCTTAGTTAGGATTAGATTTGCTGTTTTAGGATTAAAATTGCAATCTTATCCCGAGTTTTAAATAAGAAAATCCAAAAAATGTTGAATTAAGATTAGGTTTGGCTATTATCTTTTATATTTAAAAATAAGAATTTTATTTTGAATCATGGAAAAGAAAACCAAAAGAAAAAGCACATTCATTTAGGATGTTAGTTTTATTTGAATTGCATGAAAATTTTAATTTCGAAATTAATAAAAAACACAAAAAATAACCATGCATATATCATGTTGAATTAAGGCGTTCTTTGCACGTCATCGCATATTAGATAAATTGCATGGTAGATAATATCTTAGTTTAAATTAGGATTTACTATGACTTAATCCCTAGTTTAAATTAGATAGAATCTTAATCTAGCTAGATCATTTCAAATTTCATAAAATTTGTCTTAGGATAAATTAGTTGCAATTTCTAGGATAGATTGCATTTTTAAAATGAAAAATGTCATTTGCATGTCATATAGAATTAGGTTCATGGAATGCACGTCATTTATTGTTGTTAGGTTTATTTCTAATGAAATTGCTCGTCATTAGATTATGTCATTTAATAAATGTCGCATGACATATGACTCGCATATGAAAATTGTATGTTGCGTGCCATTTAGTATGTCATTGCATCGCATTACTGTCATCATTTGATTAATTTAGATTGCATTTAATTATTGCATTTCTTCATGTCATATAGTTTAGGTCATGCTGCCATGTCATATTAGATTACATACATTGCATAAGTCATGATTTTCATTAAATAAAGTGAAAATAAAAATTGAAATTGCGTGTTAATTAGAAATCATATCTAAAAAATGTGAATGTTCCGATTTAACAATGCGAGATCTTTCGTTGCTCCTAGGTATGTTTTGCAATATTTAATTGCTTTCTTGAGTGTTAAATTGGTGGTATGTGCACATGTATGATCACCTCACATGTTAGGAAGTTAAATTAAAATCAATTCAACCGCCAAGCATTTTTTCAAAAATAAAAAGAAAGGTACCGAAAGGGCGTTAGAGAAATCTAACGTAACCAAGTCCCCGTCTTGGGCCTCCTGGGCAGTTCGTAGGAGTAAAGTAAATCTCCGTTGCTTTACTAGGGTTTCTAATCGATCCACCAAAAATAGATTAGTGGCGACTCCTAGTTAAAATTTAATTGCATGTTAACAATTCAAACCTAAGTCGCGATTGGTATGGGCTTTAGGGGAGGGCGTTGATCTGAGGAATATGTAACTTTTTCAACGTACCAATGTGCTGCGATTTTTTGTTTTTGGAAAAATTACTAAAAAAAGTTTTTTGCCTATTGCACTTGCACCAACTGCTAATTCAGCCTTAAATATTTTAATTTAGTCAGTTTAGTACTAAATCTATTGTACTTATGTCAATTCAATCTGAAACGTTCAATTGTGCTAGTTTAGTTATAATTTTTTTGACAATTTATTAATTTAGTCCTAAATCTTTTGACAATTTACCAATATATTCATTTTGATAAATTTTAACAAAAAATCACTGATGCCATAGTCTAGTTAGCATTGTCTTTTATGGCACTATCGGCATTGACATAAATCATTTTTTTTATTATTCTTAATTTGTATTATTATTATTATTTTTATTCTTTTCTTTTTTTCCTAATCTTAGGCAAGCGATCCTCGACCGGATTTAGGCAAGGGCATCATGTCCTTGCCTAGACCAGTCGAGGATGAGTGTTGGCTGGCAATCTCATTGACCTAAGGTTAAGAAAAAAAGGAAAAAAAAGAATAAAAAATTCACAATGAATCTTTTTAAAATAAAATAATTTCCAAGTTGGCGTCAACCATACTATATAGGATGATCGACGCTGATTAGACTGTCACATTAGCAATTTCTAGCAAAAAACTAGCAAAAAAGACTAAATAGGTAAATTATAAAAAATGTTTAGGATTAAATTAGTATGATTAAAAGGTTTAGAACTATTTGTACAAATATAAGGTTTAAGAATTTTTTGGTAATTTCCCTCTCCAAATTTCATGTGCTATACTTTTAAAAGTATGTTTGATTGACTTGACAACCTTGATTTTGAGGCTATTAGAGAATTTTCACATAGTTGATGACTCCGTCTCTCACTCTCACCTTATACACATATATGTGTGCCACTCGTGCTAATATACAATAGACATTAGGGTGCGCTCTAGAAAATATTGTTCTAAAAATGATAATTTGTATCACTTACAAAATTTTACTAACAAGAAATATTTTCATCGTTTATGAAAATTATTTAGACATAAAGTATTGTCGATAATGAAAATATGTTTCATAAATTAATTTTAAACGATATAAGTGATTAATTTTTGAAAATTTTTTTGTAAATTATTCATTTTTTACGAAGAAGTAAACGGAGCCTCGGTCAGTTTCCACTTTTGGGCAAAAGAAAAAGAAAGAAATTGAGTTTGTTTTTGATCTTCTATTAAGTGGTGTCATGGTTCCAACCTTACTTGGACAAGCCCAACATTGCTTCCTTGGGTACGATGATGGCCCACTTTGTCATGGAGAGAGCTCTATTCTATAGTCTTAAACAGATATCTAACCCTGATGCAACTATTTTTGTATAATGCCTTTTGTAAACATATATACGCTTTTACCTCTATTTTTTTTTTCGACAATACTCGTGATATTCATTACTTAACAAAGTGCGGTGAAAATACATTAAGAGCATCGGAACATAACATATTAAAGAGAGTAGAAGGAGGGTGAGTGACCCGATTCTTAGGTAAAACGTTTAAACTTTGTGATTTGGTTAACCAATCCTCGATTTTGTTCGAGTCTCGGCTGCAATGGGCTACGGAGAGGCCCGAAAATTTACTCTTTAGCTCGTTGGCCCGGTCCACCAGGGATTGTACTTCCCAGTTCAGCTGATCAGAGGAGTTTAGACATTGGACAAGTACACTACAGTCAGAGTGAAGCTGCAATGTTTCTGTAGATCTGGGGAGAAGAAACGTTAGGGTTTCGAGCAACGCCAGAGCTTCTGCTTGTATCAAACGATTTGCATCTACCTAGCATTCGGCCCACGGTCTGCTTGGTCTCTAAAAAGTCAGTAGGGTATTTAATGGGCCTGAAATTTATCAATCTAAGGTGAATTTTCTCGTCATAAAAGAATTGACCGCAAGCTTTGTGGAGAATTTTAATGAGGCGTGAGCAACATGCCGTCGATGTAGGATCGGTAAAAGTTCAAACACAACATGACCGAGTACGAGAACATATCTTGTACCAAAAATTGGAAGTTAAAAAAATTAGAAATTAACGCAAATTAATGTTGCGCACACGCATGAAGATTAGAGCATTCGACAATTGTATTAATAGAGATGATCCGTTCTTGATCCGGTCCGGTCCGTTTTCAACATGGAACCGAGAATCGGACCGTTTACAATCCGTTCCAATGAAGTCGATTATTATTATTATTATTATTTTTGACCATTACTTGAAACCGGACCAAAATAATATTTAGTTCGCATTTTATTAATTTTTTTAAAGAAATAATAAAATAAAAATCATATTCAGTCAATTGGGTCCAGTCACTTTTAAGAATCGAGAATTTAACCAATAATCGTGAGAATTGGATCCAATCGTTCAGTCTAATCCGGTTCGGATAGTTACAATTCGAACGGTCCGTTTTGCACGTTTCTATGGATTTACCATATCATGTGATTGCTGGCATGAAATTGCCGGTCCACAGCTGAGCCCGGTGCACGCACGCACGCGCGCGCGGGAGAGTGCAGAGCACCAACCCGCTGCGACGTTGACCGAACGAGGAGGGGGCGGCACTAGACATCTAGACATACACGATAAGCACGAGGAAGGAAGGACATCCGGAGTCGCGTGATTTCGGGAGGAGAAAAAAAAGGAAAATGAAAAGAGAGAGGGAGACAGAGAGGTCGGGCATTATCCATTCAGCATAGGAGGCGGGGAAGAAGGAGACAAAGCCCATGAGATCATCAGGTCAGTTGTGGTGTTCTTTATTGGATTCTTTGGGTTTTGCCCTGATGAGTCGGGGGGCTCATGCATGCGCCTGGTTTCCACTGATCTTGTGACGGTTGATCTCGACACGCTCGTGACCGTCGTCGTGGGCCTTTTCAAGAATTCTTTGGGACAATTGGGTGGAATTCATTGCCCCGTGTGCGTGCTCGTGGTTCTTGGTACATATTCTTATGCTCGAGTTCTTGATTTCGCCTACGGGGAAACCGTATTCTTGGGTGGTAACGTGACTGTTGTTTAATTGTCTGGCTTTGGTTGGTTGGTTGGTTGGTTGGTCGGTCGGTCGGTATTCTACATGTTTGCACTTAGTGAAGGCGGAATTAAGATGTTTTCCCCCGTCTTGTGTGTACTTTCTACTGGTTTTTAAAAAAGAAAAGGACTGGTTTGGCAGGATTGGTGGTGGGATTACTGTTTAACTGCGACATGGATCGAGCAATGTCGCTGTTCACTCTGTCGCCACTGGCGGTATGAATACGGCAATGCATTTTGGTGCTGGTTGGCGATCGATTGCTGAGATGGGGTATGCGATGAGCAGACTAGAGATTGAGCCTGAGTCGTGTGAGGAAGAGAAGAGCTTGGATGGGGTTGGTAACAGCCAGGGACTGAATGAGTTGCCGAGATGCTTGGATCACGAGTTAGCGCATTTGACGAATCTGAAGTCGAGGCCCCACGAACATTTGATCCGAGATTTCCCTGGGAGGCAGGCTCTGCCTGTTTCCACCGTTAAGATGCTGGCAGGTCGAGAGTGTAATTATTCGCGAAGAGGGAGGTTCTCCTCCGCTGATTGCTGTCACATGCTGAGCAGATATGTGCCTGTTAATGGTCCTTCGCTTCTGGATCAGATGACCAGTCGAGCTTATGTTTCGCAATTTTCAGCTGATGGTTCTCTATTTGTTGCTGGCTTTCAGGTACAGCATGTTTTACTTGAACTTGAACATGTTTCGCGGGAATTGTAACGTACTAAATTGTTTAAGCTTCAACATTTTACCACTTTCCGTGGTCACAGAACCTGACCCTAAGAGAGATTTCCTATGTCAGGTTTTTTTGGTGTATCCTCTTATCTGGCTGTATGGTATAAGGTGTGTCAATGTAGTAAGTTTGATTTCTAACTCTACTTTTCCAACAACCTCTGCAGGGTAGCCACATTAGAATTTATAATGTTGATAAAGGATGGAAATGTCAGAAGAACATTCTTGCCAAGAGTTTACGGTGGACGATCACTGATACATCTCTTTCTCCTGACCAGCGTTACCTTGTGAGTTCATGTATCTCTTGCAAGGAACTAAATCTTTATCACCTGAAGTTTTTGTATTCCAAGTCATAGAACATCTCAACTCAGTCTCAAGAAACTAGGTACAGCATATGGATGTTGCTAGCATCTGTTGCTCACTTCATGTGTACATATGCATTATAAGTTTTGTTATGCCAAAATATTGTACTTGTATGTAGTAAAAATCGATAGACACACACATAGAGTAGATGTTTTTATTCCCTGAGAAGTGTTATGCGCGTGACTCATGGTGAAATTTGACTTTTGGGGCATGGGGGCCGACTCTGGCCCCTGGTGTTAGTGGGTCAGAGAAACTATTCAAGATGACACTTCTTTTATTATTTAAAATGTATGGGAAATAAGTTGGATATCAATTCAAGTTCATAGAGTTTCTAATGAGGTCATGAATGCTGAAAAACCAACATAATCTTCTGTATTTTGAGAGATATTTCAAGTCTTGTTCTCGTTTTTGTTCTGCTTCTGGAATGTGCATTCCTCTTTCGTGTGGATGTGACTGTCTTTAGCTTTAATTTATTGTCAGGCATTCTTATAGGAATGTACATTGAGAGCTACAGTTGCGTGTCATACTCGGCCTTTTTGCATTTCCATCCTTCAGGAAATTACTAGTGCTATTTAGATAGTTTCATGTAATTCACTGTTGGCTCTTGATAAAGGTCCTAGGAGCTAGGATAATCATACATACCAGATGTTATTCCATAGTAATGCAAGGCCTGTTTCACTTGATTGGTGAGTAGCTGGTTCTCAAAGTCAAGTTGCTCATTTGTGATACTATAGTAGATTGGAGTTTTGTTCTATTTTTACCGTGAATATGGCTTCTCCAATGTTAGAGAATTTGTGATGCCACTTGAGAAGAGGAGAAAAAAGATTAGATGCATACAAGGGGAATGGAATTCAGTGCTTGGTGTACACAAGGATTTCTTAAGTGATTGCACGCTGGAAGAATTTCTATGAACAGCAAGAGAATTGATCTTTGCTGGGTTAATTCAAGCATTTTGTCATGGCATTTTATTACTCACATTCTTTAGCACTTTCTTTCTGCAGGTTGAAGCCTTCTTGTTTCTTCATATGCTAATTCTATCATCAGTTGAATATAGATATATCATATATCTCAAAAAACACTGCCTGCTTACTTAGCAGAATAAGATATATCATATCTATCTCTAACTTGCAGGTGTATGCCAGTATGTCACCCATCGTCCATATTGTTGACATCGGCTCCGCTGCTATGGATTCTCTTGCAAACATCACGGTAAAAATATAACTAAATTCAGATTTTTTTTTTTCTTGTAGAAGCAATATGTCATCTTCGACACATTGGCCTACCATGACAATTTTCTGATCATTCTTAAGCATATAAGTTTGTATCGTTTATATTCACATGCAATCTTACAAGGATGGTTTGCTCTCATTGGAATCCAACATGGTCGAGTTGGGTTTCTCCTGTGGTGGGCAAAACAGGTGCCCTAAAATTCTGGATAACTTAAATAGTCCGAAGCAAGAATTTTGGTTTTCTTTTATCCAGTCCCTTCTGAGCTCAACATTTTGATAGACTTTCATTCAGCATGTTTTGACTTGGGAGTTTAAAAGCCCTCAGAACTCAATCGAAGCAGCATCGGAGGGTCTCTGTGCCTCCTCCTTGTGGATGCACAGTATTTAATCTTGTGCAGCTCTTGATTAGTTCTCACCTACAGTTTCTGCCTGAGGAAATATGGCCAGATTCACAATGGCTCAATCATCTTTTGGCTGCATCAGGTGGTTGTTCCTAAGTCAGCTGGCTAGAGTAAATAAGAAGGTTACAAGTGATTTGAGAGTCTCCAATGAATAGATCCAAGAACTCCTGCTCTTAGCATTTGGACTTTTTCCTAGAACCTGACTCCACCAGGCTTAGGTTGGCCTGAAATATTGGAAATTCTTGTACTTCTGTAGTTTATTCTTTATATGCTTTAAAATGGGTCTGCTGTGCTTATCAAAGCTTGTGCCTGAAAAACAGTTCCTATTCCTCTCATTCATTCATTAAGCAGTCAGTGATAAGATTTTCAAATTTCTCACCTGATTTTGGTTAGTTCCTGCAGCAGTTTTCTAACAGAACATTCTTTTGGTAAATTTGGCAGAGGAAACTGAATCGTTAGTACCTTTAATTACTCACGGCACCTGTGTCCTTTGCACACTTTTTGAAGCACTTAAAATGACAAATTTATCAGGTTTATAATCACATCTGCATTCTTTTGATGGTTTTTCCCCTTTTCTTCCCTAGCCAAGTGTCTGTATTCACTAAGCTGGACAAGAACTACATAATGTACTATTATGAGCTACTACGATTGTGGTAGTTTGATGGCATGAGCATGCTTATTGTGCATATGAGAGGCCTGACTTTGAGCTTTTGCAAATCTTAAGGTGATGCCGGTTAATGAATCCCCATGGAGTTCTGATTTTTCTGACTATCCTTACAATTTTGGATCAAAACTTTTGAAAGAAACATTCGAGAAAATAGACAAGATTATGCAGGAGTTCCTTTTATCTTGTCCGATGTTGATGAAATGAACAATCTCCTGAAGATTTCATTTTAAGCAAAATGATGGTTTGATAGGTTTCTTGGCTTGGAGATATGGTGCTTATGTTATTGGAGTTCACCATCTTGCTTCCCATGTTGATTTTCTTTCAGAATATGTTTGCTAGGCATTCTTGAGTTGAGGTTATATGACTCCATACCTCTTCTATTATCTGCAGGAGATCCATGAGGGTTTGGATTTTTCCGCTGACAGTGGACCATATTCTTTTGGAATCTTCTCTGTTAAAGTTTCTACCGATGGACGAGAAGTCGTCGCTGGAAGCAGCGACGATTCTATATATGTCTATGATCTTGTGGCAAATAAGCTTTCCCTCAGAATTCCAGCACATGAGGTAAAACTTTGGTAGTTCTTGTGCTTTTTTGGATTTGTTCCTGATACGCTTTTGCCAACTACTCAGAACTTAGAAGGTTGGTGCTCAGTGTTCCCGCAGTGTTGCTTTTATTCTTTCGAATCTGGTTCTATATAAGTTTGGTTTTGAATGGATCTCTATCTGCCTGAGTAAATTCTTTCCTTTCGGAGATATAATAGCCCTTAACAGTAATTGGTGATTTCCTGAGCAATACGCCATGATTTTGGAATCTTGGTAACCAGTTTTGAATTATGATTTCAAACCTCTCTTGGCAGCTGATATGACAAATCTCTTCATGCAAAAGGTGATACATATCTTTGGAAATGTAAGAACCATTAAAAGTAATTGAAAAATGTCTGTGCAATATGCCGTGAGTTGCAATTCTGAACCCTCCCTGGGCAGCTGATATGTCAAATTCTTGATCCCAGAAATGATGAACATATAGGCCAAGAATTTTTTTTCCCACTCAATTTTAGAGTTAGTCTTGTACAGCTGGTTTTATTGAGAATTACCACCCAACAATGTTGTCAGTTAGCTACCATTAAATTAGGTTTCCACTTTCCCTGTGGTTTTCTCTTTTTCTTTTTCCTTTATCATGAAAACTCCAGAAGTCTATTAATGATTCAAGGCAGTTATTTTATTTCCAGTCTTCAAGTATAGTGGCTTTGCACAATGCAAATATCTGGTATTGGTGAAAATGAGTGAATTACGAGAAAGGATTTGTTGCCTAGATTATTCATCTTGATTTTCCACCCATGCTCCTGCGAGGTCACTGTGCCAAAATTGGAGATTCTACTTTCTTTTCTCAGGTTGTTAGGCAAAATGATTTTTCAAATGAAAAGGCGGCTTGACGAAATTTTCGGGTTTTGTTGTTCTTTCCCTTTCCTGTTATATAGTGGTCAAAGTGGACTTAAATTGTGGTCGCCTCTCTTGCAATTATCCTTTTGAGGTTGGAAAAGGAATGAGGGACTTCTTTGTCAGAACTCTTGCTCCTTCTGCATCTTTAGCTGAGGAAGTATGCACATCAGAATGCAAGTGCAAAAGTTAAAAGATTATAGGGGGAAAAAAATAAATTGCTTGTGCACTTTGTCTTGTGGATTACTGTGCATTGAGTACCCAATTTACATGCAGTTAATATGTTTTCAAAACCAATCCATGCACACAGTTACCTTCAGAAAACCTTATACTCCGATATCATCATAAGCTTAGAAGAGATGAGTGCATTGGTTGGTTAGAACCTGAATATCTGCAGAGTTAGCGAGTCTTTACCTTCAGGTCCCTTCCTCTGGTTGCACCTAATCATTATTTTATCCAATTATTTTCTCCTACTTCATGCATCTACTGCCATCTCCATTCCTGAATATCTATCCTACTTTGTCAACTTCTGCTGGAGAAATAGAACTCAACAAGTTTTTAGAATCTGATTTTGTTTTTTAAATTGCAGTCTGATGTGAACACAGTATGCTTTGCTGATGAAAGTGGTCATATAATTTATTCTGGGAGTGATGATACATACTGCAAGGTACTTAAGCTCAGTTCCCTGGAGATCTTTTGGTTACTTTATTTGTTTTTTTTTTTTTTAAATAGCCTTTGGTTATATTAACTTGTGTAAATTATTTGGATATGATGCACATTCAACACGTTATTATATGGGTGATAATCCAGTCGTTGTGGAAGCAATTGTGGGATTCTTTTAGTTTATTCATCAGTTCTCTTAATTGTGTTTCATAGACACTTCCCATGTAATTGGTGTTTGCATCCACTGTCTTAGTCTTTTTTGCACCCAATGCAAATAAATGTGCTCATTTACAATTGATATCACGTATAAGGCAGTGGTGGAAAAGGCTTGTTCATTCTTATTGCTTGTATCATCCTATTTATGATATTCTCATGGTCATATAAATAACTGAGCATATTGCGCAAATTTATGAACACATGCATCACGAGAACTTGCAACTGCAAACTTTAATATCATAACTATCATGACTATTATCTGAGAAAAAAATAAAAGCTGGCTCACCCTGTCAACAAGACATTGTGTGGGAGGCATGTCCAGTATCTGATTGACGTTACAATTAGGTAGGTCTTTGATTTTTTGACTATTGATGGACTGGTAAGAGATGATGAAACATGTGATTATGGTATTGTTCACTTGCTTCCTACAATTTGATGTTGGCCTATTTTATCTCCGTTCTCAACCATGATGAAGTTCATCAGTCAAACAATTATATAGCATTCATTTGGCAATTAGATTAAGTGACACCATCAAAGTACTTAGCCCAATTGTTTTTCAATGTCACACTTCTTTTTCTGTTGATTTCGAGTGTCTATTGTTGGTTTCTCCTGACATGCAGTTCAATTAAATTTTGGCTTGAAGCTCTGGCAGTAGTAATTAATTATAATTATCATTCTGACACTAAGTTTTCCACTCTCAGAAGGCATGTTCTTTTCTTCAGTGTAACGTAACTCAAGTCTAATTGTGTCTAAAATTACAACAATATCTGTCCCATTCACTAGATGTAATCTTGGCTAGATTTTTTAGCGCTTTTAAACGAAAGCAAGTGGAAGCCATTGTTTTGTTATAAGACCCGTTTCATGTTTTTTTTTAACCTTCCCAAGCTGCTCCTTAAATGATAGATTGTTACAACTATGGGGTTGTGTCATCTGAGAAAGTATCTGCACAGACAAAACCTTGATATGCTGCTAATTCATCCTTCAGGCAGTGCCTTTGAGCACTGCACGAACGACCCTATTTGTCATCATTCAATGTTAAGGAAATGGAGGAATCGAGCTTTATGAGTTCAGAGGAGAACTGAAGCAAGCTGGAATTTTGGTTCCATAGGGAAATGACATTATTAATTTTGTAGGTGTGGGATAGACGTTGCCTGGGTGCCAGAAATAAACCTGCAGGAGTTCTAATGGGACACCTTGAAGGCATTACGTTCATTGATAGCCGTGGTGATGGTCGTTATTTCATATCAAATGGCAAAGATCAGACGATCAAACTTTGGGATATCCGGAAAATGGGCTCTGATATCTGGTTAGTGTGCTCAAGTTCCATGTGCTGCGTGGAATTTGATTTTGACGTCCCTAAGCATTAATGCCTACTTCCAGTTTTTTATTAAAAGTTCTGTTGATGAGTGCCTGTAGAGCAGTGCCTCTAGTGCTCTAGAGGCACTGGTTAAACATATCTAATGAGGAAAGGTTCTGCTTCGGAAACATTGATTAAATTTATCTTGAGAAAAATCAGTGCATTGAAAAT
The DNA here is from genome assembly GCA_014182575.1 of Eucalyptus decipiens. Lineage (NCBI taxonomy): Eukaryota > Viridiplantae > Streptophyta > Magnoliopsida > Myrtales > Myrtaceae > Eucalyptus > Eucalyptus decipiens. Next base: position 43,501,230 of record CM024619.1, on the reverse strand, counting down.
CATATTTTTCCTTATTTGCGTACTTTTAAAAATGGAAGCTGAGTGAACAATTATGTTGATGTGTTGCAATGCAATATATGAGCATGAAAATGATGAGCAGATGGAAATACTAGAACTCGAAGTTGGAGATGCATATTAATGTATGAGGTGCAGATAGGTGACTGGCTGAGTTCTTTGTTGACTCTTTTGAATTAATCCTCTTTCAATGGGATTGCTTACATCTCTTTTCTGCCAGAGATGGGCGAGAGCAGAGTTTTAACTCTTTTACTTTGGTTGATTTGGTGCAGTCGTCGAGGCTTTAGGAATTATGAATGGGATTACAGATGGATGGACTACCCACCCCGGGCTAGGGATTTGAAACACCCATTTGATCTGTCAGTGGCAACATATAAAGGCCATTCGGTGTTGCGTACTCTTATTCGGTGCTACTTCTCCCCAGTACATAGGTAAGAAGAAGCAAACATTGATTGAAAGTTCAAATTAAATCTGTACATGAGTAGGTGGCGACCGAGTTTGATCCACACCAAGCTCCTAATAAGCTCGAATGCTGATTTAGTTTGCAGTTAATGTGGGCGAGTCCTTTTACCAAGACTAACTTGTTAATTTCATGAATTTATTGTGTGCAGCACTGGTCAAAAGTATATCTACACTGGATCCCATGATTCCTGCGTTTATATCTATGATGTGGTACGTAATTCTTTTCGTACTAGGTCGTTCTACTTCAGAGTTATGTTTGTTGTTGTCCTGTTTTAACATCAACATGGAGATGATGCCAAATAGAGGATGGCATGAAATCTAAATCTCGTTGACCCATACCGGTCACTTGAAATTATGCTGGAAAAACTTTTTACACTCTTACGCATAACAAAAGCGGGTGCTTCTCCTTCTTGTTGGCTAGTCACAAGAGTGGAAGAAGATTCTCCCACTGGATATGCACTTCTCCTTCGACATTCGGCATGAGGATCAAGAGATCCAATGAGATACATTCTCATCATAATCGAATTGTTATGTAGCATCTGTTATCAAATGCATTCAAGATGCATATACACAAAACCGTACATTTGCATACGTGTTTGGTCTCTCCGTAGATATTCACTATGTAAGAATTTTTCGGCGTTTTTTTCGTTGAATTTGCTTCGAATAGGTGACTGGAGCTCAAGTTGCAGCCCTCAAGCACCATAAATCGCCGGTCAGAGACTGCAGTTGGCACCCGGAGTACCCGATGATTGTGAGCTCTTCTTGGGATGGGGATATTGTGAAATGGGAATTCTTTGGGAACGGAGAAACTGAGATCCCGGCGACGAAGAAGAGGATCCGGAGGCGGCATTTGTATTAAAAGATGCTTACTGTTTTTCACTCGACGACGGTTGGCCGGATAAATAATCGCTTATATAGTCCTAATAAGTTCCATCTCATGTATAGATAAGGTGTATCATTCAAGCTATAGTCCCGAACGACACGTGATTCGTGAATTTCGTTGTACATAATCGACCTTTCGAATGTAACTGTGAGCCATTGTTGCTCGTTACAAGCTTCCATTCCCTCAGTGTCTACTTCAGTGGAGAAAAATCTTTCTTGAAAGCGTAGCTTCCCAAATAAATGGGGTGGCGAAATTGCGATCCGGGCGACCGAGCCGCTCCGACCCTGTAACTGGACACTGGTCAAAGTTCGTAATTAAAAAAAAACCATCCTTATCCCGGCTGGATTAGAATAAAACGAATAGCCAGTGTCTCTTTCTACCTTCGAGGATCTCGAGTGAGTAGTTAATTAGAGGCCATTCGATTCGCTTTGGTCTGGTTCAATCTTTGGTGGACCCAATGGACTTTTCTCGTATGCAGGCCTATGTAGATTCAACTGAAAAGTAAGATCTTTAGAAGGCTTTAATTTTAGCTCCCCTTCCAAAAATATATAAATTATAAACCAAAAGTGGGATTAGTTGTAAAAGCTTTTTTACGCTCTCCCCTAGCCAAATTTCTTCTTCTCTTAAGAGGAAGGAAGGAAAAATGGGTAAATGGACATTGTTTTGGAAATTGCCTATGTGGTTTTGTCCTAAGTGAGAAAGAACGTCGATGTGAACGTTCACATTAAAATTGACCCGCCTTTTGTCGTCTGTCCACGGTAACTTCCACCCCCCCGGGGGCGGGGCCCAAAATTTTACTTTCTTAATTTTTTTTTTGTGGGTTTTTGAGAGCTAAATACTAGCGTTCTATATGTCAATTTTTTTTTTTGTGTGGAGAAATTGGGTAAATCATGTAATTAAGTGGATGTAGTGCCTGGTGGGTATTTATAAAACGTGTGAATATTTGGTTACTTTGTGAAGGAAGATTAATTGATAGTTTACTTACCAAAAAAAAAAAAAGATTAATTGATAGTTTTGATTTTTATATATCTTAACCCAAAGGTAATAATGGACTAGAAAGAAAAGAGGAAACAAACACATGTTTTGGTTTTAATTTATAGATAGATTTTCTTTTTGTGTGGAAACCACTTCTTAAAAGCCCCTTCTTCATTAACCATGAGCTTTGTATTTATTTTGAACCTTCGTCAATCTTTTTTCTTGAGAAAATTATTTAACCACTTTTAAATGCATCGAATCGATATTGAATCAATACCAATACATTTTTAAGTTTTTCAACTTTGTCAATTTAATTCTAAATTTTTGCATGAAATTCCAATGCAATACTTGCCTAATCGAACAATTATCCCATCCTTTTTCCTTTTGGAGCATGGTGGTTACTATAAAGCAAAACATGAAGCTGCAGCTTGTCTCTCCAGGGCATCATCCCTTTCGAGCTCTAACCACAATAAAGTGCCGAGTGGGTCATTAATTAAATCGATGGACAAAATCTGAGTTAGCTTTTTAGTGCTTGGCACTGAATCAATGCCTTGCTTGCATGAGTTAAAAGCAAATCGAACGTGGGACCATTTCGCCATGATTAGCCTGCATGTCTCAACATGACCCAACACCTGTGGAGTGTAGTGGTGTACTAACTACTAAGGCTAGGTCTGATAACAATGCATTCCCCTCTTACAATGATTGTATTAGGGTTTGAGAGTTGTTGATTTGCCAGCCTGGCCTGCTGTAAGTGTCTCATCTCATCTATCTTGAAAAAATTATTTCTATGCTTTTTCACTTCTTTTGGGCTAAGCATTATTGTGTTTACCAATTATATCCCATTCTATATTTAAATTCGTTTGCCCAAAAAGAAACAAAACTTGGAAATGCCGAAAAAATTTACCCGTTTGAATTACCTCAACCTCTTATTTTTTTGACTTTTATTTAACTCGAAAAACCGAAAATTGGCAGCGATTGTATGAGAATTTCCCTTGCAATTCAGGGTTATATTTATTGTTGGATGGTCGGTGGAGTTTGTCTTTTTTTGTTTTTCTGATAATGACTATTTAGAATGAAAAGGACAGGGGTCAAAACGAGTCCATTAGAGGGAGAAGTCTAATTGTTGAAAAAGGTGGTGTTGAATTGACTTGGAGCCTAGTCGCCCGGCAAAATAAAATTTTCTCTTCAAGGGCAAAAGGGTCACGAGATTTGTCAATTTGCAAAAGAAATCTTACTTCCCATCTCCATTAGATTAATTGCCCAAAGAGAGAACAAATTACCCTCTGAAAAATCCATAAACACTTGTTTTGCAATTGAAAAATTACAAGATTCCAACACCCCCAATAAGTATTCTATGGAGGACTAAAATATAACCGTAATTCCAAAGAAAAAAATAATTGCAAAAACATATACTCATATTACTGGCAGTAATTAACAAGCAGCATATATTAACCCCTCGAAACATCTATGATAATATTTTCCAACCAGACCTCTTATTATTTCTCTATTTACCCAAACACCTATCACTGACTGACGAATAAATAAATTGAATCAAAAACCCACCCCCCGGGCAGCCCCGCCTCCCACCAAATTAATTAAAATTTCCCCAAATTTTAATCCTATACGTATCTTTTCTTCCAATTTTGCCCCCTTCCAAAAGACCAAAAGATAAAAAGACAAAAAAAAAGTAACCAAGAAGCTTACCCGAATTCCCCATTTTACCCTCGCCACTGGCTGCACTGCGAAGTAGGCCGCGTCTTCTGCTTCCCGGCCTTCAACGGGCAAGGCGTCTGTACGGGCGGGACCATGCAATTGTACTGTAGGCAAAACGAGGTGCTCAGCGGAATGTCCGCCGTCGGATTGATCTCGATCCCCGTCAGGAAGTTGTGCTGCAGGTACAGCGTCTGGATGTTCGCGGCCAGCAGCCGGTCCACGAACGAGCCGGGCACCTGGCCCGTGAACCGGTTGTTGTTCAGGTACAGGTTCTGCACCGTCGAGAACATCGGGGATATCTGCCCCGACAGCCTGTTGTAGCTGAGATCGACGGTCGGGATCGACACCTGGCTCCCCGGCTCGACCGCCCCCTCCAGCCAGTTGCGCTGCAGCTGGAGGTTCGTGATCGGGAAGGCGAATAGCCGGGCCGGGATCGGGCCCGAGAACCGGTTCATGCTGAGGTCGAGGTAGTTGAGCCGGTCCATCCGGCTCAGGACCCCGTCGACCGGCCCGCCCAGTTGGTTCCAGGAGAGGGAGAGGTACTGCAGCGAGGCCGGGAGGGTGAGCGGCCCCAGCGTGCCGGAGAGGTCGTTGTGCTTGAGGTCGAGCCGGGTCAGCGACTCGAGACGAACGGGGGGACCGAGCCGGACAGCTTGTTGTGGCAGAGTATGAGGTTGGAGAGCTCCGGCAGCGTGCCGACGGCGCGGGGGATCGCTCCGGTTAGCTGGTTGTAGCTGAGGTCGAGCGTGCGGAGGCTGCGGAGCAGGCCGAGGTTCGCCGGAATCTCGCCGGAGATGAAGTTCCGGCTGACGGCGATGAACCGGAGGCTCTTGAGCTGGTACAGCGTCTGCGGCAGCGACCCGTAGACCCGGCCCGGAACGACGGTGAGCTCGGCGAGGGAGGAGAGCCGGCCGACCGCCGCGTCGATGTGGCCGGTCAGGCCCGGGGAGCCGGCCCGGGGGTCACCGAGGTTGAGGGCGATCACCCGGTCGGCGTCGCAGAGGACGCCGGCGAAGTTGCATGGGTCGGCGGTGAAGTCCCAGGAGCCGAAGAAGGTGGACCCGGGCATGTTGTCGAGCGACTTCCGGATCGATTGGAGGGCCAAGAAGTCGTTCGGATCAAGGATAGCAAGAACACCAAGACGGTCACTTGTCGTCAAGCACATTGCGCATATCACGACCGACAGCACGGTCTGGAAGCGAGACCTCACCGCGACGACCCTCTGCTTCGCCATGGCAGAGACGAGAGCAGAGGTGCTGGGGGTCTGGCGGGGGGGTCTGGCTTTATAGTGGAGAACTGCTTTTCCGTGAAGAGGGCGAGTGCTGTCCGAGCGGTTCAGAGCGTGAGAGCTATAATGGAGGCGACTGGCTGTCAGCAAGAATTTATACACGCAGGGAGAGAGAGAGAGAGAGAGAGAGAGGTGGCTTGAGGGAGAAGGAAGGGAGGACCAGGCGGGACGAGGAGGGTTGACGATCTTGCGCTTGCTGGTGACGGTGATGATGATGGATCGTCGCCGCCTCTCTCGCTCTCGAGAGCGATCCTCTCGCGTTGGCTTCTCGGAGAAGACGAAGAAGGAAAGAAATCTCGCTAACGCTACAGTCCTCGCTAGACTGGTCTGGTCTGGTCTGGTCTTTGTCTGTAGGCTACGCTGCAAGCTTTGCTTTTGCTTTGCTTCGGCCACCGCATTTTTCTATTTCTTTTTATTTATTTATTTATTTAATGAAATAGTTGTTTACGAGTTGTTTTACTGGTGCGGTGTTTACTCGCTGGGGTTTTTTTTCTTTATTGGGAATGGAGTTCGGGGGACCAAACGGCTGTCCGAGCCTACGTGGGCAGCCCGTACGCGAGGCTCGGGCGGGTGACAGGTCGGCTCGGGTGGGCTAGCCTCGGGCTCGGATCACGTGATCCGTCTCGTGTTTGGTCCCCCGGAGAAAGGAAGGAAGGGGTGGATGGGGGAACTGATCTTGGATTCGGGTGCGGCGAGGGTGCACGGCGGAAGCGTGAACTCGGGGGCTGGTGCGGCGACACGTCACCGGTCAATGGTTGACTTGGTGGATGCCAGCTGTTTGTCATCCACATCATGCTCGTCATCGAATGCTTGTTGTCCTGTCTGGACGTTCACACTCTTCATGCGAATGCTCTTTTGTTCGCCTTCGCTTGTCCATCATATCAATTCCCAGATCTTTTTCCCTTTTCCTTTTTTTTATATTAATTTTTTTTTTTGGGTGGAATTGCCGAAATCGTGTGGAAAAATTAGTGGCCTTTGGAGGGATTCCATGTTTGGAATTTGCTTAAGTAGGTTCTACGCCAGTTTGTGCGCTTCGATCGAATATTTACTTATTTGATTCGATAAACATAAGCGGTTCAATTTAAAAATAGAACATTCGTAACAAATTGCTTTTAGTTTGCAAATGAGCAAAATCGGAAGTGAAAAACCTCGATTGTCTCGCTAAATCAAGCAATCAATTAATTTCACACACAAAAAAAAAATCTTTAAAATTTGGCCATGGACATTTCGAAAAAAAGAGAGAATCAATAGATGGTAAATTTTTATAAATATATCAATTTAGAGTTTTTGATGATTTAAAAATCAGTTTGTGACTAATATGTTACATGTGTATCAGTTTAGGGTTTATGATAGTCAATAAATTAATTTGACGTGAATTTATCACGGATGCAACGGTTTGAGGTTTTTTGTGATATTAGTCCTAAACTTAATTGCTTTTTTCCTTATAAGTTACTCGGTGAAATTAACTGGGTATTTTGGATACTTCGTATTTACCTTATTTCTGCTGAAACTTCCTCATCACGCAAAGCACCAAAAAGATGGCTCCGAGTCAGTTTTAATGTCGTTTTATTATTAAAAAAAACTCTGGGTTATGTCTGTAATTTCAGAATTCCAAAAGTTTTCCCCCGTCCGAGATCTAGGTGATGGGCATTTTCGACATCGAATAAATTCTCCAATCCATATCTTTACTCCCTCGATAATTTAATCATTCCTAAACTAGTCTTAGTTTGGCCATAGTGGAAACGACACAGCTTCGAGGCAAAAACGAAAAAGAACAAAAACAAAAAAAATATTTGCCACGTTAATAGCAGTCAAACCTAATATTCCATGTCGCAATCTATTCAGTACGTGCGAACAAACTTTATAGTTTGACCCCTAAAAGGACATCGAATAATATGAATTAATTCACGCAATATCACGCAGAATAAGTTAAAAGCAAAGCTATCTAACAATCTACCCCAAGTCAAAAAGGGTCGATGACCAAACTCGCGAACCTCTCAATCAGCAAATTAATAATTGATTAGTAAATTAAAATCAACTATTAAGATCTTGGAACATTTGAAAGCGACACTCCCTTGAAAAAAAAAGCTAACACTTGCGGATGATTCCTTTTTTTTTTACCTGCCTCTTTGTTTTTTGGACTTTATGTCAATTTTATTGTAATTCAGAAGATGACAGCTTCATTTTCGAAAATTTCATGAAAAGGATAAAAATGGGTGAATGCTGCTTGAATGGATACGACACATAGAAGGTCAATCCATGCTATGTATTTCTAAAACTTTTGAATTTGAATGATGTTTTCTATATCAGAATTGTACGCACAATTCTAATTTGAATGATGTCAATCAATGTTCGAATTTGAACGGTGCATATTATATTATCATTTAATTTGCGTTTTGAATGTTTGGAATTTTGATAATTTGGATATATAGGTCAGTAAAGCGTACGGGCCAAAACAAAAATAAAATAATTAGTCATAAGGATTATCTGTCAATCAAGAACTGCCAATTCAGAACCTGTCCGTGGTTAGTTGACTTTACGTCACATTGAAGTATTTCTTATTTGCCCAATCATGGCATTAAGTTAGATTTCAGTTGAACAACTCTCTATATAAAATTCTTATCCAATTATTAATTTTATATCATTAATTAACTTTACTTGGAATGAAAAGCAAACTCGAATGGGAATGCCTTTTGCTCTTTTAATATATCATGCTTTATCATTCTGCAATTGTAAATGAAAGTAGGACCAGAAAACAATGAAAGCAAGTGTTCATTTTATAATTATTCTTATTTTTTCGGCCGTATGTTATAAGCTTGTTAAACGAGATCATAGGACAGTAATACTTCAAGGGATAGCCCTAACATATCATTAAAAAATATTTTAATTTTCAATATATTGATTATACGTAACACAAAAAAAAAAAAAACAATGCATTGAAAATAACAAACTTTCCTCAATTATTTATTTGACAAATGTCCCAAAACTCCGGTCAATATGTGATATACTTGTGGAGGCACTAAGTAACACTATCCGTTTGTTCCACGAAAACTGAATGATTGGAAATTTTTTTTTCTAATCAATTATTGCTTGAATCACTTACAAAAATATTTAGATATAAATTGCCATCATCGATAATAAAAATATTTTGGGTCAATACTCTGAAAAATCCCAAACCGGTATACCTGTGACAAATTTACCAAAAACTATTTTTTGACTACCAAAAACCCTAAATTGGTATACTTTTGACAAATTTACCCAAAACTGGTACACTTGTAACAAATTTACCCTCTGTTAGTTTTCGTTAAATTTTATTGTCAAATTATTAAGTTAAATGACACGTGACAATTGACGGGTATACCAATTTGGAATTTTACGCTTGTTTGTCAGAGTTTAGAATTTTTGTGATTTTTTTTTGTGGTATTAATCCAATTTAGCGAATGGTATATTTGTCACAAATTTACCAGTTTGTGGGTTTTTTGGGGTCGAATAAATTAGTTTGGGGTAAATTTATCATAAATGTACTAGTTTAGAATAAATTTGTCACATGTATACCAGTTTGAGATTTTTTATGGTAAAAAAAAATAGTTTGAGGTAAATTTGTCACATGTGTAATAGTTTGGGATTTTTCAGGGTATTAACTCAAATATTTTTGTTGACTACTTATTTCAAGTGATATAAGCGATCAATTTTAGGAAGATGTTTTTCAAATCATTTAACTTTCGCGAACAAACACGCTCTAAGAAGGGAAAAAAGCAGTGAAAACAAGGGAAAAAATGTTCGTGAAATCAATGGTAGATGAATTCGAGAACACTTAACGTCTTGATCCACCCTTATTAGTCAAATTCCATGATGCATGTGCCACTATTACCTATATACAAAATTTTATCCACCTGTCGGATCAAGCTTCTTGAAATGGACTTTCTAGAATTTTGGATCCTAATTTTCTTATCCAAACCCTAGCATGCAGTCTCTCTCAAAAATGAAAGTGCAGCCATGAACGGCCAAATCAGTAAAGAGCAAATACTCTACAAGCCGCAGTGGGCATGCCTGTGAATACGATCCAAGCAGACAGCACTTGCCATTGAAATGGACCCCCCGGTTGGTTCATCTTCACACCAGAGACGAGCGTTCAATCTCCGCACCAACTCCAACAACTCCCAAAAATATCGCGAACCGCTTCTTCCGCAAGCCCAATGAATCTCGGCCGTCGGACTACCTATGATCCGCGCGATACGACGGTTGAAATTCACCAGACTCGCGTGCCCCGGATCTACGGAAGTGTCGCTCCAAAAATTACCCCCCCAAATTTTGCCCATAACACGTGCGAGGTTGCCTGCATGGGCTTTGCCACGACGAGAAAGCTTGCTGCCGTTCAGGTAAAATAGCAAGTGAAGAAGGGGTTGTGGCTCATTTATGCAATTTGGGTGTGCCGTCTCTTTCGTGCAGCTATCCCCCATTTCCCCCATTGAATTGCCTTTGATCCATTACGTAATCACGTGATGGGGTTTTGCATGGTTTTCGCTCTCTCCTCGCTAAACCTCAACGTGATCAAGGGCACAAACGCAGGGATTAAAGAATTGTGAGGGAATTTACCTTCTTTTTTCCGCAATGTAGTTGGCTTAACACTTGGAAAGTTAGGTTTTAGTCTTTTCTAATCCAAGGCGGATCCTAGGAGGAGCTTCTGAGTGCTTCCACTTTGATTAGAGTTGGCAAATGAGTGGGTGTCTCTCTCTTGTTTAGATTTCATTGACCCCTGTCTAAGCATGACAAAGGTTGCTGTACCCCCACCTTCACCTAACAAGAGCCACCGCACCGGACCCTTGAAGATGGTTGGGTGGCCATCCTCTCTCTCTCTCTCTTCCAATAGTGTTCATTGATGTGACGCTGTATTTTTGTTACCAAACGGCACCACTTATTCGTTCCGTGCTCCATCAACAATCCCATGTCAACAATTTGACTGGGTTACTATAGAAATCGGCAGAAGAATTGCGTTCACACAAATTGAAAGAGTAATAGGACTTGATCGTATAATTAAAGACTTGAAAAGGATCTCATCGTGCAAACGGTGAAATTCAAGGAAACCAAAACTGTCCTCGACCCAACATGAACCTTATTGATTTTTTTTTTTTTTTTCTGAAAAATGATTCATTTAGCTTTTCTCTAAGAGGGTCCGACATTCCTTCAAAACAAAAAAGGATGTCCAAAATTCGCGTGGAACGTTGACCGGTATCATCACCCCGTAATTTGCCTTCTCTTGCACGACAACATAAGGAAGCGTAATTACCAAGCGTTAGCGGGACTCGCTTTTGTAGCTCACTCTTCTGATCACATTTGGGACAGAGGAAAGAAAAAAAACTCGGAATAAGAAACAAATGCAAGAGAAGAAAAAGAAAAGACAATTATCTAGATATTCTATACCGTGGGTCGGCCAAAAGATAATATAGTGGGGGACCAGTATATCTTGGTAGCAACTTAGATCAAAATAATGTACACTGAAGAGTCCTTTTCCTTGTTAGGATCACCTTTGACATATAGAATGAATGCAGAGGATACTTCAGTCTCCAGGCACACACCCAAATTCAATGTGTCTTCACTACAACATATCTGCCTTACATTTTTGTTTTTATTTTGCTCCCTTGATAATCGTTGGGCATGCCTATTTCTTGAACTCAAGATTAGGAGCGGTGCATGAAATCTGACTGATGGGGATGGACGCATATATTCCTAAGGGATAATATTGACTATTCTATCATATTAGCAGGGTTTAACTAAAAAATTTACATTAATAGGTGAATGGAGATCACATAAATATGAAGAGTATATAAAACTCTTTGTGTCGAGTAATGTGAGATAATATTTCAATGGTTATCTAACTTGAAACTCTATGCATAGAAAAAAATAATAATTATCGAAACAAGCCAATCATTAACACACTTGCTCATCCTAGAAAATCGTGGGTTCACCTCATCTTACCGGGTTACATCACCTCGAATCACAGAGAGGAAACAATAGTCAAAGAGTTGCTCAATAATCCACTTTATTCATCCTAAACTATGGGTTCACCTAAACAAATAATTTAAAGAGTTGGTTCGTGACAGAGACTATTCATCCTAGGAAAAATGTGGGTTCACCTAGACTAGACATGTGCATGCATGGATGTGTACCACATATAGCTTGCAGACCTATATATATACTTGGATTTTCTATAGGCTTCGAAGATTCAAAGCCCTAGATACTATGGTTTACGTGGACCAATAATTGTTATTAAGCTCCAAATAATGAGGTAGCAAAACAACTGGTTCAGAAATTAACAGGTGTATGGATTGCACATCCTCTTGCAAGCTGGCATATATGTAAATATGGAGATAATTTGCCCCAAATAAGAAGAAGAGATAATGTAAGAGCTCAAGCACATGTATAAAGCATAAACAAGTGTGTTGAAACCCTTCAAAAGAGTCCCCATTTATTAATATGAGAATGCGAGACATCTTAAATTTTTCCTATATATATATATATATATATATCTTCTCAATTTTCATATCCATCTTTATGTGAAATTTGTTTTATTTGAGGAGAATGAATCAGGTCGGAACTGTGATAACCAAGTCACTTGACCCTTGCTAAGACATGAGGGCTATTAGATTTGATTTTTATTTTGTCATTTGTCAAACTTTGTCGCAGAAATATAAATGGGAGTAACAAAGAAATATAAAAGTTAAGGTAGGGCAACTCAATTTCGATGCGTTAATGCAGTAAAGTTTTGGAGTAGTATATGATAAAAAAGAAACAAAGTCTCGTCACTTACCCTGAACGGAGTATGCAGGTTATTATTCAACAAAGAGCCTTCTTAGAGCCTTTTTAATTGTTTCAAGCAACTCAAATACCTGGAAGAGGACATTACATTCATATTATTTGGATTAAATTGACCTTTTATTGTATATCGATCATATATAAAAGGATCATATCATCTTAAATAGTAATATAGAATTTGATTACGACCCATGTACGATCTGTGCAGTGTTAATTATGGATTAGTGGTAGAATCCTTAATTATCCCTCCATTTGAGAGTGGTAAGCTCGGACCGTGGCTCATTGGGGAAAATTTGATCGACCCAGTCCGTGCGTAACATTTTCTAACAGGCTTGGCATCAATTCATGTTCTTGTGAGCCACTCACTCCTAACTAGTGTACTCTTTGAACAAGGCGGAATACCTTCCGTCCATATCATATCAATTACCATGCAACATAAATCGACCATAGGAACCGGACTAGTTTCAAGTTTCCCTGGCTATCTTTAGATCCTGATTCTAAAAGAGGTGGAATTGGGTGGAACCAGTACCATGTGGTTAGGATCCTGGTTTTTGGGTAAAAATTGAACTGGGAACCAAGAATTGAAGAGTCGGACTGGGAATATTTCTATGCAATGTGTGTTTTGAACTTTTTTATTATTCTAGAGATTATATTCTTATTCGTGTTGATGTTCTTGTTTTGTTGCATCTTAAAAACAAGAGGTTTAAAAGAGTGCTTCAACCTTTGTTCCGAGAGCCTCAACAGCCATAAAAAACCCTGCTGTTCCGGGATCGGCCTTGTATATGTTCAAGGCCATGATGCATCGTTGCTTTTTGGTGGAGCTGTCTTTCAATCTTTAATTTCCATCAAGTGAGCCCGATACATGGAGGTTGATGGGGATATTGTCTATTTGGATGTTCATCTTCCAACTTTATGTCTCAAAGTTAGATTACAATCTAATGCACATGGAATTGCTTGTGCCACCCTTCTTATACCATTTAGCATGCATTTGGAAGTTCAATAATTTTACGGGATGGAAAGGTGAGAACTAACCTGAAAACTTACTGGGTCACGGTAAGGGTGTGGCACCCTTGGGTTCTTTATGGTTGGTATAGTCTATTGGAGAAAACTCCTATTAGGTTTTGAAGCTAACAAAACTATTCTAGTTCTATTTTGAGGAATATGAGACTTCTGTGAAATTCTGTTAAAGTCTACATTTCATCAGAAGTCTGCCCACTTTGATGAAGACCTAGACTGAACGCAAGAGAAGATTGAAGACTTAATTAGACTCAATATTATTTCTCTTCCTTCAGTACGAACAAGATATATCAGGCTTTCTGGTTGGAAATATCACTTACCATATTTGTTATTTTTATTGAAATCAATTTCGAAGCAGCAAATCTTTTCGGAAGGCAAGCTTATTTGGAAAGAATCTACTTATGGAAATTAAGATCCTGATTGTATGGGCGACCATGATTGACGGACTTTCATCTCAATCTTTAAACGGTTTGAGATCTCCTTGATTGATTCTGTCTAACGGGTTGATTGGAAGAATTCCTTTGGAAAGTGCTAATGGTTGAAAAGGCATAAAAGAGTATTTAAGGAGGTTTTTCAAGTCATTCGATAGAAAGTGTGAAAGCAGAATTCCAAAGTCTAAAGCTTCGAAAATCACTTGTTCTTCATCATACAATGCTCAAAATTTGTACTCAAAATAAGAGAGAAACTTTAGAGAGTGACTTTGTGAGAGCAGTAGAATCTTTTCATTGAAAAGTTGAGATCATAAGGTTGTAACACTCTTTTTTGATCCATAGTGAAAATCAGCCAGAAGGCTGTCAGCGTGGGAGAGTGGATGTAGGCTTAATCTAAGCCGAACCACTATAAATTCTGTGTTCTTTTTCTCTTCCATGAACTCCTTTACTTTATTTGCCGTGATATCTTTCTATGTTTTTAAATAGTTGTTAAAGTCTGAAGTTTTTTTCAAAATCTGTTGTTCATTAGACTCGATTTAAAAATAAAGTATTTTTACTGCATTTCACAAAATTTGTTTTCACACTTATTCACTTCCCTCTAGGTGTTTATACTAGCCCTTTCATAGTCTTGTTCTTAGTTCTACCTTAAACTCATTACTTTGCATTCGCTTTCATTTTGCTAAACCAAGAGAAGAAGAAAAAAAATGAAATAAAGGAAAAAAAAAGAAATTGGCCAGCAACTCGGACAGACCCTAGAATTGATTGATAGGGTAAGTTCTAGATTTTGGGATATGTAAAGTATGCTTTAGGTTTTAAAAATTAGGGAACTAGTCTTGACAAGGTAGGTTCTATGTGAAACCTAGATCAATCCTGAAACCGCTCACCTTTACTCATTATAAATAAGCCTAATCATTTGTTTAAGGGGGAGAATTTGCAACAGACGACGCTTCAATCTTTGGTTTGTCCTTTTTTCTTTGTGCCTTCCATGTCATTTTCCTTACTTGCCCTCTATGGCCTTTAAGACTCATAAGCTGCATTCTTTAAATGCAAAAGACTTTAACTGGAAGGGTTTTTTTCTAAATACAAAGTGTCACGCTTCAATCCTCGAGCGCGTGCACATCCCTCGGTGGTCGACTAAATTGTGACGTTTCCTGGATGCGTCGCCGATCCGATCGATTCATGCACATATAGAAGTGAAATAAACAATCCCTAGATAAGAACCAACTTGGGATAGAAAACAGGACAACCATATAAAAAAAACCACACCTTTATAAACATATTGGTTTATATATCGAGGCCAAAAATCAAAAGAGCGGCTAGACTAACCCTACCCCGGACCCTATTGACTTGGGATTTGGGTCCACTATGACATCGTTCAAGATGTTGAGGTCTAGAGGGTTAGCTACCTCCTTTGCAGGCTCCTCGCTCTTAGGCAATTGGTTCAACCCAATATCACTATGGCATCGGTGTCGAACACAGGGTCAAGTATCTCCCCCAACTCGGCACCTTTGACAGGTTTGTTAAAACTGTCCATGGGACCCTCCCAAACCCCATCAGGCCCATAACAAAATCACACATTGAATTGATGAGGTACCAACTGAGGTTGGCCCTCATCAACCCAGATTGTGGTCACGACGAGCTCATGAGTTCAAGGATTCCCAGGGACTGGAAAGACAGTATGCTAAGCCTTGGCCTCACGTGGCTACCCAAAACGAATGGGTCTCACCTCCATTTAAGGACTTGAAAAAATTAATCTCACGATCGGGTGAGACAATGTCTCAGCAAGTCTATGTCCTAAACCCTGATTAGGAAGAAAATACGCCTAGAGGCAGTCTAACCACACATCATACAAGACTCACCTCGCCTTGGTTTCTTCCTACACGTCAGTATAGTTCATATAACAGATATATGCAGTAATAACACTCAACAATTCGGAACGCCTCACTTCATAACTCAATCAATCACATGGGTCTTGATTATAAGGCCAAATCGTTATGACACATCTCATTTGGTGCCACACAATTTTGTCACATAATCAGGCGTGGTTATCTCACTCAACACGTGTTCCAATTAATTACTGCCCCACGGGAACGACCTGCTTGACGTTCGACGGTCTTCCGGCATAATCGGGCATCATCTCATCCCTTGAGCATAGCAACGTCTACCTTTAAACGGCATTCTCGAAGGAGCATCGGTCTGGCCTCTACTGCAATCTGGCATCCATTATCAAGGGCATTCCATATAGGAGCAACATCCACCCAACGCACATCGGGGACGGGTTCTCATAACCATCACACGACCATCCAATCCCGACTAAGGACATTGTGCTTTGTATTCAAATGCCTCAATTAAGATAATGTACTTGGCCTATTTTTTTCATATTAAAAATACTCGGTAAAATAGTCGTGTGTAGGTACACGGTTAGATCGAACCACAAAAAGTGATATCATTCCTTTTAAAAATCCCACTATTTGATATAATACTTAAAAACATTTTTGGCGTAAAAAAGCAACACTCGGATTTTTTCCAATTAAATACCAAAATTTCATAATTTTGAAATAATAACTGAAAATCAACAATCACCACTCAATTGCACAATCTAGTAATCAATTGCATAAACTAATTACATCATGACAATCAGCACGAAATTCTGACAACCGACTATCCCGGTTTGATTTCCGGAAAATATTAAATAATTAAATAAATTACAAAATTAATTAAATAAATGCAAAATAATTAGATAAATGCCTAATTAAGCCAAATACACTAATCTAACCACTTAATTGGAATTAAATAAATAATGCACTAAGCTAAATAATTCACACAATTTAATTAACTCCTAACTAAATTAATATAACCACTTAATTAGCCTAATTAACTAACTAAACCACTAATTAAACTAACTAATCCACCTAAACCAATTTTAGTCTAAACTAATCATCCCTAAGCATAATTAACCCACTAAGCAAGGTTTAGCAAGGAAACTCACCGGATTTGTGAGTCGATGAGTTCACGGCGATGCCGACGCTGAGGCGAGCGAGACTCGAGTCTAGAGTGATGCCGAGGGAGGTAGGGAAAGGACTGGAAATGAGCCACGAAGCTCTCATCCCAAAGCTGAGAGTCGGTTCAGTTTTGGGCCGGATCGAAGAGGACCGAGGGCTGGAACGGGCGGTGGGATGGGCTGGAGCGGAGCAGCAAAGGGGGCGGTGACGGCGACTTCTAGGCGGAGCTATGACGGTGGCCAGGGGCTTTGGGACGTTGGATTGGTGCAAGCGATGGGCGCGAGACCGTTGCGACGGCTCGGGCGGTTTGGCGGCAGCGTGGGTGACGTGAGGCGGTTCGGTGGTCTTGGGCGGGTTGGCTTGGCTTACAGGGGGTGCTGGTTGGTTTCTTTAGTTCTTGGCTGGATTTTGGGTTCCAAAACAGCAATAATGGAGCACCAAGGGAGAAAGAAGGAAGAAGAAGGGTTCCTACTGGCTTGAGGAGGACAAATGGCCACCAAACTCTTCCAAAAATATCTCAAACACTCAAGTGTAGGCCTCCATGGTCCACAGCTGAGCCCAGTTGCCTTATCCCCTCCAAATCTTCCTCAAGAAGCCAAGATGGTGCTGAAATGTTGCAGCCTCCCCCATGACTACGAATTTCATGCAATTCTCCTCCAATTTCAACTCAATTCACTTCTAATTAGCTTCAATCCAATGGATAAAATGCCATGGAGGAAGTCCACACTCAATTCCACAATTTTCCTCACCAATTGCTCCAACCTGACGGCAAAAAATTTACACAAAAAGGGTCCTCTGAACTTCCTGGTCCAAAATCACCCAATTTTGATTTTTCATCGAAAATCTAGGCTTGCCGAAAATTCTTCGAAGGATGAGTCGATGTTCCTAAATAAATCATGACATGATATAACTTTCAATTTCTGAAATCGGGTTTAATTTCGTGATTAATTTCAACCAAACACAATTTTAGCGTGACCAAAAAATTTACACAAAATGGGCCATTTGAATTTCCCGGTCCAAAATTACCCAATTTTGATTTTTCACCGAAAATCCGGGCTTGCCGAAAATTCTTCGAAAAATGAGTCGACGTTCCTAAATAAATCGTGACATGACATAACTTTCAATTTCTGAAATCGGGTTCAATTTCGTGGTTAATTTCAACCAAACGCAATTTTAGCGTGACCTAATCTACCAGGTAATTTCGTGGTTAATTTCAACTAAACACAATTTTAGCGTGACCAAAAAATTTACACAAAAAGGGCCCTCTGAATTTCTCGGTCCAAAATCACCCAATTTTGATTTTTCGCCAAAAATCCGGGCTTGCCGAAAATTCTTCGAAGGATGAGTCGACATTCTTAAAAAATCGTGACATGACATAACTTTCAATTTTTGAAATCGGGTTCAATTTCATGGTTAATTTCAACTAAACGCAATTTTAGCGTGACAAAAAAATTTACACAAAAATGGCCATTTGAATTTCCTGGTCCAAAATCACCCAATTTTGATTTTTCGTCGAAAATCCGAGCTTGCCGAAAATTCTTCGAAGGATGAGTCAACGTTCCTAAATAAATCGTGACGTGACATAACTTTCAATTTTGAAATCGGGTTCAACTTCGTGGTTAATTTCAACCAAACGTAATTTTAACGTGACCTAACCTACCAGGTAACTTTCCTAGGTTGCTCCTTTTGTCCCGTGGTGTTGCTAGACCACTTTGACTAACAAGATCGTCTTGGTACGCATAATCTGTTCTTTCCGATCTACAATCTGAAATGGTCTCTCCACGTATGACACTCTGTCATCCACGTCTAATTCTTCAAAATTTAGCACGTGAGTCGGGTCAAGTTTATACTTTCTCAACATCGACACGTGGAATACATCGTGTACTTAAGCTAGTCTTGGCGGTAATGCAAGACGATATGCCAAAGTCTCTATCTTCTCCAAAATTTTGAAGGGATCGACGTACTTCGGACTCAGCTTTTCCTTTTTGCCGAAGTGCGAAGTACCCCTCATCGGTGACACATTTAGAAATGCGTGCTCACCAACTTGGAATTCCAATGGTCTTCGATACTTATCTGCATAGCTTTTCTAGTGACTCTGAGCGGTCTTTAATCTGTCCTTGATAACTACAACTGCATCCATTGACTGTTGAACTAACTTTGGTCCTGTGATCTTTCACTCTTTGACTTCTTTCCAACACACTGGTGTTCTGCATGCTCTGCCATACAACGCTTCAAACGGTGCCATCTAAATACTCTGCTGATAGCTGTTGTTGTAGGCAAATTCGACAAGATGAAGCTGTTCCTCTCAGCTTCTCTTGAAATCCAACACGCAAGCTCTTAGTATGTTCTTGAGGGTTTGAATCGTCCTCTTAGATTGGCTATCCATATGAGGATGATAAGCCATACTGTACTGCAGCTTCGTTCCTAAGGCAGTTTGTAAGCTTTTCCAGAAGGCCGCTGTAAATTTCGGGTCTCGATCGAATGTAATCGTCACTGGCACTCCATGTAGACAAACTATCTGACGCATGTACAATTTTGCATATCTGTCCAATGCGAAGTTCTTTCATACGGTGATGAAGTGAACAAATTTTATTAATCTATCAACCATAACCCAAATGGAATCATTACCCCTCTGATTCCTTGGTAAGCCTATCACAGAATCCATCGTGATGTGTTCCCACTTCCACTCAAGAATCTCGAGAAGTTGCAAAAGTCCTCCCGACTTACAATGCTGGGCCTTTGTGACATCCTGAATTTTTGACTCGTCCTGGTAAAATGAAATGGGCCTTTCGTCAGCGTGCCTATGGTCCTTTTTCTCTGAGCTGATCACTCACGAGTTAATTAATCTATTAGGTGAAGCTGTTAAGGGATATAATCGTGGTAAAATTCCTAAAAGCTACACGGTAGGTTGGATTTGACTAAAATCGTGTTTGGTTGATTTTAACCATGAAATTAAATTCGGTTTCAGTATATGGAGATCCGATGTACTTGTCTGAAACTACACAAGATGAGCTTGTAAACGATACATTGACCGAGGAGGGAAACCAAATAAATACGCTTAAGAAAACCATTTCCAATAAATGGCAATGGATAATAATATGCCGGAAATTCCATGAAATTGTATTTTCAACTTTTGTAATGTATTAGTATTATTTCGACTATTATTTTGTATTTGAGGATTTCCTATGTTGTTATCTAATCAATTTTTATTCCTAAAAATAGAAATTTTATTCTGTTATCAAATGGATTTCTGTTTCAGAAATAGAAATTTTGAGTTGTTATCAAACGGGTTTCTTTACTTAGAAACTTGTCTGGGGAATAGAAATTGAAAAATCAATTCCTGGCTAGAAATCAATTTTTGTTCCAGAAATTTTATCATGCGCAGCCAAAAAATTTACACAAAAAGGCCCTCTGAATTTCCTCGCCCAAAATCGCCCAATTTTGATTTTCCGTCGAAATTCTGGGCTTGTCGAAAATTCTTCGAAGAATGAGTCGACGTTTTCAAAATAAATTGTGACATGATAGAACTTTCAATTTCTGAAATCGGGTTCAATTTTGTGGTTAATTTCAATCGGACGCGATTTTAGCATGACCTAATCTACCGAGTAGCTTTTAGGAATTTTTAGCGCAATTGACTCGGGATCGATTATTTTCAATCCACATTGTACATCTTCAATTCATTGGCGACTCTCAGTTGTCGTAAAAATCTTGAGGTTTCAAATACGGGTACATGATACATAATCAACAGAAAAATCGATCTAGTGCCATTCGATAAGAATTTTGCAATCAGGTGAAATCACCTACCATTTAATTACATGCCTCTATTGAATCAACCTATCTTTGATCTCTAATCGATTTTTAATGGTGTCGTAATGACCATTGCAGATTAACACGGTCGAGTAGTTGGTTTCTGATCGAATTCTCAAATTAGTCGCGTTTATATTCCTTAACAGCTTCACCTGATAGATTACTTATCTCTTGAGTGATCAGCTCGGAAAAAAAATGCTATAGGCACATTGATGAAAAGCCCATTTCATTAAATCAAAAACAAACTCGAAAATCAGGCTGTCACACATAGAGTGTTCGGTAAAGTGTAATTCTAAAATGTATTGAGAAGTAATTTTGGTTTAAATGTTTTTAAAAAGAATAATCCTCAAACCTTCATTGGTTAGTTGAGGCCCATCGACGAGCCAAGTTTGGCATTAGCCAACCTTGCTTGAGGTTGCCGATTACCATTTGGCCTCATTGACAGTTTGACTTGGTTTCACTAGCAACATCATGATGAAGGCATTTTTCCAAAATGAAATCCACTTTAACATGGCAATACTTTTTGTTAAACTTCCAGACATAATTACAATAACAAAAATTCTAGATAATAATCAAACTACCAAAAACCCCAAATCATAATAAAAAATATGATCCCAAATTCTGATATCAATTGTTGAAATATAATACGTTGAAATAACATGATTTTACTATTTACGTCAACGCGAAATCACTAGAAAAATAAATGAGAAATAATAAGGACGGTAGAGATTTACGTGATTTGGTCTTAGTATTGGTATCTAAATCCATAGGAAGAGTAAGTAACAAACAATCCACTATAATCGGAGAATCAGAGTTTATAATTATTTACACATTTGAGTGTTTATCATATTTAGATTAAAACCTCAATTCAAAGTATTTATAAATAAACAATATAAATTAGATGTAAACTCATTGCACAAATCGCTACTCGTTCAAACCCAAGCAATACTCTTCTCGTACGACTGGAAATCAAGAATGTGCGGCATTTTTGAATTTTTCCTTTCTTCGTATAGCGATTTGCACCTCATCAGCTTTTGCCTTTATGCATCTCTTCTTGGCTTCAGCAATTCCTCATAGGTTTCTTGGCTATATATAAAGAGAGGGACCCACGGAAGGATAACTTCTTCTCTTGAAAAAGGACCTCTCTATCCCTAAAAGTTAAATAGAGATAACAAAATATGTGAGCCCTGGCGAGTGATATCTTCCTTGCTTTCTCATGTACTGCCATAATAAGTTCAAGAAAGAAAAGCTTCTTGGTCTGATTTTTAATCCGCTTGGGAAATCTTTCTCGATAAATTCGGTTTAATAAATCGTTATTCAAACTCAAACTTACACAAGATAATGCCATAACAAGCTTATTATTCATACACACAACAGTGATAGAGCTTGCAATGCAACATTAAATTCAGGTATGGAAAGAAGTCGGCTTGTAGTCGATCACGACTATCTTCTCTAGATGGGGTGAGATCCGCTCATGGAATTCGAGGTGAGCAGGATGAACCATGTATGCTGCTATTCCCTCGGCGTCCTCAAACGTTAGCTCAAAAACATGCGTGAAGCCTTCATGCAAGTTCTCGATGCTCGCATCCTTTCCCCTAGTTTCACACGGGTAAAACCAAGATCAGGCATCTAAACAAACTACTGAGGAACATTCCATGACAGATGCATCCAGACACGAGGGGAAAAGGGCACAAGAGAAGGGAAAGAAAAACGTAGAGATTAGGCAAGGATGGAAGGATACATGTGCCAAGTTTTCAAGGATTTGACGAGGTTGACGAGATTGGAGTAATCCTTGATGAGTTGCTCGACGTGGTCGGGTGCGGTTTCGGCTTTGAACTTGAATAGCAACACACGCCTCACGAATCCCTTCACTTCCTCCATTGTTTTTTCTTTTGGTCGGGACACTTCCTCCATTGTTACTTCCAACTTTGGAGTTCAAAGCATTGTCCACACTCCATTGTCCACGCTATCCCTTCATTTATAGTTGTTTCGGGCAGTTACACAAAACTCACCCAGACTTTGAGTGTACACGTTTAACCTTTTATTTTTCAATGGTTATACATTAGCCCGAAACATTCATTGAGTTATAGCTGTCAATCCTCCATAATATTTTCTTAGCATGTGCAATTCACATGACCGCCATGCTGATTCGCTCCGCCAACCGCCGCTTCTCGGCGGAGGCCGTGGCAGCGGAGAGCCCGTCGGCCACCGCCACCGCCTACTCCTCCGCCCACGCCGCGGGGACGGCGCCGAGGAGGAAAGGCGGAGACACGCTGGGGAAGAGGCTGCTGAGCCTGGTGTACGCGAAGCGGAGCGCGGTGGTGATGATTCGCAAGTGGAAGGAAGAAGGAGGCGCGGTGCGCAAGTACGAGCTCAACCGCATCGTCCGAGTGCGCTACAAGCACGCCCTCGAGGTTCTCCTCTTTCTGCGTTGAACTCATTTACTCTGAAATGCTTTTGTGAGTGAAGAAGAGTCGTTTTTGCTGAGAAATGGACACCAGTGTAGGCAAAGCTCTGAAAGGAGAGCTTTATTAGTTCGAAATCATAGGTAGATAGGAGCAAGCAAGTGACTGATATTAAGTCCGTTTCTCGACATGGTGGTAATTTGTAGAGCGATGAGACAAATTAGATGGGTACTGTCTTTTCTTGCCTTTAGTGATTGGGACATGATGTTGGATGGTTGGGGAAGAGCTGAGATGAAAACAAAAAGATGTGGAATTTGTGGCATCTTGTCTATTGTTTGGAAAATCTGGCATGTAGTGTAGTGAGTACATCTTGATCGTAGTTTTATTTAGTTTCACTAAAATTTAATTGGTGATTAAGAATCTTGGTCGCTAATTGCAAATGTGCCGATAAGTAGTTCATAATTGGAGATACCAGTTACCACTGGCAGTAATGGAGAATGGTAATGCAACACGCGCACGCTCTCTTATCTCTTGGGGCATGATCGAGAATAGTGTTGGTGCAGGAGGAATGGGAGAATGGTTGTGTGTGTAGTGGAGGGTAATCATGAGGATTGGCATTGTAGTAGGGAGATGTGCGGATGTTACCTCGTTTGTGGCGGTTCTTTGTTCTTGTTGTGGTAATGGAGGGATGGTTGCCGAGCAATGGAGTTAGGAAATGTGTATTAGGGGGCAATTGTGATTGTGATGATGTTGGTGCTGGTGCTGGTGACATTACAGAAATGACTGGGTAGCCTTGTTAGATGCCGTATCTTCTTTATATCCCATATCCTGTTATCCCATTTTCCTTTACTTCTTTATTTTTTTATTTTTTAATTCAGGATTGGTCTATTGTCCCCTAATCGTGGATTTACTTAGTTGACCCATCCACAAGATAAGATTAGTTAACACATCTCATATCCAATTAGCCTTGTTGTGATGATTGAAAATGTGCTGTAATATGATAGACACGGTAAATTTTGTTTTTGTTTTTGTTTTTTTGGGGTGATATGAACTGGAGCAAGCACTTAAAACTTTTAAATCTTGATTAATAAGTTATAGAGATAGATGTATACCCCCCCCCCCCAAAAAAAAAAAAAAAAAAAAAAAAACAAATCAAAAGAGTAAAGAGAGGTAATGGTTCTTTTAATATCTATTTGGACAAGTTCAAAAAGGTATTGATTATTATAGATAAATACTTAGCCTTCTGGCAAAATGGGATGGAAAGTACTACTTATGGTCGGTTGCACACTTAAACAATTCTGGTGCTTTCTAAGGTACCAAATGATGAAAATTCTGTTAGAAGATCCTTGTTACATGTGCAGATAAATCTCTTAAGTCATTGAGGTTTTTAGCAAAAGTTGCTTGAGGATGTTAATGCGGGAATAACTTTCATTGTCACATCTATAAGGCCTTTTTTTGCTCCATTGAATGGAGCTTCCCAGGAACCTACACAATGTACCTAAGGAATTTTTCGGTTGATAGCAGGTGCTCGATGTCCTGGGACTCAACTAGTTGCTTATAGAAGGCCAACATGTCTCGGTCTTGCATGGCTTCATATTTCCGGTGACTATGCTGTTCACCTAGACCTGATTGCTAAAGTTCGTGGGCTTAACAGTGCAGAGAAGTTCTTTGAAGATCTTCCATCTCGGATGAGAGGGGAGCATACCTGCAATGCTCTCCTCCACAACTATGCCAAGAAGCAGCTGTCCAGCAAAGCTGAGGCCTTAATTGAGAAAATGTCCGATTGTGGTTTCTTAAAGAGCCCTCTTCCATGTAACCACATACTATCTACGTATGTGTCCAGTGCACAACTGGAGAAGGTTCTTGAAGTGATTGAAAAGGAGCACTTCACCGGACATAATCACCTATAATCTGTGGTTAACTAGCTGCAAGGAGCAACATGATGTTGCAACAGCTGAAAGAGTTTTCCTCGAGCTAAAGAAGGCAAAAATATCTCCGGACTGGTTTAGCTACAGTATTCTGACCAATCTCTATATAAAAATTCGGACTGGGAACCAAGAATCGAAGAGTCTGACTGGGAACTTTCTAGGCAATGTGTGTTTTGAACTCTTTATTATTCTAGAGATCATATTCTTATTCGTGTTGATGTTCTTGTTTCGTTGCATCTTAAAAACATGAGGTTTAAAAGACTGCTTCAACCTTCGTTCTGAGAGCCTCAACAGCCGCCAAAAAACCCTGTTGTTCCGGGATCGGCCTTGTATAGGTTCAAGGCCATGATGCATCGTTGCTTTTCGGTGGATTTGTCTTTCAATCTTTAATTTCGGCAAAAGAACGCTTCAAGTGTCAAAAGTTGGCACAAAGGGACACTTAAGTGCCAAGATTTACGAAAGTGACGTCACTTTTTATGAAAAATGGGACACTTGAGTGCCACATCCGGCGAGCCTCACCGGAAATCCTACGTGGCATTTTTTTTATATTAATTTTCTCGTTTACGTGGCTCGCCAAAATGCCGAATCAGCAAAACACATACAAAAATGACGTTGTTTTGGCATAATTTAAATTTTACTATAATATAAAAATTAATTAAATTAAATTTAAAACATAATAATAATAATAATAATAATAATAATAATAATAATAATAATAATAATAATAATTTATATTTATTTATTTAAAAAAAGGAGGAGGAGGAGGAGGAAGGTAGCCGGCGGTTGAGCTCCTCCTTCCCCCCTTTTTTTTTTTTTTTTTTTTTTTTTTTTTTAAATTAATTAATTTTTAAATTTTTAAAAATTTAATTTAATTAATTATTATATTAAAATTCGAATTATACCAAGATGTCGCCGTTTTGACACTGTTTAGTCACATCAGCATACAAAACAACGTCGTTTTGCCGGCAACTTGCTAGAAAATTGCCACGTCAACGTTTTGGTCAGATTTTCTCGCCGGTGGCACTTAAGTAATCCATTTTGCTCAGATTTTGGTACTTAAGTGTCCCTTTCGTAACTTTGGGCACTTAAGTGTCATTTTATGCCAACTTTTGGCACTCCAAGAGTTCGGGTGTCCTTTAATCTCCATCAAGCAAGCCCGATACATGGAGGTTGATCGGGATGTTGTCTATTTGGATTTTCATCTTCCAACCATGTCTCAAAGTTAGATAACTAGCTGATGCATATGGAATTGCCAGTGCCACCCTTCTTATACCATTTAGCATACATTTGGGTGTTACAGTAATTTTACGAGATGGAAAGGTGAGACCTAACCTGAAAACTTATTGGGTAAGGGTGTGGCGCCCTTGGGTTCTTTGTGGTTGGTATGGTTGTGTTCTTAGTTCTACCTTGGACTCATTACTTTACATTCACTTTCATTTTGCTAAACCAAAAGAAGAAAAAAAAATGAAACAAAGGAAAAAAAGAAATTGGCCAGCAACTTTGATAGACCCTAGAATCGATTGAAAGTGGCGCCCTTAGGTTTCGGATTTTGGGATATGCAAGGTATGTTTTAGATTTTAAAAACTAGGAAACCGGTCCTGACAAGGTAGGTTCCGGGTGAAACCTAGATCAATCTCGAAATTGCTCACCGTTAGTCATTATAAATAAGCATAAATAATTTGTTTGAGGGGGAGAATTCGCAATAGACGATGCTTCAATCTTTGGTGTTTCCTTGTTTCTTTGTGCCTTTTATGTCATTTTCCTTACTTGCCCTCTATGGCCTTTAAGACTCATGAGCTCCATTTTTAAATGCAAAAGATTTTAATTGGAAGGGTTTTTTTTTTTTTAAAAAAAAAAAAATAAAGAGTGTTTGATAAATTGTAATTTAAAAATGTATTGGGAAGTAATTTTGGTTTAAATGTTATTTAAAATAAATACAACTTTTACTATTTTAAAAAAGAAAAAGAAAAAAGAATAGACCTCAAACCTTCATTGGCGGCTTGAGCCTTGTCGACAAGCCAAGTCTAGCATTAGCCAACCTTGCTTGAGGTTGTCGGTCACCATTTGGCCTTATTGATAGTTTGATTTAATTTCATTGGCAACATCATGATGAGGGCATTTTCGAAAATAAAATCTGCTTTAACATGGCAATACTTTTGTTAAACTTCTCAATTTAAGCTTTTGCCTTAGACATAATTATAATAACAAAATTTTCAGATAATATCCAGATAAAGCAAAAGCTCCAAATTACAATTAAGAAATGTGATCCTAAGCTCTGATACCAATTGTTGAAATATAATACGCGGAAATAATAGAATTTTACAATTTATGTCAACACGAAATCACTAGATAAATAAACGATAAATAATAATGATGTCAAATATTTACGTGATTCGGTCTTAGTATCGGTATTTAAATCTATGGGGAAAGCCAGCAATAAACAATTCATCATAATCAGAGAATCGGCGTTTATAATTATTTACACGCTTAAGTATTTTTCACACCTAAATTTAAACCTAAATTCAAATTGATTACAAATAAAAAATATAATTTAAATGTAAATTTACTAGACAAATCACCCCTCATTCAAACCCAAGTATTACTCTTCTCGTACGACTGAAAATTAAGAACGCGCGGCGTTCTTGAATTTTTCCTTTCTTCATACGGCAATTTGCTTCTTGTCAACTTCTGGCTTTGTGCATCTCTTCTTGGCTTTAGCAGTCCCCCCTTAGGTTTCTTGGCTATATATATAAAGAGAGGGACCCACGGAAGGATAACTTCACTTGAAAAAGGACCTCTCTATCCCTAGAAGTTAAATAGATATAACAAAATATGTGAGCCTTTTTTTGTCTTGTAGTGGTAGGTGATGTCTTCCTTGCTTTCTTATGCACTGTCATAATAAGTTCTAGAAAGAAAAGCTTCTTGGTCCAATTTTTAATCCGCTTTGGGAAATCTTTCTCGATAAATTCGATTTAACAAATAGTTATTCAAATTCAAACTGAAGACATTAATTTAACATGAACCATGTTAATCACCTTACACAAGATAATGCCATAACAAGCTTATTATTCATCCACATAATTATAATAGAGCTTGCAATGCAATATTAAATTCAGGTATGGAAAGAAGTCGGCTTGTACTCGATTATGGCTGCCTTCTCCAGATGGGGCATGATCCGCTCATGGAATTCGAGGTGAGCAGGATGAACCACGTACGCTGCTGCTCCCTCGGCGTCCTCAAACGTTAGCTCAAAGACATGCGTGAAGCCTTCATGCAAGTTCTCGATGCTCGCATCCTTTCCCCTAGTTTCACATGGGTAAAACCAAGATCAGACATCTAAACAAACTGCTGAGGAACATTCCATGACAGATGCACCAAGACACGAGGGGAATAGGGCACAAGAGAAGGGAAAGGAAAACGTAGAGATTAGGCAGGGATGGTAGGATACATGTGCCAAGTTTTCAAGGATTCGACGAGGTTGACGAGATTAGAGTAATCCTTGATGAGTTGCTTGACGTGGTCCGGTGCGGTTTCGGCTTTGAACTTGAATAGCAACACACGCCTCACGAATCCCTTCACTTCCTCCATTGTTTTTTCTTTTGGTCGGAACACTTCCTCCATTGTTACTTCCAACTTTGGAGTTCAAAGCATTATCCACACTCCACTATCCACGCTATCCCTTTATTTATAGTCGTTTTGGGCAGTTACACAAAACTCACCCGGACTTTGAGGGTTGTACACGTTTAACCTTTTATTTTTCAATGGTTATACATTAGCTCGAAACATTCATTGAGTTGTAGCCGTCAGTCCTCCATTATATTTTCTTAGCATGTGCAATTCACATGACTTTTAGAAGGTAAAAGTGTATTTGCATCTCATTGTTTTTTTTAACGAAAGCTTTCTTTTACCCTTAATTATTTTAAAAAATAAAGAGAATTATATCAATTTACACACACATTTACATATATATGTATTAGAAAAAAATGAATATATTAATAGAAGAAAAAGAAACACCCTTTTTCATTTAAACCGACAAAAACACCTTTATTCCATTAATACTCAATTAAGTAATAAATAATATTATGGAAATTCACATACTTTTCATTCAAACTAAGGGTGGAAATTACCCCCAAACGTTTTTCTTTGAAGAGAATTGTCGCAATCATATTCTCAATTCTAATCATACTTACAAAAGTTTGCTACTTGAAAGTTAATTAATGAAAAATGAGTTTGAGAACATCATTTCCTTGTATAATTTTTGAGATATTTCTATTGAATAATCATTTTCGATATTGATTAACCATTTAAATATACATGATGAATAACCAATTTTTGTAATTCGTCTTTTTTATTTTTGAGCTCCTTCCCTTTTTATTTAACTTGTGTTTATTCTTTTTCGGGAAAACTCCAAATAAAGCCCGAAGTGTCCTCATTTTCTTAAATAAGGGTTTGAGTGGATTTTGTTTCAAATAAGAGACTGAAGTCCCCGTATCAGTCTCAAAGAAGGGCATAAGGTGGTTATGGCCATTTCAAATAAGTACCCAGCCTTGTCGGCTTACCGATCGGATAAAAATTCCGGTCGATTAGGGAATTTCTGTTCAAATACAAATTAAATTAAATTATATTATAAATTAAAAAATAAAAAAGAAGAAGAAAAAGGAGAGTAAACATAGGCGGGAGGGATGGCCGCCATCCCATCTTAATGTAGTCAATCAGCCAAACTTTGTACTTTGCAATTATTTTTATCTTGATAAATCTTAATGTATTGAGCTAATAATAAAACTGTCTATCCTCATATAAGAAGTAATTTATTAAAAATGTGTTGTTTTTCTTTGTTTAAATTGTGTTAATGTAATTGTTCACAAAGCCCTTGATATAGATAGTACTAAAGTGCAAATTGACTTATAATCATATTGAGCATGGTGTTTGTCATATTCAAAGCCAGTTATAAATGCTAAAGGAGGAATATCTATTATAAAACATACAATATGATCGTGAAAAATGAACAAATCTATTGTAAAGTTTATGATGAAGCATTATAAGTGGTTAAAATTAGGTAAGGCGAGCTATCCAAAGTGTCATAAAAGTTATAATGTAACTTGCTTATTTGCAAAAAGTGAGAAGAGTAATATATCGACAAAAATAAGAGAATTGTAGTCATAATTGAAGTTGAAGTTCTTATGCTATAGGCTTCCCATTACATCAATCATCTTTTACCTCGTTAATTTTTTAGGCTGTATACATGACAAGAAAATCACCACAAGAAAAATAAATATTACCGATTGCATACTTTCGAATTCAAAATAAAAAGGCAAAAAGAAAAATACTAACCGATAACTCTAAAAAGTCACGCTAGCATATACTAATTAGATTTTGCCATGAATGGTAATGATATAATATTTTCTCATTTTCATATTGAAAAAGAGAATTATCCCATGATTCAAGAAGATCACTTCAATGAAATGCAATTCAGCTCCCCATTGTGTTAAGAAAACAGTTTGTTGAAATATTAAATATATCTTGTAGTGTTTTTTCAAAATGACAGTTATTTTGGGTTAGGTGAAAAGGTGGATAGTGTGGAATTGAGAAGAGAATATAAAAAATCATTTGCAAATTTTTGGAGAAGCAGCATTCACCAATTTACTATTCAAACCCTTTTCATCTTATTATAAATAGGTATAGATGATGTATTGAGTTAGGACCCCATCTCATGTGTCAAATAAATAATTTCAATAATATGAGACTAGGTTCCTATTGGCTAGGTCATCCCCTTTTAGGTTAAATTATTGGATAGATCTTTTCAATAATCAAAGCAAATTAGGTCAAGCTAAGTATTTTGAGACCATGCTAGGAAATGCTTGGTTTTCCTCTTTTTACTCTATAGATCTTTTCAATGCTTAAAGCAGATTAGACTCTTTGGCATGTCCTTATTAAGCACTAATACTCTCCGAGAGTCTTTGTATTGTGTCGGACATTTTGACACGTGTCTAATACTCTCGGATATTCTCGGACACTCTCGGACAGTCTCTACCACTCAGTTAATACGTGTTGGAAAATTTGATACCTAGTTAACTTTTTCGACACTCTCCGACAATCAAGTTGGAATTTGATATGCGATTTTCTGACACGTGATTCTGACATAAGAGATCAATTTTAAAAGTATTCAATAAATATTGTGTCTATATATATATAATAATATAAATAATAAATGGAGAAAGATGAAAAATGTAATCTTTTATTCTCTTTCGATTTTCACTTTCTGTGACATACAATTTACCTCTTAAGTTTTTTTCTTTTTTCTTCCGACATATCTGACATGCAAGCATAGAATATGAATTGCTTGTATTTTTTCAAATTTGATAGATTATTGGAATGGAGTTGAATTTGTTAAATTGAAATAATGAATGATATTATTAAATTGTAAATTAACATTTTTAATGTAAATTCATTCTAAGATTTTATTATTTATTTATTTATAAATTTAAATCAAATTAATTTTTTTATACAAAAAAAATATAACGTGTTCTAACGTATTGAAATTTTTTATTTTTTTACGAATGATATGGCGTTGCGTGTTGCGTGTCCATGCTACTTAAGTCTCTCTAATAAAAGGGGATAAGTACACTATCAGTGTCAAAACTTGTGTATGGCGCTCACTTTGGTGCAAAAATTTTTCGTCGGATCACTTAAATGCCAAATTAGAGGAAAAACGATCACTTTGGTGCCACCGGCAAAAGATTCCAGCCAAAATGATTATGTGATTTTTTTTTTCTAAAAAAAATCGACAGGCCTTTAAACAACGTCGCTTTCAGTCCTCCTTAAGAAAACGACGTCGTTTTGCCGTCCTACATGGATGGCCTCACGGAAATGACGCTGTTGAGCTCAAATGGGAATTGAAATTAGGGTTTCCGCCGCTCGACTATCGTCATTCGCCCGCCGTCGCTTGGCCGCCGTCGCTCAGCCACCATTGTAGTTGCTCGACCAGGTGAGCGAAGAGAGACCAAGATTGCAGCTCGAGCAATGAGTGGTAGGAAAAATCGGAGGCGAGGGTGGAGGAGGAGGAGGAAGAAGATGGGTCAAAGGTGCCACTGGTGTGCTGCTGTTGCGTTGCTGGTGTCGCTACTGGTGCGCTGCTGGTGCTACTGTTGGTGCCGTTGCTAGTGTGGGTCTTCGAGGAAGAAGAAGATGGAGACAGGCCTTCCCTCTCTCTCAATTTGGGGATTAGGGTTTTTAAGTTGGGGGAAAGATGCCAAACGGCGTCGTTTTGGTGTTTGAATGCTGACTCAACTCTCCAACAAGCCATGTCGGCTTCAAAAATTAATAAAAAAAAGGTCACGTCGAAATTCCGGCCAATTTCATCGATGTTGGCACTGAAATGATTGTTTTTCAAAAATTTTGGTACTTAAGTGATCCGACGGAAACTTTTGGCATCAAAGTGAGCGCCCTACACAACTTTTAGCACTGATAGTGTACTTATCCCCTAATAAATGCATTGCCCACGTCACAGTCGTTACGGCCCAAAGGCCTTTGACACACTTCGCGATTTTTGGAGCACCAGACGTTCCAAAATGAAATCTGCAATTTACGTGTACGTCCTTCACGAGGAGATGAGAGAAAGAAAAAGTAAAAAGAAGAAAACAGGACTTGGGCCCTTTTTCGTTTAGAAAACATTAGTGAATTTGGGCCCATGTATATAAAGTTGCTTTAACCACTTTGGGGCACGCGGACCGCCATGTTGCTTCGCTCCGCCCGCGCGTTGCTTCCGCACCGCCAACCACCGCTTCTCGGTGGAGGCCGTGGCGGCGGAGAGCCCGTCTGTCATTGCCTCCGCCACCACCCCCGCGCCCGCCTCGGGGACGGTGCCGAAGAGGAAAGGCGGAGACACGCTGGGGAAGAGGCTGTTGAGCCTGGTGTACGCGAAGCGGAGCGCGGTGGTGACGATTTGCAAGTGGAAGGAGGAAGGAGGCGCGGTGCGAAAGTACGAGCTCAACCGCATCGTCCGAGGGCTTCGCAAGCTCAAGCGCTATAAGCACGCCCTCGAGGTTCTCCTCTCTGTGTTGAACTTAATGCTACGCTAGTGTAGTTCTCGCACTCTGAAATACTTTTATAATTGAAGAAGAGTCGTTTTTTTCTGAGAAGTGGACACCATTGAAGGCCAAGCTGTGAAAGGAGAGCTCTTTTCGCTCGAAATTATAGGTAGATAGGAGCTAAGCAAGTTGATGGTTTTAATTGGTGATGGGCTTAAGGCCCGTCCACCCATGCTGGGCCCAAAAAGCTCAGCCCACGGGAATAGGGCCCGTGGATGGGGGAAGGTATAAAAGGGAGGAGAGAGAGAGAAGACACCCTTTGGCATAAACGCACGTACGTTTTCTCCCCCTCTCTCCCTCCAAAAAGTAAGACAAACGCTTAAGGCGTCCCGTCTTCCCTTCAAGGCGAATTCACATCATCGGATCAGAATTTCTTCCTCGATCTTCAGCATTGGTGTTTAATCTGTGGCTAACAAGGTACGCTCGAATCCGTGGTGTGCTTTAGAATCGGTGATACGTGATATTCCCGGGCTTCGCTTCCGCATTTGATTTAGGGGTTCGATTCAGTGTCGAATCCGTTTTCTAGGGATCCGTTATTCCTAACAATTGGTATCAGAGCCCTAGTTCACGTTTTCCCGACCTGTTTTTGATGTTTTTGATTGATTTTTCGTGAAAGAACTTCGGCCGTACGGATTGGGGCAAAAATCCCGACACCCGAGCGTTGTTTGGTCATTTTTCCGAGTTTTCGTAAGTCGAAATCGAATTTTGATAACATAGGGAGAAAGGGGTCGTCGAGACGAGTCCGGCGACACGTCGTGCGCCGCCGGGCGATGCCGCATGCGCCCACACGCGCGGCCAGAAGGCGTTGCGCGTGGGCGCGACGCGCCCGGAAGCGCTGGCTCGCCTAGCGCGTGCGGTACACGCGCCGGTCGGTGAACCGGCACGTGCTCGCCGGCGGCGGCGAACCGGCACGCACCGGTCGGTGGACCGACGCGTGCTGATGTCAGCATGACGTCACCCAACGGTCGTAACCGTTGGGGTGACGTCATTGATGACGTCGGCAATGACGCCGATTGGCCGGGCGGTCACCGCCGCGACCCGGCAACCCGACTCCGACCCGAACCGCGGACGCCCGGCACGTGCACGGCACGTGCTAGCTGACGTCTCTGTGACGTCAACCCGCGCACGCGCACGGCACGTGCGGGCGTTTCGCGCAACCCGGCCCGACGGCCCGACCGGTCCGACGACCGGCGACCTGTTGATTGTTGACCGTTGACCGTGACCGTTGACTGTTGACCGACCGTTGACCGTTGACCCGAAAAAAAAAAAGAAAAAAAAAGGAATTTGTTTCTTTTTCATGTATGCCTATGTAGTTTATATATAATCAATTATTTATTCTGCATTTGTTGCGTGAATTTTAGAAAATTATATATTTTCCCTTATGTTCATTATGGATTATAAGTGATCCATTTTTAGTTCTGCATTTGTTGCGGGAACTATGATGCGTTATGCACGGATACCTGCAATCCCGAGAATGGACGAGAGAAATGCAAGAGTTAAAAGGCTGATGTCAGAATTAGCTAATTATCGGTGGCATGACGGTGATTTAGAATCACATGTGGTCAATGTCAATCAGATGATACAAGAAATCATCTGGAATGGTTATCTAATGCCGGATTTTGAGAAGGTGCCGGCTTTGATGAACACTCTTCCACTTGAATGGCAAGCAGTGTTAGATCGGTTATGGGAGGTCAACGTGATCCCGGGTTATAGGGAGCTAGTGGAACCTTTTGTAAGAGAGTACTATAGGATTGAGTTGGCCAAAACTTCAACCCTTAGATTGAGCGCCACATGGCGCAGAGTAAATGCGCCTTGGTGGCGACATGAAAGCTCTCCAAAAGTTTTTCAATGGTTGTCAAACGTTCCTTCAGTTTCTCGGATGTTTTGACTGATAGATTAGAAGGGACATTCCCTACTTATTTCTTAGATTATGATGAGATGTTTTATGGGTGTAAATATCTCTTTCCATGTTGATATTTTTTTCTGTATATATTGCTTAGTGTAATGTATAATTGTATTATGATGAAAGTATTATTGTTTTATTGGATGCCTATTATCAGTTGCTTTCTGTTAATTGCTGGTTGCTGTGGGTAATTAGTTGTGGGTAGTTATAGAAGTTTTTGTAACTTCATAGAATTTATTTTGCATAAGACAATTATATTAATAATAATTTTTGAGTTAGGATTTTGGAGGATGATTGGAAACGTAGTGACCTTTTGATTCTGAAACCTTACTTAAAATTATTTATTGATATGATGGGTCTGTGCAAATAGGGATGCATAAATGATAGGCATTAATTATTCGTGCATGTATGTCTGATGTGTTCAGACCGACGGTTTCAGCAACTAAGAACGCAATTGCTGATATGAACGGCAACAATTGTGAAATATTGAATATGAAGATTTAATATGTGTTGGAAAAGCAAGAAGCACTAGAAGCTCTTGACCATATTATGGAAGATCTTGAGGATGCTATGCGCCACCTTGAGCTAGCTGAGGACCGCCTAACGGCATATGAGACGAAAATAGATATTTGCTATGCTGGTTCTAACTCAGAAAGGGCTTTAAGCTCTAAGCGCAAGCGTATTGATTCGTTTAATATGTGGACATGCAAAGGATCAAGTCCTTATTGCAAGAAATCAAGAGTTAATCAACATAAGAGAGGAAAACGTCCTCAAGTGAAGAAAATGTCAAGGGTGAGGTGTTACAATTGTGACAAGAGATGTCACTATGCTCGCGACTGTCGTGAGCCAAAGAAGGTATACACCTCTTGTACATTTGAGAACTTTGCTTATGTGCCAAGTTCTGTATTATTGGCTGAATCCAATCCTTTGTGGACTGTAGATTTAGATACGACAGACCATATAGCGAAGGATAGAGAATTCTTCGTGGAATTTTGACGAGTACCAACTGGAACTAAGTGAATCTATGTAGAAAATAACTCCAGAGATGAAGTTAAAGGGATTGGCATATGCCAATTGAACATGCGTGATGGATGCACCTTGTTCCTACATGATGTTCTATATGCTCCGGAGATTCGTCGAAATTTAGTGTCTGTTTTGGTGTTGGTCAAGTTTGGTTTTTATATGAACTTCCATAATAGATGTGTAGATTTGTATTTGGATACAAACTACTATGATTTTGGTCACTTTCTGGATGGTTTTATTGTACTAAATGTTGACTGTGGTGATGTCAATATTTGTTATTCCCTTATTTCACGTCTTTTACTTCATATGATAATGATGTGAATGTGTGGCATGCTAGACTTGGTCACATTGGCCAACAACATATGAATAGATTAGCCAAAGAGGGCTTGTTGGGCAACATTGAAAAAGTCGATTTGCCCAGATGTGAGTATTGCCTAGTAGGGAAAATGACAAGAAAACCATTTGAAAAGATAAAAGAGTTGAATTTCCTCTGTATTTAATCCATTCTGACGTCTGTGGTCCAATGAATGTGAAATGAAGGCATGTGGCTGTTTATTTCATCACTTTTATAAATGATTATACTCGATTCAGAAATGTCTATTTGATTTCTCATAAATCTGAAGCATAAGTTGTTTTAAAAGGTTTATGAAGTTGGTAGAAAATCAATTAGACAAGGAAATAAAAGTATTGAGATCCGATCGAGCTCGAGAATATTTATCTGATGAGTTTAGAAAATTATGTGATGAAAAGGGAATAGAAAGATAGTTGTCTATTCCATAAACTCCTCAATAATATGGTGTTGCGGAAAGAAGAAACAGAATCCTACTGGAAATGGTTAGGTCCATGATGGCGCATGCTAACTTACCTATCACTTTTTGAAGTGATGCGTTGTAAACTGCTGCCTATATACTTAACCAGGTGCCTTCCAAATCAGTTGCTTCCACTCCATATGAGTTATGAACAGGTAGAAAATCGGACTTAAGTTTTCTTAAGCAATGGGGTTGTGCTGCCTATACTCACGAATCCTGTCATAAATTTGGGAAATTGGATCCCAAAGGAAATAAGAGTATTTTCATGAGATACTCCGAACACTCGAAATGGTATGTGTTCATAGGTGAGCAGGAAAGTGGGAGTATAACTGAATTTTGAATCACGAGATATCACATTCTTAGTGGATGAATTTCCTAAGAATGGCGAAATAGAGGAAGATTACTCCCTATTTGTAATCTAGGATCAAGATAATGATATTAGTGGAGTTCGTCCAAGTGGGAGTAATATGAGAAATGATGAATTGAATTCAACTCATTCTCAATTACAACCACATGATGAGATGATATCGTCATTATCTAATCCGAGTGGGAGCATAATGGGGAATGATGTGCTAAGTGTGCAAACTCCCATATGGTGAACAAGTCGCCAAAATATTCCCCATCGACGTTTTGACATTGAAGGTGAAAACTTTTATGGTTGCTCCACAAGATGAGGATGAGCCAAGAAATATTAATAAGGCTCTGAATTGCCCTAGTAAGGAAAAATGGATTAATGTAATGGAAGAGGAAATTGAGTCAATGAAATCAAACCAAGTCTGGGAACTGGTTGATCTTCCAAAAGGACGCAGAGCTATTGGGAACAAATGGGTTCTCAAAATAAAGCGAAAGGCTGATGGCTCGATAGAAAGGCATAAGGCTCGCCTTATGACGAAGGGATAAATCAACAGGAAGAAATTGATTATGAAGAAACATTTTCTCCTATAGTGAGATTTACCTCGATTCGCATTATTCTGGCAATAATGGCTAGTATGGATCTTGAGTTACATCAAATGGATGTAAAGACTGCTTTCCTCAATGGAGAATTAGAGGAAGAAATATATGTGGAACAACCTGCTGGTTTCATAGTGAAAGGCCAAGAAGAAAATGTATGTCGACTTTTGAGGTCGATATATGGCCTTAAGCAGTCTTCGAGACAATGGTATATACGTTTTCATAATGGCATAATGGCATATGACTTTACAATGATAGATAAGGATCATTGTGTATATATCAAAAGATCCAAAGATCAATTTGTGATCATATCATTATATATTGATGATATACCAATTGCCGGAAGCAATATGGAGTTATGTTAATACTGCGAA
Organism: Eucalyptus decipiens; assembly: GCA_014182575.1. Lineage (NCBI taxonomy): Eukaryota > Viridiplantae > Streptophyta > Magnoliopsida > Myrtales > Myrtaceae > Eucalyptus > Eucalyptus decipiens. The sequence continues at coordinate 43,463,344 of CM024619.1, read as the reverse complement.
GAATTGGTTATCTTCCAACTTTAAGATGAAAGACATGGGTGATGTTGCATACATTCTTGGAGTTAAGATTTCAAGATTGTAAACCCATAGATACTTCTATTGCAAAAGGTGAAGGATTGAGGCATAGACTGTGTCCAAAGACTCCACAAGAGAAGGAACAAATGAAACATGTTTGTTATACTAGTGCTGTTGGAAGCTTGATGTACACTATGATGTGTACAAGACCTGACATATGTTTTTTGTAGTTGGAATGGTGAGTAGTTACCAATCCAATCCAGGTCAAGCACATTGGAAAGCCGTTAAAAAGAATACTAAGGTATCTAAAGGGAACTGCTGATTATACGATGAGTCATTAAGGAAAGGATCTGCGACTCTAAGGCTATCATGATGTTGATTGGGGAGGAGATTTAAATGAAAGGAAATCTACCTTTGGGTTTGTTTTCTTACCGAATAATGGCACCATATGTTGGAGCAGTAAGAAACAAAAGTGTATAGCCTTGTCCACGATGGAAGTTGTGTTTGTGGCATTATCAGTAGCAGTATAATAAGGTGTTTGGCTTAAGATATTTTTTGGATCATTTAGGTGTTATTGGAAGTGCTGCAGATTAATTGTTGGTTAACTGTGATAGCTAAGCAGCAAAAGCGTACACCAAATATCCAAAATATCATGACAAGAACAAACATATAGATACCAAGTATAATCTAGTCAAAAATATGATTGCACGAAAAGATGTGAACTTAGAGTACGTACTATGCATAGAATGGTAGTAGATCCTATGACAAAGCCAATACCTAGAGATGTGTTTTGTGGTCATATGAAATCTCTAGGACTGCGTAGAGGCTGATGTACTGAATATTGCAATTTCCCTGAAGTGTTCACATTTGATAAATTTGTGTTTTCATCATTAATGCCTATGAATCTTTGTATGATCTTTATGCATCTTAATGCTCAGTGCATTACTTTAAGTTAAGAGAAGTATGTCGGACAGATATAAGATTAGCCCACTCACACGGGTAATCGCCTCGTTTACATTTTTGTGTGATAAATAGAGATGAGACTGTTTTTAAACTTATTATCTACGTGATAATCGAGAGCTCAAGCTTAAAACACGTATGTCGCCTTAACTGGGTGTTAAGATGAGGACATAATACTTACTATGTCCGAAAGTAAAATACCCCACATATTTTACTTTATCTGTCTATGATGCCAGATGTGAGTTCTGATGAATTTTGTGAATGAGTAGATACGTGAACTCAAGTTAGATATTGGGTATGTCTGAACTATCATCTGTACTGTATTGAAAGGTGTAGACATACGCTCCATGGGAAAGGAGTTAATACCGTAATACGTATTTCATACTACGTATGCATGAGACGACCAATAAGAGTGGCAAAAGTTTGATCTCAACTTTTATGTCATGTGAGACTCTTGAGGAAAATAGTTCCTCAATTTTTAGTCCCCTCATGACTCTTACTTATTCTCAAGATTTCTATTTAGTGTTTGCTATCTTAGGATGTTGCCAATGGTCATGAGTTTGATTTGATCTAATGGGACATTTCTAGAAAAGCAAGCTGAACTGAAATTGAGAGTTTGAAGGAAAGAGGAAGATCGATTTTGGAGAATCACATTGTAGTTTTGTATTCACCGGTTAACCAATTCTGACTGTTTTTGGGATAATCATAGTTGTGAATACAATATATATATCATTGTTTAAAAGAGATTAAGAGAGATATAAATGTAATCGATCGATCTAGGGTACTGCATACTAAATCTACTCGGAGTGTGACGCCCATTATGAGCTGCTATATATTCCTAACAGATGTATAGCAATGAGCTCTCAAAGTATGCTGGTCGCACGGATTATTCACTAGTATGAATGTTGAAGAGAGGTAAAGAGAATCCTATTCGGTCCACCATGTGCGAGTGGGAGATGATGGTTTTAATTGGTGATGGGCTTAAGGCCCGTCCGCCCATGTTGGGCCCAAAAAGCTCGGCCCATGGGAATAGGGCCTGTGGATGGGGGAAGGTATAAAAGGGAGGAGAGAGAGAGAGAAGACACCCTTTGGCATAAACGCACGTGCGTTTTCTCCCCCTCTCTCCCTCCAAAAAGTAAGACAAACGCTTAAGGCGTCCCGTCTTCCCTTCAAGGCGAATTCACATCATCGGATCAGAATTTCTTCCTCGATCTTCAGCATTGGTGTTTAATCTGTGGCTAACAAGGTACGCTCGAATCCGTTGTGTGCTTTAGGATCGGTGATACGTGATATTCCCGGGCTTCGCTTCCGCATTTGATTTAGGGGTTCGATTCAGTGTCGAATCCGGTTTTTCGGGGATCCGTTATTCCCAACACAAATGACTGATGTTGAGTCTGTTTCTCAACATGGTGGTAATTCGTAAAACAATGAGAGAAATCAAATGGGTACTGTTTTTTCTTTCCTTTGGTGATTGGGACATGATGTTGAATGGTTAGGGAAGAGTTGATGATGAAAACTAAAAGATGTGGAATTTGTGGCATCTTGTCTATTGTTTGGAAAATCTGGCATGTAGTGCAGTGACTACATCTTGATCGTAGTTTTATTTGGTTTCACTAAAATTTAATTGGTGATTAAGAATCTTCGTTCCTAATTGCAAATGAGCCGATAAGTAGTTCATAATTGGAGATACTAGTTACCGCTGGCAGTAATGGAAAAAGGTAACGCAACACCCCCACGCTCTCTATCTCTCGGGCACGATCGAGAATAGTGTTGGTGCAGGAGGAATGGAGAATGGTTGTGTGTAGTGGAGGGTAACCATGAGGATTGGCATTGTAGTAGGGAGATGTGCAGACGTTACCTCATTTGGCGCGGTTCCTTGTTCTTGTTGTGGTAATGGAGGGATGGTTGCCGAGCAATGGAGGTAGGAAATGGTGTATTAGGGGCGAATTGTGATTGTGATGATGTTGGTGCTGGTGCTGTTGACATTACAGAAATGACTGGGTAGCCTTGTTATCCCTTTAAACCAAGATACCGTATCTTCTTTATATCCCATATCCTGTTATCCCCTTCTCCTTCTTTATTTTTATTATTATTATTTTTTAAATTCAGGATTGGTCTATTGTCCCCTAATCATGGATTTACTTAGTTGACCCATCTACAAGATAAGATTAGTTAACACATCTCATAGCCGATTGGCCTTGTCACGACGATTGAAAATGTACTGTAATATGATAGACATGGTAAATTTTGATATATATATGTATATATTTGTGATGTGAAAGGGAGCAAGCAATCAACACTTTTAAATCTTGATTAATAAGTTATAGTAGAGAGATGTACAATCCCCCCAAAAAAAAACCAACCAAAAAAATAAAGAAGTAAAGATCCCATGAATGATCCACGATCCGCACATGGCTAGCCCATGCGTGACTCGGACAAAGGCCCATGCACGACCCATGATCGACCTGTGAGCAATGTTCAGCCAGCCCACGTGCAACTTGTGGCCGTTCATCTACTCCATGTCAGGTGGCCTTGCTGCGCTGATCTTGCTACTGACACACGTCGATGGGCTTTCCCAAGGCTAGAGCCATTGAGTGGCTTGATATGTAGCCTTGTAATGCAGATACACGTTCAAATGCCACTGTTGGATCAGAGGGACGATCAACAATTGAGATACGACCTGAACTTGTATAAATAGGGGTCCTTCCCCTCATTGTATTCAGCTCGTTCATAACCAATACACTCGTGCCTTTGTGCCTATCACCCTTGTGTTCGTGTGTGTGTGTGTAAGGCTGACTTGGGATTACAAATCCTAAGGCCGCACGGGTGATTGATCGATTGGAAACAACTGACCCGTGACACTAGCATGCAGTCTTTCTCAAAAATGAAAGTGCAGCCATGAACGGCCAAATCACTAAAGAGCAAATACTCTACAAGCCGCAGTGGGCATGCCTGTGAATACGATCCGAGAAGACAGCACTTGCCATTGAAATGGACCCCCCGGTTGGTTCATCTTCAGATCAGTGATGAGCGTTCAATCTCCGCACCAACTCCAACAACTCCTAAAAATATCGCGAACCGCTTCTTCCACAAGCCCAATGAATCTCGGCCGTCGGACTACCTATGATCCGCGGGATACGACGGTTGAAATTCACCGGACTCGCGTGCGCCGGATCTACGGAAGTATCGCTCCAAAAATTACCCCCCAAGTTTTGCCCATAACACGTGCGAGGTTCCCTGCATGGGCTTTGCCACGACGAGAAAGCTTGCTGCCGTTCAGGTAAAATAGCAGGTGAAGAAGGGGTTGTGGCTCATTTATGCAAATTGGGTGTGCCGTCTCTTTCGTCCAGCTATCCCCCATTTGCCCATTGAATTGCCTTTGATCCATTACGTAATCACGTGATGGGGTTTTGCATTGAATTGTGAGGGAATTTACCTTCTCTTTTCCGCAATGTAGTTGGCTTAACACTTGGAAAGTTAGCTTTTAGTCTTTTCTAATCCTAGGCGGATCCTAGGAGGAGCTTTGAGCGCTTTCACTTCGATTAGAGTTGGCAAATGAGCGGGTGTCTCTCTCTTGTTTAGATTTCACTGACCCTTTTCTAAGCATGACAAAGGTCGCTGTACCCCCACCTTCACCTAACAAGAGCCACCGCACCGGACCCTTGAAGATGGTTGGGTGGCCATCCTCTCTCTCTCTCTCTTCTGATAGTGTTCATTGATGTGATGCTGTATTTTTGTTACCATATCGGCACCACTTATTCGTTCCGTGCTCCATCAACAATCCCATGTCAACAATTTGACTGGGCTACTATAGAGATCAGCAGAAGAATTGCGTTCACACAAATTGAAGAGTAATAGGACTTGATCGTATAATTAAAGACTTGAAAAGGATCTGATTGTGCAAACGGTGAAATTCAAGGAAACCAAAACTGTCCTCGACCCAACATGAATCCTATTGTTTTTTTTTTCTGTAAAAATGATTCATTTAGCTTTACTCTCTAAAATGGTCCGACATTCCTTCAAAACAAAAAAGGATGTTCAAAATTCGCGTGGAACGTTGATCGATATCATCACCCCGTAATTTGCCTTCTCTTGCACGACAACATAAGGAAGCGTAATTACCAAGCGTTAGCGGGACTCGCTTTTCTAGCTCACTCTTCTGATCTCATCTGGGACAGAGGAAAGAAAAAAAAACTTGGAATAAGAAACAAATGCAAGAGAAGAAAAGGAAAAGACAATTATCTAGATATTCTATACCGTGGGTCGGCCAAAAGATAATATAGTGGGGGACCAGTATATCTTGGTAGCAACTTAGATCAAAATAATGTAGACTGAAGAGTCCTTTTCCTTGTTAGGATCACCTTTGACATATAGAATGAATGCAGAGGATACTTCAGTCTCTAGGCACACACCCAAATTCAATCTGCCTAACATTTTTGTTCTTATTTTGCTCCACTTGATAATCGTTGGGCCATGCCTATTTCTTGAACTCAAGATTAGGAGCGGCGTGTTACATCTGACTGATGGGGATGGACGCATATATTCCTAAGGGATAATATTGACTATTCTATCAGATTAGCAGGTTTAACTAAAAAATTTACATTAATAGGTGAAGGGAGATCACATAATATGAAGAGTATATAAAACTCATTGTGTCGAGTAATGCGAGATAATATTTCAATAGGTTATCTAACTTGAAACTCTATGCATAGAAAAATTAATAATTATCGAAACAAGCCAATCAATAACACACTTGCTCATCCTAGAAAATCGTGGGTTCACCTCATCTTACCGGGTTACATCACCTCGAATCACAGAGAGGAAACAATAGTCAAAGAGTTGCTCAATAATCCACTTTACTCATCCTAAACTATGGGTTCACCTAGGGAAATAATTTAAAGAGTTGGTTCGTGACAGAGACTATTCATCCTAGGAAAAATGTGGGTTCACCTAGACTAGACATGTGCATGCATGGATGTGTACCACATATAGCTTGCAGACCTATATATATACTTGGATTTTCTATAGGCTTCGAAGATTCAAAGCCCTAGATACTATGGTGTACGTAGGCCAATAATTGTTATTAAGATCCAAAAAATGTGGTAGCAAAACAACTGGTTCAGAAATTAACAGGTGTATGGATTGCACATCCACTTGCAAGCTGGCATATATGTAAATATGGAGATAATTGATCCAAATAAGAAGAAGAGATAATGTAAGAGCTCAAGCACATGTATAAAGCATAAACAAGTGTGTTGAAACCCTTCAAAAGAGTCCCCATTTACTAATATGAGAATGCGAGACATCTTAAATTTTTCCTATATATATATCTTCTCGATTTCCATATCCATCTTTATGAGAAATTTGTTTTATTCGAGGAGAATGAATCGGGTTAGAACCGTGATAACCAAGTCACTTGATCCGATGGTTGTCGACCAAGTCACATGAGGGCTATTAGATTTGATTTTTATTTTGTCATTCGTCAAACTTTGTCGCAGAAATATAAATGGGAGTAACAAAGAAATATGAAAGTTAAGGTAGGGCAACTCAATCTCGATGCGTTAATGCAGCAACGTATTGGAGTAGTATATGATAAAAAAGAAACAAAGTCTCGTCACTTACCCTGAACGGAGTATGCAGGTTATTATTCAACAAAGAGCCTTCTTAGAGCCTTTTTAATTGTTCCAAGCAACTCAAATACCTGGAAGAGGACATTACATTCATATCATTTGGATTAAATTGACCTTTTATTGTATATCAATCATATATAAAAGGATCATATCATCTTAAATAGTAATATAGAATTTGATTACGGCCCATGTACGATCTGTGCAGTGTTAATTATGGATTACTGGTAGAATCCTTAATTATCCATCCATTTGAGAGTGGTAAGCTCGGACTGTGGCTCATTGGGAAAACACTATCGACCCAGTCCGTGCATAACATTTTCTAACAGGTTTGGCATCAATTCATGTTCTTGTGACATAAGCCACTCACTCCTAACTAGTGTACTCTTTGAACAAGGTGGAATACCTTCTGTCCATATCATATCAATTACCGTGCGACATAATCCTGTTCAATAGCCATTTCTTATCCCTCACCATTAGGGGTGGAGGAACTGAATTGAATCGACCATAAGAACCGGACTAATTTCAAGTTTCCATGGCTATCTTTAGATCCTGATTCTAAAAGAGGTGGAATTGGGTGGAACCAGTACCATGTGGTTAGGATCCTGGTTTTTGGGTAAAAATTGAACTGGGAACCGAGAATTGAAGAGTCGGACTGGGAATATTTCTATGCAATGTGTGTTTTGAACTTTTTATTATTCTAGAGATTATATTCTTATTCATGTTAATGTTCTTGTTTTGTTGCATCTTAAAAACAGGAGGTTTAAAAGAGTGCTTCAACCTTTGTTTCAAGAGCCTCAATAGCCATCAAAAACCCTACTGTTCCGGGATCGGCCTTGTATAGGTTCAAGGCCATGATGCATCATTCCTTTTTGGCGGAGCTGTCTTTCAATCTTTAATTTCCATCAAGCGAGCCCAAAACATGGAGGTTGATGGGGATATTGTCTATTTGGATGTTCATCTTCCAACTTTATGCCTCAAAGTTAGATTACAATCTAATGCACATGGAATTGCTTGTGCCACCCTTCTTATACCATTTAGCATGCATTTGGAAGTTCAATAATTTTATGGGATGGAAAGGTGAGAACTAACCTGAAAACTTACTGGGTCACGGTAAGGGTGTGGAACCCTTGGGTTCTTTATGGTTGGTATAGACTATTGGAGAAAACTCTTATTAGGTTTTGAAGCTAACAAAACTATTCTAGTTCTATTATGAGGAATATGAGACCTCTGTGAAATTTTGTCAAAGTCTACCTTTCATCAGAAGTCTGCCCACTCTGATGAAGACCCAGACTGAACGTAGAAGAAGACTAAAGACTTAATCAAACTCAAGATTATTTCTCTTCCTTCAGTAAGAACAAGATATATTAGGCTTTCTGGTTGGAAATATCACCTATCATATTTGTTATCTTTATTGAAATCAATTTCGAAGCATCAAATCTTTTCGAAAGACAAGCTTATTTGGAAATAATCTACTTATGAAAATCAAGATCCTAATTGTATGGGTGACCGGGATTGACGGACTTTCATCTCAATCTTCAAATGGCTCGAGATCTCCTTGATTGATTTTGTCTAACGGGTTGATTGGAAGAATTTCTCTGGAAAGTGCCAATGGTCGAAAAGGCATAGAAGAGTATTTAAGGAGATTTTTCAAGTCATTCGATAAAAAGCGTGAAAGCAAAATTCCAAAATCTGAAGCTTCCAAAATCACTTGTTCTTTATCATACAGTGCTCAAAATTTGTACTCGAAGAAGAGAGAAATTTTAGAGAGTGATTTTGTGAGAGCAGTAGAATCTCTTCACTGAAAAGTCGAGATCATAAGGCTGTAACACTCTTTTTCGATTCATAGTGGAAACCAGCTAGAAGGCTGTCAGCGTGGGAGAGTGGACATAGGCTTAATTTAAGCCGAACCACTATAAATTCTGTGTTCTTTTTCTCTTCCCTGAAGTCCTTTACTTTACTTGCCGTGATATCTTTCTGTGTTTTTAAATATTTGTTTAAAGTCTGAAGTTTTCTTGAAAATCTGTTGTTCATTAGACTCAGTTTAAAAATAAAGTATTTTTACTGCATTTCGCAAAATCTGTTTTCACATCTATTCACCCCCCTCTAGGTGTTTATACTAGCCCTTTCATAGTCTTGCTCTTAGTTCTACCTTAAACTCATTACTTTGCATTCGCTTTCATTTTGCTAAACCAAAAGAAGAAGAAAAAAATGAAATAAAGGAAAAAAAAAGAAAGAAATTGGCCAGCAACTCGAACAGACCCTAGAATTGATTGATAGGGTAAGTTCTGGATTTTGGGATATGTAGGGTATGCTTTAGGTTTTGAGAATTAGGGAATTGGTCTTGACAAAGTAGGTTCCAGGTGAAACCTAGATCAATCCTAAAACCGCTCACCTTTACTCATTATAAATAAGCCTAAATCATTTGTTTAAGGGGGAGAATTTGCAACAGACGGCGCTTCGATATTTGGTTTGTGCTTTTTTCTTTGTGCCTTCCTTGTCATTTTCCTTACTTGTCCTCTATGGGCTTTAAGACTCATGAGCTGCATTCTTTAAATGCAAAAGACTTTAACTAGAAGGGTTTTTTTTTTCTCTCTCTCTCTAAATAGAAAGTGTCATGCCCCGATCCTCGAGTGTGCGCACATCTCTCGGTAGTCGACTAAATTGCGACGTTTTCAAGATGCGTCACCAACCCGATCGATTCATGCATATGAGAAAGCAAAATAAACAATTCCTAGACAAGAACCAACTTAGGATAGAAAAGTAGGAAACCATATAAAACAAACCACACCTTTATAAACATACAGGTTTATATATCGAGGCCAAAAATCAAAAGAGCGGCTAGGCTAACCCTACCCCGAACCCTATCTACTTGGGATCCGGGTCCACTACAACACTGATCGAGATATTGAGGTCTAGAGGGTCAGCTACCTCCTCTACAAGCTCCTCGCCCTCAGTCAATTATTTCAACCTGATATCGGCTATAACATCAATGTCGAACACAGGGTCGAGTATCTCCCCCAACTCAGCACCTTTGACAGGTTCGTCAAAACCGTCCATGGGACCCTCCCAAACCCCATCAGGCCCGTAACGAAATCGCGCATTGAATCGATGAGGTACCGGTTGAGGTTGGCCCTCATTAACCTAGATCGTGGTCATGACGAGCTCATGAGTCCAAGGATTCCCAGGAGACTGGAAAGACAATACGCTGAGCCTTGGCCTCACGTGGCCACCCAAAACGAACAGGTCTCACCTCCATTTAAGGACTTGAAGAAATTAAACCCATGACGAGGTGAGACAATGTCTCAACAAGTTTATGCTCTAAATCATGATTAGGAAGGAAATACGCATAGAGACAGTCTAACCACACATCATACAAGACTCACCTCGCCTTAGTTCTTTCTTGCACGTCAGTACAATTCATATAACAAATATATGCAGTAATAACACTCAACAATTGGAACGCCTCACTTCATAACTCAATTAATCACATGGTCTTGATTATAAGGCCAAATTGTTATGACACGTCTCATTCCACGCCACACAATTTTGTCCCATAATCAGGCGCGGTTATCTCACTCAACACGTGTTCCAATTAATTACTGCCCCATGGGCACATCTTGCTCGACGTTCGGTGGTCTTTCGGCATAATCGGGCATCGTCTCATCCCTTGAGCACAGCAACGTCTACCTCTAGACGGCATTCCCGAAGGAGCATCGGTCTGGCCTCTACCATAATCCGACATCCATTGTCAAGGGCATTTCATATAAGAGCAACATTCACCCAACGCACATCGGGGATGGGTTCTCATAACTATCACATGACCATCCAATCCTAGCCATGAACATTGCGCTTTACACTCAGATGCCTCAATTAAGATAATGTACTTGACCTATTTTTTTCATATTAAAAATGCAACACCCAACATCTCAAATCATGTTGCATGACTTGCTCTATAAATCAGGGGATATAATAATTTTAGATCATAAAATAAATTTCATTCTAAGCTGAGTCATAAGAAATTGAACTGCACTTTACTATATTTACAAAAAAAAAAAAAAAATGTGTTCGTACACATGGGGAGATGAGGCTAAGGAGGGGGATTTTTACAAAAAAACACTAGGAGCCACAAACACTAAATATCCCGCCTCCTATCAAGTATGTACATACTGTCAGAACAAAAAAAATAAAATAAAACTCTCCCATACGCCGAGCGCTCCTTGGTCACCTTCTAATTTAAAGAAAAGACACAATAAACAAGTGTGAGTTTCCAAAAGAAAAACTCAGCAAGTGGGTAGTTAGTCTTAACTTGGAGTTGGCCAATAGCAAGATAAATAAATAAACAAACTATCAATTTGCAGAATCTATGGAAGTCTAACGCAACAATCACCCGTGGGAAGACGACACTCCACCCCGTACCCTCGCACCCAATTTGGCTGTCGCGACCAATTTTTCGGGTGTGAACCATCTAAGGTTTGGCTAATAGATTATTAAGCCTAAACTTAACTCGGGCTCTCCCAAGCCCATACCAATTCGCCACTTTCGGTTCAAGTTCTTAACATGTAATTTTTTAATTAGGAGTCGCCACTAATTTATTTTTGGTGGGTCGATTAGAAACCCAAGTAAAGTAATGGGAGATTTATTTTACTTCTACGAACCAGAGATTTATGAGTTCGGGGACTTGATTACGCTAGGTTTCTCTAACGCCCTTTCGGTACCTTTCACTTTTATTTTGAAAAATGTTTGGCAAGCAGCTTGAATTAATTTTAGGCTATTTCCCTAACATGTAAGGTGATCCTGCGGGTACACAAACCACCAATTTAACACCCAAGAAAGCAAATAAAAAATGCAGGACTTATCTCGTAGCAACGAAAGCATCTGCAATGTTAATTCAAAATCCACATCAACAACCTTGGATATGGTTTCTAATTAACACGCAATTTCTCTTTTTTGTTTTCACTTATTTAATGAAAATTATGCAATATGCAATGCATGCCACTAATTTAACACGAAATGATATGACATGGCAACATGACTTAGCTATATGACCTAAGCAATATGACATAACTAAGCATGTAGTCTATCCTAAGCATGAGATGATTTATTCTAAATAATTCTTTGTATTTTCTATGAGATTCGAAATTAAGGAAATGCAACATTTAAATATGCAATCTGAATTAATCTAATGACTGACAATTTATAATTAAATGGACCTAATAAAAATCACTAAATGACGTGCATTGTATGAACCTAATTCTATATGACGTGCACATGGTTTTTATTCTAAATAAGGATGCAATTTATTCTAATATGCAATGACGTGCAAAAGATGCATTAATTTTACATGACATACGCATAATGACTTTTTTTGTGTTTTTCCTTTTTTCCGTTTTTTTTTTTAATTTCGAAATTTACAATCACCAAATAATTAAACATGCAATCCAAGTTAAAAAAAAAAAAGAACTCAACCTAAATTAATTGATTTGATTTTTTTTATTTTTTTGAAAATTCAAAATAAAATACCTATTATGAGCATGCAAACCCTAAAACTACATTTTTTGATTTTTTTAAAAAGAAAACTAATTTAAGTAACACCACAGCAAATCAAGCCATATTGATACCCAAATCGACGAACCATATCTCGAGCATGAGATCGGGTTGGCCAATTTTAAAATAAAATCACAAATCGTATCTCGAGCGTGAGATCGGATTGGTGATTTTTCCGTACGATTGCGGGTTATATTTCGAGCGTGAAATCGGACTGTCAATGATATGTACGTTGCGAAATTAGGAAGATTTCCCAATTTGTAAGGCTACTCGAGATTACGAATATGATAGCATTTCGAGAATTTCAATCATGTGCATCGAGAAATATTTCAAATAAGGAAACAGAATTTTCGGAAATCAAAATAGATAAGATTTTCACCTAATTCGAATATTCGTTTCCGAATTCCAATCCTCAAATGGCTACTCGCGACGCAATGTGGTGGTGCTCTGCTCCTGATCTCGAGGCAAGGCAGCGATTGTGGGAGGCTCAGGGAGTTGTAGCTCGCCCGAGGAATTTGTGAAATCAAACCTACAAAACAGAGAAACCGCCCCCTTGGCTCGACACCGGATCCATAGTGACAGCAACAACTGCAACTTGATTCGTCGGTGGAAGGGGCAGCGAGCACGCTAAGACGTCTGTCTTGATGTAGAACATATTAGAATAAAGCAGCAGTGGTGGCATGGGTGAGGCAGGTGGCGGTTGATGATGGATCGGCAGCCGCGGGCGTTGAAGTTGCACTTCACGCTTTAAGACCCCCACTGGAAGAAGACAACCCCACCTTTTTGTTGACCTATTGACCCAAAAACATAAAAGAACTTGTAAGAGTTTTTCCTGATGTGGACTAAATTAATTGATATTGTAATTTACTGTTTTTACGGCTACCGTAAAACAGGGTTGGTCTAAGGTGAGATAGAAGGTTTCTTAATTAGTCTAATATGGGTTGGCTAGTGTGGGCCGAGTTGAGCCTGGCCCGTAATGAGGGGGACTGGCTGGAAACTCTATAAATAGTGCTAAAGTCTCTCCTCTAACCCTAATTCTCACATGTATCCTCACCTAAGGGGCGTTTACCTAACGCTGCACGTGAGGGGGCTGCCTCATTGAGCCAGTGATACGGAGGGCGATAGAGGAGAAGGACTTGATGCGTGGATCCCCTTGATATATGTGGGTAATCCTTATTCTGCTTCCGCTTTATGTTTGATGGATCCCAAAACAGGTGCGTCAATTCTTTCTACTCAATCATGCATGTTCCTGTTCTAGATATGGAGATCTTGGGGTTTACGCGATTTGCGTCTAACATGTGGTATCAGAGCGCGTGCGCGGCGCGTGGAGCTCACGCGCGGGGCGGCGGCGTTGGATCCGTATGGCTGTCCTCTATCTCGTGGTATATTTATTTTATATTTTTGATGATTGTATTGATGTGAAATTATCTATGAAACCCTAAATACGTGTATTTTTAGTGTATTTTTGCGTATTTTTCTTATATTTTCTGTGATTTTGGAAATATAAGTGTTGGGTTATAGGTGTGTTATCACATAAACATTATAATGGTGTGATTCATCAACAAAAATCAAACTTTATTGTGAACTGAAGCTGGCTTAATGCGATACAATTCATATGAGATTGTATTTGAGTTATGTATTGAGCTGATGAGAAACAATAAAGATTATGAAACTTTTGTTACTCAAGTATACTCCTTTACACATTGGTAATCTTTGAATGATAGACGACTTAAGGACTCGTGATCAAACTGTTGTACCGATTAACACATCTGCTGAATGTGGATAATGCATGTCAATTAAGTTCTGCATATTGTACATGAACTCATCCGGTCACTTGTTAATGTCTATCGATTTAAATAGTTTTCTATGGTAAGGAGTATGGCAATATTTATGCAGAGCAATAATATCTATTGTTGAATTTTTAGATATTTGGTTCTCTCGATTTGACTCAATTAATAGGCCACTGGTTGATTACAATGATAATTTGTTATTTAAAAATTGGCTAATAAATCAGTTGTTGGCCTTGGGGTCATGTTTTTCCATATGATACTCATGAGCAACAAGCTTGTCAATCTGAAGTACCCTGTATTGCTATTGATATTAACTTGTGAGGGATCCTTTGGATCGGCATTCTTTTGATGTTGTTATAATAATCGAATCGGGGTACACAAAAGATGATTGCTTCTATGTTATGAGAAGTTTCTCGTGTTCTTTGTGATCGTTGATCTCATTGGAATCTGTCTTTCCGGTTCGTTATATATATATATATATAATGAATAAAGCAATGTAATTAGCATAATATGTGATTTTGGTGATATGATGCCATTATCACTAAAGTCAAAATCACATGTATATGGTGTATGTGAGAAGTAAAGTTTATATCCCTCGTATGAGAGAATTTCAATGATTCAATTGAGTAGTGACCGCCAAAGTGGCACGCTTAATTGGGTTTGAGAAATTTCGGTCTCGTATGATGATTGGGATGTCTCCTGATTTAATGCGTGGTCATACTCCCAAAGGAGGTGATTGTGTATTAGTTCATGGAGGGATACATGATAGTGTGGTGGAGGAGTGACCGATCCTAATGGTTCATATGCCCAAAGGTGATGAATTCACGAAAATTGGAATATATTCTCATAACCCTTATCATGTGGGGAGTGTACAATTGCATGTCATGTATTCTGCCCAAAGGTGATTATGTGATTTTGCATGTAACTCTCTCGGATGTGTACTTGTACGTCAAGTTACACGGTACTCACATGATGCTAATTATATACATTGCTTGGTTTTCAGTCACCTTTTCTGTAATTAATAACTTCACTATTATTGAGGTTTTTACTGCTTCAAATTTTAAGTTGTGGACATATGATTTGTTGCTTGAGAAAAGAGCAATTGAATTTGCTTACTGTCCATGAAGCGTTTCATTCTGGAACACTTGAAAAGAGGTTTGCCTGCGGACTGCGCTGCTATAAGATGATAGAAGCCTTAGTTGCTTGAAATTATGTCTTGTCTGATATTGAAATTAGGACATATCTGCAAAGATTGTGTTTAAATCCTAATGACATATACATCTCGTATATGATTAAAAGGTTGTCAGGTTTAACAGTGGCAATGAGTATTTTGGCAAGTATGACAATACTAAATAGCTTAAAGGGTCATTTGTCAAATACTTGGTAGATTCTGGGGTGGTAATTTAATTATTATACCTGAAAATTCTGACAAAAAGATTTGGGCGAAAGGCATAAATGCACCATATTGAACATGGTGATGAGTATAATTAGTAAGACTAATTTATCTAGAATTTTGTGGGCTGATATTATGAAAGCAACTTTTTCACATACAAAAAGTGTTTCTTATCAAAGTTGTTTTATATATTTCTTTTGAGTTATACACTGGATATAGATTACTTGAATCATATTAAATTTAGAGGAGTTATGCAGAAGTGAGATTATCTAATCCAATATTAGATGCTTTGGAATTTAGATCCACTTGAAAGTATTTTGTATCTTATCTAGATTGTTAAAGGGTATTGATTTTATGACCCTAAAGTAGGTGCAAGAATTATGGAATCACATACTCTAAAGTTTATAAAGATTGACGTAATTATAGAGGATAGCTGCTCTCAGACTATTAAAGATAATAGTATGATGGATGTTATTGTGTCTTTGTCTTTACCTATATAAACAATTGTGGTACAAACAATTGTGGAATCTCCTGTACCATAGACTAAACTTGTTGAGGTTTAAGGTACTATTCTTGATATAGTTTATAATGAAATTTTTTAACCTCTCAAGTGCAGAATGAAGTGGTTACAGCTTTATTAAGGAGATTTGTTAAGGAAAGACGATCAATTATACCATCAGACTATATAGTCTATTTGTGAGAGCATGATTACAATATCCACTATATGGTTGATGTAATGACATATTTATAAATGTCGTTTCTTATCCTCAATTAAGTATGTGATTAGATGCCATAAAAGGCGATATACAATCTATGAAACATGTTTGGAAACTTACCGACTTGTCTAAAGATCATAAATTCATTAGTTGCAAATTGGCGTACAAAAACTTGTAGCTAAAGTTTTCACTCTGAAAGAGGGGTGGATAATTTATAGTAAAGAAATAAATATTTCTTTCTAGTATTTTTAAAGATTCTTTCAGAGTGAATGTTGCATTAATAATTTATTTTGATATGGAGTTACGCCAAATAGATACAAAATCTATATATTGCAACTGGATGAATTTTGTAACAAATATTTCAAGTAAACTTGTGTGTAGACTGAAAAGTCTTATTTATAGTCTTAAGCAAGTTTCCAGATAATATTATTAAAGTTTCATAGTGTTGTTATTTTGTTTAATTGGGAACAAAGTAATTCAATATACTGCAAGGTCAGTGGGAGGAAATTTATTTTTTCTCATACTTTATGTACATGATGTTTTGCTTACAAGTTGTGACCTTGAGACATCTTATATCCTTTGTACCGAGGTCTGTAAGGATTGTTTTTGCCATATTATATTAGATTTTCTCAGAGGACATTTGCTGATTGTATATTGGAAATATTCAATATACATCATTGCAAGCCAGGAATTGCTCCTGTTGTTAAGGGTGATGGATTAAATCCATCACATTGTCCTTATTTAGATATTGAGAAAATCTAATTAAATGGAGTACCTTGTGTCAGTGCACTTAAAAGTATAATGTATGCTTTGATTTTGCACTAGATTAAATATCGCCTTTGCGATGGGACTTTTAGGCAGATATAAGTTGAATCCAAGACGCGATTTGAGTTGCTGCCAAAAGGTTTTAAGGTACTTAAAAGGACAAAAGAATATATGTTAATTTACAGACAAGTTTAATTCTTGCAATAAGTAAGGTATTCATACGTTAACTTTGTTGGCTGTTAGGATGATATAACATCAATAACAAGAACCAAATTTATGTTAGCAAGAAGTGCAGTAAATAAAGTTCTATGTTATCTTCTACTATGTAAGCAGTGTTAGTAACATTCTTTTAGACGGTTACTTGGGCTATTATGCTCCAGAACCTCATGACGGAGTTGATCGTTTTAATTTGATAGATAGACCCATACGGTTGTATTGAGATAACAATTTTGTAGTATTATTTATTTACTACAGAGGTCTCAAGGGGTCTAAATATATGGTGGTCAAATATTTTTGACCATAAAGAAATGGTACGTAAAAGGTGACTTATAATATAACATATTTTCACGAGATGATGTGGTTGCAGATCCACTAACTAAAGGCCTACGCCCATGTGTATTTGAGTGACATGTCATTAGCATGGGGCTAGGAGTATCTTTGATACTTGTTGTTTAGTGGGAGCTATTTTGGCTTTACTCGATAAAGTTCTCATCCGTGTTCGTTACACTTTGTAACGGTTTGATATGTATCAACTTTTGCATTCAATAAAATATTTTGAATGTGTTGTTATTATGTTGAATACATATTGATAAAGTCTCAAGGGATTGTATAAACCTTGAGTGAAGGCTAGGGGCATCCGGGCATCCGGTTATTAGCCTTGTGCATATGTCTTGTGATACATAAAGAAAGGTTAACCATAAGGACAAGACATATGTGGGTTCATTGGAACCATAAAGCATTCTCTAGTGGCACAAGTTTTGTGACGCCTAAAGTTAAGAGAATGGTGACTGACAAATGGGATCTCTCTATGAGAGATGTTATCCATTTGCCACACTACCATATTGAATCCATATCAATAAGGTTGAGAACATTCGTGACCACGGAAGGCTCTGTGTGTATACATGTAGTTACCGCCATGATTCGGTGTTTAAGACTTTATGGGATAGGATTGACTATTAAGAATTATCTCTAGACCAAATGTGCGCACATACAGTACGATTTCAATTAATATAGTCCAAGTGGGAGAATGTAAGAGTTTTTCCTGATGTGGACTAAATTAATTGATATTGTAATTTACTGTTTTTACGGCTACCGTAAAACGGGGTTGGTCTAAGGTGAGATAGAAGGTTTCTTAATTAGTCTAATATGGGCTGGCTAGTGTGGGCCGAGTTGAGCCGGCCCGTAATGAGGGGGACTGGCTGGAAACTCTATAAATAGTGCTAAAGTCTCTCCTCTAACCCTAATTCTCACATGTATCCTCACCTAAGGGGCGTTTACCTAACGCTGCACGTGAGGGGGCTGCCTCATTGAGCCAGTGATACGGAGGGCGATAGAGGAGAAGGACTTGATGCGTGGATCCCCTTGATATATGTGGGTAATCCTTATTCTGCTTCTGCTTTATGTTTGATGGATCCCAAAACAGGTGCGTCAATTCTTTCTACTCAATCATGCATGTTCCTGTTCTATATATGGAGATCTTGGGGTTTACGCGATTTGCGTCTAACAGAACTCTCCCTGCTTTCTTTTACGGATCGTATTCCCTTCACGTCTCTATGCTGAGCGGGGGTTCGTCAAGAAACAACAAATGTCTCGGGGGAAAATTGCTGGCGCCAATGTGCTTGGTTCATCTCAAGAAACACCAGGCTTCGTCAATGGGGCTTAGCTCAGATTGGATTTCGCCGAGGAGGGACGTGGCAGCTCTTCTCGTTGTTGACATTGTGGGAGTTCAGAATCAAAACATATGTCTTCCACTTGAAGCGGCTTTGGAACAGGTGTGTGGCAGCAACAAGGGCACAGCAGCAATCGTGGGGAGCGTGATGGCTACGTGTAGCTCACACTCGAGATCATCGAGAGCGGAGTCAATTCATGTGCGGCGGACTAATTGCAATAGCACCGCCCAAGGAAGAAGACATCCTTGAAGGGTGAGTGTCTATAATGGCAAGAAACCTTTATTGGCTCTCACCTCTTTTCTTCAGACGTGTGGAGGTGTTCCTTGCTTTTTGATCAGCACACATCTTTGTAGTTTTTTTTTTTAATGTACCCACTGCCACGTATTGCTTGGATGAGCGTCAAGGCGGAGCAAATCGTGGGATTGAACTTGGGCTTAAGCTGGGACTCGTGGCTCGCGGATGCTTCGTTAGAAGGGATCACGACGCAGCTGAGGACGCTAGTGCAACAGCTCGTCCTGGTGGCGGTCTCGCAGTGTGAGGGCAATGTCGCGAGCATGAGAGCGCAGTGATATGGCTAGCGAACCTCACATGGCAAGGGACTCTCGACCAAGCTTGGCGAAGCACTCTATCTCTCTCCTATCTCACGTGTATGCGTGCTCTGAAATTCTGATTTGCTGGCCTCCATGATTTCTTCTTTTGGCTCTTTCTCTCTAAAGCTCTCTCGCCGAAGTCCTCTTTTCAGAATTGTGGCCGTATGTATCGATTGTGTGGCCTCCCTCGAAACCCTACGCGAAAAATCTTTTTATAGGCCGAAGATTAGGGTTTTAATTTCCTTTTCAAATCAACATCCGCGAAGATTTCTTTCTCGCACACAATATCACTTTTTTTATTTTTCACATCTCCTGATTTTATCGCCTAAAGATAAGATTGCAACCCAATTTTCTTAAATTCCAAAAATCCACTGTAATATCATTTCAAATCTCTATTTAAGTAATTTTTGTCATTAAAAGAAAATGGGCTCGGGCCAATTTACTTGCTTCGTGGGCTTAGTCCGGCCTGCCAAATTAAAGCTTAGAACCCCTAATCCGAATCCATTCACCACTGATCCAATAAAATGCAAAAAATGTAAATGCACATGAATCTATATGCAATGCAATTATTATTATTTTTTTTAGGGATAAAATTAACCCATAATTTTCTATGCACTAAATAAATAAACGGGCCTCCAAAATTTAGGTGTCAACAGCTTCCCCTCCTTGAAGGTGAGCTCGAAGAGGTTGCCTTCAAAGACAAATTGAGACCTAAATTTTGACCATGCATGTACTGAATGATTTTTTTTTGTTGGAAAATGAATTCCATTTTTTAATACAACTTATATAATGCATGGAAATGCTAATGCAAACGATAAATGAACATACCTGGAATAACTTACCTTCGAGGAGGATAGAGTAATTCGAGATAGTGGGTGTTACTTGTCCAGGACCCGTACCATTCTACGGTCGCCTAGAATAGTAACATGACTTTGTGCATATGCTGCTTTCCTAGGACCCGTACCATTCTACGGTCGCCTAGTATGGCAGAAAAGAGCTGCTTTCTCAGGACCCGTACCACTCTACGGTCGCCCAATACGGTAGAAAGGTTTTGTAAGGAACTACTTTCCCAAGACCCGTACCATTCTACGATCGTCTGAATAAAGAATATGTGCTGTCAAGGACCCGTACTATTCTACGGTCGCCTCGACGAAGAAAATTATTTTTCCAGGACTCGTACCATTTTACGGTCGCCTGAATGAGGAAATTGCTTTTCCAGGACCCGTACCATTCTACGATCGCCTGTTAGAGCAATAAATGTTGTCTAGGACCCGTACCTTTCTACGGTTGCCTAAACGGGGATTCGCTTGGCTAGGACCCGAACCATTCTTCGGTCGCCTAGCCTTGCGACAGAAATCATCCGACTAGGACCCGAACCATTCTTCGGTCGCCTTAATCAGATTGAATTTGGAGGAAAAATCTTTGGGGGACAACTCAATTGAGTGTCGGTGTAAAGGACTCTGGGCTATGAAAGCACGCCAGGTCGATAAAAAAAATCCGGGCTACGGAAGCACTCCGGTTTCGATAAAATGGACTTTGAGCTACGAAAGCACGCTAGGTCAAGAAAGAGACATCGGGCTACGGAAGCACGCCGAGTCGATGAAAATGACTCTGGGCTACGAAAGCACGCCAGGTCAATTATAAGGGACATCGGGCTACAAAAGCACGCCGAGTTGATAAAAGGGACTCTGGGCTACGAAAGCACACCAAGTCAATTATAAGGGACACCGGGTTACGAAAGCACGCCGAGTCGATGAAGATGGGCCCTGGGCTACGAAAGCACGCCATGTCAATATAGAGGACACTAGGTTACAAAAGCACGCCAGGTCAATGAGAAGGGACACTAGGCTACGAAAGCACGCTAGGCCATTATAGAGGACTGCTTGACCGAGTCAAGTGTCGATGCACTCGAGAGAGAAAACCTGCACAATGACAAGTATTTAGAGTATAGTTAGAGATACACTTACCTAGCGATATCTCTGATTCTTGGGGATATGTCTTCTGGAATTTAGATATCATGTGGAGGTCTTTCACCTCATTGTGGAGGTTTTCATCTCCTAATATCATGAAACATTCTGAAAGGAACTTGAATTACCCGTCAGACATGATTTAGAGCAAAAACTTATACGTATTCATCAAAGAGATAGACAATCTGAGTTACTCTAGAATGCACATTTCAAAATTTAGTGAGGTTTTCTTCAACTCAATTAGGGTTCATGCATAATGACCTTTGCATTACCCAAATTTCCACGGGAGAGAATTATCATTCAAGACAATCTTCACTCATAACATGGATTTCCTAAGAATACCAAATAAGAGACCTTTAGTTAGAAAGGACTTTATCTCACTTTCATTTAGAGGCTATTTTATGATAATCATTCCATCTCACTATCATCATACCAACAAGGGTCCGAGTATTCTCGCAAGCGGTACAACCTTACCAATATGAGAGGTCTTTAACAAGGACCGTAATGTGGGCTTGGTCAACGGTTTAACAAAGGGACTCTTTGAGTCAAGGCAATTGAAAGAACAATTTTGTAATCATCTCCGGGTTTACAAGTCAAGAACCTTGCAAAATGAGAAAGATATAATCTTGCTCGCACTTCTTCAAGCGATGCTTATAAACATATGAACTCCTATGTTAATTCAAGTGCCATAATCTGAAGAGACTTTGTAAGGGACGTAACATAGGCCAAGTTCATGGGTTGAGAAATGAAAGGATCATTAGGTTCAAAATATGTGTGAATGGTGAGAGTTGATGATCATCTTGGCATTGCCACCAGTTTTCTTTTTCACCATCGGGGATTGTCTTCATGAAGTGCCCCATTGATTATAAAAACTTAGCATTTGAGTTCTTTGAGTATTGCTCCATTGGAATTCAATTCTTGCAATTGACAGTCACCTATATTGACTCTCTGTTTTCATCTATGGGTATTGGCCTTGCTTTTACCAGGCACACTACTTTTTCATACCCCCAGTTCTCATGCATTTTTTTACTTCTTTTCATGGGCATTGGCATTGCTTTTACCAGGCACACTACTTTTTCATCCCCCTTAGTTCTATTTTGATTTCTATGCATGCGTAAAATAATGACACTTGAACTTTCAAGGGTCTTCATCTGTCTTTTGCCTTGCCCCAGTGTGGGAGATGATCACCAACTAGGTTTGAAGAAATGAAATTGCAGGTTCAAGTGGGCTACACAAAGGATATGCCTAGGGCACTTAAATTACCACATGAATTCAATGTAATAACATGACTAGAAGATTGATGCAAGTGAGAGCAAGAAAATTTCAATTCATTTTCCTCACCTTATGATGCTATCTTGCCTCCAATTTGCCCCAATGTGGGGTGGTTCTTGACAGGGATAATTTGAAAGAATTTTCATAAGTGTATGGAGCTCAAAGGGGTTAAGCAATGGATCACTCGTAGTGTTTAGAATAGAGAAATGAATTGCCCTTCATCATTTCAGTTATCGTACCTTTCGCGAGAGAACTCTTTACCTTGCAGATATGGAACTTCCTATACTCATCTCACAAGTGTATAAGTAGGGGACTGTGTATAGGATAAGGCTTGCCTTTCGTCATCCTGATACGTCTCATTTAGCATTCTTAAACATTGATGTCACTCCATTGAGTTGTCTATCTTGATAAATCTCCACATGAAATTGGTGAACTAAATAGGTAAAATCACTATGAAAATTCTCTTTTTAAAAGAGTTCAACAACTTTAAGCATGAAAAGCTTTTGTGACTTCAAACAAACAGTTTACCATACTAAAAAATTCTCTTATAAGTATGAAAACATGATTGCAAAGCATTCATTCAATTAAATGTCCCACGAAGGAATTGTCTCAGCAATGGGTGTCCTTGGATTGCCCCTATCAAAAGGGAACAAACATACAAATTGATCAATCAAGGATGAAAAATCAGATCTTTGCTCCTTGGTCACCTTCTAATTTAAAGAAAAGACACAATAAACAAGTGTGAGTTTCCAAAAGAAAAACTCAGCAAGTGGGTAGTTAGTCTTAACTTGGAGTTGGCCAATAGCAAGATAAATAAATAAACAAACTATCAATTTGCAGAATCTATGGAAGTCTAACTGCAACAATCACCCAAGGGAAGACGACACTCCACCCTGTACCCCTCGCACCCAATTTGGCTGTCGCGACCAATTTTTCGGGTGTGAACCACCTAAGGTTTGGCTAATGGATTATTAAGCCTAAACTTAACTCGGGCTCTCCCAAGCCCATACCAATTCGCGACTTTCGGTTCAAATTCTTAACATGTAATTTTTTAATTAGGAGTCGCCACTAATTTATTTTTGGTGGGTCGATTATAAACCCAAGTAAAGTAATGGGAGATTTACTTTACTTCTACGAACCAGAGATTTATGAGTTCGGGGACTTGATTACCCAAAACCCTAATCATAGCTTCACTTGCATGGATTTTTCACCGATGAAAGAGGAAGAAGGCGCTAGATGAGCTTGGGCTTCGTGGCCTATGGCGGTAGCTCTAAACGGGATCGGACAGTGACGATTTTGCTACTGGATGGAGGTGTCGGCGGTGAGAGGCTAAGATGGGGTCGGGCTCGACGGAGATGAACAGAAGTGGGAGAAAAGGAAAGTGGCGTGTCTCAGCTGAGAAAGAAAGAAAAGAACGCAGTTGAAGGGAAATAGTTGCTGCCACTCCGTTTTTTTTTTTTTTTTTTTTGAGAGAACAAAAGAGGGAAAAGATAAAAGAAAATTTGAGGTATCACAGAAAACACTCGGTAAAATAATTGTGTGTGGGTACACGATTAGATCAAACTATAAAAGTGATATCCTTCCTTTTAAAAATTTCACTATTGATATAATACTTAAAAACATTTTTGGCGTAAAAAACCGACACCCGATATTTTCCAATTAAATACCAAAATTTCATATTTTTAAAATAATAACTGAAAATTAACAATCATCACTTAATTGCACAATCTAGCAATCAATTGCATAAACTAATTACACTACAAAAATCAGCACGAAATTCTGACAACTGGCTATCTCAGTATGATTTTCCGGAAAATATTAAATAATTAAATAAATTACAAAATTAATTAAATAAATGTAAAATAATTAGATACATGCCTAATTAAGCCAAATACACTAATCTAACCACTTAATTTGACTTAAATAAATAATGCACTAAGCTAAATAATTAACACAATCTAATTAACTCATAACTAAACTAATCTAACAACTTAATTAGCATAATTAACTAACTAAACCACTAATTAAACTAGCTAATCCACCTAAACCAATCTTAGTCTAAACTAATCATCCCTTGATCATAATTAACTCCCTAAGCAATGTTTAGCAAGTAAACTTACCGGATTTGCGAGCCAATGAGTTCCCGGCGACAGCAACACGGAGGTGAGTGAGACACAAGTTTAGAGCAATGCCAAGGGAGGCCAAGAAAGGAATGGAAACGGGCCACGAAGCTCTCGGCCCAAAGTCGAGAGTTGGTTTGTTTTGGGCCGAATCGAAGAGGACCAAGGGCTGGAATGGGTGGCAGGATGGGTTGGAGCGAAGCAGCAGGCTGGCAAAGGTGGCTGGTGGCGACGGCGACTTCCAAGCGGAGCTGTGATGACGGCTAGGGGCTTTGGGATGTCGGATTGGCGCGCGAGCGACAGGCACGAGATGATTGTGACGGCTCGGGCGGTTTGGTGGTAGCGCGGGTGACGTGAGGCGGTCTGGCAATCTTGGGCGGGTTGGCTTGGCTTGCAGGGGGTGCTGGCTAGTTTCTCTAGTTCTTGGCTGGATTTTGGGCTCTAAAACAACAATAATGGAGCACCAAGGGAGCAAGAAGGAAGAAGAAAGGCTGCTGCTCGCTTGAAGGGGACAAATGGCCACCAAAGTTTTCCCAAAAAATCTAAAACACTCAAGTGTAGGCCCCCATGGTCCATAGCTGAGCCCAGCTGCCTTATCCCCTCCAAATCTTCCTCGAGAAGCCAAGATGGTGCTGAAATGTTGCACCCCCCGTGGCTACATATTTCATGCAATTCCTCTCCAATTTCAACTCAATTCACTTCCAATTGGCTTTAATCCAATGGCCAAAATGCCATGGAGAAAGTCCACACTCAATTTCACAATTTTCCTCGCCAATTGCTCCAACTTGACGGCAAAAAATTTACACAAAAAGGGCCCTCTGAATTTCTTGGTCTAAAATCGCTGAATTTTGATTTTTTTGCCAAAAATCCGAGCTTGTTGAAAATTCTTCGAAAGATGAGTCGATGTTCTTAAATAAATCGTGACATGACAGAACTATCAATTTCTGAAATCGGGTTCAATTTCATGGTTAATTTCAACTTGACGCGATTTTAGTGTGACCTAACATACCGGATAGCTTTTAGGAATTTTTAGCGCAATTGACCCGTGATCGATTATTTTCGATCTACATTGTATATTTTCGACTCATTGGCAATTCTTGGTTGTCGTAAAATCTCAAGATTTCAAATACGGGCACATGGTACAGAATCGACAGAAAAATCGGTCTAGTGCCGTTCGACAAAAATTTTTTAATTGAGTGGAATCACCCATTATTTAATTATATGCCTTTATCGAGTCGACCTATTTCTGGTCTCTAATCGATTTTTAACGATGCCGTAATGACCCTTGTAGATTAACATGGTCGAGTAGTCGGTTTCTGATCGAATTTTCAAATTAGTCGCGTTTATATTCCTTAACGGCTTCACCTAATAGATTAATTATTTCTTGAGTGATCAACTCAAAGAAAAATGCTATAGGCGCGTCGATGAAAAGCCCATTTCATTAAATCAAAAACAGACTTGAAAATTAGGCTGTCACAACTCTTTCCCTATTATACAAATTTCGTCCTTGAAATTTAAACTATTACAAATCTTAAACAAAAATGTTGGGGTGTTGTCGTCTCATCAAGTCTTCACTTTCCCAGGTTGCTCCTTTTGTCCCGTGGTGTTGCCAGACCACTTTGACTAACGAGATTGTTTTGGTATGCAGACTCTGTTCTTTCCAATCTACAATCTGAACTGGTCTCTCCACGTGTGGCATTCTGTTGTCCTCGTCTAATTCTTCAAAATTCAGCACGTGGATCGGGTCAGGTTCATACTTTCTCAACATCGACATGTGAAATACATTGTGTACTTGAGCTAGTTTTGGCGGCAATGCAAGACGATACACCAAAGTTCCTATCTTCTCCAAAATTTGAAGGGACCGACGTATCTCGGACTCAATTTTCCTTTTTTGTTGAAGCGCGAAGTACCCCTCATCGGTGACACATTTAGAAAAGCGTGCTCACCAACTTGGAATTCCAATGGTCTTCAACGCTTATCTGCATAGCTTTTTTGGTGACTCTGAGCGATCTTTAATCTGTCCTTGATAACTGCAACTGCATCCACTGACTGTTGAACTAACTCTAGGCCTATGATCTTTCACTCTTCGACTTCTTCCCAACACACTAGCATTCTGCACGCTCTGCCATACAATATTTCAAACGGTGTCATCTAAATACTTTGCTGATAGTTGTTGTTGTAGGCAAACTATGAAGCCGTTCCTCTTAGCTTCCCTTGAAATTCAACACACAAGCTCTCAGCATGTTGTCAAGGGTTTGAATCATCCTCTCAGACTGGCCACCTATATGAGGATGATAAGCCATATTGTACTGCAGTTTCGTTCCCAAGACAGTTTGTAAGCTTTTCTAGAAGGTTGCTGTAAATTTTGGGTTTCGATCGGATGTAATCGTCACTAACATTCCATGCAGACAAAATATCTGATGCACGTACAATTCTGCATATCTGTCTAATGTGAAGTCCTTTCGTACGGTGATGAAATGAGCATATTTTGTCAATCTGTCAACCATAACCCAAATTGAATCATTACCCCTCTAATTCCTTGGTAAGCCCATCACAAAATCTATCGTCATGTGTGCCCACTTTCACTTAGGAATCTCAAGAGGTTGCAAAAGTCCTCCTAGCTTA
Organism: Eucalyptus decipiens; assembly: GCA_014182575.1. Classification (NCBI taxonomy): domain Eukaryota; kingdom Viridiplantae; phylum Streptophyta; class Magnoliopsida; order Myrtales; family Myrtaceae; genus Eucalyptus; species Eucalyptus decipiens. The sequence goes on along the minus strand of CM024619.1, from coordinate 43,436,068 downwards.
CAAATGTTGGGCCTTTGTGACATCTTGAATTTTCGACCCGTCCGCGTAAAACGATATAGGCCTTTCGTCGGCACGCCTATGGTCATTTTTCTCTAAGCTGATCACTCACAAGTTAACCAATCTATTGGGTGAAGCCGTTAAGGGATATAACCGCGGTAAAATCCTTAAAAGCTACCCAGTAGGTTGGATTGGACTAAAATTGTGTCTGGTTGATTTTAACCACGAAATTGAATTCGGTTTCAGCAATTGGACGTTCAAGCATGTCATGATCATTTAGAGAACATCGTCTCATCTTTTGGAAAAATTTCGTCGAGTTCGGGATTTTCACGAAAAATCGATTCGGAAAAGAATGAATATTTGGATGGGCCAAATTGAAGGGGTTTTTGACTATCAAACCGAGCCATTTGGCGAAGAGGACTTGTAGAAATCTTATGGATTTTCCTTGGCAAATTTGGACGACGATTTGGGGAATTGGGAGAGGAAATTGAAGTTCAATTTGGTGAAATTCGGAGCTGGTGCAGCATTTGGTATCAAATTGTTTATTTGTAGAATTTTCTTCAAGAAAGTAATAGGAAACCAAGCCTTGTTGGATGGATAGGGTTGGTTGACTTTCACTCCCACTCCTTAGCATCCCTTGTACACTAGCCAGTTACTTCAGTCTCCTTTGTGCAATGACATCCGCAGAAGCCAGTTGCCTTTGCGTTGCTTTCATCATTTCCTTCCCCTTCTCTGCCAGTCGACCGATTGCCTCTGCCCTTATTCTCCCTCAAGGTTGCTTCATCCCCTTGCCGCGTGTCCTTCAACATCTGGTGTCTTCATTCAATCAACAATTCTACTGAACTAGCCACTTCACCTAGACTTAGAACAAGGGAAGACTAAGAAAATTTTCTGCAGGTATGCCTTCCCACAGTGGGTGAACAACTCTCGATCAAGCCCTTCAGGGACAGCCTTTTAGCAGAAAACCACTTAGCCCTTTAGTTCAGAGCCTAGAGACAATCAGAGATGCCAGGATGAAAACGTTTCTAACCTACCCAAGCTGGAGAAAAAGAGGGATTTAGAAAGCCATGAGAGGTTTTTTCACAAAGCATACACTTTACTTCAGGGGACTCTGCCCAACACAATACATCCTCCTTGCCTTTTATAGACGATAAGAGGTCACAAAGACACGCACAAGGACCAAGCTCATGGGTCCAGATACAAACAGAGGCATCGGAAACTTCCGGGAGGGAATTATTTGCACACTATGAACAATACTTTCCCTAGCCTAGTGTTACAGTAAAATTGAACAGTGAATTGCTACAGTGAAATTGTATGGACTCAACGATCTCATCCGTCACGAGCATTGTAGCTATAGACTGAGTCATCTGAGCTATCTTCTAGGAGATGTGCCTCGTATTTTTGTTTAAGGGCTTCAAGGTCTTGTGAGAGGATTTGGTGTAGCCTTCGTGATGAGGATGCTTCCTCATGAGCACAATGGGATGCTTCTTCTTCAGCCCAATTTGTGTTGTCATCTTTTTGAGTGTCGGCAGGGATGTTTGGCTAATGCCAGTTGGATGGCTGTGCATAAAAGGATGTGTCCATGCTTTGGAATAAGGACGAATGTCCTTGTTCGTAGGGATCCTGGGACAGAGGACCTCCAAAGCGTGCATAGGGGTCTTGAGTGGATTGGACAATAATCATATGTTCCTGTCATTTCATGATCTTGAGACGATGCAGCTTGTCTGTATTACCTAAGTGCTTCCTTAGCTTCTGGTGCTAGGTTATAATGATCCCACGTAGTGGGTACATTATTCTAAACATTTTCAGGAATGGTTATGTTTTCCTGGCATAATATTTTATGAAGTTTTCGATACTCGTGTCCACAAAATCTAACAGATCCTGGATAAGATTTGTGAATCTGAGCTTCTTGGCTATCCAAGTGAGGTGTATAGGATGTGGTTCCTATTTCCTGAGGGAAATTAATGATGCTTCCATTATTTCTGAAAAAATGCCATGGACGTTTGAAAAATAGGATGGTATGGACTTCAGAATTTGGTGTCATAGTTCTTAGTTCTCTCTCTAAGAGATGTTTCCAATAAGTGGGAGAATAGAACCAGTTGAGAAAGTGTAAAAGATTTTGATCGCTTTCTTTCTCGACATTTCTCCCAAGTAAGAATATTTTGGTGAGGTTGGCAATCAACCTTCTGGTTGGAATTTCAATGGCTATTAAGTACTTATTGGTTAAGTACTATAATAACATTTTGAGCTGATTAGGGAAATCATCTTCCTTCCAGATAAGAAGATGAATGAATGGGTAATCTGAATTTAATCAAAAATGATAAAGAATCAAACTTCCATTAAATCTGAATAAGTCTGTGTGGCATTGCCACATAAGGTCTTCCAAGTTCTCAGCAAGACTGTCCTTTTGGATTTGCTTAATAATCTCCTAAGGGTACTTCCAACTTTGCAAATCTTTGATCTTCTCAATCTTGTATTTTACGCCATGATTGAGCATATGGAAGGCAGGCCTTTTGATGTACATGTTGATTTTAGCTGGTGCTTTGGGTCTTGACAAGAAGTCAGCAAGCACATTCTTCTTTCTAGGAATATGTTTGGTTTCAAAAAGAGTATTTTGAGAACCATTCAGCCCATCGAAGCAGTTGAGAATTTGGGATCTATTTTTGTTTAAACTTGGTCATTTGAGGAAAGATGCCATGTCTAATTTTACCAGGAAGTGATGGCCGATGAGATGAAACTCGAACTTTTTTATTCCATTTTTTACTGCCAAGATTTCTTTAGAAGTGGAGTGGTAATGCATTTCAGCTTGAGAAAACTTTCCACTTTTGTGAGCACAGAGGTGTCTCTTACCATCAATTTCTTCAAAGAGGATGGTTGCCCAGTATTCATCACTGGCGTCAGTTTGAAGAATTCTTCTTCTTGTTGATGGTATTTGCAATGGTGGGAGATTCTGCATAATCTCCTTAAGCTCAGCGACTGCTTTAGTCTGGGGTTTTCCCAAGGTGGGGGATTCTTCTTCAGCATGGATTGCAAAGGAATCAAGAGTTTTGCAATGTTTGGGACAAAATCCCCGAGATAATTGATTATCCCAAGAAATTGCTGAACTTGTCTTGTTGTGAAGTTATCTTCAGGAAACTTCAGTAATTCTTGAGCGATATGTGGCCTTGGGTAGTACGTACCTTTGTTGAGGTGCATACCAATAAATTTAATTTCTGTTTGGGCAATATTTATTTTCCTTTGAGAAAGCATGATGCCATGTTTCTTCAAGATTTTTGCAAATTGCTCAAGGAGTTGACAATGTGACTGCTCATCAGGACTGTAGAGTAGAATGTCGTCAATGTATACGGCTGCACTTGACAAGATTGGTTGGAAAATACGACACATGGCCTTTTGGAAAAGGGATGGTGCTATCTTTAGGCGAAAAGGGAGAACTTTCCACTGGAAGTGCTGGTTTGGGATACAGAATCCTGTCTTGGATCTGTCTTCAGGATGGATGCCCAGTTGCCAAAATCCGGCTTTGAGGTCAAATTTGGAATAGATATGGGCCTTGGTTAGACTAGCAAAGAGAGTCTCTGGATGGTAAAGGGAATTTATCATCTTGGAGAAAAATGTTGAGAGGTTGATAGTTCATTACCAATCTCATTTTTCCCCTGTTTTGCTCAGCACGCTTATTGACATAAAAGGCTTTGCAAGCCCATTGAGAATTGGAGATTTCAATAAGACCTTGTTGCAGTAGTTCTGAGCATTCCCTTTGAGCTAAAGCTAGATGTTCTGGCTTCATTCCCATATGACTTGCATTGGTTGGATTTATATCTTCATTCTTTTTGAAAGGAAGGCGAATGAAGAATTCTAGATTTTCCCATAAAGGATGGGAACACTTTTGAGTAAATTCTGAATGGGATTCTGAATAAGATTCTAACAACTTTTGCATGATTGGATCTAGTAGACTCATCTGAATGGAAAAGAGTCTCTGAATATTGACGAATTCAGAGAATTGATCTTTATATCTAAGACCTTTTCCAGGGATGATGCGAAGTTGAGAGATTTGAGTCATGATATCCCACCTAATTATCCAATATTTATTGGGGAGACTTGATCCAAAGATCTTTGTGGTTATGGAACATTGAGGAAAAAACTGGACAGTTACTGGAGTGGTCCTGACAGTTGTGGAGAAAGTATTTCCAGAAGCAGAGTTGAAATATCTGACATAGGGAGTCCAATATTCTTCAGTCAGGACTTTAGTATCTAGAATGGAATAACTTGCTCCAGTATCAATGAGAGCAATAACAAGTGATTGGTTTGGCAAACTTCGAGGTGAGGATTTTCACAGGGAAATGGGGACAGTGAGTTTGACTTGAAAATATGTCAAGGCTTGGTTCTGGAGATGTGGGGGATATGCGAAAAATGTCTTCAGATTTTTAATCTAACTCAGTCTCACTGGGAGTTTGGTAAAATGGGATGACATAAAGAGTTTGTTCAGATAGCTCTTCATCAGCAGAGAATAAAGATTCAATGTCATCATTTTCAAGAGAAATACCTGTTTCATTCTCAATGTGATGAATTAGACAATTCTGACCTTTTCTTGCTTGAGGATAATTTTTTGCAAAATGTCCTTTTGATTGCATATGAAGCATTGATTTGACTTCTTGTGGCCTGTGCGATCCTTCCTTTTGTGTAGGTATCGCCATTTTTTCTTTTTCTGGAGATGCTTGGAACCATGTTTGGATTTCTTTATCCAGAACTTCTTGTAATGTTTCTTTTTTCGGGAATACTTGCCACAAGTACCATCACAGTCTTGCTTAGAGCATTTAATTTTTTAACTTCTGGCAAGAACAAGCTGATTCAAGGCGCTTGTCATTTGTGATGTAGGTACAGACCATCTGGCGTTTTAAGCATACTTCTTCGAGGCATAGATGGACTTCTTGCTGTATTTCTCCCAAGGGAATATCTTGTATTCGCCTTTGTTTTCCGAAGAAAGATCTTTCAACCATCTGGGATAGTTCTTTAGGTATGGAAGTAAGGAAAACATGCTTCAGATTTGGATATGCGCCAACCTGATAAAAAAGTTGAAGCATCTCTCGATAATGCTTATCAAGATGCTTCTTCTTGAGGGAGCAGCATTTTCTGTCGAAAAAATTCCCTTCTTTTTATCTCTATGAGATCAGTGGGTTTTCCCACAAAAACATGATATAAGAAAGTGATGGCATGGCCGAAATTAGGTGACATTAGGAAATGGATCTGGTCTTGTTCTGAAATTGATTTCCACCAGAGTTTGAGGCTACCTGTGAACCTCGTGACAAAGTTGTAAATGACATCATTCATATCATGGTTGGTGATGCACTGAGTGTTCAACCAAGTATGAAATTCCTCAAGCCTTTCTGGCCATTTATGATAAGGAATATCATCGATGGTGAAAAACTGTTTTGATGCTATGGATACATGCTGTGCAGAATTACTTGTCTAAACATTTTCTGGCTCAGAATAGTTTGATTCCATCTCATCATCTGGAGGATCGGCCATGAATATTAATGAAGTTATTGGCGTAGTAGGGAGAGAATCAACTGTAGGAATTGAGAAGGATGAAGAGGAAGAAAGAGATATTGAATCTAATTCAGTATCAGGAGAAGTTTGCTCGACTGGGAACAAAATCTGTTTTTCTAGTATGACAGGATCAGGCTGTTGAATAACAGGATCAGGTTCCTGAGTACCCATGTCCTTTAGAAAAGATTCTAATGGATTGGATAACATCATTTGATATGCCCTTTCTCTTATAACAATCGAACTTGATTCTGTAGGCGGCATTTTTTCTTTTCCTTTGTCCTTTTGCAGGTTTTTGAGGCGATTTCGTATTTCTGCCATATCTGGTTCTTTTCTTAATGGATCTTCTAACAGAAGGTGCTAGTGGATCGAAAGGTCTAAACCTTCCTTCTTCGAGAAGTTGGATTTGCCTCTTGCGTTTCTCTATCTTTGGCTTTGGGCTTTCAAGATAATGATACCCAAGATGTTGTCCTGATTCAAGACATAAAACCTTTTCTAGAACTCAGAAAGTATCTTTTTGGTGGTTTCATCATACCTTCGGAGATCTTGTTGCACATTTCCAATCTTGGAATCAATTGCCTTGAAGGCATTGTTTTGTGCCAACAGAGCCTCTGATTGCCAATTTAGAACAGCTTCAGCAGTAGGAGTCTTTCTCTGTTTACCATATTCATCCACATCAGTGGGGGTTGCTATCTTTGGAACATGACGATATCTGTTTTGTGGATCAATGAATTCCTCTAGAGCAGTGAACGAAAGTTTTGAACTTTCTTTGACAAGAGGAGGAAAATATGTATCATGGAACATAGTAATGGAAGAAGTGGGTGGTGTTGCTGTTGGAACCTCAAGTGGGTAAGAATGCTTCTTAGCCCATTTTAGGATTGGCTTGTAAAATGGGGAGAGGGCTTGTTTTTTTTTAGGAGAAGATGGTGGAGGTGATTTCGGTGGATCTGGTGAAACTTGAGGTGTAGTATTGAACTCTGGTGGTGGAGGTGGAGCATAAGAAACTATGAATTGGTATTTATCACACTTACCAAGAGTATCAACAGAGGGGTCTCCGTTTAAGTATCTTCGATACACCTTATTCTTCGATTTTTTCCGTCAAGGTGGAGATCTTGCAAGAGGATCTACCTCATCAGGGGAGTTTGTACAGTAGGAACACTGGCAAAAAGGATCCTAAAAACAATGACCATAATTGTTTTTGTAGTAATGGACAGGATGTCCATCGCCGTCAAAATGTCGAACAAGCTTTTTTTGGATTTGGCTCGGAAATTGATTGAGAAACACATGGTTCAATTATGAAGAGGGTTTGGAAGATAGAATGACTTTCTTCCTTTTCCTTGTCAAATTTGATGGAAACAGCTCCATCTCTTTTCCGAACAAACTCTGAGTCAGTGGACTAGAAAGGCTTGTTATGCTGATGTAACTTTTCGTAGTTGGTAATCCAAGTCTCTAGAAGGAGCCTGGCCAACGTATCATTCGGGATCTGTCTAGGAACATGGATACAAGATGCCTGGTCATTCTACATAGAGATAAACAATGCATCTTCATTACCATTATTGAAGTTGAGATCAAGGGCAAGGTTCTGCACTTGATAAACCATCTGGTAATGTAGTGTTGCAGCTACAGAGTCAGCACTTTGAGGAGCTCCAGTGAGCTGGACTTGAACTTTTAGAAAAGAGAGCAGCTGGGGGTTTGAAAGAGCGATGTTGAAGTTTGGATATAGAGTCACAAAGTGTGACATCCCAAAATCCAATAACAAGTCATAAGGTGTGTTAAAGTCTTGAATTAGGTGATAAAATTTCCATGGCTTATGCTTTAGCCAATAATCTTTTTAATTAGATGACTTGTGCATATGATTGTGGAAATTTAAATTTGATAGATTAATAATCTATGCTTGGCCATAAGATTTATAAATTTAATTGCAATGAACAAAATGTCCCAAGACTTTGGCCAAGATGAAAATTGGAATTTGGAAATAATTATATAAAAGAATTCAAAAAAAAAAAAGAAAAGGGAAAAGGTCAATTTTAGGATGGGCCTTAGGCCCATTGGCCTAAGCTTTTAATGGGCCAAGTTGGCCGGCCCAATAGAGGCCCAAGATGAGTGGTCGACCGGCCCAAGAAGAGGAGGCCCAAGCCCAAAAGCCCATCAAGACAAGTGGCAAGAAGTCTTCATGCATTGGCCTAGACTAGGATGCCATGCATTGGTCCATTTAAGTGGCAAGCAATGATTATCAATCATGAGAATTTGGGGGTATAAGAAGGGAAGAGAGAGAGAGGGTGGCCGGATTCCATTCGGCCGAGAGAGAGGGTGAGAGAGAGAGAGAGATTTCGAGAGAAAGGGAGAGTGGCCGAGAGGGAGAGGAGGCGGAGCCGAGGAGGAGCCGCCGTGCGCCGCCGTGTTCGCCGCCCTACGCCATCGACCGACCGGTCTAGAGGCAAGTGGGAGTCCTCTAGCTTCTCTTGCATGCTTGTATGTTGATTGCATGTTGAATTTTTGAGTGTTAGATGGGAAAAACCGAAGCATGGATGAGTGGTGTGTGAGTAGTGTGACTGTTTTCGTTCGGATCATGTGAGTCAGAAACTTGTTTGAGCTTTCATGTGTGTTTGGAGTCCGATTTTGGATTCGATTTCTTCATAAAAGTTGTAGCTAACATCGTTTAATATAACATACTAAAATTTCTTGTAAAATGATGGAGATTTGTGGGGTTAAAGTCCTATTCTACGGAGACCCCAGATCTGTAAAGTTTTTACTGACCACTTGCTGGATTCTTGATTGCATGTTGGTTTTTGTTGAAGATCTGACTTCGATGTCTTCATGAAAGTTGTAGGGGACACCTTAAAATACAACATACTCAAATTTGAAGAGAAATGAACAAGTATAGCCAGTAAATCGGCTAGATCTTGGAGATGATAATTCTGGTGATGTGTTCCGAGACACCCGAGATTTCAAGGACCTAAATGGTGACCATAATTTGGTTATTTGACCTAGATTTCTTCATGAAACTTGTAAAGGATATCTTGATTCATAACATATCCAAATTTCAGAGAAAAATAAAGATATTTGGTAGGTTAAACCTCAATATTTTGGAGATGTGTATACTGGACGATGCAGTAATGGGTCCAGAAGCTTCGTGAGGTTGAATAAAATAATCTATAAGGAATCTGACTTGGAGTTCTTCATGAGAGTTGTACGAAAATTTCTTGGCTATGATCCAGTAAAATTTCATAATTTTTGGAGGCCATATGGATATTTTAATTGAATTTATTCGGAAACCGTGCATTCTGGTTTTATCCGAGAATTATAGGATGTTTTTTGTGAAATTTAGTAAAATTTCAATTTGGCCATGAATTTTGCAAGTAATTATCATCCTAGGGTTTGTTTAATAATTTCTTGAATTTTGATAATTTGGGAATTTATTGATATTAAATAATAAATAAATAAATAAATAAATAAAATAAAATAAAATAAAATAAAATAAAATAAAATAAAATAAAATAAAATAAAATAGATTTTTATTTGGCCATGGATTCAATTTTATTTGTGTGGCATATGTGTGATGAGGTCTTTGTACATGTATTGAATTGAGATGTATGTGTGATGAAGTCTTGGTACATGTATTGAAAATAGATGTATATGTGATAAAGTCTTAATATGCGTATGACATTGAATTGAGAATGCAAGTGTGAATTCCATGCCAAGTATGATTTGTTTGATGCCATGCCAATTGCCATGTTAAATTGAGATAAAGAAATGATAAATGTGGATAATGGTAAATGAGGAAGTGGTTGTGGTGGAGGATGATGGCCGGAATGTATAGAGATACATTTCCGGATTGCCCTGGAAAGTTTAGGATGCCCGGAATGTGGGGGGCCGGAAGCCCTGTTGGAGGTCTTTGCCCGAAGGGAATGCCTCGCGATGCCAGGATATGGGGTGCGGGATGCCCGGCCAGGGAGTGTAAATGCTGAAAGCCCTGTCGGAGGTTTCTGCCCGAAGGGAATGCCTCGTGATGCTAGTTGAGATGTGAGATGTCCGGAATGTGGGGGGTCGGATGCCCGGTGGCCATGGGATGGCTGAATGCCGGAAGCCTCGGAGGTCTTTGCCCGAGAGGATGATTAAAATTGATAATAATGATGCCATGATATGCATGATGATATGCATGATGATGATGATGATAATGATGCCATGATATGCATGATGATGATGATGATGATGATGATGATGATGATGATGATGATGATGATGATGATATATGATATGGCATGATGATATGCATGATGATGATGATGATGATGATGATGATGATGATGATATATGATATGGCATGATGATATGCATGATGACGATGATGATGATGATGATGATGATGATGATATATGATATGCATGATGATATGCATGATGATGATGATATGTGACATGCATGATGACATGTACGATAAACTGATGTCATGATGATGAAGATCTGTATGATATGATGATGCATGATAGAAATGCGCATGACTTGAAGATAAGTAACGCCTGCAATGCATGTATGAGTTGCATAATGCATTGAGTTGTTATTTGATTCCTTATCTACTGAGTGGTTGTACTCACCCCTTTTGGGGATAAACATTTCAGATTAGCAGTATGCCACTTCCTGCCGTCGCACGGGGTGCATTTTACGGGTTACCGTCCGATGTTGAGGTAGAGTGTGAGGAGTTCAGCTGTCCTTCCGTGCCTGGACTCACCTACATACGCGTGCATTGTTTTGTCTCTTATAACATAGGCCTGGCTGGGGGCCCAGTCGTTCAGGAGTTCGTTTCTGTCCACATTCGCCGCGATGGGGTGATGAGAGGGATGCTGCCACCGCCACCGCCTGACGCACCGGACTGGGTGTGAGGCCCGAGCGTGACGAGTAGGGGCTAGTTTTTTTGGAGCTAGTTAGCCGACACATATGATGGGAGGTTGTGTGCACATGATGTAGAGGGTCGATGGCTTTTTTTTTTTGAGGTTTTAGGCTGGACATGGCAGAGTCCTAGCTTTTCCTTGTTATGTATCGACCCGAAGAAAAAGAAGTCCCATCATGAAAGAATATGTAAATAATGTGTCGTCGCTTGTTTATAAACTCCTGATGTTTAGCTGGTGTGTATTGGTATCATGGTTGGTAGGGGGATAGATGGTGATGCTTAATTTGCTTCCGCTATGAGTCGCGCTGGGACCGCTTTAAAAAAAAAAATGCCTGTGAATAACGATGCTTCTTCTAAGTATAAGATGCAAGGGCAATAAGGTGTAACATTGGTGCTTGTGGCGACCGCCGAAAGGGTTCGGGGTGCTACACAAAGACTGTTCCAGCATTCAAAGTTGTTCGGATAGTACCGATGCAAGCATGCAGGTATTGTAAAAACCTGGTATCCAACAATGCTATTCTTGCCACAACTGGCAAACCTTTATGACCATGAAAGGTGAGAGCAAGATGAACAGCTCCATAATGGACATGAGTATATCCCTGTTGAGCTCATTTTCTAGGGAACTCTGGAGGGATCTGGAGAGTAACAAAGTACTCTTTTTCAGTAGTAGGAATGGGGTGCTAGTCGAATTTGGAGGACTGGACGTACTCTTTGACTACTTTGGAGTTTGGTGAATAAGTTAGTGGATGGAGTAGATGGGTGAGAAAGATGTGTGTGGTTCAGCAAAAGTGGAGTAAGGGTTCATGAGGGGAAGTTGGGTCTCTGAGATCTTGGTTTCATCACTAAGAGAGACTTCATAAAGATAATCTATCTTAGAAGCATTGGAAACACGGAATTCTAGAGGAGTTGAAGATGAAGGAGAAGGAGCAAGAGAAATGGGTGCTTCGAGAATCTCATCGAAGCAGCATCCCATCGAAGCTAGTTGCTAGCCCTCCACTCGCGAAGCCAGTCAATTCTAGTAGATCAAAATTCCTCAGCAGAGACCGATTCTTCTCTGCCGCATCTCCACGTCCGCAAGTTCTTCACCGAGACAGCTCTACTTTAGCCCGCATCAACGGCCCAACAGCTCCCATCTTTACACTTTCAGTCCAGCGCCCGTTTCCTCCAAAGCCAACTCATCCCGAGCCCAGCTTTGGCCATGGATTTCAAGGCTTCTCGGCCTAGCTTAGCTTCCATCTCCACGCTCAATCCAGTCTAGCAAGTTTCGCAAGCCCAGCTGCAAGTTTAGTCGCTCCAACTCATCTTCAGCCTTAGTCCAGCCCACTTGAAGCCCAAAACCAAGCCTACCAGTTGTCATGGGCTTGCAAGGCCTTTTTGGCCTGATCCAAGTGTCCGTTGGCACTGCCGCACTCGAGTTTCGGCCGCCATCGTGGTGAATCGGTTTTCGCACTAAACTGGGGAGTTTATGCACTAAACTCTACTTAGTAGGCTAATGACGTTTAAGGGTGTTTAGTTTAAGTTAATCGGGGATTAGCTGGTTAGTTATAACAGATTAGCAATTTAATTAGTTGTTTATGCATGTTAGGTGGTTAGATTGGAGCAATTAGTAAGTAGATAAGTCGTAGTATTTGTTTAGACAGGTTGGAAATTTTTCGGGCCTATCTCGGCTTTTAATTAGGCTTTTTCGGCCTAAGTTGCATTTATTGATATTTATTAATTAATTTCGGTAATTATTTAATTAATTATAATTTTCCAGAAATTAGACTAGGATAGCCGGTGACCAGAATTTCATGCTGATTGCAATGGTGCATTTAGTTTATTTAATTGAACGTTAATTTGTGCAAATTGAGAGGAAATTATAATTTTGGGTATTTATCCTAAAATTAATAATTTCAGTAATTAATTAGAAAATACCAAGCATCATTTTACAATGCTAAAAATGTTCTTATGGACTATATTAAATAGTAAGATTTTCCAAAAAAAAAAAAATTTATATTTTTGGCTCAGGCCGATCGTGTACTCACATACGATTATTTTAATCGGGTATTTTTAACATGAAGACAATAGGCCGATACATTATTTTAATTGAGGAATTTAAGTGTGAAGCATAATGTCCTTGGCCGGGATTGGATAATTGTGTGTTGGTTAAGAGAATTCGCCATCCGCTGTGTGTCGGGTGAACGATGCTTTTATGTGGAAAGCCGTCTCATGCTCGATGTGACGAGACAACACCTAGCTGTGTGATAGATGGATCCGCTGTGTGACGGATAAATCCATTGTGTGTCAGTTAAATCCGTTGTGTGACGGATATAACCACTATGTGACGGTTAGATTGTGCCTGTGTGGCCGTAATAAATTAAAACGCATGATAGGTCGTGCTTGTGTGACTGTGATTAATTGGAGTGAATTATTGAATGAGTTAAACGCGTCGGATTATGGGACGAAATTGTGTGGCATAGTATCGGATGTATCAAAACAATTTGGTCTCATAATTTGGACCTCTATGTTAGACTTGATGGTGGATTGATTGATTGAGAAGTGGTGATTGATGGAGATGTGATTGGAGGCACTCCATCGAATCGAGTGTTATTACTGCACTTATGTGTTATATGGATTGTGTTGACATGCAAGAGGAAACTGAGGTGAGATAAGTCCCCATGTTTGTGTGATTGTGTAGTTAGGATGCTTCTAGGGGTATTACCCTTTAAATTAGGATTTAGAACGTGAACTCGCTGAGATTTATATCTTACTCTGTCATGGGCTTTAACTTTTCGGGACCGTAGGGTGGAGGACCTGGAGCTGGGCTGAGAGGATCTAAGGTGTGAGTCAGATAGGATAGTTTCTTTTGAGAGCTGGTCTTTTGAAGTCTTTTAATTGTTGACTTTTGTACATGACTCAGTATGTTTATAAAAGCATGTTTTGTTTGGGAATATGTTGTCCTGCTTTTCTATCTCGAGATGGTTACTGTTAGAGGATTTGTTATTCGCTTCCGTATGTGCAATAAATGAAAGGGTTGGCGACTTATGCTGGGAAGTTGCAAAATTTTATTAACCATTGAGGGATGGGGACGCACTCAAGGATCGGGGTGTGACAGCTTTCACCTGCTAACACGTCATACACTTGGCGACATGCTTGACGATATCCATTTTCATACCAGTCCACCAAAAGTGTTGATGCAGATTCTGATACATCTTCGTATTGCTTGGATGAATACTGTAATCGCTACGATAAGCTTCTAACAAGATCTCTTCTTTAAGCTCTGCATCATTAGGTACACATAATTGTCCACGAACCTTTAGTGTTCCGTCATTAGAAATTTGAAAGTCGGGTTTTCTCTTTTCGGTATCTTCTTGCAAAATCTTTTGGATTTCTAGGTTTGTCAACTATAGCGTCTTGATTCTTATATGCACTTCCGGTTCAATTCTAAGGGTGGCCATAAGATTTGAAAGGTGGCCTACCTCAGATTTGAAAACCGAATCTCTGGCTCTCTTGAATAAAATCCACTCCTTAATCACCATATGCACAATTAAAGACTTCCGACTCATCGCATTTGCGACCTTGTTAGCTTTTCCAAGATGATATAGGATGTCGCAATCATAATCTTTCAGAAGTTCCATCCAACGACGCTGTCTCATATTCAACTCCTTCTGAGTTTTGAGACTCTGATGATTTGTAAAGATATAAAATCTTTCTTCACATAGTAATGTCTCCAAATCTTCAGAGCAAAGATAATCGCTGCGAGTTCTAAGTCATGCGTTGGGTAATTCAACTCATGAGGTCTCAACTAACGGGACGCATATGCAACGACTCTGTCATGCTGCATTAACACATAACTCAGTCCTTTAAACGACGCATCACTATAGATCTCGTATTCTCCAGGACCGGATGGTATTGTTAGCACGGGTGCGGTAGTCAGCTTTTGCTTAAACTCTTGGAAACTACACTCGCACTTATCCGTCCATACAAACTTCTCTTCCTTCTTCGACAATCTAGTCATCGGCATGGCTATTGCTGAGAATCCTTCCACAAATCATCTATAATAACTTGCCAAACCTAAGAAACTTCTGATCTTTGTCATGGTCGTCAGTCTTGGCCAATTGATCACGACTTCAATCTTGGTTGGGCCCACGGAGATTCCTTCGCCCGAAATCATGTGACCTAGGAATGCCACACAAGTTAACAAAAACTCGCACTTACTGAATTTAGCGTATAGTTCATGACTTCACAAAGTCTGAAGCACTATCCTTAAGTGCCTTTTGTGCTCCTCAGGACTTTTAGAGTACACCAGTATGTCGTCAATGAATACGATCACAAACTGATCTAGATACTCCTTAAATACACGGTTCATCAGATCTATGAAAGTAGTTGGGGCGTTTGTCAATCCAAACGGCATTGGAGCGAACTCATAATGACCGTAATGCGTACGAAACACAGTTTTCAGTATATCTTCATTTCTGATCCTCAACTGATGATATCTTATCCTAGGTCAATCTTTGAAAGTATCGACGCTCCCTGCAATTGGTCAAACAAATCGTTGATTCTCGGCAGCGGGTACTTGTTCTTGATCATCACCTGATTGAGTTGCCGATAATCGATGCAAAGGCGCAATGGACCATCTTTATTCTTCACGAACAGAGCTAGTGCTCCCCAAGGTGATGCATTGGGACGTATGAATCATTTATCCAACAACTCATGCATTTGCACTTTCAGTTCTTTCAGCTTTGACAACGCCATGTAGTATGGAGCCTTAGAGATTGTCTCCGTCCCGAGGGCTAACTTGATTACAAACTCGATCTCCCTTTCTGGGGGCAGACTAGGTAATTCCTTCGGAAACATATTTGTAAACTCTTGTACCATTGCAATGTTCTCGATCTTCTACTCCTTGATTGTCGTATCCACGATAGTTGCTAAGTAACCTTGGCAACCCCCGTCTAATAGACGGGTTGCCTCAAGCGACGAGATTAAGGTGATCGAGGGTCCTCCTCGACTCCCAATAAATTCGAAACTCTCACTCGCTAACGGGTTAAACTGAATCGCTTTACGATAGTAGTCAACAGTAGCTCGTTGCTTGGTGAGCCAGTCTATGCCAATTATCACATCAAAATCATACAGCTAGAATAGCCTACTGTAGACAACACCTTATCCTTTAACGGTGTAGATATACTAACCACTGACTTCAACAATTCAAACTCAACCTTACCAACTTAACAAACTGCTCAGCTATAAATGAATAAGTAGCGCTAGGGTCAAATAAAGCATAAACAGCATGATCGTTTAGCGAAACTGTACTTATGACCACATGAGGTGAGTCCTTAGCCTGTCCTATTGTGATAGTGTACACCTTTCCTTGAGCTGGAGGCCGGTTCAAACCACCATGCGATGCATTTTGGGGCGCATACCCTCTATTTTGACCCATTGGTGGCAACGGCAACTAGTGTGGTCCCATCGGCTTTCTAGGATAGTTTCTAGCTAGGTGACTCTGCTGGCCACACTCATAACAAGCACCGTCTTAAAATGGTACAGGGCCGATCCATGTCGCCTTCCGCAGAAGCGACACACGCCATTCTGACTCGGTGCTAACTTTCCTACCCCACCCTTCCTATTGGGTGAACGGGATACCTTCCTCCAATCATTAGTTTCTTCCCAAACTAATTTCCATCCCTATTCGAATTGAACCTTGACTCAGTCATGACGGCTTTTTCATTCAAATTCCTCTCTATCTGAGCCCACTTATAAAGTCGTTGTAGTCTTTCAGATTGAACGATATTGGTGGATTCTTCAGCTCCGGTCTGAGGCCATTCCTGAACCTTCTAACTCTATCCTCTAGATCTTCTACCAGACTCATTGCATACTGCAACAACTTAGCAAACTTGGCCTCGTACTGGTTTACAAACATTAGACCCTGACGAAGGTGTTGGAATTCCTCCATCTTTTGTTCCCTTGCACAATTAGAGAAGTATTTGCCATTAAAGGCTCCAAGGAAGGTGTTCCACACTGGAATGACGCCTTCTGGGAATACCTTGCCTTTGGTGGCCCTTCACTAGGTACTTGCATTGCCCTGCAATTGATATACTGCAAGGACAACCTTCTCTTCCTCGGTGTACCTTAGCAATGCAAAGGCCTTCTCCAAGTCTTGGACCCGGAGTGTTGCAGCTTCAGGGTCCCTTACACTTGTGAACCTTTGCGGGTTTAACTTTAGGAACTGCTCTACAAGCTTATGCATTGGTCTCTTAGTAATTATGTTCCCAGGTGCGGCAACGGCAGCGGCAGCAGTGGCAGCATCAACAGCGGTGTTAACGGTAGCAGTGGCGGTGGCAGTAGTGGCGGCTGTAATAGTGGCGGCGGTAGCTTGATTATGGGTTTGTTGCCCTACCACATTCCCCAGCGTCTCTAGCGCCTACATGATCCCCTCAATTCTAAGATCGTTAGGTGTTGCTACACTAGTACCGACCTACAACGGCGCTAATTCGCTTGTGCTGGCCTGAGCCGGCGCTCTCTCTCGGGCACTGACCCTTGTCAGCGTCCTACCTCGAGTAACATATCCTATCAACCTCTTCCTAAGAGTCCTCTGCTCCTGACCACTCATATTGCGAGATCCTCACAACACCTATTTTCCAATTCCACATAGAATTAGAAACTGAGGGATCCCACAAAACAATTTACCAATCAGCTATTGATTACATGCATTAGCATAAGAAAAAAAGGGCTTTTCTACTAACTATCCCAAGACCCATGGCACTTTATCACTCAAAACACTAACCGGCTTTGATACCACTTCGAGCGGAGATGTCACGCCCCAATTCTCGAGCACGCACAAATCCCTCGGTGGTCGACTAAATTGCGACGTTCCCAGGATGCTATATTAACGCATTGAAATTGATTCATGCATACGCGGAAGCGAAATAAACAGTCCCCAGACAAGAACCAACTTGGGATAGAAAAGCAGGACGACTATATAAAACAAACCACACCTTTATAAACATACTAGTTTATACAATGAGGCCAAAAATCAAAAGAACGGCTAGGCTAATCCTACCCTGGACCCTATCTACTTGGGATTTGAGTCCACCACGACACTGTTTGAGATGTCGAGGTTTAGAGGGTCAGCTACCTCCTCTACAGGCTCCTCGCCCTCAAGTAACTCGTTCAACTTGATATCGGCTATGACATCGGCATCGAACACAGGGTCAAAATACGCATAGAGATAATCTAACCACACATCATACAAGACTCACCTCGCCTCAATTCTTTCTTGCATGTCAGTATAGTTCATATAACAAATATATACAGTAATAACACTCAACAATTAGAATGCCTCACTTCATAATTCAATAAATCATAGGCGTCTTGATTATAAGGCCAAATCATTATGACTCGTCCCATTTCGTGCCACACAATTTGTCTCATAATCAGGCGCGATTATCTCACTCAACATGCATTCCAATTAATTATTGCCCCATGGGCACGGCCTACTCGACGTTCGGCGGTCTTCCGGCATAACCGGGGATCGTCCCATCCCTTGAGCATGGCAATGTCTACCTCTAGACGGCATTCCCGAATAAGCATCGGTTCAGCCTTTATCGCGATCCGGCATCTGTTGTGGGCATTCCATATAGGAGTAAGGTCCACCCAACGCATATCAAGGTCGGGTTCTCATAATCATCACAAGACCATCCAATCCCGGTCAATGACATTATGCTTTGCACTTAAATGCCTCAATTAAGATAATATACTTGGCCTATTTTCTTTATATTATAGATATTCGGTAAAATAATTGTGTGTGCGTACACGATCAGATCGAACCATAAAAAGTGATATCATTCCTTTTAAAAATTTCACTATTTGATATAGTACTTAAAAACATTTTTGGTGTAAAAAATCGACACCCGATATTTTCCAATTAATTACCAAAATTTCATAATTTTGAAATAATAACTGAAAATCAACAATCATCACTTAATTGCACAATCTAGCGAGTCAATTGCAAAATTAATTACACCATATGACCATCCGCACGAAATTTTGACAATTGGCTATCGCGGTATAATTTCCGGAAAATATTAAATAATTAAATAAATTATAAAAATAATTAAAAAATGCAAAAATAATTAGATAAATGCCTAATTAAGCTAAATACACTAATCTAACCACCTAATTAAATTTAAATGAATAATGCATTAAGCTAAATAATTCACACAATCTAATTAACCCATAACTAAACTAATCTAACCACTTGATTAGTCTAATTAACTAACTAAATCACTAATCAAATTAACTAATCCACCTAAACCAATCTTAGTCTAAATTAATCCTCCTCTAAGCATAATTAACCCCCTAAGCAACTTAAGCAAGTAAACTCATTGGATTTGCGAGCCGATGAGTTCACGACAACGGCAACGCGGAGGCGAGCGAGACTCTAGTCTAAAGCAATGCCAAAGGAGGTTGGGAAAGGATTGGAAATGGGCCATGAAGCTTTTAGCCCAAAGCTGAGGGTCGGTTCTGTTTTGGGCTAAATCGAAGAGGACTAAGGGCTCCAACCAGCAGTGGGATGGGTTGGAGTGGAGCACCGAGCTGGAAGAAGCGGCTGGCGGCTTGGGTGGCGACGGCGATTAGGGGCTTCAGGATGCCGGACTGGCGTGTGAGCGATAAGCGTGGGATGGTTGTGATGGCTCGGGCAGTTCGATGCCAACACGGGCGGCGTGAGGCAGTCCGGCGGTCTCGGCAAGTTGGCTCGGCTTGCAAGGGGTGCTAGCTGGTATTTCTGGTTCTTGGTTGGATTTTGGGCTCCAAAACAGCAACAATGAAGCACCAAGGGAGCAAGAAGGAAGAAGAAGAGCTGATGTTGGCTTAAGGGGGACAAATGGCCACCAAAGTCTTCCAAAAAAATCTCAAACACTCAAGTGTAGGCCCCCATGATCCATAGCTAAGCCAGTTGCCTTATCCCCTCCAAATCTTCCTCAAAAAGCCAAGATGGTGTTGAAATGTTGCAGCCCCCCCATGACTACGAATTTCATGGAATTCCCGTCTAATTTTAATTCAATTCACTTCCAATTGGCTTCAATCCAATGGCCAAAATGTCATGGAGGAAGTCCACACTCAATTCCACAAAAATTCCTCACCAATTGCTCCAACTTGATGGCAAAAAATTTACACAAAAAGGGCCCTTTGAATTTTCCGGTCCAAAATAACCCAATTTTGATTTTTCGCCGAAAATCCGGGCTTGTTGAAAATTCTTCGAAGGATGAGTCGACATTCCTAAAATAAATTGTGACATGATAGAACTTTCAATTTCTGAAATTAGGTTCAATTTCGTGGTTAATTTCAATTGGACGCGCTTTTAGCGTGACCTAACCTACCGGGTAGCTTTATGAATTTTTAGCACAATTGACCCGTGATCGATTATTTTCAATCCACATTGTACATCTTCGACTCATTGGTGACTCTCAATTATTGTAAAAATCTTAAGATTTCAAATACGAGCACAGGGTACAGAATCGAGAGAAAAATCGGTTTAGTGTCGTTCGATAAGAATTTTGCAATCGGGTGGAATCACTCGCCATTTAATTACATGCCTCTGTCGAATCAACCTATCTTCGATCTCTAATCGATTTTTAACGGTGCCGTAATGACCCTTGTAGGTTAACATGGTCGAGTAGTCGGTCTCTGATCGAATTCTCAAATCAATCGCATTTATATTCCTTAACGGCTTCACCTGATAGATTAATTGTTTCTTGAGTGATCAGCTTAGAGAAAAAGGTTATAGGTGCGTTGATGAAAATCCATTTCATTAAATCGAAAACAGACTCGAAAATCAGGCTGTCACACAAAGAGTGTTTGGTAAAGTGTAATTCTAAAATGTATTGAGAAGTAATTTTGATTTAAACGTTTTAAAAATAAATATGACTTTTTCTATTCTTTAATTTTTAAAAAAGAATAATCCTCAAATCTCATCGGTTAGCTGAGCCCCGTTGACGAGCCAAGTCTAGCATTAGCCAACCTTGCTTGAGGTTGCCAATCACCATTAGGCCTCGTCGACGGTTTGACTTGGTTTCACTGGCAACATCAAGATGAAGGCATTTTCCAAAATGAAATCCGCTTTAACATGGCAATACTTTTGTTAAACTTCCAAACATAATTACAATAACAAAAATTCCAGATAATAATCAAACTACCAAAAGCCCCAAATCACAATAAAAAAATCTGATCCCAAACTTTGACATCAATTGTTGAAATATAATACGTGGTAATAACATGATTTTACCATTTACATCAATGTGAAATCACTAGAAAAATAAATGAGAAATAATACGGACGGCAGAGATTTACGTGATTTGGTTTTAGTATCAGTTCTAAATCCATAGGAAGAGTTAGTAACAAACAATCTACTATAATAGGAGAATCGGAGTTTATAATCATTTACACACTCGAGTGTTTTCCATATTTAGAGTAAACCTAAATTCAAAGTATTTATAGATAAACAATATAAATTAGATGTAAACTCATTGCACAAATCGCTACTTGTTCAAACCCAAGCAATACTCTTCTCGTACGACTGAAAATCAAGA
The DNA here is from genome assembly GCA_014182575.1 of Eucalyptus decipiens. Classification (NCBI taxonomy): domain Eukaryota; kingdom Viridiplantae; phylum Streptophyta; class Magnoliopsida; order Myrtales; family Myrtaceae; genus Eucalyptus; species Eucalyptus decipiens. Next base: position 43,415,080 of record CM024619.1, on the reverse strand, counting down.
ATGCGCGGCGTTTTTGAATTTTTCCCTTCTTCGTATAGTGATTTGCTTCTCGTCAGCTTCTGCCTTTATGCATCTCTTCTTGGCTTCAGCAATTCCTCATAGGTTTCCTGGCTATATATAAAGAGAGGGACCCATGGAAGGATAACTTCTTCCCTTGAAAACGGACCTCTCTATCCCTAAAAGTTAAATAGAGATAACAAAATATGTGAGCCATTTTTTGTCTTGTAGTGGCGGGTGATATCTTCCTTGCTTTCGCATGTACTGTCATAATAAGTTGAAGAAAGAAAAGCTTCTTGGTCCAATTTTTAATCTGCTTGGGAAAATCTTTCTCAACAAATTCGATTTAACAAATAGTTATTCAAATTCAAACTTGATACATTAATTTAACATGAACCATGTTAATCACCTTACACAAGATAATGCCATAACAAGCTTATTATTCATCCACACAACAGTGATAGAGCTTGCAATGTAACATTAAATTTAGGTATGAAAAGAAGTCGGCTTGTAGTCGATTATGGTTGTCTTCTCTAGATGGGGCCCGATCCGCTCATGGAATTCGAGGTGAGCAGGATAAACCACGTACGCTGCTGCTCCCTCAGCGTCCTCAAACGTTAGCTCGAAGACGTGCGTGAAGCCTTCATGCAAGTTCTCAATGCTCGCATCCTTTCCCCTAGTTTCACATGGGTAAAACCAAGATCAGACATCTAAACAAACTGCTGAGGAACATTCCATGACAGATGCACCAAGACACGAGGGGAAAAGGGCACAAGAGAAGGGAAAGAAAAATGTAGAGATTAGGCAGGGAGGGAAGGATACATGTGCCAAGTTTTCAAGGATTCGACGAGGTTGACGAGATTGGAGTAATCCTTGATGAGTTGCTTGATGTGGTCAGGTGCGGTTTCGGCTTAGAACTTGAATAGCAACACACGCCTCACGAATCCCTTCACTTCCTCCATTGTTTTTTCTTTTGGTTGGGACGCTTCCTCCATTGTTATTTCCAACTTTGGAGTTCAAAGCATTGTCCACACTCCACTATCCACACTATCCCTTTATTTATAGTCGTTTTGGCAGTTACACAAAACTCACCCGAACTTTGAGGGTTATACATGTTTAACCTTTTATTTTTCAATGGTTATACATTAGCCTGAAACATTCATTGAGTTGTAGCCGTTAGTCCTCCATTATATTTTCTTAGCATGTGCAATTCACATGACTTTTAGAAGGCAAAAGTGTATTTGCATCTCATTGTTTTTTAAGGAAAGCTCTCTTTTACCCTTAATTATTATTAAAAAAAAAACAAAGAGAATTATATCAATTTACACACACACATTTACATATATATATATATCAGAAAAAATGAATATATTAATAGAAGAAAAAGAAACACCCTTTTTCATTTCAACCGACAAAAACACCTTTATTCCATTAATACTCAATTAAGTAATAAATAAGATTATGGAAATTCACATACTTTTCATTAAAACTAAGTTTGGAAATTACCCCCAAACGTTTTTCTTTGAAGAGAATTGTTGCAATCGTATTCTCAATTCTAATCATACTAACAAAAGTTTGCTACTTGAAAGTTAATTAATGAAAAATGAGTTTGAGAACATCATTTCCTTGTATAATTTTTTAGATATTTCTATTGATTAATCATTTTCGACATTGATTAACCATTTAAATATACATGATGAATAACCAATTTTTGTAATTTGCCCTTTTTATTTTTGATCTCCTTCCCTTTTTATTTAACTTTTGTTTATTCTTTTTCAGGAAAACTCCAGATAAAACCCGAAGTGTCCTCATTTTCTCAAATAAGGGTTTGAGTGGATTTTGTTTCAAATAAGAGACTAAAGTTCCCGTATCAATCTCAAAGAAGGGCATAAGGTGGTTATGGCCATTTCAAATAAGGGCCCAGCCTTGTCGGCTTACCGATTGGATAAAAATTCCAGTCGATCAGCGTATTTCCGTCCAAATACAAATTATATTATAAATTAAAAAATTAAAAAAAGAAGAAAAAAGAGAGTAAACATAGGCGGGAGGGATGGCCGCCATCCCATCTTGATGTAGTCAATAAGCCAAACTTTGTACTTTGCAATTATTCTTATCTTGATAATGTTGGAAATTATATCCAGAGAAAGCACACTGTTTGTTGAAATCAGAACATGAAAGTAGAGAAGACGATAACAGCTATATAATATTCTTCTTTTTATGTAAACTTACAACTCTTGAAGAAGAAGAAAATAAGATATAACATAAAATTGGAGGTGAGGTACGGATAACCGAATCTCCTTAAGGCGATTAGTTCCTGCCAATAGTGCTCTGCAGATTCACGAACTATGTCTCCCAAGATACAACATCTCGAACTTGTTTGGATTAGCAATATGCAAACAAGACTCAGTCGAACCGTTCAATTGAACCAGCACACCCAGAAAAATCAGAAGAGTAGAAAAGTGCATCAGAGCCTTTTTGGAATCGAGTCGGAAAAACCAAAAACCAACACTCACATGAAGCTCTATGCTCATATCTATTTATAGAGAATTTTAGTTCATGTACTAAAAAGATACATGAATTAAATAGACGCGTGTATCCATGAGATTCATGAATAAAGAGATACGTGAATCCAAGAGATTCATTCAGGTATCCAAAGATATATGAATTCAAGAGATTTATGAACTCAATAAATACATGAACTAAAAGATACATGAATCTAGGAAATTCATGAATTTAATAGATACGTGAACATAAAACTATAGGAAATTCATGAATCCAAAAAGAGATACGTGAACAGAAAAAACGTATCTTAATTTATTAGCTTTCGTTGATCCATTAACCATAATTATAACCATAATTACAACAGATAAATCTTAATGTATTGAGCTAATAATAAAACTGTCTATCCTCATATAAGAAGTGATTTATTAAAAATGTGTTGTTTTTCTTTGTTTAAATTGTGTTCATGTAATTGTTCACGAAGCCCTTGATATAGATAGTACTAAAGTGCAAATTGACTCATAATCATATTGAGCATGGTGTTTGTCATATTCAAAGCCAGTTATAAATGCTAGTGGAGGAATATCTATTATAAAACATACGATATGATCGTGAAAAATGAACAAATCTATTGTAAAGTTTATGACGAAGCATTATAAGTGGTTAAAATTAGGTAAGGCGAGCTATCCAAAGTGTCATAAAAGTTATAATGTAACTTCCTTATTTGCAAAAAGTGAGAAGAGTAATATATCGACAAAAATAAGAGAATTGTAGTCGTAATTGAAGTTGAAGTTCTTATGCCGTAGGCTTCCCATTACATCAATCATCTTTTACCTCGTTAATTATTAAGGCTGTATACATGACAAGAAAATCACCACAAGAGAAAATAAATATTACCGATTGCATACTTTCGAATTCCAAATAAAAAGGAAAAAAGGAAAATTCTAACCGATAACTCTAAAAAGTCACGCTAGCATATACTAATTAGATTTTTCCCTGAACGGTAATGATATAATATTTTCTCATTTTCATATTGAAAAAGAGAATTATCTCATGCTTCCAATAAGATCACCTCAATGAAATGCAATTCAGCTCCCCATTTTGTGTTAAGAAAACAGTTTGTTGAAATATTAAATGTATCTTTTAGTGTTTTCTCAAAATGACAGTTATTTTGTGTTAGGTGAAAAGGTGGATAGTGTGGAATTGAGTAGAGAGTATAAAAAATCATTTGCAAATTTTTGGAGAAGCAGCATTCACCAATTTACTATTCAAACCCTTTTCATCTTATTATAAATAGGTATAGATGATGTATTGAGTTAGGACCGCATCTCATGTGTCTAATAAATAATTTCAATAATATGAGACTAGGTTCCTATTGGCTAGGTCATCCCCTTTTAGGTTAAATTATTGGATAGATCTTTTCAATAATCAAAGCATATTAGGTCAAGCTAAGTATTTTGAGACCATGCTAGGATATGCTAGGTTTTCCTCTTTTTACTCTATAGATCTTTTCAACGCTTAAAGCAGATTAGACTCTTCGGCATGTCCTTATTAAGCACCGATACTCTCTAAGAGTCTTTATATTGTGTTGGACATGTTGACACGTGTCCAATACTCTCGGACACTCTTGGACAGTCTTTACCACTCAGTCAATATGTGTTGGAAAATCCAATATCTAGTTAACTTTTTCGACACTCTCCGACAATCAAGTTGGAATTCTGAATGCGATTTTCTGACACGTGATTCCGACATAAAAGATCAATTTTAAAAATATTCAATAAATATTGGGTCAATATATATATATATAAAATAATAGAAACAATAAATGGAGAAAGAGGAAAAATGTAATCTTTTATTCTCTTTTGATTTTCACTTTACGTGACATACAATTTACCCCCAAGTTTTGCCCATAACACGTGCGAGGTTTACCTGCATGGGCTTTGCCACGACGAGAAAGCTTGCTGCCGTTCAGGTAAAATAGCAGGTGAAGAAGGGGTTGTGGCTCATTTATGCAATTTGGGTGTGCCGTCTCTTTCGTCCAGCTATCCCCCATTTGCCCATTGAATTACCTTTGATCCATTACGTAATCACGTGATGGGGTTTTGCATGGTTTTCGCTCTCTCTCGCTAAACCTCAACGTGATCAAGGGCACAAACGCCGGGATTAAAGAATTGTGAGGGAATTTACCTTCTTTTTTCCGCAATGTAGTTGGCTTAACACTTGGAAAGTTAGCTTTTAGTCTTTTCTAATCCAAGGCGGATCCAAGGAGGAGCTTCGAGTGCTTCCACTTTGATTAGAGTTGGCAAATGAGTGGGTGTCTCTCTCTTGTTTAGATTTCACTGACCCCGGTCTAAGCATGATAGAGGTCGCTGTACCCCCACCTTCACCTAACAAGAGCCACTGCACCGGACCCTTGAAGATGGTTGGGTTCTCTCTCTCTCTTCCGATAGTGTTCATTGATATGACGCTGTATTTTTGTTGCCATATCGGCACTACTTATTTGTTCCGTGCTCCATCAACAATCCCATGTCAACAATTTGACTGGATTACTATAGAGATCGGCAGAAGAAATGCGTTCACAGAAATTGAAAGAGTAATAGGACTTGATCGTATAATTAAAGACTTGAAAAGGATCTCATCGTGCAAACGGTGAAATTCAAGGAAACCAAAACTGTCCTCGACCCAACCCGAATCTTATTGATTTTTTTTTTTCTGTAAAAATGATTCATTTAGCTTTACTCTAAGAGGGTCCAACATTCCTTCAAAACAAAAAAGGATGTTCAAAATTCGCGTGGAACGTTGACCGATATCATCACCCCGTAAGTTGCCTTCTCTTGCACGACAACATAAGGAAGCGTAATTACCAAGCGTTAGCGGGACTCGCTTTTCTAGTTCACTCTTCTGATCACATCTGGGACAGAGGAAAAAAAACTTGGAATAAGAAACAAATGCAAGAGAAGAAAAAGAAAAGACAATTATCTAGGTATTCTATGAGAAAGATGAAGAACATGAACAATATCAAGTGATCTACTCTGAAGAACATCTGTATTCTAGTATAGTGATTGTATCATTGTAACTCAGTACATTCGAAACAGAAATGAAATACAATTCCTCTGTTCTATCTTCTAAGATCAACCTTACTTGATTTCTTCAGCACTTTGATCTTCAGCTGTCAATAATTCTTTGAGTCTTCCTCCTTCAATACAGAGATCGATCAGTATCTGTTGATGATCCTGATTCTCCTTTCTCTGTTCTCTTTTCCTCTCTCTCTTTCAGTTTTCTTTCTCTATCTTTTCGTATGTAAAGCTAGACGAGTATTTATATCTACAAACTTAACATAACTCGGTTTTGGTTACTAGTAAAAACCAAATACAGCAACTACTTAACAGAAAGACCTAACAGACTACACTTATGACTTAGTGATCCAAGTCATTTATTATCTTAGCACCTCATTCATTGATGTTGATCCAGGCTGGTCTTCCTTGTAAGATCTTTGCCGTTGATTACGGCTAATGACTTGGCGATCCAAGTTACTTGCTGTATCATCAAGTCCTCTGTTTTTGCTGTATTTCCAAGTCCCCTGTTTTCGTTTCTCCAACACGTGCTGCGTCCATTCTTCTACAGCATTTTCTTTATACTTAACACCCCCCCGCAAATTGGGAAAGGGGATTGTTCCCATTCCCAATTTGGTGCGAAGATATATATGTGCTGAGTGGGAGAGTGACTTAGTGAATATATCAGCTACTTGAAGATGGCTTGGAACATATTGGATAGAAATCGAACCAGAGGACACCTTTTCACGAACAAAATGGAAGTCAACTTCTATGTGCTTTGTTCGCGCATGCAGGATAGGATTGGCTGTGAGGGAAATAGCTGATTTATTGTCACAAAACAATGATGTAGCTTGTGCAAGAGGAATGCCAATATCACGTAGAACAAAGCCAATCCAGGTTAATTCAGCTGTTGTAGATGCTAAAGCCCGATACTCTGCTTCTGTGGAAGACTTTGAAACAGTAGATTGCTTCTTAGCTGACCAGGAGATCAAATTAGAGCCTAAGAAAGTGCAGAATCTTGTAGTAGATCGTCGAGTAGTAGGACAACCTGCCCAATCAGCATCTAAAAAACCACAGAGATTTGTTAAACTGTTAAAATGAAGATAATAACCGAGATGAACAGTTCCTTTGACATATCGTAAAACTCGTTTTAATTGATGAAAATCTGCCATTGTGGGATGTTGCATCTTCTGACAGAGGAGATTTGTGGCAAATGCTAGATCTGGTCAAGTGATAGTTAAGTATTGAAGACCACCGACCAAGCTTCTATATTCAATAGGATCTAGTAGAGGAACTTCAGCATTGGCCAAAGCAATGGACCGCAGTGGCAAAGGTGTGGAAATTGGCTTGCAATCTGTCATATGTGCCCGTTTGAGTAGGTCAACATCATATTTTGTTTGACATAAGAACAGGGTTTGTAAAGTACGTTTAACTTCAATGCCTAAGAAGTAGTGAAGATCTCCAAGGTCTTTCATATGAAAATGAAGACTAAGATTCTGGATTAATGCAGTTAAGAGCTGAGGAGAGCTTCCTGTTAGTATGATATCATCAACATAAAGGAGCAATAACACTGTATGCGATTCAGTATGGAGCACAAACAAAGATGGATCGGCTGTACTACAGAAAAAACCAAATTCAAGAAGGAAGTTGCTAAATTTGTCAAACCAGGCTCTTGGTGCTTGTCGAAGTCCATATAATGACTTATGAAGAAGGCAGACATGGCTTGATTTTTGAGGATGAATGAAGCCAGGTGGCTGTTCCATAAAGACAGTTTCATTCAAGTCTCCATGAAGAAAGGCATTCTTCACATCAAGTTGGTGGATTGTCCATTGTCTTGTGAGAGCTACAGAGAGTATGATGCGAACTATGGCATGTTTCACAACAGGACTAAATGTCTCATTAAAGTCAAGTCCCGCCTCCCGATGGAATCCTTTGGCTACGGGGACGAGCCTTGAGTCTTTCTAGACTACCATCAGATGCGAGCTTGGTCTTAAAGACCCACTTACAGCCTACAACATTCATCTGGGCTGTTCTTGGAACCAATGTCCAGGTATGATTATCATATAAAGCATTCATCTCTTCTTGCATTGCATTGTGCCAACCCTTATCAGCTAATGCTGACTTGATGGATCTTGGTTCCATAGGAACTTGATATTAAGCCAAGCACACATATTTTGGATTTGGCTTAATAATACCTGATTTGAGTCGGGTCTGCATAGGATGATCACCAAAATTTCTTTGAGAAGAAGATAGATCAAGAGTATGATGTTCTAGATCGATCTGTTATTTGATGACGAGTACTTGAGGAAGATGCAGAACTCTGACCAGATATGTTGGTGATAGCATCATTCTGCCTTGGTGTTAATGAAGTATCTTGAAGCTGCATTAATGCTGATGAAGTATGTTGGTGTATCTGTTCTCTGTCATATCTATCCATATCAGGATGATATTGACTTCCTCTTATTGACTGATGAGAAACATTGTTGTTTGTTGTGTCAGTGCTTGAGGATTCAAGTAATTTTACTCCTTCTATCCATTGTCTATACAAAGGAGTATATTGACCATACTCATTGATCACAGTTTTGGTGAAAGGAAACAATGCTTCATCGAAGATCACATGTCTACTGATATATATACGATTATCAGTAGGTACAAGACACCTATAGCCTTTATGCAAGTCACTATACCCAGAAAAACACATGTAAGGGATCTAGGATCGAACTTATGTCTTGAATATGATCTTAAGCATGGATAACAGGCATAGCCAAACACCCTCAAATGATCATATTGTGGCTGAGTGTTATGAATCTTACTATAAGGTGTATCCATTTTTAATTTTGGTGTTGGAAGTCTGTTTACAATGTAATTTGCTATAACAAAAGCATCCACCCAAAACTTCAGTGGGACCTTGGAGTGATATAGCATAGCCAATCCCAATTCGACAATGTGTCTATGTTTCCTTTCTGAAACTCCATTCTGTTAAGGAGTGTGAGGACAAGACAGATGTTGTTTTATTCCACAGTCTTGCAGATGTTTTTGAAATTTCTTACTCACAAACTCTCCACCTCCATCACTTTGGAAAATTTTGATCTTGTGATTGAATTGTCTTTCAACTAATGTCTGGAATCGAACAAAGATATCAAAGAACTCAGATTTCAACTTCATTGGATATAACCAACTATATCGTGAGAAACTGTCAACAAAGATCACATAGTATCTAAACTTTTGAAATGAATCAACCGGTGAAGGCCCCCAAATATCACAAAGTGGACCTTTTCTAATGACAAAGTTGATATAGAGTCTGACAAAGGAAACGATAGAGCTGTACTCTTTGCTATTTGACAGCTGCTACAAATTTTTGAAGAGACTGAATTAATATGAATCAGTTTCTGATGATGTAGGTGATCTACTATTTGAGTGTTGGCATGAGCAAGTCTTTGGTGCCATATTTCTGCATTGACTGTTTTCTGTCTTTGAGTGAAAAATGCTGCTGCAGTCCGTGTATCAACTTGATAAAGACCCTTAGTCTTCCTTCCGAGCTGAATTGTCACCTTGGTATTGTTGTCCTTTACATAAACACCAAGTTTATCAAAGATAGTCATCAGTAAGTTTAGACACAGAAAGCAGGTTCTTCTTTATTTCTGGTACTATAAGAACATCATTAAGAGGTAATGTGTTTACTTCTGTTTTTAGGTAAGTGTTACCAATATGAGTAACAGGTAAACAAGATCCATTTCCAACCATCACAAAAGAGTATCGAGACCTTGATATTTAGAGAGAGTATGAAGAATACCGTGGTTCGCACCGATGTGAGCAAAGTAGCTCTATATCGGTACCATTCACTTCCTTTTGGATCTTCGATATGAACAGCTGTTAGAGCTGCTGAAATATCTTCTACTTGATAGGAATTGTCAAATCGATACCAGCAGTGGAGAGCATCATGACCAGGTCGTTTACATATTTGACATTCTAATCTAGCAGCTCCTGTGTCTTTCTCATCCTGCAGACATTTCCTTGAGTTTAACTAAAGAGGAGGATAAGATTTGTTGTTTTGATACCTTTGAGAATATGTGGCATAAGGTCGAAATCCTTGAGTAGTGAGAGAAGACATTCCTTTGTCTTAGATATTGATCTCCTTGTCCTTGAGTTGCTGCATCTTCTCCGTAATTTTGATTTCTCTCAACATAACCAAAACCTCGTCCTCTATTACCGGTAGCTCGCCTCGACCAAAGCTACGGCCACCTCTATAACTTCCTCCGAGCTAGAAAACCAGAAGTTTGTGTAATGTATTCTCCATCAACATTCTCTTTAGGATACATTTGAGACTTTCTTTGCCCGAAATAGGCCAAACTGGGATTGAACTGACTTTTGGAATAAGTCTTCATTCTTGATTCAAATCTCTCCAGTTGAGCTATAACTTCATCATAGTCGGGTTGAGGCTTCAAACAGTATATGGTAGTTTGAAGATTCTCATATTCGGACCCAATCCTTCCAAAGTATACCAAAGATTTTGGTTATTTCATCCTTTGGTTTACCAATAGCATTCAACTGATCACATATAGATTTGTATTCTCTGAGATAAGTAGAGAGAGTTTGATCAAGTTTCTGACAAGACTGTAATTTTCCTCTCAGTTCGAACTCCTTTGCTATTGATTTTTGTGTAAATCGCTTTAGAAGAGACTGCCACACTTCAAAGGATGTCTCTAAACCAATGATTAAACTCAAAATGTTCTCGTAACAGCCCCACTAATCCATGATGATATCAACTGATATGTTCTTGTCCAATCAACATAGTCAGGATTAACAAGTTCTGAGTCACATCTTTCATCATCATTTTGTAACATTCGTGGAGGAGAAACAACATCACCATTAACAAAGCCAAAGAGGTCTTGACTTTTCAGAAACCTTTGGATTTGAGCTTGCCACAGCAGAAAATTATCTTCGGCGAGCTTGATTGTGACAAAATTCAAAATGTTTACGTGAATTGGAAAAGGATATTTTGGTGTTTTTATTGCCATTGCCACAAACTTCCAGCTCAAAACAAGCTATCGGTCAATCAACCTACAGCTCTGATACCATGAGAAAGATGAAGAACATGAACAATATCAAGTGATCTACTCTGAAGAACATATGTATTCTAGTATAGTGATTGTATCATTGTAACTCAGTACATTCGAAACAGAAATGAAATACAATTCCTCTGTTCTATCTTCTAAGATCAACCTTACTTGATTTCTTCAGCACTTTGATCTTCAGCTGTCAATAATTCTTTGAGTCTTCCTCCTTCAATACGAGATCGATCGGCATCGTTGATGATCCTGATTCTCCTTTCTCTGTTCTCTTTTCCTCTCTCTCTTTCAGTTTTCTTTCTCTATCTTTTCGTATGTAAAGCCAGACGAGTATTTATATCTACAAACTTAACAGAACTCGGTTTCGGTTACTAGTAAAAACCAAATACAGCAACTACTTAACAGAAAGACCTAATAGACTACACTTATGACTTAGTGATCCAAGTCATTTATTATCTGAGCACCTCATTCATTGATGTTGATCCAGGCTGGTCTTCCTTGTAAGATCTTTGCCGTTGATTACGGCTAATGACTTGGCGATCCAAGTTACTTGCTGTATCATCAAGTCCTCTGTTTTTGCTGTATTTCCAAGTCCCCTGTTTTCGTTTTTCCAACACGTGCTGCGTCCATTCTTCTACAGCATTTTCTTTATACTTAACATTCTAAACCGTGGGTCGGCCAAAAGATAATATAGTGGGGGACCAGTATATCTTGGTAGCAACTTAGATCAAAATAATGTACACGGAAGAGTCCTTTTCCTTGTTAGGATCACCTTTGACATATAGAATGAATGCAGAGGATTCTTCAGTCTCCAGGCATACACCCAAATTCAGTGTGTCTTCACTACAACACATTTGCCTTACATTTTTGTTCTTATTTTGCTCCATTTGATAATTGTTGGGCCATGCCTGTTTCTTGAACTCAAGATTAGGAACAGCGCGCGAAATTTGACTGATGGGGATGGACGCATATATGTGAAAGAGATAACATTGACTATTCTATCATATTAGCAAGTCTAACTCAAAAATTTACATTAATAAGTAGAGGGAGATTACATGAATATAAAGAGTATATAAAACTCGTTGTATTGAGCAATGTGAAGTAATATTTAAACAGGTTACATAACCTGAAACTCTATGCATAGAAAAAAAAATAATTATCGAAACAAGCCAATCAATAACGCACTTGCTCATCCTAGAAAATCGTGGACTCATCTAATCTTGCTGGGTTACATCACCTCGAATCACAGAGAGGAAAAAATAGTCAAAGAGTTGCTCAGTAATCCACTTTATTCATCCTAAACTATGGGTTCACCTAGGGAAATAATTTAAAGAGTCGGTTCGTGACAGAGACCATTCATCCTAGGAAAAATGTGGGTTCACCTAGACTAGACATGTGCATGCATGGATGTGTACCACATTTAGCTTGCAGACCTATATATATACTTGGATTTTCTATATAGGCTTCGAAGATTCAAAGCCCTAGATACTATGGTGTACGTGGACCAATAATTGTTATTAAGCTCCAAATAATGTGGTAGCAAAACAACTGGTTCAGAAATTAACAGGTGTATGGATTGTACATCCACTTGCAAGCTGGCATATATGTAAATATGGAGATAATTGCCCCAAATAAGAAGAAGAGATAATGTAAGAGCTCAAGCACATGTATAGAGCATAAACAAGTGTGTTGAAACCCTTCAAAAGAGTCCCCATTTACTAATAGGAGAATGCGAGAGATCTTAAATTTTTCATATAGATATCTTCTCGATTTCCAAATCCATCTTTATGTGAAATTTGTTTATTTGAGGAGAATGAAATTAGGTCGGAACTGTGATAACCAAGTCACTTGATCCAATGATTGTCGACCCTTGCTAAGACATGAGGGCAATTAGATTTGATTTTTCTTTTGTCATTCGTCAAACTTTGTCACAGAAATACAAATGGGAGTAACAAAGAAATATGAAAGTTAAGGTAGGGCAACTCAATTTCAATGCGTTATTGCAGCAGAGTTTTGGAGTAGTATATGATCAAAAAGTGACGCAGAGAAAGTGATGCTTGGAAAGAATTCTAAAAGATGGTGTTTATTTTGAATAAAGAAGTGTGGATTACAATATCTTAGGTGCCTATTTATAAGGAGGTCACCATCTAGGAAATAACCAAATAACTGAAATCTAATAACAAAATTGAAAAGATATTGATAAACTAGAAAATCTGAAATCTAATTACAAATTAAGGAAAAGATATATTGTAACCCATTTGTAATCTTGAAGATCACATAATCCTCTTTGATTTGTGGGATCGCCAGCTCTTATGATACTCCATTGTTTCCAGAAAGGCATTTGCATATTATTCTACATCAGTCTCCTCCACTTCAGAAGAACTCGACCCCGAGTTATGATTAGGATAAAGAGGAGTATCTGGAGGATGATACTCAAATAGGTCCGCTACATTGAATGTCGGGGAGAGTTGAGGTCACCAGGAAGATCAACAACATAAGCATTGTCATTAATTTTCTTCACGATTCGACATGGACCAACTTTCTTGTGCTTCAGCTTGTTATATGTACCATTAGGAAAGCGTTCCTTGCGGAGGTAAACCATCACTTCATCACCCTCAGCAAATACCTTGAGGCGACAATGTTTATTTGCAGCAGCTTTGTAAACAGTAGTGGAAGCTTCTAGCTGTTGCTTCACACCCTCTTGTATCTCTTGTAATTTTGTTGCTAAGTTTTCAGCCGCAACACTATATCCTAGGACTTTGGGCAAAGGCACGAGATCCAATGTATGTTGTGGCGTTCGCTCGTAGATAACCTCAAACAGAGACTTGCCCGTGGAACGGTTGACAGTGTTGTTAAAAGCAAACTCAGCAGGAGCAAGATACCGGTCCCATTGCTTTGGCATGTCACTACAAAGACACCGAATAATGTCCGCCATAGTACGATTGACAACTTCAGTTTGCCCATCAGTTTGAGGATGAAAGGAGTTGCTATACTGCAAATCCGTCCTAAATAAATGCCATAGGGTCCTCCAAAAATGATTAAGGAATTTGGTATCACGATCAGAGGTGATAGTTTTTGGAACACCATGCAAACGAACTACTTCTTGAAAAAATAAACTCGCTACATGAGAAGAATCAAAAGTCTTCTTGCAAGGGATAAAGTGCGCCATCTTTGTAAACCTGTCCACTACCACAAAAATAGAATCCATACCTCGTTGGGTTCGTTGAAATGTCTATCCAAGGTCTAGAAGGAATAGGTAGAGGGGTGTAAAGTCCAGTGTTCTGAGAATGGCATTTCGCAGTCTGACAAATGTAGCACTTTTTCACAAATCGTCCAACGTCCCATTTCAATTGAGGCCAATAATACCGCTCCTCAACTAAGGCAACAGTTTTATCTCGCCCACAATGTCCTCCAAGGGAGCCACCATGCAGCTCTTGAATAAGTTGTTCTCGTAAAGAGCTTCGAGGAATGCACAACTTGTTGCCAAAGAATAAAAATTTGTCTTGAACGATCATGTCATCGTGAGCACCTGTTTCAGAACATTTTTCCCAAATTTCCTGAAAATCTTCATCATTAGCATAAAGAGCACAAAGGTGGTCAAAGCCCACAACGTCAGTGCGCATGGTGACGAGTGTTGCAGCACGACGGCTAAGTGCATCAGCGACTTTGTTCAAGTGGCCCGCCTTGTGTTGAAGCATGAAATTGAATTGCTCCAAAAAGGAGACCCAACGTCCATGCATTCGATTTAGATGTCTTTAGCTCTTAATATATTTGAGTGCCCGATGGTCAGTGTTAATCACGTTGATAAAGATAGGGCTACCAATGTTTGATAGCTCGTACTACAGCAAAGTAGTCCTGCTCATAAGTAGACCATTGCTTGCGAACATCATTAAGTTTCTCACTAAAATAAGCAATAAGCTTACCTTCATGGGAAAGAACAACACCAATTCCTACACTAGAAGCATCATAGTCTAGTTTGAATACCTTTTAAAAATTAGGGAGCATCAGTATTGGTGCCGTGGAAAGTTTTTCCTTGATGAGAGCAAAGCTAGCTTCTGCTTTGTCACCCCAATGAAATTTTCCTTTCTTCAAGCACTCGGTGATGGGAGCCATAATAAAACTGAAATTTCGAATAAAGCGTCGGTAGAATGTCGCAAGCTCGTGGAAGCTACGCGCCTCCCCAACGGTTTGGGGAGTCGGCCAGTTGTGGATGGCAGCTACCTTTTCTGCATCAACTCAAGGCCTTCTGCTCCGACAATATACCTCAAGAAGCGGAGTTGATCAGTCATGAAGCTACATTTCTTCAAATTAATGTACAATTGGTTCATCTGCAAGGCCAATAAGACGTCCCTTAGATGCTCCATATGATGTTCGTCATTTGGAATATATATGAGAATGTCATCAAAGTAGACCACCACAAATTTGCCAATAAGAACTTGAGTCATCAAACGCATGAAGGTGCTAGGCACGTTCGTGAGGCCAAACGGTATGACAAGCCATTCGTACAAACCTTCACTTGTTTTAAAGGTTGTTTTCCATTCATTGCTAGGGCAGATGCGCACTTGGTGATATTCGCTATGTAGATCAATCTTTGTAAAGACCTTTGATCCCACAAGCCAGTCGAGCATGTCATCCAAGCGAGGGATTAGGAATCGGTACTTGATAGTAATCCGATTAATTGCCCGGCTATCAACACACATACGCATGCTTCCGTCTTTCTTTGGAGTGAGTAGTGCGGGTACTGCACAAGGGCTCATGCTTTCGCGCAAGAAGCCTTTTCGAAGAAGTTCTCCTACTTGGTCTTGCAAAGTCTGGTTCTCCTTCGGATTCATCCGGCAGTGCGGCAAATTAGGGAGGCTCGCTCCTGGAAGAAAATCAATCTCATGTTGGATATCCCTTAAAGGTGGTAATCCAACAAGTAGATCCTCCGGAATAACATCGCTAAATGCCCTCAATAAGGGCTGAAGAGCCGCCAGAATTGGAATAATGGCTTCTTGATTGCCTTTTTTCAAATACATGCCCTCACGTTTACGGACATTTAGCATAATCCTTGCACTTTGCTTCTTTGGGGCATGGGGAGTGTTACTCATCGGCTTCAAAATAATCTTCGTCTTTTTGCACACAAAAGAATATGTGTTCTCACGAGCCCTGTGAGTGATATCAACATCGTATTGCCATGGTCACCCCAATAGGACATGGCATGCATTCATCTCCACTACATCACAAATTATGGTGTCCTTATAGGACTTTCCAATTGAAATAGGTAAATGACATACCTACGTCACCTTGAGTTCGGCCCCTTTACGATTCCATCCAATTGTATAAGGGGAGGGATGTAATTCTGTCTTTAGTTGTAGATGGTCCACCAAAGCCTTGGACACTATGTTCTCACAGCTTCCGCTGTCGATGATGACATCGCAACCTTTGCCGTTGACGGTACGACGGGCATGAAAAAGACTATTCCGCTACGTGTCTTCTCTTCGTGGAGCGAGCAATAGTCTCCTAACAACGCAATTGACATGCTCGCCCTCCTCATCCTCCACTTCTTCCTCATCAATCTAGTCATCTTCATATATGTCATCGTCGTGCTCGACAACATTGGCCATCTTCCGCCATGGACAATCACTCGAACGATGTCCCAATTAGTTACACTTGTAGCATTTGATTGGTGGTGGCTTAGAGTACGGGTTATGGGCATTCTGATTGGCGTTACGATTGTTTGCAATGACTAGTTCCTTGCGCACCCCAGTATTACTTCCTGGAGTTCGGTTCATAGTGTTGGTTGCTGATTGAAGGATTCTGAAACATCTAGTTGCTTCCCTTTTCCAAATGATCCTCGAGCGGAATAATTGTTAGCCCGATTAATGGGGCTAGTTCTCTCTAATTGCATCTCAACCTTTCGGGCCATCTCTTGAGCATCCTCAACAGGGAACAAACAATGTAGTGAAACACGATCTTGAATATTAAGTCGCAAACCATTAATGTACGTGGCAGTTTGTTGTGCCTTAGACTCAGCCAGATTGTTATGAGCAGAAAGGCGGAGAAACTCCTCTGTGTAAGCTTGGAATGAACGGCTTAACTGCTTACAATTCTGAAATTGTTGAAATAATTGTTCATAATCGGTTGGGAGGAACCGAACCTTCAACATTTCCTTCATCCGATTCCATGTTCGGATGGGAGCTTTTTCATGTCGACGTCGAGTCAGTTGTGTTTGCTCCCACCACGCTGAGGCGCCACCCTTCAATTTGTATGCCACCAATTTTACTTGGCGATCCTCTTCAATCTCCATGGCATCGAAGAATTTATTAACTTTCCAAAGTCAATCCAAAAAGTCTTCAATATTCAAATTGCCATTAAATGTCAGAAGGTCAACCTTAAGTTGATATTGCTCGGGGTCTCGTCGATATCCTAGGTTCCGGTGACCTCCACGAACAAGCCAATCCAAGAACTCTTCTTCTCCTTCAGAGTCCTCGACATAGGCTTGTCGCCTCTGTCGGGGATTTGCCCCACGTTCCATAGCTGCTTCCGGGTCTTGAGCTACCGAAGCATGTTCAGCCAAAAGATTACCAGGTATGGGGTTGGTAGACAAACGCCGGATGGCGACAAGTAATTCTTGAAACCTTCGTTCAGTTTGCTCCGCAAATTGGTTGAACTCATCCCGTGTAATAGGCTCGTTTCTACGGCCTTCAGCTACGGGGAGATTGTCATTAACGTTATTAGCCATCGTCACAAGAGAAACCTGCTTTGATACCAAATGACGCAAAGAAAGCGATGCTTGGAAAGAATTCCAAAAGATGGTGTTTATTTTGAATAAAGAAGTGTGGATTACAATATTTTAGGCGTCTATTTATAAGGAGGTCGCCATCTAGGAATAACTGAAATCTAATAACAAAATTGAAAAGATATTGATAAACTAGAAAATTTGAAATCTCATAACAAATTAAGGAAAATATATATTGTAACCCATTTGTAATCTTGAAGATCACGCAATCCTCTTTGATTTGTGGGACCGCCCGCTCTTATGACGCTCCATTGTTTCCAGAAAGGCATTTGCATATTGTTCTACATAAAAAAGAAACAAAGTCTTGTCACTTATACTGAACGGAGTATTTAGGTTATTATTCAACAAAGAGCCTTCTTACTTGTTCCAAGCAACTCAAGCACCTGGAAGAGGACATTACATTTCATATTATATGGAATAAATTGACCTTTTATTGTATATCGATAGAATATAAAAGGATCATATCATCCTAAATAGTAATTTAGAATTTGATTACGGCCCATGTACGATTTGTGCAGTAATAATTATGGATTAGCGGTAGAATCCTTAATTATCCCTCCATTTGAGTGTGGTAAGCTCGGACCGTGCCTCACTGGGAAAAGCTTGACTGACCTAGTCCGTGCCTAACATTTTCTAATGGGCTTGGCATCGATTCATGTTCTTGTGACATGAGCCACTCACTCCTAACTAGTGTACTCTTTACACAAGGCGGAATACCTTCTGTCCATATCATAACGATTACCATGCAATGTAATCCTATTCAATAGCCATTTCTTATCCCTCACCATTAGGGTTGAAGAAACTAAATCGAACCGACCATAGGAACTAAACCTGTTTCAAGTTCCTATGGTTATCGGTCTAGGTCCCGATTCTAAAATAGGTGGAATTGGGTGGAACTAGTACCGTGTGGTTAGGATCCTAGTTTCTGGGTAAAAATTGAATTGGGAACCGAAAATTGAACAGTTGGAACAGGAACCTTTCTGCATAATGTGTGTTTTGAACACTTTTTATTATTCTAGATGTTATATTCTTATTCGTGTTGATGTTCTTGTTTCGTTGCATCTTAAAAACAGGAAGTTTAAAAGACTGCTTCAACCTTCATTCGAAGAGCCTCGATAGCCACCAAAAGCCCTACTGTTCTGGGATCGGCCTTGTATAGGTTCAGGGCCATGATGCATCGTTGCTTTTCGATGGAGCTGTCTTTCAATCTTTAATTTCCGTCAAGCGAGCCCGATACATGGAGGTTGATGGGGATGTTGTCTATTTGGATGTTCATCTTCCAACTTTATGTCTCAAATTTAGATTACGATCTAATGCATATGGAACTGCTAGTGCCACCCTTCTTATACCATTTAGTATACATTTGGATGTTCGGTAATTTTACGGCATGGAAAGATGAGAACTAAACTGAAAACTTATTGGGCCATGGTAAGGGAGTAGCGCCCTAGGTTTCTTTATGGTTGGTATGGTCTTGTTCTCGGTCCTGCCTTGGACTCGTTACTGTGCATTCACTTTCATCTTACTAAACGAAAAGAAGAAGAAAAAAGTGAAACAAAGGGGAAAAAAAGGAAATTGGCCAGCAACTTGGATAGACTCTCGAATTGATTAACAGAGTAGGTTTCAGGTTTTGGGTATGTAGGATATGTTTTAGTTTTCAAAAAATAGGGATTGGATATGACAAGATAGATTCCAAGTGAAACCTAGATCAATCCCGAAACCGCTTACTCTTACTTAGTATAAATCAGTCTAAATCATTTGTTCGAGGAGGAGAATTTGCAACAAACGAGGCTTCAATATTTGATGTTTCCTTTTTTCTTTGTGCCTTCTATGTCATTTTCCTTACTTGCCATCTATGGCCTATAAGACTCATAAGCTGCATTTTTTAAATGCAAAAGACTTTAATTGGAAGGGTTTTTTTTTTTTCTAAATACAAAGAGTGTTTGGTAAAGTGTAATTTAAAAATGTATTGAGAAGTAATTTTACTTTAAATGTTAATTTAAAATAAAGGGAAAAAGCCACCAAAAACCCCAAACTTTGTCCAAAGTGACAAATTTATCCCAAACTTTTTTTTTTGTGACATGAAAAACCCCCAACTTTGCAAATTGTGACACATTTACCCCATTAAGGACATTTTCGTCTTTTTTTTTTGTTTTTTTTCTTTTATTTTTAATTTTTTTTCTTCTCTCTTCCCTCCACCGGCCATGGTGGAGTCGGCGGAGGGAAGCCGGCGAGGGCCGCCCTCACCGGACGCCGGCGGAGGGAAGAAAAAACAAAGAAAAAGAATAAAAGTAAAAAGTTTTCAAAAGTAAAAAGACCAAAATGCCCATATGATTTGGGGTAAATGTGTCACATAAATGAAAGTTCAGGGTTTTTTGTGTCACAAATAAAAGTTTGGGGTAAATGTGTCACGGTTAGCAAGCTTCAGGATTTTTTATGTCACAAAAAAAAGGTTTAGGGTAAATTTATCACTTTGGGTAAAGTTTAGGGTTTTTGGTGGCTTTTTCCCTAAAATAATTGTGACTTTTACTATTCTTTTTTTTTTTTTAAAAAGAATAAACCTCAAACCTTCGTTGGTGGCCTGAGCCTTGTCAATGAGCTAGGTCTGGCATTAGCCAACCTTGCTTGAGGTTGCCAGTCACCATTTGGCCTTGTTGACTGTTTGATTTGGTTTCACTAGCAACATTGTGACAAGGGCATTTTTGAAAATGAAATCCGCTTTAACATGGCAATACTTTTGTTAAGCTTCTCAATTTAAGCTTTCGCCTCAGACGTAATTGCAATAACAGAATTTCTAAATAATAATTAGATAAGAAAAAACCCCAAATCACAATCAAGAAATCTCATTCCAAACTTTGATACCAATTGTTGAAATATAATACGCGGAAACGACGGGATTTTACAAGTTACATCAACACAAAATCACGAGAGAAATAAACTAGGAATAATAAGGGCATCAGACATTTATGTGGTCAGTTCGAGTATTGGTATCTAAATCCAAGGAGAGAACCAGCAGCAAATAATTTACTATACTTGGGGAATCGGAGTTTACAATTGCTGAAAGAAAAGCTTCCTCGTCCGATTTTTAATCCGCTTGGGGAAATCTTTCTCGACAAATTCGATTTAACAAATAGTTATTCAAATTCAAACTTGAGACATTAATTTAACATGAACCATATTAATCACCTTATACAAGATAATGCCATAACAAGCTTATTATTCATCCACACAATTATGATAGAGCTTGCAATGCAATATTAAATTCAGGTATGGAAAGAAGTCGGCTTGTAGTCAATCATGGCTGTCTTCTCCACATGGGGCCCAATCCGCTCATGGAATTCGAGGTGAGCAGGATGAACCACGTACGCTGCTGCTCCCTCGGCGTCCTCAAACGTTAGCTCGAAGACATGCGTGAAGCCTTCATGCAAGTTCTCGATACTCACATCCTTTCCCCTAGTTTCACATGGATAAAACCAAGATCAGGCATCTGAACAAACTGCTGAGGAACATTCCATGACAGATGCACCAAGACATGAGGGGAAAAGGGCGCAAGAGAATAGAAAGAAAAATGTAGAGATTAGGCAGGGAGGGAAGGATACATGTGCCAAGTTTTCAAGGATTCGACGAGGTTGACGAGATTGGAGTAATCCTTGATGAGTCGCTCGACGTGGTCAGGTGCGGTTTCGGCTTTGAACTTGACAAGCAACACACGCCTCACGAATCCCTTCGCTTCCTCCATTGTTTTTTCTATTGGTCGGGACACTTCCCCAGTTGTTAGTTCCAACTTCGGAGTTCAAATCACTATCCATACTCCACTGTCCACGCTATCCCTTTATTTATAGTCGTTTCGGGAAGTTACACAAAACTCACCCGGACTTTGAGGGTTAGACACGTTTAACCTTTTATTTTTCAATGGTTATACATTAGCCCCAAAACATTCATTGAGTTGTAGCTGTCAGTCCTCCGTTATATTTTCTTAGCGTGTGCAATTCACGTGACTTTTAGAAGGTAAAAGTGTATTAGCATCTCATTATTTTTTAAGGAAAGCTCTCTTTTACCCTTAATTATTATAAAATATAAAGAGAATTATATCAAATTACGCACACATTTACAAATATATATATAATGAATATATTAAAAGAAAAAAAAGAAACACCCCTTTTCATTTAAACCGACAAATACACCTTTATTCCATTAATACTCAATTAAGTAATAAATAAGATTATGGAAATTCACATACTTGTCATTCAAACTAAGGGTGGAAGTTGCCCCCAAACGTTTTTCTTTGAAGAGAATTGTGGCAATCGTATTCTCAATTCTAATCATACTCACAAAAGTTTACTTCATGAAAGTTAATTAAGGAAAAATGAATTTGAGAACATCATTTCCTTGTATAATTTTTGAGATATTTCTATTGATAATTTTCGACATTGATTAACCATTTAAATATACATGATGAATAA
The DNA here is from genome assembly GCA_014182575.1 of Eucalyptus decipiens. Lineage (NCBI taxonomy): Eukaryota > Viridiplantae > Streptophyta > Magnoliopsida > Myrtales > Myrtaceae > Eucalyptus > Eucalyptus decipiens. The sequence continues at coordinate 43,393,221 of CM024619.1, read as the reverse complement.
CCAATTTTTGTAATTTGTCCTTTTTATTTTTGAGTTCTTTCCCTTTTTATTTAACTTGTGTTTATTATTTTTTTAGGAAAACTCCAAATAAGGGCCCGAAATGTCCTTATTTTCCCAAATAAGGGTTTGAGTGGACTTTATTTCAAATAAGAGCCTGAAGTCTCCATATCAGTCTCAAAGAATGGCATAAAGTGGTTATGGACATTTCAAATAAGGGCCTAGCCTCACCAGCTTACCGATCGGCAAAAAATTCTGGTTGATCAAGGTATTTCCGTCCAAATACAAATTAAATTAAATTAAATTATAAATTAAAAAAATTTAAAAAGAAGAGAAAAAGAGTAAACACAGGCGGAGGGATGGCCGCCATCCCATCTTAGTGTAGTCAATAAGCCAAACTTTGTACTTTGCAATTATTTTTATCTTGATTAATCTTAATGTATCGAGCTAATAATAAAACTGTATATCCTTATATAAGAAGTGATTTATTAAAAATGTGTTGTTTTTCTTTGTTTAAATTGTGTTCATGTAATTGTTCACAAAGCCCTTGATATAGATAGTACTAAAGTGCAAATTGACTCATAATCATATTGACCATGGTGTTTGTCATATTCAAAACTAGTTATAAATGCTAGTGGAGGAATCTCTATTATAAAACATACAATATAATCATGCAAAATGAATAAATCTATTTTAAAGTTTATGATGAAGCATTATAAGTGGTTAAATTTAGGTAAGGCGAGCTATCCAAAGTGTTACAAAAGTTGTAATGTAACTTGCTTATTTGCAAAAAGTGAAAGAGTAATATATCGACAAAAATAAGAGAATTGTAGTTATGATTGAAGTTGAAGTTCTTATGCTGTAGGCTTCCCATTACATCAATCATCTTTTACCTTGTTAATTATTCAGGCTGTATACATGACAAGAAAATCACCACTGGAGAAAATAAATATTACGGATTGCATACTTTCGAATTCAAAATAAAAAGGTTAAAAGAAAAATTCTAATCGATAACTCTAAACAGTCACACTAGCATATACTAATTAGATTTTTCCATGAATGGTAATGATATAATTTTTTATCTTTTTCATATTGAAAAAGAGAAATGAACCCATGATTCCAAGAAGATCACTTCAATGAAATGCAATTCAGCTCCCCATTCCGTTTTAAGAAAACAGTTTATTGAAATATTAAATATTTCTTTTAATATTTTGTCAAAATAACAGTTATTTTGGGTTAGGTGAAAAGGTGGATAGTGTGGAATTGAGAAGAGAAAATAAAAAATCATTTGCAAATTTCTCGAGAAGCAGCATTCACCAATTTACTATTCAAACCCTTTTCATCTTATTATAAATAGGTATAGATGATATATTGAGTTAGGACGGCATCTCATTTGTCGAATAATTCATTTCAATAATATGAGACTAGGCTACCATTGACTAGGTCATCCCCTTTTAGGTTAAATTATTGGATAGATATAGATTTTTTCAACGCATAAAGCGGATCAGACTCTTTGGCATGTCCCTATAACATACTGATACTCTTCGAGAGCCTTTGTATTTTGTCGGACATTTTGATATATGTTTGATACTTTCGAACACTCTCGAACAGTCTCTGACACTTGGTCAACACGTGTTGGAAAATACGACATCTAGTTAACTTTGTTGACACTCTTCGATAATCAAGTTAGAATTCTAATATGTGATTTTTTGACACACAATTCCGATACAAGAGATTCAATTTTAAACATATTCAATAATTGAAGGGTCAATATATATAAATAAATAAATAAAAATAAAAATAATAAATAAAGAAAGAGGAAAAATGTAATCTTTTTTTCTCTTCCAACTTTCATTTTCTGTGACATACAATCTACCTTATAAGTTTTTTTTCTCTTCTCTTCCAACATATCTAACATGCAAGTGTAGAATGTGAATTGCTTGTTTTTTTTTTTTTTTTTCCAAATTTTATGGATTATTAGAGTGGAGTTGAATTTGTTAAATTGAAATAATGAATGATATTAATAAATTGTGGATTAATGTTTTAGTGTAAATTCATTATAGACTTTTATTATTGATTTATTTATTTGTGAATTTCAATCAAATTTATTTGATTGAAATAATCATAAAAATCATAATTTATTATGTATATATAAAAAATACATTTAATATACAACGTGTTTTAACGTATTGAAATTTTTTTAAAAGAAATGATGTATTGGCGTGTCGTGTCGTGTTGTGTGTCGCGTGTCGATTCTACTTTAAGTCTCCCTAATAAAAGTATTGCCCTTGTCACGGACTCACGGTCCTTACGGCCCAATGGCCTTTGACACACTTCGTGATTTTTGGAGCACGAGACGTTCCAAAATGAAATCCTGCAATTTACGCGTATGTCCTTCACGAGGAGATGAGAGGAAAAAAAGTTAAAAGAAGAAAACAAGACTTGGGCCCTTTTTCGTTTAGAAAACATTAGTGAATTTGGGCCCATGTATGTAAAGTTGCTTTAACCAAATCAGGGCACGCGGACCGTCATGCTGCTTCGCTCCGCCCGCGCGTTGCTTCCCACCGCCAACCGCCGCTTCTCGGAGGAGCCCATGGCGGCGGAGAGCCCGTCGGCCACCGCCACCGCCACCCCCGCCTCCGCCCCAGCCCCGCCCCCGCCCCCGGGACGGCGCCGAAGAGGAAAGGCGGAGACACGCTGGGAAGAGGGCTGCTCGGTGAGCCGGAGCGTGGTGGTGACGATTCGCAAGTGCGTGGTGGTGACGATTCGCAAGTGGAAGGAGGAAGGAGGCGCGGTGCGCAAGTGCGAGCTCAACCGCATCGCCCGAGAGCTTCGCAAGCTCAAGCGCTACAAGCACGCCCTCGACGTTCTCCTCTCTCTGCATTGGAACTTATTTTTACACTAGTGTAGTTCTCGCACTCTGAAATACTTTTAGAAACGACGAAGTCATTTTTCTTGAGAAATGGACATCATTGAAGGCAAAGCTTTGAAAGGAGAGCTCTATTAGTTCAAAATTATAGGTAAATAGGAGCTAAGTAAGTAACCGATATTGAGTACTTTCTCGACATAGTGCTAATTTATGAAACAACGAGACAAATTCTTTCCTTTGGGGATTGGGACATGATGTTGAATGGATGGGGAAGACTTGACGACGAAAACTAAAAGATGTGGAAATTGTGGCATCTTGTCTATTGTTTGGAAAATCTGGCATATAGTGTAGTTAGGGGTGAGTGATTCTAGGTTCCTTACACTTGAAACTTGGAATCTACTCTCCCGTACACGTTCTTTATTTTTGGAATCTATAATCTATCTGTCAAAATCTGAAACTTCGAATCTACCCCGTCACAGGTTCTCATTGTTTTTTAAGGAAAGCTCTCTTTTACCCTTAATTATTATAAAAAATAAAGAGAATTATATCAATTTACACACACACACATACATACATACATACATATATACATACATACATACATATATATATATATATATATAAAAGAAAAAAATGAATATATTAAAAGAAGAAAAAGAAACACACCTTTCCATTTAAACCGATAACAACACCTTTATTCCATTAATACTCAATTAAGTAATAAATAAGATTATGGAAATTCACATACTTTTCATTCAAACTAAGGGTGAAAATTACCCCCAAACGTTTTTCTTTGAAGAGAATTGTGGCAATGGTATTCTCAATTCTAATCATACTCGCAAAAGTTTGCTACATGAAAGTTAATTAATGAAAAATTAGTTTGAGAACATCATTTCCTTGTATAATTTTTTAGATATTTGTATTGATTAATCATTTTCGACATTGATTAACCATTTAAATATACATAATGAATAACCAATTTTTGTACTTCGTCCTTTTCATTTTTGAGCTCCTTCTTTATTTAACTTTTGTTTATTCTTTTTTGGGAAAACTCCAAATAAGGGCCGGAAGTGTCCTCATTTTCTCAAATAAGGGTTTGAGTGGACTTTGTTTCAAATAAGAGCCTGAAGTCCCCATATGAGTCTTAAAGAATGGCATAAAGTGGTTATGGACATTTCAAATAAGGGCCTAGCCTCGCCAGCTTATCGATTGACAAAATATTTCGGTCGATTAGGGTATTTCCGTCCAAATACAAATTAAATTAAATTAGATTATAAATTTAAAAAAATTTAAAAAAAGAAGAGAAAAAGAGTAAACACAGGCAAGAGGGATGGTGCCATCCCATCTTAGTGTAGTCAATCAGCCAAACTTTGCACTTTGCAATTATTTTTATCTTGATAAATCTTAATGTGTCGAGCTAATAATAAAACTGTCTATCCTTATATAAGAAGTGATTTATTAAAAATGTGTTGTTTTTCTTTGTTTGAAATTGTGTTCATGTGATTTTTCACAAAGGCCTTGATATAGATGGTACTAAAGTGCAAATTGACTCATAATCATATTGAGCATGGTGTTTGTCATATTCAAAGCCAGTTATAAATGCTAGTGGAGAAATATCTATTATAAAAAATACAATATGATAGTGAAAAATGAACAAATCTATTGTAAAGTTTATGATGAAGCATTATCAGTGGTTAAACTTAGGTAAGGCGAGCTATCCAAAATGTTATGAGAGTTATAATGTAACTTGCTTATTTGCAAAAAGTGAGAAGAGTAATATATCGACAAAAATAAGAGAATTGTAGTTATGATTGAAGTTGAAGTTCTTATGCTGTAGGCTTCCCATTACATCAATCTTCTTTTACCTTGTTAATTATTCAGGCTGTATACATGACAAGAAAATCACCACAAGAGAAAATAAATATTACCGATTGCATACTTTTGAATTCAAAATAAAAAGGCAAAAAGAAAAATTCTAACCGATAACTCTACAAAGTCACGCTAGCATGTACTAATTAGATTTTTCCATGAACGATAATGATATAATATTTTCTCTTTTTTGTATTGAAAAAGAGAAATGAACCCATGAGAAGATCACTTCAATGAAATGCAATTCAGCTCCCCATTCCATGTTAAGGAAACAGTTTGTTGAAATATTCAATATATCTTTTAGTCTTTTCTCAAAATAACAGTTATTTTGGGTTTGGTGAAAAGTAGGATTGTGTGGAATTGAGAAGAGGAAATAAACAATCATTTGCAAATTTCTCGAGAAGCAGCATTCACCAATTTACTATTCAAACCCTTTTCATCTTATTATAAATAGGTATAGATGATGTATTGAGTTAGGACGGCATCTCATGTGTCAAATACATATCATATGTCGGATACTTCATTTCAATAATGTGAGATTAGGCTCCCATTGACTAGGTCATCCCCTTTTAGGTTAAATTATTGGATAGATCCTTTCAACAATCAAAGCACATTAGGTTTAGCTAAGTATTTTGAGACTATGCTGGCATATGCTAGGTTTTCCTCTTTTTAATACATAGATCTTTTCAATGCTTAAAGAAGATCAAACTCTTTGGCATGTCCCTATCAAGCACCGATACTCTCCGAGAGTCTCTGCATTGTGTCGGTCATTTTGACACGTGTCCGATATTCTCGGACACTCTCAGACAGTCTCTGACACTCGATCAAAACGTGTTAGAAAATCCGACACCTAATTAACTTTTTCAATATTCTCCAATAATCAAGTCAGAATTCTGATATGCGATTTTCTGACACGTGGTTCCGACACAATAGATCAATTTTAAAAATATTCAATAAATAAGTGGTCAATATATATATATATATATATATATATAAAGAACAATAATAAAAATAATAAATGGAGAAAGAGGAAAAACGTAATCATTTATTCTCTTCCGACTTTCACTTTCTGTGATATACAATTTACCTCATAAGTTTTTTTTTCTTCTCTTCCAACATATCTGACACGCGAGTGCAGAATGTGAATTGCTTTTTTTTTTTTACTTCAAGTTTTATGGATTATTGGAATGGAGTTGAATTTGTCAAATTGAAATAATGAATTATATTAATAAATTGTGGATTAATGTTTTAGTGTAAATTCATTCTAGGTTATTATTATTATTTATTTATTTTTGAATTTAAATCAAATTAATTTGATTGAAATAATCATAAAAATGATAATTTATTATGTATATATATATATATAAACACATTTGGTATACAACGTGTTATAACATGTCAAAATTCTCACTTTTTGTCGCGTCACGTGTCGCGTGTCGATTCTACTTAAGTCTCCCTAATAAAAGTATTGCCCCGGTCATGGTCCTTGTTGCCCAAAGGCCTTTGACACACTTCGTGATTTTTGGAGCACGAGACGTTCCAAAATGAAATCCTGCAATTTACGCGTATGTCCTTCACGAGGAGATGAGAGGAAAAAAAGTTAAAAGAAGAAAACAAGACTTGGGCCCTTTTTCGTTTAGAAAACATTAGTGAATTTGGGCTCATGTATATAAATTTGCTTTAACTAAATCAGGGCACGCGGACTGCGATGCTGCTTTGCCCCAGCCGCGCGTTGCTTCCCACCGCCAACCGTCGCTTCTCGGTGGAGGCCGTGGCGGCGGAGAGCCTGTTGTCAGCCTTTGCCTCCGCCCCTGCGCCCACCTTAAAAGTTATAATGTAACTTGCTTATTTGCAAAAAGTGAAAAGAGTAACATATCGACAAAAATAAGAGAATTGTAGTTATAATTGAAGTTGAAGTTCTTGCTATAAGCTTCCCATTACATCAATCATCTTTTGCCTTGTTAATTATTCAGGTGTATACATGACAGGAAAATCACCACAAGAGAAAATAAATATTGCCGATTGCATATGTTCGAATTCAAAATAAAAAGGTAAAAAGAAAAATTCTAACCGATAACTCTAAAAAGTCACGCAAGCATACACTAATTAAATTTTTCCATGAACGATAATGATATAATATTTTCTCATTTTCATATTGAGAAAGAGAAATGAACCCATGATTCCAAGAAGATCACTTCAATGAAACGCAATTCAGCTCCCCATTCCGTGTTAAGAAAACATTTTGTTGAAATATTCAATATATCTTTTAGTATTTTCTCAAAACAACCGTTATTTTGGGTTAGGTGAAAAGTAGGATAGCGTGGAATTAGGAAGAGAAATTGAAAAATCATTTGCAAATTTATTGAGAAGTAGCATTCAACCATTTACTATTCAAACCCTTTTTAACTTATTATAAATAGGCATAGATGATATATTGAGTTAGGGTGGTATCTCATGTGTCAAATACATATCATGTGTCGAATACTTCATTTCAATAATATGAGACTAGGCTCCAATTGACTAGGTCATCCCCTTTTAGGTTAAATTACTGGATAGATCTTTTCAAAAATCAAAGCGCATTAGGTCTAGCTAAGTATTTTGGGACTATGCTGCAATATGTTAGGTTTTCCTCTTTTTACTCTACAGATCTTTTCAATGCTTAAAGTGGATCAGACTCTTTGCCATATCCCTATGAAGCACCGACACTCTCCGAGAACGTTTGTATTTTGTCAGATACTCTAACATGTATCCAACATTTTTTGATACTTTCTGACACTTGATCAATACGTATCAAAAAATTCAAAATGCGGTCAAGTTTCTCGACACTCTCTATTGAAATTTTGATACGTGAGTTTCCAATATGTGATTCCGACACATGAGATCAATTTTAAAAATATTCAATAAATTAGGGGTCCAATTATATATGTATGAAAAAATAAAAAACAATAATAAAGAGGAGAAAGAGTAAAACATAGTCTTTTTTCCCTTTCAACTTTCACTTTCTGTGATATACAATTCACCCCTTAAGTTTTTTTCTCTTTTCTTTCAATATATCTGACACACAAGTGTAGAATGTGAATTGCTTTCTTTTTTTTTTTTTTTTTTTCAAGTTTTATGAATTATTGGAATGGAGTTGAATTTGTCAAATTGAAATACTGAATAATATTAATAAATTGTGAATTAATATTTTTAGTGTAAATTCATTTTAGCCATTTTATTATTATTATTATTATTATTATTATTATTATTATTATTATTATTATTAAATTTAAATCAAATTAAATTGATTGAAATAATCTGTTTATATATAAAAATACATTTGGTATACAACGTATTATAACGTGTCGAAATTTTCTATTTTTTTAGGAATGACATGCTGAGGTGTCGAGTCGTGTGTCGCGTGTTGGTACTATTTAAGTCCTCCTAACAAAAGTATTGCCCTCGTCACGGCCCTTATGGCCCAACGGCCTTTGACATGCTTTGTTATTTTTTGAAGCACGAGATGATCCAAAACAAAATCCTTCAATTTATGCATATGTCTTTCATGAGGAGATGAGAGAAAAGAAGCAAAAAAAGTAAACTGGACTTGGGCCTTTTCCGTGTAGAAAACATTAGTGCATTTGGGCCCATATATATAAAAGGTAAGTTTGGGAGTGGCCTTTAGAAGCCACTTTGAACCCCCAAAGATCGTTGGGCCAATGTAAGGGTGTTTGGTAAAAAATTTTCAAAGCCCATTTGGAAAATGCCAGCTTTCACAAGGCTGAAAGCCCAAGGCAGGTTGGGGGCTGCCTTGGGCTTTTAGCCTTCTTGGCATGTTGAGCTAAGGGGGTAAATAAAAAAAATTTCTTCCCAAATTATCCTTGTTAGTTTTTCATTTTTCCGGTTTTGCCTCACTTTTCATCTTCCTCTTCTTCTCTGTGAACGGTCGCCGGCAAAGGGCAAGCATGGTTGCAGTGGCCCAGATGATCGTTGCCAGGGGGTGGTGTAACCGCTACGCCATCTGGGTTGCGGCGAGGTCTAGGTCGCCGACCTCGTCGCCCTCAATCTGGGTCGCGAGAGGTCGGACGACCCCGCTGTGACCCAAATTTGGGGCGGCAAGGTCGCTGGGGGTGGCGAGGTCGCATCACACCGCCGCGACCTAGATCCGGGGGTGGCAAGGTTGCGGGACAACCTCGCCGCCCCAGATCTGGGTTGCGGCAGGATCGCCGGAGGTTGCCTGACCCCGAGCGGCCTTCGCCGATGGTCTTTAGGGGTCGCTCGACCCCGGGTAGCCCTCCCCAGTTGTCTCCGAGGCTACCTGAGTCAGATGTCGGCCGTCGGCAACAGATTTCGATCGCCAACGGTTGCTACCCTTGCCAACTAATTTTATTTTTCTTTTGAGACTTTTTTTTTTTATCACAAAAGTCATTTGTAAATATAATATCTCCAAACAATATTTTGTTCAAAGGTACTTCACAATGGACTTTCAAATTACAATTTAAAAAACACAATTTGCATTCTGAAAAGCTTATTCAATCTAAAGTCCTTTGCATTTTCCCAATGGCTTTCCCCAAAAGTCTAACCAAACACACCTTTGCTTTAACCAATTCAGGGCATGCGGACCACCATGCTACTTTGCTTCGCTCGCGCGTTGCTTCCCATCGCCAATCGCTGCTTCTCAACGGAGGTCGTAGCGGCGGAGAGCCCATCGTCTGGCGGTGGCGCAGCCCCCCTGAGGACGGCGCCAAAGTGGAAAGGCAGAGACACGCTGGGGAAGAGGGCTGCTGAGCCTGGTGTACGCAAAGCGGAGCGCGGTGGTGACGATTCGCAAGTAGAAGGGGAAGAAGGCGCGGTGCACAAGTACGAGCTCAACCGCATTGTCCAAGAGCTTCGCAAGCTCAGGCGCTACAAAGCACGCCCTCGAGGTTCTCCTTTCTCTGCGTTGAACTTAACGTTACACCAGTGTAGTTCTCGCACTCTAAAATAATTTTAGAAGTGAAGAAGAGTCATTTTTCCTGAGAAATGGACACCATTGAAGGCGAAGCTCTGAAAGGAGAGGTCTATTTGTTCGAAATTATAGGTAGATAGGAGCTAAGCAAGTGACCGATATTGAGTACATTTATCGACATGGTGGTAATTCGTAGAACAATGAGACAAATTAGATGGGTACTGCCTTTTCTTTCCTTTGGTGATTGGGACATGATGTTGAATGGTTGGGGAAGAGCTGAGGTGAAAACTAAAAGATGTGGAATTTGTGGCATCTTGTCTATTGTTTGGAAAATCTGGCATGTAGTGTAGTGACTACATCTTGATCGTAGTTTTATTTGGTTTCACTAAAATTTAATTGGTGATTAAGAATCTTGGTCGCTAATTGCAAATGTGCCGATAAGTAGTTCATAATTGGAGATTCCAGTTACCGCTGGCAGTAATGGAGAATGGTAATGCAACACCCGCACGCTCTCTATCTCTCGGGCATGATCGAAAATAGCGTTGGTGCAGGAGGAATGGGAGAATGGTTGTGTGTGTAGTGGAGGGTAATCATGAGGATTGGCATTGTAGTAGGGAGATGTGCAGATGTTACCTCGTTTGTGGCGGTTCTTTGTTCTTGTTGTGGTAATGGAGGGATGGTTGCCGAGCAATGGAGGTAGGAAATGGTATATTAGGGTCAAATTGTGGTTGTGGATCACAATCTTGTCTCAATTCACTACTCTCCTACCCCATCTCGTCTTTCTCAGTTCAAAATTTCCCTGAGCTCCATCTTCCTCTCTAATTCACCTTTGGATCTACCTATCTCCCTTCGAGTCCTAGTCTAAACTCGGCGAAACAATGAGTTGATTCTCTTTTCATCCCTCGAACTTGAACTCTCTCTCCACGTCATCGCCACCTCCGCATTCACTGCCACTATCTTCCTCTTTGTTGTTGGGCTCATTCCGCTTCTACCTCCCCTCTTCCTCCTCCCCCTCCTCAGGCTTCTCCTCATCATCCTCATCTTTGGGGACGGGTGAACTCCAGGTCTAAGAACAGCTCATCGTCCTCGTTGTCCTCCTCATTGTCGGTCTCGATGGAGGAGTGGGAGATGGCGGAGGCAGTGGTGGAGATGGTGATGGTGGCTGGGATGGAAGCGAAGCGAGGGTCACGACCGCCACCACCACGGCACTAATATTTGAGGAGAATAAAGCTACCATGGTCACAAGAGCCAGAATAAGTAGATGTGGGGAGGGCGGAAAAGGGAAGATGCGGAGGTTGGACCGATTCTATGGATCCACCTGGGAACTGGACCGGACTGATGGTCTGATTCCCGAGTGGATCCATGCAACTAGTGGCGGTTCTCGGTTCCAATTTTTCGAAACCGGTTCTCAACGGGCGGTTCCCAATTCTAGGTAGAGAACCGCCCACCCGGACCATGCACACCCCTAGTTGTGATGATGTTGGTGCTGGTGCTGGTGACATTACGAAATGACTGGGTAGCCTTGTTATCCCTTTAAACCAAGATGCCATATCTTCTTTATATCCCATATCCCATTATTCCCTTCTCCTTCTTCTTCTTCTTTTTTTTAATTCAGGATCGGTCTATCGTCCCCTAATCATGGATTTACTTAGTTGACCCGTCTACAAGATAAGATTAGTTAACACATCTCATAGTCGATTAGCCTTGTTATGACGATTGAAAATGTACTGTAATATGATAGACACCGTAAATTTTGTTTTTAGTTTTTTTATTTTTTGGATGATGTGAGCTGGAGCAAGCACTTAAAACTTTTAAATCTTGATTAATAAGTTATAGGAGATAGATGTAAACCCCTTCCCCCAAAAGAAAAAGAAAAAGAAAAGAAAAAAAGTAAAGAGAGGTAATGGTTCTTTTAACATCTATGTGGACAAGTTCAAAAAAGTATTGATTATTATAGATAAATACTTAGCCTTATGGCAAAATGGGATGGAAAGTACTACTTATGGTCGGTTGCACACTTAAACAATTGTGGTGCTTTCTAAGGTACCAAATGATGAAAATTCTGTTAGAAAATCCTTGTTACATGTGCAGATAAATCTCCAAGTCATTGAGGTTTTTAGCGAAAGTTGCTTGAGGATGTTAATGCAGGAATAACTTTAATTGTCACATCTATAAGGCCTTTTTTGCTCCTTTGAATGGAGCTTCCCAGGAACCTACACAATGTACCTAAGGAATTTTTCGGTTGATAGCAGGTGCTTGATTTCCTGGGACTCAACTAGTTGCTTATAGAAGGCCAACATGTCTCGGTCTTTCATGGCTTCATATTCTTACAATTGAAATACTAGTCTAGCCTCAAACTTGTGATAGTATAGTGATTATAACATGAATGCGTAATGTTCTGTTACGTACTTTCCTTTACAGATATGTGAATGGATGAGGTTACAGCAAGATATCAAGCTGCTAGCCGGTGACTATGCTGTTCACCTAGACCTAATTGCTAAAGTTCGTGGGCTTAACAGTGCAGAGAAGTTCTTCGAAGATCTTCCATCTCAGATGAGAGGGGAGCATACCTGTAATGCTCTCCTCCACAACTATGCCAAGAAGCAGCTGTCCAGCAAAGCTGAGGCCTTAATTGAGAAAATGTCCAGTTGTGGTTTCTTGAAGAGCCCTCTTCCCTGTAACCACATACTATGTACGTATGTGTCCAGTGCACAACTGGAGAAGGTTCTTGAAGTGATTGAAAAGGAGCACTTCACCGGACATAATCACCTATATTCTGTGGTTAACTAGCTGCAAGGAGCAACATGATGTTGCAACAGCTGAAAGAGTTTTACTCGAGCTAAAGAAGGCAAAAATACCTTCGGACTGGTTTAGCTACAGTATTCTGACCAATCTCTACATAAAAATTCGGACTGGGAACCAAGAATCGAAGAGTCGGACTGGGAACTTTCTAGGCAATGTGTGTTTTAAACTTTTTATTATTCTAGAGATTATATTCTTACTCGTGTTGGTGTTCTTGTTTCGTTGCGTCTTAAAAACAGGAGGTTTAAAAGACTGCTTTTCTGTTCAAAAAAAAAAAAAAAAAAAAGACTGCTTCAACCTTCATTCCGAGAGCCTCAACAGCCACCAAAAACCCTGCTGTTCCGGATCGGCCTTATACAGGTTCAAGGCCATAATGCATCGTTGCTTTTCGGTGGATCTATCTTTCAATCTTTAATTTCCATCATGTGAGCCCGATACATGTAGGTTGATCGGGATGTTGTCTATTTGGATGTTCATCTTCCAACCATGTCTCAAAGTTAGATAACCATCTAATGCATATGGAATTGCTAGTGCACCCTTCTTATACCATTTAGCATACATTTGAGTGTTCAGTAATTTTACGGGATGGAAAGGTGAGAACTAACCTGAAAACTTATTGGGTCACGGTAAGGGTGTGGCGCCCTTGGGTTCTTTATGGTTGGTACGGTCTTGTTCTTGGTTCTACCTTGGACTCATTACTGGGCATTCACTTTCATTTTGCTAAACTAAAAGAAGAAGAAAAAAAATGAAACAAAGGAAAAAAAGAAATTGGGCAGCAACTCAGATAGACCCTAGAATCAATTGATAGGATAGGTTCCGGATTTTGGGATCTGCAAGGTACATTTTAGGTTTCAAAAACTAGGGAACCAGTCCTAACAAGGTAGGTTCCATGAAACCTAGATCAATTCTGAAACCGCTCACCCTTACTCACTATAAATAAGCATAAATCATAAATCATCTGTTTGAGGGGAAGAATTCGCAACAGAGTCTTCAATCTTTGGTGTTTCCTTTTTTTCTTTGTGCCTTCTATGTCATTTTCCTTACTTGCCCTCTATGGTCTTTAAGACTCATAAGCTGCATTTTTTAAATGCAAAGACTTTAATTGGAAGGGGTTTTTCTAAATATAAAGAGTGTTTGATAAATTGTAATTTAAAAATGTATTGGGAAGTAATTTTGGTTTAAATGTCATTTTAAAATAAATACAACTTTTACTATTCTTTATTTTTTTTAAAAGAATAAACTTCAAACCTTCGTTGGCAGCCTGAGCCCCGTCAACAAGCCAAGTCTAGCATTAGCCAACCTTGCTTGAGGTTGTCGGTCACCATTTGGCCTCGTTGATAGTTTGATTTGGTTTCATTGGCAACATCATGACAAGGGCATTTTCGAAAATGAAATCCGCTTTAACATGGCAATACTTTTGTTAAACTTCTCAATTTAAGCTTTCGCCTAAGACATAATTATAATAACAGATTTTTCAGATAATAATCAAACAAGCAAAAGCCTCAAATCACAATTAAGAAATCTAATCCCAAGCTCTGATACTAATTGTTAAAATATAATACGCAGAATTAATAGGATTTTACAATTTATGTCAATGCGAAATAACTAGAGAAATAAACAATGAATAATAAGGATGCCAGATATTTACGTGATTCGGTTCTAATATCGGTATCTAAATCCATGGGGAGAACCAACAATAAACAATTCACTATAATCGAAGAATCAGAATTTACAATTGCTTACGTGCTCGAGTGTTTTCTACAATTAGATTTAAACCTAAATCCAAAATGTTTACAAATAAATAATATAATTTAGATGTAAACTCATTGCACAAATCATCACTCAATCAAACCCAAGCAATACTCTTCTCATCAGCTTCTGGGTTTGTGCATCTCTTCTTGGTTTCAACGGCTCCTCATTAGTTTTCTTGGCTATGTATATATATAAAGAGAGGACCCACAAAAGGATAACTTCTTCTCTTGAAAAAGTCCTCTCCACCCTCATAGATAAAATAGATATAATTAAATATGTGAGATTTTTTTGTCTTGTAGTGGCAAGTGATATCTTCATTGCTTTCTTTTGTACTGTCAAAATAAGTTTAAGAAAGAAAAGCTTTTTGGTCTGATTTCTAATCCCTTTGGAGAAATCTTTAAATAAATATTTCTAGATAAATTCGATTTGATAAATCGTTATTCAAACTCAAATTTGATATATTAATTTAACATGGTAACATGAATCATGTTAATCACCTTACACAAGATAATGCCATAACAAGCTTATTATTCCTACGCACAACAATGATAGAGCTTGCAATGCAATATTAATTTCAAAGTACGGAAAGAAGTCGGCTGGTAGTCGAACGCGACTATCTTCTCCACAAGGGGCGAGGCCCGCTCATGGAATTCGAGGTGAGCAGGATGAATCAGGTACATTGCTGCTCCCTCGGTGTCCTCAAACATTAGCTCGATAACATGCGTGAAGCCTTCATGCAAATTCTCGATGCTCACTGATATAGCTAGAACGAGTACCTAGAGGGGGGTGAATAGGTATAAAACAATTTTTACTTAAATCACACAATACTAGACAATCGATGGATATTAACAGCAATCAAAAGCGAGAGAAGGGATAAGAGAATTGAACACAATGATTATAGTGGTTCGGCTTTAGTTTAAGCCTACGTCCACTCTTCCGCACCGATGACACCTATTGGCTGGATTCCACTATGAACAAAGAAGTGTTACAGCATTGTTCTTCCTTGATTGATGATGTAGATGATCTACCACACTTGCTCAAGATACCACTAAGTATAAACACTCTTTTGTGTGTACAATTTTGCTCGGAATGAATCGATTTGAATATCAAGGAACTTCGGACTACGGAATTCGTCTATCGAGCATGCACCTTTGAAATAGCTTGAATGTCTTCCTTTTATACTCCTTCATGCCATCATACCCGTTGGCACTTACCAAAGGAATTCCTCCAATCTACCCATTGGACGGAATCAATTAAGGAGATCTTTCGAGCTATTAAAGGAACTTGACAATAGCCCATCAATCCTGTTCGCCCATACAACCAGGATCTTGGTTTCCAAGAATAGAACTTTCCAAGATTACTTCGTCAATCATCGGATCTTTGAATAGAAAGAATCCGTTAGCTTAACCCAGCCAGGATATCTTCTCCAGAGAATAGGACTATCTCCTTAACCAAACACCTAGGTTTGGATAGCCTTTCGACACTTTGGATTAAAAGCTGTCAATGAGAATATCTTTAAGTCTTGAGTCTTGAGTCTTGAGTCTTGAGTCTTGATATCCAACCGTCTTCGAGACTCTAAAGGCGAAAGACTATAAAGGTCCGAGACTAGACCGAAAGAAACGTTTTGTCGGCTTCAAAATATTACGCGGGATTTCTCCAACAATCTCCCCTTTTTGATGGTGACAAAACTTTCTTTGTAGATTTGAACAGCTTTGACCTGCAAAATATTACTCAAGTAATATGGTTATCTCATAAGAACTAATAAAGAGCAACCGAGACTCGCATCCACAAGAAGATTGGTTAGTCCTTCATAAGTAAAACCATATAACAATACTTGATGTAACCGCAAGCATTCGGATATCAAAATCCACACTTAAATCGAGACCAAGTCTCAAGTTCAAGCTTACAATAAGCACATAAAAGAAATAGAATATAAAGTTCGAGTTCAAAAGTTTCAAAGTTCGGAGTTCAAAGCGGCAATTTCTCCCCTTTTTGTCATCGTGAAAAAGGTGAGAAAGTAGTCAATTTTGCTTGGGAATGCGAACGATCTGGAAATCTCCCATTGATTTAACTAATCCTTCCAGCCTCTTCAAGTCTTCCCTTAGATGAGCTACCTCTTCTCCTTTGGCATTGGTTTGAATTTGAAGATAGAGATCTTTAATCTGATCTTGAAGGGAAACAGAAGATGCCTTTCCAGCATTCTTCAGGACTTGAATTTCACAGTCCAAAGCATAGATTTGACCACGCATTTCAGAAGGATATCAAGTATGCGACGAAAATCTGCCGAATTATCCGTACGTGTACCGACATTTGCTCTGTCGATGGAGTAAACGCAGACGAAGGATCTTCTGTGAAATCGCGCAGTTTCGATGTTGATGTATCATGACCTTCTCCAAGCTTTTGAACATCTTCACGAACAGATGTAGACTTTCTATGCTCAACTCCTCCCTCGATTCTAAAGCTTCTCCCCCTGTTTGAAAGCCTCGGATGGGAAAGAATGAGGGTCAATCTCTGCAGCATCTTGAAAATCTTCATCTTTATCTCTGCAGACTTTTCTTTGGCTGCCTCCTCTTCTTCTTGACTTCTTTCTCTCGCTTCTTCTTTCTCTCGTCGCTTCTCTCTCTTTCTCTTCTTGCTCTTGCTCTTTCTTTCTCCTCTTCTCGGCCTTTTCTTGTCTCTCTTCTTCTCTCGATTTTCCTCTGCTTCTTTCTCCTTCTCCTGACGTTCCGTTGATTCAGATACAGAACATCTTCTCCTTATCAATGCAGAAATAGTGCAATCTTCCTCTTCTTCTTCTTCTTCTTCTTCTTCTTCATCCACCAAGAGTCTCCTCTTTTGCTTTTTGGATGGTGGATTGATTTGCTCCTTTCCTTTCCTTTTGGATGCCGAAGGTCTTGGAGATTTCATTTTGAACTGCTCCATTTCCTTTTCAAGTTCTTTCGGACGCATTTTAGTCACCATTCGCGAGACCCACCACCATTTTATCACATGGTCGAACACACGGAGATTGTGGGGGCTCAATATTCAAGCGTCGAAGATCTTGGTCACGGGACTTGCATAAGGCGGTTGTCCCTTGTCCTTCACCATTGCTCTATACATGTGAAAGAGAATGATGTGAGGAAGAGAATTTCTTCCCTTTGATGATTGCATACATCAATTTTGCCTCCGAATTTGACACATCTGTCTTTGATGTTGATTTCGGCCTAAGACAGTTGATGACAATTTTGTGCAGCAAAATGTTGACAGCACGCATTCTCGTGTAGACAATTTTCCTTAAATCTTGTTGCCTTTCACAAGATCCAGCATAAGACGAGCACTGGAAACTTTAATCGGTTGATATGATCCTCTCTCTACTCCAATGATATCAGCCAACATGTCCACATCTACTATGAAGTCTTGATCTCGGACACTAAAGGACATTCTATTCGCATCCAAGAAGCTAAGATTCGAATAGAAATATGCAGTCGATTGAGCATATCCTTGGTAGTGTCGAGCAAAATTGCTCAAGTTGCGTAGATCGAACTTCTCCCTTAAATTCACATGAATAGCATCCAGAAAATCAAAATCAACGCTTCTAGGGTTTATCACCCCTCTCTTCAACAACCTGAAAAACAAATTCTCATGTTCTTTGGATTTAAACAAATCCATCCTCTTTCCTTTCACCTTTGCAGCAACACCCAATCTCGGTTGAAAATCATAGAACATTTTATCATCGTCATTTCCATCAGTGGGAGTCTGTCCAGCCACACGAGGATCACTGGGAATACTAGCAAGTGCTTCCTCTGCTCTTCCTCTAGGAGCAATTCCCTACTCCTCCATTTGTCGCAGAAAAAGATACTCATTCCCATAGTTCTTACTTTTGAGAAATTCATTCACGTGGTTCAACGGAGTTCCTATGCTTTTCAAAGTACGATAGAGTTTATAGATAAAAGAGGGTTTTTGTATTCTTACAGGCTCTGCATCCTCGATTATCTCATCATCTCGATGATGACCCGCACTTTGTGGGGTAGATGGAGAAGAATCACGTCTGGAGAGCGAATCGGGCTGTTCTGTTTGGATAAGTCATCTTCTTCGGTGAGATCAACATGGGTAGGACCCTCTCTTGCTCTTTGTGGTCCCCCCGCTTGCAATCCTTGAGGACTTTCTTGAAGAAGACATCTTTCTTTGACACTTTGAGAGATTTCTTTAATCGATTTCCCAAGAAAAGTTGACAACTTTCTCGAGTTTGAATACGAAATGGAAACGAGATTGAGAGAAAAATGCTTTTCGAGGGTTTAGACGATAGAGAGAAGAAAAACTGTTTATATTTAGCTCTGTTTCAGAAAGGAAAAACTAATCGGTACGAAGGAAAGTGAACCGTCGTAATTTTTAAAATCGATAACTGCCATTTTTAATAGAAGTTATATTTTTGAAAAGACACGATTCCCTTTTCTCGGTAATTATAAATTTGTTAAGTAATCATACCTTTTCGAGACAGAATAAAATAACAACTTACGAGTTAATACCCATGAGTGAGTGCAGTCAGATCGAAAGTCTCGAGAGTCGCTAGACTTTAACTTCCTCAAGCTTCAAAATGTTGAGGCGGAGTGAATAAAATCGAATTGATTTTTCTCCAAAGGCTTTGTGAATATATCCGCCAATTGACTCTTTGAATCAACAAATTGAATCGAGATTTCTCCATTTTGAACATGATCTCGATGAAGTGATGTCGAATCTCTATATGCTTTGCTCTTGAGTGAAGAATTGGATTTTTAGTGAGATTTATTGCTTTGGTGCTATCGCATTTGATTTCTGTGCAAGAGTCTTCAATTCCGAAGTCTTGTAGCTGTTGTTTAATCCACAGAATTTGTGAACAGCAGCTGCCAAGGGCTACATACTCTGCTTCTGTTGTTGAAAGAGCCACAGTGCTCTGCTTCCTTGAAAACCAAGATACAGTCCTGTTTCCAAGCAACTGGCACGTACCTGAAGTACTCTTTCTATCAACTCTGCAACCTGCTAGATCTGCATCTGAATATCCCAGAAGATTAAAGTCTCCCTTCTTTGGATACCATAGACCAGTGCTTGAAGATGAAGCAACGTATTTAATAATACGTTTTGCAGACTTGAGATGAGATTCTCTAGGATCCGATTGAAACCTAGCACGAGATGCAAACGCTTAACAAAATGTCAGGTCTAGAAGCAGTAAGATAAAGAAGTGAACCGATGATACTCCTGTATAATTTTTGATCAACTTTCTTCCCTTCTTCATCTTTGTCTATCTTCAAGGAACAAGACATTGGTATGTCGGTCTTTTTGCACTTTGCAAGCCCAAATCTTTTGACAAGATCGTTAGCATATTTTTCTTGATAAATGAAAGTTCCTTCCTTCAATTGTTTAATTTGAAGTCCAAGAAAGAATGTTAACTCTCCCATCATACTCATTTCAAACTCATCCTGCATAGACTTAGAGAACTTCTTACATAGACTTTCATTAGATGATCCAAAAATAATATCATCTACATATATTTGAACAATTAAAAAGCTTTTGTTTTCCTTTTTGATAAATAAAGTAGTATCAACTTTACCTTTAACAAATCCATTTTGAATTAAAAACTTACTGAGTCTGTCGTACCACGCTCGAGGTGCTTGCTTTAAACCATACAAAGCCTTTTTCATCCCAAGGCGAGTCGCTTCTTTGGGTCTTCAAACCCGGGAGGTTGTTCCACATAGACTTCCTCATGGATAAATCCATTCGGAAGGCACTTTTGACGTCCATTTGGAATAACCTAAAATCTTTATAACAAGCAAAAGCAAGCAACAATCGAATAGCTTCTAACCTTGCTACGGGTGCGTAAGTCTCATCATAGTCTATCCCTTCTTCTTGCGTATATCCTTTGGCTACGAGTCGGCCTTGTTTCGTACGACTTTACCTTTCTCATTCATCTTGTTTCGAAAACCTATTTGGCTCCAATAACAGTTTTACCTTTTGGTTTAGGTGTCAATTCCCGGACATCATTAATGATAAACCGTACGAGCTCATCTTGTATAGCTTCAATCCAGCTTTCGTCGAGACAAAGCTTATTCTATGCTTTTGGTTCAATTTCAGAAATGAGAGCTACGGCACTAGACTCTTCACGCCTTTTGGATCCCAGTGTGAATTCCTTCATTAAGTTCGCCAATAATTAGATCTTTGGGATGACTGGACTTATGCTTCCGATTCTTGGTTGATTTATCGACCGATGATCCCTTTCTTTGCTCCGAGTCTTCAAAAATGGTTTGATCTTTGGTCTTCCCGAAATTGTGACGCCTCTTGAGTTGAAGACTTTGGAGAGGTTGGAGCAAGATCGAGACTCTTCATGATGAGTCGATTGGATTCATCTTGAACCGAGTCTTGAAATTTGACATTCATTGATTCATCCGGTCGACTCTTCTTGTTATAGACTCTCGTAGGCTTTGCTTGATGAAGAATATCCAAGGAAGATGCCTTCATCGATCTTTCTTCAAACTTACCAACATTATCTTTTGCATTTTTCAATATAAAGCATTTGCAACCGAATACATGAAAGTATGAAACAATGGGCTTCTTACCTTTGAATAATTCATAGGGTGTTTTCTTTAAAATAGGTCTTAAAAAGACTCTATTAATAATATAGCAAGCTGTTGAAACTGACTTCAGCCCAAAATCGAAGAAATTTTGCTTTCAATTAAAAGAGTTCTTGCCATTTCTTGAAGAGATCTATTCTTCCTTTCTACAACTCCATTTTTTGAGGAGTATATGGAGAAGAGAACATATGCTTAAATCCAGATTCATCACAGAATTTTATAAAATCTTGATTTTCAAATTCACCACAATGATCTGTTTTTATGCTTGAAATAACACATCACTTTTCATTTTGAACCTTTTTAGCAAATTTTTCAAAATATGAAAAGGTTTCGGATTTACTTGCTAGAAAATATATCCAAGTAAAGCGAGTAATCATCTACGATTACTAAGCAATATTTCTTACCTCAATACTGGGTTCTGGTTGGTCCGAAGAGATCCATATGAAGTAGCGCAGTACATGATTAGTTGAGACATGATTTATAGACTTATATGAATTTCTTACCTTTCCCGAGAATACATGGAGTACACGGCTCGATCTTTTGATAAGGCAATTTGGGTAGACCACGAACAAGCTGCTTTGATGAGATTTTGGCTAATTGCTTCATATTAATATGCCCAAGCTTTCGTGCCCACGAGACTTGCTTCGTCTTGTATTGAAATCAAGCATTGCGATTCTTACGGTTTCACGTCCGGGGAGATAGATATTTCCATGCCTTCTACCCAAGAAAGGCGAGTAGAGTCTTTACCGGTTCCGAACATATTCCTTCTTGAAAGAAGATCTTAAAGCCAGTATCACATAGTTGACTGATCTTTGAGAAGATTATAATTGAGTCCTTCCACTAGAGAAACATTGCTTATTGTGAGATTCCCAATTTTCACAGTTCCAAAACCCACAATTCTTCCTTTGCTATTTCCTCCAAATGAGACTTTTCCACCATTTACTTGAACAAGCTTTATAAAGCATTTTGAATCTCCTGTCATATGTCTTGAACATCCACTGTCTAGATACCACTTTACCTTTCTCTTGATAGATACCTGTATTCAAAGAAATATCTCAAGCTTTCTTTGGTACCCACATTTTCTTGGGTCCTTTTGTGTTAGTAAGATAAACAAGTACTAGCCCAAGTTTTCTTAACGGGTTTCCAAACCATAGGACATTCTTTTCAAAATGATATGGACTTTTGCACTTAGAACACTGAGAGCATCTCGGCCTACGAGGCTTTACAAAAACCTTTTTAAATGATTTTTATAAGCTTCTTTTGAAGGTCTTTGCTTAATTCTTTCTTTTACTTTAGGAAAATCAATTAAGGGAATAGTTTCTTCTGTCATACCTAATCCGGACTTATTGAAATAAGGTCTTTGTATCGAAAGAATTTTTCAAGTTTCTCAGACCCTATTGAAAATTTCTTTGAAATATTCGATGAGTCAATTTTTAAACGAGAATTTTCTTTCAAAAGATTTTATTCATTTTCTTTAAGAGTAGAAACATTCATATCTAAACATTTAATTTTTTCTTTCAAAATATTTTCCTGCTGTTTTAAAACAAAGTTTTCCCTTTTAAGTTCGAAATCCTTTTAAGAGAAGTCTTAAGACTTAAACACAACTCATCAATATACTTAGAAACCTTGACAGAATTTTGAAATTACTTACTTCAAATTCATTTGTCCGAGTCGATTCGAGTTTGAGTCTCGAGTCCGATTGCGCCATCGACACAAGTTGGCATATTCATCATCACTTTCTTCACACTCGTATCACTCCAGGGTTTCAGCTTTGAGAGCCTTTCGAGACTTTTTAGCCTTTCCTTTCTTCTTCTTTAGAAGAGGACAGTTAGGTCTGATGTGTCCTTTTTTCTTACATTCAAAGCAAACTACATCTTTATTTGCTTCATCATCATCAGCAGTCTTGGTCTGTTGTCTTTGAAAGCCTTGTCTCTTAGAGTTGAATCTTCTTCCTTTTCTATTCAACTTTACGGAATCTTCTTATCATAAGGGCAAGTTCCTCATCGTTCATATCGTCTTGAGAACCGTAACATCATAATCATCATTTGATTTTAATGCAATGGATTTCTTACCTTTTGGATCTTCGTCTTCGTTTATTCGTTCCACTTCATAAGGCGAAGAGTTCCAACCAGCTCATCGACAGATAGTGGCATGATTCTTTGTGTCTCTCTTATTGAAGTCTTTATGTGATTCCAATCCTTGGAGAGTCCACGCAGAAGCTTGTTAACCTTCATAGAATCAAAAATTGGTTGACCTTGATTTTGAAGACCATTCACAAATTCTGTAAAACGACTGAACATGTCAGTTATTGATTCTCCAGATCTCATTTTGAAGGCTTCATATTGATCGAGAAGAATATTGATTCTGGTCTCTTTCACTCGATCAGTTCCTTCGTAGGTGATATGTAACCTATTCCAGACTTCTTTTGCTGTATCACAAGAAGATATTCTGTTATATTCAATAGGTAATAAAGCACAATACAAAGAATATATTGCTTTTGCATCAAGAGTTTGTCTCTTGATTATTTCTTCGAGACATTCCGCTAGCTTCCACATGACTTCTTTTCCTCTTTCGAGATAGTTGCAGCTTTAGGAATGATTCCTTTTCTACAACGTCCCATTCCGGAAGATCCTTTGATCGCGAGAAAAGCTTTCATCTTGTTCTTCCGGATGTTGTAATCCTTTCCATCAAAGTAGGGTGGTGCGGTATTGCTTTGCCCTTCCACCAGCCCTGGTGCTAACATCTAGCCATGGATCTTTTACTCTGAAGTAAAACACTTCAAATAAAGTGAGTACACAGGCTTTGATACCAATTGATATAGCTAGAACGAGTACCTAGAGGGGGGTGAATAGGTATAAAACGATTTTTACTTAAATCACACAATACTAGACAATCGATGGATATTAACAGCAATCAAAAGACTGAGAGAAGGGATAAGAGAATTGAACACAATGATTATAGTGGTTCGGCTTTAGTTTAAGCCTACGTCCACTCTTCCGCACGATGACCTATTGGCTGGATTCCACTATGAACAAAGAAGTGTTACAGCGTTGTTCTTCCTTGATTCAAGATGATGTAGATGATCTACCACACTTGCTCAAGATACCACTAAGTATAAACACTCTTTTGTGTGTACAATTTTGCTCGAGAATGAATCGACCGAATATCAAGGAACTTCGACTACGGAATTCGTCTATCGAGCATGCTTTGAAATAGCTTGAATGTCTTCCTTTTATACTCCTTCATGCCATCATACCCGTTGGCACTTACCAAAGGAATTCCTCCAATCTACCCGTTGGACGGAATCAATTAAGGAGATCTTTCGAGCTATTAAAGGAACTTGACGATAGCCCATCAATCTGTTTGCCCATACAACCGGGATCTTGGTTTCCAAGAATAGAACTTTCCAAGATTACTTCGTCAATCATCGGATCTTTGAATAGAAAGAATCCGTTAGCTTAACCCAGCCAGGATATCTTCTCCGAGGAGAATAGGACTATCTCCTTAACCAAACACCTAGGTTCGGATAGCCTTTCGACACTGGATTAGAAAACTGTCAATGAGAATATCTTTAAGTCTTGAGTCTTGAGTCTTGAGTCTTGAGTCTTGAGTCTTGAGTCTTGATATCCAACTGTCTTCAGACTCTAAACTGAAAGACTGTAAAGGTCCAGACTAGACCGAAAGAAACGTTTCTGTCAGCTTCAAACGTTTTGTCCTTTTTATTTTTGAGCTCCTTCCCTTTTTATTTAACTTGTGTTTATTCTTTTTCGGGAAAACTCCAAATAAGGGCTCGAAGTGTTCTCATTTTCTCAAATAAAGGTTTGAGTAAACTTTGTTTCAAATAAGAGCTTAAGTCCCCATATCAGTCTCAAAGAAGGGCATAAAGTGGTTATGGACATTTCAAATAAGGGCTTAGTCTCGCCAGCTTATCGATTGGCAAAAAATTCCGGTCAATCAAGGTATTTCCGTCCAAATACTAAAAGTGCTAGTATGAACACCTAGAGGGGGGTGGATAAGTGTGAAGACAATTTTTGCAAAGAACGATAAAGATATTTTACTTTTGAAACTGAGTCTGAAGAATAACAAACTTTGAGCAAGTTCAAACTTTAACAGTTAAATAGAACTACGAACAAAATAAGAGAGTTTATGGAAGAGAATAAGAACACATAATTTATAATGGTTCGGCTTAGATCAAGCCTACGTCCAGTCTCCCAAGCTAACAACCTTCTGGCTGGATTCCACTATGCAATCAACAAGAGATTACAACTTTGAATGCAAACACTTAGTAGTAGATCACACTATCTCACTAGGTCACTCTTTTGGTATTTCCCTCACGATCACAAATGTTTAAGCTCACCAAAAACAAGTGTATGAATAAACGTCACTCAGATTTTGGAATTATAAATTCTACACTCTGTCTCTTACTTGCTCATCGGTCCTTTATCTCCTTAAATACTCCTCCACTTCCAAACTAGCCATTGGATAATATCTAGAGGATCGTCTTCCAATCTACCTATTGGACAAATGTGTATCTAAAAAATTTGGTAGCCGTTGAGTGACAATAGTAGAATCCCAATTTGATTATGATTGCCCATACAAACATAATCTTGGTTTCCATAAGTAAAGCTTCTTCATATAGAAAGTTATTGTCTTCAAGATCCAATTGTCAATCAATTAGTTTGAGTCAATCAAATCAATCTTGATGTATAATCCAAACAGATTACTAGTCGTTATATGTTTGGGGCTTGTGTTACGTTCTGTCAAGTTGTTTCATTCTGAACATGCTTCGTTCTAAATCTGCTACATTCTGAACTTGTGTCTCGTTTGGACCTTGTTACGTTTTGGACTTGTATCTCATTCTAGATATAAAGTCTGAGAGTCTTAAGACTGAACTAGAGCTGTGTGTCTTCAGACTGAAGTAGAGTCTGAGTGTCTTCAGACTAAAATAGACTTTACAATCTGGATGTAAGTCTGAACATATTCTACTTCTGAAGATATTTAGCCTTAAGGTCTGGACACAATTTAAATAAGTTCAGCTTCAGCATAAAGTTTGTCTTCTGGTTTTTCCAAATATAGACTTTGACAATATCATTTACATGTTCTATCATCTGCATAGTTTGTTACTCAATTATTAAACGCGTTAGTAGCCTTTGATTTATTTTGTCATCTTCAAAATATCATAAGGAATTTCCCTAACAAATACAAATTACATTAAATTAGATTATAAATTTAAAATTTGTAAAAAGAATAGATAAAGAGTAAACACAAGTAGGAGGGATGGTCGCCATCCCATGTTAGTGTAGTCAATCAACCAAACTTTGTGCTCTGCAATTATTCTTACCTTAATAAATCTTAATGTATCGAGCTAATAATAAAATGGCCTCTCCTTATATAAGAACTGATTTATTAAAAATGTGTTGTTTTTCTTTGTTTAAATTGTGTTCATGTAATAGTAATTATTGGATTACAAAGTATCTATTGCTTCGAATTCAAATTTGATCTCTTTCCATACTTCACAAGCAGCAGCTAGTTTAGGATTCTATTTGCTAGCCTCACGGATAATTTCATTACCCTCACGAGCAAGATCACATCCCTCATTATGAGCTTGTATGCATGCTTCTAGAGTTACTCGGTTAGCTACGGCACCGGTGCATTTCCCCAAGGGTGTCCTAAAGTTCACAAAGCCCTTGATATAGATGTACTAAGGTGCAAATTGACTCATAATCGTATTGAGCATGGTGTTTGTCATATTCAAAGCCAGTTATAAATGCTAGTGGAGGAATATCTATAATAAAAAATACAATATGATCGTGAAAAATGAACAAATCTATTGTAAAGTTTATTATGAAGCATTATGAGTGGTTAAACTTAGGTAAGGCGAGCTATCCAATATGTTATAAAAGTTATAATGTAACTTGCTTATTTGCAAAAGTGAGAAGAGTAGTATATCGACAAAAATAAGATAATTGTTGTTATAATTGAAGTTGAAGTTCTTATGCCATAGGCTTCCCATTACATCAATCATCTTTTACCTCATTAATTATTCAGGCTGTATACATGACAAGAAAATCACCACAAGAGAAAATAAATATTACCGATTGCATACTTTCGAGTTCAAAATAAAAAGGTAAAAAGAAAAATTCTAACCGATAACTCTAAAAAGTCAAGCTAGCATATACTAATTAGATTTTGCCATGAATGGTAATGATATAATATTTTCCCATTTTCGTATTGAAAAAGAGAAATGAACCCATGATTCCAAGAAGATCAATTCAATGAAATGCAATTCAGCTCCCCATTTCGTGTTAAGAAAATAGTTTGTTGAAATATTCAATATATCTTTTAGTATTTTCTGAAAATAACAGTTATTTTGGGTTAGGTGATAAGTAGGATAGTGTGGAATAGAGAAGAGAGAATAAAAAAATCATTTGCAAATTTCTCAAGAAGTAGCATTCACCAATTTACTATTCATACCCGTTTCATCTTATTATATATAGGTATATATTGATGTATTGAGTTAGGACGTCATGCGTCGAATACATCATTCCAATAATATGAGACTAGATTGCTATTGGCTAGGTCATCCCCTTTTAGGTTAAATTATTGGATAGATCATTTCAACAATCAAAGCAGATTAGGTCTAGCTAAGTATTTTAAGACTATGCTAGCATATGTTAGGTTTTCCTCTTTTTACTCTATAGATCTTGTCAATGCTTAAGTGGATCAGACTCTCTGCCATGTCCCTAGGAAGCATCAAGACACTCTCCGAGAGTCTTTGTATTATGTCGGATATTTTGACACGTGTCCGATACTTTTGGACACTCTCGTACAATCTCCGACACGCGGTTAACATGTGTTGGAAAATCCGACACCTAGTTAACTTTCTTGACACTCTCTGACAATCAAGTTGGAATTCTGATATGTGATTTTCCGACACGTGATTCCAACACAAGAGATCAATTTTAAACATATTCGATACATGATGGGTCAATTAAAAAACAATAATAGAAGTAATAAATGGAGAAAGAGGAAAAATGTAATCTTTTCTTCTCTTCCAACTTTCACTTTCTGTGATATACATTTTACCTCATAAGTTTTTTTCTCTTCTCTTCCGACATATCCAACACGTGAGTGTAGAATGTGAATTGCTCGTTTTTCTCTTCAAGTTTTATGAATTATTGGAATGGAGTTGAATTTGTTAAATTGAAATAATGAATGTTATTAATAAATTATGGATTAGTTAGTGTAAATTAATTATAGGATTATTATTTATTTGTGAATTTAAATCTAATTAATTTGATTAAAATAATCATAAAATATAAAATATGTATATAAAAAAATATATTTAGTATACAATGTGTTCTAACGTGTCGGAATTCTCTTCTTCTTTTCTTTTTTTTATAGAAATAACGTGTTAG
Organism: Eucalyptus decipiens; assembly: GCA_014182575.1. Taxonomy (NCBI): domain Eukaryota; kingdom Viridiplantae; phylum Streptophyta; class Magnoliopsida; order Myrtales; family Myrtaceae; genus Eucalyptus; species Eucalyptus decipiens. The sequence continues at coordinate 43,365,006 of CM024619.1, read as the reverse complement.
TGTGTCGCGTGTGCTACTTAAGTCTCCCTAATAAAACTATTGCCCACGTCACGGTCGTTACGACCCCAGGGGCCTTTGACACACTTCGTGATTTCTGGAGCACGAGACCTTCCAAAATGAAATCCTGCTAATTTACGCGTATGTCCTTCACGACGAGATGAGAGAACAAAAAAAAGTAAAAAGAAGAAAACAGGACTTGGGCCCTTTTTCGTTTAGAAAACATTGGTGAATTTGGGCCCATGTGTATAAAGTTGCTTTAACCAAATCAGGGCATGCGGACCGCCATGCTGCTTCGCTCCGCCTGTGCGTTGCTTCCCACCGCCAACCGCCGCTTCTCGGCGGAGAGCCCGTCGGCCGCCGCCCCCGCGCCCGCCTCGGGGACGGTGCCGAAGAGGAAAGGTGGAGACACGCTGGGGAAGAGGCTGCTGAGCCTAGTGTACGTGGAGCGCAGTGGTGACGATTCGCAAGTGGAAGGAGGAAGGAGGCGCGGTGTGCAAGTACGAGCTCAACCGCATCGTCCGAGAGCTTCACAAGCTCAAGCGCTACAAGCATGCCCTCAAGGTTCTCCTCTCTTTGCGTTGAACTTAATGTTACACTAGTGTAGTTCTCGCACTCTGAAATACTTTTATAAGTGAAGAAGAGTAGTTTTTTTTTTTTTTTTTTTTTTTTGAGAAATGGACACCATTGAAGGCAAAGCTGTGAAAGGAGAGCTCCATTCGCTCAAAATTATAGGTAGATAGGAGCTAAGCAAGTGACTGATGTTGAGTCTGTTTCTCAACATGGTGGTAATTCGAGAACAATGAGAGAAATTAAATGGGTACTGTTTTTTCTTTCCTTTGGTGATTGGGACATGATGTTGAATGGTTAGGGAAGAGTTGATGATGAAAACTAAAAATTGTGGACTTTGTGGCATCTTGTCTATTGTTTGGAAAATCTGGCATGTAGTGTAGTGACTACATCTTGATCGTAGTTTTATTTGGTTTCACTAAAATTTAATTGGTGATTAAGAATCTTGGTTCCTAATTGCAAATGAGCCAATAAGTAGTTCATAATTGGAGATACCAGTTACCGCTGGCAGTAATGGAGAATGGTAATGCAACACCCGCACGCTCTCTATCTCTCGGGCATGATCGAGAATAGTGTTGGTGCAGGAGGAATGGGAGAATGGTTGTGTGTAGTGGAGGGTAATCATGAGGATTGGCATTGTAGTAGGGAGATGTGCAGATGTTACCTCGTTTGCGGCGGTTCTTTGTTCTTGTTGTGGTAATGGAGGGATGGTTGCCGAGCAATGGTGGTAGGAAATGGTGTATTAGGGGCGAATTGTGATTGTGATGATGTTGGTGCTGGTGCTGTTGACATTACTGAAATGACTAGGTAGCCTTGTTATCCCTTTAAACCAAGATGCCGTATCTTCTTTATATCCCGTATCCTGTTATCCCCTTCTCCTTCTTTATTTATTTTTTTAAATTCAGGATCGGTCTATTGTCCCCTAATCATGGATTTACTTAGTTGACCCGTCTACACAATAAGATTAGATAACACATCTCATAGCCGATTAGCCTTGTTATGACGATTGAAAATGTATTGTAATATGATAGACACGGTAAATTTTGATATATATATATTTGTGATGTGAACCGGAGCAAGCACTCAAAACTTTTAAATCTTGATTAATAAGTTATAGGAGAGAGATGTACAATCTTCCCCCAAAAAAAATAAAAAAACCAACCAAAAAAATAAAAGTAAAGCACAAATGATTCATGATCCGCGCATGGCCAGCCCATGCGCGACACGGACAAAGGCCCATGCATGACCCATGATCGACCCGTGAGCAATGTTCGGCCAGCCCACGTGCAACCTGCAGTCGTTCATCGACTCCATGTCAAGGGCTTTGATGCCCTAATCTTGCTTCTGACACATGCCCATGGGCTTTCCCAAGGGCTAGAGCCATTGAGTGGCCTGATATGTAGATTTGTAATGATGATACACGTTCAAATGCCACCGTTTGATCGGAGGGACGATCAACAGCTGAGATACGACCCAAACTTGTATAATTAGGGGTTTCTTCCCCTCACTGTATTCAGCTTGTTCATAACCAATACACTCGTGCCTTTGTGCCTACAACCCTTGTGTTCGTGCATATGTGTGTAAGGCTGATTTGGGATTGCAAATCCTAAGGCCGCATGGGTGATTGATCAATTGGAAACAACTGACCCGTGACACATGCAGTTTTCTCAAAAATGAAAGTGCAGCCATGAACGGCCAAATCACCAAAGAGCAAATACTCTACAAGCCGCAGTGAGCATGCCTGTGAATACAATCCGAGCAGACAGCACTTGCCATTTAAATGGACCCCCCGGTTGGTTCATCTTCGCACCAGTGACGAGCGTTCAATCTCCGCACCAACTCCAACAACTCCTAAAAATATCGCGAACCACTTCTTCCGCAAGCCCAATGAATCTCGGCCGTCGGACTACCTATGATCCGCGTGATACGACGGTTGAAATTCACCGGACTCGCGTGCCCCGGATCTACGGAAGTATCGCTCCAAAAATTACCCCCCAAGTTTTGCCCATAACACGTGCGAGGTTGCCTGCATGGGCTTTGCCACGACGAGAAAGCTTGCTGCCGTTCAGGTAAAATAGCAGGTGAAGAAGGGGTTGTGGCTCATTTATGCAATTTGGGTGTGCCGTCTCTTTCGTCCAGCTATCCCCCATTTCCCTATTGAATTGCCTTTGATCCATTACGTAATCACGTGATGGGGTTTTGCATGGTTTTGGCTCTCTCCTCGCTAGACCTAAAACGTGATCAAGGGCACAAACGCCGGGATTAAAGAATTGTGAGGGAATTTACCTTCTTTTTTCCGCAATGTAGTTGGCTTAACACTTGGAAAGTTAGCTTTCAGTCTTTTGTAATCAAAGGCGGATCCTAGGAGGAGCTTTGAGTGCTTCAAGTGCTCCCACTTTGATTAGAGTTGGCAAATGAGTGGGTGTCTCTCTGTTGTTTAGATTTCATTGACCCCTGTCTAAGCACGACAGAGGTCACTGTACCACCACCTTCACCTAACAAGAGCCGCCGCACCAGACCCTTGAAGATGGTTGGGTGGCCATCCTCTCTCTCTTCCTATTGGGAAAAAGAAAAGAACGATATTTGTGGAGAATGCCTAGATAATTTTTTCCTATTTCTATGAAAATTAAATAGGATAAAATATTGAGTGAAAATAGTAAAGATGAATAATAAATAATACCAAAATTTTAATGTGTAAAAACCTCCAAGGTGAAGGGAAAAACCATGGGACCGTAGTCCACTTCAAACTTCCACTGTGATTAATAATGAGATACATCTTCACCCAAAGGTAGATCTCTCACTGTCTTCAATTTGTAGATTTGAACCCCTGACAAATTAGATAACTCACTCAAAGATAACTCTCTTTCTTGGAAGAATAACCTCCGACAAATTAGATAACTTAGAAAAAGAACCTCCGACAAATTAGATAACTCACTCAAAGATAACTCTCTAAATAGATAACTCACTCAAAGATAACTCTCTTTTTTGAAATAAGAAAACTGTTTCTTCCGCTACGCTGCTATGATATTCTTACTTTTGTATATACTTCTCCGTTGAAGAGGACTCCTATTTATAGGAGCAAATTCAATCCCAATTGGAATTGTACGATATGAAATCACGTAGAGTTATCTCCTAATCTCTCGTGATTTTGTAGATCTGAGAAGATCACTTTGATTTCTTCCCCAATCTCCCTTGATTTTCTAGATGTGGAAGATCATGTTGATTTATCTCCCGATCTCTTTTGATTTTTTTTTTTTTTTCTTTTTACTTTTACACACTCACTACCATACATATTCTACTACAAATATACATAATTGCATTGGCCTCTCCAATTGGAATTGACCTACTCAACACTTCCGATAGTGTTCATTGATGTGACGCTGTATTTTTGTTACCATATCGGCACCACTTATTCATTCTGTGCTCCATCAACAATCCCTTGTCAACAATTTGACTGGGTTACTACAGGGATCGGTAGAAAATTGCGTTCGCACAAATTGAAAGTGTAATAGGACTTGATTGCATAATTAAAGACTTGACAAGGATTTGATCGTGCAAATGGTGAAATTCAAGGAAACCAAAACTGTCCTCGACCCAACACGAATCTTATTGATTTTTTTTTTCTGTAAAAATGATTCATTTAGCTTTACTCTAAGAGGGTTCGACATTCCTTCAAAACAAAAAAGGATGTTCAAAATTCGCGTGGAACGTTGACCGATATCATCGCCCCGTAATTTGCCTTCTCTTGCACGACAACATAAGGAAGCGTAATTACCAAGCGTTAGCGGGACTCGCTTTTTCTAGTTCACTCTTCTGATCACGTCTGGGACAGAGGAAAAAAAACTTGGAATAAGAAACAAATGCAAGAGAAAAAAAGAAAAGACAATTACTAGGTATTCTAAACCGTGGGTCAGCCAAAAGATAATACAGTGGGGGACCAGTATATCTTGGTAGCAACTTAGATCAAAATAATGTCCTTTTCCTTGTTAGGATCACCTTTGACATATAGAATGAATGCAGAGGATACTTCAGTCTCCAGGCATACACCCAAATTCAATGTGTCTTCATTATAACATATCTGCCTTACATTTTTGTTTTTATTTTGCTTCACTTGATAATCGTTGGGCCATGCCTATTTCATGAACTCAAGATTAGGAGTGGCAAGTGAAATCTAATTGATGGGGATGGACGCATATATTCCTAAGGGATAATATTGACTATTTTATCATATTGACAAGTTTAATTAAAAAAATTACATTAATAGGTGAAGGGAGCACATAAATATGAAGAGTATATAAAACTCATTGTGTCGAGTAATGCCAGATAATATTTCAATAGGTTACCTAACTTGAAACTCTATGCATAGAAAAAAAAATAATTATCGAAACAAGCCAATCAATAACACACTTGCTCATCCTAGAAAATCGTGGGTTCACCTCATCTTACCGGGTTACATCACCTCGAATCACAGAGAGGAAATAATAGTCAAAGAGTTGCTCACCTAGGGAAATAATTTAAAGAGTTGGTTCGTGACAGACTCTATTCATCCTAGAAAAATGTGGGTTCACCTAGACTAGACATCTGCATGCATATATGTGTACCACATATAGCTTGCGGACCTATATATATACTTGGATTTTCTATAGGCTTCGAAGATTCAAAGCCCTAGATACTATGGTGTACGTGGACCAATAATTGTTACTAAGCTCCAAATAATGTGGTAGCAAAATAACTGGTTCAGAAATCAACAGGTGTATGGATTGTACATGCACTTGCAAGCTGGCATATATGGAAAAACGGAGATAATTGCCCCAAATAAGAAGAAGAGATGATGTAAGAGCTCAAGCACATGTATAAAGCATCAACAGGTGTGTTAAAACCCTTCAAAAAGTCCCCATTTACCAATACAAGAATGCGAGAATATATATAAATCTATTTTTATGCAAAATTTGTTTTATTTGAGGAGAATGAAATCGGGTCGGAACCGTGATAACCAAGTCACTTGATCCAATGGTTGTCGACCCTTGCTAAGACATGAGGGCTATTAGATTTGATTTTCATTTTGTCATTCGTCAAACTTTGTCACAGAAATACAAATGGGAGTAACAAAGAAATATGAAAGTTAAGGTTGGGCAACTCAATTTCAATGCGTTAATGCAGCAGAGTTTTGGAGTAGTATATGATCAAAAAGAAACAAAGTCTCGTCACTTACCCTGAACGGAGTATTTAGGTTATTATTCAACAAAGAGCCTTCTTAGAGCCTTCTTACTTGTTCCAAGCACCTCAAGCACCTGGAAGAGGACATTAGATTTCATATTATTTGGAATAAATTGACCTTTTATTGTATATCGATAGAATATAAAAGGATCATATCATCTTAAATAGTAATTTAGAATTTGATTACGGCCCATGTACGATTTGTGTAGTGTTAATTATGGATTAGTGATAGAATCCTTAATTATCCCTCCATTTGAGAGTGGTAAGCCCGGACTGTGCCTCACTGGGAAAAGCTTGACCGACCTAGTCAGTGCCTAACATTTTCTAATGGGCTTGGCATCGATTCATGTTCTTGTGACATGAGCCACTCACTCCTAACTAGTGTACTCTTTACACAAGGCGGAATACCTTCTGTCCATATCATAACGATTGCCATGCAATGTAATCCTGTTCAATAGCCATTTCTTATCCCTCACCATTAGGGTTGAAGGAAATAAATCAAACCGACCATAGGAACTGAACCAATTTCAAGTTCCTGTGGCTATCGGTCTAGGTCCTGATTCTAAAAGAGGTGGAATTGGGTGGAACCGGTACCGTGTGGTTAAGATCCTAGTTTCTGGATAAAAATTGAATTGTGTTAAATTAATGTCTCGAATTTGAATTCGGATAACAATTTGTTAAACCGGATTTTGTTGAGGAAGATTTTTCCAAGCAGATTACAAATCGGATGAAGAAGTCTTTCTTCTTATCGGACTTTCTTTCGGACGTGCAAAATAAACAAGGAAACAAAAGAAGGAAGTTAACAAGGTTAGGACACCTGGAGTGCCATAACTTGGCACGGAGGGACACTTAAGTGCCATAACTTTAAAATGATACACTTAAGTGCCAATATCAGAGTAAAATGGGACACTTAAGTGCCACTCCGGCAAAAATCCGGCCAAATGGCTGACATGGCAAATTTCCGGCGAGTTTGGTCCAAAACGACGTTTTGCACGCTGACGTGGCGGATAAAATACAAAAACGACGCCATTTCGTGTCTACGTGTAAATAATAATAATATAAAAATTAATTAAATTAGATTTAAAATTAATTTTATTTAAAATATTCAAAAAATTAAAAAAAATTAAGAAATTTTAAAAATTTTAAAAATTTTAAGAAAAATTTAAAAATTTAAAAAATTTAAAAAAATTTAAAAAGGGGGAGGTCGAACGGGGCGGCTAAGGGCTGAGCCCTCGCCACCGCCGCCTCCCGCCCTCACCGGGAAGGGGGGGCGACGGAGGGGGAGGGTCGGTGGGGTTGCCGACCCCGGCCGACCGACGGCGAGGGCTGCGAGCCCTCGCGAATCGCAGCGAGGGCCGCGACCCTCGCCCCCCGGGGTGAGGGCGAGGGCTCGCGGGTCGGCCGGGCTCCGGGCCCCGCCGCCGGTCGGCCGGCGCGGGCCCTCGCCGCGGGCCGGCCGGCCTCATCGGCCCCTAGCCAAGGCCCGGCGACCCCGGCCGACCCTCCCCACTCCGTCGCCGGCCCTTCCCGGCGACGGCGAGGAGGCGGCGGCGGCGAGGGCTTAGCCCTCAGCAACCCCGTTCGACCTCCCCCCCTTTTTTTTTAAAAAAAAAATTATTTTTTAATTTTTCTTAAAATTTTAAAATTTTCTTAATTTTTAAATTTTTTGAATATTTTAAATAAAATATTTTAAATCTAATTTAATTAATTTTTATATTATTATTTTCACTTAAACACGAAACGGCATCATTTTTGCATTTTCTCCGCCACATCAGCGTGCAAAACGATGCCGTTTTGAACCAAACTCGTCGGAAAGTCGCCACGTAAGCCATTTAGCCGGATTTTCGCCGGAGTGTCACATTTAACTTCAAAACTGGCACTCATTTACCATTCAAAAGTTATGGCACTCAAGTGTACCATTTTAAAGTTATGGCACTTAAGTGTCCTCTCGTACCAAGTTATGGCACTTGGGCTGTTCTTCTGCCGGAAGTTAACCTATCATTACAAAACAAAAGAGGAAATAAAATAGAATAATAAAAAAAAAGGAGCAAAGATTTCTTCTTTATCTACATACAATATAAAAAGTGCGAGGGTTTCTTTTATCCAAAAAAAAAAGTGAGAAGCCCTTTACACGTCCAAAAAGAGCGCTGCTTGAGAGAAGCCACTGAAGCCAAGCAGAGCCGCGCACCCAGCAAGTCCAGAAGCCGACGAGAAGCAGCAACTCCCCGTACGTGAAAGAAAAAAAATTCAAGAATGTTGCACGGTCCTGATTTTCAATCATACGAAAAGGGTATTGCTTGGGCTTGAACATACGGTTATTTTTTGTGCTGTGAGTTTACATTATTTATTTGTAAACACTTTGGGTTTGGGATTAAATTTAGGTGTGGGAAACACTCAAACGTGTAAGCGATTGTAAATTATGATTCTCCGATTATAGTAGATTATTTGCTGTTGGCTCTTCCTGTAGACATACATACCGATATTCGAATCGAAATACGTAAATTTCAGGTGTTTATTTCTCTGGTGATTTTGCGTTGACATAAATTACAAAATCCTATCATTTTCACATATTATATTCCATCAAACTGGGAACTAAGAATCGAACAGTTGGATTAGGAACCTTTCTACATGATGGGTTTTTTGAACTTTTTATTATTCTAGATATTATATCCTTATTCGTGTTTATGTTCTTGTTTCGTTGCATCTTAAAAACAGGAGGTTTAAAAGACTGCTTCAACCTTCGTTCGAAGAGCCTCGATAGCCACCAAAACCCTGCTGTTCTGGGATCGGCCTTGTATAGGTTCAGGGCCACGATGCATCGTTGCTTTTCGATGGAGCTGTCTTTCAATCTTTAATTTCCATCAAGCGAGCTCAATACATGGTGGTTGATGGGGATGTTGTCTATTTGGATGTTCATCTTCCAACTTTATGTCTCAAAGTTAGATTACCATCTAATGCATATGGAACTGCTAGTGCCACCCTTCTTATACCATTTAGTATACATTTGGATGTTCGGTAATTTTACGGCATGGAAAGGTGAGAACTAAACTGAAAACTTATTGGGCCATGGTAAGGGAGTGGCGCCCTTGGGTTCTTTATGGTTGGTATGGTCTTGTTCTCGGTTCTGCCTTGGACTCGTTACTGTGCATTCACTTTCATCTTACTAAACGAAAAGAAAAAGAAAAAAAGTGAAACGAAGGAAAAAAAAATAAAGGAAATTGGCCAACAACTTGGATAGACCCTAGAACTAATTAACAGGGCAGGTTTCAGGTTTTGGGTATGCAGAGTATGTTTTAGTTTTCAAAAAATAGGGAATTGGATATGATAAGGTAGATTCCAGGTGAAACCTAGATCAATCCTGAAACCACTCACTCTTACTCACTATAAATAAGTCTAAATCATTCGTTCGAGTAGGAGAATTTGCAACAGATGAGGCTTCAATATTTGGTGTTTCCTTTTTTCTTTGTGCCTTCTATGTCATTTTCCTTACTTGCCATCTATGGCCTTTAAGACTCATAAGCTGCATTTTTTAAATGCAAAAGACTTTAACTGGAAGGGTTTTTTATAAATACAAAGAGTGTTCGGTAAAGTGTAATTTAAAAATGTATTGAGAAGTAATTTTACTTTAAATGTTAATTTAAAATAAATGTGACTTTTACTATTCTTTTTTTTTTAAAGAATAAACCTCAAACCTTTGTTGGTGGCCTGAGCCTTGTCAACGAGCTAGGTCTAGCATTAGCCAACCTCGCTTGAGGTTGCCAGTTGCCATTTGGCCTTGTTGATAGTTTGATTTGGTTTCACTAGCAACATCGTGACAAGGGCATTTTCGAAAATGAAATCCGCTTTAACATGGCAATACTTTTGTTAAGCTTCTCAATTTAAGCTTTCGCTTCAGACGTAATTATAATAATAAAATTTCTAAATAATAATCATATAAGAAAAAACCCCAAATCACAATCGAGAAATCCGATCCCAAGCTTTGATGCCAATTGTTGAAATATAATATGCGGAAATGACAGGATTTTACAATTTACATCAACACAAAATCACCAAAGAAATAAACGAGGAATAATAAGGGCGTCGGACATTTATGTGGTCAATCTGGGTATTGGTATCTAAATCCAATGAGAGAACCAGTAGTAAATAATTTACTATAATTGGGGAATCGAAGTTTACAATCGTTGAAAGAAAAGCTTCTTGGTTTGATTTTTAATCCGCTTAGTGAACTCTTTGTCGACCAATTCAATTTAACAAATAGTTATTCAAATCACAAACTTGAGACATTAATTTAACATGAACCATGTTAATCACCTTACACAAGATAATGCCATAACAAGCTTAATATTCATCCACACAATTATGATAGAGCTTGCAATGCAATATTAAATTCAGGTATGGAAAGAAGTCGGCTTGTAGTCGATCATAGCTGTCTTCTCGAGATGGCGCTCGATCCGCTCATGGAATTCGAGGTGAGCAGGATGAACCACATATGCTGCTGCTCCCTCGGCATCCTCAAACGTTAGCTCGAAGACATGCGTGAAGCCTTCATGCAAGTTCTCAATACTCACATCCTTTCCCCTAGTTTCACATGGATAAAACCAAGATCAGGCATCTGAACAAACTGCTGAAGAACATTCCATGACAGATGCACCAAGACATGAGGGGAAAAGGGCGCAAGAGAAGGGAAAGAAAAATGTAGAGATTAGGCAGGGAGGGAAGGATACATGTGCCAAGTTTTCAAGGATTCAACGAGGTTGACGAGATTGGAGTAATCCTTGATGAATCGCTCGATGTGGTCAGGAGAGGTTTCGGCTTTGAACTTGATTAGCAACACACGCCTCATGAATCCCATCGTTTCCTCCATTGTTTTTTCTGCCGGTCGGGACACTTCCCCAATTGTTAGTTCCAACTTTGGAGTTCAAAGCACTGTCCACACTCCACTGTCCACGCTTTCCCTTTATTTATAGTCGTTTCCGGTAGTTACACAAAACTCACCTGAACTTTGAGGGTCATACACATTTAACCTTTTATTTTTCAATGGTTATACGTTAGCCTGAAACATTCATTGAGTTGTAGCCATCAGTCCTCCATTATATTTTCTTAGCGTGTGTAGTTCACGTGACTTTTAGAAGGTAAAAGTATATTTGCATCTCATTGTTTTTTAAGGAAAGCTCTCTTTTACCCTTAATTATTATAAAAAAAATAAAGACAATTATATCAATTTACACACACACATTTACATATATATATATATATATATATATATATATATATATACACACATATATCAGAAAAAAATGAATATATTAATAGAAGAAAAAGAAACACCTCTTTTCATTTAAACTGACAAAAACACCTTTATTCCATTAATACTCAATTAAGTAATAAATAAGATTATGGAAATTCACATACTTGTCATTCAAACTAAGGGTGGAAATTACCCCCAAACGTTTTTCTTTGAAGAGAATTGTGGCAATTGTATTCTCAATTCTAATCATACTCACAAAAGTTTGCTACATGAAAGTTAATTAATGAAAAATGAGTTTGAGAACATCATTTTCTTGTATAATTTTTTAGATATTTCTATTGGTTAATCATTTTCAACATTGATTAACCATTTAAATATACATAATGAATAACCAATTTTTGTAATTTGTCCTTTTTATTTTTGAGCTCCTTACCTTTTTATTTAACTCGTGTTTATTCTTTTTTAGGAAAACTCTAAATAAAGGCTCGAAATGTCCTCATTTTCTCAAATAAGGGTTTGAGTGAACTTTATTTCAAATAAGAGACTGGAGTCCCCATATCAGTCTCAAAGAATGGCATAAAGTGGTTATGGACATTTTAAATAAGGGCCTAGCCTTCCTAGCTTACCGATCGGCAAAAAATTCCTGTCGATTAGGGTATTTCCATCCAAATACAAAAATTAAATTAAATTAAATTTTAAATTAAAAAATTTTAAAAAGAAAGAGAAAAAGAGTCAACATAGGTGGAGGAATGGCCACCATCCCATCTTAGTGTAGTCAATCAGCCAAACTTTGTACTTTGAAATTATTTTTATCTTGATTAATCTTGATGTATTGAGCTAATAATAAAACTGTCTATCCTTATATAAGAAGTGATTTATTAAAATTGTGTTGTTTTTCTTTGTTTAAATTGCGTTCATGTAATTGTTCACAAAGCCCTTGATATAGATAGTACTAAGGTGCAAATTGACTCATAATCATATTGAGCATGGTGTCTGTCATATTCAAAGCCAGTTATAAATGCTGGTGGAGGAATATCTATTATAAAACATACAATATGATCGTGCAAAATGAACAAATCTATTGGAAAGTTTATGATGAAGCATTATAAGTGGTTAAACTTAGGTAAGGCGAGCTATCCAAAGTGTTACAAAATTTATAATGTAACTTGCTTATTTGCAAAAAGTGAAAGAGTAATATATCGACAAAAATAAGAAAATTGTAGTTATAATTGAAGTTGAAGTTCTTATGCTGTAGGCTTCCCATTACATCAATCTCTTTTACCTTGTTAATTATTCAGGCTGTATACACGACAAGAAAATCACCACAAGCGAAAATAAATAGTACCGATAGCATACTTTCGAATTGAAAATAAAAAGGTAAAAAGAAAAAATCCTAATCGATAACTCTAAATAGTCACGCTAGCATATACTAATTAGATTTTTCCATGAAGGGTAATGATATAATATTTTCTCATTTTTATATTGAAAAAGAGAAATGAACCCATGATTCCAAGAAGATCACTTCAATGAAATGCAATTCAGCTCCCCATTCCGTGTTAAGAAAACAGTTTATTTAAAATATTCAATATTTCTTTTAGTATTTTATCAAAATAACAGTTATTTTGGGTTAGGTGAAAAGTTGGATAGTGTGGAATTGAGAAGAGAAAATAAAAAATCATTTGCAAATTTATGGAGAAGCAGCATTCACCAATTTACAATTCAAACCCTTTTCATCTTATTATAAATAGGTGTAGATGATGTATTGAGTTAGGACGGCATCTCATGTGTCGAATAATTCATTTCAATAATATGAGACTAGGCTACTATTGACTAGGTCATCCCCTTTTAGGTTAAATTATTGGATAGATATAGATTTTTTCAATGCATAAAGCGGATCAAACTCTTTGGCATGTCCCTATAAAGTATCGATACTCTCCGAGAGTCTTTGTATTTTGTCGAACATTTTAATATGCGTCTAATACTCTCGAACACTCTTAGACAGTCTCTGACACTCGGTCAACATGTGTTGAAAAATACGACATCTAGTTAACTTTCTTGACACTCTTCGACAATCAAGTCAAAATTCTGATATGTGATTTTTCGATGCATGATTTCGACACAAGAGATCAATTTTAAACATATTCAATAAAAATGGTCAATATATATAAATAAAAATAATAATAATAATAATAAATGAAGAAAGAGGAAAAACGTAATATAATAAATGGAATGGAAGGGGGAGGGAAAAACCTAATATTTTCTTCTCTTTCAACTTTCACTCTGCGAGTGAGTGTAGAGTGACATGCAAAAAAAAAAAAAATTTACCTTATGCAATTTACCTTATAAGTTTTTTTCTCTCTCTTCCAACATATCTAACATGCAAGTGTAGAATGTGAATTGCTTGTTTTTTCTCCAAATTTTATGGATTATTAGAATGGAGTTAAATTTGTTAAATTGAAATAATAAATGATATTGATAAATTGTGGATTAATTTTTTAGTGTAAATTCATTCTAGGCTTTTATTATTTATTTATTTGTGAATATAAATCAAATTAATTTGATTGAAATATTCATAATATGTATATATAAAAAAAAAAACACATTTAATATACAGCGTATTCTAACGTATCATAATTCTTTTTTCTTTAAAGAAATGAAGTATTGACATATCGTGTTGTGTTGCGTGTTGCGTGTTAATGCTACTTAAGTCTCCCTAATAAAAATATTGCCCTCGTCATGGTCCTTACGGCCCAAAGGCCATTGACACACTTCGTGATTTTTGGAGCACGAGACGTTCCAAAATGAAATCCTGCAATTTACGCGTACGTCCATCACGAGGAGATGAGAGAAAAAAAGTTTAAAAGTTGAAAACAGGACTTGGGCCCTTTTTCGTTTAGAAAACATTAGTGAATTAAGGCCCATGTATGTAAAGTTGCTTTAACCAAATCAGGGCACGCGGACCGCCATGCTGCTTCGCTCCGCCCGCGCGTTGCTTCCCACCGCCAACCGCCGCTTCTCGGAGGAGGCCGTGGCGGCGGAGAGCCCGTCGGCCACTGCCCCCGCCCCCGCCCCCGCCTCAGGGATGGCGCTGAAGAGGAAAGGCGGAGACACGCTGGGGAAGAGGCTGCTGAGCGTGGTGTACACGAAGCGGAGCGTGGTGGTGACGATTCACAAGTGGAAGGAGGAAGGAGGCGCGGTGCGCAAGTGCGACCTCAACCGCATCGTCCGAGAGCTTGGCAAGCTCAAGCGCTACAAGCACGCCCTCGACGTTCTCCTCTCTCTGCATTGAACTTATTTTTACACTAGTGTAGTTCTCGCACTCTGAAATACTTTTAGAAACGACGAAGTCATTTTTCTTAAGAAATGGACACCATTGAAGGCAAAGCTCTGAAAGGAGAGCTCTATTAGTTCAAAATTATAGGTAGATAGGAGCTAAGCAAGTAATCGATATTGAGTACTTTCTCGACATAGTGCTAATTTGTGAAACAACGAGACAAATTCTTTCCTTTGGGGATTGGGACATGATGTTGAATGGATGGGGAAGACTTGACGACGAAAACTAAAAGATGTGGAATTTGTGGCATCTTGTCTATTGTTTGGAAAATCTAGCATATGGTGTAATTAGGGGTGAACGGTTTTAGATTCCTTATAGATTTCACTTGGAACTTGAAACCTACTCTCATGTACATGTTCTTCATTTTTTGGAATCTATATAATCTATCAGTCAAAATCTGGAACTTAAAACCTACCCTGTCACAGGTTCCAAGTTCAGTTCCGGATTCTTACAGGTTTTTTTTTTTCAATAGTGAAGGACAGTTCCATTCTACAAATGAATCAAATCCATTAATATTATATGCAAATTTTGGTCTTCATTAATGATTGGAACAGCCAACGTCTTTCTCCAATACTAGTAATAAAATCTAAAAGAGATATTTTTCAAGGTTTATTTTTAGGAAACTAAAATTAAATAACTTCTTATGTTGAACTAGGAGCAAGCAGATAATCAATAGTAACCAAGAGACAAAGAACCTGTTGAAGGCACTTCTCGAGCTACAATCTGAAAGATCTGATCCTCTGATCTTCATATCCAGAGAGAACCCTCACATAAAATAGAGCATTCCTTCCAAACTCCAATAGCCTATCCATACCAACTCACAATTAACACGCGAGAAAACATACATTGATAAATCATGCAATCATTAGTATATAATACCTGCTGTGTGTCAAAGCTCACATCCATTGCAAAAAATTTCTATTTAGAGCTCAAATTAGTAGCTGCCCGCTAAGTGACATCCACTAATTGATGCTTTTGAGTGAGGATGCGCACACCCCATCACATGATATAATTTATCACAACAAGAAAAAAAACCTAACTTTAAGCCTAAAACCTCATTTTCTTTCTCCTCCCTCTAACTCCTTCATGTGCCACCTACTCGAGTCAATCTCCAGCACCAGAAGCCACGTCATCACTCTCTCACCACCATTGTTGAACCATTACTAGTACCTGTGGCTATTATTGTTGTAAGCCAACATCCTTCCCTCGCCCCCCTCTTTCGCCCCCACGGGTTCCCCCCTTCTCGACTTTTCTGGCTCGTCGTAGGGCCTCATCCATGGCAAACAACCTCGGCTCCTCCTTGTGGTGGCGTCATCAGTCGGATGATAGGTGTGGGAATCCTATCGTGACCTGGGGTGGTTTCGTCAAGGAGTTCCAACGAAACTACTTTCCCGCTTACGCGGAAGAGGAAGCTCGTGACGAGCTGAAGCGTCTCAAGCAAAAGGGTGGTGTGCGCGACTACATCAAGCGGTTTTCGGAGTTGCTACTCCAAATCCCCTCGATGAATGAAGTTGAGGCGTTTCACCAGATCATGGGTGGTCTCAAACCATGG
Organism: Eucalyptus decipiens; assembly: GCA_014182575.1. NCBI lineage: Eukaryota > Viridiplantae > Streptophyta > Magnoliopsida > Myrtales > Myrtaceae > Eucalyptus > Eucalyptus decipiens. The sequence continues at coordinate 43,349,088 of CM024619.1, read as the reverse complement.
ACAAAGCAAGAGCTGAAGCGGTACAACGTGGGAGATCTTACTATGGCCATGACCGTAGCCGAGTCGCTCGTGAAGTACAAGGCGTCGCCTTCCACATCCCAACTGGACACTCATCCAAGGGATAAAGGCAATGGTGGGGGAGATCGGGGGAGATATAACCGCCCGACCGAAGGTAGACCACCGCCGAATGGTCCTCATCCTCACCGGGCTCATGCGAGGCCAAACGGAGGAGGGCAAAGGAAGGTATGCTCATATAGCTATTTTTTTTGACGGTCCGCACATGGTGCGGGATTGCCCGAACAAGGCCAAGTTGGCCGCTCTTTGCAAAGAGGATGAGCCTAGGGAGGAAGCGCGATTGGGATTGTTGCGACTCCTTAGCACGATCAAGTCGAAGAAGGCGAAGAAGCCTAAAGGCTTGATGTTCGCGGACGTGAAGATCAGAATGACCACAATGAGTGCGCTCATGGACACGGGAGCATCCAACATCTTCATCTTGGAAGAAGCCGCGAAGAAACTTAACCTACGAGTTGAGAAGGGAGCCAATTGACTTAAGACGGTGAATTTGAAGGAAGTCCCTGCGATCGAGGTCGCAAGGGATGTGGAGCTACAACTCGGATCATGGAAAGGCAAAGAAACTCTAGAGGTAATTCCACTTGACGACTACGATATTGTCATTGGAATCAAATTCCTAGATAGAATCCATGCGGTTGTAGTTCCCTTTGTCGAATGCATATGCGTGTTGGACAAGAATTGTCGATGCATGATTCCGGTCCATCGTGAGTCGGATCGTGATCAGAAGATGATCTCGGCCATGCGACTCACCAAAGGAGCAAGAAAGGGTGAAGTGACCTTCCTGGCAACCTTGAAGATCAAGGACAACAAGGGTGAAGGGAAAGAAGTCCTGACGAAAGTAGCCCAAGTCCTCAACTCATTCAAGGATGTCATGCCTTTAGAGCTGCCGAAGAAGTTGCCACCCAAGAGAGAGGTGGATCACCGGATCGAGCTAGTGCCTGATGCTCAACCGCCTGCCATGGCGCCTTACCGTATGGCGCCGCCCGAATTAGAAGAGTTGAGGAGGCAACTCAAGGAGCTGCTCAACGCGGGCTACATACGGCAGTCAAAAGTCCTGTTCGGTGCGCTGGTCCTATTTCAAAAGAAGCATGATGGGTCACTTCGGATGTGCATCAACTACCGAGTGCTGAACAAGTTGACTGTGAAGAACAAGTACCCGATCCCGCTCATCACGGATCTCTTTGATCAACTTGGTGGAGCTCAGTGGTTTACCAAGCTGGATCTCTGATCGGGCTACTATCAAGTTCGGATCTCTAAAGGGGACGAGCCAAAGACAGCCTGCGTGACGCGGTATGGATCCTACGAGTTCCTGGTAATGCCGTTCGACTTGACCAACGCTCCGGCTACCTTTTGCACAATGATGAACAAGGTACTCCACCCTTTCCTAGATAGGTTTGTAGTGGTTTACTTAGATGATATTGTGATATATAGTCGAACGTTGGAAGAGCATGTCGAACATATAAGGCAGGTCTTCCAAACCTTGCACAAGAACGAGCTGTATGTTAAGCACGAGAAGTATGCTTTCGCCCAAGAGGAAGTTCCGTTCTTGGGGCACATTGTCGGGGGTGGACATGTGCGGATGGACAAGGCTAAGATTCAATCGATCGTCAAATGGGAGCCGCCAACAGAGGTGCCAACGTTGAGGTCATTCCTAGGCCTCACCAACCATTACCGACGATTCATCGGGAGCTACTCAAGCGTCACTGTGCCACTCACGGACTTGCTGAAGAAAGAAAAGCCGTGGGAGTGGACGGATCAATGTCAAAGGGCCTTCGACCGATTGAAGCGAGCTATGACCGAGGAGCCAGTGTTGGCGTTGCCCAACCACACCAAACCCTATGAGGTAGAGACGAACACATTGGATTATGCTATCAGTGGCGTTCTTATGCAGGATGGACATCCGGTGGCGTTCGAGTCCCGAAAGCTGAACGACACCGAGCATCGATACACCGTCCAAGAGAAGGAGATGAACGCGGTGGTGCACTACCTTCGGACGTGGAGACACTATATCCTGGGATCGAAGTTCGTCGTGAGGACAGACAACGTGGCCACGAGCTACTTTCAGACCCAAAAGAAGCTGAGTCCAAAGCAAGCTCGATGGCAGGATTTCCTAGCGGAGTTCGACTACGCGTTGGAGTACAAGCCGAGGAAGGCCAACTCCGTGGCAGACGCGTTGAGCTGAAAGACGGAGCTAATAAGCCACACGATGAGTCGACCGAGTTGTCCTTGGGTTGACCGCATCAAAGAGGGGTTGGTGCATGATCCAAGAGCTCAAGCCCTCATCGGATATACCAAGGAAGGTAAGACCCGACAATTTTGGTGTGAGGACGAGCTCCTCTACACCAAGGGAAGGCAGCTATACATGCCCTTCTATGGGAAGTTAAGGAAGGAGATCTTGCACGAGTGCCATGACTTGAAATGGGCGGTGGAATGGGCGGGTCATCCAGAGATCCACCGCACATTGGCCCTTATTGAAGATAGTTACTATTGGCCCCAAATGCGGGACAATGTTTGAAGCATATGTGAAGACTTGTCTGGTATGCCAACAAGACAAGCTGGAACAACGGTCGTCGCCGGGTTTGTTGGAGCCACTTCCCATTCTAACTCGTCCATGGGAAAGCATTTCCATGGACTTCATCGTCAACCTGCCAAAGTCCGAAGGGTGTCAAACTCTAATGGTGGTGGTTGACAAGTTCTCAAAGTACGCAACCTTTGTGTCTGCGACAAAGGATTGCCCGGCCGAGGAGGCGGCCAAACTGTTCATGAAGCATGTGGTGAAGTATTGGGGGGTGCCACAAATGATCGTGAGCGATCAAGATCCCCGCTTTACAAGACGTTTCTGGTCCGAGTTGTTCAAACTACTAAGGTCGGAGCTAAATATGTCAACGAGTTTGCATCCCCAAACCAATAGTCAGACGGAGCGGGTCAATGCACTCTTGGAGATCTACCTCCGGCACTATGTGAGCACAACGCAAGTGAATTCGGTGAAGTTGATCGACGTAGCCCAGTTCTCCTACGACTTGCAATGGAGCAAGTCAACTGGCTAGAGTTTGTTCGAGGTTGCAACTGGGCAACAACCGAACACCTCAAGCATAATTGCTTCGGGTTACCAGGGGAGTAGTCCGCCCGCGTACAAGTTCGCCAAGAATATGCAAGAAGAGGCGGACTTGGCATAGGCATGTCTACACAAAGCCTCCAAGCGCATGTAGAAATGGGCGGATAAGAAGTGACGGCACGTGGAGTTCCAAGTTGGAGACCAAGTGTTGGCCAAGCTGCACGTGATTCTTCGATACAAGGATGTGCACAAGGGGTTGATCCGTCGCTACGAGGGGCCATTTCGAGTGCTACAACGGGTTGGAAAGGTCGCATACAAGCTGGAGCTACCACGAAAGCTAAAGGTGCATCCGGTTTTCCATGTAAGTATGCTCAAACCCTTCCAAGTTGATAAGGAAGACCCGGATCGAGGGGAGTCACAACGGGCGCCGCTCGGGGCAAAGACCTCGTATGATCGAGAAGTCAAAAGCATCTTGGCGAATCTAGTCATACGGAAGAGGTATTGCACGGCCAAGCGTGAGTATTTGATCCGATGGAAGGGTCTTCCGGAGAGTGAAGCCAGCTGGGAGCCCAAGGAGAGTCTTTGGCAATTCAAGAAAGAGATTGAAACCTTTCACGCCGAAGACGCGATGAGGGCGTCGCCTAATTAAGTGGGAAAGAATGTCACGGCCCAAAGGATTGCTAATCTAAGAGGGTTCTATGGGACGGGCGTAACACATTAATGACCCTCGGCTTATATCCTCGAGACGTAGAGTATTCTCCTGGGGGCAGGTGATACTATATTTGTACGCATACGTTATAAATGCGAGTAGCTGGTAGTTGGCAATAAATGCTGGTAGTTGGTAGATTGGGAGGTGCAATCTCCACTGTTAGATCTAAGGGAGATCTACGGATACGGTTTTCCTTATACTTGTATATAAAGGGGTCTCCTCCCTCATTGTATTTTCATTCACAAGATATATGAAAATCAGAGCTTCTCTCTCAAGAAGTTTCTCTCTTTAAAGTTCCTTGTGAGTTGAGTGTTAAAAGGTTGCTTAGGGGTAAAACCTTAAGGCCGCACGGGTCAACCTACGTGTGATTGAGAGTGAATTGATTGGCCCGTGACACATGCGTGAAGCCTTCGTGCAAGTTCTTGATGCTCACATCCTTTTCCCTAGTTTCACATGGATAAAAGCAAAAAATCAGGCATCTGAACAAATTGCTGAGGAACATTCCATGACAGATGCACCAAGACATGAGGGGAAAAGGGCACAAGAGAAGGGAAAGGAAAACGTAGAGCTTAGGTAGGGAGGGAAGGATACATGTGCCAAGTTTTCAAGGACTCGACGAGGATGACGAGATTGGAGTAATCCTTGATGAGTCGCTCGACGTGGTCAGGTGCGGTTTCCGCTTTGAACTTGAGTAGCAACACACGCCCCATGAATCCCTTTGCTTCGTCCATTGTTTTTTCTTTTGGTCGGGACGCTTCCCCAATTGTTAGATCCAACTTTGGAGTTCAAAGATTGTCCACACTCCATTGTCCACGCTATCCCTTTATTTATAGTCGTTTCGGGTAGTTACACAAAACTCACCCGGACTTTGAGGGTTGTACACGTTTAACCTTTTATTTTTCAATGGTTATACATTAACCCGAAACTTTCATTGAGTTGTAGCTGTCAGTCCTCCGTTATATTTTCTTAGCATGTGCAATTCACAAGACTTTTAGAAGGTAAAAGTGTATTTGCATCTCATTGTTTTTTAAGGAAAGCTCTCTTTTACCTTTAATTATTATAAAAAATAAAGAGAATTATATCAATTTACACACACATATATATCAGAAAAAAAATGAATATATTAATAGAAGAAAAAGAAACAGACCTTTTCATTTAAACCGACAAAAACACCTTTTATTCCATTAATATTGAATTAAGTAATAGATAAGATTATGGAAATTCACATACTTTTCATTCAAACTAAGGGTGCAAATTACCCCCATACGTTTTTCTTTGAAGAGAATTGTGGCAATCATATTCTCGATTCTAATCATACTAACAAAAGTCTGCTACATGAAAGTTAATTAACGAAAATTGAGTTTGAGAACATCATTTCCTTGTATAATTTTTTAGATATTTCTATTGATCAGTCATTTTTGACATTGATTAACCATTTAAATATACATAATGAATAACCAATTTTGTAATTGGTCCTTTTTATTTTTGAGCTCCTTCCCTTTTTATTTAACTTGTGTTTATTCTTTTTCAAGCAAACTCCAAATAAGGCCCTGAAGTGTCCTTATTTTCTAAAATAAGGCTCTGAAGTGTCCTTATTTTCTCAAATAAGGATTTGAGTGGACTTTGTTTTCAAATAAGAGCCTAAAGTCCCCATATCACTCTCAAAGAAAGGCATAAAGTGGTTATGGACATTTCAAATAAGGGCCTAGCCTAGCCAACTTATCGATCGGCAAAAAATTCCAGTCGATTAAGGTATTTCCGTCCAAATACATAATAAATTAAATTAGATTATAATGTAAAAAAATATTAAAAAAAGGGAAAAAGAGTAAACAAAGGCGGGAGAGATGACCGCCATCCCATCTTAGTGTAGTCAATCAACCAAACTTTGGACTGTGCAATTATTTTTATCATGATAAATCTTAATGTATCGAGCTTATAATAAAACTGTCTATCCTTATATAATAAGTGATTTATTAAAAATGTGTCGTTTTTCTTTGTTTAAATTGTGTTCATGTAATTGTTCACAAAGGCCTTGATATAGATAGTACTACAGTGCAAATTGACTCATAATCATATTGAGCATGGTGTTTGTCATATTCAAAGGCAGTTATAAATGCTAGTGGAGGAATATCTATTATAAAACATACAATATGATCGTGCAAAATGAACAAATCTACTGTAAAGTTTATAATGAAGCATTATAAGTGGTTAAACTTAGGTAAGGCAAGCTATCCAAAATGTTATAAAAGTTATAATGTAACTTGCTTATTTGCCAAAAGTGAAAAGAGTAATATATCGAGAAAAATAAGAGAATTGTAGTTATGATTGAAGTTGAAGTTCTTATGCTGCAGGCTTCCCATTACATCAATCTTCTTTTACCTTGTTAATTATTCAGCCTGTATACATGACAAGAAAATCACCACAAGAGAAAATAAATATCACCGATTGCATACTTTTGAATTCAAAATAAAAAGGTAAAAAGAAAAATTCTAACCGATAACTCTACAAAGTCACGCTACCATATACTAATTAGATTTTGTCATGAACGGTAATGATATAATATTTTATCATCTTCATATTGAAAAAGAGAAATGAACCCATGATTCCAAGAAGATCACTTCAATGAAATGCAATTTAGCTCTCCATTCCCTGTTAAGAAAACAATTTGTTGAAATACTCAATATATCTTTTAGTATTTTCTCAAAATAACAGTTATTTTGGGTTAGGTGAAAAGTAGGATAGTGTGGAATTGAGAAGAGAAAATAAAAATCATTTGCAAATTTCTGGAGAAGCAGCATTCACCAATTTACTATTCAAACCCTTTTCATCTTATTATAAATAGGTATAGATGATATATTGAGTTAGGACCACATCACATGTGTCAAATACATATCATGTATTGAATACTTCATTTCAATGATATGAGACTAGGCTCCCATTGACCAAGTCATCCCCTTTTACGTTAAATTATTGGATAGATCTTTTCAACAATCAAAGCACATTAAGTCTAGCTAAGTATTTTGAGACTATGCTAGCATATGCTAGGTTTTCTTCTTTTTACTCTATATCTTTTCAACATTTAAAGCGGATCAGACTCTTTGGCACGTCCCTATAAAATATCAATACTCTTCGAGAGCCTTTGTATTATGTTAGACATTTTGACACGTGTCCAATGCTCTCGGACACTCTCGGACAATCTCTAATACTTGGTCAAATTTGACATCTAGTTAATTTTCTCGACACTCTCTAATAATCAAGTCAAATTCTAATATGCGATTTTTCAACATGTGATTCCGACACAAGAGATCAATTTTAAAAATATTCAATAAATAAGAGGTCAATATATATATATGAAAAAATAAATAATAATAATAACAATAAATGGAGAAAGAGGAAAAATGTAATCTTTTCTTCTCTTTCGACTTTCACTTTCTGTGATATACAATTTACTTTCTAAGTTTTTTTCTCTTCTCTTCCGACATTTCTGACACGCGAGTGCAGAATGTGAATTGCTTTTTTTTTTCTTCAAATTTTATGGATTATTGGAATGGAGTTGAATTTTCAAATTAAAATAATGAATTATATTAATAAAATGTGGATTAATGTTTTAGTGTAAATTCATTATAGGCTTTTATTATTTAATTATTTAATTATTTATAAATTTAAATCAAATTAATTTGATTGAAATAATCATAAAAATGATAATTTATTATGTACTTATAAAAATATATATTTATAAAAACACATTTAGTATACAACGTGTTCTAACTTGTCTGAATTTGTTTTTTTAAGAAATGACATGTTGGGTTAGTATTTTCTCAAAATAAAATTCTTTTGGGTTAGGTGAAAAGTAGGATAGTGTGGAATTAAGAAGACAAAATAAAAAATCAATTGCAAATTTCTTGAGAAGCAGCATTCACCAATTTACTATTCAAAACCTTTTCATCTTATTATAAATAGGTATAGATGATGTATTGAGTTAGGACGGCATCTCATGTGTTGAATACATCATTTCAATAATATGAGACTAGGTTCCTATTGGCTAGGTCATCCCATTTTAGGTTAAATTATTGGATAGATCATTTCAACAATCAAAGCAGACTAGGTCTAGCTAAGTATTTTGAGACTATGCTAGCATATGCTAGGTTTTCCTCTTTTTACTCTATAGATCTTTTCAACGCTTAAAGGAGATCGGACTCTTTGGTATGTCCCTATCAAGCACCGCTACTCTCTGAGAGTCTTTGTATAGTGTCGAATATTTTGACACATGTCCAATACTCTAGGACACTTTCGAACAATCTCTAACACTCAGTTAACACGTGTTAGAAAATCTAATACCTAGTTAACTTTCTCAACACTCTCCAACAATCAAGTTGGAATTTTAATATGCGATTTTCTGACACATGATTCCGACACAAAAAATCAATTTTAAAAATATTTAATAAATGAGGGGTCAATATATATACATATGAAAAAATAAAAATAATAATAATAAAAGTAATAAATGGAGAAAGAGGAAAAATGTACTATTTTCTTCTCTTTCGACTTTCACTTTCTGTGATATACAATTTACTTGTTAAGTTTTTTTTTTCTTATGTTCCGACATATCTGACACGCGAGTGTAAAATGTGAATTACTTGTATATTTTTTCAAGTTTTATGGATTATTGGAATGGAGTTGAATTTGTTAAATTGAAATAATAAATGATATTAATAAATTATGAATTAATATTTTTAATTTTAATTCATTCTAAGCTTTTATTATTTATTTATAAATTTAAATCAAATTAATTTGTTTATTAAAAAAATACAGCGTGTTTTAACGTATTAGGATTTTTTTTTAAAAAATAACGTATTGGTGTGTCCCATTGTGTTGCATGTTAGGTGTTTTTTTTTTTTTTTTTTTTTTGGGTAAAGGTAAAGAGTTGCATGTTAGGTTTTTTTTTTTGATACTACTTAAGTCTCCCTAATAAAAGTATTGCCCTCGTCACGGTCCTTACGGCCCAAAGGCCTTTGACACACTTCGTGATTTTTGGAGCACGAGACGTTCCAAAATGAAATCCTGCAATTTAGGCAGATGTCCTTCGCGAGGAGATGAGAGAAAAAAAGTAAAAAGAAGAAAACAGGACTTGGGCCCTTCTTCGTTTAGAAAACATTGGTGAATTTGGGCCATGTATATAAAGTTGCTTTAACCACTTCAGGGCACGCGGGCCGCCATGCTGCTTCGCTCCGCCCGCGCGTTGCTTCCCACCGCCAACCGCCGCTTCTCGGCGGAGGCCGTGGCGGCGGAGAGCCCGTCGGCCGCCGCCGCCGCCGCCGCCGCCGCCGCGGGGACGGCGCCGAAGAGGAAAGGCGGAGACACGCTGGGGAAGAGGCTGCTGAGCCTGGTGTACGCGAAGCGGAGCGCGGTGGTGACGATTCGCAAGTGGAAGGAGGAAGGAGGCGCGGTGCGCAAGTACGAGCTCAACCGCATCGTCCGAGAGCTTCGCAAGCTCAAGCGCTACAAGCACGCCCTCGAGGTTCTCCTCTTTCTGCGTTGAACTCATTTACTCTGAAATGCTTTTATAAGTGAAGAAGAGTCGTTTTTTCTGAGAAATGGACAAGCAAGTGACTGATATTGAGTCTGTTTCTCAACATGGTGGTAATTCGTAGAACAATGAGAGAAATCAAATGGGTACTGCTTTTTCTTTCCTTTGGTGATTGGGACATGATGTTGAATGGTTAGGGAAGAGTTGATGATGAAAACTAAAAGATGTGGAATTTGTGGCATCCTGTCTATTGTTTGGAAAATCTGGCATGTAGTGTAGTGACTACATCTTGATCGTAGTTTTATTTTGTTTCACTAAAATTTAATTGGTGATTAAGAATCTTTGTTCCTAATTGCAAATGAGCCAATAAGTAGTTCATAACTGGAGATACCAGTTACCGCTGGCAGTAATGGAGAATGGTAATGCAACACCTGCACGCTCTCTATCTCTCTGGCATGATTGAGAATAGTGTTGGTGCAGGAGGAATGGGAGAATGGTTGTGTGTGTAGTGGAGGGTAATCATGAGGATTGGCATTGTAGTAGGGAGACGTGCAGATGTTACCTCGTTTGTGGCGGTTCTTTGTTCTTGTTGTGGTAATGGAGGGATGGTTGCTGAGCGATGGTTTAGGAAATGGTGTGTTAGGGGCCAATTGTGATTGTGATGATGTTGGTGCTGGTGCTGGTGACATTACAGAAATGACTGGGGAGCCTTGTTATCCCTTTAAATCAGGATGCCGTATCTTCTTTATATCCCATATCCTGTTATCCCCTTTTCCTTCTTTATTTTTTTTAAATTCAGGATCAGTCTATTGTCCCCTAATCATGGATTTACTTAGTTGACTCGTCTACAAGATAAGATTACTTAACACATCTCATAGCCGATTAGCCTTGTTATGACGATTGAAAATGTACTGTAATATGATGTGAACTGGAGCAAACACTTAAAACTTTTAAATCTTGATTAATAAGTTATAGGAGAGAGGTACCCCCCCCCCAAAAAAAAAAAAAAAAAAAAGAAGTAAAGAGAGGTAATGGTTCTTTTAATATCTATGTAACAAGTTCAAAAAAGTATTGATTATTATAGATAAATACTTAGCCTTCTAGCAAAATGGGATGGCAAGTACTACTTATGGTCAGTTGCTCACTTAAACAATTGTGGTGCTTTCTAAGGTACCAAATGATGAAAATTCTGTTAGAAATTCCTTGTTACATGTGCAGATAAATCTCTAAGTCATTGAGGTTTTTAGCAAAAGTTGCTTGAAGATGTTAATGCAGGAATAACTTTCAATGTCACATCTATAAGGCCTTTTTTGCTCCATTGAATGGAGCTTCCCAGGAACCTACACAATGTACCTAAGGAATTTTTCGGATTGATAGTAGGTGCTCGATGTCCTAGGACTCAACTAGTTGCTTATAGAGGCCAACATGTCTCGGCCTTGCATAGCTTCATATTCTTACAATTTAAATACTAGTCTGGCCTTGAACTTGTGATAGTATTAGTGATTATAATATGAATGCGTAATGTTCTGTTATGTACTTTCCTTTCCAGATATGTGAATGGATGAGGTTACAGCAAGATATCAAGCTGTTAGCCGGTGACTATGCTGTTCACCTAGACCTGATTGCTAAAGTTCGTGGGCTTAACAGTGCAGAGAAGTTCTTCGAAGATCTTCCATCTCAGATGAGAGGGGAGCATACCTGCAATGCTCTCCTCCACAGCTATGCCAAGAAGCAGCTGTCCAGCAAAGCTGAGGCCTTAATTGAGAAAATGTCTGATTGTGGTTTCTTGAAGAGCCCTCTTCCCTATAACCACATACTATCTATGTACGTGTCCAGTGCGCAACTGGAGAAGGTTCCTGAAGTGATTGAAAAGTTGAAAAGGAGCACTTCACCAGACATAATCACGTACAATCTGTGGTTAACAAGCTGCAAGGAGCAAAATGATGTTGCAACAGCTGAAAGGGTTTTCCTCGAGCTAAAGAAGGCAAAAATACCTCCGGACTGGTTTAGCTACAGTATTCTGACCAATCTCTACATAAAAAATGCCTCTCTAGAAAAAGCATTATCCGCTATAAAGGAGATGGAGAAAAGAACTTCTCGTAAAACTCGGGTCGCATACTCATCCCTCCTGAGTTTATACACAAATATGGGAGACAAAGATGGGGTTCATCGGATATGGAAAAAGATGAATTCATTATTCCCAAAAATGAATGATGCTGAATACACTTGCATGATTTCATCAGTTGTAAAACTTGGGGACCTCAAAGAAGCGGAGAAGCTCTATACTGAGTGGGAGTCGGTTTCTAAAACTGGTGATCCTAGGGTTGCAAACATACTTCTTGCTGCTCACGTGAATGATGGCCAGATGGAAATGGCAGAGAAATTCTACGAACGCGTTGCAAAAAATGGGGTTGCTCCTTGTTACACTACTTGGGAGCTTCTGACATGGGGTTATCTGAAAGAGAAGCAGATGGATAAAGCTCTTTATTATCTAAATAAGGCTATTGGTAGTGTTGAAAATTGGAAGTTTGACAGAAAGTTGATTGCAGAATTATTTGAGAATCTACAAGAGTGTGGAAATGTTGAAGGAGCAGAGGAACTGCTAGTTATTCTTCAAAACGCTGGCCATGTGAGTACTGAGGTCTACAATTCACTGCTACAAACTTATGCCAAAGCTGGTGTGATGCCACTTGTTATTGCTGAGCGGATGAAGAAAGATGGTGTGTCCGTGAACGATGAGACTTCTAAGCTACTGGATGAAACAAGCAAAATGTGCGTAACTGAAGTTTCATGCAAATTTTCCTAATGAAGATTGGGATTTACTATGGAAATAATGGAAGAAAATGCCTTTCACATATGCAGATGATCGAGGGTTTTCACTCACCATAATGGTTTGATAATTTATGTTGATTCATTGGGTAGACAGCTATATTGTGGAATCAAGAGAGGTTTTACACTCATCTGGATTTAGTTGCAAGTCCTTGAGTCAACAAGCTAATTGGAAGCATTCAGTGATTTGTTGATTCAGCGATGGCATTTTTCTCGAGCTTTTCCTTTGCTGAATTCTCTCCAATTTGTCAGAGCAGGCATTGATATGGGAAGTGTCCATGTCTTGGACAGTGCAAGCAATTTGTTTTTCATTTAAATCGATCACCAGCTACTCAAGTAGTTACTAGCATTGGACGCAATGGACAGCCTTGTGTATGTCACGCAATCCATAATGAACATCATCTTCATCTGTGAAAGATATGGAGGAAAGAGAGAAACCCGAGCAAGCATCAGCCCCAAACTTTCTTCAAACCCCAACAATTGATCGTCGCAACTCACAAGAATTATAGGTATCATAGTGGGAGCAATAGGTGCTTAATGTGAATCACTCAAAAGTTGTTCCAGTTTAATTTATCAACATAAATGACATTTCCATGATTGTTTAAGCATTGGCTGCATTACTCACGTCGTAACTGTGGAGTGTTTTTTTTTGCAATTATTGCTTGCCAAGGCCTCCTCTGTTTTCACATGCTTATATTCCCTCGGCTTGTGAATAGTTTAGTAGGTTCTTTTCTTTTATAGCTTGCATATTATGAAGTTACTTGATTTGGCAGAGTGTTTTGATGTATAATCAGTGGATGGATGGACTAGGTGAGTAACATTCCTCTTAGAACCAGAATTGAAAAGAGTTTTCAGAGGGATAATCATCCATTTTCCTTCTTTATGCATAGACAGTAGACTAAGACCACCTTTCAACGTTCAAATTAGGGTTATTTACATAGTCTGATTTCCTTTGTGGCACAATCTTTAGGAGGTTGTACTCGATCGAATCCAAGCTTGACATCTCATGGTTCATGGGGTACATCTGTCGGATAGTTCTGTTAAATCACTTCACCACTTCGATTGATAATCAACGATGCTGAGACTGGGATTGTTCGATATTAGGGGATGATTGACTTGATTGATCAATATAGCGAAATCAAATTTCTTTTTCTGTCTTCAGACAATTAGGTGGGGAGCCAAATGTAGTTACTGGGATGCGTTATTTCTGCACAAACTTGGTGCTTGAAAATGACCATTCACCTCTATGAAACCTCCAAAGAACTAGGTTGATGAGGTCACTGAACAGTTAACAGAAGAAGAAAGGGACATACAAGGTGGTGAAAATCGGTGAGCTTTTCTTTTACTAGTGATGTCGGAAATACAAAATATTAATCATCACAAATTAAGGAAAAATTTATTAAAAAAAATTCTAAACCTAATATATATATACACACATGCCAATTTAATATTAGATATTTTAATATTGTTAATTGAGTTATAAACTTTTTGACGATTTGTTAATGTAGTCATTTCAACTAAAATTAAGTGGAAATTACCAATCCGGATGTCGTCCTACATGACATGATTGGACGTGAATAATTTTTACCTTTTTAAAAAAAAATTCTGAATTAATTATTATTTTCTTTTTATTTCTTGTCCTTTTATTATTTCTAGAGTGATCGGTGATTTGCAACCCTCATTGAACTTGGTGGAAAAAAAATTATAAAAATTTCTATATTTGCGGTGATCATGTCATGTAGGACAACCAACCTATGTAGCACGGACACTCTCCGGAAGCCTCCGTGCCGTGTCCGACACTCCGACACGTGTCCGACACGCTCCAACACGTCCCGACACGCTCCGACATGCGGTCAACGAGTGTCGAAAAATCCGACACGCGATTTCGACACGCACGGGGTCTATTTTAAAAATTTCTAATACTTAAGGGGTCAAAATATAAATATACACAAAAGAAGTAATAAAATTGCCATAAATATACACGCACGGGGTCAATTTCTTTTTTTTTCAGTTTTTTTTTCGAATTGTTTTATTTTTTTAAAAAGTCTTTTACTATGAAAGAAGTAATAAAAAAATGCTATATATGATAAATAAATAAATTTAAAAATATCATTTCAGCATTTTTCTTTAAATAATGTTTTTTCCTCTAAGTTTTGTGTATTATTGTAACAAATTAAAATAATGAATGATATTATTTAATATTTTTCGTGTAAATTAATTCTAGGCTATTTTTATTATTATTTATTTATGTATTTATATATAAAAATATATTTAATATATAACATGTCGGAACGTGTCGAAATTCTCTATTTTTAAGAAATGACGTGTCGGCGTGTCGTGTCGTGTCGTGTCGCGTGTCGCGTGTCCGTGTCGGTGCTACATAGCAACCAACGTCCTAGTCAAAATTGGTCGAAGAGACCATATTGATTAATAATTAAAAGATTTAGGACTTAGTTGGTAAAATTAAAAGGTCAATTCATATAATAGATTTAGGTTTTTTTTTTGGGTAATTTTACCTTATGTATACTTAGTCCACCGCTAATATTTTTTACTGGGCTTGGTGTCAATCTATGTCCTCATGACATGAATCACTCACCCCTAACACATGTACTCTTTTTTTTTTTTGTTTACACATAGCGGAATACCTTCCATCGACTTTTTTCAATCGCAAATATCGCCATGAGATGATTTCCTCATCCACAACAGCCAATCAGGTGGTTAACACATGTACTCTTTACACATAGCGGAATGCCTTCCATCAATTTCAACGCACAGATCGCCATGTGAGATGATCCTATACAACAGCCAATCTTATCTTTCTATGTAAATAAACCTAAATCATTCATTTGAGGAGATGAGTCCGCAAGAGAAGAAGCTTCAACCTTCGGCATTTCCCTGCCAACTATGGCATTTAAAACTCGTAGGGTTGCTCACTCTCGTGCAATATTTACCCTCTCTTATTAAAGGAATCTCAAGACCAGATCATCTATGGAATTGTAAACCAAAATCCCAAAAAGATACATGTGTCAAAACATGGACAGATTTAGGAAAAATAGGATAAGACAAGGAGGCAAAAGTGTTGCTACCCTTCAAAGATAAAAGTTATAGTAAAAAGACAAATTCAAATCTCTTTCCTTGCAACTAAAAGCAAAAAAGAAAAAAGAGAGCGAAAGGTTGCGGAGCACTCTCCTCCTCTCCCAACAAAATTCCAATTAAGCCAGGTCTCTTCCTGAGTTCCTGATTCAGCAGTTGTAAGAAGAACAGAAGGCCTTTGGAGGCCCAAAACTCTTGGAGATGAGCCTTTAGCAATACGTACAAAAGTGTTTTCATCTTGCTGATATTTTTCTCAAATTACTCGACGAAGAGAGAGAGAGAGAGAGACCGTCTCGAATGCGAGAAAGCCAATCTTGTGACTGACCTCGCGATTCAGAGAAGCCATGAGACGACGCATTGATCCCGCGAAACTCTCAGCGTAGCATCCCGCATCCCCATGTGATCCTTGGCTTTACTACAAATACAAAGTGGAACAGTGATGAAGTTCTAACCGGGTGCTTCAAAAGATCCGTCTTTAATCACTATCTCAAACACAAACAAGTTTTTTGATCTTTGAAGGAAGCTTGAGGTTTCCCTCACCCCATTCAAATTTGAAAACGAAACTAATTCAGTTAATGGAGAGTTGAATGTTGATAATGTGCTTGCTAGTTTAGTTTTTCGTTGGCTAGTGTGAATTGCCCTAATTTTTCGAGAAATCATTGCTGTTTTCTTCAGTTAATGTGAAATATCCGAACTTAAACTCGACCAATCTTTACGAATGGACTCAAAACAGAGGATATAGCTAAATCGAATATCTCTCTAAGCAAAAATAGGAGGTAAGGCCATTAAAAAAATAATGGATTTACAGGGTTCACTTTCGGAGAAGATAGAAACTTTGAAGTGCATGTTCTATACAGCAATTTTATGGGTAATTACAGTAAGGTCACGCATTTAGGAGGGGAAACATGAAGTACAATCTGTATCCTATCTCCAAATTGAAGTACACATTCACCTGAAATACGTCTAGAACCATTCCTGACATGGAGTCCCAAGAAATGGGGAAACACTTGGCTCAACCGTGATCCATGGTCAGATTCAATCAAGAACTTTTGATTTTGTGATACTAATGCAATATGCAAATGATCAATGGCTATAATTGATCCAAATCCATCATGGAGTGGACCGGCAAGATCACCAAATAGAAAGTACGCAAATTTCTCGAAGAAGTACAATGGTACAGAGAGGCAAGTTGAGACTTGACCCAAATTTAGGATGATTTTCAGGCATCCTTTGAATCTGTACATATAGTAGTGAGAGCAACTCCTTCTAGGAAATCAGAAATTTCGCAATTCCGGATAATCTTGGGATGTTTATACTGACTGGCGGGCGCTCCCTTCTCGGTCGCAATCTGCAATAACCTATCAAAGCTTCCGGGAGTTACAATATACACCAACAGAGGCCTGAGTTCGCCTCTTTCCCTCTGCACCTTGTAGATGCCTCCGAAGTCATCCTCCATTGATGCACAGCACCTTGTAAGATCGATCATAGTGTCCTTCAATTTGTCCTCGAATGAGACGCCTTTGACTTCCAGATAAATCTTCAATTGATGGGGGCTCAAGTTTAGGTCCACGGAGCAAGCGTACTCTGTGATTTCCGCCTCCAAGACATCTTCAAGCAGGACTCGTGTCTTTTCGACCACGGATGTCAAGTCCCTCTCGGTTATTATCTCGGAAGAAGATTTAGGTGCTCTCATCACGAACTCCAGCTCAGGAGATGAGTTATAAAACCCAGTCACTCTGACTATGTCGCCTAGCCGGTACCGATAAAGTCCTCTAAAAGTAGTAGCAACTACTTCATAGATCTTCCCGACCTCGACGCCCGAGATATCCACGATTTCCCCGTCAGCGACACTGTTTTCATCGGGATCATAGGGGAGAAACTCAAAATAGCCCGCTGTCGGAAGCACTACAAACCGGGTCTTTTCGGGAGGTTGCATCGGCTCCAAGTTAATGCCCACAGCGCATTCAGAGGCGAAGTAGTCTCCACCTAGCATCGGAACTTCTCCAGCATAGCGCTTGAGTTTTGGGTAACAATGCATCATACTCCCTGTCGTTACGCACTTGACGTACCTCAGATTCGGCCATAGCTTAATCAGAATCCCGTCCCAAGAGTTCTCTTTGCAGATCAACCTAATTCTTTCGGACAGATCACTCCGAGGCCCTCCAAGGGACTCGTTGACGGAATCTTTCATTGCTGTGTCGGAGGTATCCAAACTCAGGAACCCTTTTTCTATGTCCTCACAGAGCAACTCCCACTTTTCCTCCAGAAGGCAGAATGCTCTAACTAATCCGGTGGCATATGGCGCTCGAATACTGTCGATCATGTCGAAGTGCCTAAGGCCACACAGAAGGTGGCAGTACATCTGGCAGTCGACATCCGATCCCAGAATGACCTCTCGCGGACTAATGGAAGCAGACAGAAACTGTGAGGACCTCGTTTGGCCACTGTGCATTGGGTATGCCGAGGCTGCCATGGCCTTGAACCCGCCCTTGGTCTGAGTGACATTACCGGCATAAACCAACCAGAGACTCTTGTTTACCGATGGCCTCGGGGGGAACGACCTAAGAAAGATTCAAACTTCCTATTACTCGGGCAAAATTCGGAAGAACTCCAATCATCGACGAAAGTGACAGGTAGTGGCAAGGCAATTGCGAGAATCGCACAACAAGGGAAATATTGATTCGGAACAGGAGATTTACCTTCGAAGTATTGCAGCGCTGCCCCAGATAGCTATGAATGTAGCCGCTCTCGACAGAGGCGTATCGAAGTAAGGTATCATCTTTGGTCTCATGGAACTTGTCCCGGAGCTGCCAAGCGAACACAATGAATATAGTAACACAACAGCCAAATAGCTATACCGCATCAGCGGAGAGCAAGAGTCAATCAACTCATCGATCTCCTGCTATTTAGCTCGTTTTAGTTTCGACACGGCTCTGACTCTTCCATCGGAGCAAATATTCAATTAGCTCGAAAAGATGCGAATTAATAATGACTAGAATTATGATTAACAGGACCAAAACTGCTGAACGACCCAGTGAAGGTGAAATCACTTAACAGAATAAAGAACCTCGAGTTTCATCTAAATGGAACACCCAATTCAACGAGCATTCATTAGAACAAAACCGTATCCCAAACTTTCATGGTAACAGCTCAGAGATTTTCGAATTGTCGTGGGGACAAAGCAATTATACCTGTAGAAGAAACAGACGAGGGGATCAACACACAGGATCAGATCGCCGCCATCGACTAACCCGTCGGCCATCTGACTGATGTGGTCGGCGTAGTCATCATAGCTAGACAGAGGGACTTTGCGCCGGAAAGTTGCCACGTCGATCGGCGCAGGATGGCTGCTGAGGAAGGGGCGCAGGTAACCCGTGCTGCCGTTGCGCTGGAGGATCGACTGGAGAGCCTCCAGCTGGTGGCGGGCGGCATCCCGGGTGAGGCCTTCGAGCTTCTCCAGGATCTCGCTGTCCGTCGTCATCTTGTCCGGTGAGACGGCGCGTAGGTTAAGGGAAGGGGATGGCGGTGCGCAATTTACAAGCCGCAGGACGCCTGCAGATCTTCGAGATGGTCCGACAGTCGGAAGTTGACTTTTGAAGTTCAACCGTTGAAATCTTGAACTATGGACACGTTAGCGAAAATGGCGGTCTTGTCAATACCTAGACCGTCCGCAGAATTAGTAGCCGGTCCAACCTGAACTCCACAGGATTGGTAGAAATTCTAGCTACATCCTGTTGCAATCTTGAACTGTTGCAATCTTGAACTATGGACAGGTTGCTTTCATTTTTGTTTTGTTTAACTAAAAATGAAACCGAAAAAAAAAAAAAAAAAACTATTGGATTGTGGAACCAATCCTGTTACCTATGATAGGTTTCAGATTTCAATGAGTAGGTTTCAGATTTCAAAAAATGAGGAACCTATACTTAATGATAAGTTCCAAGTTCTTAATTTAATCTGTAAGGAACCTAGAACCATTCACCTCTAAGTAAAATTTATCTTGATAGAATTCTATCTTTGGTGGTCTCTTAATAGAACACATCTTGTTAAAACGTATATATTTCAGGTTATATGGGTGTTGACCTGATCGGTGAAAAACTTTTCACCAAAAAATTGATCTTTGATTTTTTTTAGGATAGAAATTGAATTGACATAACAAAGAAGAAGAACAATGAATTTCAAGGTACCAAGGTTAGAATAATGGAAACTGATAATATATCGGCATTAATAAATTGAAAAAAGTACATCGGTAATATGTATGTATTTTTTTATGATTGGGTCATCTTAAACAAATACAGGCTTTTATAGCTTGCTAAAGACATCTACTTGTAAGCAATCAATACTTTTAATGCGGTCACAACTGCATCACACGTCCAATCTATCCGCAAGCGGTTACAACTTCTGAAATACGACTATCGTGCTGTCACAGCTTAATATCCATGCCTTTAATAGGCATCTTTACTCTAAAGGCTCTGATTTATCGATTAAAGAAGAAGAATTTGGAGATATCAATCAAAATCACGAGCTGATTCTCGGAGATATTAGAATCAAGAGACTGACAACTCTTGTAATATAATGATTTCTTCATTTATTATTTTCCATCATTGTATTATTTCCTTACAAAGTGTAACATTTGTCATATCTTTATACAACTGCATTGAGATTAAGAATTAAACACTTTTGTTTTCTTATGGTAGAGCAAGAGGTCATGTGTTCAAATTTTTCTGTCTCTATTTGCCTCCCCAATAGCATATTTCCATACTTTAAACTAAGGCTAAAGTTCAATCTATGCATAAAGAGGAGTGCTATAATATACAAATAATAAACCATGGTTTCATCTAATAGCTTAAACTTTTAAAACCGTTGACAATCATCCCATAAATCTCACATGGTATTAGCACATATCTTCAAAAGAAATCAATCCTTAATCATGGCCTCCACCAATCCCTCTGACGTGCTAAAGTATCCATACCCCTCCGCTTTCAACATTAGCAATTTTGCATCATTGAAATTGACATAAATGAATTATTCTTGTTGGAGAGCCAAGACGCTTGCACTAATCGAAAATCAAGGCCTAGTTGGATTCATTGATGGCGAGTATTAGATGCCGAGTCCAACAATAGTTACCTCCTCTGATTTCGAAAAAGAAGCTAGAGTCCGAGACGAAGTGGCAAATCCAAACTTCTTGCAATGGAGAAGGTCAGATTGCCTTTTGCGGGAATGGATCATCGCGATGCTCTCCAAAGAATTTCTTGCTCAAGGAGTAGACTTGAAGACATCTGCTGAGGTGTTGTTAGTGGTATAAAACATTTTGCCAAGGTAATTGAGGAACGTGAAGTGTTAATTTTTCTATGAATCCATAAATATCGTAGAGATAATTTTTCATCTCTTCAATTGTATCTCATTGCTTTACAATAATATATTAATTAGTTATCTCTTATCGGATGTCCCCCAAAAGACAAATATAAGGGTCTCTTTGTTTTGAATGGATTAGGTGATCAATATGATTTATTTGCGACCTTCATGTTGAAGCCTCCATTGCTAATATTCTTTGACCTAATTTCACAATCACAACTGCAGAGCTTTGAGAGTCGGCTCACAAATAAAAGTCCCCGGGTAGTTCAACGTTTATAAGGGATGGCTTTTTTGGTCAAAAAAGTAATATTAAGAGCAATAAGAAGGGAAAATAATTCCAACATTCCAAGAACAATTATTTTTCTTCGTATGGAAGAGGGTTTTCTCACAATGGTCCAAGAATAAAAAAAACTCTTGGGCTGATTTTATGCATTCGTGTGGTCATAAGCCACAATTCAACCAAAATAAGATCAAGAAACTTGTGAAAGGAGCAGACAAAGCCGTTTCGTGTCAAATATATAACAAGTAGGGACATATTGCTTTGATTGGCTTAATTATTCCTCCTATCAGATGTGCCAAAGGCATTTGCTGCACTTACTTTTGGAGATAGGATTCATAATGGTTCACTGATACTGGAGCTTCAAATCAAACGATTAGAGATGAAGGTAACCTTTCCAACTTACTGCCATATATTGGGAAAGATAGCATTATGGTTGATAATGGTGATTCGATTAAAAATTCCCATACTAGTGATGCTCAAACCAATTTGGGCCAAGAGAGCATTGACTTAAAAGAATGTTCTACTTGGTTTTCAGATGAAAAGGAATTCATTATTAGTGAGCTAATTTATAACTAGCTATTCTCTAAATTTTGAGTTTTTGCCATTGGTTTTGTGATCAAGGATGGAAAACGGGGAATGTTCTACTAGTTGGAAACCATGAAGGCCTTGAAGGCACCAAAAGAGGCACCATTTTTTAATGGTTCAGAAAAGCTAATGAAAGTACCTTGCATCAAAGGTTGGGAAATCCACAGCTACCGATAATCCGTCATCTACAAAATAAAGGCGATATTATTGTTGCTATTTGGAATAAACCTACTGTCATATGTAGTAGTTTTCAAATGGGAACATCTAAACTTTCTTTTTGCTTTCCAAATCTAGTACTATTAAGCCTTTTGTAAAGATACATGGTGATTTGCGGGAAAAGGTTTCGATAATCTCATTTCAAAAGTTTCAGTATTATGTTTCCTTTATAGATAATTAATTATATGTGATATACTTGGTTGTTTCCATTACGGCAAATATATAAATTTTATGCATGTTTTGTCAATTTTGAGAAATATTTGTTAAGGCAATTTGGAGGGCATATATTAAAAATCTTTCAATCTGATGGAGGAGGAGAGTTCAGCTGAGTAGATTTCTTAATTCATTTGCAAATTAATGGTGTTATTAATCGAATTTCTTGCCTAAATACTCTGGAACATAATGGAGTTGCCTAGTGAAAACATTCATCGAAGCGAAATTCCTAACAAGCATGAAGTCAAAAGCTTTCAAATGAAATTTCTTTCTCTTGAATTGACTTCCTAAAGGGTGTTGGGCATGGAATCACCTTATGAATTCTTATTTGACCGAAAACCATATTAAATTCTTTGCGAGTTTTTGATTGTAAATGATTTCCTTATCTTAGGGACTACACCAAGAATAAATTCGATGCTGAGTCATTGCTATGCATGTTTCTCAGATATATTGATCATCATAAGGAACATCGATGTGATTATCCTCCAACTGGTCGAATCTATATATCATGACATGTTTTTTTTTTTTTTATGAGGCTGTAATTCCCCATCTCACGCCCAACTCATTATTTCAGGAACAAAACAATAAAGTGGGGATATATGAATTTATAAGTTGGTCAAATCGAGACACAATAGCGTGAGACTCAAAACTTTCACCTTTGTGTTTGCAACTAGGTGCATTCTTTGTTAACTTAGGTCAATTGCATGATGGCTTACTAAATTCTACTACTCAACATTGATGGAGCTGAATCACATGTTCACCAAAATCATATTGAAATTAGTGACTCATCCGGTGCTCTGAATGCTCCATGCAATTTGGCAAATGAAGAGTCCTCAATGGATGTCCTTCATGATCCTTCAATAGAATGTTTATCCACTCAAAATCATTCCATGATTACTCAAGCACGTGCTAGTGTTGCGAAGGCTATTCCAAAATATGCCAACTCGTTTTTGGAGAAGATAGAAACTTTGATCATAAAATGTTATGCAATTATATAACAATTTTAGGGGTAATTGTGACGCATTTAGGACGGTAAACAAGAAATTCAACTTGCATCATATCTCCAAATTAAAGTACAAATCAACTTGAAATACGTCTAGAACCATTCCTGACATGGAGCCCCAAGAAATAGGGAAACATTTGGCTCGACTGCAGTCCATGGTCAGTTACAATCAAGAACTTTTGATTTTGCGAGACTAATGCAGTATGCACATGATCAATGGTGCAATTGACCCAAATCCATCATAGAGGGGGCCGGTGAGATCATCAATCGGAAAGCATGCAAATTACTCGAAGAAATACGACAATGCGGAGAGGCAAGTTGAGACTCGACCCAAATTTAGGATGATTTTCAGGCATCCTTTGAATCTGAACATATGGTAGCAAGGGCAACTCCTTCCAGGAAATCAGAAATTTCGCGATTCCTGATAATCTTGGGATGTTTATACTGACTAGCGGACGCTCCCTTCTCGATTGCGATATGCAATAACCTATCAAAGCTTCTGGGAGTTACGATATACACCAACAGAGGCCTGAGTTTGCATCTTTCTTTATGCACCTTGTAGATGCCTCCAAAGTCGTCCTCCAGCGATGCACAACACCTTGTTAGATCGATCATTCTGTCCTTCAGTTTGTCCTCGAATGAGACGCTTTTGACTTCCAGATAAATCTTCAATTGATGGGGGCTCAAGTTTAGGTCCAAGGAACAAGCGTACTCTGTGATTTCCGCCCCCAGGACATCTTCAAGCAGGACTCGCGTCTTTTCGACCGCGGATATCAAGTCCCTCTCGGTTACTAACTCAGAAGGTTTAGGAGCTCTCATCACGAACTCCAACTCAGGAGATGAGTTATAAAACCCAGTTACTCTGACTATATCGCCCAGCCGGAACCGATAAAATCCTCTCAATGTAGTGACGACTAATTCATAGATCTTCCCAACCTCAACGCCCGAGATATCCACGACTTCCCTGTCATCGACACTGTTTTCATTGGGATCATAGGGGAGAAACTCGAAATAGGCCCCCGTAGGAAGCACTACAAATCGGGTCGTTTCTGGAGGTTGTGTTGGATCTAAGTTAATGCCCACGGCGCATTCAGAGGCGAAGTAGTCTCCACCTAATATCGGAACTTTTCCCGCATAGTGCTTGAGTTTCGGATAGTAATGCATCATACTCCCTGTCGTTACGCACTTGATGTACCTCAGATTCGGCCATAGCTTAATCAGAATCCCCTCCCACGATTTCTCTTCGCAGATCAACCTAATTCTTTCAGACAGATCATTCCGAGGCCCTCCAAGAGCCTCGTTAACGGAATCCTTCATCGCTGTGTCGGAGGTATCCCAGCTCAGGAACCCTTTTTCTATGTCCTTACAGAGCACCTTCCATTTTTCCTCTAGAAGGCAAAATGCACTAACTAATCCAATGGCATATGGTGCCTGGATGCTTTCGATCTTATGGAAGTGCCTAAGGCCGCACAGAAGGTGGCAGTATATCTGGCAGTCGACATCCGATCCCAGAATGACCTCTTGTGGACTAATACAAGCAGACAGAAACTGTGACGACCTTGATTTGGCACTCTGCAACAGGTACGCTGTGGCTGCCATAACCTTGAACCCGCCCTTGGTCCGGGTGACATTACCAGCGTAAATAAACCAGAGACCCTTGTTTGCCAATGACCGTGGGGGAACAACCTAAGAACGATTCAAACTTCCCATTAATCTGACAAATTCGGAAGAACTCCGATCATACACAAAAGTGACAGGTGAGAATGGCATAACAAGGGAATGATTGATTCAGAACAGAAAATTTACCTCTGAAGTACTGCAAGGCTGCTCTGCTGAGCTATGGATGTAGCTGCTCTCGACAGAGGCGTATCATAGTAAGGTATCATCTTTGGCCTCTTGGAAGTTGTTCCGGAGCTGCCAATCGAACACAGTGAGTATAATCCACAATGACTGAAGAGCTACATCGCATTAACTGATGGCAAGAGTCAATCAACTCATCAATCTCCTGCTATTTAAGCTTGTTCTAGTTTTCGACTTGGTTCTGACTCTTCCATGGAAGCAGACACTCGATTAGCTTGAAAAAGACGTGAATCTGAAGTAAATTAATCTTTTGGCACGTTCAACATAAATTAGTAGCAACTCGGATTATGATTAGCGGGACCAAAACTGCCGAAGCATCCATTGAGGGGGCAATCGCTCAACAAATTCAAGAACCTCATGTCTCCTCATTTTCTCTATAAATGGTTTCATCTAAATGGAACGCCCAATTCAACAAGCATCCATTAAAACAAAACCAAATTCCAAACTTTTACCGTAACGTGTCAGAAATGTCCCTATCGTTGCGTGGACAAAGCAAATGATACCTGTAGAAGAAACAGGTGAGAGGATCAGCACAGAGGATTGGGTCACCGCCATCGACTATTCCGTCGGCCATCTGACTGATGTGGTCAGTGTAGTCGTCGTAGCTAGACAGAGGGACTTCCCGCAGGAAAGTTGCCACGTCGACCTGCCCAGGATGGTCCCCGAGGAAGGGGCGGAGGTAACGCGAGTTGCCGTTGTGCTGGAGGATCGACCGGAGAGTCTCCAGCTGGTGTCGGGCGGCGTCCCGGGTGAGGCCTTCGAGCTTCTCCAGGATCTCGCCTTCGGTCGTCATGTTGTCCGTGACTGAACGAATACCAGGAGTTGACACTGAAGTTTTGGCTTTTGAAGCCTCGAGGATTGAAATCTTTGAGCCATGAGAATGTTCAGCCATGCGTTATTTAATATTTATGACCTTGCCCCGTGATTCATTCGGAGAGGAGATTTGGTCTCTCTTCTTTCTTTGCCATAAATGTTGTTTTTGCCCTTTTTGCTTGCTAAGCGCGTGCAATCTCATACACAGCCAAACTTTCCCTTTTGCTCGCTTATGTATTTCCTCTCTCCCTTTCCATTCCAAATTTGGTCCATAATTAAGACAATGCTCCTAATATGCAAATGTAATCCGCGGATAATTTTTTTAGGGATTGAGTTCGATTCCTAATTCCTTTTATGCAATGAATAACTAAATGGGTCATCGCAATTTATGTGACAACAAATATATATTAACGTTAATAAGTGGATAAGAGTATATCAAGGGATACGGTTTTTTTTTATAATGAGGAGTCCCTCTTTAATAATCACACGTCGCCTGCTGCGTTTGGCAGTCGGGATAAAATTTAGGATAGGATATAATTTATCCTATCTTACGTTTGGTGGTCGCTTAAAACAAGATAAAGTTGGATATAAGAGGGATATAAACAAGATAAAATAATTCCATGAGAGAGGTGGGATAAAGGTGGATAGAATTTCTAATGTCCATAATAGGAAAGTTATTTTTCTCGAATAACAAACTTATTAAATTAATAAAATTGAAATTATATTTCAATATAAATAATATTTGAATTCTAATTTAAGAAATTAAAAATGAAAAAAATAAATTTATTTTAAATTAATCTTATTTTTATTTATATATATTCAACTTTAATTCTATCTTATATTAAACATTCAATCTATAAATTAAATATTTATATTTATTATATATTTTAGATATTTTTGTATTTTAGGTATGTTAAGACAGTTTACTATTTGATAAAATTTTATTAAAGAATGATGACGGGGGAAAAAAGAAATAATAAAGAAAATAATATAAAAAAGAGGAAAAATAAAATAAAAAATAAATTAAGGAATAATGTTATATAAGGAATAATGTTACAAGAGATTTTCACAATCTCCGTTTATGAACATTTAGGTTTATTTATAATGGTATGCCATTTATATCAAAAAATGTACATGATATAATGTGAATATATCCTATCATATCAAAATCTATTCTGATTAAAAATCTGGACGGCTAAACGTATTATAGTTTAGTATAGATAGCTACTTATAAGCCGTTAATACTCTTAACGTAGTCATAGTTGCATCTCCGCGACTCTAGGCTTCATATTCACACGCCAGTTCTATTCGCAAATGACAACTCTTGAAGTACTATTATTGAGGTAGCACAGCTCGAAATCCATGCCTTTAATCGGCACCTTCGCTCTATCTCTTTTCTTAGACATATTTACAATGACTGGCTCTATATTGGTTCTATCATCACAATGAGATCTTCGTCAACTTGCCATTGTGCATTGATACCTATATTTCATGGTCATCGATAAATTCTACCCATCGTTGATAACTACATTATGTAACTGTTGGGGACTGTGACATAACTTGTCCATAACTATATTGGTCTTATCATCAGGGTCTATAATTGACCAAATTGGATTAATATCGATTATAAAGAGTTAGTTATTTTTTTAAGTTAAACAAAGGAATTATTGACTTTTCTTTCTTTAAACTCTAATTTAAAGATGACACATGATATCCCTCTAAGTATCTACTTTTGGAAGTTCTTATATTATGTAGTAATTTAAGAAAGTAAATCTCAAATAATCATTTGAGTTTTACATATTGTTTTTTTCTTGAAATGTTTAGGATCTCAGCCTAATCCTCAAATCTCTAGAGTGTAATTTCAATAACCTTGCAAATGACACTTGCAATTTTTTGCGACGATAGCTCCATAAAAAGATATTATATGCACCACTGCCTGCGGTGGCCTGGTTAAATAAGACTCCCATGATCCTTTGCAAGGAAGAGAGAAGTTCGAATCCCGCTTGGTCGCACGGGATCTTAAGTGCGACGTCAGGGTGGTGGGTCCTTCGTTAGCGTCGCCCCAGGGTTTATCCCCCGTTACCCCGGGCCTGTCGGGCTGTCCATGTTGATACGGTGCGCGGTTCCCTAGGTCAAAAAAAAAAAAGATATTATATGCAATGTCTTCAATTTGGTTTAACCAAATGGGTGCTTTTATTAATTTTCCTCAATTTATTTACTTATCATTTTCAAAACTCGAAAAAAAAAAAAAAAATCGGCACTAGATCCGACCCGTCTCAGCCTACCATACATTTCTTATCTCTCTCTCTCCCTCTCTCTCTCTTCCCCCCGCCCGATAGCGGGTGACGCAAATCCCGGTTCTCGAACATGCAGTGAGAATTCGCCGACGAACATGCTGGCATCGACGTCCATCTGCGCATGCCGTCTCCCGCCCAACGTCGCTCCGTCCAGCTTCCTCCTCAGGAATGGCGTCCCCGGTCCTCCTCGACGTCGCAGCCGGAGCTTCAAGATCGTCGCGAGTTCTTCGAATGAGGTAGAGGCTCGGGCCGTCGCGGAGCAAGGAAGAGGGGAGAAGCAAGAAGAAGCCGCGGGATCGGGCGGACCCGACAGACCCTCCACTTCGACGTCAGCTTCGAATGCCGCGCTCGAAAAAGACCTCAAGAAGGTCCGTCTTTTTGGTCGGTTAATTTCTTTCTTTTCTTGATCTTGCATCTGATTCCCGGTTAATGGGATTCCCCTGAAATGTTTTGCGGCTCTAATTCTCGCTAAACTAACCCGTATGACCATGTGTTTAATGTTTGCATGTGGAGGAACTGAGGAAATGATCTTAAAGAATATAGAACTTATGTAAATGAAACCGAGCGTGGGTCCTGGGACACATTTTCTGCAGTTTTACTCCATGAAAATCACATCTAGAAGTTCGATAAGTCGGTATCATATTTGTTTTGAGGAAACTACACATCCAATAGGCTGAATCTTTTCATCTGACCTGCGTGGGTCTCATGAAACGTCCGCTTCTGGAGCTCTGGACTATATGATCATCATTCTTGATGTTCTCGTTTTGCTGCATCTGAAAAACAGGTGGTTCAAAAGACTGCTTCAACCTTCGCTCCAAGAGCTTCAACGGCCTCGAAAAATCCTGCTGTTCCCGGAACTGCCTTGTATACAGTTTTTGAGGTTCAAGGCTATGCATCATTGCTTCTCGGTGGAGCCCTGTCTTTCAATCTTTTATTTCCATCGAACGAGCCCGATATATGGAGGCTGATGGGAATGTGGTCTATCTGGATGTTCAGTAAGTCATCCTCCAACTTTATGTCTCAAAGTTAAGATTACCATCTAACAAATAAGGAATTGCTAGTGCCACCCTTCTTATACCATTTAATATAAATTTGGATGTTTGGTAATTTCTCGGAATGGAAAGATGGGGAACTAAACTGAAAACTAATTGGGTCATGGTAAGGGTGTGGTGCCCCTAGGCGGAAGCTTTTTCTGCCTGTGGTAAATTGTGAGAGTTGGTGGGAGTATTGATGTTTCATCTTGCTCGTTTAGACCATAATCAGGTATATTTTGAATGATGTGGCTTTCCAAATTACCCGAAAAGAACTAGTTTTTTTTCAGCAATTACACCTCTCTTCTCTTCCACTTTAGCTGAATGGGCTCCACTTTAATGCTCAACTTAATCTATACCTGAGAAGTGTGTTTATCTGGGTTTTCTCTACCACCTAGATGTACTCCAACCTTGTTAATCTAAAGGCAGCATCATAAACATCTTGCTTAATTTTTACAGCAATTCCTTCTCTTCGGGCCCGGACTGCTCAAAGAATGAGAAGGAAGCCCTTAATTATCTGTTCCTTCTCATCCCATTACTCAATGTCATAATCCCATTCTTTTGGAAGTCTTTTGCGGTTGTCTGGTCTGCAGATACCGTGGCCTTCTTTACAATGTATGCGTGGAAGGTAAGGCCTAGCATTTTGATGTCCCTTTCTGAATTTAATGATACATCCTCCATTGATGGATGTTATTTTCCTTCTTTGAAACAGATGGGGTGGCTCCAACAAACAGAGTAAGGCCTAAAAAGGACTTCTCTTTAACTGTATCTATGAGCTCGGACTCAGGCGTCTAACTGTGCAAGTTTTTCTGCCTTTACCTCATGATGGATGGATGACCTTTCCTGAGCAACATCCCATCAGAAGCAGGTTTCTCCGTAAGTTGGCAGTGTTTGAGCAATTACCTCAATTAGAAAGAAGGGAGCATCTTTTCTTGTATAATCATGAGATCGATCCCTCTATAAAGTCAAAATCTGGCTACCGCTAGTTTTCTTGCCTTTGAGAAATTTCTATCTGGTATCTTTGCTTTTGTTTTCTAGGCTTTGAGTAGGGAGTCCAGAGAAGCGTTCAAGAATTTGCATATATACAATTTGGGAAAGAGGTGTTGTAGATTAATTTAAAGATATAAAGATGTTGTGTTTCTTCAATCAATGTCACGCATCCATACTTCTCCAAAGATTTGGAGACTGAGGTGAGCTTCATCGTTGAGATTTAGAGCTGTGTATTTCTGTAGAAAACAACTATGGAGATGTACTTATGCTTGAAGAGATCACGAGTCTGATTTCACATTTGACCATTGTCACTCCTGAGACGGAATATCCTCTCAAAAGTCTCTCATCTAGGTTCCTTCGCTAGGACAAAAAAGAAGTTGAGGAAAATAAAATGAGTTGTAAAAAGTTTTAAAAAAATGAAGCAAAATGAACAACTTCATGTCCGAGCTCCGCAAATCCTAGTTCAAACAAAGCCATTACCGGAAAATTGAGGCTACATTCAGATGTAGGCACATGTAAGAGATTACTAAGGTAAATTGAGTCTGTGAGCTTATTGTGTTTAATCCTGATTTCCGTTTATTTGCCTTCCATTTAGGGTCACGCGTAATGACCATAAATGGTAGGGCTATGGCTCTCTTTCTTACTATAAGTCAAATCCATTTATACCTAATATAGCTCAAGGATAAGTGGAAGTTATTTGATGTGATAATGAACGCGGCATTGGAACCTTAACTAATCATGCACTGGAAGTCTCCGTACAAGGCAAGAGAATTTAACAACATCCCCTGAAATGCTTCCCTAAAAATCCTCTCGTCTCCATTTGCGGAGACAATGGACGGGTAGACAGAAGGCTTAACAACAATCCAATAACTATTTCTGTAGAGAGAGTAGCAAAAGAAAGTTTTGTCTGATTTCATACCCATTTGCGCCATTTCCTTGCCATAATTATGACATGAATCTCTTCTTACAACAATTGAAAAAACAGCTTCCTCCTCCGAGAAGTTTTCTCATCCCTGCAATCTCACCGACCTCTCTCTCCCTCTCTCTCCATTGATTTTACTTTTTGGTTTCCTTGACTGTCCTAGCCAGCCTGACAATGGCTGATCATCTCCTGGATTTCTTTCTCTCTAAATTTCCCCATTAACAAACCCTCAAAATAGGGCAGGATGGCCTCTTGGAGCCCTTCTCCTTTCCCACTCCTTGCCGGCCTCCTGTCTTTCCTCCTCCTATGCCACCCCTCGGCCGCCTCCGCCACCCCCTCCGGTGGCATCCATCATAGCCTCATCCGGAAGCCGTCGTCTCCAGAGATCCCCCTCTTCCGTGAGGCCCCTGCATTCCGCAATGGCGAGGCCTGCAGCTCCCCACCGAGCAATGCCACCATCCATGTTGCAATGACCCTGGACGCCAATTATCTTAGGGGCACCATGGCTGCCGTCCTGTCGATCCTGCAACACTCGACTTGCCCCGAGAACTTCGAGTTCCACTTCCTCTTCATGCGGCTCGAGCCTGAGGTCTTATCCAGCATCAACTCTACCTTCCCCTATCTCCGCTTTGGGGTCTACCGCTTTGACTCCAACCGGGTGCGCGGCAAGATATCCAAGTCCATCCGGCAAGCGCTCGACCAGCCCCTCAACTACGCGCGGATCTACCTCGCAGGCCTAATACCCACCGACGTCAGGCGTGTAGTCTACCTTGACTCGGACCTTGTGGTGGTGGACGACATCGCAGAACTGTGGCAGGTGGACCTGGAGGGGAAGGTCCTGGCCGCCCCTGAGTACTGCCATGCCAACTTCACCAAGTACTTCACGGAGCTCTTCTGGTCAGACCCCGTCCTGGCGAGGACGTTCGAAGGGCGGAGGCCGTGCTATTTCAACACCGGCGTGATGGTGGTTGACGTCGAGAAGTGGAGGCAAGGAGGGTACACCCAGAGGGTAGAGGAATGGATGGCTGTGCAAAAGCAAAAGAGGATATACCACCTGGGCTCATTGCCTCCGTTCTTGCTTGTTTTGGCTGGGAACATCAAACCAGTTGACCACAGATGGAATCAACATGGCTTGGGTGGTGACAATCTTGAAGGCAAATGCAGGGCTCTCCATCCTGGCCCCATAAGTCTCCTCCACTGGAGTGGCAAAGGCAAGCCCTGGCTAAGGTTGGACTCGAGAAAGCCATGCACGGTTGACCATTTGTGGGCACCTTATGATCTGTACCGTTCATCAAAACCTTCATTAGAGGAATGATATGGAAAATACTGTGGGATGAAAAAAAGAAAAAAAAAAAAAGAAAGCGAGAAGGTTGAAGTCTTGATCTCTATGAGAGGGCATGGAAAATGGGTTTCAGTAAAAAAAGAAATGTGGCTAGTTGACCAAAAGAAACAATAATTAACATCGCCAAAGATTGTTCTTTTTCATTTAACAGTTGAAGAACATTTGAAGCTAACATTGCTTGAAGTTTAAGCCATTATTGGGGAGTGATATGTATTCACTAGATATTTGTTTTTGCTTATATAAGCAGCATTAAGTTTTTCTTGACCTTGCAAGATGATGGTGCTCGCTTGGACAAGAGTTTACTCACCATTGGATAATCCCCAGTAAGTATTATGGGTTTTGGTTCTTCTCATATGTTCAATTTTTCACTTCTGAAGGGGTTAAACCGTTCTAGGTTTTATTAATTGGACTGATAATGTATGTGAAGATTAACTTCTTCTGCCTTTATGCTTCCTTTTTCTTGTGTGGAAAAACTACTCGCCGTCATTCTAGGAGCTAATGTGAAGCTCCTAATTATTTGTTTATCAGTTCTCGCGAAAGAATGTTCCAGTTTCATGATATCAAAAACCATCTTGAGTTTTACTTTGTGTCCTCAACTGTGATTTATCTGTTGCAGTTTCGTGCCTAGTGCAATCTTGCGAACAGAGAAGGATGAATTTTCTTGGATTTATTCAGTCTTACACAACTGCTCATCTCTGCCGGTTGGCATTTTTTTTATTCGATCTGACGGTTGACATGCTTCGCCTGATAATTTCATTGTGCATAACAGCAACCCACCATAGCGAGTTATAATCTGATGCAGAACTTATGTAGGTACGTGGTGTGTGCATTTTACTGAGAAAGTATTGACATTTATCTGGTCCGTCTCTCCTCTTCCTTCGAACTAGTACACAGTAACTTGAGAAAGTATGCATTTTACTGAGGTTCCATTCGCAAAACAAGACAGAAATTCAATGTCACAACTTGAGAGCTTACGCAGCAATCTATTGCTCAGATGATGCATGAGCTGCCGAAATGCCGGCGAGAACCGGGTAAGCAGTAAGGCAATTGTCATCACAACATCACAGTCCCTCGGTTTGATTAGCATCTACTAGAAATTACATCGACCTAACTGGTTGGTCCTAACTTTAGAAACTAATATCATTAGAAATGACACGAAAAAAGGGAATTTGAAATCATGAAACACCAGAGACACCTTCTTGTTACAACAAATAAAGCTGCTATAAGGCCATACGAGAACATGGTCACAGCACAGGCTCACAGCTTCCAAAAAAGTGTTCCGTTTCTCTATCTAGTGCCACCATTAGACTTAAGTTCAAGTGAGACTTTCTTCGGAATCCGTACTAACAGACCAAACAATATAGATTGTCCTCAACGTTGAGCACATGGCCAACACAGAAATCTGCCAACTTCGGAGCCTTTGCTTTTCTCAAGTGTCGAATGCTGCGTACTTAAGAAGTCGTTGACGATTACTCCTCAGGACAGCCATTTTCAAGAGAGACTCCACTTTGTGTCACGGTATCTCCTAATAAAGCAGCGCAATCTGCTCTATGTGTCTCAACTGGTGATGGAAGATTAAGAAGCCTTCCTTTCCGGGCCCGAGGTGGAAGGTATCGCGCCGGTTTCCTTGCTTTAACAGGCCAAGGCAGGAATACCCCTGTGCCTCCAGTTTGAATTTTCTTAGGGCTAAACAACAAAGGGTGTATCGGGGCCAACATGACCACTGGAGCATGGAGGATTCCCAATGGGGGTATCATGTCTGCTGCTTCATAGCCATAGAAACCTGCATTTGATGCGGCAAATGGGCTCCTGATGCTCGGTTGCCATAAGGGCATGTCACTGGTTAATGACTTGGTTTGGTCTTGGTTGGAGTTGGGACGAATCCTGAAGAATGTAATGGCAACCCTGCTGTTTGGAGAAGGGCACATGGCATGTCTAGCCACGCTGGCGCTGTTTCCCCTCATCACCAAAAGAGACCTACAATCCATCAATAGCAGCGGTAACATATGTCGATAATAAACTTATAGAAGCTTCACGTTGAAGAACAACAAACCCAAGACAATACATGTGGCCAACTAGTTTCTGTGATATAAAAGAAGACCTTTCAGATCAGCCCTGGAGAATGGACTGAAAAACTTAATGTTTTTCTGGGTTCCATTTCCTTCATTATAAATGTTCAACTTTGGGATACTAAAGAAGGTTCTTCAGCAGCAAATTTGAAACAGTGGGAAATGTAAATGAAAGTGTAGTATCTAATGTAAACAAAGTTACTTCCACTGCACAAGTCCTGCATAAGCATATGTCTGCAACGAGCTTTAGACATCATCATTAAGTCTTCCATCGTGAGAATGTTTGTCTATTTAAGTAATTAGATATCTGGCTACTCCAGATTCAAGACAATCACTGATAACTCACCCTTCTTTCAACGAAAGCATGAGCCGGCCTTTGTAGCTTCCCTCATGATCACTCATCAGAAAACGACCAAATGCTACTCTTGATTCAGAAAGGAAAAGAGTCGAGACCGGCTGATCCAAATGGGGAGGTTTTAGAAAAGGCCTTGAACATTCCCCCTGCATGAAAAATGTGTTATATACTTAACGTCTCATCTTGAAATTGAATCTAAGTCTAAACATCTCGAAAACCAAACTGTTAGGAACCCTATACAGAGCATTATATCCTGTCAAGTTTGTCCTGAAGTATTGGAAACCCGTGTTGATGCAGTCAATCAAAGAACATACCTTGTCGAAGAAATTAATGATGCAACCATTTGGCTTTTTATACTCTGGCAGTAACTGCCACAGAACCAGGTGATCTATGACATCTTGGAGAAGAGCTGGAATGGGCATGATCTTATCTGTAAATACAAAATGGAAACTCGTAAATGAAGCTTAATGAAAAACTTGTTCCTTGCACAATAATCCCATTGAAGATCCTAGGGGACGTACTTCTTGCACTGTCTTTTGTATCTTCTTCTATATGTTCGAAAGTTGGAAGCCCAAACTGAATCAACTCTGTCCTGTTTCCCTTCATCTGCTCATTGAATAATATAAAGGTCTCCCCTGTAAAGTCAAATTTGGGACTATATTTTAGGAAACAAAAATCACATAAGCAATCGGCCTACGTAATTGCATATATTAGTTCTATTAAAGAGCTCACACACTGAATGTTAAGATGCCCTTTTGTTCAGACACAGTGACCATCTAGGGAAGCTTACCTGGTAGTTCTCCATTTCGGCCAGCAGCACGGAGTTCATCAATGAAGTCATTCAATCTACAAAGCTCTGAAGCAGTGAATATGTCCTCGTACAGTTTCAGACCTTTCACGACATTCACCTGCCAGTTGCAATTTTCGCCCATCAGTGACGGCCAATTGCTGTCTTCATGCACGGAAGACTAGATGAAAAGATTCAAAATCTCATTCTCGCTAAAAGATTATAAGCTTTCTATTTGGGATGGAAAGCTTGCCATTTGCCCTTTCACAGCTTCCTTTGCTTTGAAACCCTTTGTCAATTTGATCTTGGTCAAACGATCCCCGCAGTCCTGGTGGTCGGAGCATATCTCGAGTTTTTCTGATGTGGGCTGCAATTCTTGTGAACCTGATGTTAATCATGAGAACATGCATATGAATCAATAGATTATCTACAGTAGGTAGCAAAGAAGCTCCACAATCAGCTACAGAGGACAAGCTTGAATTCCTTTCTGTCCTTGCTTTCTTTGCAGGAAAGGTGAAATCAAGGGCTTGACGTTTGAAGTCGAACTGTCATTTTCAATTGTTTCAATCCTAATTGATGTTAGATCAAATGGCAGCTGCAAATATGCCAATCACTCTCGACTGCTTATTCTAGCAACCATCAAAACTTCCACTTGAAATCCATAGCAGCTTTTAGAATTGTTGGCTGTTTGAAAAATAATCATGAGTCCATATAATTTCAGCGATAAGATTATTGGAATGAGGAAAGCATTCATGCTTGACTCGACTGCATTTTCCTTTTAATGTTTTCTGTTATCTATCACCATCGCTTTGATTCGGGGTATGACAATACCAGTCGGAGACCGAAACCAGTACGGTCGAACTGAATCCACTCGCCCGGAGCTCTTTGCCCTGTCGATGCGCTCGACATCACAAACTTCCTCGGGGATGAGCAACCAAATTGTCAAAACCGGACATCCCAACGGTTATGACCGAGGGATATCAACACAGACAAAGCCCAAGCAACGTCAAACCACTAAAAGAAAGCCGCCGGTCGGTCACAAATGGAATCGAAACTCGACAGTCGCTGTACAATTCACCGCGAGCTCGAACAACATCGAATCTTCAGGCGCAGACAAAAAGAACAGTTCGGCGTGGGCGGATCCTGAGATGTGGGTCACTCTTGGTTTTTGCTTTAACGTTCAAATGAGGCCGTCGTGAAAAGCTTAGCTCCAGTGAACCACAGGTTCCCCTGCACCTGCACGCGCTCAAATAGCCATCGAATTCGACGCTGAACAGAACGCGGGGAGGTCGTTTGACGACGAACCCAGTTCCAGATTCGATCCTCGCGACGCGAATCTCCGCAAAACGGATCTGGAACAGAGCAGGGATCCAAAGGGAAAGAGAATTCGTGCGTTGAACTCGACCCACCAAACAGAACTCGAGATCCTAGGACGGGCACGTGTACATTTTCCCGTTGAGATCGAGAGAAAACCGGAGAAATGGTGGGAAAATAACAAATTAGACACTTCGAAGTTCATATGAGTCATTGGAAAACTGACTTTTAAAGTCACCCCATGCTCTCTTACAGATGAAAATTATTTTTTTCATTTTGACAAAATAATAAAATAGGTAAGCATTAAATATGTTTATTGTTCGGCATGCTCATTAAATAAACAAATCGAAAATTTCACGATGTTGAAATTGCTCTAGTCAAGGCCACCTGCGCGGCTCAAAAGACATAGATGACCGAATTGGTTCATGGGATACGCAAGATGATGTTTCATGGGCCTCTAGATTGTCGAATTTCCGCACCCGTAATGGTAGACTTAAAAAAAGGAGGAACAAGAAGAAACAAATCAAAAATGGTTTTATGAAAAAGTACAAAATCAATAATTAAGTTTAAAAAATTCAAATAAGGAGTATCTTTAAAAGGAAAAAAAAAATCAAAAACGTTCGTCATGGCAAAGATTTCACAATTTTAAAAACAATTTCATAAGAGTTCCACAGAAGAAATCCACATTTCAAGAATTAAAAACACGAATGGCCGGGAGCAAAACTTCTTAATAAGTTGCAACTCTGAATTCGACACGAATCTTCACATGTGAAGGTCATTTCTGAGTCATTTTCTTCATCGATTGATAAAGGGATCTCGAATATCTTAATGTATGTATCTAAAATCCATCTACATTTTTCTTCGAAAATGCATTTAGATAAATTGAGATATATATAGAGAGTGATACATATATTGAAAAGTTAATTAACTTTTTAGTGTAATGAAAAGATTAATGACCTTGTACTTTAGAGTTGAATATTTTTTCGTCTTCGTCGTGCGGTTTGACATTATACACTCCATGAAGAAAACAGAGGAAAGAGCTCGAGCAACGAACGAACCTGAATCCGTAACATCACTCGCAGTCGCCGGCGAATCGTCCTCTACGTCCACAACCTCAAAATCGCCGCCGCTGCCGCCGCCGCCACCTCCTCCGTCGCTCTCCATCACTTTCTCGGGAATTCCCTCCTTCTCTCCTTCCAAACGCTCGCTCTCTTTCACCTCCTCGACTCCGACGCTCTCGCTCCCGTCCTTGCCCTCAACTTCAACCGATTCCTCCTCCTCCACAGCTGCCGCCGCCGTCGCCACTGCCGACCTCCTGGCGGCCACTCTCTTCAGCTCCGCCACCACATCGGCGATCGAGTAGAACTCCTGCCTCTGCAGCACGGGGATCCAGTTCAGCCTCCGCTGGTGGATTGCGGTGAACACCGGCCCGTACTCTGCCCACCCCGCTCCGCCGCTGAGCTCCACCAGGTGGCCGCAGAGGGCGTCAATGATGGCGTTGGCCGCCGCAAACTCGCCGCGGAACCAGGCGATCATCCCGTCCCTGGCCAATGCGTCGGCGGCGAGGACCGGGTATGGTTGCGGCATCTGTATCGCTGAAGGGCGAGGAGTTTTGTTGGCCGTAGACGCAAGTCCTGCCGCCATTGGCGTCACGGCAGAAGTCCGTCGAGAGAGAGAGAGAGATTGGTATAAGGGAAATAGTGGTTGATGGGGAGACATATATAGAAGATTATTGTAATTCCATAGTAGGCGTGTGATATTATATACATTACTAAATAAAATGTACTCTTATGAGATGTAATTCCATAATAGGTGTGAATGTATATATACGTACTCTTATTAATTACATTACTAAAAAACTTTGAATACCTACAGGTATATATCTGACTTTTGGGATTTGCGATATGATTTTCAAATCATATTCAAGACTCGAGCTGAACAACCAGAGTGAGTCCAACGGTTCTAGACAATTCTCAATTGCAGGTGTGGACTCATCCACTCAGTCGGGCCGACTTTTTTTCTTTAGTTTTTATTATCGCACATTTCCAAAACCCCACTTCCCATTCTTTTCTCACTCAAAATACGTATCGGTAGCTCAGGAAGAAAAAATACTACGTTAAGGTAAGGAAATTTCGGGAATTGTATATTCAATTCAAATACGGACTTATAATAAATTAGAATTAAACAATCCAATCTAATATATTAATTCGAAAAATATTCAAATTCGAATAGTATAGAGTAGAGTGGGTAGTGGGAATCAAACTCACATTGTTATATTGAAATGCTAGGGATTATAGTCAACGTTGATTCATCATAGCACCATGCCTCTTACCGTCACTTCTCTTAGTCTTAGTCACATAGCACTCACGCCTACCTCATAGCTTGCGCCTCTCAAACTTAGTTCCAAATGATCATCATAACTTTTTGTTGATGAAAACTATCGTCATGCTTAACTTATCACGAGCTTGTTCTATTAACGTCGCTCTTGACTTCTAGTCTTACAAGAATAGGAAAAAAAAAGAGGTACAGCCAGTTTTTGGACTCCCATGGGAACTAGATTGGACTGGTCGATCTAGATCCTAGGTAGGTTTAAAATCAGGTTAGTCGATTCCTAATTGCACAAACTGAAAATCGGTCCTTCTAATTTGGTGAAAATGGAAGAAAAGATGTGGGCTATCCTAGTGCAAGATGGAAAGTTCCACGCCTGTGATATGACATTGAAATTAGGGTTGCACTAACATATATGATAATGCTGGCACTTGTTCTCAACCCACCATTAAATTTCTGTATTTCCAATTATCTATTTCCGACCCAAAAATAAAAAATTATCTACTAAGCGTGCACCGATAGATAAGTTGGTGCGAAAGAAGGGGCCACGCGAGGTTGACCCTCG
Source organism: Eucalyptus decipiens (assembly GCA_014182575.1). Lineage (NCBI taxonomy): Eukaryota > Viridiplantae > Streptophyta > Magnoliopsida > Myrtales > Myrtaceae > Eucalyptus > Eucalyptus decipiens. Next base: position 43,309,481 of record CM024619.1, on the reverse strand, counting down.
AGGTGTCAACCCTCTAGTTTCTACAAAAAAAAACAACCTTTTTGTTTTTTAAATTTTTCCTAATTTTTATGATGTAAAGAAACAATTTTAAAATTAGAAAAATATAATGAAACAATTCTCTAGAAATCATTGAAGTGGCAATCCGATCATTACCAATCATCCTACATAACATATCATTGTGTCAGAAAAAATTAATCAAGAAAACTATATTGAAATTTTGCTCAAAGATTTAATATTAAATTGATAAATTAAAAAGTTTACGATGAATTAGCACCGCAATATAAATTTAGGACTTGCACAATCTTTCTTTTTATCTTATTGTAATTCCTGCACGCGCATGGATCGAAAGATGCTTTTTTTTTACCGGGCGGAGTCGTGAGAGCTGTACATTAAGGAAAGGACAATGCCCTCTCAGGAACATCAAATCACAAGTCAACCAACGACCAATCAGAGATTTGTTACTCTATAGAATTTCCGTTTTAATACAATGATGTCGTGCATGCGCAATGACCTCATAAACGTGGCCTCTCTTCAGTATTAATATATATATAATCTCCAACAACTGTCTAGGGCTCTCTCTCTCTCTCTCTCTCTCTCTCTATATATATATATATATATATACAAGCACATTATTTTTTGTTATTTCTAGAATGCTGAATATTAATATCATGGGATTTCGCAACAAACACCATGTCTACTAGAATATTCCCATTATTGTAGAACAATTTGTTTTTTAGGATCAAAATTATTCATTGAAAGCAATCTGTCAATGAAAAAGGAATCATCGAGCTTTTAAAAAGGTAACTGGTTAGAGATGCGAAAATCTCGCTCATTGATTTTTATATATCCAACTAGTGGCTTTTCCAATTTTTTATTATATCGAAAAGCATTGAACTTCTATAACGGTCGGTGTGCTAGAGACAATGATGTGCAATATCTGAGTTTCTAAAAATAGAAACAAAGGTATGATAATGAATAGTGCCTTGCATATATTCAATTTTGAATATTTCCCACATTCATCAAAAAAAAAATCCTCAAATTATGCTCACAACACAAATAACTTGAAGCTCCCAATTTTTTATGTCATAAAAAATCTCAAATTTTTATTAATATGACAAATATACTTTGAATAAAAACTGAAATAAATTATATATTTAAATTTATGTTTTTTATGACTCAAAAAATTAAAGATATTTGTATTACAGTAGGCAAGTTTAAATTTTTTGGTTACATAAAATATATTTGAAATATTTGTGCCGAGAAAAAGGCCAACTTGGCCCAAAATTTCCGATTTTTCTTTGCGCACATCAAGGCAAAACGGAAATTTAAAAAGAAAAGAAACAAAAAAGAAAGAGCAATGATCGGTAATCATTAAATAATCATGTAATGGGACGATGACGTGTCATTCGGTTCGATGAACTGGCTTGGAGTTTGGAGCTTATGTCACGCTGCGCCTGCCCTTAGACATGTTTTTTTTTTTTTTTCTTTCTTTCTTTCTTTCTTTCTTATGTTTTCCTAATGAGCACGCTCTCCAATGCAAGGGTAAGTTTGATCTTGTCGTTTCGTGCGCCATTAGGTTTAGGAAATTGAGTTTTGGGGGGTAAAAATAAAATATATCGAGAATAAGAAGAAGACTTTTTTTTTTTTTTGGTAAAAGGTAAGAATATATATAGAATAAGAAGAAGACTTCATCTTTAAAAAATGGGAAAATATTACAAATGATTCATGAACTTTCATTTAATGTTTAATTTCAATCATGAGCTTTCGATTTGCTCAATTTAGTCCTTGAACTATCACTTAATATGCAATCACATCCCTAAACATTTAATTTGTTCAATTTAGTCCATAAATTATCGACAAATGTTTGATTTAGTCCTTTTTTTTTTTTAATGACCTAGAGAACCCGCGCACTGTACTAACATAGACAACCCAACAGGCCCGGGGTAACGGAGGATAAACCCTAGGGCGACGCTAGTGGAGGACCCACCACCCGACATCGCACTTAAGATCCATGCAGCCTAGTCCTTGACTATTTGAAAATTGACTAATTTCGTCATTCCGTTAGTTAAAGTTCATGAAATTGACTTCCATGGCTTTTAGTTTCTTAAATATAAAATAAAAAAGGACATGTGGAATATCTACATGGAAATTATCTTTAAAACAGGTCAAATTGTGGCCACCGTAAAAAAAAAAGATACAAAACCACTTATTCTCTCTACTTTTGTGATCAGTGCTCTCGTCTCTAGCTGACACCTAGTTTGTTTTCATTTTTTAAGATATATATATTGACTCATAATTCTAGTAATCCAACTTACGTCATCAATTAATGCTCCACGTCATCACTTAACGGTTTGAACAAACGAAATGACTAGATGAAATATTTGTTAATAATTCAGGGACCAAATTGAACAAATCGAAAGCTCAAGAACGAAATTAGTTAATTTCAAATAGTCATGAATTAGATTAGACATTTATCGATAATTCAGGAACCAAATTGAACAAATTAAAGTCTAGGGACGAAATTGCACATTAAATGAAAGTTTATGAACTGTTTGTGACATTTTCCCTAAAAAAAAATCAAATTAGTTTTCCAGTGGAATATTTGATACCCAGTATGTTTTGATAAATATACAACTAAATTGTACACGAGAAAAATGAACCCATATCATTGGACCAAAGATTGATATATTATCATTTATGCAATTCTTTGAAATTCATGGTTATTTTCAGACCAGCACCTTCAACTATCCTCTGAGTTGAATTTGCTAGAGTACAGAACTCTCAATCATTCTGGCAATCCATCCAGATTTTTCATGAATTGGGCCAGGAGAGGCCCACCATATGCTTCATCCATGGGTCAACCCCACTCCAAAGAACAAAGAAAATTTTACAAACCATTCACAAATCACATGAACCATTATTTTGGAAATTACAGGAGTTCAACCAATTCCAGACACACAGCACCTGCCCTTTTCCAACTTCACAACGTTTGGAAAAGTTACAAATTGTTTTCCACATGAAAAAAGAAGAAGAAAAAGAAGGAGAAAAACCCATTGCTTTAATCCCGAATGTAATTTACTTCTAGAGGCTCTGCTTGAGCCAATTTCGTCCATTCAGTAAAACCCCAAAGAAGCAATTCTGACAAGGACCAACGTTTGCAAACTCAAAGAAACAGAACTTGTGAACTGAAACTTTTACCCCTGGCCGTACCTTTTCTCATCAGCAGTTGAGACTTGAGATGAGTAATTCGCTTCCAGGCTTCAGGGACGGGTCTTCGCTGTTCACTTAGAGGAAAGACCCCTCCCACCACCGCCGCCGATGCCTGAAGTTGTTCTGAGCTTCCTCTTGTTTTGGGTAATGTGATCCTCATGACGATCCTGCCCGGTATCCTTCGTAGGCGCGTGATCCCTCCCTGCGCCGGCATTTGACATGGACCTAATCTTGAGCAACGTTCTGTTGATGTAGTCGGAGAACCTGTGGTCCATATCGCCTCCGCTGCTCTTGATTTCTTGGTTGACACTCAAAGTGCTCTCCGACTTGGGCTTCTTAGCTATTTCCCCGTTCCTCAACGTAACTTCATGGGCAGCCCTGACTGGATTCGAACCCAGCCGGGTTTTCTCCAACCCTGAACCGCGAACCGGAAATCCTGGTCCTGTAACGGCTGAATGTCCACGTCCCTGGTGGCCTGGGGGGGTCTTCACCGGTTCAGTTGGTGTAGCAACTATAGGCACTCGATTGTCAGGGAAATCTGAGGTCGAGGACTTTCCTTCACCGTTTCTAAGAACCAAAATTCGACGACCACCTTCTGAATTTGACTGGATCTTGATGGCCCCAAAGGAAGGATCAGCCTCTGCCTGTGCTGAATTGGGGGCTTGCCCACCCCAAGCTACTCGAGAGATAGCACGGAATATCTTTTGACATATTTCAGAACAACGTTGATCAGAGCTCTCGTTCTGGTTCATATTCAGTTGGGAACAGAAGGAGAAAATGAATGGGTAGCTTTGAGTTTTGAATAAAATGATCACAAGGTGAAGAGCGAGTAAGGCGCGCAAAGCTCTTGTAAAGCTCTGGACTCCGTCGAGTTTTTATACCCATGGATTGGAATAAGGATTACTTAATAGACTAGTTCTCATGTATCCTTGGGTGGAAAACCAAGTAACTTTTCTTTTTTTCTTTTTATAAGTCGTGCATAAGTCACGAGAGAATATGAGGTGAGATTCCCAGGGAGTTTTCGTGAAGAGTTCGGCTTCATCGACATTTCCAAGTCGTTCAACGATTCGTGATTGAATCCGCGCTTTCGCTGTCCGTGGATAATCTGGAAGGAAGAAACCCGAGAAATGTCATGATGGAGAATAATCCAATGGGACTACTACGGATTAGGGTAAGCTTTAGAGCTGTGAGACACGATGCGGCAGAAGTTTCAACAAAGGCAAAAATCATGAGCAGCATCAGTAAAGCAGATTGAAATGGAGGGGTGGGAATTGGATTCTCCATGTGCTGCTGATATGTTTGACAAAATGAGCCATTTTCGTTTTCTATCGGTCGACTGGAGCTGGACGCTTTGGTGACATCCCACTCAAGCATCATCATTCTCCCCTTTGCATGGTAATTATTTTGTTGGATGCTTTTTGGGAGAGGCGAAAAAGCATGAACAGGACGTTGGTTTTGGCATCATGAATTTGTTCGTGCTTTTTGGAGGGCCTGCAAGATTCTGTGGGGATGGCGGAGCATTGCTTTCCCAGAAGTGTGAACGCATTCGGTTCTTTCAATCGCTATTGTTGGAGTGGCAAGAAATAGGAACTAGCCTAGACACCGAACCTCCGAAAGAAAGAGGAGGTTTGGAACCAGTTCTTTCCTGTCTCTGTTCCCTGTTTCTCTTTTAGGCCACTTCCTACTTTTGCGGTTTTATATTCAGTACTATATCTAGTACAAGTGCATTTGAACCAAACTATGTCACGAACTGATAACTGATAAATGTGTGGATTTCATCTTGTTCCAAAACTAGCCATTTGATAATTCAACAGAGTCAAATTCCTTGTCCTTCGTTAGTTGTAATTGACTTCTTAGTGATTCAATAGTCAGAAAGTTGAAAATTGAACCAGAAGTCGAACTAGGAACTAAGACAAGGTGTGCTTACAGATTTCTGTTTTTCTTACCACGTATTAATGTTTTGTTCGACAACTATCGACCGCCCATCCTTCGTAATGATCTTTTGGTTTGATTACTTTCTTCCCATTTTCTGGAGCAATCTCTTTATTGGATCATGTTCTTGATTTAAGGGAAAGAAAATGAGTAAAAGAGAGGAAAGTCATAGAAATAGACTAGACTCGAAACTTCCACGAGCAAGTTGAGAGGAAGGGTTCCAAAAAGTAAGAACAAGTTGCAGAGTGTAAACAGCTCGAAAGGAGAATAAGAGATCAATCGAGAACTCCAAAGGGGAAAGAAAGTTGATAGCGTAACAAAGCTAAGGCCACGAGGGTCGAGCCCTCATTAGATCCGACAAGGGCCGCGGCGACCTTGCATGGTCGGTTACGTGGGATAAATTAATCATGAACCCTCGTGATTGGCCAAAGGTCAAAGGAAAGAAAAGGAAAAAAAAAAAACAAAAGGAAATAAAAGTAAAAATAGGAAAAAATTCTTTAAAAAATGTAAAAATTATACACGTCAGCTTTGGCCATATCATGTAGAATGGCCAGCTTGCATCTATGTCACTAATTTTCAGTCAAAATTGGTCAGAATGGCTAAACTAGCAAATCGTCAAAAGGTTTAGGGCTAAATTGACACAAATGAAATATTTTAGGACTAGATTGGCAAATCATTAAAATATTTAGGTCTAAATTGGCACAATTAAAATGTTTATAACCAAATTAGCTGCCATCCGATAGGTTTAGGATTTTTTGAGCACCTTTCCTAGCAAGATCATGAGCAGCATCCGAAAAGGAGGGGTGAGAATTGGATTCTCTTTGGCAAAGCGAGCCACTTTTTCCTCCTCTGATTGATGAGAGATGGGTTTTCTGGGAAAACTCCTCACAAGAATCATCTTTTCCTCTTGCGGGCACCGATAATCAGTGATCTGAGAGTTGATCCAAATTTACATGACGTGCATTAGAGATCAAGTATACTACTGCGCACTTGCGTTGTCCTTATATATGAATTACTCGAACTCAAGAGGGTCTGGAATCCAGCCAATCCAGTCCTAAACTTTATTTAACAACGTTTTGTGCACACGAAGGCATATATCGTAGATATAAGTTCCTGAAAGAACTTCGGCATTTGAAACATGGGCAATTACAGTAGTTATCCCTATTCCATACATTCAAACAACTATGTTCCGTCTCCTCAAATATATTTTTAAACACCCTCAAAAGCAAAAGGCTCATCTCCCTGGTTTCATGGTCCAAAGGATTCTCTATCATTATGGTAAAATCCAGTGGAGTGGACTTATCCATTTAACGAGGCTCGAGCCAAATGTTTATGATTTGTGCTGCGAGAGCCACCCCATATGTTTCGTCCATAGGCCAAGTACACTCATAAAGAACAAGAAATGGTCTTTTTATTTAGACATCATACACCAGCATATGTACTGATGGAAATTACAAGATTTCAACCAACCCCAGAACCATAGCACTGCTCTATTCCAACTTTAGAATATTTGGAAAGGTTACATATTATTTGCCATAGAAAAGATGAAAACTGAACCCATTGTTGTCATCCCAGAAGTAATTATTCAAGAGGCTCATCTCAGCATGAGCCATATCATACATTCAATAACCCCCAAAGATGCAATTCAGACAACGACCACCACTTGCAAACTCAAAATTCAGAACTTGTAAGCTGAAACTTTTATTCCCGATCATACCTTTTCTCATCAAAACTTGAGGCTTGAGATGAGTATTCACTTCCAAACTTTAGGTGGGTCTTAACTCTTCACTTTGACGAAAAACCACCGCCGCCGCCAGCACCGCGACCACCACCACCCATGGTTGAAATTCTTTGGAACTTCTTCTTGGCTCGGGTAATATAATCCGCAAACTGATCGTGCCTGGTATCCTTCGTAGGCATATGAGTCTTCCCTCCACTGGTATCCTTCGTAGGCACATGAGTCTTCCCTCCACCAACAGTTGTCATTGACCTCATCTTGAGCCACGTCCTGTTGATGTAGTTAGTTGACCTGTGGTCGATATCATGTCCGCTTCCCTTGCTTTCTTGATCAACGCCCAAAGTGCTCTCGAACTTGGGTTTATTAGCCCCTGAACCCGAGGTTGAGGACTTTCCTTCGCCATCTTTAACAACCACGTTAGTCCAGTGACCAACTACTGGTCTTGACTGTGGAGGATTGGGCGCTTGCCTGCCCCGAGCTATTTGACGAATACCACCAAACATCTTGTCACATACTCCAGAAGAACGTTTTTCACCCTTCTCATTCTTGTTCATATTCGGTCAGAAACAGAAGGAAAAAACGAGAAAGGGTAGTTTTGAGTTTTGAAGAAATGATCACGAGATGAAAACCAAGTGCAGCTCATAAATCTCTGAACCACGTCGAGTTTTTATACAAATGGAGTAGAAAAGGAGACGGGTTGGAAGGAAGAATGGGATAACGATTGCTCAATAGACAAGTTCTCATGATCCTTGTGTGAAAAACCAAGTCATTTTTTATAAAGTCGCGCATAATTCACAGGGGAATACAAGGTGAGATTCGCAGATAGTTTTCTTAAAGAGTTCGACTTTATCAATCTTTTCCAAGGGATCCAACGGCTTGTGATTGAATCCGAGATTTCTCAATCCGTGGATTGCCTTGAACGAAGAAATTCGAGAAATGTCGTGATGGAAAATACTCCAAAAGGATTATGAAAGGTCAGAGTAGCTTTAGAGCTGTGAGACAAAACGTGACAGCAGATTCAACATGAGCAAAAAAATCATCAGCAGCATCTGAAAAGCATATTGAAAAGGAGGGGTAAGAATTGGATTCTGCAAAAGTTGATGAAATTTTGACAAGGTGAGCCATCTTTTCCCCTATTGATGGATGAGAGATGGGTTTTCCGGGAACGCTCTACTCAAGAATCATCATTGCCTCTTTTAGATGGCAATTGATTAACTGGTTTGGTGGGTGCTTTTGGGAGAGGAGAAAACGCACGAACCGGACATTTGTTTTGGCATCTTGTATAAGTTCATGTTATTTCGAGGGCGTGAAAGATTCTCTGTGACTGGCACAGCATTGCTTTGTGGTGAGATCAGCAATGTGAACTCATTCAATTTCTCTTGATGCCTAGAAGAAGTTTGGAACCAGTTCTTTTCCAGTATCTGTTCTCTCTTTTCCTTTCGGCGACTTTTATCTTGACTTTTTTTTTTTTTTTGGTAAAGAACTTTTATCTTGACTTTATACCTCAATATATCTCTAATTGATACACTTATAACAAATTTACCTTAAACTAATTTTTTTCATAACTAAAAACCCTACACAAATACACCTCTTACAAATTTACCATTCATTAAATTTTATTAAATTTTATCATTAAATTACTGAATTAAATAACACATGTCAATTGATGGATATACCAGTTTATTCTTCATTTATTATAAGAATACCAGTTTTGTGATTTTCCATGATATAAATCCAATTTAAGAGAAGCTAACAAAATTTATCATAAATGAAACAGTATGAGATTTTTGGTGATCAAAAAATTAATTTGAAATAAATTTATCACATATGTACCAATTGGAGTTTTTCATAGTATTAATCCATTTACTTTCTGGGGTCATTTATCAGTACAAATGCATTTGAACCAAACTATTTCATGAATTTCAAATTGATAAATGCATACTTGAGGTAAACAGAACAGACAAACTCGAACTCAATCGTGTACTTATTAGCCAATTGATAGTTCAACAGAAAAGACAATCAAAACCCTTTACCTTCGTCTGTTAGATATAATTTACATTTGTACTAATTCAATAACCAGAAAGTCAAAGTATAAACAAAAGCTGATCTGGGAACTAAGCTACGGTGTGCGCACAGATCTCTGTTTATTTTCTTTATTTTAAAAACTATAAACCACCCATCCCTCGTTGTAGTCTTTTTGTCTGATTATTTTGTTCCCGTGGCAATCTCTTTATCGGCTCACCTTCTAGGATTTTGGGGAAAGAAAATGAATGAAAGAGAGGAAAATCATAGAGGAAAATAAACTAGACCTGAATCTTATCCAAGCAAGTAAAGAGGAAAGGTTCCCAAAAAGCAAAAACAAGTTGCGGAGTGGAGACGACTCGAAAGGGAAAAAGGAAATCGATTGAGACATTAAAAAGGAAAAGAAAGTCAGTAACGTAACAGAATAAAACTCAGGTGTTCGCAGGGAAAGAATCAGGTTGGCTTACCAAGCCAACAGGATCACCAATTCGCCATCACGGTGGCCCGGCAGATCAAGACGGAATAAGATTAGAAAATCACAAGATCCAATATACTCTAGTAATGAATGAAAAGATTACCATAAAGAGAACTATATTAAACACAAAGTATCTAGCCATGCAAAACTCAGCTTGGTTAATGCACAAGCTAATTTATAACATCTTGGCGACAACACCATTTTACAGCAAGCTCAAGATCATGTTGGAACTGACTGCTTTGGATTTTCTACCATATCATCACTTGAGCCAATACTACAGCAAAATTTCTTTCCCTCCAGACAGACCTAAGGTATTAGTTACCCAAAATAATTACACCAATTACAGGTTCAATCACTAATCACAACTTTTGACTGCATCCCAGATGCTCTCAAGCCATCCTCCCTCCACGGAAGTGATAAGCCCAATGCTCACACAAACCTTAGCATAGCCACAGCCATTAGAGTGGCAGCTCTGAAGTAAATCTCGCTCACACTTTTATCCACTTTCTTCACCATCTCATCTTCATTCAAGCTCATTTTTCCAGAATTTTTGCCAATGTAAATAACCGTGTCCCTCAGTCTATTCACCGCTGAGGACAACCAAACCAGTCCAAACCCAAACCCGGTGCTTAGGAGTTTGGATGCACAAAAAGGAACACGTCCACAGGCCACCTTACAGATAACAGAAAAGAGAACAGCAAAGCCCGTACCAGCAATGCCTGCGGAGAACTGGTTCAGGAGCTCAGGAAGTTCCGGTCCAGCTTTCTTGAGTGAACTGACTGCAGTTTTCCCCTGTCGTTTCTTGTCCACCAGGATGGATAGAAGGCTTTCACACGCGTGGAAGTAATTTCTCTTGAACAGATCTCTCTCTCTACCCACTTTTCTGCTGGTCTTTTTCCTTGATAATTGCTTGAGCTTCTTCTTTTCAGGACTGAAAGATCACAACACAATCAAACAAGCAGTAAGGATCATGCTATTTCATATATAAATAAAACTACTGGAAAGGACCTTTTTTTAAACTAAAGCAGCACAACAATCAAAACAGATAGGCAATATCCAACAAAGGGAGTTCAAAAAATAATTGTGTTGGACTGCTTAACCAATGATGATCAGCATGTTAATCAGTTATCAAGAAGCAAAGGCAGACATACTCCTTTTTTAGCATAGACTATTTGACCTCTCTTCCCTTGTGACTAGAAACGCTCAGTGACAACCTCTCAATTGTCACCGCCTGGCCTCTCTTGCTACCACGGTAGCACCTAGTGTGGTCAGCACCAATCGTGTTCGGGCAACGAAGCTTACACTCATTCACATTGGTTCATCCTGCTATGCACACAGTTGCGAACTTCACTTCTACTACTTCTAAAAGTAAATATCTGGAGCCAGTGTCTGCATTTTTCCTTTTTTCATTTGGCAGATACAAGCGGAATTGAGTCCATTATGATCAGCGAAGATAGGTAGTCCAATAGTAATCTGCGCTAGGAAATGGGCAGAACCTTACATTTTATACTCATTGAGGCCGAGCAAATTAGGCTAACCATCCAAGTAATCCCTCAAATCAACAACTCTTGCTAAATATCACGATTTTCCACAAATATAGTTCAACAGTTATGAGTAATCACCAGTAAAACTCTATCCATCATGGTGGACATTAGAGCAAGGAAAAGTGAGCATCTTATTATCATACTATCTGCACCAATTCAAATCACAATACAAGGAATGAGAAACACAGGGCAAATAAACTTTTTCTGGTACCAAATATTGTTTCCATTGGTCATCTGACCAACACAACAATGCTCAGAAAATGTGGATCAATATAAGTTATTCAAAGACTATACTAACACATATAAACCTTGCAGTCTGTGATGTTAAAGAAATATTATGACACTGCTAATTCTGACTCGATCAATAATTGAAAAAAACTAGATATCTTACAAGTTTAGCACCAAATTACCTTTTTACAGGAGCAACTGCATTAGCTTCAAGCTTCAAGGAAGACCCATGGATGTTAGTCCTTGGTTTGTCAAAGAATTCCCTGAAAATTTTACCAGTCATAACATCCATTAGCCCACTAGTAGTAGCCTGAAATAGTAAAGGACAGGACCGCCAACTCTGACATCCAAATAAATGCATACGCACTTATCCTATAAACTTCCAACTTCAATGCATTGTAATGATACAAGCAACAGAAGAAAGAAACTGTACCATATGATAGAGGGTAAATGTGAATTTAAGTGAAAAAGAAGATCCAGAGAGAGAGAGAGAGAGAGCACTCTATCAGCTCAAGCTCTAGTGATCACACATTACAAAAAGGAAAGAGGAAAGAACGTCACTATTCAGAAAACTCCCCTTAAAGCATCATTAAGCATATGAGGTGGTTGTTGTCATACCTTCTGAAGTAAGGAACTGGCATCGAAAGCTTTCTCCCTTGAGTTAAGTTCCTTGATAGGTAAAACTCCGCTACAATTGAGAGGAGATCCTTCATCTCAGCCCCACTAGCTGCGATCAAGACTCTACCATCGGAGTTAATGATTATTTTTGAATTTCGGACCAAATCTCCCATGAAATCTGAGAGAGCGCTCTGAGTGGAAAATTGAAAGTTAGGGTAGACGAGAGAAGGAATGATGGGTAGGCGATGCATGTCAGTTTCCACTGAGTGAAGACCCATTAAATCAGATACTGGAGACATATCTAGTCCAGCCTTTTCAGCACAACTCAATCCAGACATGCTAAACTCGAAGACTTCTCTCTGCATGGTGGATTGTTCGGCAATTCCAGTGCCTAGGGGCCCAGTGGTTGAGTGGACATCTGCAATCATAATAAATAAACCATTACTTGACCATCCCCTCTCACGACAAGTAACCTGTTTAACTGCAAAGAGCACTGCAACACATGTCCTACAAAAGCTATATTGTTTTCATTAGAAGCAGATCTTGGTTTCAGTGATCTCCTAAACCTATATCAATGGTTCAGCACTTTAGCCAGTTCTACCAACCCAACAGTAATCCCCCATTTGTTGTTGAAATTCAGTTTCCATGAATTTTCTGCCATCCAAAAAATTTCTTTATCTCTGCGGCATGAAGGGTGAGATTTTCATCAAATGAAATCAATGACTTGAAGCTTGTAATCAACAAATTTACATGAAGAAATAAATTATACCCAGAACGCGAGAACTTTATTTCAAGGTCTATCCTTTTGGACAAGCTGACATATAACGTGAATTGATTTATTAAAAAAAAAAAAAAAAAAAGGAGAGATCTTCAACTAAGTATTACGTGCATACCTTGCAAATCTAGAATCACTGCCTCCTTGAATTGATTAGGACGGAGGGTCATGGATCCCAATCTTATCATGTCTTGTCTTGACCCAGCAGCAGGCAAAATTGGCTGAAGATCCTGCACTTTCCATAATTAGATTTCCCAAATGCAGGATGCAAAATAACAAGGAACCGACACCTGACCAACATTAGCCATTTCTATAATCTAACATAGAACAAAAGAAAATCCCGAGCAAACATCACTGCACGTAGATCGAAACCACCTCAAACAATTGAGGAGGTCAGAATGAACAAAGACAAAGCTTCGCAACGTGCAAACGCCAATGAAAAGCACAATTTAATTGCAACTTCGCGACACTCTTTAAACCCGAAATCACCATCAAGCCACGGAGGTCAAGATGGAGATGTAATATTTCAATCTTTTAGACAAAGAGTGGTGAAAAAACAAGAAACTCGTGATCAAGAGATCTTACATAGATGAATCTCCTAGAGAAACAGATTTCTGCAACACATGAGAGGCCCAGTCAACGACGTGCACAGTGCAGCATCAAAACTCACAAAAGCCACAGCTAACGACGAGCTACAGAGCTAAAACACCACACGACCCAATCAAGACCGAACGCCAAGCAGCAAGCACGGAGCCGCCACGACAACAGGACGAAATCGAGAACGCCACACGAGAATTAACCGACGGAAACCATTCAACGCGCCTCGGCAATCCCTAGGCACGAAACCCAGTTCGAATCCGCGACGGACGGACGGACGGAATCGAGAGGGAACCGAGAGAGAAGTCGAGACTCACCCTGACGACTCTGCTCGCGCCCTGCTCCTGACCGAGAACGAGGCCCGGAGGATAGCCATGCGAAGCCATCAAGCAGAGCTCCGCCATCATCGCCCACGCTAGAGATAGAGAAGAAGAAGAAGAAGAAGATAAGGAGGAGGAGAGACCGAGAGAGAAATTCAGCTCAGAAATTCGGAGTCTCCGACGCCATATCCCTCCCTCCGTTTTGGCTCCTTCCGCCACAGCACCACAGACTTACCCATCTTCGGACCGGACCTCACGATGAAATCTGCAAAATCCTCCAAAATTGGGGAAATTCGGAATTTCAGTTTTTTCTTCTTTTTTTTTTATTATCTGGTTTTCGCGGTTTTAGTGTGACGGAGCGAGAGCATTGGGATTCCAGGTTGGCTGCTGGACACGTGGAGGAGGTCGATTCCCTTTTGGAATCTTCTGGAAGATGGGTTGGGTAACTACTTCGCTTGTGGTTTTCGGGTTCAGTTCGTGTGTGATCCGCTTCCCCGCCGTTGATTGACCTCAGGGGCGCGGCTGACCTGGGGACGGGATCTTTTCCTCGGTGGGGCCCGGTCGAACGTCATGCCTTTTGAAATGTAAGAGGTAAGGGTTCGCGCTTTTTCCATCTAAGTTATCGGGAATCCACATTTGAACCTAAAATGTTGGAATTGGTTCTTTAATTTTTTGAACCTGAAATTTATGTTGCATATAAGGAACCTTGTACTTATCTTGTCACATGTTTCGAGTTTATCCAATCTCACATGTATTATTAATTTAACGATTACAATAAATCATCATCGCAAATGTCTATCATTTACTACAATTCATTAACAATAAAATAAATTGAAGCTTAGGCTAGTTATTCTAGATAATGCATTTATCATTGAACACCAAGGAATGCCACAAGATTGCTTGAAAATATAAAACAAGAAAACACAAAAGTTTATTCCAATGATGGATTCCATGTTCAGAAAATTAGGCAATCGCTTTCGACGAGTAGGCTTTAGGTAGAATCAGACATACCCAAAATCATGTTTATCCCTATTTTTTTCACCCCTTTCAATTTGCTCACCACCTTAAATTTATCCCATTATCCCTTATGGATATTGGTTTTAGCATTTTTGAAACTCAAATATTTTCAATTACAAATATCAAATATTGGGTGACTCTTGATTTGAGATTATTATTTTTATCTTTTTATTCCTCTTTTTTTTGTTCGATTTCAATTTTACTAAAAGACAGATCTTCCCTTATTCCTCTCAATTAACTTTCTTTTTTTTCACCCTAATTGCTTCTTTTACGTCTATTATATTGCGGTGTTTATTTTATGTTTGTCTTCTTCTAAACTTCTTTTTTATCGTCCACTTGCACGAGAGTTTAACCCATCGCCGCAATATGAGCAAAACTAATCATACCGTGGAGTAGCAAAGAAATGTTATTTGCACTTTGTCTCCTTAATTCTGCTAGATTCTCCTTGCAATAGAGAATTTTTCAACTTACATACAAATTTACAAGAATTTATGCTATGATTGAATATTGTGGTTAATAGTCTACCTGGCACACGAATGAGAACATATATGTGAATAGCACTTGAATATGGACAATCGTGTGCACAGTGCGTGGGTATCACTATAAGTGTGTCAACTTATCAACAAGTATAGGGATGACATTGGTATTTAATAATGCCACATGTTCTGTTGTCAAAATATGGTGATGGATAGTTGGTAACTGCTAATATGAGCATTAGCGAAGAATGTCTATAAAGGGATATTAAAAAGTGCTTTGAATTTTAAAATTGAAGAAGTAGTTGAGACCAAAGGGAAGGAATAGTTACCACCTAAAAGTAAGATCGTGGGATAAGAAACTACGTTAGGGAACAATTTATGCACAGCAAGGGTAACCATATGAGAATATGGATGTGAGGTTTTTGAAGTATAGAAATGCGGAGGTAATTGACACGAGTTAATTAAAGAATTATAAGAGCAGGGAATTGTGAGAAGGCAAGTACCATAAACCATTATAAATACCGCCAATCATCCATCAAAAGGGCACCCACAAAATCAAACCAAATGTTATCTTTCAATTATCTTTGTTTTTCCTATGCTATACTTTAGATTTCCTTAGTCATAACTATCATATTCATGTCGTCGATTAAATTTTGACATAGTATCTCTATGCTTTTAAGCTATGTCATCAATTAAATTCCAAAATAATGTGTATAAATCGTGTTACGTTATCGAGTTATGTAATTTTCAGGCATTGTCATCAATTAAATTATGGTTGGGTTTGAGATTGTCTAGTGTTGTTTGAATTGGAAAAGTGAATTCCCTTTTGCATGTGATGTTATTTATCCTAGCACAAAACTTTGATCTCCTTAAATAAAAGTGGAAAAATTACTTTTGATAAAAGATATTTTGTTGTGAGAACAATTTTGACGAAACATTGATCGGTGCTTGCATTACACAATTCATATTCCCCTATTACTAATCCATAAACTTTGATCCCATTACAACTACACGTATAAGTAAGGAAAAAAAAATCTAAAAACAGCCGTTAAGATCATATAATTTGATATTTTGAAAAATTATAATTGTATGATGCACTCAATATGTTGTATGTGATCACATAAAGTAGATAGGTGGCTTTTCAAGATAATAATGCTATACAACTCAAGAACCACTCATGACATGACAGCACGTATTCTCATCATTAGTCTTGTTATCACGGTACAGTTGTTTTGTTCGCAAACTCTTCAACATGAACAAGGGATATTTTCTTAAATTGCAAACAAGGAAGTAAAAGATGGGTAATGGCGGGGTCTCAGGGTTTGAACCACCCAACCCCAGGCCTGAATCTTGAAATGATGGCAGCTGGTTTAAATTCCGATTACTTGCTCTTGCTTCCTCATTACGACGAACACACATTGCAAGTAACTTTGTCAGTCTACATCCCGCAGCAAGTCAACCACGTAATTGCCCCAAAAGCACGGGTCATCAAGCACAACCTAACACACTTAACAAGTAAACATACGCTTATAAATCGACATCCCCATTGGGGAAGCGTTTGAGACAAAAGTAGTTTTTTTTTTTTTTTTGATTGAATGACAAAAAGTACTTGGTAAGGGTCATTTTACGAACTTACATCTAATCTAGAGAGTAATTTGATATGAAATCTGTACTTCAAGGATCATTTTGAGAATTCACGTCTACTTCACGAAGCATTTTGAGATTAACCCAAATTAACGCATTCCATTCCCTTGGGCACCATAATTCTTCAACCTACATGAGTTAAAACGTAACTAATTATGTGGAGGTGGATTTTGATTGGCTTGTCTGGACTATTTGACAACCCGATAGTATTTGAATGATTAAAAAAAAATTCAAGAATGTTTAAGCGAGTTCTTATAAGAAAGATTGACTTTCGTGTGCGTAAGGAATCATTGTTAATTCCACGAGTCAGTCTCTCTTCGTGAGATTATCATACTAATCTAACTTATGTTGAACTCAGCAAGGCCAAATGCTAAGAAAAAAGAGCATAGACTTGTACAAAAATGTCATCGTTTTCAAAACGGACAAAAGAAAAACTCCAGCTTTTGCTTTTGGACAAAGTATCAAAGTGTAAATCTTTTTATCCAATCAAACTTATGTCGAAGCCGACACGGCAAATGACGATGATGCGTGTAGATGACGCGTCATGGTAACATTTACAATAAGATGTCGTTTTGTAACGAATCCAAGATGCTATTCAGCTTTGCTCCTTCTGTACACGTTTTGTAGATGTCGCCAATTTAATTTTGCTTAGCTAAAACGACATTTGCACTTGGAATTACCGTTTGTCATGTTAACTCCCACTTAGATTTACTTTGACTAAAAAGTTAGCGGAGGGGAATCTTTTGCCCTACGCGTGAAAGTTGGATGCTTTCTTTGTTTATTTGAAAAATGAGGATATTTTTATTTTCAATATCTAACTTCACTTTTCTTTTGTTTGCATTTGGCCATGAAATCATCACCAGATATCCAAAAAAAAAAACATCGTAATCCTCTTCAAGGACAGAAATCTTCAAAATAATGGTAATGTCATTCTTTTTAATAACCCTTGCTTTTTCATTTTTAGCGAAAAACGAAAACCCTTGCTTTTTCACGGTAAAGTTTTAGAATAAAGGGCAAAGGCTTGTGCCACTTAATCTAGAAGAAAAGGAATAACATCATCTTTCGTGGTAAAGCGCCGGAGGTCTCCACTTTGAAGGAGCACCTTATCAAAGTTGTTAAGGATAAAGTTCTTACTTTCAGCAAGGTACTGGACAACCATATAAACAGGCGGCTTCAGCATGGGTGGGGTTTTGACCCTTTGGTTTTGACAAAATCAACACTCATCTTACCTAGTTAGGTGGTTTGCTGTGTTGTTTCTCTGCCTTGTGGCGTTTTGCCTAGGCTTGTATTGTTGTTTGTTCAGCTGTGTTTTTTGTTCCTGTGTTCTCTTTATTTTATTTCGGCTCCCTTCCACTCATCTTGCATGTTCGCATTATGAGCGAAAGTTCTTGGCGGCGAATTCTATATATTTTGGCTTTCCCTATTTATATAATTACCTTTACCAAAAAAAAAAAATAAATAAAGGGCAGAGGCCCCTAATTCTTAAGCATTCGATATTTTCTTTTACCAAATTGGATGGTGTTACATGTGGTTTTTACGTGGCTATTAAAAGCCTAAAAATTACTCTCTTTTTTAAAAAAAAAAAAAAAAAAAGAATAAATTAATTATTTTAGAAAGGGTCACATTCTAATGAAGATGAACGGGGAGGGCAAAAAAGCTATTGTGGCCGCAGCCACTATAGATGGCTCTGTCCCGCGACGGCAGGAGTCTCAACAAGGATGTCGAAATTAGGAAGATAAGTGTGGCCACCATCAACACCGCCATAGTTGCAGCACACCAATAGAGAGATAATGAGAGGATGCGGGCGTGGGTCGGCTAGGTCTTGACTCGGCAATGGTGGTGACCCTTGTTGTGGCACACCACCTAACGAGGTTCCAAACTGAAAAGGTAAGAGTTTGATCTAATCACAAAAGAAGAACATCTAAAGAGGAAAATAGGAGGGATTCACAAGAAGGCATAAATACCTATAATTTTATCACAGTTCCCTCTTTCGCGATATTTTAGTTTGCTAGAGGATTTTATGGAGGAAATCCTAACAAATCTTATCCAAGTTGTTATCGGACTTGAAAAACAAACGTGGTTGAAAATGTTGTTCAACGGATGTTCCGTGTGAAGGAAACGATGTATTGAATTGAGAGGCCACTTTTTGTACAAGGAGATGCTCTAATTCCGGAGAGTCTTCAATACATAAGTAGTTATCACTATCTTTTTAACCCGTCCAAGAAGAAATTTCGAGTTACTCTTTTATGAAATAGTTTGCTATTCTCAAGCGCTCTTTACAAAGATTTGATATTGTCGCGACCTATATTTCGGGTGCACCACCTAAAACTAGGTTAATGGACTGCTAAGTTTTTACACTTAGCTCGGGCTCTCCCAAGCCCATACCAATTCGCAACTTAAGGTTTAAGTTTTTTAACATGCAAAAGGTTATTATCTAGGAGTCGCCACTAATCGGTTTATGGTAGGTCGATTAGACACTAAGTAAAATAAAGGGAGATTTATTTTACTCCTACGAACTGCAGAGACCAAGAAAGACGGGGGACTTGGTTACTCTTTAATTTTCTAATGCCCTTTCGGTACCATTTCTTTTTAATTTTTAAAATTGTTTTTTCAGGCAGCTTTGATTTATTTTAAGCTAAATCACTATTATGCAAAAATGTGATCGCACAGATGCTCAAGCATTCAATAAATAAATTGCATCACACAAAGCAAACAATTTTTTTGGGATTTTCATTGGAATTAGAATTCTTTTATAAAAATGCATTTTTTAACTAAATGACTTAATCTCATTAATGAGCAAATTCTAATTAAATGATCCTATTATGCAAACTAGTTAACATGCACCTCATGACCTAATTTTACTAGTAAATAAATTCTGATTAAATGATCCTATTATGCAAACCAGTTAATATGCACCTAGTATTTTTGGATTTTTTTAAATTGAAATTAATAATTTATAAAGATCCTAATTAATCTATCTAAAAAGGGATAATTTTCTAATTTGTTCTAGGAATTAATTTGACTTAAACCCTATCATATATTAGAAAATTATTGTTTTAAAATGAGATTTGAGATGTGCGAACATTATCTAAAACCCTATTTTGTAAAAAAGTTATTTTTAGGTTCAACCCTAACTTATTTTTACCAATGCAATCCTAAAATGTAATCCTAAAGAAATTCTAATTTATTAAACCTACATGCCTAAACCTATATGCTCATGCAGAATTTTGATTTCTTGATTTTTTATTTTTTAGTTTTTTTTATAAAAAAAGATAAGTAATTATTAAATAAATATTAAATCTAAGTTATCAACAAAATAAAGGATTAAAATAATCGGAAAAATAACCCGTTGTCTTACAGGTCAAATTAACGATTATTTTAACCCTAATTATCACGACAAAAAGATCAAAATAATTAAAAATCTGATCCAAGCCTTACGGATCAAATTAATAATTATAATGATTTAACAATTAAAATTCTACCACAAAAGCCCAAAAATTAATATAATTAAAAAAAATAATCCGATATCTCTCGGATTAAATTAATAATTATAATAATTCCGGACAAAATCCTAGCGGATAATGCCTACAAAATGCACAAATATTAACATTGACAAACCATATTCTAACTTAAACAATAATAACAAAATTTAAAACACAATAAAATAACATAAAATAGGCAAAAGAAAGAAATAAAAAATAAAACTAAAAAAATAAACTACCTAAAGGTAGAGACTTGCAGCAGCGTTGGTGCGGTGCCGGACGGACAGTGGCAGGCGTCGGGACTCCGGCGAGCGGCAGCGCGATGGCGCGAGGGGACCGGCGGTGCAAGGGTGGCGAGTCCGGCGGAGCGACGCAGGCGCGGTGCAGGTGCGAGAGGCGCAACGCGAGCGCAGGGGAAGCAGCAGCGGGCGTCGGAGCTGCGGCGATGGAGCTGCAGACGCGGGCGAGTCCGGCGGAGCGGCAGTGGCGGGTCGCAGGTGCAGAGGCGCGGCGATGGAGCTGCAGACGCGGGCGTCGTGGATTGCAAGACCGACAGCGGAGGCGGCGTCGAGGCGCTCGGGTCGCGGCTGCCACAGGGAGCTCGGGCTCTGCAAATCGGGGATGGCGTCGGGGCGAGCTTCGCGGGGAGGATGGCGAAGCGGCGGTGGAGTAGAGAGGGCTGGCGTCACGGTGGTCAGCAGCTCTGCGATGCGAGAGATCGGGTCGCGGCTGTTGCGGGCTGTAGCTCTGGCAGCGGATCGGCGGGTTGCAGGGAGCGTCGGCGAGGAAGGCGCGACGTCAGGTCGTCGCGGCGAGCTTCACGGGGAGACCGGCGAAGCGGCGGTGGCGGAGGCGCGGTAGCGGCTGGCGGAGGTAGGGCCGGCGTGCTGGACGGCGCGGTCACGCCTGGAGCGATCGGGGAGGCCCCTTTGGGGAAGACGACACTGTAGCGTTTCCTCTTTTTTTTTTTTTTTTTTTTTGCTGATTGACGTCACTTCCCCTCTGCCCCCTTTACTTTTCTACAGAAGCTTTTGCTTGACTTTTTCACGAACACAAAGACAAAATAACTCTCTTTCTTTTTTTCTTTGAATTTCGAATTCTAACTAAACAAAAGAACCACTCTCACTTTTTTTTGCTCTGAAAATTTTTCTCCATTCGCTTCCCCCCACGGTTACGAAAAATAAAGCTCCCTTTTATACTAATTCCGAACGGCCGCTTTGTATGGCATTTTTCGAGTTTCCATCTTTTGTCGCATTAAATCAAGGCTTCGCAAATCGGAGCGTGATTTCACGATCGCCTCGATCCTCGATCTCTTCCATTTTTTCTTCCATTTTGCTTGATTTTTAAATTCTTGCCTCTTATTTACTTGATTTTTAAATTGCTTCGTATTTAACGAAATCCGAATGCTCATCAGAATTTCAAATTTCCTTACATACTTCAATCAAATCAATTTCCCCCATTTTCATTTTTTTCTTTTTATTTGTTCAAAAATGCAATTTTTATTTTCCTTATTTTCCTAGATTTGCTAAAAATATGTGTCAACAGATATCTCCACATAAGCATTGAAATTCATAATAAGAAATGACCACAAATTCCATTTGTTCTTAAATTATCATAACGATCATCCGTCACCATTAAGACTAACTTCAAGATATTTTAGACAAGATGTGGATATGTGATGACACATCATTTCACAACTAAAACATCAAATTTGGTGTTATTGGTCGCTAGAAAAAAAAAGAGGAAGAAGAAGAAGAGAAAATTCACAACATATTATATCATGTCATGTGATACATACTAAAGTTCTTTTGGCCACATATATATGCATTGCCTTTTTGGGGTGACCATTTTTGTTTGGCAAAAGATCACTTCAAGTGCCAAAAGTTATGAAAGTAACACTTAATTGCCAAAATCGAAGAGAAATTGATTACTTAAGTGCCACTCCAGTCAAAATCCGACCAAAACGCTAACGTGGTAAAAATTTTAATATACAAATAAATTTAATTTAATTTAAAACTAAATTTATTTAAAACATTTAAAAATAAAAATAAAAATATTTAAAATATTTTTAAGAAAAAAAAAAGGATGCCGTGGGTGAGGGTTGAGCCCTTAGCCACCGCCGCTTCATTGGCGTTGTTGGGAAGGGCCGGCGACAGAGAGGGGAGGAACCTCAGGGAGTAGCGACCCTTGGCCTAGCTGGGCGAGGGCCGCCAACTCGAGGGCTTGTGGGCCCTCGCCGCCGGTTGGCCTGGGTTGTCGACCCCTGGCTAGGGCTCGGCGACCCTGACCGACCCTCCCCCTTTCATCACCGGCCCTTCCCAACGGTGACGGCTGAGGGCTCAGCTGCCTCCCTTTTTGTTTTTTGTTTTGTTTTAATTTTTTAATTATTTAAATATATTTTTAAAAAATTAAATTAAATTTTTTAATATTTGTATTTGTATTTTAAATATTTTAAATAAATTTAGTTTCAAATTAAATTTAATCAATTTTTATATTAAATTTTTTACCACGTCGCACCAAAACGACGCCGTTTTGCAGACGCTCGTAGGAAAATTGACACATCAGTGTTTTGGCCGAAATCACTTAAGTGATCCATTTTTATCAAATTTTGACATTTAAGTATCACTTTCGTAACTTTTTAACACTTAAATGTCCTTTTATATTAACTTAGTCCGGGTGTCATTTTGGTTTTCTCCTCTCGAAGTCGTACGGCGGCAAGAGCGCCTGCTTCACCACATGCCACAAAAGATTACATTATAAATAAACGACTCCCCACCCCGCCTTTACGTCTTCTGCTGCGGGAGTCGTTTCGTCACTTTTCCTTTCTCTCTCTTCTCGCAATCGGAAGAAACCCTACCGGAAAATCCCCTTTCCGGAAATCCCCAATCGCAAACCCTAGATTCTCTCGCCGGCCGGAAATCCCCAATTGGATTCGCGGAATTCCTTACATGGGAAAGGTGCCGGACGACGCCTCGAAGGCCTCTTCGCCTTCCTCCCCTCCGCTCCCCTCCGCCGCCTCCTCCTCCACGTCGATCTCCGACACCATCAATGGCTCCCAACACTTCCAGATCAACGGGTACTCGCTGTCCAAGGGGATCGGGATCGGCAAGTACAAGGCCTCCGACACGTTCACCGTGGGCGGGTACCAGTGGGCGATCTATTTCTACCCGGACGGGAAGAGCGTCGAGGACAATGCGGAGTACGTCTCCCTCTTCATTGCCCTGGCCAGCGAGGGATCCGACGTGAGGGCGCTCTTCGAGTTGACGCTGTTGGATCAGAGCGGGAAGGAGCGGCACAAAGTGCACAGCCATTTCGGGCGGACGCTCGAGAGCGGGCCTTGCACTCTTAAATACCGCGGTAGCATGTGGTGCGTGCTTTCTAGATTTTGGTCTCTTTATTTTTCTTTCGAAACCCTTTCACCTGGATTTTCAATAATGTTATTTTGTGCGAGAATCCGGTGGTTTGGTGGTTTTCGGGTGTATGATTGAGGGTTTTATGTTCCAGCAGCTCCTATTTATGTTTGTTCAATTGCTAAATTATTCAGTCGCGTTCGTTACAAATTGTATTTATTTATAGATTGGAATTCTTACGTGTGGTTGACTTACTTTGTTTTGCAACAATTAGAATTTTTCTTAGGAATGTTAGCAAATGATGTATGGCATAAGGTGTAGTGTACCGTTGGAAGAGTAAGTATTTAGTGTACTGTCGGAATTGTAGTGTACTGACAAATGAACTTCATTTAGAGTCGGAGGTCTCTGTGATCTTGATCTGTTAGGGTGCCTTTTGTGCTTTTTTACATGGTTGGGGCCATCTACTGGAACATCATCTATTGCTTGTTCATTCAGAAAATAATTGTTGGACTGGCAGAATGGCGATTTCTAATGGCTGTCCACATTTGTGTCGCACAAGAAGCTTTTAGGAGTACATATGATGCAAGTTGGTATTTTGACGAAAAAAGACATATGGTGGAATAGATAGACGAAACTATTGGTTAACTGGATTTGGAGCTTCGAGAGAGTTTGAAAGGTTGATGTGTTAGAACAAATGTATTACATATTGGACTGCCCACAGCTTGCTGTATTTGTTAGGATAAGATGTTATTTTTTGTCACAAGAGTGTTGGACATTCATTGGCCATCACTCTATTGAGGTAAGCTTGCGCTTGGGAAGCAGTTTAATTTGTGGGATGATTAGATGCACGGCCGAGGTAAGTTATGAATTTATGGGTGGGCTTGTTGATTCGAATAGTTGCTGAAATCCGTTGAAATTGTTCAGTAGTTTATTAAATCTTTCTATTTGTCTCTTCTACATATCCCTTTTGATGTCTCCTAGGCCCCTATGAAGCATGTATCCCCTAAACATTTGGTGTAGGCTTCATTTGCCCGGGGTGTAGACTATCATTTTTCATGTCCCTGGTAAATTTAAGGTAGTAAACTTTTGTATCTCTTTCCCACCACATAACACTACAAGTTCACAGTCTTAGTTTGGTGCTTTTTGTGGGCAATTGGATTGCTAGAGAGATGCAAGTTCAGACCTGGTTCCTAAATTTGTTGCGATTTATTTAATACTTCAACCAAATATACCTGATTGTTGATTGGGTTTTTCCATAAGGCTATCAAATGGGAAATCAAGGTCATTGATTGTGATTTTTAATGATAGATCACCTAGTTACCATTCTTGTTAGGTTTGACATAACATTTTCAAAATGATATTGTTTGTTCGGTGGATGTATTTCTTTTGTTTCTCAAATTTCATCTTTGTTATCTTTCACCTGAAATTTAGTAAGTCTTAAGTATCTAGTGTTTGATGACCTATCTTCACGAATTGCTGTAGGGGCTACCAACGATTTTTCAAGCGGAGTCTTCTTGAGACGTCGGACTACCTCAAAGATGATACTATTTCAGTACATTGTATTGTTGGTGTTGTTAGATCACATACAGAAGGACCAAAGATTTTCTCCATACCTGTTCCACCTTCTAGCATAGGCCAAGATCTTGGCAAGCTTTTGGAGAGTGGGAAAGGAGCTGACGTAAGTTTTGAAGTAGATGGTGAAGTTTTTCCTGCTCACAAGCTGGAGCCATCAGTTTTCAAGGTCTAACTTTGCTGCCTTCATCTGTCTTCTTTGCAATGGAATTTGTTTGAGTTGGTTTATGTGCTTTCCGCATCTAGATTCTGCTCTTTCATGTTTAATTTGATTATGTCCTAGGTTGAGTCTACTCCAGTTATCCCCTCACACGTGGCATCATCACATATGTTCAGTGATGTCAACTATTTTTTTGTCAAACATAGGAATCATTTGTGTGTTGTCTTTGTTGGTTGAGTGCTATTGGGCAAAGATTTAGCAATTAAAGGCAGCAATTTCTTTTTCAGAAAAGGTTTTACAAGAGTTAAATGATGAATATGGTGCTTATTTTTACTGAGTGTACAGTGAAATGTACTGTGTGGTCTATTTCAGAGAGATAAAGTCAAGGATATTCTGAGGTATACAGTCTCCTCGAAGGTTTTGCTTTCTCATTGATGAACAACATGAGCAACCTGCCCCTACAACCCCCGGTTATTAAATTATGTTTGCTACATTGATAATAGCATATGTGATGAGCTAACATGTAGGGATGCACCAAGGTGAGGTGAGTTTTGTATGGTGCGTGTGTAGGACTGCCTTCGAGGCGAATTTGTGTCCTAACTGGGGTTTAGGGTTTTGACTCACTGAGATTTATCTCACCCCGTAGTGGTTTACCTTTTTCAGGTCCCTAGTATGGAGAAACATCCCGTTCATTTTGGGTTTCCGCGGGAGATAGACTACGAGTCTACCTTCTTCCCTATTCCCGGGACTACCCAGACGCGCGAGTTATTGGTGACCACGATTTGGGTCGATAAGGGTCTCGTTCATTTGGTACCTTATCGCTACAAAGCGTGGCTCATTAATGAGTGTAATGGTGCTCGGGAGAGTCTCCTGCAAGATTTTGACGGACCGCCCGTCGAAAGAGAGGATGGTGGCGTGAAGGATTCCGAGCCCAAGTCGGAGGAATCAGGGGTGTAGGTTGCTTAGGACCGCCCGTCGAAAGAGAGGATGGTGGCGTGAAGGATTCCGAGCCCAAGTCGGAGGAATCCGGGGTGTAGGTTGCTTAGGCGTTTCTTTTTTAAACAGACTTGTGTATTTGAACTTGTAGGACTTCTGTTAAAAAAAAACTTGTAGGACTGACTCGGTATATATATAAATATGTAGTTTGTGAAAAATGGTGTGTTTTTACTATTACTGTATTTGATTGTTGGTCGGTGTTTATTTAATTTGTTTCCGCATGTGCTTAATTGAAAGATAAAAGGAATGGATCGGTGACGCATCTGGGACGTCACATTTTTAATCGATCATGTGTGCGTGCCCGGGATTTGGGGCATGACATTCTCGACATTAATCTTTGTTATTACGAGATAGTTATTTATGTTTTGCAAACTAGCTTCGACATGAACAAGAGATATTCCGATTACTTGCTCTTACTTCCTCGTTACGAAAAACACAAATTACAAGTAACTTCGTTAGTCTACATCACCGCAACGAGTCAACCACATGATTGCCCCAGAAGCAACGAGTCATCAAGCACAAACCTAACACGTTTAACAAGCAAAAAGACACTTCTAGATTAATGTACCCATTGGCAGGCGTTTGAGACAAATAGTACTTTTTAAGGTCCATTTTGAGAACTTGCGTCTAATCTAGAGAATAATTTGATATTAAATCCTGCCTTGGAGACTATTTTGAGAATTCATATCCACTTCACGAGACATTCTAAGATTAACCCAAATTAAAGTTTTTTTTTCCCTTAGACACTATAGTTCTTCAACATACATAAGTTAAAACATTGCTGATTAATCTCATGTGGTCAAACATCCTAACATGGAGGTGGATTTTGATTGGCTTGTCCGGACTATTTGAACACTCAATAATATTTGATTGATTCAAAAAAAAAAAACCTCTAAGAATATTTAGACAAGTCTTCTTATGTGAAAGATTGACTTTCACGTGCGTTAGGAATCATCGTTAATTCCACAAGTCAGTCTCTCTTACGTGAAAAAAGAAAAGAGAGAGTATAGACTTAGACAAAAAAGTCACCATTTTCAAAACGGACAAAAGAAAAACTCCAGCTTTTGCTCATGGGACAAAGTATCAATCTGGAAACCTTTTTGCCCAGCCAAGCTTATGGCGAAGCCGACACGGCAAATGACGATGACGCGTGCAGATGACACGTCATGGTAACATTTGCAATAAGATGTCGTTTTGTAACGAATCTAAGATGCTATCCAGCTTGGCTCCTTCAGTACACGTTTTGTAGATGTCGCCAATTTAATTTTGCTGAACTAAAACGACATTTATACTTGTAATCACCGTTTGTCATGTTAACTCCCACTTAGATTTACTTTGACTAAAAAGTTAGCGGAGCGGAGGGGAATCTTTTGCCCTAGTGAAAGTTAGATGTTTTTTTTTTCATTTGAAAAATGAGGATATTTTTGTTTTCAGTGTATAACTTCACGTTTTTTTGCTTGTTTGCATTTGGCCATAAAATCATCACCAGAAATCAATAAAATAAAACATCGTAATCCTTTTCAAGGACAGAAATCTTCAAAATAATGGTAACGCCGTTCTCTTTAATAACCTCTGCTTTTTCATTTTTAGCAAAAAACAAAAACCCCTGCTTTACCAAAAAAAAAAAAAAAAAACCCTGCTTTTTCACGGTAAAGTTTTATAGAATAGAGGCCAGAGGCCCCTAATTCTTAAGCATTCGATATTTTCTTTTGCCAGATTGGGTGGCGTTACATGTGGTTTTTACGTGGCTAGGTCTCGACTTGGCAATGGTGGTGACCCTTGTTATGGTGGCCACCTAACAGGATCCAAATTGAAAAAGTAAGAGTTTTGATCCAATCTAAAAGATAGGAGGAATTCACAAGAAGGCACAAATGCCTATGACTTCATCACAGTTTTTGCTTCCGCCATATTTTAGTTTGCTTGAGGATTTTATGGAGAAAATCCTAACAAATCTTATCAAGTTGTTATTTCAAAAACAACCATTCCATGTTTGAAAATGTAGTTCAGTGGATGTTTTGTGTGAAGGAAATAATGTGTTGAATTGAGGGGTCATTTTTTTGTACAAGGAGATGCTCTAATTTCATAATGCCTTCAATGCACAAGTGGTGTCGCTATCTCTCCAACTTGTCCAATTGAAGAGATTTCCAATTACTCTTTTACAAGATAGTTTACTATTCTCAAGCGCTCTTCACCAAGATCTGATGTCTCCACACGAGCACTGAAATTTATAATAAGAAATGACCATGAATTCCATTGTTCTTAAATTATCGCAACAATCATTTGTTATAACTAAAACTAATTTCACAATATTGTAAATAAGATGTGGATATGTGGCGACACATCATTTCACAACTAAAAACATCGAATTTGGCGTTCCTAGTCGCAGAAAAAGAAGAAGAAGAAAATTCACAGACATATTATATCATGTCATGTGATATAAACTAAAGTTCTTTTGGCCACATATATATATATGCATTGCCTTTTTGGGGTGACCATTTTGGTTTTCTCCTCTCGAAGTCGTACGTCGGCGAGGGGGCGCCTTGCTTCACCACATGCCACAAAAGATTTACATTATAAATAAACGACTCCCCACCCCATTTTCATGTCTGCTGCTGCGAGAGTCGTTTCGTCACTTTTCCTTTCTCTCTCCTCTCCTCTCTTTCTATCTCTCTTCTCGCTCTCGCAATCGGACGAAACCCTACCCAAAAATCGCCCCCTCCCGGAAATCCACAATCGCAAACCCTAGATTCCCTCGCCGGCCGGATTCCTCCCCCCCTCCCGGCGATCCCCATTCGCCCCTCCGAATTGAAGCCGGAATCGGGGGCTCCCCCGGTCGATCCCCAGATCCCCACCCCCTCCCCTTTCCCCTCCCCCGCGGCGGCCGTCCCCGTCCGCCCCCAATTTTTGCGAGTCTGGATTCGTCGGGGCTTCGCGGGGTCCGAACCTCGATTCGCGGAATTCCTTGCATGGGAAAGGTGCCGGACGACGCCTCGAAGGCCTCTTCGTCTTCCTCCCCGCCGCTCCCCTCCGTCGCCTCCTCCTCGACGTCGATCACCGACACCATCAATGGCTCCCACCACTTCCAGATCAACGGGTACTCGCTGTCCAAGGGGATCGGGATCGGCAAGTACAAGGCCTCCGACACGTTCACCGTGGGCGGGTACCAGTGGGCCATCTATTTCTACCCGGATGGGAAGAGCGTCGAGGACAATGCGGCGTACGTGTCCCTCTTCATTGCCCTGGCCAGCGAGGGATCCGACGTGAGGGCGCTCTTCGAGTTGACGCTGTTGGATCAGAGCGGGAAGGAGCGGCACAAAGTGCACAGCCATTTCGGGCGGACGCTCGAGAGCGGCCCTTACACTCTTAAATACCGCGGTAGCATGTGGTGCGTGCTTTCTAGATTTTGGTCTCTTTATTTTTCTTTCGAAACCCTTTTATCTGGATTTTCAATAATGTTATTTTGTGCGAGAATCCGGTGGTTTGGTGGTTTTGGGGTGTATGATTGAGGGTTTTATGTAGGATTGTCTCCTATATATGGGTTTTCCAGCAGCTATGTTTGTTCAATTGCTAAATTATTCAGTCGCGTTTCGTTACAAATTGCATTTATTTATAGATTGGAATTCTTACGTATGGTTGACTTACTTTGTTTCACAACAATTAGAATTTTTCTTAGGAATGTTAGCAAATGATGTATGGCATAAGGTGTAGTGTACTGTTGGAAGAGTAGGTATTTAGTGTAATAGTAGTGTACTGACAAATGAACTTCATTTAGAGTCGGAGGTCTTTGTGATCTTGATCTGTTAGGGTGCCTTTTGTGCTTTTTTACATGGTTGGGGCCATCTGCCGGAACATCATCTATTGCTTGTTCATTCAGAAAATAATTGTTGGACTGGCAGATTGGCGATTTCTAAAGGCTGTCCACATTTGTGTCACATGAGAAGCTTTAGGAGTACATATGACGCAAGCTGGTATTTTGACTTAAAAAGACATATATGGTGGAATAGAAAGATGAAGCTATTGGTTAACTGGATTTGGAGCTTCTAGAGAGTTTGAAAGTTTGAAGTTGGTGCTAGTACAAATGTATTACATATTGGAATGCCCACAGCTTGTTGCATGTGTTAGGATAAGATGTTATTTTTTTTTGCGAGTGTTGGACATTTGTTGACTATCACTCTGTTGAGGTAAGCTTGCGCTTGGGAAGCAGTTTGATTTGTGGGATGATTAGATGCATAGCCGAGGCGAGTTATGAACTTTTTTGGTGGGCTCATTGATCCGAATGGTTGCTGAAATCCGTTGAAATCGTTCAATAGTCTTTTAAAATTTTAGTAGTCTATTCTACATATCCCTTTTGATATCTCCTAGGTCCTTATGAAGCATGTATCCCCTTAGCATGTGGCATAGGCACTTCATTTTGCTGGGTGTGTAGACTATCATTTTTCCATCCCCCTAGTAAATTTAAGGTAGTACACTTTTGTATCACTTTCCCACCACATAACACTACAAGTTCTCGGTGTTTATTTGGTGCTTTTTGTGGGCAAATGGACTACTAGTAAAGACCTGGTTCCTAAATTTGTTGTGATCTATTTAGTACTTCAACCAAATGTATTTGATTGTTGAATGGGTTTTGCCATAAGGCTATCAAATGGAAAATCAAGGTCATTGATTGTTATTTTTTAATGATAGATCACCTAGTTACCATTCTTGTTAGGTTCGACATAACACTATCATAATGATATTGTTTGTTTGGTGGATGCATTTCTGTTGTTTCTCAAATTTCATTTTTGTTATCTTTCATCTGAAATTTGGTAAGTCTAAGTATCTAGTGTTTGATGACCTATCTTCATGAATTGCTGTAGGGGCTACAAACGATTTTTCAAACGAAGTCTTCTTGAGACGTCCGAGTACCTTAAAGACGATACTCTTTCAGTACATTGTATTGTTGGTGTTGTTAGATCACATACAGAAGGACCAAAGATTTTCTCCATACCTGTTCCACCTTCTAGTATAGGCCAAGATCTTGGCAAGCTTTTGGAGAGTGGGAAGGGAGCTGACGTAAGTTTTGAAGTGGATGGTGAAGTTTATCCTGCTCACAAGCTGGTACTTGCTGCTCGATCTCCTGTATTCAGGGCCCAACTTTATGGTCCGATGAAAGATCAGAATACAAAGCAAATAAGAGTTGAAGACATGGAGCCATCAGTTTTCAAGGTCTAACTTTGCTGCCTTCATCTGTCTTCTTTGTAATGGAATTTGTTTAAGTTGGTCTATGTGCTTTGTGCATCTAGATTCTGCTCTTTCATGTTTAATTTGATTATGTCCTAGGTTGAGTCTACTTCAGTTATCTCCTCACATGTGGCATCATTACATATGTTCAGTGACGTCAACTATTTTTTGTCAAATGTAGGAATCGTTTGTGTGTTGTCTTTGTTGGTTGAGCTTAGTGTTATTAATTTAGATTGCTTAAGTATTTGAGTGCTATTGGGCAAAGATTTAGCAATTAAAGGCAGGGATTTCTTTTTCAGAAAAGGTTTTACAAGAGTTAAATAATGAATATGGTGCTTATTTTTACTGACTGTGCTGTGAAATGTACTGTGTGGTCTATTTCAGAGAGATAAAGTCAAGGATATTCTGAGGTATACAGTCTCCTTGAAGGTTTTGCTTTCTCATTGATGAACAACAGGAGCAACCAGCCCCTACCCCCCCCAAAAAAAAAAAAAAAAAAAAAACAGAAACCAAACCACCAAAAAAAGAGCCCCCTTTTCTTTCCCTTTTGTGTTGTCTCTTAACTTACTTCCTCCATGCCTGGATGCTACTCAGTCCATTTCTCCTCTATGTTTAGATGTACTAATACTTCATTATGGGAAAATTGTGCATTTTATGACTTCCCTTTTGTCATCAGATGGATATAATTTAAAAATTGCTTGGAGAACCTGGGTAGTCCTGCTTTATGTGATTGTAAATTGATTAAAGTCCAAATAAAGTACTCTTTAGGGAAGCCATTTTATGTGGTAAAAAAATTCAGCCATTGTCTATGTGGCTCTTGATTTGATCAGCTGCAATTAAGTTTTTTCGTCCTCTAACAAAAAGTTCCTTGTAGTCTGAACTCATTCCTTTTATCATGCTAGTAGAGAAAAAAAAATGTTATTTTGCTCTGGTGATGGCATGGGATTATTTCAATCCCGTGTACCAACCCATTTGCTGTGTAGGTCTTTTGTGCTCCGTGAGAATTATGTAAGAGTTGATCTTTTCCTTTATAAGTGATCTCTAGGTTGGTTGTTTTCCCAGTTCTCCTTAGTGTTTGCCACTGTACACAATACTGATGTTCTTAGGCTTCATATTTGTTGCACCATGGCACATTTTGGAGATCTCATGTCTATCATCTCTTTTTTAGACTCTATGAAGAAGAATGATATTTGGCAAAGACAGGAATTATTAAAGGAAAATGCAATTTTTGCCATCTGAATATGAAGATTGAATGATCTGATAACTGAAAGCCTTTCCTTGGGGATGGACATTTTTAGGAATTTATTTAGCTTGATAGCAATGGTTTCAGCTTGATCTGAACCTCTTTTGATTGATCCTCCTTACAGATACTAAGATTGTTTGAGAGTTCAGAATCTTTGGTTACTTCTGCAATGTACTCCTATACTTCTATCCAGCTTTTGTAACCTTGTTCTGGTTCCATGTATTCATGTGGTTTTTATCTTTTTAGTTTGTTTGTTTTTCTTTCATTTTGTCCTTGTACAATTCTGATGAACAAATTCTTTTGCTCTCTTTCTATTTGTTTGTTTGTTATTCTTTCTTTTTGTCCTTGTACATGATCTGATGTACTATGGAACCAACCATTACTATTGACATGGACGGTCGTCAGTGGTTGTCAGTCACCTGTTAGCTTGGCACTCGTAAGTGGTTATTGCCACCATGCTATCATGCATTCTTCCACTATCATTATTAATTGGCCAGTAGCAGCTGCCATATGCTACTGGGGCACCACCACTGCAACCAACTCGGCTCCGTGATCATTATCATAGCTATTCAATTCACTATGCTTTTAGCCATGTACAACTATCAAAATGAGTGGGGAAATGCATATCCACCTACTTTGAAAAAATATTTCATGTGAAGATGTCATGCCAATATTTTCTGTGAATGCCCTTTGGATATGGGCCATTGTTTTACAGAAAACAGTAGTTCCTTAGATTGTTTTAACTAGAAAACTTTAGGCTAAACCAAGTTAGAGCTGGTGGCATTAAAAGTCTGAACTTCAGAATCATAGCATTAGCATGGGATCTGTCTGTTATCTCAATTTTTTATTTTTGTTTTGCTGGACTAACCTGGAGCTGGAGGATGATTGTGTTGCTTAGTGATTATTTCTTTGAAGTGCTTGACCATACTGCTGAAGTTTATCAATTGGTTACATTAACTGGTTCCCCCTTGGCAAGAGTCTTGATAACTGAACTGTATATTTGCAGGCATTGCTTCATTTTATATACTTCGATTCTCTGCCTGATCTTCAAGAGCTTACTGGGCTGGATACAAAGTGGGCTTCAACTTTGATGTCTCAGCATTTACTTGCAGCAGCAGATAGGTATGGCCTTGATAGACTGAGGCTGCTATGTGAGGCCAATCTTTGTCAGGATGTTGCCATAAATACTGTGGCAACTACCTTGGCATTGGCAGAGCAGCACCACTGTTTTCAGTTGAAAGCCGTTTGTCTCAGATTTGTGGCAATGCCTGAAAATTTGAGGGGTAAGTTTTTTTTCTTCTGAATATTTCTCTAGTCCCCTATGACCTTATATCATGAGTCGATGCAGATGTTAATTTCTCCTGTGAAAAAGTATGCGGCATACTTTGGGTATTCTTTGTCTCTTCTTTTGTAAAAGAATGGATTGTTGATGTTCCCTAGCATGTGTTCTGCAGAAATTCGTTTTAGACATACTTTTTGAAATTTACTGTTTCATGCGGGAACACTGATTAATTGGATGATGATTTTACAGCACCTTCATTCTTCTGGATGACTTAAAGTTGGCTGGCAAAAGTTGGATAGGCAAATGGTGATTAGGGAATTGTTATTAGGATAGACTCTGGTATAAAACTTGTTGGTCACAGATTTCCTGAAATGGTTGGCTTAGAAGTTTGTGTGGAGGATGAGGAATGCTTTTACAATCACGTCCCTGACCATAAACGTGGGTTTCTTATTAGTAGGGTACACATCACCTGCGAGAGGGAAAGAGTGACCCCAGGAGCACCTAATACTCTTTCCTGTGAGGATTGATTAGGTTTCTATTTGACTTTTCATGTGCGGATTAAACATAATTGGCACGATCCTCTTTTTAGTAAGAACTGTTTAGAATTAGTGAGAAGAGTGTAGGGTAGCTGGGTCACCATTGAAGAACAAATTTTCTGAGTTTGATTTGCTCGTCTTTTAAGATCAAGCAAGATAATTTGAATTATGCCGCCTTTTTTTCTCACTGATTTTGGTGAAAGAACCTAGCCATTGGGTTGGGTACTTTATTCTCACTACTTAACAAGATCACAACTCTAATAGAATCAAAAGGCGAGCTCTTTGTTCTATCTGTTTGCGATACTAGACCTATCAAAATTGGGGAATGCTTCATTGTAGGTACAGTATTTAAATCCAGCAGAAGCCTGTAACCTTCATTACCATCAGTAGTTGGTACTCTCTCAATAGCTTCAATAGTTCCCTGAAAGCCTTTTGTTGGTGTAAGAATGAACTGCAAGCCCTTCAGAAAGGCTGATAAAAAGGAAAATTGATCTATTTTTTAGGTTTGATTGTCTCCCACAAAACCATGTTAATCTCTGATTATCTTGTAGCTTTTTTCCCCTTTTAGTCGATTGTTTGATTTGAATAGCAATGTGATTGACGAAATTTTGACGGGAGCTTGTCCAATCTGTTTCTCAGCTGTGATGCAAACGGACGGATTCGAGTACTTGAAGGAGAGCTGTCCCTCAGTCTTGACCGAACTCTTGGAGTACGTGGCGAGAGCGAGTGAGCAGTCAATGATTGTTTCCAGTCATGGGAATGAAGGCATTCTCGACGGCAGCGATGCCAATGGGAGAAGGGTGAAGCAAAGGATATGACTTTGTGAAAAAGTATTTTTCTGCAAAACTTCAATTGTAGCCCAGAAGAGGGAACGTTAAGAGAATTGAAAAATCCCATAATGTAGGAGCAAAAAACTATTTTCCAGTCCTTAGCTTCTGGCATTTGACTTGCATGAGATGTAAAGCTTGTTTCTTCTTTTGTCCTGATTGGGTTGTAATGCGAAGCGAAACTTTTGTAGCTGCTTCTTGATTGGTCACTCTAATCTTATGTTCTTGTTAGCCAAATTTAGAACCATCCAAGGTGAAGTTGGTTAGGCGACATCCGAAACTAAGCGACACGATCTCTCGCTCCCTCCCTCCCTCGCTCTCTCTGGCATTTGCACGTAGACGATGTCTGTGGATTTAATAACTTGTTATGAGGTGTGCCTACATTAAGAGATGATGAGGTTGGCTCTAGAGTTTTGCGCTGTTTGCACCTCGCATCCAGGAACAGTTCATGCAGTACCTATATATATACGTTACCTCCCCGCTCGTCTAAAATCACCATAGTTGCAGTTACTGTCATGTTTTTGAACTGATAGTTGGGTATTACCAAAAGCGCCTCAACTGTCCTTTCAAGGCAAGCGCAATGCCTTCAATCGCAGCCTCGAGAACTTGGTGCATGCAGTCCATGAGTGGCCGGGTCGAGTTAATTCTGTGAAGGAAAGATATACGACGCACTTCGGTCGTCGTTCAAGCACATGTGCTCGATACAAGGGTATATTTGTGCGCCCAAAGCAAGCACTTACCAATTACCATGCACAAACGCAGGACGTTGTTTGCCTCTATAAATTGGAATTGGGTTCGGCACCGAAAGTTTTGCTTTTGCTCTCGATAAATTCAATAGCTAAATCAACCAACCCCCCCCAAAAAAAAAAAAAAAAGAAGCGCAAATCCACCAACGATGATGAGCGAGCTGGTAATCTGGTTATGAATAAAATGAGTAGATTGATCGTGAGGGTTTAATAAACTAGGGATGACTATTGAGGGGTAAAAGCGTAATTTCCTGGTCTAATAAAATTGATATCCCGCACCCGCCCACACTTCGCACAAACAGACAGCTCTCTCTTTCTCTCTCTCTCTCTCTCGCTCGCTCTCTCGGAGTCGTTCGGCGAGTTTGCAGTCGCAGCAATGGTACTTCTCTCTCTCAAGCCTTTCTCTTCTTCTCCGGTTCAGATGCGCTGTCGCCTAGGGTTTTAGCCGCTCGCGATTCGCCGCTGCTCGCCTCTGAATCGAATTCGGTCGTCTTTTTTTTTTTTCATATTTAACTTTTGCGGCGAGAGGTTTTGCGATGACGTCCCTCCGTGTGCGTGTTTGTTGTGGCGTGTTGTTTTGTCAGTTGTTCTTCTCCTACTTCAAGGACCTGGTGGGCAGGGAAGTGACGGTGGAGCTGAAGAACGATCTGGCCATCAGAGGCACCCTCCACTCCGTCGATCAGTACCTCAACATCAAGCTCGAGAACACTAGGGTTGTCGATCAGGACAAGTACCCTCACATGGTGCGCACCCCCCTCCCTTTCTTTGTAGCTGCTCTTTTTCTGGTGGTGTTTTTCCAGCGTCCCGTGTTTCGTGAGGTTCTCGATTCGTTTCGGCTGCGGTGGTAATTGCGGTTGATACGATGTGTCAGTCGCCTGGTTTTGGAACGTCGGGAAGGTTAGGCTTTTCTTTAAGGGATGCTGTGGCTGGTGTTGCGGTTCTTCGGATTGTCTCTCTTAGTCTTGCTTAAAAAAGTAGGACCTTGCGATTCTGTTAGGGATGAGTTTGGCTGTGAGAGGGAATGTGTGTCGGATTCAACGGATTGGTCGCGTCTGTATGGTGTATAGTTGTCCGGTTGTTTTGGAGCTAATAGAATGTGCAATCTTGGGGGGAAATGAGAATTTGTTCATAATTTAGTTGGTTGTGTGCTTGTTGAAGATAGGTATCTGTGGCGTTTATGGAATTGTATTCAGTATGTTGCTCCCCTAGTAGTGAGGAAAATTATCACTTCAATCCAGAACCCATCTTTGAGGACCTTTTCCCGATATTGACTATTTGACATGTAACTTGCTGATTGATTATGAGTTGGATGTTGGGTGGAGTGTACTGCCTTTTGAGATGCTATACATCTGGTTGATTTATGCAAAGCTAAAAGCTACTCTTACCATGGTACCTTATTTCTATTTGCAAATGTTGGGTCAGTTTTTTCAGGCAAGCGATGTGGTGCCTTTTCTGTCTTAGTTTGGCTGTGAGCCAATTTGTTGATTGGAGTTTTGTTTGAGTTAATTAATTTAGATGCTTTAGAATCTGGAGATTGAATCTTTTTCAAGGGATTTTGGAGGTTGTTGGTTCTATGTGTTAACGATCTTCACATGTGAAGGCTTAATATAGTTTTTTCTGCCTTTTGTAGCTGTCAGTCAGGAATTGCTTTATCAGAGGATCAGTGGTGAGGTATGTTCAGCTACCTCCTGATGGAGTTGATATTGAATTGCTTCATGATGCCACAAGAAGAGAAGCCAGGGGTGGTTGAAGTTTCTGATGAGATTCATGAACTCTATTTGTATGGTCGAGGGACCAATTTATATTGGCTGATATTGGAACCTTGACATAGTGGACTCGTTAGCATTTGTGCTATGACATACTGAAATTTGGCTCTTTTTTTTTCATTCAGGGAGTAAACTGTTCTTTGCCTGAGTTTATTGCTAACTTGAAAATTTGAACTAGTCTTATGTCGTATGTTCAGAAAAAAAGGAAAAGGAACTTGTCTATGTCCTAAATATGTGAAGTGTGCTGCCAAGGCTATAACAATGGTTGCTGAATGCTCGATTTGGTTTCACTGTTCAGTGGTTTTAATTTTGTTGAAGTACAGGTTGGATGAAATGAGACCTGCTTATTAATGGCCTTGTGTCCGTTTAGCCATTTACATCTGACCATATATACCTGATATGGATTCACAGCCCAACTGGAATGCTTTTAATTGATATTCCATGGCATACTACTGAGAAAATTGGCTAGCCACATTCATCTAGACTTTAGAGAGGCAGCAAAATGGTGAGAGGGAAAGAGCTTTCTAATCATTTCGTTCCGGACAGCTCGCTGCATAACTGTAGTTGGATGAGTTGAAACTATCAAATCACTAGTCAAATTGTGGTAGCTCTGTAGTTTTCTCCTTATTCTGTTTTCATGTTCCCCATATTCTACTTAGCTGGGGAAG
Organism: Eucalyptus decipiens; assembly: GCA_014182575.1. Taxonomy (NCBI): domain Eukaryota; kingdom Viridiplantae; phylum Streptophyta; class Magnoliopsida; order Myrtales; family Myrtaceae; genus Eucalyptus; species Eucalyptus decipiens. The sequence goes on along the minus strand of CM024619.1, from coordinate 43,271,037 downwards.
TTTTTCTAGGCTCTTAATTAGCCTATTATGGCGTACTGACCAGCTTAAAGGGTTGGTCAAAATCCGTTCTTTATGTGGTCAAAGGGAATCGGAGTATTTGGTTGTATCTGGGACAGCGCCTGCATCTCTTGTTTCCTACATAACGTAAGGGAAGTGTTGCCGGAGAACATCTGCAGGACAAACAACATTAGGGATTCAAGGTGAAAATTTTTGCATCGGGATCGATCCTGGACATTTTTTCATATCCACCCGTGAAGCACCTTCTCTGGCGAGCAAACGTAATTGTAGACATCTACTTCGCCTGAAAATCACATCTTGACATACAAATTCTTCACTGATTAATCTTAAGGGTGAGTCAATCTAGATCCTTTAAACCTTGTGCTGTGTCGTTGGACCTACAACGGAGTTTCATGCACATCGGTACTATTTGGGTGCTTATCGACATTGAGCAAATATTACAGCAACCTGTAAATTTATATGCTCACAGATGGTCCATGCTAGGAAAATATCCAGGTTCTAGTTGACCAGGCACTACATGCTATGTTCAAGTGGGTGGGCAATGCCCCCACTCAAACTCAAGGAACCCACGGAGCTCTTCCATTTATCTCGAGACAGGAAAGGCCAGGCTCTGTTTATTCTAAGCTAACTTACATCTGCATAAGGAATACATTTCCTAATCAGCGTCCACTCCATCAGATGATAGGCCAATACTGCTAGGAACGGTCGTGCTTTGTCATTCTCTTCCTTGGATATGTAGACGCAGTAGATGGTGACCGAGTTCATATTCACTTCAAGTGCTTAGTCAACCAGTCCAGCATGTCCTTATGGGCTTCTTCAGCGGACTTCACCACCACTTCATCTTCGTCTTTATACCTCACAGTCCAACCATGCTCCACTCCAGCAAAAATCTTGACGTACCCATCAACCTGCAGAAGTTATTAGACCTCACAGCCCCAGAGTCGTCCGTTTATGATCCATCGAGAGCAATTTCCCAGTTCATGTGAGCGTACTGTTACTGCTAAACTCCATTTCACGAAGGGCACTTAAAGTGTACGAGATCAAGGAACTCAAAGCATTAAAGATAGTACATGGAGTGCAAACACATGCAATAACAACAGGGATGGTGATGTTTACCTCAGGTTTAGCGGATAAGATTTCCTCAAACTGCTTGAGAAGCTCTGGTGGAGACATTTTGTCATGCTCAGCGCCCAATACAGCTAAGGGAGCCTTGACCTCTGAAAATAACAGTGTTAGATCACCACCTACATAACTTCTAAGTGGTCATGTGAAATTGCTCATGTTCTCTGATATCCATATTCAGCATCATTATAAATCTGTCACATGAGCTTGTCCATGGCAATAACATGAAGACTCTAGCAGTACGTTCTATCATTGAATGAAGAAAGCTAACACTTACTATACAAGCAACGGAGTATTAGCTGGTTCTCTTGGTTGATGTAAAGCAAAACATAATGTCAATTTCACTGCCAAACTTTTGGACCAAAGTCCATACAACTACATGCACTTAAGTAACAAAATCAAGACTTTTACGAGATAACTGCTGAAAGTTAGTTATTGCAAAAGCGATGGCAGAAAGTTATTTCACCATCTCAAGATTCTTCAGCCTTTAGGTAAACTACTATCTATTTCTCCATAAGCTTCAGCGCTTCAGACACAAAATGAGTGCTTTCAACTAGTCACCTGAACAATTGTGTCTGAGATTACCCTATGTAAATCAATAGGATAAGATCACACTTGTCAGGCCAATCTAGTATGTTTAACACCAGAGACATCTTTGTTTCATCCAAGAGACACCCAAAAGCAGAAATGCATGGACACTTTACGCTAAAATTCCCTGAAAATGTGGATTCTGCTTCTTTGCTCAGCTTTACCTACCCTTAATATCCTCCACAGTGACCCGTGAAGGGTGTAGCAGCACCGCAGCTTGAATGTGATCAGACTTCCCTAGTTCCACAACCACCTTTGCTGATAATCAAACATCAAAGTTAAGAGTTTTATCCAGAATACTTTGAGGACTATATCAAGGAAAAAACCAGTGGAACAAGGCAACAAGAAGACTCACCACCCCAGCAAAATCCTGCAGCTCCAATGGCAGATACACCTTCACTTCTCAGTGCAGAAACAACTCTTATGGCATCTTCAAATCCTTTATCCTATACAAGAACAGCAAGCGATATGACAAAAATACTGCCGTAGCAGAACTCTTACAGAAGAAAGAATATAAGTAGAATTCATATGTGGATCAAGAAAACTGCTAATTTATAAGTAGGAAAAATATAGAATGGAAAACATAAATGTCTCATAAGTCTCGTTAAGTATAGAAAGTCCCTTAAACAGATAGAAACTTGAACTGAAAAGTAAAGCATACGGTTCCATGAGATTGTCTCCAGACTGCAATAGGCCTCTCAGGATTGTCAGGTACATAGGGATCTCCATAAAAAAAGTCTGGAACCACCACATAGAATCCACAAGCAGCCACCTTGTCTGCAAGCTTCCTTGAAATCACAAGCATACAAGGTTAAGTTTATATAGTATGTAAAGAATCATTGGCATGTTGAACCCTGCTATAGGCAGCAAAATAATACTCAATATATCATGACTTGCAAAATTTGAAAAGCTAATAAATGCAGATTAAAATACTGTCTTAAATAAAGAAAATGCCACCACAGCACAGAATTCAGTGATGATGCAGATCTACCAATGAGAAAATCCAGAAAACTGCACATAAGCAAAAGGAGGCATCTATAATAAGTATAAGCTAAAAGCTTCACACAAGAAGGATGACAAAATTATATTGTCAAGACAAACTCTAAATTCAGAAAAGGATCATAACATCTCGTGTAAAAGCATCTCAGATGATGCAATTTCATGAAACACCAGTACCCCCTATAGATATCATTATCATTTAATGTGAAGAGAAATTACCTAGAGAGTTCGGCACCAATTATTTTTTGTTTTGAAAAAGCCGGAGGACTTTCTTCGCTTAAATTGTGTGAGGATTGATAAAACACAAGCCACTAGGAGCTGACATCTTTTACTTTAAGAACATTCTGAGAAATGCCTCATGTATCTAAAATTTATGATCAGACCAAATGAGCAAAAACTTGAGGAGAGACAGAGCAGACAACCAGTCAGTTCCCTTCAAGCATCAGCAGAAAACATATACAAGATGACTTGAGATGTCAATTGATCAGAGTGAAGGAGAAATTAACCACAATCTATTCAATGAGGTCATTAACAATAAGTAAATAGCTTCTTCATGAATTGGTTAAGTTGCTCATGATAAAACTAAAAGTGGCGATTAATTCTGTTTGCTTTGCTCGAGCTTGTACACTAAGAATCTGTTAGTGTTAATAAATGGGGGCAGTTTTTTGCACAAAAACCTAATTCCAATGAAATTGTTACATCCCAAACCTTTTCTGAAGGAATTCATCAGTGAAATAAAAGTAAAAGAAGATTTTGAGACTTCAATTATGACATGTAGTTCATTAGCACAATATCCATTTAAATTACAAATATTTTGTTGACTCAATCATCAATAAAGTCGGCCCCAGTCCGACATTTCCATCAATTTGTGCCATGTCAGTCAACATGATCCATGAATGCGTATACGCGTTCGTTCCTCATCAAAGAGAACTACAACAAATCGAAATAATAATGTTGCCTGAGAATCAAAGACTACAGAAATGAAATCTAACAATAGAAAAATTACTTTCAGTAAATGTAGCTAGATAGATATGTTATGCCAAGCACGCGTGACATGGACAAGACTCAAGACTAAGCTGACCAATTGGAGTTATGGGGAGGGATTGTTCTCTAATTCCAGCCAGTGAAATGGGGTTGGACGACAGCTTACCTCAGCTTTGGTGCTTCATAACCTGCAAAAAAAGAAACATGGATTGAGTTACATCAGAATAAAGCCAGAGAAATATAATATCAGACTCCATTAAAACTGGAACATGCATCAGCTTGACTGGCCAGAGCAGAGAACATTGTAAAACAAAAAATGTGGGTTTCTGCAACACATGCTTAGCTCAAGTTTTCTCGCAACAAATTAACAAACTTTATGCAAAGGCATGACAGTTCCGAGACCCAAAAGAAGTCCCAGATTCTGCTTGTAGCAATCGAGTCCGGAAAAGGAATACTTTTCCCCACCATCCCCACCCCCCCAAAAAAAAAAAAAAAAAAAGATTTTTATCTAACGATAGAACTGGAACACCCACAAACGCAAAGGCTGATTCGGAAATCGAGAGAAATTTTTTGGATAGAGCGAGAACCCATGAAGGGAATTGTACCGAAAACGTCGGAGACAAGGAGGACGGCGAGCTTGGCATCAGGGGGGCCGGTGATGTAGGCTTTCAAGCCTCCGATCTCTGCCACACATCCGATTCCGACGCTCATGGTGCTCGGCGTCGGAGGGTTCTCACAGCACTGAGTCTCTGACATGACCTTCTTCTTCTTCTGCTTCTGCTTCTGCTTCTTCAATGGAGAGGTGGAAATGGGAACTCTGTTGCTCCTGTTCTTGCTGACAGAGAAATCAAGAACAGGGTCGTTCTAGAGGGTCGTGGGCTTTGTCCACGATCGATATGCTTCCGTTACCATTTCAATCAACGGCCGACGATAAATGGCGAGAAATTTGACGGCTGACAACGTGCACGACGAATTTGCCGGGCAAACAAACAAGTGACACGTGCAGAATGGAGAGTTCATGAAACTGGGGAAATTACTGAAATAGATAAAAATGTTCTTATTTCTCTGATAATAGTTCCCACGAGGATTTCATCTATTGGCCAAACCGTATATTAAAATATTCACTAGCCACTGACTATTTAACCTGCGATGTCGGGTGGAATGTAGTTTAATTAGTGTAAGTCGAATGGAGATTGCAAAATGGACCTAACGTTGTAAGTAACGCTACTTCTATTAAGAATTTATTAGATCCTTCTTAAATTATGTGACAATTCATTTGTCTATGTCATTTTATCAAGGATTAATACTATTAAAAAACCAAACTCATTGCTCCCTATAATATCAATAGCCTAAATTTTTTATTAAGGGAAATTTCAAAGGAAGGCCTAAAGTGCCTGCATTTTTTATATTTTAAAATTAGGGCATGAAATGAACTTTATTTTAAATAAATGCTTAAAGTTCCATTATTTTATTAAATAAGGATATGAAGTAGATCTTATTTGAAATAAGGGCATGAAGTAACTATGTCTATTTAAAATAAGGCCTAACTTTCCGGCTGGCCAGGAGTACTTCTGTCCTTTACCTTTCTTTGATTTTTTTTTTCTTTTTTCTTTCTTTTCTTTTTTTTTCTAGTTTTTTTTTCCTTCGTTGGTAGCCGACACCCTCCCCAGATTTGGCGTGGGTTGCCCTCATCAGCCACGGGCGATGGATGGCCTCATTTGGGATTGTTGGTTTAAGTTTAACTAAATAACTAAATAAAATAGATAGACTTCACGGCAACCCTCACCTTGGGCGAGGCCACCCCAACAGCCATCGGCGACTGCGAGGGCTTGCAGTCCCTCGTCGGAAAAAAAAGAGAAGAAGAAGAAGGAAAGAGACAAAATAAAAAGCAAAGAATAAAAATAATTTAAAATTAAAATTGTATTTGGATGAAAACACCCTTGACCGGCCATAATATTTAGCTGGCTAACAACTATCGAGGTCAAGCCTTTATTTGAAACTACTATAACTACTTTAAACCCTTATTTGATACTAACATTATCACTTTAGGCTTTTATTTGAAATAATATTTTCTTTAGGCCATTGTTTGAGAAAATGTGGGACCCTTATTTAGAATTTTCACTTTTTACTATGTTGCAGAATATCTTAAATCATACCCATTGTAACAGCAATATCCTAAATTCTTTTGTGTCATCAAAACCTCCAAATATGTAGCGGTGCCAATGCTACAAACTAGAGGATTTAAGTTTTAGGGTCTTGGTGGAACAAAAAAAGAAAGTTACAAAGTTTTTTTTTTTCTTTACCAAAAAAAAAAAGTTACAAAGTTTTGGATTTTTTATGGTGGACAAATAATGCTGTCACATTGATACGGGTTTAGGATTTTAGCGATTAAAAATGTATTTTTATGTTACAATCAGCATAATTTAGGGTTTTTTTTATTTATTTATGATATTTCCTATCAAGAATAATATTAGCGCAAGCACAAAAAAGGAAAGAACATGCAACTTGGGCAACAAAATGAAAAAGTAAAAAAAAAAAAGTGGAAAATAACTTGCCATGATCGGAGGAAACTTCCATTCAATCGGAAACGATTTTCGTTGATTTATTACAAAGATTATTTCCTAATTTTTTCGGTGAGACCATGTCTCAAAATAAGGTAATGTCGAAACTCGAATATACACACGTCCGAATTCGGTCCGTGCGGAGTAGAGCCAAGAATAGGCAAATTAGGCAACGCATGCAGATCCTTGAGAACAAAAATGGAAGTCATTTCCAGATTCTTCACTTGAAGTTACCATGCGAGACCAAACATTCCACCCTAATTCCAATCGAAAATTTAATGCTTTGAATAAATCCGCAGGATTTCCTTTCCTTCTCAAGACTCATTTCCATTTACTAAATGTATATTTTCCATATATGTAGGGAGAGAGCAATTGTCCCTCTTCAAAGCCAATCTCTCCTTGAGCTTCGATTCCGTACCCAAGATTTTCACAAGGCTCTGCACGCAATTCGAATTTCTTCGGTGATAATACTTTCATTTGCCACGTCACTTCTAATGTGAACTTTATATGAACAAAACCATCTTACTGTATATGTCGATGTACGTAACTGTTTTTCCGTGTGAGTAGCAGGGGCTGCATGATAATGTTTTTATTTTTATTTTTTATGAACAGAAATTTTGTTTTTTGTTAGAACAAAAAAAAAACATAAACGCACGCGTTTGTTTGAGTTTTTGTTCAAAATCTGATTTTGTTAACACAAAAAGAACAGAAATGAGAAACAAAAAATTGTTTCTTGTTCCAGAAACACTTTTGAATAAACACTTTTCTCTCTTCTCTTTTCTTCTTCGTTTTTTTTGGCCGGCGACGCCGTCGAGGGTCGGCGACCTTGCCCAGCCAAGGCGAGGCCGAGCCTCGCCCAACCACGGTGAGGCTCAGTCTCGCCGGGGGCTGGCGAGCCTTGCCGTGGCTGGGCGAGGCTGCTGGCCCCGTCGGCCGGTCGCCGGGGGCCGGCGATCGACTGAAAGAAGAAAAAATAAAAAAGAAAGAAAAAAAGGAAAAAAATAAATAAAAAATATTAAAAAATTAAAAGAAACAAAAAAGAATATAAATTTACCAAACGTGTTTCTATTCATTTTTTTATTCTCAGAACAAGTTTACCAAACACATTTTTCTAGTAAAAAATTGTTTAGAACAAAGAATATTTTTTTTTTTTTTTATTTCTATTCCCTAGAACAATTTTTGAACAGAAACGTTACCAAACGCACCCTCAGTTGCTGCGACGGATGTTGGCAAAAGCTCACGAAGATCATAGACAAGATGGAAGGTAACCATAGTTTACTATATGTATATCGTATTTTGAACCGAACCGGTGCCATGCGCTATTCGAATGGGCTCGGCCTGCTAACCGATTAATTACTTGATATTTCCCTTTAATTTTGGGTGCGTTATCTTGATGCTCGTGGACTGCAACGATGAAGAAGCTTTCTTTGAATGAGCAGGATTTGAGCTTGTGGGCGTGAAGATATACGAGCAGTTGGTGGAGGTCAAAGGAAAGGTGGATCCGGAGGTAATCAAGAGAGCAATTCATGAACATCTTCAGAAAAAAAAGCAGTACTTGTTCATTGATACTAATGGGGAAGGAAGGCGAAAGGAATGAGAGTCGGCGCAATCAATATCAGCCGTTTATGATTACATCCCACGACGGATTTGGCATATGTACATGTTCTCATCGTGCAAGCATGATTTCATGTAATAAAATTGCTGATCTTTTAATGGATTCAAGTTTTTGTCACATTGTCATACTAGTACAAATTTGAGTCACGATGATCTTACCAGAAAGAAATTGGCGAAATGGTGTTGTATTAAATATAGCTTAAGACTTTTATGGCATTTTCCCCATCAAGAGTAGCGCCAAAACATATGAAAAAATCAAAAGGAAAGCAAAAGTAACTCATGCAATAATAGAAAAGAAGAAGGAAAATAACTTTGGCTAGTAAGTACTTGCGGGTGGTGCAATTTCCATCCCTAAATAACTAATTCACTCCCATTTATACTGAAAAGATAAAATTGCCCCAATCTTTCAATTGCCGTACTATATAATGGCCCAACTCCTTTTTTTTTTTTTTAATTTTTTATTTATTTAGAATAGTTGCTATAATTAAGAATTTTACATGTTTTATTTTTTAGTGTAGATATAACTTTTTACATGCTTTGTATAAAATTATCTTGCTAGCAGTAAGGAAAAAAAATTCTTTGATATAGTATAAAACTGAAAATCTCTTTTTCATTATTGATCTTATAACAACCTAGCTATATTTTTTAGGGAAAATTTCAATTAAGGGCTTAAAGTGGAACCGTTTTCTCAAAAAAGGACCCAAAATGGACATTGTCTCAAACAAGAACCTAAAGTGACCAACTTAGTTTCAAATAAGAGCCTCAACTTAAAAGTCAACCAAATCTTATTTGCATCTAGGGATATTTTCGTCTAAAGACTTTTTTTTCCTTCTTTTTTTAAATTTATTTTCTCATTCTCTTTCTTTTCTTCATCATCATCATCGTGCCTTCACCTTTTTCACTCTTTAGATCGCGTTCTCCAAAGTCCATCTCTATCTTCCTTGCCAAATTAGCCATCAACGCCCTCAACCTCATTTGTCATTGCCCTCAATAGCAATCCCAATACCTTTGTTGAAAGATGGAGGTCAATCCAAGGCCTAGATCAAGCACGAGTGGACCAAGATGTGACGCTCAGCTCGATTCGATCCCCACATCTTGTGGTCGTGGTCAAGCACGGAGCATGATGAGGTGTAAGCCATTAGCTTGTTGCCTTCGTCGTCGTCAATGCTTGAATTCAAATTGGTGCTCACGCAGGCTATGATTGATCTTAGTGAGGAGAAGCCAAATTGAAGTGCCTAAGCCAAATTTATTATAGGTTTCTGAGGAATCTCTGTGATACTCATGTGTATTAATTTGTTCAGTGAAATACGCGGTTTTGGGAATTTCTAAGCGATTTTGCACTTTTTTCATCTTGTTATTCTCTATCAAATCTGTGTAGATAATATTTCAGAGTTAGAGAGGTAAATTTGTTTGAACATGTTTAGACCAGAGTTATTCGTTTTTTAGATTGAGTGCTATCTAATTCGAATCGCCACCAAAGACGAGTATCTTCAATCACGGGTTAGAATGATTCAACAGCCTTTGAAAATAACCAGCATGCACAACACAATTGGACCCTCTCAAGAAGCCACATATTCCACCTACCCCAATGCAAGTTGCGTCTATGAATGTTATGAATAATCCAACTCGGACCCAATAAAACATTCCCAAGAAGCTACGAGTGAAAGTTATCGTGGCATAGGCAATTTCATTGGTGGGGAGAGCATGAAACTGTTACTTTAATTGCCATAATAAGTTTTTACAAGCAAATTAAATAATAACAAAACCCACCGATGGATATTTCTTGATTCTCAAGTTCATTATCGTTATCGGAGAAGGTGAGTGGTGGTGAATAACTTAAAAATCAGCTTATGCCGAAATCGATGAGTTCTTGGGTGAGGATGCAAAATTGCATAATGTTGATCATGCGCTTTGAAGTTTGCTGATAAGGAGGCTGCAGAACTGAAGCACGCAATTTGTAGTTTTGCAAAACTGCATAACTTCTCGAATATCTTTTCGTTTTCTTATTTTCCTAAATTGCTCAAATTGTTTTTCACTTGTGCAAGCTTGTGCGTGAGGAGTCTGATCCATTTGTCAAGAAGGAGGTGAGCAAGATGAAAAAAGAAAGAAAATTAAAACAAAAAGGAAAAAAAAATGTCTTTAGACGAAAATACCCCTAACTGCAAATAAGATTTGACTGGCTTTCAAGTTGAAACCTTTATTCGAGACCAAATCGGTCACTTCGGGCCCTTATTTAATACAATGTCCACTTTAGGCCATTTTTTGAGAAAATGGTTCCACTTCAGGCCCTTAATTGAAATTTTCCCTATTTTTTATTACTCTTATATCAAAAGCTCACTTTCTTGGTCAATATTTAATTAATTATTAGACTAAAATATATATCAACTCTCTTTATTTACTCTATCAATATAATGGTGAAATATTTTTATACAGAGCACATGAGAAGTTAGAGAAATATTTAAGAATACACTAAAAACATTATGCACAATGAGTAATCTTAATATTGTTCATAAATAGTTTGTCGATGATATTATTTTTTGTCAATCCAAAAGCATTTTCACAAAAAAAAAAGTTTCTTACTTTATGCAATGTTTTGATTTAATTAAATTTCATTTACTCCACAATTTATCCATAAATTTAATCAATGATGTCTTGGAAATTTCTCTTTTTGACAAAATAAATTTCCGTGGAAGTAATATCTAATAATAAAAAAGAAAAAGAAAAAGAAAAAGAAATAGTGTCTTTAACATACATGGAAAATCTACAATCAACGAAAATTAAACATATAAAATTCATAATTATGGTGGGTAGATCCTACATAGATATAGAAAAACTTAAAAAAGGAAAGTAAATTAAATTTGGGACTTACTAATTATATTGTGATTAAATGGCAGAGGGTAATTTTGTATTTTTAGTGAAAATTAGATGGATTAGGTCATACAAGAGGTGGAAGTAGTGCTGTGTACAGGGTAAAGGTAAGTCTAGGAAAATCTTAGGCATTGTTACATGGAATCCTTCCTTCAGCACAAAAATAGAAATTCAATTCCAGACTTGTTGACCCGTCGGATTGATGAAATCCTTTTTAAGTTCCCATGAAAAAACCAGTCATTCTACAGCAATTTCAATTGAATTGGGTTTTCCAGGATAAATCAAGGAATCAATGAGCAACTTTTATGTCTGCATTATTTCCTTTCCTTGTCGAGACTTATTATTTGTAATGGAAATATACTTGAGTGAGCCATCTGCCCTCGAGCTTCACCTTCTTGCCTAAGGTCTACAAGGCACTGCACCAAGTTCCGATGTCTACCGTAATACTTTCAATCGCTGCTTTTAATGTAAACTTTACATGACTAAAATCATCTTACTGTAATCGAACGTATTTGATGCGGTCTCTCGTTTTGCACGTGAGTATTAATTGCTGTTGTGGATGCCGGCAAAAGATTTGGAAGACACAAGGTAATGTATTTTGCTCATGTTCATATCGTATTTGAACCAAACCCACGAGACGTGTCGTTCAAATATTCAAAGTTTTGCCCTCCACTGTGTAGTAGAACCGATAAATATAATAAGTACAACACTTTCATGGATAATATATGTATATATACATATATATTGCTTCACTTACAGGGTTAATTCTTTAAAGTTGAGCCTTAATTTAGTTATATAGCTCTCAATAAATGAGTAATTACTTCATAATTGCTTTCATTTTGGTGTGTTTTTCTTAAATATTAGTGAAGAAATTTAATTGAATGAGCAGGAGTGGAGTACGTGGACATGAACATGGATGAGCAATTGCTGGAGGTAAGGGGAGACGTGGATCCGAAGGTGATCAAGAAAGCAATTGAACAAAGTGTTCGAAAGAAAGCATTACTTGTTAATTCAAATACACATGAGGAACGAAGATTTTTAAAAAAAGAAGAGAGATTGAGTCCCTAGAAGAGTAGCAGCTATCACAGCATAAAAATTTCCTATTGGTGATAGAAATTCTTAGTTTTCTTTTAATGCTTTGTGTTGTAAGGAATACAAGCAAAAGGGCGTGCACTTTGTGTGTTATAAAGCAATTTCTCGAAATTTAATTGATGGAGGAAATTATAGATTTATATTTTTGTATAAGTAAAAAGGATCAACTTACTGAGAATCATTCAAACCTTATATCGAAATTGTCAAAGAGATTTATATTTTGAGCTTTGATTTTGTTGTCCTATATTCATCTATATAATATATTTTTCATGGACTTGGATGGTGATCTTTTATTTTGGTCAAACATCAAAAATTGAATGGCGGGTCGATCCATCATCAGTTGATTCTGGTATTTCGGATGAGTCGGTCTATTTTGTTGTGGGCAGCACAAATTTGAATACACGGTTCGAACAAGTTTTCAACAACTCGAGTATCGATTGGAATCCTACAGGTCAATGCCGTATGTCCCCCTGTTCTTGAACGCGCTACGTTGCGCATGGAAGGAAACTTCCGAGGTAATGGCAGCCAAAGTGCGTCGTTCGCCCACGGGCTTTCGTATAAATACACGCCAAGGGCTACTCTTCCCTCGAACCAAACACACGAGGAGTAACTTTGTGGTTCTCCTTCCTCTCCTGTTTCGTCTGCTCTTCTTCTTCCTCGTTCACAATGTCGTCTAACCGAAGGGGAGCAGAGACGCGAATCGCCAAGATTTCCGCGCATGTCGTGCCAACGCCGGGCTACAAGTACGATGTGTTCTTGAGCTTCCGAGGGCCCGACACTCGCCACACGGTTGCGGATGTCCTCTACGAAAGCTTAGTCGACGCCGGATTTAGTGTCTTCAGAGAAAACGAAGAGCTTCCCGTAGGCGGGATTATTGGACCGGAGCTTGAGCGCGCGATCGACGACTCAAGGATCCACGTGCCGATCTTCTCTGAAGGCTACGCATCCAGCGCATGGTGCCTCCAGGAGCTCGCGCGCATGGTGAAGTGCCGGAGAGAATTCGCGGGACACGAAATTGTGCCCGTATACTACGGCGTGAGTCCTTCGGACGTCAGGCAAAGGAGGGGTTCGTACGGCGAACACCTGCTTTGGCACGAGGGGCGTTACGGCGACGAGAGGGTGCAAGAGTGGAGCGAGGCTCTAAGGGAGGTCGCAGATCTCAAGGGATGGGACGCACGAAATGCAGGGTAAGTAAAAGAAGAAACTTTAGTGGCCATCACACCCTTATTCATTAAGTCTCTCTCTCCATATGTATACAATGCTTATGCTTAGAGGGGTATTTTTAATTGGCAATTTAAGGTTTTATAGCATGGTCGATGGAAATGATATCCAATGGGGTTTGGTAAAAGACGGTTTAAAGCTTCTTGGGTGTTTTGGACGAACGTGCTAAGTCAGAAATGAACTTCGAGCAAGTCTCAGCCTGTGTTGCTGCTTTGTGCTATTTTTGGGGGAGGGGGAGAGGCGGGGGGAGGAGGAGGGGAGGGGAGAGGGAGAGGGAGAGGGAGAGGGAGAGAGATATGCTGTTGAGGAGCGTTTGCAGCCAAAGCAGGATTGAAAGCATGTTCTCGAGGATTCCTAGATACAGTTGCTCCTTTTTTTTAAGGTTAATATCATAGAAAAAAAAATCCCGAATTGTTAATCTGATATAGTTAGAATAAATTTATCTCAAACTAATTTTTAGTTCACCAAAAATGACAAACTAGTTCATGTGTGATAAATTTTATCCTAAATTAATTTTAGAATCACCAAAAATCCTAATTTGATATATCGGGACATGTTTACTCTTTGTTAACTTCCCTCAAATTTTCCCATGAAATTGCTGAGCTATGAGACATATGACAAGTCAACGTTGAAATTTATATTAGTTTAGGATAAATTTATCATAAATGTACGAATTTGAGGTTTTTAATAACTCAAACAGTTTGGAGTAAATTTGTTTCGGGTGTACAAATTTTTTCGTAATATTAATCTTTTCTTCTAAGATGATGATTTATTATACATGGCAGGCTGGGTAAACTTGCTAATGATCTTGTTCGAGAGCTTTCTATTAAGCTGAAGAAGAGACAGAAGGTTCTTCCTGATTATTTAGTTGGAATTGATGATCGAGTCAGAGACATGATGCAGTTGTTGGACTGTGGCTCCTTGGACGTACGATTTCTTGTTGTGCACGGGATGGGAGGAATCGGCAAGACAACTCTTGCCAAGGCGGTTTTCAACAGGATGGCTCCTCTGTTTGATGGTTGCAGCTTCCTTTCAGACATCCGAGAAACTTCACTAAGACATGGCATTGTAAGGTTACAGAACCAGCTGTTATCTGATATCCTGAAGAGGTCCCCAGTTGTCCATAACGTCGACGACGGAGTCAACATGATACAAGAAAGATTTCGCAACAAGCGTGTCCTTATTGTTCTTGATGACGTCAATGAGAGAAAGCAGATCATGGAATTGATGGGGAACCGTGCCTGTCTCGGCCCAGGAAGCAGAATTATTGTCACAACTAGGAATGTGGGTCTTCTGCCAACGGTAGAAATGGGACAACTAGATAATGTCCCATTTCCTCTTAAAGAATATTATGCCTATGAGATGATGGAGATGAATCCTTACCATGCTTTTCAACTTTTCAGCAAACATGCTTTTGGAGAAACCCTACCTCCAGATGATCTGGAGACTCTTTCCGGTGAAATAGTGGCCTCTACCGGAGGAATTCCTTTATCTCTTGAAACTTTAGGTTCTCTCCTCCGTGGCAAAAGCCACGAGATTTGGGTCGAAACATTGAAGCGGATAACAAAAGGACCTGATTGGGGAGTCCGAGACAATATAAGGATAAGTTATGAGGCATTAAACTTTGAGGAGAAGCAAATTTTGTTAGACATTGCATGCTTTTTCTCGGATGTAGATGACGTAACCGCAAAACATATGTGGGAAGCTTGTGATTTTTATCCTGAAAGCGGAATTAATATTCTCTCGCTTATGTCTCTAATAAAGATAAAAGAGGACAATATATTATGGATGCATCCAGCTCAAAGATTTTGGGAGGGAAATTGTTCGACAGGAGGATATTGCAAATCCAAGAAATCGGAGTAGGGTGTGGGATCACAAGGATGCCTTAAGTATACTTCACGAACAGGTAAATTTATTGATACAAGTAAAACTGCAATTTCCTAGGCAAAAAGTGGACGGGATTCTGGTTTTATAAGACTTCACTGCCCTCTGTGTGCACAAGTATCTCTGTTTGATGTTCCAGTTCACTGATGCTTGCTATCTTTGCTAGGGTGATTTCCAGCGAAAGAGCGATGTCGAATTACTCACGTTACAATTCCCTGAGGTCCAGACACTTACAAATCAAGCATTTGCTGATCTGCCAAAGCTAAGGGCTCTTCATGTTGGAGGGGTAAACTTCACTGGAGATTATAAAAATGTTTTCAGAAATTTGAGATGGCTATCCTGGGATCATTGTCCTGCAGACTTTGATGCTTCCAATTTGTCTCCAAGCAATCTAGTCGTTCTCAAGCTTACTAACGGTGAACTTAGAGATGATTGGCCCGGATGGTGCCAAATCACGGTATGAACAGTTTCACATTTATTTCTGTTCTTATTGTTTTAGCGTACATGCCTCCAATTGCTCATTCCCTTTCTGATATTCTGGCGACCAACAGAAATCATCTAAGTTGGAAGTTCTGGAACTTGGAGAATGCAGTCATATAACTAGATTGCCCGACCTCTCTGCTGTATCAACATTGAAAAGATTGATCATACGAAATTGTCAAAGCTTGGTTGAAATTGATGAATCGATTGGGAAGCTAGTGCACCTGAATTACTTGGAAATTGATGCTTGCAAATCTCTGAGAAAGTTGCCCAAAGAAGCTGGTTGTCTAAAGGCTTTGAAAGAGCTGACTGTGAGAGGGACGATACTTGGTCCTGTTGGTCCGTTTCTTCCCCACTCGATTGATAATCTACAGTCTTTGAAAAGGCTAGTGATGGAAAGTGTTGGAATTAGCAAGCTTCCGCAATCAATCGGAGGGCTAAAGGATCTTGAAAGCTTGTGTTTGTCCAGATGTTATGAGCTAAGAGAGCTTCCAGACTCAATTGGGGGATTGGAATCACTTCTTGAGTTGGATCTGTCTTATACAAAAGTAACAGAATTACCTGATTCGATTGGAGACCTGAGGAAGTTGAAAGTGATAAGGGTAGATCACAGTGAGATAACGAAGATCCCAATGACCATAGGCACGGTGGAGAAGCTTGAAGAATTTCATGCCAAAAAATGCTTGAATTTGGAGGGAGATATTCCTAGAGGAATTGGGCGTCTATCCTTTCTGAAAATCCTCAACTTTTCTCACACTCGCATTAGATCTGTGCCAACAACAATCAACCGGCTTTCTCATCTCCAGGAACTTCATTTGGAAGGTTGCCATGAGCTTGAGCGAATCCCAGAGCTTCCCGCCAGTTTGATTAACCTGTATGTCGAGTCTCGTAAACTAAAGACAGTCCCAAACCTCTCGAATCTGACTAATTTAGTCAATTTAATTGTATCCGACTACTCTGAGGAATCTCTTTCCAAGCCTTGGGATGCCGATTCTATCCAAACTCCAAACCTAGAGTGGGTTGGGATGTTGTCAAGACTGGAGAAGCTGAAACTGGTTCATAAAAGCATCATTGTACCACCGACTGAGTTAGCTTCCCTTCCTGGCCTGGAGCGACTAGTTCTGTCTTGTTTGGACCTGCAATCACTCACTCAGCCACTTCCTCCCACGCTGTCCACGCTGAAGCTTATAAACTTCAATTCATTGGCAGAATTATTGACCTGTTCTGACTTAAAAAATTTGTCTAGTTTGGAGCTATGCAAATCGTGGCTGACAAATATTCCACTCAATCAGTTTGGACAACTGGAGAATCTGATAGAACTAACTGTGTCGAACTGCGAATTGCTGGTGCGGGTATCCTGTCTGTCAGGCTTGAAGAAGCTCAGAGCATTGTGCTTGTTGAACTGCCCGAGGCTAGTTGAGATCCAAGGTCTCGTCGAACTGGAAGCGCTGCAAAGTTTAATGATTGAACAATGCAATTCCCTTGTAAGGTTGCCTCCTCTCTTGAAGTTGAAGAAGTTGAGGAAGATGGAATTTAGATTCTGCAAATCATTAGTGAGTTTTCCTTTTCTATCTTCGGCGGCATATGATCATTGTCATCTAGTCGTTGACGGGTGCGATAGGCTGGCCAACCACAACGGCCCTTGCCCACTTCACAAATACAAGAGGCAATGTCAAGATCCCCATTCGCGCCTATGAGCGAGAGGATAGAGACAACTCGCCTTGCCCTGTTTGCATATAGTTTTCCCAAGAATGAGATCGCTTTGTCAGAGAGGATTTGCTTGTAATTTCTCTTCTTTGAGGATCTGCTTGTACTTTTTCTTCTTTTGGTTATTTCCCAGGTTGTGCTCTTCTTTCTTCTGGACTTTCCAGGTTAGCATGCTCTGGATTAACGGGGGAAGCGCACGTGTGTAGAGACATTGCAGTTGCATAAGCAGTCTAGTAATCTCTCTCTTTAGTTTTCACCTTACTCTGAACTCACAGAGGAAGCTCGTTTGATTGGAACTTACTGCAGACAACCAATACAATTTAATTAAATTGCGTAAGGCACTTAAATGGAATGAATCTGAAAGTCTGACAGGAAAAAGGGAATGATTTCAGAAGCCATCATCCAATTTCTTATTAAGGATTTGTTCCTTTTCTCCGAGAAATGATGAACGCTTTTGATGGCTGGTTGTCCTTCTTTACCACAACCAAGTCTAACCAGGTTAGGTACATACTGTACCATTTCTTTTGTGTGCAATTGGTTCCGACTGCCATTGATGTTCCCGACCTAGTTATAAGCTCATGAGTTGAACGAAACAATTTTAACATGCCACCTCGCTAGTTGGATGTGGATTGGATGGTGAAATGCACAGGACTACTTATTTGTCTACTTAAAATAAAGCGGATGATCATCACAAAGTTGCAAACATGATACGAACCGGCAAGCGGCTCTCATGGGGGTCCAATCCCAAGATCCCATCAGAACTACATTACCTATAATAATAAGCGGCAGAAGTACAACCAAGTGCCAAAACTTAAACGGAGGGATATTAAGTGCCAAAAGTTAGGAAAATGACATTTAAATACTAAAATCGGAGCAAAATGAATTATAAGTGCCAATCTAGTTAAAATACTAACGTAGCAATTTTCTGGCAAAGTAAGTGCAAAACAACGTCGTTTTACACGCTGACGTGACTGAAAAATGCAAAAACGTCGTTTTGATACTAACGTGATAAAAATTAATATAAAAATTAATTAAATTAAATTTAAAACTAAATTTATTTAAAACATTTACAAATATTAAAAAATTAATTAAATTAAATTTAAAACTAAATTTATTTAAAACATTTACAAATATTAAAAAAATTAAAAATTAAAAAAAAAAAAAATTTCGCGTCTTGCCCTATAAATTCTTCAGTGATCAATCTTAACAGTGAATCAACCTAGATCCTTTGAAGCCTGGCACTGTGGTTGGACCAACAAAGGAGTTTTGTGCACGTCAGTATTCTTTGCGTGCTTATCAACATTGTACAAATATTACCACAACCTATAAATTTATATGCTCACAGATACTACATGGTAGGAAAATAGCCAGGTTTTAGTTTACCCAGGCACTACATGCTATGTACAAGAGAGTGAGCAATGCCCCTTCGCAAAGCTCTTCCATCTATCTCAAGACACGAAAGGCCAGGCTCTGTTTATTCTAAGCTAAATTACATCTGCATAAGGAATACATTCCCTAATCAGTGTTCAACTCCATCAGAAGATAGGCCACCACTGCAAGGAACGGTCGTGCTTTGTCATTCTCTTCCTTGGATATGTAGACACAGTAGAAGGTGACCAAGTTCATCTTCACTTCAAGTGCTTATTGAACCAGTCCAGCATGTCCTTATGGGCTTCTTCAGCGGACTTCACCACTGCTTCGTCTTCGTCTTTATACCTTCAACCATGCTCCACCCCAGCAAAAATCTTGACTTACCCATCGACCTGCAGAAGGTAACAGATCTCGCAGCCTCAGATTCATGTCCGTTTATGATCCATAGAAAGCAATTTCCCAGTTCATGTGAGCGTACTCTTACTGCTTAACTCCATTTCATGAGGGGCACTCAAAGTATACGAGTTCAAGGAAGTGATCTCAAAGCATAAAGTACAGAACTTAGAATGCAAACACGTGCATTAACAGCAGGGATGGAGATGTTTACCTCCAGTTTAGCGGATAAGATTTCCTCAAACTGCTTGAGAAGCTCTGGTGGAGACAATTTGTCGTACTCAGCGCCCAATACAGCTATGGGAGCCTTGACCTCTGAAAATAACAGCGTTAGATCACTACCTACATAACTTCTAAGTGATCATGTGAAATTGCTTATATTCTCTGATATCCATAAGCATCATCATTATAAATTTATCACGTGAGATTGTCCATGACAATGACATGGAGCCTCTAGCAGTACATTCTATCATTGAGTGAAGAAAGCTCCCACTTAATATACACGCAACGAAGTATTGGCTGGTTTTCTTAGTCAATGTAAAGCAAAACATAATGTCAATTTCTCTGCCAAACTTTTGAGACCAAAGTCTGTAACCATATTCACTTACGTAATAAAATCAAGACCTTTTAAAAGATAACTGCTGAAAGTTAGTTATTGTAAAAATGATGGCAGAAAGTTATTTTGCCATCTCAAGATTCTCCGGCTTTTAGGTAAACTACTACCTACTTCTCTAAAAGCTTCAGTTCTTCAGACACAAAACGAGGGCTCTCAACTAGTCAACCGAACAATTACGTCTGTCATTACCATATGCAAATCAATAGGATAAGATCACCCATGTCAGGCAATCTAGTTTGTTTAACAACAATGACATCTTTGTTTCATCCAAGAAAACACCCAAGAGCACAAATGCATGGACTATTTTAGGCTAAATTCGCTGAAAATGTGGATTCTGCTTCTTTGCTTAGCTTTACCCACCCTTAATATCCTCCACAGTGACTCGTGAAGGGTGTAGCAGAACCGCAGCTTGAATGTAATCAGACTTCCCTAGTTCCACAACCACCTTTGCTGATAATCAAACATCAAAGTTAAGAGTTTTATCCAGAATATTTGGAGGACACATCAGGATAAAACTAGGCAACAAGAAGACTCACCACCCCAGCAAAATCCTGCAGCTCCAATGGCAGATACACCTTCACTTCTCAGGGCAGAAACAACTCTTATGGCATCTTCAAATCCTTTACCTATACAAGAATGGCAAGTAATATGACAAAAATACTTCTGTAGCAGAACTTTCAGGGTTAGCTCTCTTACAGAAGAAAGAATATAAGTAGAATCCATATGTAAATTGAGAAAATTGAAATCCAAGAAAACCACTAATTTATAAGTAGGAAAAACACGCAATGGAAAACATAAATGTCTCATAAGTTTCATTAGGTATAGGAAGACCCTTAAACAGATAGAGACTTGAACTGAAAATTAAAGCGTACAGTTCCATGAGATTGTCTCCACACTGCAATAGGCCTCTCAGGATTATCAGGTACATAGGGATCTCCATAAAAGAAGTCTGGAACCACCACATAGAATCCACAAGAGGCCACCTTGTCTGCAAGCTTCCTTGAAATCGCAAGCATACAAGGTTAAGTTTATATAGTATGTAAAGAATCATTGGCATGTTCAGCATTGCTATATGCAGCAAAATAACACTCAATATGTCGTCACTTGCAAAATTTGAAAAGCTAATAAATGCAGATTAAAATGCTGTCTTTGTTAAAGAATTCAGTGATGACGCAGATCTATCAATGAGAAAATCCAGAAAACTGCACATAAGCAAAAGGAGGCATCTATAATAAGTTAAGCTAAAAGCTTCATACAAGAAGGATGACAAAATTATACTCTCAGGACAAACTCTGAACTCGGAAAAGGATCATAACATCTCGTGTAAAGGCATCTCAGATGACGCAATTTCATGAAACACTGGCACCCCAGATATCATTATCATCTAACGTGCAGAGAAATTACCCAGAGAGTTTGGCACCGATTATCTTTTGTTTTGAAAAAGCTGGAGGATTTCTTCGCTTAAATTGTGTGAGGATTGATTGAACACAAGCCACTAGAAGCCAGCATCTTTTACTTTAAGAACATTCTGAGAAATGCCTTACGTATTTAGAGTTTATGATCAGACCAAATAAGCAAAAACTTGAGGGGAGACAGACAACCAGCCAATTCCCTTCAATCATCAGCAAAAAAAAAATACAAGAGGAGTCAAGATGTCAACAGATCAGAGTGAAGGAGAAATTAACCATAATCTATTCAATGAGGTCTTTAACAATAAACAAATAACTTCTTCATGAAGTTGGTTGAGTTGCTCATGATAAAACTTATAAGTAGTGATTAATTCTGCTTGCTTTGCTCAAGCTTGTATACTAAGAATCTGTTAGTTTTAATAAATGGGGCAGTTTCTTGCACAAAAACCTAATTCCAATGAAAACGTTATGTGCAAACCTTTTCTGAAGGAATTCATCTGTGAAATAAAAGTAAAAGAAGATTTTGAGACTTGAATTACTACATGTAGTTCATTAGCACAATATCCATTTAGGTTCACAAATATGTTGTTAACTCAGTCATCAAGAAAGTTGGCTCCAGTCCGACCTTTCCATCAATTTGCGCCATATCAGTCAACGTGATCCATGAATGTGTATATGCGTTCGTTCCTCATCAAAGAGAACTACAACAAATTGAAATAATAACGTTGCCTGAGAATCAAAGACTACAGAAATGAAATCTGACAATAGAAAAATTACTTTCAGTAAATGTAGCTAGATAGATATGTTACGCCAAGCACACATGACATGGACGAGACTCAAGACTAAGCTGACCAATTGGAGTTATGGAGAGGGATTGTTCTCTAATTCCAGCCAGTGGGATGGGGTTGGACGACAGCTTACCTCAGCTTTGGTGCTTCATAACCTGCAAAAAAGGAAACATGGATTGAGTTACATCAGAAAAAAGCCAGAGAAATATAATATCAGACTCCATTAAAACTGGAACATGCATCAGCTTGACTGGCCAGAGCAGAGAACATTTAAAACAAAAAATGTGGGTTTCTGCAACACATGCTTAGCTCAAGTTTTCTCGCAACAAATTAACAAACTTTATGCAAAGGCAAGACAGTTCCGAGACCCAAAAGAAGTCCCGGATTCTGCTTGTAGCAATCGAGTCCGGAAAAGGAATACTCTTCCCCGCCACCCCCACCCCAAAAAAAAAGAAAAAGAAAAGAAAAAAAAAAGATTTCTATCTAACGATAGAGCTGGAACACCCACAAACGCAAAGGCTGATTCGGAAATGGAGAGAAAATTTTTGGATAGAGCGAGAACCCATGAAAGGGAAATGTACCGAAAACGTCGGAGACGAGGAGGACGGCGAGCTTGGCATCAGGGGGGCCGGTGATGGAAGCTTTCAAGCCTCCGATCTCTGCCACACAGCCCATTCCGACGCTCATGGTGCTCGGCGTCGGAGGGTTCTCACAGCACTGAGTCTCTGACATGGCATTCTTCTTCTTCTTCTTCTTCTTCTTCAATGGAGAGGTGGCGTGAAGCTTCCACGGGAGTTGGAAATGGTGGAAATGGGAACTCTGTTGCTCCCATTCTTGCTGACAGAGAATTCAAGAAATCAAAAACAGAGTCGGTCTAGAGGGTCCTGGGCTTGTCCAGGACCGATGTGGTTCCGTTTACCATTTCAATCAACGGCCGACGATAAAACGCGAGCAATTTGACGGCTGACAACGTGCACGACGAATTTGCCGGGCAAAACAAACAAGTGACACGTGCAGATTACTGAAATAGATAAAAATGTTCTCATTTCTCTGATAATAGTTCCGACGAGGATTTCATCTACTGCCCAAACTGTAAATTAAGATATTCACTAGCCACTGACAATTTAACCTACGATGTCGAGCGGAATGTAGTTTAATTAGTGTAAGTCGAATGGAGATTGCAAAACGGACCTAATGTTGTAAGTAATGCTACTTGTATTAAGAATTTATTAGGAGACCTTAAATTATGTGACAATTCATTTGTCTGTGCCATTTTATCGAAGATTAATACTATTAAAAAACCAAACTCATTGCTCACTATAATATTAATAGCCTAAACTTTTTATTAGAAAAACTTCCTAATAAGGGCTGAAAGTACCTTCATTTTTTCAATTAAGGGCATAAAATGAACTCTATTTCCAAAAAAAAGGCTAAGAGTGTCATCATTATTTTAAATAAGGACATGAAGTGGATTTTATTTTAAATAAGAACTTGAAAGTGGCAATATCTGTTTCGAAAAAGGGCCCAACTTTTACATTGTTCAAGGGCATTTTTTTCCTTTACCTTTTTATGGTTTTTTCTTTCTTCTTCACCGGTGGTTGGCACCCTCACTCAATGCCACAAGTGAGGGACAGCCTCACTTGGGGTCATTGGTTTAAGTTTAGTTGAATAACTAAATAAAATAGATAGACTTCATGACGACACCTTGGGTGAGGCCAGGCCACCTTCCTGAAGATGTTTTTCATATATCTCTTTCCTCTGTGGAACAAGAGCCTAGTATATATTCAAATCAAGTCCACTGTCCTCATTACCCTGTTAAAACTTTCACCTCCAAGCTTGTTAAACTAATCATGGTTATTGCTTTTATTAATATTGGTGCTAGTTCATCAAGGTCGCCTTGCCAGCAGTTGGCGAGGGACGGCCTTGCTTGGGAGAGGCAACCCTCACTGGCCCTAGGCGAGGGCTTGTACGCTCTTGTTAGAAAGCAAAAATTAAAAATTAAAAAATTAAAAAATTAAAAATTAAAATTAAAATTGTATTTGGACGAAAATGCCCTTGACGGGCTAGAATATTTAGCCGGCCAACGATTGCAGAGGTTAAGCCTTTATTTGAAATTATCATGGCCACTTCAAACCTTTATTTGAGACCGACATTGTTATTTCAAGCTCTTATTTGACACAAGGTCCACTTTAAGTGTTTATTTGAGAAAATAAAGGTACTTTAGGCCTTTAGTTGGAATTTTCCATTTTTATTATATTGCTGAAAATCTTAAATCATACCCATCGTAACAGCAATATCGCAAATTCTTTTGTATCATCAAAACCGTGGATTTAAGTTTTGGGGTCTTGGTGGAACGAAAAAGGAAAGTCAAAAGTTTAGGATCTTTTATGGTGGACAAACAATATTGTCGCACTGATACGAGTTAAGTATTTTAGCAACAAAAAAAGTATTTTTATGTTACGACCAGCATAATTTAGGGTTTTTTTATGATATCTTCCTAGAAATTCTGGCGCAAGTGCAAAAAAAGAAAATAATATGCAACTTGGGCAACAAAATCAAAAAGGAAAAAGAGGAAAATAACTTGCCAAGATGGGAGGAAACTTCCATTCAATCGAAAACGATTTTCGTTGATTTATTACAAAGCTCATTCCCTAATGTTTTCAGTGAAACCATGTCTTAAGACAAGGTAATGTCGAAACTCGTATATACGCACGCCCGAATTCGGTCCGTACTGAGTAGAGCCAAGTCTAGGCAAATTAGGCAATGGTTGCAGATCCTCGAGAATAAAAATGGGAAGTCAAATCCAGATTCTTCACTTAAAGTAACCATGTAAGACTAAACATTCCACCCTAATTCCAATCGAAAATGAAAATGTTTCGTATAGATCCGCAAGACTTCCTTTCCTTCTCAAGACTCATTTCCATTTCTAAATGGATTTGAGTTTTATATAAAGAGAGAGAGCTGCGTTTCAACTTGTCCCTCTTCAAAGCCAAACTCTCTTTGAGCTTCAAATGTCTTCGGTAATACTTTGATTTGCCACTTCTAATGTGAACTTCGTATAAACCATCTTACTGGAGATGTCGATGTATGCAGCTAAAGTTCAGCGTGAGTATCAGCTGCTGCGATGGATGTCGGCGAAAGCTCACGAAGATAATAGACAAGATGGAAGGTAACCGTACTTTGCTACATGTTTATCGTATTTGAACCAAACCGGTGCCATGCACCATTCGAATAGACTCGGTCTGCTAGCCGTGTAATTACTTGATGTACCCTTTCATTTTGGCCGTGTTATCTTGATGCTCGTGGATTGAAATGATGAAGAAGCTTTCTTTGAATGAGCAGGGGTGGAGCTTGTGGGCATGAAAATAGACGAGCAGTTGGTGGAGGTGAAAGGAAACGTGGATCCAGAGGTAATCAAGAAAGCAATTCATAAACATCTTCAGAAAAAAGCAGTACTTGTTCAGTGATACAAATGGGGAAGGAAGGAAAGATGAAAAGGAATAAGAGTTGACCCAATCGGGATCAGCCATTTATGATTAGTTCCCACGACGGAGTTGGCATGCGTACATGTTCTCATCTTGCAAGCATGATTTCATGTAATAAAATTGCCGATCTTGTTATGGATAAAAGTTTTTGTCATACCGGTACAAGTTTGACTCACAACGACCTCACCAAAAAGAAGTTGACGAAATAGTGTTGCATTAAATATAATTTAGAATTTTTTATGGCATTTTTCGGTCAAAAATAGCACTAACAAATATATAAGAAACAAAAGTAAAAGAAATGCTACCTGGGCAAGAATATAATAAAAGAAAAGAAAAGTGAAATAACTTCTGTTAGATCGGAGGATACTTCCATCCAATAGATACGTACGGGGCAAAGGTAAGTCTAGGAAAATCTAAGGGCGTTATTACATCGAATCCTTCCTTGAGAACAAAAATGGAAAGTCAAATCCGGACTTGTTGACT
The DNA here is from genome assembly GCA_014182575.1 of Eucalyptus decipiens. Lineage (NCBI taxonomy): Eukaryota > Viridiplantae > Streptophyta > Magnoliopsida > Myrtales > Myrtaceae > Eucalyptus > Eucalyptus decipiens. The sequence continues at coordinate 43,245,354 of CM024619.1, read as the reverse complement.
TGTTGGATTGCTGAAATCCTATTTAAGTTCCCATGAAAAAACCAAACATTCTACGGCAACTCCAATTGAATTGGGTTTTCTAGGATAAATCAAGGAATCAATGAACAACTTTTTATATCCGCAATATTTCCTTTCCTTGTCCACACTTACTATTACTAAATCAAAAATTCTCGCTTAATTATATATATATATATTACTTCATTCTAAATTAACTGCAATTGAGATTTGTCCCTCTTCAAAGGCACCTGCGTTCGAGCTTCACCTTCTTGCCTATGGTCCTTAAGGCCCTGCACCCGGTTCCAATGTCTTCGGTAATACTTTCAATCGCTGCTTTTAATGTAAACTTCACGTGAGAAAAATCATCTTATGGTAATTGAACATATTTGATCCAGTCTCTTGTTTTCCATGTGAGTATCAACTGTTGTCGCGGATGCCGAATAAAGATTTGGAAGAAACTAGACAAGATACAAGGTAATGTATTTTACTACTATCCATATCGTGTTTGAACTGAACCCATGTGCCGTTCGAATAGGACGGTAGGTCGAAGTTTCGCCCTCCACCTCATAGTGAAACTGATAATCATCATCTTCATAGAACTTTCATATGCATATATTGAGTCACTTACTGGGTTAATTCTTTAAACTTGTGCCCTAATTTAGTCGTGTGATACTTATAGCTCTCAATAATTTACTCAATAGTTGCTTGCGTTTTGGGTGTGTTTTCTTAATAATAGTTAAGAGTTTTAATTGAATGAGCAGGAGTGGAGTACGTGGACATGAACATGGATGAGCAATTGGTGGAGGTCAGGGGAGACGTGGATCCGGGGGTGATCAAGAAAGCAATTGAGCGAAGTGTTCGAAAGAAAGCATTACTTGTTAGTGCAAATACAAATGAGGGACGAAGATAAAAAAAGAATGAGTTCCTTAGAAAAGTAATAGCGACGACAGCGTAAACTTTTCCCATTGGTGATAGAAATTCTTATTTTTCTTTTAATGCTTTGTGTTGTAAGGAGTACAGGTAAGAGGCCATGCGCTTTATGTGTTAAAAAGCAATATCCCTAAATTTGGTCGATTTAGGAAATTATAAATTTATATTTTTGCGGAAGTAAGAAGGATCAACTTGCCGAGAATGATTCAAATCTAAATGTTGAAATTGTCAAGAGATTTAATGAGCTTTTGAACTATAATTTTGTTGTCCTATATTTATCGAAATAATATATGGATTTTTCATGGACTTGGATGATGGAACTTTTATTTTGGTCAAACATCAAAAGTTGAATGGAGGGTCGATCTATCATTGGTTGATCCCGATATCGCCCATGAGTTGGTCTATTTTGTTGCGTGCAACACAGATTTTAATAGGCATCCGGTTAATGGTAATTAGAATTCTATAATGCAGTGCCCCATGATGGTAATCATCTCACAAAAAATGCTGAAGTGTGAAGTGTTATATTACGGAGGTTCGCACATGATAGTTTGTGTTCAAAAGGCACCGGTTAGCTCATGCTGGGGTGCATTTGAGAGGCACCCTCTGAAGAGGTGCGAGTGGTTGTCTCTAAAGGGAAGATGGAGGAATTCCTCGTTATGCAATTAAGAGACAAGAAATGAAACGTTCCCCCTCTCTCTCTCTCTCCATCTAAGATAACACACACAAGGATTTTATTATTATTTTGAGAAGACAATTGACATTAACGCTGTGGAAGGAGAATACTTTTCTTGTGATTGTATTCAAACCATCATAAAATCGTAGATTTGTCTATTGTGTCTTGGTGATTCAACGTATATTCTTGGGTAATCATTTATGTTGTGTATCAAAATATTAGTCATTTCTTTCCCGACTTCTATCCAATATGGGGCGAGCTAACAAGGCCTCTCTTTGAGGCGAGAAATATGTGTTCGATAGCCGTAGTCTTTTGCCCTTTGCTCGCACACTTACGACATGGCCGGATAAGGGGCTGCATGGTAATGTTCTTTTTTTTTGGTTTATGAACATAAATTTTGTTTTTTTGTTCACAGGAACAAAAAAAGAACAGTAAATGCGTTTGTTTGCGTTTTTGTTCAAAATCTGATATTTTGTTAGAACACAAAAACAACAGAAATGAGAAACAAAAAAAAAATTGTTTCTTGTTCCAGAAACACTTTTGAAGAAACACTTCTCTCTCTTCTCTTTTCTTCTTCTTTTTTCTTTGGCCGGTCACCGGCCTCGGCCATGGCCGGTGACCGGCCGTCGAGGGCAGGCGACGCCGTTGAGGGTCGGCGACTTCGCCGGAGCGTCGCCGGCCCCGACGAGGCCGGCGTCGCCGGCCCCGGCAAGGCTCGGCCTCGCCTTGGCGGGCGGGCCTCAACGTGGCGGGCGAGGCTGCCCGCCCGGTCGGCCGGTCGCCCGAAAGAAGAAAAAAAAAAAAAGGAAGGAAAAAAGGAAAAATAAAATAAAAATATTAAAAAATTAAAAGAAATAAAAAAGAATATAAATCTACCAAACGTGTTTTTATTCATTTTTGTATTCCGCAACAAGTTTACCAAACGCGTGTTTCGGTCAAAAATTGTTAGGAACAGAAACATTTTTTATTTATTTCATTCGCAGAACAATTTTGAACGTAAACGTTACCAAACACGCCCTAAGTCTCCAATGATCTCGAGGAAATTCTGCGCCTCCCCGATTCCCTGCCGTTGTTAAATAGGGTGCCTAGGGAAAAGGTTGCCCACCAAAAGCCACGAGTATGATAACGACAGCTAGGTATTTCAGTTCGTGCAACTGAAGAGCAAAGGGCATTGTGATCCGGTCCACACCCTCCCGTTTTACGTGGACCATCGTCGAAAGGACTTCGGAAATCTCATGACGCCACTAGAGAATCCCTAGCACAATAGCTACATTTAAAACCATCAGTACCTGAAATTCCTTGAACAGAATTGTCCCAAGAAGAGCTTAACTGATCTCAGTAAACATCTCAAAAGATCCAAAAATCTCTCCTAAGCCAAGCTGCACTTTACAGCAGGCCCAAACATGCAAGGAAAGCCCCAAAACACTCCGAAATCTCCTCCAAAACCATCCATATAAGACTCCAAATCAATTAAAACAAATGCATTTCTATTAAACCAGTTAGTAGCACCAATCATGCAGGGTTTGAGCTGCTAACAGCAGCTACGTGCAGCAGGATCAGAACGTAGAATTACCAAATTAGAACTTAAGATCAAGTTACTAGTGGCTTTGAGAAAGGAAATGCCGGAGTAGCCAGGTTTGAAGTCTGCTGGACAACAGCTGAATAACACTGGAGCACATATTGAATCTTCCGGATTCCAAACAAGGTCCGGTTTGCCCCCACATCTTAGGCAATCCCATGAGGAAAATTACATCGGCAGTTATGGAGCCTTCCAGTGTGAAGGCGAGAAGATATTACTGTCGGCAAGGGCAGCAACTTAATCCCTAATGGCCTCTTAGTTCACTATAGCAGCTCAAAAATAGAGGCATGTACACTCAGTTCACCCCAACAGAAATCTGAAAGGAGAGGAGACTCCGATTCATCGGAAGTGAAACTTTTTTTTTTTTTCTTTTTGATGTTTTTATTTCTAGGGGTGTCAATAAAACCGGACCCAATCCGACCTTATCCGACCCTGCCTGATCCGAACATGAAAAAAAAGGATATTTTGGGGTTGGTCCTTAATATTGTTCGGGTAACGATTATAAAATAAGTAGTGTACATATTTTAGGTCAGGTTAGAGTTGTAATATTATTCGACTCCAAACACATTACTTACTTGAGTCTTAACATTGTTTAACCCAAACACATTACATAGGGAAAAGTGTCAGAAAAGTCCTGAATCTATTGTATTTGTGTTAATTTAGTCCTAAACTTTTTGACTTGCTACCAATTTAGTCGTAAACCTTTTGACTTGCTATCAATTTAGTCGTAAACCTTTAAAATTGGTGTCAATTGAGTCACTAAACCTTTTAAAGTAGTATCAATTTAGTCATAAACTTTGCGACTTGGTGCCAATTCAGTTCTTCCAATTAATTTTAACTGGATTTTACCAACGTGGATGTTGGTCGGCTAATGTGACACCACCGTTGACGTGAATAATTTTTAATAATATTTTAATAAATCTTCAATTATTTATTTATTTATTGTTTTTTCATGTCATAAACCCTTTCATAAACTAGTCGCAAAGTAGTCACATATACATGTTCACGATACTTTGCATAACATGCTTTCTAAACATTCATAAACAATCAAAGAATAATAAATACGCGATCTAGCTTTTATGAAAAAAAAAATGCCTTTCATAATTCATATTATAAATAATCCGTAGAATTTTTCAGAATATGAGCTTTACAAATTCAAAGAAGATATAGTACCACTCACCTAAATTTGCGCCAAAACTAAATAACAAGGCTCACTCGAATCAACGAACTTGCATTTTGTCATATAAATGAGAAACAACATCAAAACCAAGTAAAATACTATCTCAATTATGGTTCGGCTAACTAAGTTTAAATGCTAACAAAATAACTCTCATGTGCCAATAAATCGCTCACCCGAAGCGAGTATGCAAGCCTAAACATAATGCGAAACTCGTTTGTGAAAACTTAAATTTTAGCCGACTAAACCGTTGTGCAAAAATGATTCTCTCTCTATTTCCATGTAATTTCATAGATGGATAACTCAAATCAGATTGGGCGATTCAAATTTCCCAATATTTCGAATTTTAGCCCTAAATCCTAGCAGCTTGGTAAGATCCCCATGAGCCAAACACGCAAAGCCGTCTTTCCTTTCCCCTTCTTCTTCTTTCCTTCTTTTCCCTAAGTGCTTTCGGTCTCCCTCCTAAGCAAAACGTCCACTTCCTCCGTTTCGTCCACTTTTAAACCCCTCTTTTCCTTTTTTCTTCTTTTCTTAAAGGTAGGTCCCACCTCCTTTGACTAAGTCAACTGAGAAGGCCAATATTACAATATTTATACGAAAAGCCCAGTGGGCGAGCGACGCACTTTCGCCGCCATTACCTCGGAAGTTTCCTTCCATGCACAAGGTAACGTGTTCTCGTACAGACGTTGGGGAAGACAATTACGTCGAAATCACCGCGACAAATTTCGGTAGTGCCTGTGCGTTTACTCCGAAGTTTCACTCCCACGTGGAACGTAACAGAGCAACCTGAAGACGGGGTTACGACGTGTTTCCAGGGCAGGTGGAGCCAGAAGATAATTTCGCAGAAGTCACCTATTAAAGGTGAAGAGTTACTGTATGGCGTATACAACAAGTAGGGGCGGGATCATTTGTGGTGTGTACTGTTAACTATATGAATCCTAGTAAGATTTTACTTGATCAATGATCAGGGTCGAACTTATTTCGTGTGGTTCAAAATGATGTCGGATGTTTTGAAGTAATGCAGCAAGATACTACCGCGATGCAGAAACAATGAAAGTAGCTGATCATGCCTTTTTGACAACTAATTATGTAGTAAAATGCGATTTCATCGATTGATAAGTTTCTCAAAACATTTCATAATTACAATCAAAATGACTGAAAAGGATATAAGAGTTATGATGAGAAATTTTTAATTTGATCAAAATGAAAAAGTGGCGTAAACCAATCCTACAAAAGTGAAATAAGAAATCGAATTCATTATCATTTCACCAAAAAGCGTGGATGAAATGTGTTTCGAAGTATTGATAGATTGATGAGTGGAATGGTCCTTTGTTGATTTCAGACGGGAAAGTAAATGATAAGAAATTTGAAGGTACCAAGATTGGAGTCAACTGTGACTAGCCATTTCAATTGTGGAAAAGTAAAGATTGAAGATATATTTGCAAAAAATCGATTGGGAGTTTTATAACCGATGATCAGCCGTTATAAGTGATTATTATGACTTTACTATTTAACGGTTACATAACTCCATAATTCGACAGTTATATCACATCGAGGACACTACCTTGACGGTTATCGAATGCATGGTTACATCAACTCTTTCGTTCCAACACAGCCGTTGCACGTTGACATTTCCATCGGTAAGAATTTGGTGGTCTTCTGGTCGATCCAAGTCGTCAGTTACAATACGTGGGGCACCGCTTCCTGAGAGCAGTGCGCGCCCATCGATTTCAATTTTTCAACGTAGCCCTCTTTATCCACATCATCTAGATTGAAGAAGCCGTTGCCTGTCGATTTCAAAGTACTAGCCGTTGCCCTCGGCGCGCGCCTGTCGATTTCAACGTAGCCGTTGCGCTCCGCGTGGAACGAAATTTCGAGGAAAGGCACCGAAACTGATCGCTCTTCTATAAATACACATGCGAAGAAATGCGCCTCGAATAAACTCACTTCTCTTCGATTGCAAACTATTTCCTGCTTTTTTCCTTTCATCTTTTGGGTTCTTCCTCGCACCACACAACGAGAGAAATTTGTCGTTTTTCTGCCTTTTCAATTTCGCCTCCTCTTCTCTTCTTCCTCGTTCACAATGTCGTCTCGAAAGCGAAAGCCAAAGCCAAAGCGAAAGCGAAGGCGATCAGATTTCGCAGACGTCGCGTCGACGTCGGGCTCGTCGGCGCGTCATCGTCTCAAAAGCGAAAGCGATCAGATTTTGCGGACGGCGGCTCGTCCCGCATGTCGTCTTCTCAAAAGCAAAATCGATCGGATTTCGTGGACGATGCGTCGACGTCCAGCTACAAGTACGACGTGTTCTTAAGCTTCTGAGGTCCCAGACACTCGCTACACGGTCGCAGATGTCCTCTACGAAATCTTAGTTGACTATCAGCCTTGTCTCTACACCAATCTCAATGGCTATCCCAATGGCTAATTCGGCTCTTACTGGATTTAACGTCTTCAGAGACAACGGAGAGCTCCGTAGGCGAAAATATTGGACGGGAGCTTGAGCGCGCAATTAACGACTCGAGGACTTACGTGCCGATCTTCTCAGAAGGCTACGCATCCAGCCCGTGGTGCCTTCAGGAGCTCGCGCGCATGGTGAAGTGTCGGAGAGGATCAGCGAGACACGAAATCGTGCCTGTATTCTTCGGCGCGAGTCCTTCGGACGTCAGGCTCAAGAGGGGTCCGTACGGCGACGACCTGCTCAGGCACAAGGGTTGTTACGGCGAGGAGAGGGTGCGAGAGTGGAGGGAGGCTCTAAGGGAGGTCGCAGATCTCAAAGGATGGGACGCACGAAACTTAGGGTAAGTAAAAGAAGAAATTTCAATGGCCATTCCACACTTTTTTTAAAACTCTCTCTCTCTCTCTCTCTCTCTCTCTCTACCAAACTTATTAACATACATGGATTGCAATCGGTAATATGCTTAGAAGGGCTAATTATGATTGGCAATTTAAGGTTCCATAGCATGGTCGATTTTAATGATATCCAGAGGTCTGGTAAAGACATTTTATAGCTTCCGCGTATGCTATGCTAGAAATGAAATTTGAGCTAGTCTCAGACTGTTGCTGTTTTGTGCTATATCTGAAATTTAAAAAGCAGGAGTGTATCCTGCCAACGCGGTCCGCTTTGCTAAATATCAACCGGACAAATTCATCGGGGAGAGAGAGAGATGCTGTTAGGGATACATTATAATGCTCTTATAATGTATTATAATATATTATATATAATATGTGTACGAGGAGGAGTGTGGTAGGTTTTGGGTAATCCGAGATTGGAATTTTTTGGATGTATGAGGTGAGGGTCCCCAATGTGAGGGTTGTATGACTTTGCTGATTCTATTTCCACTAAAATTTGCTCATAATAAGCAATGGTTTTATTTGTATTGTGTGGGTTGAAAAATCAATTTTTTGGAAAGATGTTTTTTGCAAATTTGATTGGATCTTCGTCGAAAATTTTTTGAAAGAATTTTGATTTTTGAGAATGAGGGGTTGCCTATGGCATCAAGTCATCTATTAGGGCGATAATCCGTATTGATGTTTGTATTACAAGAAATGGTTAACAAACTTACTTTGTAAGTTGGTAACCATGGGGTACATAAGTAAGAAAGCTTGAGGCTTGAAGGATGAGGAAGAAGAAGAGAGAATGAGATTAGATCTGAAAATTCGAGTCCCCTTCTTCTATGTCGAAAGTGTGTATTTATAGGAGGTGTTATAGTGAAAGTGCTACAGTGTTGAATATTGTTAAATAAACAGTACTGAGTGAACAATGTATATAGTCTTTACGCCGCTGCAACAAGATATCACATGCTGATCACATGTCAATACTGTTGCAGTGGCGGAAAGTAGGAAGATAGGCATCCATTGTTCACTATTCACTTTACACTATTTACTCAATACTATTCACTTTACATTGTTCAGCATTGTAGCACTTTCACTGTAGCACTTCCTATAAATACACCCTTTCGACACAGAAGAAGGGGACTCAAATTTTCAGATTTGATCTCATTCTCTCTATAAATAAACCCTCATCCCTTCAAGCCTCAAGCTTTCTTACCTTGTACTCCTGGTTACAAAGTAAGTTAAATTTCAAATACATCTAGCATAGGAATACAAACATCAATACTCCCTAGAGTGCAGATTACCGCTCTAGTAGATGACTTGATGCTTTAGTTTCTACATCTTTCAATACATGTAATTTTCAGTTTATATAATACAAGTTCATACCACCCTCATGGTTGGTTTTTGTTTATACATACTCTTACTTTACATCTTATATGTTGCTTTTGCTCTTTATATTATCTTTAATTCACAAGATTTTATTTAGTCTTTTACACGTTAATTTTTGATATTATACATACATTCTCAGAAACCCTTAGGTTAGCAAATGGTTTCATACCATTAGAATCAAACTGGGAAGACATAGAACCTATTAATTTCCTACTTCTCATATCTGGAATAGTTAGATATTTGAGAATTAGATACAATCCAAACAAAAACAATCCAAACAACAACACACGTAGACGTTTACATCTTATATATGTTGCTTTTGCTCTTTATATTATCTTTAATTCATAAGATTTTATTTAGTCTTTTACATGTTTAGAATTATATATTTTTTCTTAATCTTAGTCTTAACCATACAGTTATTTTATGATGACATAGAACCTATTAATTTCCTACTTCTCATATTTGGAACAATTAGATATTTGAGAATTAGATACAATCCAAACAACAACAAATGTAGACGTTTAGATTAATTTCCTTCTTAGTTTGTTAATCTCTTATACTTCCTTGTTCTCTCATATATTACTTCAATCCTAACCCCTTTATGGTGTCAGAGCTTGGTGGGATCTCTTTGATCCTTTAGATGAATACTACACCCACAGTCAAACAAGGATACCAAATATTCCGTGAATACTTTGTACCAATACCACATAATACAAGGTTCCAATGCCTTATGCACTTTTTCATAATATTTAAAATCTCATGGGTTACTGCATGGGAATCTGAATACAATACATCTACCAAACCTAGTGTACCTTTGTAGCGGACTGGGCTGCAAAGGCCCAAGCAAAAAGGTTTCTTTTTTCTAATTGGGCCGTCTCTCCGTCTCTCCGCCCCTCCTCCCCTTATTAGATCTTCTGCTTTCGGACGCTTTCGTAGCGGGTTGTACAATCGTTTCCTCTTAATAGCATCTCTTTCTGTCCCCAAAAAAAAAAAAAAACCTGGTGTACCTTTACTTGTCCGAAAATACAAAACAAAATGGTGGTAAATACCATGAACAATGGTCCGATCAAAGTACTATATGAGAGAACAATGAAGTAAGAGATCAAAGTACTATGTGTGTGTGTGTGTGTGTGTGTGTGATGAGGAGCCCAAGGGTAGCTCACGGTTCGCAGGCGAATCGTCACTGGACTTGAGTTCTCGGATGATGGTGCACGATTTGCTCATGGTGATACCTTTGTTGAACGTAGTCAGTGGGGTCTCAGTTGCAAAGCAAGAAGATCTGGCTGCAATTGCAGCTTGTCGTGGCCGTAAGAGGACAACGCTACACAACCGTGGACGACTAGTGTAGTGTTTCTTCAATCGGCAAGGTGTGAAGTGGCGGTGGTTACCACTCTTCCCCTAGTTCACTATTTCCTTGGACCCGGAGAAGCCCACTCACCGAAATTCCACACTTCAAGCCGTGGAAAGAAAACTTCAAACAATACTTCAATTTATTAGTATGAGCACGTGTGGGAGATTGCTTGATTGTCTCCTTTTTATGGTCGCCACACTCACGATTTTCTTATCTAATTGATTTTTTACAAAGTTTATAAACCTTTTGAAACAACTCATGCTTCAGATTTTATGAGAAATCAAATAGACATATCCGAATCGAGTATAATCATCTATAAATGTGATGAAATAAACAGCTCCATACCTTCCTCTCACATTCATCGGACCATAGACATCAGAATGAATTAATTACAAATAAATTAAGCTCTTTTATATTTTTCAAATGGTTTTCTTGTCGTTTTTCTTACCAGACAATACTCACATATGAACAAATTGACTTTTTCAATATTGCCTAACAAGCCCTCTTTGGCTAGTCTATTCATACGTTGTTGGCCAATATGACCAAGTCTAGCATGCCACACACTCACATCATTATCATATGAATTAGGATACGTGAAAATAGAATAACAAACATTGTCATTACTATAGTCAACATTTAATACAATAAAATCATCTAGAAAATAACCACAACCATAGTAATTTGTATCCAAATACAAATCCATACCACTATTATGGAAGTTCATATTAAAACCAAGCTTAACCAACACTAAGACAGACAATAAATTCCGACGAATTTCCGGAGCATACAACACATCATGTAGGAACAAAGTGCGTCCACCACGCATGTTCGATTGACAAATGCCAATCCCTTTTACTTCTGCTCTGGAGTTGTTTCCTACATAGATCCACTTAGTTTTAACTGGTACTTGTCAAAATTCCACGAAAGATTCTCTATCCTTCGCTACGTGGTCTGTCGCTTCTGAATTTACAGTTCACAAAGGATTAGACTCAGTTAAGAATACAGAACTTGACATATAAGTAAAGTTCTTAAAAGTACAAGGGGTGTATACCTTCTTTGGCTCGCGACAGTCGCGAGCATAGTGACCATTCTTGTCACAATTGTAACACTTCACCCTTGTCAGTTTCTTCATTTAAGGACGCTTTCCTCTTTCATGTTGGTCAAGCTTAGGTTTCTTCCTTGAAAAACCGGCTTCTTTGCCTTTCCTTTTATCGAACCAGTTAGGACGTTTGCGCTTGGAGCTCGAAGCTCCATGTGAGCTGAAACCAGCATGATAAATTTCAGTTTCCGGCTTAGCCGCCAAGAAGCGGTCCTCTTCCAGCTCAAGATGACGCACAGCATCCTCAAAGGTTTTGATATTCTCATTATGGGTCAGGTGCACTTTCATATGCTCTCAACTCTGAGGCAAGAAACGGATCACTGCTTGCACTTGCTGCTCATTAGTCAGGACATGGCCAGCATCTTTCAGCTCATTAATCATGTTTGACATCTTTCTAAAGTGTTGCTTCATGGTCTGACCATGAGGCTTCTTGTAAAAGTCAAACCTAATTGTGAGTTGTCTTAGTCTGGTCACGAAATATGATCAAATCTTGTTGCCAACGCTTCCCACATTTCCTTGGCATTCTCAAAACGCCTGAACTCTCGCATGACGTCATTTTCCATGCTACTCTGCAATGTAATGCGAGCAAGGGAGTTCTTTATTTTCCATGCGGCAAATGCATCCTTATCTCTCTTATGCTGCGTAGTGTTTCCTTCTTCAGGTTCTACCATGGTCAGGTTAAGAGCTTCTAGTGCCTCTTGCTCTTCCAGCACATATTGGATTTTCATGCGCCATATTTCATAGTTATTGCCATTGAGCTTCTCACTTTTGTTTAGCTCAGCGACTATGCTCTTTGTAGCTGAAGCCATTGATCTGAACGTATGCACGAATTATTAATGCATATCCTTTATGCATCCATTTTGCAAAAAATCATCATATTAATGAATAATTTGAAAGTAAGGTTTCAGAATCAAAAGATCACTATGTTTTCAATCATCATCCAAAATCCTAAATTGGAGTTATTATTAATATAACATTCTATGCAAAATAAATTCTTTGAAATTACAAAAAAATTTCTATGAACTACCCACAATAGTTAACAATAACAAAAAACAAATAATATTTAATATCAAACAATGATATAATAATAATGCTTTCACATAATATAACTAACATATCAGTTGCCACACTAACAACAACTAGGTAGAAATAAAGACCAGCCAAAAGATCTAACACCAAGTCAATATATGAATTAGGAAAGATCTTTTTTTTTTCAACTTCTTGATATTTTCTTTTGTAACAATCCAGTAATATTCATCTATAAAAGTAGACTCCTATACGAAATAGCTCTGTTGACTTCCCATAAGCGATTCAACACTCCTTCTCATTCTGGTGAAAGATTGTTCATGAAAAATCGCACCATCTCAGATTGTGGCATGAGACGACCATTTCATATGACCTTTTGTATTTTCCCGTTGACTTCAAGAACATGATCAATTAAGTCGCCATTCTCCCATCGATAATCAGTCAGCTCAGCTATCAATTTAGAAAGCCTTTCCTTTTGTTTATTGGTAATTGCGCGAATAGGTGTGCGTAACTTAAGGGGAGGCATTGTTCTTGCAACAAATGCAGAACAAATAAGGGATTACATATAATCCACATAGACTTGATTGGAAAAAGAAACATTTTTTTTTTCAACAGTCAAAGTCAAAGTCAACGGTCAATCAATGGTCAGACGGGTCGAGATCAATGGGTCAAGTCGGATCAGGTCGGATGAATCGACGCACGTGCCACGCGCGTGCACTGGATGACGTCACAATGACGTCATCCAGTGCGTGCGTGGCACGCGCCAGCACCCCGCGCATGCGTCACACGCGCCTTCAGCCGAAATGACGCATGCGACGCACTCGCCTGCGGGGGACCGAATCGATGCATGCGCTGCACGCGCCGATGACCCCCGTTCGTTCCGGCCGCTCGTGGCGGTGCGTCAGCGGCCCCGGCGATGATCCGCCACTCATTTTCTTGTATCAACGAGAGCTTCGATCCTACGCTTTCAGAAACGAATTTTGACTTACAGAAAATCAAAAAAACAGGGTGAACAATATACGAGTGTCGGGATTATCCATTCCCGATCGGCCGACAATGGTGTTTAACAAAAATTCAATAAAAAATAATTCATAAACATGAAAAGGGGGTCGGGAAACATGAACGATGGCTCTGATACCAATGTCGGGAATTACTGATTCCCTAAAATGGATTCGACACTAAATCGAACCTCTAAAATGAATGCGGAAGACGAGCCCAAGAACAAACATGTATCACCGATCAAAGACACACCACAGAATCGAGCATACCTTATTATCCACAGATTAAACACCAACGTTGAAGTTTGAGGAAGAATCCTGATCCCGTTCTACTGAGGAGCGTGCTGTTGTTATTAGGGGGAGAAAAACAGAATGTAATGTTCTTTTCTATTTTCTTCTTGGAGGGAGAGAGAGTGAGTGAAACGTCTTAGGAAAAAAGGGTCTTCATTTACGTATATTGAAGGGGTGCATTCCCTTTTTCTTTTCTCTCTTACGTCTTTTCCAACAAACATAACTCTTCAACGTGTAATGTTCCCCCAAAAGACATAACCCCTCATATCTAAATAACGCAACCTTTCACATCGCAGCCGTTCCTCCATGGGCCCTTATCTTGCGGGCCAGGCTTTTAGGCCCAACATGGGCGGACGGGCCTACCTAGGCCCATCATCTCAATTAAATAACCCATCACGGTCATAGGAAGAGTTTACTGCTCTGCACAAGTTTCTCTGTTTGATGTTTTAATTCACTAACGCGGGCTATCTTTGCAACGTTGATAACCAGAGAAAGAGCAATATGGAATCACTTAGGCTACAATTCTCTAGGGGACAGATTGTCACAAGTCAAGAATTTAAACGTCTACGAAACCTAAGGTTTCTCGGGCTTGAGTGGGGAAACTTAGTTGGAGATTATATGGGTCTTCTCCCAAATTTGAGATGGCTATCTTGGCATGACATTCCCCCTGCACACTTTAGAGCGACCAATTTCTCTCCAAGAAATCTAGCCGTTCTCAAGCTTTCTGGTAGTGAACTTGGAGATGATAGGCCGGGTGGCGCCAATTCATGGTACGAAGAGTTAGACATGCATCTGTTTCTATATTTATTGTTTAATCAAACATGCCTGCAATTGCTCATTCCCCTTCTGATATTCTGTTCATCAACATAAATCATCTGAGTTGAGACTTCTGGAACTTGAAGAATGTAGCCGCTTAACTGGATTGCCCGACCTCTCTGCCCTCAGGACATTGCAAAGATTGACTCTACGAGGTTGCCAAAGCTTGGTTGAAATTGACGGATCAATTGGTAAGCTAGACCGCCTGAATTACTTGGAAATTTACGATTGCACAGTTCTGAGAGAGTTGCCCAAAGAAGTAGGTCGTCTGAAAGAGGTAATTGGGAGAGGGACAATACATGGTCCCGTTGGTTTGTATCTTCCCCACTTGATCAGTAATCTACAGTCTTTGACAAGGCTAAAAATAGAAGGTGTCAGAATTAGAGAACTTACACGCTCAATTAGATAAACGGTTCATTTTGATAGGAGGTCATGAGGTACGAGAGCTTCCAGACTCATTTTGGGGATTGGGATCACTATTTGAGTGGGAACTGTATCATGCAGATGCAACAGAGTTGAGGAAGTTTAAAAGGATGAGAATAGTTCATAGTGAGACAAGCAAGATTCCAGACTCAATTTTCAGATTGGAATCAGTATTTGAGTTGGATCTGTCTCATACAAAAGTAACAGAGTTACCTGATTCGATGGGAAACTTGAGAAAGTTGAAAGTGATAAGAAAAGATCATAGTGAGATAAGCAAGATTCCAGCAACTATATTCCTGGTGGAGAAACTTGAAGAATTTCATGCCGAAAAATGTGTGAACTTGGAGGGAGATATTCCTGGTGAAATTGGAAGTCTATCCTTTCTAAAAATCCTGAATTTATCTGACACTTGCATTCGATCTGTGCTACCAACAATCAACCGGCTGTCTCGTCTCCAAGAACTTTATTTGGAAGGTTGCCATGAGCTTAAGCGAGTCCCAGAGCTTCCCCCCAGTTTGATTAAACTCTATGGCGCGTCTCGCTCACTAAAGACAGTCCCAAACCTCTCAAACCTGACCAATCTATTCCATCTAAGTGTATCCGACTACATTGAGGAATCTCCTTCTAACCCTTGGGATGCCAAATCTATCCAAACTCCAAACCTTCAGTGCGTTGGGAGGTTGTCTAGACTGGAGAGGCTGAAACTGGTCCATAAAAGCATCATTGCACCACCGACCGACTTAGCTTTTCTTCCTGCCCTGGGGCAACTGGTTCTGTCTTGTTTTGACCTCACTCAGCCACTTCCTTCCAGACTGTCCAGGTTGAAGCTTATAAACTTCAACTCATCGGCAGAATTCTCTCGCCCTTCTGACTTGAAATATTTGTTAAGTTTAGAGCTATGTAAATCATGGCTGGTGGAAATTCCACTCAATCGGTTTGGACAATTGGAGAATCTGGGGGAACTCACTGTGTCGAACTGCATATTTCTCGTGCAGTTGTCCTGTCTGTCGGGCTTGAAGCAGCTCAGAGAGTTGCGCTTGTTGAACTGCCCGAAGCTAGTTGAGATCCAAGGTCTCGTCGAACTAGAAACGCAGGAAAGTATAAGGATTGACAGGTGCAGTTCTCTAGTAAGGTTGTTCGATCTTTTGAACTTGAACATGCCGAGGATTATCGAATTCAGATCCTGCGGATCATTAGTGAGGTGGCCTTGTGTATCTCGGGTAGCTTTTGAAGTTTGTCATCTAGTAATTGACAGATGCAATAAGCTATCCAACCACAACGGCCCTTGCTGGCTTTACAAGGACAAAAGGGAATGTCCAAAGCCCTGATCGCTTCTATGAGCCGGAGGACGGAGAACACTTGCCTTGTCCTGTTTGCATACAGTATCCAACCGCAACGGCTCTTTCCTTTGATTTCCCAGATTGTGCTCTTCTTTCGTCTCAACATTTCCGCTTAGCATAGCATACTCTGGATTAAAAGAGGAAGCTCACGTGTGTAAAAGACATTGCATATGCATAAGCAGTCTGGGAATCTCTCTCCAGTCTTCACCTTGCTCTGAACTAACACAGGAAGCTCGTTCGATAACTTAATTCGGTTTCTTCTTGTACATACTGTGGACTTAATTAACTTTTATAAGCTTTTCAAAAGGAATTATTATGTGACCTCTAATGCCTTCTCAATTAGGATTGTTCCTTTTTCTCCAAGAAGTAAAGAGCACTTCATATTGCTGGTTGTCCCTTATTGCCACAACCAAGTCTAGCAGTGTTACAGTACACTTCTCATTTTATGTGCAAATTGAGTTTTAACCGGCATTCACGTTCTTGACCTAGTTATAGCTTATAAGTGGAACAGACAATTTTAACATGGCAGCTCTGATGGTTGGATTCGGTGACTAAATCGGCATAACTACTTGTTTATCTATTTTGAAGTGGACGATGGTTGCAAAACTGCGAGCGGCTACCATGGGGGGCTCCAATCCCGAGATCAATCAGAATTTTCAATAACGGGTTTTACTAAAACAAGCGCTATGGAGGACCAGCGGATGGCATTTCTTTGAGTAAAGCCTGCTAATAATTTTTTCTTTTTGTTCAGAATAGAGCCTCCAATTTATAATATTTATTTTCCCTTTTTCTTTTAAACAATTAAGTCACTCTTTTTTTCTTTTTTTTTATAAATCCAGAATTTCTTTAATTCCTCCCATGGTAATTATTTTCCCCTGCTTTCTGAACCCAAAGTAAATTACTAAACCCCTCTCCCTCTCTCTCTCGCTCTGATTCGAGGAATCGATTGAAGGTTGATGGAGGCAAATGCGGTTCTGCTACTTTACATGTGCGCCTCGCCTAACCGTCTCTTCCCTAGTCCTCGAGCTTCCCCATCTCGCGATTCTGCCCCAAGCGCGCCTCCTCCTCCGTAGGTGCGTGCTCTCGCGTCCTTCCCTCGAATATCCCCAACTTCAAGGTTCAGTACTCATGAAACTCTCTCATTTCTGAAAGTTCTTCTCGGGTCTGAATTTTGATGGGCAGTTTTAAGGAAGTACTTGACGAGCAAAGACGAGACTCTCATTGATGGGCTTCCCACGGAGTACCATGGCCATGTGCGGGTTGCCATCTTGTCTCTGAATCCCTCCTTGGTAGATTGTCCTGGAGTTTTCACTGTTGTCGTGCGTCTGTCGTCTACTTGAAGTCTGGCATGAGCAGATTATGCATCCACAAAGTGACGATTGGGAAACTGTTGAGCTAATTTCAAATCTTGTTGCATAGATAATTGAGGATTTTCTGTTAAAAGGCTAGCTAACTTGTATTGTGCTCGACATTTGGAATCATGGCCTTGTAACCCTTTTGGTATGAAATATTCAGCATAAATGAAGGATTGCTACTCCGAATTAAATTCTCTGTTCTTCTTTTATGGAATTCATAGAGAGGTGCGATTTTTCTTACTAAAAATGACGAGGCATTATCTTGAAAACCATGAAACGTGGACCTTGTGAAAGAAAGTTCTTTACGGTCAAGGATTTTGCAAATAGAGGGGACATCAATGTGCGCTAAATGAGAGTACTTTTCCTATAGCATGAGGTTGGAGGTTTGAGTTCTTGAAACCTAATATAGATAATCGGAGGGGTATGTTGATGTCCTACTTAATTGACATCAACATTTTTTCTGCTTCTTTAGCAAACTCGTGCTTTTTGAAACAAACCCGCCACCACATAGAATCCATAAGGTATAGTAAGTCCTTAAACAGATAGAGAGACTTGAACTGAAAATCGAAGCATACAGTTCCATGAGATTGTCTCCAGACTGCAATTGGTCTCTTAGGATTGTCAGGGACATAGGGATCTCCATAAATGAAGTGTGGAACCACGACACAGAATCCACGAGAGGCCACCTTGTCGGCAAGCTTCCTTGAATTCACAGGCATACAAGGTTAAGTTTATATAGTATGTAAAGAATAAAAATTAAAAAAGCCACCACAGCACAGAATTCAGCGATGATGCAGATCTATCAATGAGAAAATCCGGAAAACTGTACCTAAGTAATTGGAAGCATCTAAAATAAGTATAAGCTAAAAGCTTCACAGCAAGAGGATATCAAAATTACATTGTCAGGACAACTGAACTCAGAAAAGGATCATAACATCTTGTGTAAAAGCATCTCAGATGAAGCAATTTCATGAAACACTGGCACACCCTTTAGATATAATTATTATCTAACGTGCAGAGAAATTACCCAGAGAGTTTGGGACCTGTTGAAAAATAAGTGGATGTGCAAGTAAAATAATCACTTTATTTTATATAAACAATATTGCAAACTCTTTACACACCACTCGCATACACCTCTCACACCTCACACGAACACAATTCTTGCACACACACCCACTCACTTACTTCACTCTACACTCACGTCACCTACTCCACCCACTCACACACACTCACGTACACACTCCACTCACATCACACACTCCTCACACTTTTCACACACAACACACAAGGGCAAGGTCCCCTATTTATAGGGGGAAAAAGGCGGTGAGAAAAATCTGGAGAGAGGGGAGAGAAAATTCTGGAGAAAGGGAGAAAAATCTGGTGCGGCAGAGAAAGGGAGAAATCTGGAAAAATCCAGAGAGAGAGAGAGAGAGAGAGAGAGAGAGAGGCGGTGCTCCATTTTTTTTCTGACACTCCCCCTCACCGACTACTCTCTCTTAGCATGGACATCGTGGTCATACCAAGTTGCCTTCGAAACTCTTCGAATTTTACAGCTCCAAGACCTTTGGTGAAGATATCTGCAACTTGATCATCTGTTTTTGCATACTCCATCTTTATCTCGTCTTGTAATACTTTTTCTCGTAGGAAATGATAGTGCACTTCTACATGCTTGGTCCTTGCATGGAAAACTGGATTCTCCGCTAAGCTTATGGCTGACAGATTATCACAATATATCCGTGTAGGTTGATTTATTGGTTGATGGAGATCCTCCATCAGCTGTACCAGCCATGTACTTTCTTGTGCTGCCATTGCTGCTGCTCTATACTCAGCTTCTGTCGTAGATAATGACACAGTTGCCTGTCTTTTGCTGCACCATGACACTACTGCTGATCCGAGGCTAAACATATATCCAGTAGTTGATCGTCGCGTGTCACGATCTCCAGCAAAGTCAGCATCGCAATGGCCTACAACTTCACATGATGCTTCTTTCCTATACAGAAGCCCAAAATCAAATGTACCCTTTACATACCTTAGTATGCGTCTGACTGCATCTAAATGGGGCCTTCGCGGCTGCTCCATAAATCGGCTTGCTACTCCCACTGCAAAGGCAATATCAGGCCGTGTTATGGTTAAGTAAATAAGGCTACCCACCAATTGCCTGTACATAGTTGAGTCTTCCAATTCTCGTCCTTCAATTGCACATAACTTTACATTTCCATCAATTGGAGTAGAAATAGGTTTGCAATCAAGCATCCCGAACTTTTCTAGGAGGTCTCGTGCATACTTCTGGCCGACATAGGAATAATCCTTCATTGGTCTTCTCAATCTCGAGTCCCGGGAAATGTTTTAATTCTCCAAGCTCTTTCATCCGGAACCGCACCTTTGAGAGGTTGGTTCGATTTGGCATATTTCCTTTTCATTATCTCCGGTGATGATTAGATCATCCACGTAGATTAATACTATTGCAAGCTTGCCATCTTACGCCTTTACAAACAAGCTCGAGTCTGCTTTGGGGCTACAAAGTAGCCACTTTGCACCAGAAATTCAGCAATCTTCCCATACCATGCTCTCGGGGCTTGTTTTAAGCCATAGAGGGCCTTCTTTAACTTACAAACATAATCCGGATGAAACTTACTTTTGAAACCATCCGGTTGCTCCATGTATATATCTCGATCTAGTTCTCCATGTAAAAAGGCATTCTTCACATCCATTTGCCATAGTTTCCACGACTTGCTTGCTGCAAGTGCTAGTAAGACTCGAACTGTGGTAATCTTTGCCATTGGACTAAAGGTCTCATCATAATCTAAGCCATACTTTTGAGAGAATCCTCGAGCAACTAGTCGTGCCTTATATCTTTCTATCGACCCATCGGTCGAGTTTTAAGTTTATAGACCCATTTGCAAGATATAGGACGTACCTCTTTAGGTCTCGGTACTAGGTCCCATGTTTCGTTTTTCTTAGTGCTTGTATCTCTTCCTCCATGGCTTTCCTCCATTCCATGTCTTGCGAAGCTTCCTCATATGTGGACGGCTCGACTACTCCGACATCTTCGATCGGTATTTGCATTTGCATATTTGGGATTTGGTCTTCTTTGTCTTGTTGATCTCCTTAGTTGAGATTCCTCCTCTTCGGAGTTCTTCCATCGACTTGGTCGGAACTCTTCGTAGTTCTTGGATGTACACCCGGTTCGCCATGGGCTCTTTGATTTTTCTGGTGACTGTGCTCCGACTTCTCTTCTTCCAATTTCATTATCATTTCCTTCTTCAATTGGCTGGCCCTTATCAATCTTGTCATTTTCTTCCATTCCTTCACGAATCTCTTCTTCAACTTGTTTTGAATTAGGTTGTGATGTCCACCAAGATGATAGTTCGTCGAACACCACATTTTTGGAAGTGTAACACTTCCCTGTTTTAGGGTCACAACACTTCCATCCTTTTCTTTGATCATCGTAGCCCACGAATATGCAGCGAACGCCTTCTTATCGAACTTGTTACGAAGATGGTCTGGCACGAATGCATAACATACACACCCAAATATTCTAAAGTGACCTACCGTGGGCTTGCGATTCCACAACTTCTCATAAGGTGACATAAAGCCAAGCCTTGCTTGAGGTAGTCGTTGATCACGTGCGCTGCCGTCTTCATACACTCAGCCCAAAACTTGGGTGGAACACTCTTTGCATGCAACATACTCCTGCATGTCTCCGCCAAATGCCGATTCTTTCTTTCGGCAACTCCATTTTGTTGTGGCGTATATGGGCAAGTAAATTGTCGACGTATCTTCCATTCTTGAAGAAATTTTGTAAAGTCATCTGATGTGTATTCTCCCCCATTATCCGTACGAAGGCATAGTATTTTCTTGCCTACTTCATTTTCTACTTTTGCTTTAAACTCCTTAAATTTGTTTAATGCTTCGGATTTTTCTTTCATGAAGTCGACCCAGACGTACACGGAGAAATCGTCGATGAATGTTATCATGTACTTTGATCCTCGGCGACGGTTGCTTCACCTTTGGTCCAAATACATCTGAGTGGACAAGCTCGAGAGGCATCTTAGCTCTGAATTTGGACTCTTCATATGGAAGGCTGATGTGCCTTCCCATGCGGCATCCGGCACGAGATGGCATCTTCTTGGACTTCCAAGTGGGGGAGACCTTTTAGCATACCTTTCTTCATCATTACCTTTAATTTATGGTAGCTCACGTGCCCAAGCCGTGCATGCCACAAATCAGATGTTTCACTCTTTCGAGTTTTGTCCACGTATGCCGTCCGAGTGACATCACGTAGACAGACTCTAATCGATGCCCCTCCATGATTGGTGTACCAATTGGTTTCAAATTGCGGTACACCCTAACGTCTCTAGGACCAAACACCACATAATTGCCTGAGTCTGTAAGTTGTGCCACAGACAATAGATTCTTCTTCATTCCTGGCACATGGTACACATTTTTCAGTTCGATTTGATGCGAACTGAATCGGGGTGTCATCATCGTTTGGCCCACATGGGTAATCGGCAACCTTGAATTGTCTGCGGTGACAACTACTCGTCCACCTTTGTACTCGCACATGTTTGATAGCTTGCCTTGATCTCCGGTCATGTGATTTGAGCACCCGAGTCGACTATCCAATCTTCTTCATAATCAATCAATTTATCATTTACCGTGATGAGGGCCATCGCATCTTCTCGTTCCTCCATTGCAAAGGATGCTTGGAAATCCCACTCTTCTTCGCTATCATTTTCCTTGGATGCTGCGACATTTCCTTCAACTCTTTTGAATCGACAATCCCTGGCAAAGTGACCTACTTTGCCGCACATGTAACACCGTCCATTACGCCTTCTATTCTTCTATTCTTCATTTTCGTCCTTATCGTGGTCTCGACGAGCTCCCCCTGGCCGAGGTCGAGTTCCTCCTATTCGCTTTTGCTATTCTCCATTACTTTTCCATGGTTTGCCATCTCTTGCACTTGCTCTATTTCTATTTTGGCCTTTGAACCCTTTCATCCTCCTTAATTGAGACCTTAGAAATTTGTTTATCTAAGGCTTCTTGGTTGGCCAATATATTCTCAAACTCTGTTGGAGTTGGCTCATTTGCCCATCCACGAGTGGCGTAACAATACCGTTATACTCCGGCCTTAACCCATGAATTATTATTCTTCTCATTCTTGTCTCTGAGATGGCATTTTCAGGATCTAATTTTGAAATTTCTTCGCAAATAGATTTAACTTTAGAAAAGTATTGACTTACCGTCATACTTTGTTGCGAGATTGAGAGGAGCTCGTTCTCCAGGCATTGTAACTTGGCATCGTTTGTCCTTGCAAACAGCGTCGCCAAGTTATCCCAGGCCTCCTTTGGGGTCGTCGCACTCTTTATGTGTTGCAGTAATTCATCTTCAACAGTTACGGCAAGCACATAAAGAGCCTTACCGATTTTATATTCCATTTTCTTAATTCGCTATCATTTGTGGGTGGGGTGGTGTTGCTCCGCCAACAATATCCCACAAATCTTGACCTAGCAAGTAATATTGCATGCGGGTACTCCAATTATTATAATTTGAGTTGTTGAGCTTCTCGACGCCACTTACCGAACTTGAGAAATCCGCCATCGTGACTTGAGTATAATGCCCTGCACTATACCAAGTAAGCCTGGTCCCAGACCAACCGACTTCACAATCCCAAATTGTGCACTGGCAGAACTCCGACGTACTCCACTCCTTGGCTCAACGAACTTGACCGCCTTGCTCACTTACAATGGTCCCCGACCACTTTGTCTTCGCACGGCCTCCGACGACCTGCTCGATACCACTTGTTGAGAAATCAAGTGGATGTGCAAATAAAATAATCACTTTATTTTATATAAACAATATTGCAAACTCTTTACACACCACTCGCATACACCTCTCACACCTCACACGAACACAATTCTTGCACACACACCCACTCACTTACTTCACTCTACACTCACGTCACCTACTCCACCCACTCACACACACTCACGTACACACTCCACTCACATCACACACTCCTCACACTTTTCACACACAACACACAAGGGGCAAGGTCCCCTATTTATAGGGGAAAAAGGCGGTGAGAAAAATCTGGAGAGAGGGGGGAGAGAAAATTCTGGAGAAAGGGAGAAAAATCTGGTGCGGCAGAGAAAGGGAGAAATCTGGAAAAATCCAGAGAGAGAGAGAGAGAGAGAGAGGCGGTGCTCCATTTTTTTCTGACAGGACCAACTATCTTTTGTTCTGAAAAGGTTGGAGGATTTCTTCACTTAAATTGTGAGGATTGATAAAACACGAGCCACTTGGAGCTGACATCTTTTACTTTAAGAACATTCTGAGAAATGCTTATGCATCTAGGAGTTTATGATCAGACCAAATAAGCAAAATCTTGAGGGAGACAGAGCAGATGACCAGTCAGTTCCCTTCAATCATCAGCAGAAAACAAATACAAGAGGACTTGAGATGTCAACTGACCAGAGTGAAGGAGAATTTAACCACATTATTCAATGAGGTCACTAACATTAAATACATAGTTCCTTCACGAAGTTGCTTGAGTTGCTCATGACAAAACTTATAAGTAGTGATTGTTCTGTTTGCTTTGCTCAAGCTTGTACACTTAGAATCTGTTAGTGTCAATAAATGGGGGCAGTTTCTTGCACAAAAACCTAATTCCGATGGAAAAATGTTACATGTAAACTTTTTCTCTAAGGAAGTCATCACTGAAATAATAGTAAAAGCAGATTTCGAGTCTTAAATTACAACTTGTAGTTCATTAGCATAACATCCATTTCCGGTTCACAAATATTTTGATAACTCAGTCCTCAAAAACTCAGCCCCAGTCCGACCTCTCTATTAATTTGTGCCATACCAGTCAACGTGATCTATGAATGCATACATGCATTCGTTTCTTGTCAAAGAGATAAACAATATATTGAAATAATAACATTGCCTGAGAATCAAAGATTACGGAAATGAAATCTAACATGAGCAAAGTCGATTTCAGTAAACGTAAGTAGATATGTTCCACCAAGCGTGCATAAATGCAAACATGGACAAGAACAAACATAGTGGTCAAGACTCAGGACTAAGCTGACCAATAGGAGTCATGGAGAGGGATTGTTCTCTAGTTCCAGCCGGTAGGATAGGAATGGACGACAGCTTACCGCAGCTTTGGTGCTTCATAACCTGCATAAAAGTAAACACAGATTTAGTTACATCAGAATCAAGCCAGAGAAATATGACCTCAAACTCCACTAAAAGCGAAACATGCATGAGCTTGACTGGCCAGAGCAGAGAAGTAGAGTGAGGACAAAGGACGAAATAATCGTTTTTTTTCCTTTTCTTCTCCACTCATCCACTCATGGCCCAACGACACAAGAAATGTGGGTTTCTGCAACACATGCTTAGCTCAAGTTTTCTCGCAACAAATTAAAAAACTTTATGCAAAGGCGAATCACATTTCACATAAGGGCATAAGTAATTATGTCTATTTCAAATAAGAGTCTAACTTTCTAGTCAAAAACATTTCTGGCCTTCACCTTTTTTTTTTTAAAATCATTTTTTCTTTTCTTTTTTCCCTTTTTCTAGTTTTTTATTTTTTTCTTCGCCAGTGGCCGACACCCTCCCTAGATTTTGCAAGGGTTGCCCTCCTTGGCCATAAGAGATGGATGGCCTCACCTAGGATCATTTGTTTAAATTTAATTGAATAACTAAATAAAATACATGGACTTCACGACGAACCTTGCCTTGGGTGAGGCCATCCTTGTGGCCAGAGATGAGGCCGGCCCTTGCTAGATTAGGGCAAGGATGGCCTCACCGGTGGTTGGTAAGGAATAGCTCGCGGCCATCGGCGAGGACTTGCAGTCCCTTGTCAAAAAGGAAAAGAAGAAGAAGAAATAAATAAACATAATTTAAATTTAAAATTGTATTTGGACGAAAACACTCTTTATCGGTCATAATATTTAGTCGGTTGGCAACCATCAAAGTCAAGTCCTTATTTGAAATTATCATGACCACTTCAGACCTTATTTGAGATTGACATTATCATTTTAGGCATAATGTCTACTTTAAACTTTTATTTGAGAAAACGAGGTTATTTCAAGTTCTTATTTGGAATTTTTCCAATTTGTTATGTTGCAGAAAATCTTAAGTCATACCCATCATAACATCAATATCCTAAATTCTTTTTTGTCATCAAAACCTCCAAATATGTGGTAGTGCCAATGCTATAAACTAGTATATTTAGGGGTGTGCATGGTCTGCGCGGGTGGTTCTCGACCTAGAACCGCGAACCACCCGCTAAGGACCGGTTCGAAAAATTGGAACTAGGATCCACCCATTTGTTGCATGGATCCACCGGGAACCGGACCACCGGTCCGGTTCGGTTCCGGGTGGATCCGTGGAACCGATCTCCTTTTCTATTGATAATTTCAGTAAAAAAAAAAAAAAAAACAGAAAAACTAATTTGCACTAAAATATATAAAAAATTGCTGCTAATTATTTCTATTGATAACCAAGTTTACTACCATAGAAACAGGTTGGTATTACCAAGATAATATTCAAGGGATGGATAAAAAATAACCATTGAAAACACAACATAGCATTACAAGAGGCAACATTCAAAGACCAAAAGAAAATTCCATGAACCATATAGTCTCCTTTTCTCATATTAGGTAATAATACACTTGTTTCCTGTGTCTAATGTTCATATATGCATTGGGCGCTACAATGGGCAGTGAAAATTTAATACGCAGTAAAGAAAAGGAGGAGGACATTTGGAGAGAGTATCTATGCAAATTTATAGCTGCAGAGAGAATACACTATCGACGACCCAAGAAGACAAACTCTTTAGCAGAGAGAGAGAGAGAGAGAGAGGGGTGGGATGGGAGTACAAATATGATGTTGATGATGCACGTAAAAAAGAGAAGGGAGGTGTGTTGGAGATTGAGACTGATGATGACTGAGAGATGAAGCGAGGAAGGAGTAAATGCGAATCCACTATGATTTAGCAAATAACTGAAATCAAAGACAGGAAAGGCCAAAGAAAAGAAAAAAGAAACTGAGAGAGAGAGAGAGAGAGCTATTTCCATAAAGTCTCAATCCACCTATCAAACCCTTTGTTATAAATCCAGTTTTTAATATTAATTGGTCCGGTCCGGGTGGGCGGATCCGCCCATGGAACCGGGAACCAGACCGGTACCTACTGGTTCCCATAAATTGGAACTGGGAACCGGACCGGTTCCCTCAAGAACCACCGGTTCCGGGCGGTTCCATTCTGGTTCCGAGCGGTCCAGGCGGATCTCGGTTCTTTTGCACACCCTTAAGTATATTTAAGTTTCAGGGGTTGGTGGAAAGAAAAAGAAAGTTTTTTATTTTTTATTTTTTTTTATTTTTTTTATTTTTATGGTGGACAAATAATATTGCCGCATTGATACTAGTTTAGGATTTTAGCGACTAAAAATGTATTTTTATGTTACAACTAGTATGATTTAGGGTTTCTTATAATATTTTCCAGTCAACAGTAATATTAGCGCAAGCACAAAAAAGGAAAGAAGATGCAACTTGGGCAACAAAATGAAAAAGGCAAAAAAAGAAGAAGAGGAAAATAACTTGCCATGATCGGAGGAAACTTCCATTTAATCGAAAACGCTTTTCGTTGATTTATTACAAAGTTTATTCCTAATTTTTTTCGGTGAGACCATGTCTTAAAATAAGGTAATGTCGAAACTCGAATATACGCACGCGCGGTCGGTCCGTGCGGAGTAGAGCCAAGTCTAGGCAAATTAGGCAATGCATGCGGATCCTTTAGAACAAAAATGGGAAGTCATTTCCATATTCTTCACTTAAAGTTACCAAAGACTAAACATTCGAAAATGAAATGCTTTGAATAAATCCGCAGGATTTCCTTTCCTTCTCAAGACTCATTTCCATTTATTAAATGTATATTTTCTATATAGAGAGAGAGAGAGAGAGAGAGAGAGAGAGAGCTTCGTTTAGACTTGCCCCTCTTCAAAGCCAAACTCTCTTTGAGCGTCGATTCCTTACCCAAGATTTTCACAAGGCTCTGCACCCAATTCGAATGTCTTCGGTGATAATATTAATACTTTCATTTGCCACGCCACTTCTAATGTGAACTTTGTATAAATATAAAACCATCTTACTGTAGATGTCAATGTATGCAGTTCTTTTTCCGGTGTCATGCACCATTCGAATGGGCTCGGCCTGCTAACTGATTATTTGCTTGATATTTCCCTTTCGTTTTATGTGTGTTATGTCGATGCTCGTGGATTGCAATGATGAAGAAGCTTTCTTTGAATGAACAGGAGTGGAGCTTGTGGGCATGAAGATAGACGAGCAGTTAGTGGAGGTCAAAGGAAACGTGGATCCGGAGGTAATCAAGAAAGCAATTCATAAACATATTCAGAAAAAAAGCAGTACTTGTTCAGTGATACAAATGGGGAAGGAAGGCGAAAGGGATAAGAGTCGACGCAATCGGTATCGGCCGTTAATGATTAGTTCCCATGACGGATTTGGCATGCGTTCATGTTCTCATCGTGCAAACATGATTTCATGCAATAAAATTGCCGATCATGTTATGGATATAAGTTTTTATCATATCAGTATAAATTTAAGTTACGACGATCTTACCAAAAAGAAGTTGACGAAATGGTGCTGCATTAAATATAATTTAAGATTTTTTATGGCATTTTCCCCATCAAGGGTAGCGCCAACACATAAAAAAAAAAAAAAAAAAAACTCAGAAGGAAAGCAAATGTAAGTTGGGCAAGAATAAAATAAAGAAGAAGGAAAATAACTTTTGCTAGTAAATACATACGAGCATCGCAATTTCCACCCCTAAATAACTAAATCCACTCCCATTTATACCAAGAAGACAAATTTGCTATCAATCTTTCCATTACAGTTCTATATAATGGCCTGACTCTTTTTTTCTATTTTTTCTTAACAAATTAAGAATTTTACATGTTTTATTTTTTAGTGTAGATATTCTCATAAATTTTTACTTGCTTTGTATAAATTTATCTTGCTAACAGTAAGGAAAAAAATATCTTTGATATAGTATAAAACTGAAAATCTTTTCCTCATTATTGATTTTATAAAAACCTATCCATTTTTTATATTCCTCTTATATCAAAAGCTCACTTTCTTGGTGAATATTTATTAATTATTAGACTAAAATATATATCAACT
Organism: Eucalyptus decipiens; assembly: GCA_014182575.1. Taxonomy (NCBI): domain Eukaryota; kingdom Viridiplantae; phylum Streptophyta; class Magnoliopsida; order Myrtales; family Myrtaceae; genus Eucalyptus; species Eucalyptus decipiens. Next base: position 43,216,873 of record CM024619.1, on the reverse strand, counting down.
CTCTTTATTTACTACATCAAAGAATCTATATATATATTTTCATTTTCATATTGACAAGACATTTTTACACAGAGCATGTAAGAAGTTAGAGAAATATCTAAGAATACACTAAAAGCATTATGCACAATGAGGTATCTTAATATTTTTTTTCGTAAATACTTTGTCGATGATATTCATTTTTATTAATCCAAAATAATGAAATTTCACTAGCATTTCAAAAAAAAAAAAAAAAATTTCCTTACTTTATGCAATGTTTTGACTCAATTAAATTTCATTTACTCAACAATTTATCCATAAATTTAATCAACAATGTAGAAAAGAAATAGATTTCTTGGAAATTTCTCTTTTCGACAAAATAAAATTTATGGATGTAATATCTAACAATAGAACAAAAAAAGAAAAAGAAATAGTGTCTTTAACATACATGGAAAATCTACAATAAACAAAAATTAAACATATGAAATTCGTAATTATGGTAGGTAGATCCTAAATCAATATAGAAAAACTTAAAAAAGGAAAGTTAGTTATATTTGGGACTACAAATTATGTTGTAATTAAATGATAGAGGGTAATTTTGTATATTTGGTGAAAATTATATGGATTTAGTCATATAAGAGGTGGAAGTAGTGCCACGTATGGGGTAAAGGTAAGTTTAGGGAAATCTAAGGCATTGTTACATCGGATCCTTCCTTGTGAACAAAAATAGAAAGTCAATTCCAGACTTGTTGACTCGTTGGATTGATGAAATCCTATTTAAGTTCACATGAAAAAAACCAAAAATTCTACAGAAATTTCAATTGAATTGGGTTTTCTAGGATAAATCAAGGAATTGATGAGCAACTTTAATAGCTGCATTATTTCCTTTCCTTGTCGAGACTTATTATTACTAAAAGAAATATACTTGATCAGAGTGATATATTTTCATTCTAGATTAACTGCAATTCAGACGTCCCTCTTCAAAGCCATCTGCCCTCGAGCTTCACCTTCTTGCCTAAGGTCTACAAAGCACTGCACTAAGTTCCGATGTCTATGGTAACACTTTCCATCGCTGCTTTTAATGTAAACTTTACATGAGTAAAATCATCTTACTATAATCGAACATATTTGATGCAGTCTCTTGTTTTCCACGTGAGTATCAACTGCTGTCGCAGATGCCGGCAAAAGATTTGGAAGACACTAGACAAGCCACAAGGTAATGTATTTTGCTCATGTCCATGTCCTATTTGAACTGAACCCATGCAATGTGTCATTCGAATATTCAAAAAATTCCCTCCACCGCATAGTAGAACTGATAAATATAATCAGTATATAGCATTTTCATGTATAATATATGTATATACACATATACTGATTCACTCACGGGTTACTTCTTTAAAGTGGAGCCCTAATTTAGTTATGCGATATTCATAGCTCTCAATAAATGAGTAATTACTTCATAATTGCTTCCGTTTTGGTTGTGTTTTTCTTAAATATTAGTTAAGAAATTTAAATGAATGAGCAGGAGTGGAGTACGTGGACATGAACATGGATGAGCAATTGGTGGAGATCAGGGGAGACGTGAATCCGAAGGTGATCAAGAAAGCAATTGAACGAAGTGTTCGAAAGAAAGCATTACTTGTTAATTCAAATACAAATAAGGAACGAAGGTAAAAAAAGAAAAAAAGATTGAGTTCCTAGAAGAGTAGTAGCGACAACAGCATAAAAATTTCCTATTGGTGATAGAAATTCTTAGTTTTCTTTTAATGCTTTGTGTTGCAGTGAATACAGGTAAAAAGGCGTGCACTTTGCGTGTTGAAAAGCAATATCCCGAAATTTGATCGACGGAGGAAATCGTAAATTTATATTTTTGCATAAGTAAAAAGGACCAACTTACTGAGAAATATTCAAATCTAATGTAGAAATTGTCAGAAACATTTAATATATTTTGAACTATGATTTTGTTGTCCTATATTTATTGATATAATGTATGGATTTTTCTTGGATTTGGATGGAGAACTTTTATTTTGATCGAACATCAAAGATTGAATGAAGGTCGATCCATCATGGGTTGATCCCAGTAGCATTGGTCTATTTTGTTGTGCGCAGCACATATTTCGATACGGAGTTCGAACAAGTTTTCGACAACTTGAGCATTGATTTATGGTGATTGGAATTCTGCAGGTCAATGCCCCATTATGGTAATTGTTTCGCTGAAATTGCTGAATTGCTGAGGATAAAAAAGGCTAACAAGGCCTTTCTTTAAGGCCAGAAACATGTTTTCGACAGACTTACAGCATGACCGGATAAGATAAGTCAGTCGTCGTCCTTCCTTCGCCCGAAACTTACAACGAGGGGGATAAGTCAGTCAACGTCCTTCGCGGATAAGTCAGTCGTAATCCTTCGCCCGAAACTTACAACATGATGGGTAAGTCGTGATCCTTCGCCCGAAACATACAACATGATGGGTAAGTCAGTCGTCGTCCTTCGCGGATAAGGCTGACAACATGATCGGATAAGTCTACGGTCATCTCGACGAATTCCGCACCTTCCCAGGTACCTGCCGTTGTTGAATAGGGTGCCTAGGGAAAAGGTTGCCCCAAAAGCCACGAGAACAATAGTGACAGCGAGGCATTTCAGATCGTGCAACTGAAGAACAAAGAGAATGTAATCCGATCCATACACTCTTTTCTGCATGGACCATCGTTAAAAGGATTTCGGAAATCCCATAACACCATTAAAATATCGCTTGCACAATATCTGAGCTTAACTGATCTCAGTAGACATCTCAAAAGATCCTAAAATCTCTCCTAAGCCAGGTTGCACTGTACAGCAGGCCCAAACATGCAAGGAAAGCCCCAAAACAAACCGAAATCTCCTCCAAAACCATCCATATAATACTCCAAATCATTCAAAGCAAATGTATTTATATTAAACAAGTTAGTAGCACTGATCATGCAGGGTTTGAGCCACCAACAGCAGCTGCGGGCAGCAGGATCAGAACATAGAATAACCAAATTGGAACTTATGATCAAGTTACTGGTAGCTTTAGGAAAGGAAATGCCGGAGTAATCAGGCTTAAAGTCTGCTGGACAACAGCTGGACAACATTAGATCACTCATTGAAGATTCTGGATTCCAAACAAGATCCGGTTTGCCTCCACATATCTTAGGCAATCGTTCACACGAGGAAAATTGCATCGGCAGTACTGGGCCTTCCACTGTGAAGGCGAGAAGATATCACGGTCGGCAAGGGCAGCAACTTCACCCCTAAAGGCCTCTTTGATCCTACAAAAGTACACTCTACAGCAGCTCAATAATAGAGGCTTGCACACTCATTTCACCCCGACAGAAATCTGAAAAGAGAGGAGACTGAGTCACCGTAAGTGAAACTTCATTTTTCTTTTAAATGTTTTTACTTCCGCCTAGCGGTAGTAACTTGCTGTATTACTTCGAATAAACCTGACATCATTTTTGAACCACAGGAGATAAGTTCGATCCTGACCACTGATCAAGTAAATCTGACTCGGATTCATATAGTTAACAGTACACACTACAAATGATCCCACCCCTGCTTGTTGTACATACAGTAACTCTTAACCTTTTATAGGTGACTTCGGCGAAATTATCTTTTGGATCCACCAGCCCTCGAAACACGTCGTAAACCCGTCTTCACGTTGCTCTGTTGCGTTCCCTGTGGTAGTCAAACTTCGGAGTCCAGGCACGGACCGAAATTTGCCGTGGTGATTTCGAGGAAATTGCCTTCCCCTCGATCTGTTCGAGAACGCGTTACGTTGCGCATCTAAAGAAAACTTCCAAGGTAAGGCAGCGAAAGTCGTCGCTGGCCCCCGGGGTTTCCATTTATATATACGCAAAGAACCACGCAAAAAGGAGAAAATTGTGGTTCTTCTTCCTTTCCCGTTTCGTCTAATCGACGGGGAGCACAGACGCGAATCATCAAGATTTCCACGCACGTCGCACCGACATTGAGCTACAGGTTCGATGTGTTCATGAGCTTCCCAGGGCCCGACAGTCGCTACACAATAGCGGATGTCATCTACGAAAGCTTAGTTGACGCCAGAATTAGAGTCTTCAGAGACAAAGAAGAGCTTCCTGTAGGCAGGAAAATTGGACCAGAGCTCGAGCGCGCAATCGACGAGTCAAGGATCCACATGCCGATCTTCTCGAAAGACTACGCATCCAGCCCGTGGTGCCTTCAGGAGCTCGCACGCATGGTGAAGCGCCAGAGAGAATCCACGGGACACGAAATCGTGCCCGTTTTCTACGGCGTGAGTCCTTCGGACGTCAGGCGCAAGAGCGGTTCGTACGGCGAGGAACTGCTTTGGCAGAGGGGGTTATACGGCGAGGAGAGGGTGCGAGAGTGGGGGGAGGCTCTAACGGAGGTCGCAGGTTTTAAAGGATGGGACGCACGAAACATGGGGCAAGTAAAAGAAGATAATTTAATGGCCATTGCACCCTTATATTTTTTTTAACTCTCTCTCTCCAACCCCCCATATATACACATCTATAGATTGCAATCCGAAATATGCTTAGAAGGGTAATTTTAATTGGCAATTTAAGGTTCCCTATGGTGGATGGTAATGATGTCGGAAGGTTTCGTATTTGCATTTTAAAGCTTCTTGGGTGTTTTGGACGAATGTGCTACGTCATAAAAAGAACTTTGAGCTAGTCTCAGCTTATGTTGCCATTTTCTGCTATTTTTGGGATTCGAAAAATAAAAGTAACTATTATACCTGTTAAATAGGGGAGTTAAGTCGGATTGAAATGATCCAAATTGATCCATTTAATCCATCAATTTCCATACAATATAAATTTTGTAACTCATATCCGACTTTGCCCATATTGTTAAAATGTTATTTATTTATTTATTTAATCCAATCTAATAAAACTCATAGCCAAGGTGAGAGCACGAAATAAGCAAGCGTAAGAGCACCCTTATTGTCTTAGGCCTTACCATTCTAAATCACTAACTCATATAACAATCCAACGGTTTAAGAAATTGGTTTATGACTTATTTTGATAGATCTCATATCTATCAAGCCAACATGATCCACTTTGCCAATTATCAACAAGACAAATTCACTTGGGAGATGATTAATGATTTGCGAGACCTTCAATTAAATGGTTTATCTTAAATTCTTTTCCCTCGAGAATAAGTAGGGGAGGAAAAAAAAATAAGTAGGGGAGAGAGAGAGAGATTCTGTTTAGGAGTGTTTGCAGCCATAGAAGGATTGAAAGTGTGTTCCGGAGGATTCCTAGATATGCTCATATATTGCTGATATAGTTGCTCCTCTTTTCTTCTAAGATGATGATTCATTATAATGCATGGCAGGCTAGGAAACCTTGCTAAAATTCTTGTTCGAGAGCTTTCTATTAAGCTGAAGAAGGGACAAAAGGTTCTTCCCGATCATTTAGTTGGAATTGACGATCTAGTCAAAGACGGGGTGCAGTGGTTGGACTGTTGTTCCCTGGATGTGCGATATTTGTTGTGCGTGGGATAGGAGGAATGGGCAAGACAACTCTTGCCAAGGCGGTTTTTTTTACTAATATAGCTCATAAGTATGACGCTTATAGCTTCCTTTCAAACATCCGAGAAAGATCACAAACCGATGACATCGTAAAGTTGCAGAAACAGCTATTATCGGATATCTTGAAGAGCGCCACAGACATCCACAATGTCAATGACAGCCTCAACATGATAAACTCTAGATTACGCGGAAAAAAAATCCTCATTCTTCTGGACGATGTGGATAATGCCCAGCTTAGGGCACTGGCGAAAATCCCTCACTGGTTCGGTTTAGGAAGCAGGATTCTTATGACAACTAGAGATGTGAGTCTTCTGCCAGTGGAAGCAACAGCACGACAGGATCTCCCATTTAAGGGTTGTCTCTATGAGATGAGAGGCTTGAATTTTGGCCATGCTCTTCAACTTTTCGGTAAGCATGCCTTCGAGAAACCCTACCTCCGGATGATCGCGAAAATCTTTCGAGGGAGATAGTGGCCACCACCGGGGGAAATCCTTTGGCTCTTGAAGTTTTAGGTTCTTTCCTCCGTACCAGAAGGGCCGGGATATGGGTAGCAACATTGGAACGTTTAAGGAGATCACCTCATGAGAGAGTCCAAGAGGAGGTGCTAAGGATAAGTTATGAGGCAATCAGCTTTGAGAAGCGGCAAATTTACTTAGACATTGCTTGCTTTTTCAATGGTCATGAGAGAAGATTACCAGAATATATGTGGAAAGATTGTGGTTTTTTTCCCCGAAGGCGGACTTCCGCACTCAACGATATGTCTCGTTGAAGATAAACCATGACAGATTCTCGATGCGTGAGCAGCTTGTAGCTTTTGGAAGGGAAATTGTTCGAAAGGAGAATCATCTAAATGCGGGAAACCGGCGGTTTGTGGGAATCGAGGAATGCTTTCACATACTTCGTGAACCGGTAAGGTTATATATACAATTAAAATTGCAATTTTTTTTTCCGATCTGTGAGGAAAACGTAGTGCGTAGTATTCAATAAAATTTAATATATATACATAAAAAATAAACCCTAAAAGTGGTAAAGACTCATTTACCCCTCCTTACTCCTAACACTCCCCCTCAAGCTGGAGCATAAATATTAATCATGCCCAGCTTGTTACAAATATGTTCTATCCTCCCATTACCCAAGGATTTAGTGAAGATGTCTGCAAGTTGTTCGTTGGTTCGAATATGACTGGGAAGAACTACTCTACTTTGCAACTTCTCTCGGATAAAATGACAATCAACCTAAATGTGTTTTGTTCTCTCATGAAACACGAGGTTGGAAGCTATATGCACTGCAGCTTTATTATCACACCATAGAGTCATGGGTACTAAATCTTTAAAGCCTAACTCAGTCAATAACTGTTGAATCCACATTAATTCACATGTCACTTGTGCCATGGCTTTATATTCTGACTCAGCACTGGAGCGGGCAACAACACTTGGTTTCCTACTTTTCCATGATACAAGATTTCCTCCGACTAAGGTACAATACCCAGTAGTTGATCTTCTATCATCTGGAGACCCAGCCCAATCAGCATCAGAAAAACCTTCAACTCTGATATGACCATGGTTTTGGTAGATAATTCATATTCCTGGAGCTTTCTTCAAATACCTCAATATCCAAATAACTGCATCCTAGTGAGATGTACGAGGGGAAGACAAAAACTGGCTTACTACACTGACAGGAAAAGCAATGTTTGGTCGAGTAACTGTAAGATAATTCAGCTTACCTACCAGTCTTCTATATCTCTCGGGATTATTAAGAATTTCTCCTCCATCAGCAACTAATTTAACCCCTTGTTCCATGGGTGAATCAAGAGGCTTTGATCCCAACATACCTGTCTCAGTGAGCAAATCCAAGACATATTTTCCCTGTGATAGAACAACACCTTTATGTGATTGCGCAACTTCGATTCCTAGGAAATATTTCAATTTTCCTAAGTCCTTAGTTTGAAACTGTTGCTGAAGATAGGTTTTTAGCTCAGCTATACCAACCAAGTCATCTCCCGTGATGATAATATCATCAACATACACAATTAAGAATAGTTTGCCTCCCCCTGATTGTTTATAAAAGACAGAATGATCATTTTCACATCTTGATAGCCCAAATGACAGTACAACCTCAGAAAATCTTCCAAACCATGCCCGTGGAGATTGTTTCAAACCATATAAAGACTTTTTTAATTTGCAAACTAGTCCAGACTCCCCCTGAGCAACAAACCCCGAAAGTTGCTCCATATAAACGTCCTCATGAAGAGTGCCATGCAAGAAAGCATTCTTAACATCAAGCTGAAATAAAGGCCAGTTATACGTTGCAGCAAGAGAGATCAAAATACGAACAGAGGTAAGTTTGGCAACAGGAGAAAATGTGTCTAGATAGTCAACCCCATACACCTAAGCATACCCTTTGGCAACAAGTCTTGCTTTTAAACGAGCAAGAGAACCATCGGGGTTAACTTTTACAGTATACACCCATCGACAACCAATAGCAGTTTTGCCTAGAGGAAGTGATACTAAGTCCCAAGTTTGATTAATCTCGAGAGCCTTGAATTCTTCTTCCATTGCTGTCCTCCAGCCAGAACATTGTAATGCCTCAACAATAGACTTGGGGATAGGATATTGCTCAACAGTAATTAAAGAGGCTCGAAAAGTAGGAGACACAGAAGAGTGAGAAATAAAAATTTGCAATAGAATGTTGAGTACAAGTACGTGTACCTTTGTGATGAGCAATAGGAAGATCAAGATTAGATACAAGAGGAGGGTTAGCTAATGGCGATCCGGGAGCGAAGACGACGTGGTAGTGACGGGGGAGGAGCGGGGGAGCAAAAGAGTAGCGGTATGAGAACGTCGAGTATAAACTCGGAGAGAAGGTGATTTTCTGTAGATACTGGTGATACATTTGGAATAGTAGACCGAATGGTGGTCACATACAGATCTTCATCCAATTCAGACACATCAATTGAAACATTATGATAAAGAGTGGATTCAAAAAATGAAACATCAGCTGTTACAAAATATTTTCTCAATAATGGAGAATAACAACGATATCCCTTTTGTGTGCAGGAATAACCCATAAACATACACTTGAGTGCCTTGGGATCAAGTTTTGATACTCCAAGTCGATGATCACGAACAAAATAGACACAACCAAAGATACGGGGTGGTAGGACAAACAGTGGTTCACTAGGAAACAAGGTGGAAAAAGGAATACCACCTTGCAGAACAGAAGAAGGCATGCGATTAATGAGATAACATGCAGTTAGAACAGCATCATACCAAAAGGTTTTCGGGACCTTCATCTCAAATAACATGGATCTAGTAACTTCCAAAAAATGCCTATTCTTCCGTTCAGCAACAACATTATGTTGTGGAGTATCAGGACAAGAAGATTCATGGATCATACCATGTTGAGTCATAAAATCATAAAAAGATGTTGAAAAGTACTCCTTAGCATTATCAGAACGCAAAACTTTAACATGCATGCCAAATTGAGTATAAATTTCAGATATAAATGCACGAAAAATAGAAAATAATTATGAACGATCTTTCATTAAATATAACCAAGTAACTCTAGAATAGTCATCGACAAAAGTAACAAAATATCTGAAACCTAAATTGGAAAACACATGACATGGACCCCAAATATCTGAATGAACTAATAAAAAAGGAGATGCTGATCGTTTAATGACTCGAGATGTGTAACTAACACGATGTAATTTGCCAAGTTGGCATGACTCGCACTCTAGACTAGAAAGAGATTGAAAACTAGAATCCAACTTTTGAAGACTACGTAGAGAAGGATGACCAAGACGACAATGGATTTGATGTGGGGACACAACACTTGTGCAAGCAACTGAAGAATTTTCAAGTACATACAGCCCCCCTTCCTCACGTCCTCTACCAATCGTCTTCTTCGTAGCTAGATCCTGGAAGACACAAGAATCAGGATAAAAGTTACTGAACACTGAAAGTTTTTGGTTAACTTACTAACATACATTAGGTTAAATGGAAATTGTGGAAGATAAAGCACTGAGGACAATGGCAATGAAGGAGTTGGGTTAACTGTGCCAATTCCCTTAACATGTGTAGGTGACCCATTGGCTAGAGTAACTATGGACGAAGACGGAGAAAAGAGGAAAATATACTTGAAAGACCTGACATGTGATCAGAAGCCCCTGAATCAATGATCCAAGGACGAGAAGTCGCTGAAAGGCATGCAGTAGCATTACCTGTCTATACCAAAGTAGCAGTGGAAGAAACAGGCTGTGAGATTTGAGATTGTTTGTACCGAGTATATTCCTCACCAGTCAGAACCACTACCTTGTCTTAAGATGACTGCGGAGTAGACTCAATAGTAGACGCTGTATTAGCGAACTGGTGCTGCTGCCCTAGTCTTCCATGTAGCTTGTAGCAAAATTTTTGAATGTGACCAGGTTTGCCACAGTAATGACAAACTCGTGTAGTTCCCGAATTATCTGTATATATGTGGAATTGTCCATAAGGATGTTGATTACCTTGACCTCTCCCTATTCCTATGCCTCGGCCTCCTCCTCGGACACCACGTCCACTATATTCGCCACGGTTTCCTCCATCACTCCTATTACCACTACTAGTTCGAGTCTAGGACACAAGAGCTGAACTCCCCACCATAGATGTAGTATCTAGAGAAGACTCACGAGATACTCAAAGAACTCAAGCAAATGTATCTGTGAGTGACGCTATATTCTCTCCTCCAAGAATCTGAGACCTAACATTTTCATATTCAAAACCAAGACATCCTAAGAATCCCATTACAGCCAATTGTTCCTTTTGACGTTGCATTTGTTGAACATCAGTTGAAATAGGGAGATCGGCATTCAATTCCTCATACAATCTCTTAAAGTCTGCAAAGCACTGAGTAATAGAGCGTCCCTTCCTTTCAAATCGATAAAACTCCTGCGATAACTCATAAATCCATGACAAATTATCTTGGCCAGAATACAACACATTCAAATACTCCCATAGTTCTCTGACTGTATCAATATGAGTTACCATGTCAACTACATTACTCTCCATAGAATTCAGCATTTGACCAAGAATACGTGCATCTACACCATCCCAAGTTACATCATCTCTGGGCTTAAACTCAGTTAAGTGTCTATGTTGATTCCTGCTTGTCAAAGTAAGCTTCACAATTTTCTTCCATTGGTGGAAGTTAGCACTACCTATGAGCTTCTTATCAGTAATTCGATTAGATGAAGAGGAAATCACCTCAGTCATCACAGTATTATTCTTCTCAGGATCTACTTCAATTGTACCCTTCGAGTGATCGCCCATTTTCCAAATAAAAATAAGCAAACTCTGACCTTAGCTTCCGTCAAACAACTCAACCTCAATAAATCAATAACTCAACAAAATTGTTAATATATCACCAAGAAACATCAGCGAAATCAGCAATCAGCAAACCTCTGCTCAAAAGTCAGCAACCAAATACCAATAATCAACACTGGAGATAACTAAAATCAGCGACCGGCGTCCACGAGAGTCGCGCCAGGGAGCTGAGTGAACAAGAATCAGCATGACAGAAACCAGCAACCCAAAAATTAATGACCCAAGCACCTCAACGTAGCATGACAGAAACCAGCAACCCAAAATTGATGACCCAACATCTCAACGACCAAAAATCAGTAACTTAAAAGAAACTTCTAACCCACAAAATCATCCCGACAAGTGCTGCTGCTCTCTGTTCCTCAGCAAGTCCCTCGGCTACTGTTCTCTCTCTCTGCCTTCTCTCTCTAGGTTTTTTTTTTCTCTCTCATTCACCGACCTCTGCTTCCACCTTTTAGCAGAGAGAAAGAAGCAGGGAGAGATGGTGCAGCGTCTCACGTACAAGAAGCGGCACAGCTACGCCACCAAGTCCAACCAGCACAGGATCGTCAAAACCCCTGGTAAGCCAGCGAATCGCACGAGTGCAAGCGCGCCGCGCAAGCAGCGCGATCAAGCCGTGCGGGCAGCGCGAGCGAGCCGCACGTGCAGCGCGAGCCGTGCGAGCAGCGCGAGTGAGCTGCGCGAGCGAGCCACACGAAGAAGCAAGAGAAACCCTATTCCGGTGAGCGGCGGTGACAGCCAACTATTCCGGCGAGTTGATGGCGGCGAGTGGCTGCTCCGTCGTATAGGGTTAAGCCCTACGCTCTGATACTATGTGAGGAAAACGTAGTGCGTATTATTCAATAAAATTTAATATATATACATCAAAAATAAACTCTAAAAGTGATAAAGACTCATTTACCCCTCCTTACTCCTAACACGGTCCAATTAAAACTGCAATTTACTTGGTATAGCAGAATTTTGGTCTTAGTAATACTTCACTGCCCTTGCACGAGTTTCTCTTGTTTGACGTTAAAGTTCACTGATGCTTGGTATCTTTGTTAGGTTGATTACCAGTGAACGAGAAATGTCGAATTGCTTAGGTTACAACTCCCTAGGTACGTACGCCGAGAAGTCAAGAGTTTCTTTGCTCGCCAAAGCTAAGGTTTCTTCATGTCGAAGGGGCAAAGTTCACTGGCGATTATAAAAATGTTTTCAGAAAACTGAGATGGCTATCTTTGGATCGTTGTACTGCAGACTTTGAGGCGATCAATTTCTCTCCAAGCAATCTAGTCATTCTCGAGCTTTCTAATAGTAAACTTAGAAATGATTGGCTCGGATGGCACCAAATCATGGTACGAACATTTACATATGCGTCTGTTTCTATTTTTATTGTTTCATCAAACATGCCTGCAATTTCACATTCTCCTGATTTTCTGGTGACCAACAAGAATCATCCAAGTTGAATGTTGTGGAACTTCGAGAATGCAGCCGCTTAACAAGATTACCCGACCTCTCGCCCTCTCGACATTGGAAAGATTGACTATACGTAATTGCCAGAGCTTGATTGATATTGGTGGATCAATTGGTAAGCTAGTACAACTGAAAACTTGGAAATTGATGGGTGCAAATATCTGAGAGAGTTGCCGGAAGCGGTTGGCTGCTCAAAGGCTTTGAAAGAGATGATTGTGAGAGGGACGATGCTTGGTCCTGTTGGTTCGTATCTTCCCAAGTCAATTGGCAATTTACAGTCTTTGACAAGGCTAGAGATGGAAAGGGTTAAAATTAGCGAGCTTCCACACTCGATTGGAGAGCTAAAGGATCTTGAGTGCTTGTGTCATCCCGGATGTGATGAGCTAAGAAAGCTTCCAGACTCAATTGGGGGATTGGTATCACTATTTGAGTTGGATCTGTCTTGCACAAAGGTAACAGAATTACCTGATTCGATTGGAAGCCTAAGGAAGTTGAAAGCGATAAGGATAGATCATAGTGATATGAGGAGGATCCCAAAGACTATAGGCATAGTGGAGAAGCTTGAAGAATTTCATGCAGAAAGCGTGCGAATTTAGAGGAGATATTCCTAGTGAAATTGGGAGGCTATCCTTTCGAAAATCCTGGACTTTTCTCAAACTCGCATCGATCTCGCAACAACAATCAACCGGCTTTCTCATCTCGAGGAACTTCATTTGGAAGGTTGCCATGAGCTCGAACAAATCCCAGAGCCTTCGGCGGTTTGATTAAACCGTATGTTAAGTCTTTCTCATTAAAGACAGTCCCAAACCTCTCAAACTTGACCAATCTAGTTGATCTAACTGTATCAGACCGCTTTGAGGAATCTCTTTCAAACCCAGGGACCACCGGTTTTATCCAAACTCCAAACCTGAAGTGGGTTGGGAGGTTGCATAGACTGAGGAAGCTGAAAGCGGTCCATAAAGACATCACTGCTTTGTGCCAAGCGAGTTTAATTCCCTTCCGGCTGGAGCAACTCGTTCGTCTTGTTTTGACTCGCAATCACTCATTTCGACACTTCCTCCCACTTGTACATGTTGAAGCTCATAAACTTCACCTCATTCGAGTCATCGCCCATTCGACTTGAAATATTTGTCAAGTTTGGAGCTATGTAAATCGTGGCGATAGAAATTCCGCTCGGTTGGTTTGGACAACTGGAGAATACGATGGAATTGGCGTGTCGAGCTGTGCAAGTCTTGTGCGGTTATCCAGTCTGTCGAGCTTGAAGAAGCTCGAGTGTTGCGCTTGTTAAAGCGCCCAAAGCTAGTTGAGATCCAAGGTCTCGACGAGGCGGAATCACTTGCAAAGTATAAGGATTGGCCAGTGCGGTTCCCTATTATGGTTGCCTCATCTCTTGAAGTTAAAGAGTTTGGGGACCATGGAATTTATATCCTGCAGATCATTAGTGCGTTTGCCTCATCTACCTCGGTAACTTTTGATTGTCGTCGGTAGTGGACGGATGCGATGAGCTAGCCGACCATGATGGCCCTTTCCGGCTTTACAAAGACAAAAGGCAATGTCCAAACCCCCGTTCGTGCCTATAAGCCACAGGATAAAGAACACTCGCGTTGCCTTGTTTGCACACAGTTTTCCGAAAATGAATTGCTTTGTCGAGAGGATTTTCTTGTACTCTTTTGTTTTTACCCTGGTTGTGCTCTTCTTTCTTCTCGGCTTTCTGTTAGCATACTGGATTAACGGGGAAGCTCAAGTGTGAAAAGACATTGGATATGATTAAGCAGTCTAGTAATCTCTCTCTTCAGTTTTCAACTTACTCCGAACCTACTCCGTTTCTTCTTTTAGATAACTAATAAGTTTCTTCAGTAAATTGCATAAGCATTTCAAAAGGAATATTTTTTGTGAGCTATAATGCATTCTTAATGAGGATGTGTTCCTCTTATCCAAGAAAAAAAGTACACTTGAGATTGCTGTTGTCCCACATTCCCACGGCCAATTCTCTGTTAAATTGCTAAAGGGAGGAGAGATGAGACTGAAAACTTCATCTTACGTACAAAGCAACCAAGTCTTTTACAAAAGACAAAATACATAACGTAAAGCACACCATAACTACCCATGTTCTCCATAAAGCATTTGCCCCACTAACACCTAAAAATTAGGATAACCAACACACATGACTCCACTAATTCTAATAACTGAAAACCAAATCAGCAACATGTGAAAAAGAAAATAACTATTTTATCAACAATCCCTCCCTTAAACTGATGTTTGCTAACATTCAGTTTAAAGCCTTAACTTTTTTTCACCGTGCAAACACCTAGTAACCTTCTGAGCTTCACAAATGACTCCATCTTGAGGGCCTTGGTGAATATATCAGCAACTTGATCTTCACTCCTGCAGTAGATTAGATCAATTGTTCCATCATTGCTAAGATCTCTCAAGAAATAAAACTTCACATCAATGTGCTTGCTTCTTCCATGTAACACCGGATTCTTGGAGAGTTTTATTGCTGAGTTATTGTCACAAAAAATTTTAGTAGGTCCCGGTTGCTTGAATTGTAGCTCCTCAAGAATTCTCCTTAGCCAAATAGCTTGACAAGCACTAGCTATTGCAGCAACAAATTCAGCTTCTGTACTTGACAATGTGACAATTGGTTGCTTCTTGGATGACCACGAAATAGCACCTGTTCCAAACATAAAAGCATAACCCGAAGTGCTCCTCTTATCATCTTGATCTCCTGCATAGTCACTATCAGTAAATCCCAACAAATCAGACTTTTCACCCTTCTTGTAAGATAGCCCAAAGTCTCTAGTTCCTTGCAAATAACGAAGGATTCTCTTTGCAGCTAACAAATGCATTTGTGTAGGATTCTCCATATATCTACTGATTAAACTCACGAGAATACATTATGTCTGGTCTTGTTGCAGATTAAATACATCAAACTGCCCACAATTTGTTTATAAAGTGTGCTGTCAACCTTCCTCCCTTCATGATCTTTGTATAACTTTAAGCCAAACTCAACTGGAGTGTTTACAGGATTACAATCCTTCATCCGAAACTGTCCAAAATTTCTCCCACATATTTCTTTTGAGAAATAAAAATCCCATCATCCGATTGTACCACTTCTATGCCAAGGAAGTAATGCATCATACCAAGATCAGACATTTCAAACTCATCCATTATAGATTTCTTGAATTCTTCAAACATGCCATCACAACTTCCTAGTAAATATAAGATCATCAACATACAAGCGAGACAATAAGCATTTTCCTTTATCTCCAATCTTGACAAAAAGCGTATGCTCATAAGGACATTTTGAAAAACCAACTTTAAGAAAATAAGTTTCAATGCGACTATACCAAGCCCGAGGGGTTTGTTTTAGCCCATAAAGAGCTTTCTTCAATCTATAAACTTTATGCTCATTTCCAAACTTGACATAACCAGGGGGTTGCTCGACAAATACCTGTTCCTCCAAGTATCCATGCAAGAATGCCGATTTGACATCTAGTTGAAAAATAGGCCAAGAATTATGTGCCGCCAATGCAACCACCAATCTGATCGTGTCATGTCTCGCAACTGGAGAAAAAACCTCTGTATAGTCGATTCCATATTGCTTTGCTTGTATCCCTTGGCTACCAAACGTGCTTTGTATTTGTCAACTTCACCATTTTCTTTCAGTTTTGTTTTAAAGACCCACTTTACATCAATGGTTTTTTGTCCATCCGGAAGATCGGATAGCTCCCAAGTATCATTTCTTTCGATGGCATTGATTTCATCATCCATCGCTTTTCGCCATTTTTCTTCTTTGACAGCACTCTCAAAAGTTGTAGGATCATAGTCTGAAAATAAGGCAAAGTGAGTAATTGAATCTCCAATTCCAGTTACCTCATAATCTTCCATCCAAGCAGGCTTTCTTCTAACGCGGCGAAGAGATTGGGCTTCTTCTTCATTGACTTCAGAGCCTGTTGGTGAAATTTCAGCAGCTGTAGAAGTCGTATTTGATGAATTTTGGGGCATACAAGGTGCTGAAATTTGCTCATGTTCAGCATCATTGTCATAAAGAACTTGGGTAGGCTGCTGCCTATTCCAATCCCAAGTGTTCTCTTCATCGAAAACAACATCCCCGCTAGTCACAATCTTCTTTGTTAGTGGATTGAATAATTTATATGCTTTGGATGCTTCACTTACACCAAGAAAGACGCATTTTTCAGCTTTGTCATCAAGTTTCTTCCTTTTTACATTCGGGACATGGGCATATGCGATGCATCCAAAAATTTTGAAGTGATCTACCGCCGGTCTTCTCCCACTCCAAGCCTCTTCAGGTGTCATATTTTGAACAGCAAAAGTTGGACTTCTATTCAAAACATGAATACTCCAATTTACTGCTTCTGGCCAGAAAGTCTTTGGAACTCTTCCTCTTGCCAATAAACTTCTCACCATGTTGAGAATTGTTCTATTTTTCCTCTCAGATACACCATTCTGCTATGGTGTATATGCAGCAGTAAGCTCTTTTCGAATGCCATACTCTGCACAAAAAACTTCAAATTCTTTTGAGCAATATTCACCGCCACGATATGTTCGAAGAGTCTTAATGGTCTTTCCTGCTTCATTTTCAACACGAGTTTTGAAGCTTTTAAACGTGGAGAAAGCTTCTGATTTTTCCTGTAAAAAGTAAACCCAAGTTTTTATGGAAAAATCATCAATGAAGGTAATTAAGTATCTTGTACCTCCATTAGAAGATGGATTTATGGGACCGCAAATGTCCGAATGCACCAGCTGCAAAACATCCTTTTCTCTCCATGACTTTTCTTTTGAAAATTGAGAACGATGCTGTTTGCTAACAACACATTCTTCACAGACTTGGGAAGGAACAGTAATTTGAGGAAGACCCGTCACCATGTTTTTATGTTGGAGGGTCTTCAATCCACCAAAACTCAAGTGACCATAGCGAAAGTGCCAAAGCCATGAGGGATCTTTCTTTTCAGCCATCAAACAAGACTGAATACTTTCAATCTTTAATGGAAACAATCTATTTGAATTCATAGGGACAACCGCAATAGCACCTCTAACAGAATCATAAATTTCACGGACACCCCTCTCGAATGGTGATAACATAACCCTTTTCTTGTAATTGGCCAGCACTCAATATGTTACTTTTCAAGTCAGGAACATACAACACATTAGAGATCGTTTCCACAAAACCATTCTTGGTTCTTATCTTAATATCACCTTTTCCCATCACTTTCACAAGTAGAATGATCCCCAAAACTCACAAAGTGGAATGAAAATCTTCATTTAGATGAGAAAAAGAAGACTTACTTCCACTCATGTGGTTACTTGCAGCCTGTATCCACATACCAAATATCTCGACTCGCGCTCCTTTTCATCTTGAACAGCCATCAACAACGTTTCTGCTTCCTTTTCTTCAACAAAATTTGAACTCTCTGCCTTTTTCTTTATTATTAGGCAGCCTAGTATAACATTCAGATGCATAATGACCAAATTTATGACATCTAAAACACTCTACCTTGGATTTGTTAGGATCCCGTCCTCTGCCTTTGCCTTGAAATTGGTCATTATTGGCTTTGAAATTCCTGCCAACATCTCTATTTCCTCGATCTCCCCTTCCTCTACCTCTACCTCTACCCCTTCCTCTGAAATTATTGGAATGAGTATTGGTAGAAGCCTTCAACGCTTGCTCCTCTACTGTTGAACTTCTATTCATCTTCTGTTCATGGACCAATGGACCAATAAGGAGCTTTGCAATTCATCAAGAGAGAGCGCATCTATGTCTTTCGACTCTTCAATTGAGCAGACAACATAATTAAACTTTGGTGTCAAGGAACGCAAAATCTTCTCCACAATGGTGACATCGTCCATCTTCTCACCATGGAATCGCATCTTATTGCTGATCTCCATTGTTCTGGCACAATAACTAGTGACAGATTCTCCATCCTTCATCGCTAGTGTCTCAAAATCTCTTCTCAAGGCTTGAAGCTGTGCACGCTTCACTCTTACGGAGCCTTGATATTTCTTCTTCATAGAATCCCAAATATCCTTGGAAGTTTCTTTGCAAAGAATAGTCTCCAAGATGGAACGATCGATAGCCTGAAAAAAATAATTTTTTGCCTTCAGGTCCTTCAACTTTCTAGCTTCCAATTCTGCTTTCTGGGGATCTGTCAAAGCCATGCCTGCTGGTGGCTCTTGAATTCCAGATTCGACAACCGACCAATATTCCTTTGATCGTAAAAAATTCTCCATTAGCATACTCCAATGGTCATAGTGACCATCAAAGCGTGGAATTGCTGGTTGAACAAAATTGTCGGTGGCCATTGAAAATATTGCTAATGCAATTTTCTCACGAAAGTTTTTTTTTTTTTTTAAAACTCTCTCACGTTTCTCTCAGGCTCTGATACCACTGTTAAATTGCTAAAGGGAGGAGAGATGAGACTGAAAACTTCATCTTACGTACAAAGCAACCAAGTCTTTTACAAAAGACAAAATACATAACGTAAAGCACACCATAACTACCCATGTTCTCCATAAAGCATTTGCCCCACTAACACCTAAAAATTAGGATAACCAACACACATGACTCCACTAATTCTAATAACTGAAAACCAAATCAGCAACATGTGAAAAAGAAAATAACTATTTTATCAACATTCTCACAGCGTTAGGTACAGCACACTTTTCTTTTACGTGCAATCGAGTCCAGACCGCCATTGCTGTTCCTGACTTAGTTATAAGCTTATAAGTGCAGATGACAATTTTAACGCAGCATCTTGATGGTTAGATGTGGATCAAACTTTGAACAGACAGGACCTGTTTTCAGTCTAGTAAAAACTGGACCGTTGTTGCAAAGTTGCAAGCGTAGATTGGATCAGGGAGCAGCTACTATGGAAGTCCAATGCTGAGATCGACCGGCATCGTTTACTTGTAATACTAAGTTATGGGAATGCAATAACGGGTTCGCTAAAGCAAGCACGATGGATGATGACTAGGAGACTCCTCGTGGAATATCCCGAAATTTCAAGTCATTGGGGGGTGATTGTCCCTTTCGATTATTGTTTGGCTCCTGAGCCAGCGAAAACATCTTTCGCTTTTGAGGAACCTAATTTTCATGGGGTGTTCGCGGCTGAGATGACATGAATTTTATTTCCGCAAGGAGATGGCTTCATTAGGTCACGTCTCGAGCATAAATGTCGTGCGGTGGACTGAGTTGGCCGTGGCCGAGACCCTGCCGCCATTTGCAGTTAATTTCCTACGGCGAGCCTTTACCTAGTCTCATTTATTTTCTGGCAAAAAAGAAAAAGGTATCTCCTCTGCTTTAATTTTATTATACATTTCATTAATATTTTTCGTGAGTGCAATATGGAAAGCCATCTTTTGTGATATATAATAAATTAGAGCTTAGCTCGAGTGATACACCAAACTTGAAAGAGACAACAAATATATACTAGATTGTATATCTCAAAATGCACGTAACTTACATAAATGATATATAATTCAAAAGCACGCTGTTTGTTCTTATCAACATTAGTTATTTTATTCAATACTATATCAACCTAAAATTATTTTACCAAAAAGAAAAATAAAGCAATTGAAATGGATTTGCTTGGACCACATTAACGAACCTATTCCCACTAGTCGGTTCTTTCCTTTTGCGATAAGCTTTTACAGTAGGTTCTGAAAATAAAGTGAACTTCTTATTCATTACTTAAGTGACCACAATGCTCATTGTAAGAGTTCTTCCTTACTTTTGAAAGAGTGAGTGAGTGATCAAACTTGTAGTTTTGAACTCACTATCCCAAAATCAATTTTCACTTGAAATGGAAATTCTTATTTTTGAACTTGTTGTAATGGTTTTTAAAAAGGGGAAGGAGGAGCAACTAGCGCTAATAACCCTATGGAAACCTCCATAAGTGTCTGAAACCCGCTACAAAATGTTTGATTTGAACCGTCAATGCTCTTCTTATTCTGTACGCCCTACGTTAACTTTCGGCCTTTATTAGGTAATTTCAAGATAATCGCCTGGTACTATAATTTCATCGGCCGATAAAGTGGACTCGAACCGACATATTCTGACGCTGCTTCGGGAGATTGGAACCACTCCATCCACTGCGTTCCACGTGGAACGAGACTTTCTCGGCAAGGCAAAGGCAACGTAAGACGGCGTGCACTGGACTTTATATAAACGCATGCAATGAAGTCGTGCAAGAGAATAAACTTTCAACTTTCTGTTCGATTAGAAACTTTTGCCTTTATTCTTTGGTTCTTCCTCGAATTCCGCAGAGCAAGAAATTTGTTGTTCTTCTTCCTTTCTTGTTTCATCTGCTCTTCTTCTTCCACGTTCACAATGTCATCACGGATGCGAATTGTGAAGATTTCCCCACACGTCGAGCTGACGTCGGGCTACAAGTACGACGTGTTCTTGAGCTTCTGAGGGCCCGACACTCGCCACACGCTCGCAGATTACCTCTACAAAAGCTTGGTCAATACTGGGTTTAGCGTCTTCAGAGACAATGAAGAGCTTCCTGTGGGGGGGAATATCGGGCCGGAGCTCGAGCGAGCCATCGATGACTCGAGGATCTACTTGCTGATCTTCTCAGAAGGCTACGCGGGCAGCCCGTGGTGCCTCCAGGAGCTCACGTGCATGGCTAAGCGCCGGAGAGAATCCACGGGACGAGAAATCGTGCCCGTCTTCTACGGCGTGAGTCCTTCAGACGTCAGGCTGAGGACGGGGTCGTACGGCCAGGCCCTGCTCAAGCACGAGGGGCGCTACGACGAGGGGACGGTGCGAGAGTGGAGAGAGGCTCTAATGGAAGTCGGAAATCTCAGCGGATGGGACGCACGAAACGCACCGTAAGTACAACAAGAAACTTTAATGGCCATTACACCCTTTTCTTTTTTTTCTTTTGGTAACTATTTCTCTCTGCCAAACTGATTTATATGCGGATTGCCATCCCAAATATGCTTGGAAAGGGCTAATTTAGATTGGCAATTTAAGGTTCCATAGCACGGTCGATGGTAATGATATCGAATAGCTTTTGGTCAGAGACATTTTAAAGCTTCTTCCGTGTTTTGGACGAATGTGCTATCTTAGAAATGAACTTTGAGATTGTCTCGGTCTGTTGTTTTGTGCCCTTTCTGAGATTCAAGAAACAGAAGTATTTATCGAGCCAACATGATCCAATTTGCTAACTATTAACAAGACAAATTCACTTGGGAGATGGTTAATGAATTGCGACACCTTCAGCTGAATAGTTTATGTTACAGCCTATTCCCTTATTCTTTTCCCTTGAGAATATGTAGAGGCTAAAATAAATTCTTTAAAGGATATATGAATACCTGAGAGAGAGAGAGAGAGAGATGCTGCTAGGGAGTGTTTCCAGCCAAAGCAGGATTCAAAATGTTTGTTCCGGAGGATTCCTAGATATGCTGGTATATATATTGCTGATATAGTTGCTCCTCCTTTCTTCAAAGATGATGATTTATTATGCATGGCAGGCATGGTAAACTTGTCGGAGATCTTGTTCGAGAGCTTTCTATTAAGCTGAAGAAGAGACAGAAGGTTCTTCCTGATCATTTAGTTGGAATTGATGATCCAGTCAAAGACGTGATGCAGTTGTTGGACTGCGGCTCCATGGACAGACGGTTTCTTGTTGTGCACGGGATGGGAGGCATCGGCAAGACAACTCTTGCCAAGGTGGTTTTCAATGAGATATCTTCTCTGTTTGATGGTTGCAGCTTCCTTTCAGACATCCAAGGAACTTCACTAAATCATGGCATCGTAAGGTTGCAGAACCAGCTGTTATCCGATATCCTGAAGAGACCCACAGATATCCATGACATCGATGACGGTGTCAACATGATACGAGAAAGATTCCGAAACAAGAGTGTCCTCATTATTCTGGATGATGTGGACAAGAAAGAGCAGCTCATGGCACTGACAGGAAACCGCCGTGACTGGCTCGGCCGAGGAAGCAGGGTTATTGTCACAACTAGGAATATGGGTCTTCTGGCAGTGGATGGTGTCCCATTTCTTCCTAAAAAGTGTTATGATTATCAGATGACCGAGATGAATCCTTGCCATGCTCTTCAACTTTTCAGTAAACATGCCTTCAGAGAAACCCTACCTTCAGATGATCTCGAAACTATTTCCACTAAAATAGTGGCCACCACTGGAGGAAATCCTTTGGCTCTTGAAGCTTTAGGTTCTTTCCTCCGGGGCAAAAGCCCCAATATATGGGCAGAAACATTGGAGCGTGTAATGAAAGTACCGCATAGCAAAGTCCTAGAGAGCTTAAGGATAAGTTATGAGGCATTAAACTTTGAGGAGAAGCAAATTTTCTTAGACATTGCATTCTTTTTCAATGGCACAGAGAGCACGACCGCAACATACATGTGGAAAGATTGTGGTTTTTTCCCCGAAAGCGGACTTGCTACTCTCACTGATATGTCTATGTTGAAGAGAGACCGTCACAACATTCTTCAGATGCATGACCTGTTCAGAAATCTTGGAAAGGAAATTGTTCGAAAGGAGAATTATCTGAATGCAGGAAGTCGAAGCAGGTTGTGGGAATCTGAGGAATGCCTTCGGGTACTTCATGAACTGGTAAGGTTATTGACACGAGTAAAACTGCAATTTCCTTGGTAAAAAGTTGACAGAATTCTGGTCTTAGTGAGAGTTCACTGCCTTTGTGTGCCCAAGTTTCTGTTTTTGATGTTAAAGTTCACTGATCCTTGCTATCTTTGCTAGATTGATTACCAGCGAACGAGCAATGTTGAGCTACTTAGGTTACAATTCCCTGAGGTACAGATGCTTACGACTCAAGAATTTGCTGCTCTGCCAAAGTTAAGGTGTCTTCATGTTGAAGGGGTAAACTTCACTGGAGATTATAAGAATGGTTTGAGAGAATTGAGATGGCTATCTTGGGACCGTTGTCCTGCAGACTTTGATGCGACCAATTTCTCTCCAAGCAACCTAGTCGTTCTCAAGCTTTCTCGTAGTGAACTTACAGATGATTGGCCCGGATGGCACCAAATCACGGTATGAACAGATACACAAGCATCTATTTCTATTTTTATTGTTTTATCGAACATGCTTGCAATTGCTCATTCCCCTTATGATATTCTGGTGAACGACAGGACTCATCTAAGGTGAAATTTCTGGAACTTGGAAAAGGCAGCCGCTTAACCAGATTGCCCGACCTCTCTGCCCTCTTGACATTGAAAAGGTTGACTATACGAAATTGCCAAAGCTTGGTTGAAATTGATGAATCAATTGGGAAGCTAGTGAACCTGAATTACTTGGAAATTGATGCGTGCAAAGCTCTGAGAGAGTTGCCTGAAGAAGTGGGTTGTCTAAAGGCTCTGAAAGAGCTGATTCTGAGAGGGGCAATACTTGGTCCTGTCGGTTTGGGTCTTCCCCACTCGATTGGTGATCTACACTCTTTGACAAGCCTAGAGATGGAAAGTGTTGGAATTAGCAAACTTCCACGCTCAATTGGAGAGCTAAAGGATCTCGAAAGGTTGTGTTTGTGCAGGTGTAATGATATGAGAAAGCTTCCAGACTCAATTGGGGGACTTAGTTCATTGCTTGAGTTGGATCTGTCTTATACAGAAGTCTCGGAATTACCTGATTCCATTGGAAACCTGAGGAAGTTGAAAGTGATAAGAATAGATCATAGTACAATAAGCAAAATCCCGGCTACTATAGGCATGGTGGAGAAGCTTGAAGAATTTCATGCCGAAAAATGCATGAATTTGGTAGGAGATATTCCTAATGGAATTGAGACTCTATCCTCTCTGAAAATCCTGAACTTATCTCATACTCACATCCAATCTTTGCCAACAACAATCGACCAACTTTCTCATCTCAAGGAACTTCATTTGGATGGTTGCCATGAGCTTATACAAATCCCAGAGCTTCCCGCCAGTTTGATTACCTTGCATGTCAAGTCTCGCTCACTACAGACTGTCCCAAACTTCTCAAACTTGACCAATTTAGTTAATCTAATCGTAATAGACTACTTTGAGGAATCTCTTTGTTTAAATTCGGTTTTGCATATTGCTCAACTGGAGATGCTGAAACCTGTCCATAAAAGCATCATTGCACCACCGAGTGAGTTAGCTTCACTTCCAGGCCTGGAGCGACTAGTTCTGTCTTGTTTTGCCCTGCGATCCCTCAACCAGGTGCCTCCTACCACACTGCACCGGAAGATGCGTAAGTTCATGTCATTGGATAGAGAATATTTTCACAACTCTCATTTCACAAATTTGTCAACCATAGAGATACGTAAATCGTGGCTAATAGAAATTCCGGCCAATCGGTTTGGACCATGGGAGAATCTGAGGGAACTGATCCTGTCGGACTGCGTATTTGTGAAGTGTTTATCCAATCTATCATGCTTGAACAAGCTCATAGTGTTGTACCTGCTGAACTGTCCGGAGCTTGTTGAGATCCGAGGTCTCGAAGAACTGGAATCGCTGGAAAGTACAAGGATTGACCACTGCAGTTCCCTAGTAAGGTTGCCTAATCTCCTGAAGTTGAAGGAGCTGAGGACCATGGAGTTTAAATCCTGTAGATCATTAGTGAGTTTGCCTTCTCTATCGCCGGTAGCTGTGGAAAATTGTTATCTAGTAGTCGACGGATGCGATAAGCTAGCCAGCCACAATGGCCCTTACTTTCTGTACAAAAACTAAAGGAAATGTCTTAACCCCTGTGGGCGCGTAGGAGCCGGAGTATAGAGAACACTCGCCTTGTCCTGTTTGCATATAGTTTCCCCGAGAGTCAGATTTGCTTTGTCAGAGAGGATTTGCCTGTATTTTGTATTTCATTGTAATTCCCAGGTTGTGCTCTTCTTTCTTCCCAACATTCCAGTTGGCATACTCGGGATTAACAGAGGGAGCTCACGTGTGGGAAGACATCACACCTGCATCAGCAGTCTAGTAGTCCCTCTCTTTGGTCTTCTTCGCCTTGCTCTGAACTAACACGGGAAGCTCGTCCCATCGTTACTCAATTCAGTTTCTTCTTTTAGATAACTAATGACTTAATTAACTTGCGTAAGCATTTCGAAAGGAACAATTTTGTGACCGATAATGCCATCTTGATTGGGATTTGCTCCTCCTCCTCCAAGAAGTAAAGAACACTTTATATTGCCGGTTGTTCCGTATTGCCACCAACCAAGTGTCGCAATGTTGGGCACAGTACAATTCTCTTTTATAAGCAAAATTGAGATTTAACCGCCATTGATGTACACAACAACCTAACTTATAAGTTGAAGGGATAAGTGTTTGAAGTCCTACACTTGTCGAAAATGCATTTTCAGTCCTAAAACTTGCAAAAAGTGCATTTAAGTCTTAAAACTTGTCAAATTGTTTCAAATGAGTCGTAAGATCGACGCTTAGTTAGCCTTTTCCGTTAAAAATGCTAAAGTGGTATTTTAAATAATTTTTTATTTTCCAGGTTTATTTTTTAATTAATTTTTATCCATTTAAAAAAATTAGATTTAAAAACTAAAAATTAAATTTATTCTTATATTTTCAACTTTTTAAATATTTTTTTTAATAAATATTTTAACTAAAAAAATTTATTTTTAATTAAAATGTTTTTTTAATAAATATTTTAACTTTTTTTAAAAATTTTTGGTGAAAATAAGATAAAATGAATAAATTTGATTTTTTAGTTTTTAAATCTAATTTTAAAAATAATTAAAAAATTCACGTGGAAAATAAAAAATTATTTAAAATGCAATGTCAGCATTTTTAACGGAAAAAAATCGGCGTCGATCTTGACTTGTTTCAAAACAATTTGACAAGTTTTAGTGACTTAAACGCACTTTTTTGCAAGTTTTAAGACCGAAACGCATTTTCATAACAAATTGTAGGATTTCTAACACTTATCCCTAAGTTGAAAGACAATTTTAACACGGTATCTTGATAGTCGTAAACGAATTCAATGACTAAATGGACAAGACTTATTATCTGTCTATAATCGTTGCAAAATTGCAAACGTAATCTGGAGTTGCAAGCAGCTACTATTGGGGAGTCCAATCTCGAGATCAGTCCGGAACTTTCAATAACTCGTTTTATTAAAACAGGAGCTGTAGAGGATCAGCAGATGGCATTTCTTTAAGTAAAGCCTCCAGATAATTTTTTTCCTTTTTATCCAGAATACAGCCTCCAATTTGGATAATTTTTCTTTTTCCTTTTCCTTTTAAATAATAAATTCACTCTTTAAAAAAATCCAGAATTTTTTTAATTCGGATGGTGATTGTTTTTCCCTTCTTTCTGAGCCCAAACTAAAACCTCACTTAACCCCTATTCTCTTCTTCCCTGACCACCCCCCGATTCGAGGAATCGATTGAAGGTCGATGGAGGCAAATGCGGTGCTGCTCTGCTTACATGTGCGCCTCGTCTACCGGCTCTTCCCTCAGCCTCGAGCTTCCCAGTCGCGCGATTCAGCACCAAGCGCACCTCCTCCTCCTCTTCCGTAGGTCTGTTCCCTCAGCCTCGAGTTTTCCCATCTCGCGATTCAGCCGGAAGCCCACCTCCTCCTCCGTAGGTCTGTTCTCTCGCGTCCTTCCCTCGAACATCCCCAACTCCCCAAAGCTTCGGTGCTCATGAAACGTTCCCTCGTTTTTCTGAAGTTCTTTTCTGGGTTCTGAATTTTGACGGGCAGTTTTGAGAAAGTGCTTGACGAGCAAAGACGAGACTCTCATCGATGGGCGTCCCAAGGAGTACTACGACCATGTGCGTGTTGTCATCTTGTCTTCTGAATCCCTCCTTCGTCGGTTTTCCTGAATTTTTCACTGTTGTCGTGTGTCTGTCGTCTACTTGAAGTCTGGCGCGAGCAGATTATGCATCCACCAAGTGATGATTGGGAAACTGTTGGGCTAATCTCAAATCTTGTTGCATAGATAATTGAGGATTTTCTGTAAAAGGCTAGCTAACTAATATCGTAATTGACATTTGGGATCGTGGCCTTTCAATCATCTGGACATGAAACGGTCGGCATAAATGAAGGATTGCTCCTCGGAATCAAATTCTTTGTTCTTCCCTTATGGAATTCATAAAAAGGAGAGATTTTTCTCTCTAAAAATGTCTAGGCATAATCGTGAAATCCATAAAACATGGATCCTGTGAAAGGAAGTTCTTTAGGGTCGAGGACCTTGTAAACGGAGAGGGCATCGATGTGCGCTGAACGAGAGTACTTTTCCTATAGCATGACGTTGGAGGTTTGAGTTCTTGAAACCTGGCATAGACGATAGGAGGGGAATAATACAATGTCATGATGAAACATGCACTTCAAAGCTTAGAATCATGAGTGGAATTGACTCCGATGTCCTAGGTCTAGAATCGCGTTGTCAGGCATGTTGGAGTCATGAGAGTGTTTGCCAAACACTCTACTTAAGAAACACCAAATTGATAAATAAAAGAAGGAAAAGAAAGAAGAGATTTTTACCCCAAATAAATGGGGAAAAGGAAGTGAAATTAGTAAATGCAGATTAATATGCTGTTTTGATTTTAAAAAAAATGCCACCACAGCACAGAATTAAGTGATGATGCAGATCTATCAATGAGAAAATCCAGAAAACTGCACTTGAGCAATAGGAAGCATCTACAATAAGTACAGGCTAAAAGCTTCACAGCAAAAGGATATTCAAATTATGTTGTCAGGACCACTGAACTCAGAAAAGGATCATAACATATCGTGTAAAAGCATCTCAGATGAAGCAATTTCATGAAACACTGGCACCCCCTTTAGATATCATTATCATCTAACGTGCAGAGAAATTACCCAAAGAGTGCGGCACGAACCATCTTTTGTTTTGAAAAAGTTGGAGGATTTCTTTGCATAAATTGTGAGGATCGATAGAACACGAGCCACTGGGAGCCGACATCTTTAACTTTAAGAACATTCTGAGAAATGCTTGTGCATCTAGGAGTTTATGATCAGGCCAAATGAGCAAAAAGCAAAAACTCGAGGGAGGCAGAGTAGATGACCAGCCAGTTCCCTTCAGTCATCAGCAGAAAACAAATACAAGAGGACTCGAGATGTCAATTGATCAGATTGAAGGAGAAATTAACCACATTATTCAATGTAACGTTAAATACATAGTTTCTTCATGAAGTTGCTTTAGTTGCTCATGATAAAACGTATAAGTAGTGACTATTCTGTCTGCTTTGCTCGAGCTTGTACACACAGAATCTTTTAGTGTCAATAAATGGGGCAGTTTCTTGCACAAAAACCTAATTCTGATGAAAACTTTCCATGCAAACCTTTTCTGGAAGGAACTCATCAGTTAAATAAAAGTAAGAGCAGATTTTGAGTCTAATATTACAACGTGTAGTTCATTAGCACAATATCCGTTTAGGTTCAACAATATTTCGTAAACTCAGGCTGCGCATGGTAAAATTTCTGTTTCTCAATTTCTCAATTTTCTGTTCCGGAAACAATCCGTTTGGTAACGCAAATTGATTTCTCTGTTCCCCGGAATAGAAATCTGTTTCAGAAATTGTTTTGGGTGAGAAATGAGAAGCTAAAAATTTTAGCTTCTCTATTTCTGAAGTAGAAATAGAAATCGTTTTTCTATCCTCTCCCCTCTTCTTCAGCAAACACGTCGACTCATTTTCTCTCCTCAGAAATAGAAATTTTGAGTCGTTATCAAACGGGTTTCTTTGCTCAGAAACTCGTCTGGGGAATAGAAATTGAGAAATTGATTTCTAGCCAGAAATCAATTTCTGTTTCAGAAATTTTACCATGCGCACCCAGTCCGGCCTCTCTGTCAATTTATGCCACATCAGTCAACATGATTGATGAATTCCTACATGCATTCGTTCCTCGTCAAAGAGAACCACAACAAATCAAAATAATAATGTTGCCGGATAATCAAAGACTATGGAAATGAAATCTAACATGAGCAAAGTCAGCTTCAGTAAACGTAGCTAGATAGATATGTTACACCAAGCGCGCATAAGTGTGAACATGGACGAGACTCAAGACTAAGCTGACCGATTGGAGTTATGGATAGGGATTGTTCTCTAATTCCAGCCAGTGGGATGGGATTGGACGACAGCTGACCTCAGTTTTGGTGCTTCATAACCTGCAAAAAAGGAAACATGGATTGAGTTAATATAGAATAAAGCCAGAGAAATATGACCTCAAGCTCCATTAATAGTGGAACATGCATCAGCTTGACTGTCCAGAGCAGAGAACATGCAAAACAAAAAATGTGGGTTTCTGCAACACATGCTTAGCTCAAGTTTTCTCGCGACAAATTAACACGCTTTATGCAAAGGCATGACAGTCCGAGACCCAAAAGAAGTCCTAGATTCTGCTTGTAGCAATCGAGTCCGGAAAAGGAATACTCTTCCTCGCCACCCCCTTCCCAAAAAAAAAAAAAAAAAAAAAAAAGATTTTTATCTAACGATAGAACTGGAACACCCACAAACGCAAAGGCTGATTCGGAAATTGAGAGAAATTTTTTGGATAGAGCGAGAACCCATAAAAGGGAATTGTACCGAAAACGTCGGAGACGAGGAGGACGGCGAGCTTGGCATCAGGGGGGCCGGTGATGTAAGCCTTCAAGCCTCCGATCTCTGCCACACATCCGATTCCGACACTCGTGGTGCTCAGCGTCGGAGGGTTCTCACAGCACTGAGTCTCTGACATGGCCTTCTTCTTCTTCTTCTGCAATGGAGAGGTGGGGTGGAGCTTCCACGGGAGTTGGAAATGGTGGAAATGGGAACTCTGTTGCTCCCGTTCTTGCTGAAAGGGAAATCAAGAACAGAGTCGGTCTACAGGGTCCTGGACTTTGTCCACGATCGATATGCTTCCGTTACCATTTCAATCAACGGCCGACGATAAATGGCGAGAAATTTGACGGCTGACAACGTGCACGACGAATTTGACGGGCAAACAAACAAGTGACACGTGCAGAATGGAGAGTTTATGAAACTGCATATATTACTCAAATAGATAAAAATGTTCTTATTTCTCTGATAATAGTTCCGACGAGGATTTCATCTATTGCCCAAACTGTAAATTAAGATATTCACTAGCCACTGACAATTTAACCTACGATGTCGAGCGGAATGTAGTTTAATTAGTGTAAGTCGAATGGAGATTGCAAAATGAATTTGATGTTGTAAGTAATGCTACTTGTATTAAGGATTTATTAGGAAATCCTTCTTAAATTATGTTACAATTCATTTGTCTATGCCGTTTGATCGAGAATGATTAATGTAAAAACCAAACTCATTGCTCACTATAATATTAATAGCCTAAACTTTTTATTAGAAAAAAATTCCTAATAAGGGCTGAAAGTACCTTCAGTTTTTCAATTAAGGGCATAAAATGTACTCTATTTCTAAAAAAGGGCTTAGAGTGTCATCATTGTTTTGAATAAGGATATGAAGTAGATCTTCTTTTAAATAAGAACTTGAAAGTGGCAATGTCTGTTTCGAAAAAAGGCTTGACTTTTGGATTGTTCAAGGGCATTTTTGTCATTTATCTTTTTATGGTTTTTTCTTTCTTCTTTACTAGTGGTTGGCACCCTCACTCGATGCCACAAGTGAGGGACACCCTCACTTGGGGTCATTGGTTTAAGTTTAGTTGAATAACTAAATAAGATAGATAGACTTCGTGATGACACCTTGGGTGAGGCCACCTTCCTAAAGATGTTTTTCATATATCTCTTTCCTCTGTGAACAAGAGCCCAATATATATTCAAATCAAGTTCACTATCCTCATTTCCCTGTTAAAACTTTCACCTCCACGTTTGTTAAACCAACCATGGTCATTACTTTTATTGATACTGGTGCTAGTTCATCAAGGTCACCTTGCCAGCGGTTGGCGAGGGACGGCCTTGCTTGGGAGAGGCGACCCTCACTAGCCCTAGGCAAGGGCTTGTAGGCTCTTGTCAGAAAGCAAAAAATTAAAATTAAAATTAAAACTGTATTTGGACGAAAACACCCTTGACGGGCTAGAATGTTTAGCCATCTAGCGATTGCCGAGGTCAAGCCTTTATTTGAAATTACCATGGCCATTTCAAACCCTTATTTGAGACCGACATTGTCATTTAAGGCTCTTATTCAACACAAGGTCCACTCTAGGTGTTTATTTGAGAAAATAAATGTACTTTAGGCCTTTAGTTGGAATTTTCCCTTTTTATTATATTGCTGAAAATCTTAAATCATACCCATCGTAACAGCAATATCCCAAATTCTTTTGTATCATCAAAACTGTGGATTTAAGTTTTTGGGTCTTGGTGGAACGAAAAAGGAAAGTCAAAAGTTTATGATCTTTTATGGTGGACAAATAATATTGTCGCACTGATACAAGTTAATTATTTTAGCAACAAAAAAAGTACTTTTATGTTACGACCAGCATAATTTAGGGTTTTTTTTATGATATTTTCCTAGAAATTCTGGCGCAAGTGCAAAAAAGGAAAGAATATGCAACTTGGGCAACAAAATAAAAAAGAAAAAAGAGGAAAATAACTTGCCAAGATGGGAGGAAACTTCCATTCAATCGAAAACAATTTTCGTTGATTTATTACAAAGCTCATTCCCTAATGTTTTCAGTGAAACCATGTCTTAAGACAAGGTAATGTCGAAACTCGTATATACGCACGCCCGAATTCGGTCCGTAATGAGTAGAGCCAAGTCTAGGCAAATTAGGCAATGCTTGCAGATCCTCGAGAACAAAAATGGGAAGTCAAATCCAGATTCTTCACTTAAAGTAACCGTGTAAGACTAAACATTCCACCCTAATTCCAATCGAAAATGAAATGTTTCATATAGATCCGCAAGACTTCCTTTCCTTCTCAAGACTCATTTCCATTTCTAAATGGATTTGAGTTTTATATAAAGAGAGAGAGCTGCGTTTCAACTTGTCCCTCTTCAAAGCCAAACTCTCTTTGAGCTTCAAATGTCTTCGGTAATACTTTGATTTGCCACTTCTAATGTGAACTCCGTATGAATAAAACCATCTTACTGGAGATGTCGATGTATGCAGCTTGTGTTCAGCGTGAGTATCGGCTGCTGCGATGGATGTCGGCAAAAGCTCACGAAGATAATAGACAAGATGGAAGGTAACCGTACTTTGCTACATGTTTATCGTATTTGAACCGAACCGGTGCCATGCACCATTCGAATAGACTCGGTCTGCTAGCCGTGTAATTACTTGATGTGCCCTTTCATTTTGGCCGTGTTATCTTGATGCTCGTGGATTGAAATGATGAAGAAGCTTTCTTTGAATGAGCAGGAGTGGAGCTTGTGGGCATGAAAATAGACGAGCAGTTGGTGGAGGTGAAAGGAAATGTGGATCCAGAGGTAATCAAGAAAGCAATTCATAAACATCTTCAGAAAAAAGCAGTACTTGTTCAGTGATTCAAATGGGGAAGGAAAGATGAAAAGGAATAAGAGTCGACCCAATCGGTATCAGCCATTTATAATTAGTTCCCACGACGGAGTTGGCATGCGTACATGTTCTCATCTTGCAAGCATGATTTCATGTAATAAAATTGCCGATCTTGTTATGGATAAAAGTTTTTGTCACACCGGTACAAGTTTGACTCACAACAACCTCACCAAAAAGAAGTTGACGAAATAGTGTTGCATTAAATATAATTTAGAATTTTTTATGGCATTTTTCGGTCAAAAATAGCACTAACAAATATATAAGAAACAAAAGTAAAAGAAATGCTACTTGGGCAAGAATATAATAAAAGAAAAGAAAAGGAAAATAACTTCTGTTAGATCGGAGGATACTTCCATCCAATAGATACGTACGGGGCAAAGGTAAGTCTAGGAAAATCTAAGGGCGTTATTACATCGAATCCTTCCTTGAGAACAAAAATGGAAAGTCAAATCCGGACTTGTTGACTTGTTGGATTGCTGAAATCCTATTTAAGTTCCCATGAAAAAACCAAACATTCTACGGCAACTCCAATTGAATTGGGTTTTCTAGGATAAATCAAGGAATCAATGAACAACTTTTTATATCCGCAATATTTCCTTTCCTTGTCCACACTTACTATTACTAAATCAAAAATTCTCGCTTAATTATATATATATTACTTCATTCTAAATTAACTGCAATTGAGATTTGTCCCTCTTCAAAGGCACCTGCGTTCGAGCTTCACCTTCTTGCCTATGGTCCTTAAGGCCCTGCACCCGGTTCCGATGTCTTCGGTAATACTTTCAATCGCTGCTTTTAATGTAAACTTCACGTGAGAAAAATCATCTTATGGTAATTGAACATATTTGATCCAGTCTCTTGTTTTCCATGTGAGTATCAACTGTTGTCGCGGATGCCGAAAAAGATTTGGAAGAAACTAGACAAGATACAAGGTAATGTATTTTACTACTATCCATATCGTGTTTGAACTGAACCCATGTGCCGTTCGAATAGGACGGTAGGTCGAAGTTTCGCCCTCCACCTCATAGTGGAACTGATAATCATCATCTTCATAGAACTTTCATATGCATATATTGAGTCACTTACTGGGTTAATTCTTTAAACTTGTGCCCTAATTTAGTCGTGTGATACTTATAGCTCTCAATAATTGAGTAATTACTCAATAGTTGCTTGCGTTTTGGGTGTGTTTTCTTAATAATAGTTAAGAGTTTTAATTGAATGAGCAGGAGTGGAGTACGTGGACATGAACATGGATGAGCAATTGGTGGAGGTCAGGGGAGACGTGGATCCGGGGGTGATCAAGAAAGCAATTGAGCGAAGTGTTCGAAAGAAAGCATTACTTGTTAGTGCAAATACAAATGAGGGACGAAGATAAAAAAAGAATGAGTTCCTTAGAAAAGTAATAGCGACGACAGCGTAAACTTTTCCCATTGGTGATAGAAATTCTTATTTTTCTTTTAATGCTTTGTGTTGTAAGGAGTACAGGTAAGAGGCCATGCGCTTTATGTGTTAAAAAGCAATATCCCTAAATTTGGTCGATTTAGGAAATTGTAAATTTATATTTTTGCGGAAGTAAGAAGGATCAACTTGCCGAGAATGATTCAAATCTAAATGTTGAAATTGTCAAGAGATTTAATGAGCTTTTGAACTATAATTTTGTTGTCCTATATTTATCGAAATAATATATGGATTTTTCATGAACTTGGATGATGGAACTTTTATTTTGGTCAAACATCAAAAGTTGAATGGAGGGTCGATCTATCATTGGTTGATCCCGATATCGCCCATGAGTTGGTCTATTTTATTGCGTGCAACACAGATTTTAATAGGCATCCGGTTTATGGTAATTAGAATTCTATAATGCAGTGCCCCATGATGGTAATCATCTCACAAAAAATGCTGAAGTGTGAAGTGTTATATTACGGAGGTTCGCACATGATAGTTTGTGTTCAAAAGGCACCGGTTAGCTCATGCTGGGGTGCATTTGAGAGGCACCCTCTGAAGAGGTGCGAGTGGTTGTCTCTAAAGGGAAGATGGAGGAATTCCTCGTTATGCAATTAAGAGACAAGAAATGAAACGTTCCCCCTCTCTCTCTCTCCATCTAAGATAACACACACAAGGATTTTATTATTATTTTGAGAAGACAATTGACATTAACGCTGTGGAAGGAGAATACTTTTCTTGTGATTGTATTCAAACCATCATAAAATCGTAGATTTGTCTATTGTGTCTTGGTGATTTAACGTATATTCTTGGGTAATCATTTATGTTGTGTATCAAAAGATTAGTCATTTCTTTCCCGACTTCTATCCAATATGGGGCGAGCTAACAAGGCCTCTCTTTGAGGCGAGAAATATGTGTTCGATAGCCGTAGTCCTTTGCCCTTTGCTCGCACACTTACGACATGACCGAATAAGGGGCTGCATGGTAATGTTCTTTTTTTTTTTTTTTGTTTATGAACATAAATTTTGTTTTTTTGTTCCTGGGAACAAAAAAAAAGAACAGAAATGCGTTTGTTTGCGTTTTTGTTCAAAATCTGATATTTTGTTCCCGGAACACAAAAAGAACAGAAATGAGAAACAAAAAAAAAATTGTTTCTTGTTCCAGAAACACTTTTGAAGAAACACTTCTCTCTCTTCTCTTTTCTTCTTCTTTTCTTCTTCTTTTTTCTTTGGCCGGTCACCGGCCTCGGCCATGGCCGGGGACCGGCCGTCGAGGGCTGGCGACGCCGTTGAGGGTTGGCGACTTCGCCGGAGCGTCACCGGCCCCCGGCAAGGCTCGGCCTCGCCTTGGCTGGGCGAGCCTCAACGTGGCTGGGCGAGGCTGCCGGCCCCGTCGGCCGGTCGCGGAGGCCGGAAAGCCGAAAAAAAAAAAAAATAAAAAAAGGAAAAATAAAATAAAAATATTAAAAAATTAAAAGAAATAAAAAAGAATATAAATCTACCAAACGTGTTTTTATTCATTTTGTATTCCCGCAACAAGTTTACCAAACGCGTGTTTCTGGTCAAAAATTGTTCCCCGGAACAGAAACATTTTTTATTTATTTCTGTTCCCTGGAACAATTTTTGAACAGAAACGTTACCAAACACGCCCTAAGTCTCCAATGATCTCGAGGAAATTCTGCGCCTCCCCGATTCCCTGCCGTTGTTAAATAGGGTGCCTAGGGAAAAGGTTGCCCACCAAAAGCCACGAGTATGATAACGACAGCTAGGTATTTCAGTTCGTGCAACTGAAGAGCAAAGGGCATTGTGATCCGGTCCATATCCTCCCGTTTTACGTGGACCATCGTCGAAAGGACTTCGGAAATCTCATGACGCCACTAGAGAATCCCTAGCACAATAGCTACATTTAAAACCATCAGTACCTGAAATTCCTTGAACAGAATTGTCCCAAGAAGAGCTTAACTGATCTCAGTAAACATCTCAAAAGATCCAAAAATCTCTCCTAAGCCAAGCTGCACTTTACAGCAGGCCCAAACATGCAAGGAAAGCCCCAAAACACTCCGAAATCTCCTCCAAAACCATCCATATAAGACTCCAAATCAATTAAAACAAATGCATTTCTATTAAACCAGTTAGTAGCACCAATCATGCAGGGTTTGAGCTGCTAACAGCAGCTACGTGCAGCAGGATCAGAACGTAGAATTACCAAATTAGAACTTAAGATCAAGTTACTAGTGGCTTTGAGAAAGGAAATGCCGGAGTAGCCAGGTTTGAAGTCTGCTGGACAACAGCTGAATAACACTGGAGCACATATTGAATCTTCCGGATTCCAAACAAGGTCCGGTTTGCCCCCACATCTTAGGCAATCGCATGAGGAAAATTACATCGGCAGTTATGGAGCCTTCCAGTGTGAAGGCGAGAAGATATTACTGTCGGCAAGGCAGCAACTTAATCCCTAATGGCCTCTTAGTTCACTATAGCAGCTCAAAAATAGAGGCATGTACACTCAGTTCACCCCCACAGAAATCTGAAAGGAAAGGAGACTCCGATTCATCGGAAGTGAAACTTTTTTTTTTTTTTTTTTTGATGTTTTTATTTCTAGGGGTGTCAATAAAACCGGACCCAATCCGACCTTATCCGACCCTGCTTGATCCGAACATGAAAAAAAAGGATATTTTGGGGTTGGTCCTTAATATTGTTCGGGTAACGATTATAAAATAAGTAGTGTACATATTTTAGGTCAGGTTAGAGTTGTAACATTGTTCGACTCCAAACACATTACTTACTTTAGTCTTAACATTGTTTAACCCAAACACATTACATAGGGAAAAGTGTCCGAAAAGTCCTGAATCTATTGTATTTGTGTTAATTTAGTCCTAAACTTTTTGACTTGCTACCAATTTAGTCGTAAACCTTTTGACTTGCTATCAACTTAGTCGTAAACCTTTAAAATTGGTGTCAATTGAGTCATAAACCTTTTAAAGTAGTATCAATTTAGTCATAAACTTTGCGACTTTGTGCCAATTCAGTTCTTCCAATTAATTTTAACTGGATTTTACCAACGTGGATGTTGGTCGGCTAATGTGACACCACCGTTGACGTGAATAATTTTTAATAATATTTTAATAAATCTTCAATTATTTATTTATTTATTTATTTTTTTCATGTCAT
Organism: Eucalyptus decipiens; assembly: GCA_014182575.1. Lineage (NCBI taxonomy): Eukaryota > Viridiplantae > Streptophyta > Magnoliopsida > Myrtales > Myrtaceae > Eucalyptus > Eucalyptus decipiens. The sequence continues at coordinate 43,179,502 of CM024619.1, read as the reverse complement.
AAACCCTTTCATAAACTAGTCGCAAAGTAGTCACATATACATGTTCACGATACTTTGCATAACATGCTTTCTAAACATTCATAAACAATCAAAGAATAATAAATACGCGATCTAGCTTTTATGAAATAAAAATGCCTTTCATAATTCATATTATAAATAATCCGTAGAATTTTTCAGAATATGAGCTTTACAAATTCAAAGAAGATATAGTACCACTCACCTAAATTTGCGCCAAAACTAAATAACAAGGCTCACTCGAATCAACGAACTTGCATTTTTGTCATATAAATGAGAAACAACATCAAAACCAAGTAAAATACTATCTCAATTATGGTTCGGTTAACTAAGTTTAAATGCTAACAAAATAACTCTCATGTGCCAATAAATCGCTCACCCGAAGCGAGTATGCAAGCCTAAACATAATGCGAAACTTGTTTGTGAAAACTTAAATTTTAGCCGACTAAACCGTTGTGCAAAAATGATTCTCTCTCTATTTCCATGTAATTTCATAGATGGATAACTCAAATCAGATTGGGCGATTCAAATTTCCCAATATTTCGAATTTTAGCCCTAAATCCTAGCAGCTTGGTAAGATCCCCATGAGCCAAACACGCAAAGCCGTCTTTCCTTTCCCCTTCTTCTTCTTTCCTTCTTTTCCCTAAGTGCTTTCGGTCTCCCTCCTAAGCAAAACGTCCACTTCCTCCGTTTCGTCCACTTTTAAACCCCTCTTTTCCTTTTTTCTTCTTTTTCTTAAAGGTAGGTCCCACCTCCTTTGACTAAGTCAACTGAGAAGGCCAATATTACAATATTTATACGAAAAGCCCAGTGGGCGAGCGACGCACTTTCGCCACCATTACCTCGGAAGTTTCCTTCCAGGCACAAGGTAACGTGTTCTCGTACAGACGTTGGGGAAGACAATTACGTCGAAATCACCGCGACAAATTTCGGTAGTGCCTGTGCGTTTACTCCAAAGTTTCACTCCCACGTCGAACGTAAAAGAGCAACCTGAAGACGGGGTTACGACGTGTTTCCAGGGCAGGTGGAGCCAGAAGATAATTTCGCAGAAGTCACCTATTAAAGGTGAAGAGTTACTGTATGGCGTATACAACAAGTAGGGGCGGGATCATTTGTGGTGTGTACTGTTAACTATATGAATCCTAGTAAGATTTTACTTGATCAATGATCAGGGTCGAACTTATTTCGTGTGGTTCAAAATGATGTCGGATGTTTTTGAAGTAATGCAGCAAGATACTACCGCGATGCAGAAACAATGAAAGTAGCTGATCATGCCTTTTTTGACAACTAATTATGTAGTCGTACGATTTCATCGATTGATAAGTTTCTCAAAACATTTCATAATTACAATCAAAATGACTGAAAAGGATATAAGAGTTATGATGAGAAATTTTTAATTTGATCAAAATGAAAAAGTGGCGTAAACCAATCCTACAAAAGTGAAATAAGAAATCGAATTCATTATCATTTCACCAAAAAGCGTGGATGAAATGTGTTTCGAAGTATTGATAGATTGATGAGTGGAATGGTCCTTTGTTGATTTTAGACGGGAAAGTAAATGATAAGAAATTTGAAGGTACCAAGATTGGAGTCAACTGTGACTAGCCATTTCAATTGTGGAAAAGTAAAGATTGAAGATATATTTGCAAAAATCGATTGGGAGTTTTATAACCGATGATCAGCCGTTATAAGTGATTATTATGACTTTACTATTTAACGGTTACATAACTCCATAATTCGACAGTTATATCACATCGAGGACACTACCTTGACGGTTATCGAATGCATGGTTACATCAACTCTTTCGTTCCAACACAGCCGTTGCACGTTGACATTTCCATCGGTAAGAATTTGGTGGTCTTCTGGTCGATCCAAGTCGTCAGTTACAATACGTGGGGCACCGCTTCCTGAGAGCAGTGCGCGCCCATCGATTTCAATTTTTCAACGTAGCCCTCTTTATCCACATCATCTAGATTGAAGAAGCCGTTGCCTGTCGATTTCAAAGTACTAGCCGTTGCCCTCGGCGCGCGCCTGTCGATTTCAACGTAGCCGTTGCGCTCCGCGTGGAACGAAATTTCGAGGAAAGGCACCGAAACTGATCGCTCTTCTATAAATACACATGCGAAGAAATGCGCCTCGAATAAACTCACTTCTCTTCGATTGCAAACTATTTCCTGCTTTTTTCCCTTTATCTTTTGGGTTCTTCCTCGCACCACACAACGAGAGAAATTTGTCGTTTTTCTGCCTTTTCAATTTCGCCTCCTCTTCTCTTCTTCCTCGTTCACAATGTCGTCTCGAAAGCGAAAGCGAAAGCCAAAGCGAAAGCGAAGGCGATCAGATTTCGCAGACGTCGCGTCGACGTCGGGCTCGTCGGCGCGTCATCGTCTCAAAAGCGAAAGCGATCAGATTTCGCGGATGGCGGCTCGTCCCGCATGTCATCTTCTCAAAAGCAAAATCGATCGGATTTCGTGGACAATGCGTCGACGTCCAGCTACAAGTACGACGTGTTCTTAAGCTTCTGAGGTCCCGACACTCGCTACACGGTCGCAGATGTCCTCTACGAAATCTTAGTTGACTATCAGCCTTGTCTCTACACCAATCTCAATGGCTATCCCAATGGCTAATTCGGCTCTCACTGGATTTAACGTCTTCAGAGACAACGGAGAGCTTCCCGTAGGCGAAAATATTGGACGGGAGCTTGAGCGCGCAATTAACGACTCGAGGACTTACGTGCCGATCTTCTCAGAAGGCTACGCATCCAGCCCGTGGTGCCTTCAGGAGCTCACGCGCATGGTGAAGTGTCGGAGAGGATCAGCGAGACACGAAATCGTGCCTGTATTCTTCGGCGCGAGTCCTTCGGACGTCAGGCTCAAGAGGGGTCCGTACGGCGACGACCTGCTCAGGCACAAGGGTTGTTACGGCGAGGAGAGGGTGCGAGAGTGGAGGGAGGCTCTAAGGGAGGTCGCAGATCTCAAAGGATGGGACGCACGAAACTTAGGGTAAGTAAAAGAATAAATTTCAATGGCCATTCCACACTTTTTTTAAAACTCTCTCTCTCTCTCTCTCTCTCTACCAAACTTATTTACAATTGCAATCGGTAATATAGAAGGGCTAATTATGATTGCAATCGTCGATTTTAATGATATCCAGAGGTCTGGTAAAGACATTTTATAGCTTCCGCGTATGCTATGCTAGAAATGAAATTTGAGCTAGTCTCAGACTGTTGCTGTTTTGTGCTATATCTGAAATTTAAAAAGCAGGAGTGTATCCTGCCAACGCGGTCCGCTTTGCTAAATATCAACCGGACAAATTCATCGGAGAGAGAGAGAGATGCTGTTAGGGATGCTCAGATTCCTAGCTATGCTCTTATAATATATTATAATATATTATATATAATATGTGTACGAGGAGGAGTGTGGTAGGTTTTGGGTAATCCGGGATTGGAATTTTTTGGATGTATGAGGTGAGGGTCCCCAATGTGAGGGTTGTATGACTTTGCTGATTCTGTTTCCACTAAAAAGCTCATAATAAGCAATGGTTTTATTTGTATTGTGTGGGTTGAAAAATCAATTTTTTGGAAAGATGTTTTTTGCAAATTTGATTGGATCTTCGTCGAAGATTTTTTGAAAGAATTTTGATTTTTGAGAATGAGGGGTTACCTATGGCATCAAGTCATCTATTAGGGCGATAATCCGTATTGATGTTTGTATTACAAGAAATGGTTAACCATGGGGTACATAAGTAAGAAAGCTTGAGGCTTGAAGGGATGAGGAAGAAGAAGAGAGAATGAGATCAGATCTGAAAATTCGAGTCCCCTTCTTCTATGTCGAAAGGGTGTATTTATAGGAGGTGTTATAGTGAAAGTGCTACAGTGCTGAATATCGTCAAATAAACAGTACTGAGTGAACAGTGTATACCTATCTTGCTACAGTGTATATAGTCTTTACGCCGCTGCAACAAGATATCACATGCTGATCACATGTCAATACTGTTGCGGTGGCGGAAAGTAGGAAGATAGGCATCCACTGTTCACTATTCACTTTACACTATTCACTCAATACTATTCACTTTACACTGTTCAGCATTGTAACACTTTCACTGTAGCACTTCTTATAAATACACCCTTTCGACACAGAAGAAGGGGACTCAAATTTTCAGATTTGATCTCATTTCTCTTGTTCTTCCTCACTCCCTCTTGTAAATAAACCCATCATCCCTTCAAGCCTCAAGCTTTCTTACCTTGTACTCCTGGTTACAAAGTAAGTTAAATTTCAAATACATCTAGCATAGGAATACAAACATCAATTGTAATACAAACATCAATACTCCCTGGAGTGCAGATTACCGCCCTAGTAGATGACTTGATGCTTTAGTTTCTACATCTTTCAATACATGTAATTTTCAGTTTATATAATACAAGTTCATACCACCCTCATGGTTGGTTTTTGTTTATACATACTCTTACTTTACATCTTATATGTTGCTTTTGCTCTTTATATTATCTTTAATTCATAAGATTTTGTTTAGTCTTTTACATGTTTAGAATTATATAATTTTTCTTAATCTTAGTCTTAACCATACAGTTATTTTATGATGTTATACACATTCTCAGAAACCCTTAGGTTAGCAAATGGTTTCGTACCAATAGAATCAAACTGGGAAGACATAGAACCTATTAATTTGGAACAATTAGATATTTGAGAATTAGATACAATCCAAACAACAACAAATGTAGACGTTTAGATTAATTTCCTTCTTAGTTTGTTAATCTCTTATACTTCCTTGTTCTCTCATATATTACTTCAATCCTAACCCCTTTATGGTGTCAGAGCTTGGTGGGATCTCTTTGATCCTTTAGATGAATACTACACCCACAATCAAACAAGGATACCAAATATTCCGTAAATACTTTGTACCAATACCACATAATACAAGGTTCCAATGCCTTATGCACTTTTTCATAATATTCAAAATCTCATGGGTTACTGCATGGGAATTTGAATACAATACATCTACCAAACCTAGTGTACCTTTGTAGCGGACTGGGCTGCAAAGGCCCAAGCAAAAAGGTTTCTTTTTTCTAATTGGGCCGTCTCTTCGTCTCTCCGCCCCTCCTCCCCTTATTAGATCTTCTGCTTTCGGATGCTTTCGTAGCGGGTTGTACAATCGTTTCCTCTTAATAGCATCTCTTTCTGTCCAAAAAAAAAAAAAAAACCTGGTGTACCTTTACTTGTCCGAAAATACAAAACAAAATGGTGGTAAATACCATGAACAATGGTCCAATCAAAGTACCGTGTGTGTGTGTGTGTGTGTGTGTGTGTGTGTGTGTGTGATGAGGAGCCCAAGGGTAGCTCACGGTTCGCAGGCGAATCGTCACTGGACTTGAGTTCTCGGATGATGGTGCACGGTTTGCTCGTGGTGATACCTTTGCTGAACGTAGTCAGTGGGGTCTCAGTTGCAAAGCAAGAAGATCTGGCTGCAATTGCAGCTTGTCGTGGCCGTAAGAGGACAACGCTACGCAAGCGTGGACGACTAGTGTAGTGTTTCTTCAATTTGGCAAGGTGTGAAGTGGCAGGTGGTTACCACTCTTCCCCTAGTTCACTATTTCCTTGGACCCGGAGAAGCCCACTCACCGAAATTCCACACTTCAAGCCGTGGAAAGAAAACTTCAAATTCCAAGACAGGCCTTCTCCCAACAATACTTCAATTTATTAGTATGAGCACGTGCGGGAGATTGCTTGATTGTCTCCTTTTTATGGTCGCCACACTCACGATTTTCTTATCTAATTGATATTTTACAAAGTTTATAAACCTTTTGAAACAACTCATGCTTCAGATTTTATGAGAAATCAAATAGACATATCCGAATCGAGTATAATCATCTATAAATGTGATGAAATAAACAGCTCCATGCCTTCCTCTCACATTCATCGGACCATAGACGTCAGAATGAATTAATTACAAAGAAATTAAGCTCTTTTATATTTTTCAAATGATTTTCTTGTCATTTTTCTTATCAGACAATACTCACATATGAACAAATTGACTTTTTCAATATTGCCTAACAAGCCCTCTTTGGCTAGTCTATTCATACGTTGTTGGCCAATATGACCAAGTCTAGCATGCCACACACTCACATCATTATCATATGAATTAGGATACGTGAAAATAGAATAACAAACATTGTCATTACTATAGTCAACATTTAATACAATAAAATCATCTAGAAAATAACCACAACCATAGTAATTTGTATCCAAATACAAATCCACACCACTATTATGGAAGTTCATATTAAAACCAAGCTTAACCAACACTAAGACAGACAATAAATTCCGACGAATCTCCGGAGCATACAACACATCATGTAGGAACAAAGTGCGTCCACCATGCATGTTCGATTGACAAATGCCAATCCCTTTTACTTCTGCTCTGGAGTTGTTTCCATCCACTTAGTTTTAACTGGTACTTGTCAAAATTCCACGAAGGATTCTCTATCCTTCGCTACGTGGTCTGTCGCTCTTGAATCTATAGTTCACAAAGGATTAGACTCAGTTAATAATACAGAACTTGACACATAAGTAAAGTTCTTAAAAGTACAAGGGGTGTATACCTTCTTTGGCTCGCGACAGTCGCGAGCATAGTGACCATTCTTGTCACAATTGTAACACTTCACCCTTGTCAGTTTCTTCATTTAAGGACGCTTTCCTCTTTCATGTTGGTCAAGCTTAGGTTTCTTCCTTGAAAAACCGGCTTCTTTGCCTTTCCTTTTATCGAATCAGTTAGGACGTTTGCGCTTGGAGCTCGAAGCTCCATGTGAGCTGAAACCAGCATGATAAATTTCAGTTTCCGGCTTAGCCACCAAGAGGCGGTCTTCTTCCAGCTCAAGATGACGCACAGCATCCTCAAAGGTTTTGATATTCTCATTATGGGTTAGGTGCACCTTCATATGCTCTCAACTCTAAGGCAAGAAAGGGATCACTGCTTGCACTTGCTGCTCATTAGTCAAGACATGGCCAGCATCTTTCAGCTCATTAATCATGTTTGACATCTTTCTAAGGTGTTGCTTCATGGTCTGACCATGAGGCTTCTTGTAAAAGTCAAACCTAATAGTGAGTTGTCTCAGTCTGGTCACGAAATATGATCAAATCTTGTTGCCAACGCTTCCCACATTTCCTTGGCATTCTCAAAACGCCTGAACTCTCGCATGACGTCATTTTCCATGCTACTCAGCAATGTAATGCGAGCAAGGGAGTTCTTTTTTTTCCATGCGGCAAATGCATCCTTATCTCTCTTATGCTGCGTAGTGTTTCCTTCTTCAGGTTCTACCATGGTCAGGTTAAGAGCTTCTAGTGCCTCTTGCTCTTCTAGCACATATTGGATTTTCATGTGCCATATTTCATAGTTATTGCCATTGAGCTTCTCACTTTTGTTTAGCTCAGCGACTATGCTCTTTGTAGCTGAAGCCATTGATCTGAACGTATGCACGAATTATTAATGCATATCCTTTATGTATCCATTTTGCACAAAACCATCATATTAATGAATAATTTCAAGTAAGATTTCAGAATCAAAAGATCACTATGTTTCCAATCATCATCCAAAATCCTAAATTGGAGTTATTATTAATATAACATTCTATGCAAAATAAATTCTTTGAAATTACAAAAAAATTTCTATGAACTACCCACAATAGTTAACAATAACAAAAAACAAATAATATTTAATATCAAACAATGATATAATAATAATGCTTTCACATAATATAACTAACATATCAGTTGCCACACCAACAACAACTAGGTAGAAATAAAGACCAGCCAAAACATCTAACACCAAGTCAATATATGAATTAGGAAAGATCTTTTTTTTTTCAACTTCTTGATATTTTCTTTTGTAACAATTCAGTAATATTCATCTATAAAAGTAGACTCCTATACTAAATAGCTCTGTTGACTTCCCATAAGCGATTCAACACTCCTTCTCATTCTGGTGAAAGATTGTTCATGAAAAATCGCACCATTTCAGATTGTGGCATGAGACGACCATTTCATATGACCTTTTGTATTTTCCCGTTGACTTCAAGAACATGATCAATTAAGTCGCCATTCTCCCATCGACAATCAGTCAGCTCAGCTATCAATTTAAAAAGCCTTTCCTTTTGTTTATTGGTAATTGCGCGAATAGGTGTGCGTAACTTAAGGGGAGGCATTGTTCTTGCAACAAATGCAGAACAAATAAGGGATTACATATAATCCACATAGACTTGATTGGAAAAAGAAACACTTTTTTTTTTCAACAGTCAAAGTCAAAGTCAACGGTCAATCAATGGTCAGACGAGTCGAGGTCAATGGGTCAAGTCGGATCGGGTCGGATGAATCGATTGGCACATGCCACGCGCGTGCCTGGATGACGTCACGATGACGTCATCCAGCGCGTGCGTGGCACGCACCAGCACCCCGTGCATGCGTCACACGCGCCTTCGGCCGAAATGACGCGTGCGACGCAAGCGCCTGCGGGGGACCGAATCGATGCATGCGCTGCACGCGCCGATGACCCCCGTTCGATCCGGCCGCGCGTGGCAGTGCGTCCGGCGGCCCCCGGCGATGATCCGCCACTCATTTTTCTTGTATCAACGAGAGCTTCGATCCTACGCTTTCAGAAACGAATTTTGACTTACAGAAAATAAAAAAAACGGGGTGAACAGTATACGGGTGTCGGGATTATCCATTCCCGATCGGCCGACAATGGTGTTTAACAAAAATTCAATAAAAAGTAATTCATAAACATGAAAAGGGGGTCGAGAAACATGAACGATGGCTCTGATACCAATGTCGGGAATTACTGATTCCCTAAAATGGATTCGACACTAAATTGAACCTCTAAAACGAATGCGGAAGACGAGTCCAAAAACAAACATGTATCACCGATCAAAGACACACCACAGAATCGAGCATACCTTATTATCCATAGATTAAACACCAACGTTGAAGTTTGAGGAAGAATCCTGATCCCGTTCTACTGAGGAGCGTGCTGTTGTTATTAGGGGGAGAAAAACAGAATGTACTGTTCTTTTCTATTTTCTTCTTGGAGGGAGAGAGTGAGTGAAACGTCTTAGGAAAAAAGGGTCTTCATTTACGTATATCGAAGGGGTGCATTCCCTTTTTCTTTTCTCTCTTACGTCTTTTCCAACAAACATAACTCTTCAACGTGTAATGTTCCCCCAAAAGACATAACCCCTCGTATCTAAACAACGCAACTTTTCACATCGCAGCCGTTCCTCCATGGGCCCTTATCTTGCGGGCCAGGCTTTTAGGCCCAACATGGGCGGACGGGCCTACCTAGGCCCATCATCTCAATTAAATAACCCATCACGGTCATAGGAAGAGTTTACTGCTCTGCACAAGTTTCTCTGTTTGATGTTTTAATTCACTAACGCGTGCTATCTTTGCAACGTTGATTACCAGAGAAAGAGCAATATGGAATCACTTAGGCTACAATTCTCTAGGGGACAGATTGTCACAAGTCAAGAATTTAAACGTCTACGAAACCTAAGGTTTCTCGGGCTTGAGGGGGGAAACTTAGTTGGAGATTATATGGGTCTTCTCCCAAATTTGAGATGGCTATCTTGGCATGACATTCCCCCTGCACACTTTAGAGCGACCAATTTCTCTCCAAGAAATCTAGCCGTTCTCAAGCTTTCTGGTAGTGAACTTGGAGATGATAGGCCCGGGTGGCGCCAATTCATGGTACGAAGAGTTAGACATGCATCTGTTTCTATATTTATTGTTTAATCAAACATGCCTGCAATTGCTCATTCCCCTTCTGATATTCTGTTCATCAACATAAATCATCTGAGTTGAGACTTCTGGAACTTGAAGAATGTAGCCGCTTAACTGGATTGCCCGACCTCTCTGCCCTCAGGACATTGCAAAGATTGACTCTACGAGGTTGCCAAAGCTTGGTTGAAATTGACGGATCAATTGGTAAGCTAGACCGCCTGAATTACTTGGAAATTTACGATTGCACAGTTCTGAGAGAGTTGCCCAAAGAAGTAGGTCGTCTGAAAGAGGTAATTGGGAGAGGGACAATACATGGTCCCGTTGGTTTGTATCTTCCCCACTTGATCAGTAATCTACAGTCTTTGACAAGGCTAAAAATAGAAGGTGTCAGAATTAGAGAACTTACACGCTCAATTAGATAAACGGTTCATTTTGATAGGAGGTCATGAGGTACGAGAGCTTCCAGACTCATTTTGGGGATTGGGATCACTATTTGAGTGGGAACTGTATCATGCAGATGCAACAGAGTTGAGGAAGTTTAAAAGGATGAGAATAGTTCATAGTGAGACAAGCAAGATTCCAGACTCAATTTTCAGATTGGAATCAGTATTTGAGTTGGATCTGTCTCATACAAAGTAACAGAGTTACCTGATTCGATGGGAAACTTGAGAAAGTTGAAAGTGATAAGAAAAGATCATAGTGAGATAAGCAAGATTCCAGCAACTATATTCCTGGTGGAGAAACTTGAAGAATTTCATGCCGAAAAATGTGTGAACTTGGAGGGAGATATTCCTGGTGAAATTGGAAGTCTATCCTTTCTAAAAATCCTGAATTTATCTGACACTTGCATTCGATCTGTGCTACCAACAATCAACCGGCTGTCTCGTCTCCAAGAACTTTATTTGGAAGGTTGCCATGAGCTTAAGCGAGTCCCAGAGCTTCCCCCCAGTTTGATTAAACTCTATGGCGCGTCTCGCTCACTAAAGACAGTCCCAAACCTCTCAAACCTGACCAATCTATTCCATCTAAGTGTATCCGACTACATTGAGGAATCTCCTTCTAACCCTTGGGATGCCAAATCTATCCAAACTCCAAACCTTCAGTGCGTTGGGAGGTTGTCTAGACTGGAGAGGCTGAAACTGGTCCATAAAAGCATCATTGCACCACCGACCGACTTAGCTTTTCTTCCTGCCCTGGGGCAACTGGTTCTGTCTTGTTTTGACCTCACTCAGCCACTTCCTTCCAGACTGTCCAGGTTGAAGCTTATAAACTTCAACTCATCGGCAGAATTCTCTCGCCCTTCTGACTTGAAATATTTGTTAAGTTTAGAGCTATGTAAATCATGGCTGGTGGAAATTCCACTCAATCGGTTTGGACAATTGGAGAATCTGGGGAACTCACTGTGTCGAACTGCATATTTCTCGTGCAGTTGTCCTGTCTGTCGGGCTTGAAGCAGCTCAGAGAGTTGCGCTTGTTGAACTGCCCGAAGCTAGTTGAGATCCAAGGTCTCGTCGAACTAGAAACGCAGGAAAGTATAAGGATTGACAGGTGCAGTTCTCTAGTAAGGTTGTTCGATCTTTTGAACTTGAACATGCCGAGGATTATCGAATTCAGATCCTGCGGATCATTAGTGAGGTGGCCTTGTGTATCTCGGGTAGCTTTTGAAGTTTGTCATCTAGTAATTGACAGATGCAATAAGCTATCCAACCACAACGGCCCTTGCTGGCTTTACAAGGACAAAAGGGAATGTCCAAAGCCCTGATCGCTTCTATGAGCCGGAGGACGGAGAACACTTGCCTTGTCCTGTTTGCATACAGTATCCAACCACAACGGCTCTTTCCTTTGATTTCCCAGATTGTGCTCTTCTTTCGTCTCAACATTTCCGCTTAGCATAGCATACTCTGGATTAAAAGAGGAAGCTCACGTGTGTAAAAGACATTGCATATGCATAAGCAGTCTGGGAATCTCTCTCTCCAGTCTTCACCTTGCTCTGAACTAACACAGGAAGCTCGTTCGATAACTTAATTCGGTTTCTTCTTGTACATACTGTGGACTTAATTAACTTTTATAAGCTTTTCAAAAGGAATTATTATGTGACCTCTAATGCCTTCTCAATTAGGATTGTTCCTTTTTCTCCAAGAAGTAAAGAGCACTTCATATTGCTGGTTGTCCCTTATTGCCACAACCAAGTCTAGCAGTGTTACAGTACACTTCTCATTTTATGTGCAAATTGAGTTTTAACCGGCATTCACGTTCTTGACCTAGTTATAGCTTATAAGTGGAACAGACAATTTTAACATGGCAGCTCTGATGGTTGGATTCGGTGACTAAATCGGCATAACTACTTGTTTATCTATTTTGAAGTGGACGATGGTTGCAAAACTGCGAGCGGCTACCATGGGGGTTCCAACCCCGAGATCAATCAGAATTTTCAATAACGGGTTTTACTAAAACAAGCGCTATGGAGGACCAGCGGATGGCATTTCTTCGAGTAAAGCCTGCAAATGAATTTTTCTTTTTGTTCAGAATAGAGCCTCCAATTTATAATATTTCTTTTTTCCTTTTTCTTTTAAATAATTAACTCACTCTTTTTTTTTTTCTTAAATCCAGAATTGCTTTAATTCCTCCCATGGTAACTGTTTTCCCCTCCTTTCTGAACCCAAACTAAATTACTTAACCCCTCTCCTTCTCTCTCTCGCTCTGATTCGAGGAATCGATTGAAGGTTGATGGAGGCAAATGCGGTTCTGCTGCTTACATGTGCGCCTCGCCTAACCGTCTCTTCCCCAGTCCTCGAGCTTCCCCATCTCGCGATTCTGCCCCAAGCGCGCCTCCTCCTCCGTAGGTGTGCTCTCTCGCGTCCTTCCCTCGAATATCCCCAACTTCAAGGTTCAGTGCTCATGAAACTCTCTCATTTCTGAAAGTTCTTCTCGGGTCTGAATTTTGATGGGCAGTTTTAAGGAAGTACTTGACGAGCAAAGAGGAGACTCTCATTGATGGGCTTCCCACGGAGTACCATGACCATGTGCGTGTTGCCATCTTGTCTCTGAATCCCTCATTGGTAGATTGTCCTGGAGTTTTCACTGTTGTCGTGCGTCTGTCGTCTACTTGAAGTCTGGCATGAGCAGATTATGCATCCACAAAGTGACGATTGGCAAACTGTTGAGCTAATTTCAAATCTTGTTGCATAGATAATTGGGGAATTTCCTTTTAAAAGGCTAGCTAACTTGTATTGTGCTCGACATTTGGAATCATGGCCTTGTAACCCTTTTGATATGAAATATTCAGCATAAATGAAAGATTGGTACTCCGAATTAAATTCTCTGTTCTTCTTTTATGGAATTCATAGAGAGGTGCGATTTTTCTTACTAAAAATGGCGAGGCATTATCTTGAAAACCATGAAACATGGACCTTGTGAAAGAAAGTTCTTTACGGTCAAGGATTTTGCAAATAGAGGGGACATCGATGTGCGCTAAATGAGAGTACTTTTCCTATAGCATGAGGTTGGAGGTTTGAGTTCTTGAAACCTAATATAGATAATCGGAGGGGCATGTTGATGTCCTACTTAATTGACATCAACATTTTTTCCGCTTCTTTAGTAAACTCGTGCTTTTTGAAACCAACCCGCCACCACATAGAATCCATAAGGTATAGAAAGTCCTTAAACAGATAGAGATTTGAACTGAAAATCGAAGCATACAGTTCCATGAGATTGTCTCCAGACTGCAATTGGTCTCTTAGGATTGTCAGGGACATAGGGATCTCCATAACTGAAGTGTGGAACCAGTCTCTTAGGATTGTCAGGGACACAGAATGGAACCACGACATAGAGGGGCCACCTTGTCGGCAAGCTTCCTTGAATTCACAGGCATACAAGGTTAAGTTTATATAGTATGTCCAAAGAATGCAAAAAAAATTAAATGTGGATTAAAAAAGCCACCACAGCACAGAATTCAGCGATGATGCAGATCTATCAATGAGAAAATCCAGGAAACTGTACCTAAGTAATAGGAAGCATCTAAAATAAGTATAAGCTAAAAGCTTCACAGCAAGAGGATATCAAAATTACGTTGTCAGGACAACTGAACTCAGAAAAGGATCATAACATCTTGTGTAAAAGCATCTCAGATGAAGCAATTTCATGAAACACTGGCACCCCCTTTAGATATCATTATTATCTAACGTGCAGAGAAATTACCCAGAGAGTTTGGGACCAACTATCTTTTGTTCTGAAAAGGTTGGAGGATTTCTTCACTTAAATTGTGAGGATTGATAAAACACGAGCCACTTGGAGCTGACATCTTTTACTTTAAGAACATTCTGAGAAATGCTTATGCATCTAGGAGTTTATGATCAGACCAAATAAGCAAAATCTTGAGGGAGACAGAGCAGATGACCAGTCAGTTCCCTTCAATCATCAGCAGAAAACAAATACAAGAGGACGCAAGATGTCAACTGATCAGAGTGAAGGAGAATTTAACCACATTATTCAATGAGGTCACCAACATTAAATACATAGTTCCTTCATGAAGTTGCTTGAGTTGCTCATGACAAAACTTATAAGTAGTGATTGTTCTGTTTGCTTTGCTCAAGCTTGTACACTTAGAATCTGTTAGTGTCAATAAATGGGGGCAGTTTCTTGCAAAAACCTAATTCCGATGGAAAAATGTTACATGTAAACTTTTTTCTAAGGAAGTCATCACTGAAATAATAGTAAAAGCAGATTTCGAGTCTTAAATTACAACTTGTAGTTCATTAGCATAACATCCATTTCCGGTTCACAAATATTTTGATAACTCAGTCCTCAATAAACTCAGCCCCAGTCCGACCTCTCTATTAATTTGTGCCATACCAGTCAACGTGATCTATGGATGCATACATGCATTCGTTTCTTGTCAAAGAGAAATACAATAAATCGAAATAATAACATTGCCTGAGAAACAAAGATTACGGAAATGAAATCTAACACGAGCAAAGTCGATTTCAGTACACGTAGGTAGATATGTTCCACCAAGCGTGCATAAGTGCAAACATGGACAAGAACAAACATACTGGTCAAGACTCAGGACTAAGCTGACCAATAGGAGTCATGGAGAGGGATTCTTCTCTAGTTCCAGCCAGTAGGATGGGGATGGATGAAAGCTTACCTCAGCTGTAGTGCTTCATAACCCGCATAAAAGTAAACACAGATTGAGTTACATCAGATCAAGCCAGAGAAATATGACCTCAAACTCCACTAAAAGCGGAACATGCGTGAGCTTGACTGGCCAGAGCAGAGAAGTAGAGTGAGGACAAAGGATGAAATAATCGTTTTTTATTCCTTTTCTTCTCCACTCATCCACTCATGGCCCAACGACGCAAGAAATGTGGGTTTCTGCAACACATGCTTAGCTCAAGTTTTCTCACAACAAATTAAAAACTTTATGCAAAGGCGAATCACATTTCACATAAGGGCATAAGTAATTATGTCTATTTCAAATAAGAGTCTAACTTTCTAGTCAAAAACATTTCTGGCCTTCACCTTCTTTTTTTTAAAATCATTTTTTCTTTTCTTTTTTCCCTTTTTCTAGTTTTTTATTTTTTTCTTCGCCAGTGGCCGGCACCCTCCCTAGATTTTGCAAGGGTTGCCCTCCTTGGCCATAAGAGATGGATGGCCTCACCTAGGATCATTTGTTTAAATTTAATTGAATAACTAAATAAAATATATGGACTTCACGACGAACCTTGCCTTGGGTGAGGCCATCCTTGTGGCCAGAGATGAGGCCGGCCCTTGCTAGATTAGGGCAAGGATGGCCTCACCGGTGGTTGGTAAGGAATAGCTCGCGGCCATCGGCGAGGACTTGCAGTCCCTTGTCAAAAAGGAAAAGAAGAAGAAGAAATAAATAAACATAATTTAAATTTAAAATTGTATTTGGACGAAAACACTCTTTATCGGTCATAATATTTAGTCGGTTGGCAACCATCAAAGTCAAGTCCTTATTTGAAATTATCATGACCACTTCAGACCTTATTTGAGATTGACATTATCATTTTAGGCATAATGTCTACTTTAAACTTTTATTTGAGAAAACGAGGTTATTTCAAGTTCTTATTTGGAATTTTTCCAATTTGTTATGTTGCAGAAAATCTTAAGTCATACCCATCATAACATCAATATCCTAAATTCTTTTTTGTCATCAAAACCTCCAAATATGTGGTAGTGCCAATGCTATAAACTAGTATATTTAGGGGTGTGCATGGTCTGCGCGGGTGGTTCTCGACCTAGAACCGCGAACCACCCGCTAAGGACCGGTTCCGAAAAATTGGAACTAGGATCCACCCATTTGTTGCATGGATCCACCCGGGAACCGGACCACCGGTCCGGTTTGGTTCCCGGGTGGATCCGTGGAACCGATCTCCTTTTCTATTGATAATTTCAGTAAAAAAAAAAAAAACAGGAAAACTAATTTGCACTAAAATATATAAAAAATTGCCGCTAATTATTTCTATTGATAACCAAGTTTACTACCATAGAAACAGGTTGGTATTACCAAGATAATATTCAAGGGATGGATAAAAAATAACCATTGAAAACACAACATAGCATTACAAGAGGCAACATTCAAAGACCAAAAGAAAATTCCATGAACCATATAGTCTCCTTTTCTCATATTAGGTAATAATACACTTGTTTCCTGTGTCTAATGTTCATATATGCATTGGGCGCTACAATGGGCAGTGAAAATTTAATACGCAGTAAAGAAAAGGAGGAGGACATTTGGAGAGAGTATCTATGCAAATTTATAGCTGCAGAGAGAATACACTATCGACGACCCAAGAAGACAAACTCTTTAGCAGAGAGAGAGAGAGAGAGAGAGAGAGGGGTGGGATGGGAGTACAAATATGATGTTGATGATGCACGTAAAAAAGAGAAGGGAGGTGTGTTGGAGATTGAGACCGATGATGACCGAGAGATGAAGCGAGGAAGGAGTAAATGCGAATCCACTATGATTTAGCAAATAACTGAAATCAAAGACAGGAAAGGCCAAAGAAAAGAAAAAAGAAACCGAGAGAGAGAGAGAGAGCTATTTCCATAAAATCCCAATCCACCTATCAAACTCTTTGTTATAAGTCCAGTTTTTAATATTAATTGGTCCGGTCCGGGTGGGCGGATCCGCCCATGGAACCGGGAACCAGACCCGGTACCTCTTGGTTCCCATAAATTGGGCCGGGAACCGGACCGGTTCCCTCAAGAACCACCGGTTCCGGGCGGTTCCATTCTGGTTCCGAGCGGTCCGGGCGGATCTCGGTTCTTTTGCACACCCTTAAGTATATTTAAGTTTCAGGGGTTGGTGGAAAGAAAAAAGAAAGTTTTTTATTTTTTATTTTTTATTTTTTTTATTTTTATGGTGGACAAATAATATTGCCGCATTGATACTAGTTTAGGATTTTAGCGACTAAAAATGTATTTTTATGTTACAACTAGTATGATTTAGGGTTTCTTATAATATTTTCCAGTCAACAGTAATATTAGCGCAAGCACAAAAAAAGGAAAGAAGATGCAACTTGGGCAACAAAATGAAAAAGGCAAAAAAAGAAGAAGAGGAAAATAACTTGCCATGATCGGAGGAAACTTCCATTTAATCGAAAACGCTTTTCGTTGATTTATTACAAAGTTTATTCCCTAATTTTTTTTCGGTGAGACCATGTCTTAAAATAAGGTAATGTCGAAACTCAAATATACGCACGCGCGAATTCGGTCCGTGCGGAGTAGAGCCAAGTCTAGGCAAATTAGGCAATGCATGCGGATCCTTTAGAACAAAAATGGGAAGTCATTTCCATATTCTTCACTTAAAGTTACCAAAGACTAAACATTCGAAAATGAAATGCTTTGAATAAATCCGCAGGATTTCCTTTCCTTCTCAAGACTCATTTCCATTTATTAAATGTATATTTTCTATATAGAGAGAGAGAGAGAGAGAGAGAGAGAGAGAGCTTCGTTTAGACTTGCCCCTCTTCAAAGCCAAACTCTCTTTGAGCTTCGATTCCTTACCCAAGATTTTCACAAGGCTCTGCACCCAATTCGAATGTCTTCGGTGATAATATTAATACTTTCATTTGCCACGCCACTTCTAATGTGAACTTTGTATAAATATAAAACCATCTTACTGTAGATGTCAATGTATGCAGTTCTTTTTCCGGTGTCATGCACCATTCGAATGGGCTCGGCCTGCTAACTGATTATTTGCTTGATATTTCCCTTTCGTTTTATGTGTGTTATGTCGATGCTCGTGGATTGCAATGATGAAGAAGCTTTCTTTGAATGAACAGGAGTGGAGCTTGTGGGCATGAAGATAGACGAGCAGTTAGTGGAGGTCAAAGGAAACGTGGATCCGGAGGTAATCAAGAAAGCAATTCATAAACATATTCAGAAAAAAAGCAGTACTTGTTCAGTGATACAAATGGGGAAGGAAGGCGAAAGGGATAAGAGTCGACGCAATCGGT
Organism: Eucalyptus decipiens; assembly: GCA_014182575.1. Taxonomy (NCBI): domain Eukaryota; kingdom Viridiplantae; phylum Streptophyta; class Magnoliopsida; order Myrtales; family Myrtaceae; genus Eucalyptus; species Eucalyptus decipiens. The sequence continues at coordinate 43,161,222 of CM024619.1, read as the reverse complement.
ATCGGCCGTTAATGATTAGTTCCCATGACGGATTTGGCATGCGTTCATGTTCTCATCGTGCAAACATGATTTCATGCAATAAAATTGCCGATCATGTTATGGATATAAGTTTTTATCATATCAGTATAAATTTAAGTTACGACGATCTTACCAAAAAGAAGTTGACGAAATGGTGCTGCATTAAATATAATTTAAGATTTTTTATGGCATTTTCCCCATCAAGGGTAGCGCCAAACAAAAAAAAAAAAAAAAAAAACTCAGAAGGAAAGCAAATGTAAGTTGGGCAAGAATAAAATAAAGAAGAAGGAAAATAACTTTTGCTAGTAAATACATACGAGCATCGCAATTTCCACCCCTAAATAACTAAATCCACTCCCATTTATACCAAGAAGACAAATTTGCTATCAATCTTTCCATTACAGTTCTATATAATGGCCTGACTCTTTTTTTCTATTTTTCTTAACAAATTAAGAATTTTACATGTTTTATTTTTTAGTGTAGATATTCTCATAAATTTTTACTTGCTTTGTATAAATTTATCTTGCTAACAAAATAAGGAAAAAAATATCTTTGATATAGTATAAAACTGAAAATCTTTTCCTCATTATTGATTTTATAAAAACCTATCCATTTTTTATATTCCTCTTATATCAAAAGCTCACTTTCTTGGTGAATATTTATTAATTATTAGACTAAAATATATATCAACTCTCTTTATTTACTACATCAAAGAATCTATATATATATATATATATATATATATTTTTTTTTTTTTTCATTTTCATATTGACAAGACATTTTTACACAGAGCATGTAAGAAGTTAGAGAAATATCTAAGAATACACTAAAAGCATTATGCACAATGAGGTATCTTAATATTTTTTCGTAAATACTTTGTCGATGATATTCATTTTTATTAATCCAAAATAATGAAATTTCACTGGTTCGGTTTAGGAAGCAGGATTCTTATGACAACTAGAGATGTGAGTCTTCTGCCAGTGGAAGCAACAGCACGACAGGATCTCCCATTTAAGGGTTGTCTCTATGAGATGAGAGGCTTGAATTTTGGCCATGCTCTTCAACTTTTCAGTAAGCATGCCTTCAGAGAAACCCTACCTCCAGATGATCGCGAAAATCTTTCGAGGGAGATAGTGGCCACCACCGGGGGAAATCCTTTGGCTCTTGAAGTTTTAGGTTCTTTCCTCCGTGCCAGAAGGGTCGGGGTATGGGTAGCAACATTGGAACGTTTAAGGAGATCAACTCATGAGAGAGTCCAAGAGGAGGTGCTAAGTTATGAGGCAATCAGCTTTGAGCAGCGGCAAATTTACTTAGACATTGCTTGCTTTTTCAACGGTCATGAGAGAAGATTACCAGAATATATGTGGAAAGATTGTGGTTTTTTCCCTGAAGGCCGACTTCCTGCACTCACTGATATGTCTCTGTTGAAGATAAACCATGACAGATTCTCGATGCGTGAGCAGCTTGTAGCTTTTGGAAGGGAAATTGTTCGAAAGGAGAATCATCTAAATGCAGGAAACCGAAGCAGCTTGTGGGAATCTGAGGAATGCTTTCACATACTTCGTGAACCGGTAAGGTTATATATGCAATTAAAATTGCAATTTTTTTTTTCGTTCCAATTAAAACTGCAATTTACTTGGTATAACAGAATTTTGGTCTTAGTAATACTTCACTGCCCTTGCACGAGTTTCTCTTGTTTGACGTTAAAGTTCACTGATGCTTGGTATCTTTGTTAGGTTGATTACCAGCGAACGAGAAATGTCGAATTGCTTAGGTTACAACTCCCTAGGGTACAGACGCTGAGAAGTCAAGAGTTTGCTGCTCTGCCAAAGCTAAGGTTTCTTCACGTCGAAGGGGCAAAGTTCACTGGCGATTATAAAAATGTTTTCAGAAAACTGAGATGGCTATCTTGGGATCGTTGTCCTGTGACTTTGAGGCGATCGATTTCTCTCCAAGCAATCTAGTCATTCTCGAGCTTTCTAATAGTAAACTTAGAAATGATTGGCTCGGATGGCACCGAATCATGGTACGAACATTTACTATGCGTCTGTTTCTATTTTTATTGTTTCATCAAACATGCCTGCAATTTCACGTTCTCCTTCTGATTTTCTGGTGACCAACAGAAATCATCTAGGTTGAATGTTGTGGAACTTCGAGAATGCAGCCGCTTAACAAGATTACCTGACCTCTCTGCCCTCTCGACATTGGAAAGATTGACTATACGTAATTGCCAGAGCTTGATTGATATTGGTGGATCAATTGGTAAGCAAGTACAACTGAAATACTTGGAAATTGATGGGTGCAAATATCTGAGAGAGTTGCCGGAAGCGGTTGGTTGTTCAAAGGCTTTGAAAGAGATGATTGTGAGAGGGACGATGCTTGGTCCTGTTGGTTCGTATCTTCCCAAGTCAATTGGCAATTTACAGTCTTTGACAAGGCTAGAGATGGAAAGGGTTAAAATTAGCGAGCTTCCACACTCGATTGGAGAGCTAAAGGATCTTGAGTGCTTGTGTTTGTCCAGATGTGATGAGCTAAGAAAGCTTCCAGACTCAATTGTGGGATTGGTATCACTACTTGAGTTGGATCTGTCTTGCACAGAGGTAACGGAATTACCTGATTCGATTGGAAGCCTGAGGAAGTTGAAAGTGATAAGGATAGATCATAGTGATATAAGGAGGATCCCAAAGACTATAGGCATGGTGGAGAAGCTTGAAGAATTTCATGCAGGAAACTGTGCGAATTAAGAGGGAGATATTCCTAGTGAAATTGGGAGGCTATCCTTTCTGAAAATCCTGGACTTTTCTCAAACTCGCATCCGATCTCTGCCAACAACAATCAACCGGCTTTCTCATCTTGAGGAACTTCATTTGGAAGGTTGCCATGAGCTCGAACAAATCCCAGAGCCTTCTGCCAGTTTGATTAAACTGTATGTTAAGTCTTTCTCATTAAAGACAGTCCCAAACCTCTCAAACTTGACCAATTTAGTTGATCTAATTGTATCAGACTGCTTTGAGGAATCTCTTTCAAACCCAGGGACCGCCGGTTTTATCCAAACTCCAAACCTGAAGTGGGTTGGGAGGTTGCATAGACTGAGGAAGCTGAAACTGGTCCATAAAGACATCACTGCTGTGCCAAGCGAGTTTAATTCCCTTCCTGGCCTGGAGCAACTCGTTCTGTCTTGTTTTGACCTGCAATCACTCATTTCGACACTTCCTCCCACACTGTACATGTTGAAGCTCATAAACTTCAGCTCATTTGAGTCATCGCCCTGTTCTGACTTGAAATATTTGTCAAGTTTGGAGCTATGTAAATCGTGGCTGATAGAAATTCCGCTCATTTGGTTTGGACAACTGGAGAATCTGATGGAATTGACTGTGTCGAACTGTGCAAGTCTTGTGCAATTATCCAGTCTGTCAGGCTTGAAGAAGCTCAGAGTGTTGCGCTTGTTAAACTGCCCAAAGCTAGTTGAGATCCAAGGTCTCGACGAACTGGAATCACTGCAAAGTATAAGGATTGGCCAGTGCGGTTCCCTATTATGGTTGCCTCATCTCTTGAAGTTAAAGAGTTTGGGGACCATGGAATTTATATCCTGCAGATCATTAGTGCGTTTGCCTCATCTACCTCAGGTAGCTTTTGATTGTCGTCTGGTAGTGGACGGATGCGATGAGCTAGCCGACCATGATGGCCCTTTCCGGCTTTACAAAGACAAAAGGCAATGTCCAAACCCCCGTTCGCGCCTATAAGCCACAGGATAAAGAACACTCGCCTTGCCTTGTTTGCACACAGTTTTCCGAGAATGAATTGCTTTGTCAGAGAGGATTTTCTTGTACTCTTTTGTTTTTTTACCCTGGTTGTGCTCTTCTTTCTTCTCAGCTTTCCTGTTAGCGTACTCTGGATTAACAGGGGAAGCTCACGTGTGAAAAGACATTGCATATGATTAAGCAGTCTTGTAATCTCTCTCTTCAGTCTTCAACTTACTCCGAACCTACTCAGTTTCTTCTTTTAGATAACTAATAACTTTCTTCGGTAAATTGCATAAGCATTTCAAAAGGAATATTTTTTGTGAGCTATAATGCATTCTTAATGAGGATGTGTTCCTTTTATCCAAGAAAAAAAGAATACTTGAGATTGCTGTTGTCCCACGTTCCCAGAGCCAAGTCTGACAATGTTAGGTACAGCACACTTTTCTTTTACATGCAATCGAGTCCAGACCGCCAGTGCTTTTCCTGACTTAGTTATAAGCTTATAAGTGCAGATGACAATGTTAACGCAGCATCTTGACGGTTAGATGTGGATCAAACTTTGAACAGACAGGACCTGTTTTCTGTCTAGTAAAAACTGGACTGTCGTTGCAAAGTTGCAAGCGTAGATTGGATCAGTGAGCAGCTACTATGGAAGTCCAATGCTGAGATCGACCGGCATCGTTTACTTGTAATACTAAGTTATGGGAATGCAATGACGGGTTCGCTAAAGCAAGCATGATGGATGATGACAAGGAGACTCCTCGTGGAATATCCCGAAATTTCAAGTCATTGGGGAGTGATTGTCCCTTTCGGTTATTGTTTGGCTCCTGAGCCGACGAAAACATCTTTTGCTTTTAAGGAACCTATTTTTCATGGGGTGTTCGCGGCTGAGATGACATGAATTTTATTTCCGCAAGGAGATGGCTTCATTAGGTCAGGTCTCGAGCATAAGTGTCGTGCGGTGGACTGAGTTGGCCGTGGCCGAGACCCTGCTGCCATTTGCAGTTAATTTCCTACGGCAAGCCTTTACCTAGTCTCATTTATTTTCTGGCAAAAAAGAAAAAGGTATCTCCTCTGCTTTAATTTTATTATACATTTCATTAATATTTTTCGTGAGTGCAATATGGAAAGCCATCATTTTGTGATATATAATAAATTAGAGCTTAGCTTGAGTGATACACCAAACTTGAAAGAGACAACAAATATATACTAGATTGTATATCTCAAATTGCACGTAACTTACATAAATGATATATAATTCAAAAGCACGCTGTTTGTTCTTATCAACATTAGTTATTTTATTCAATACTATATCACCCTAAAATTATTTTACCAAAAAGAAAAATAAAGCAATTGAAATGGATTTGCTTGGACCACATTAACGAACCTATTCCCACTAGTCGGTTCTTTCCTTTTGCGATAAGCTTTTACATTAGGTTCTGAAAATAAAGTGAACTTATTATTCATTACTTAAGTGACCACAATGCTCATTGTAAGAGTTCTTCCTTACTTTTGAAAGAGTGAGTGAGTGATCAAACTTGTAGTTTTGAACTCGCTATCCCAAAATCAATTTTCACTTGAAATGGAAATTCTTATTTTTGAACTTGTTGTAATGGTTTTTTAAAAAGGGGAAGGAGGAGCAACTAGCGCTAATAACCCTATGGAAACCTCCATAAGTGTCTGAAACCCGCTACAAAATGTTTGATTTGAACCGTCAATGCTCTTCTTATTCTGTACGCCCTACGTTAACTTCGGCCTTTATTAGGTAATTTCAAGATAATCGCCTGGTACTATAATTTCATCGGCCGATAAAGTGGACTCGAACCGACATATTCTAACGCTGCTTCGGGAGATGGGAACCACTCCATCCACTGCGTTCCCCGTGGAACGAGACTTTCTCGGCAAGGCAAAGGCAACGTAAGTCGGCGTGCACTGGACTTTGTATAAACACATGCAATGAAGTCGTGCAGAGAATAAACTTTCAACTTTCTGTTCGATTAGAAACTTTTGCCTTTATTCTTTGGTTCTTCCTCGAATTCCGCAGAGCAAGAAATTTGTTGTTGTTCTTCCTTTCTTGTTTCATCTGCTCTTCTTCTTGCACGTTCACAATGTCATCACGGATGCGAATTGTGAAGATTTCCCCACACGTCGAGCTGACGTCAGGCTACAAGTACGACGTGTTCTTGAGCTTCCGAGGGCCCGACACTCGCCACACGCTCGCAGATTACCTCTACGAAAGCTTGGTCAATGCTGGGTTTAGCGTCTTCAGAGACAATGAAGAGCTTCCTGTGGGGGGGAATATCGGGCCGGAGCTCGAGCGAGCCATCGATGACTCGAGGATCTACTTGCTGATCTTCTCAGAAGGCTACGCGGGTAGCCCGTGGTGCCTCCAGGAGCTCACGTGCATGGCTAAGCGCCGGAGAGAATCCACGGGACGAGAAATCGTGCCCGTCTTCTACGGCGTGAGTCCTTCAGACGTCAGGCTGAGGACGGGGTCGTACGGCCAGGCCCTGCTCAAGCACGAGGGGCGCTACGACGAGGGGACGGTGCGAGAGTGGAGAGAGGCTCTAATGGAAGTCGGAAATCTCAGCGGATGGGACGCACGAAACGCACCGTAAGTACAACAAGAAACTTTAATGGCCATTACACCCTTTTTTTTTTTTTTTTTTTTTGGTAACTATTTCTCTCTGCCAAACTGATTTATATGCGGAATTGCCATCCCAAATATGATTGGAAAGGGCTAATTTAGATTGGCAATTTAAGGTTCCATAGCACGGTCGATGGTAATGATATCGAATAGCTTTTGGTCAGAGACATTTTAAAGCTTCTTCCGTGTTTTGGACGAATGTGCTATCTTAGAAATGAACTTTGAGCTTGTCTCGGTCTGTTGTTTTGTGCCCTTTCTGAGATTCAAGAAACAGAAGTATTTATCGAGCCAACACGATCCAATTTGCTAACTATTAACAAGACAAATTCACTTGGGAGATGGTTAATGAATTGCGACACCTTCAGCTGAATAGTTTATGTTACAGCCTATTCGCTTATTCTTTTCCCTTGAGAATATGTAGAGGCTACAATAAATTCTTTAAAGGATATATGAATACAGGAGCGAGAGAGAGAGAGAGATGCTGTTAGGGAGTGTTTCCAGCCAAAGCAGGATTCAAAATGTTTGTTCCGGAGGATTCCTAGATATGCTGGTATATATATTGCTGATATAGTTGCTCCTCCTTTCTTCAAAGATGATGGTTTATTATGTATGGCAGGCTCGGTAAACTTGTCGGAGATCTTGTTCGAGAGCTTTCTATTAAGCTGAAGAAGAGACAGAAGGTTCTTCCTGATCATTTAGTTGGAATTGATGATCCAGTCAAAGACGTGATGCAGTTGTTGGACTGCGGCTCCATGGACAGACGGTTTCTTGTTGTGCACGGGATGGGAGGCATCGGCAAGACAACTCTTGCCAAGGTGGTTTTCAATGAGATATCTTCTCTGTTTGATGGTTGCAGCTTCCTTTCAGACATCCAAGGAACTTCACTAAATCATGGCATCGTAAGGTTGCAGAACCAGTTGTTATCTGATATCCTGAAGAGACCCACAGATATCCATGACATCGATGATGGTGTCAACATGATACGAGAAAGATTCCGAAACAAGAGTGTCCTCATTATTCTTGATGATGTGGACGAGAAAGAGCAGCTCATGGCACTGACAGGAAACCGCCGTGACTGGCTCGGCCGAGGAAGCAGGGTTATTGTCACAACTAGGAATATGGGTCTTCTGGCAGTGGATGGTGTCCCATTTCTTCCTAAAAAGTGTTATGATTATCAGATGACGGAGATGAATCCTTGCCATGCTCTTCAACTTTTCAGTAAACATGCCTTCAGAGAAACCCTACCTTCAGATGATCTCGAAACTATTTCCATTGAAATAGTGGCCACCACTGGAGGAAATCCTTTCGCTCTTGAAGCTTTAGGTTCTTTCCTCCGGGGCAAAAGCCCCAGTATATGGGCAGAAACATTGGAGCGTGTAACGAAAGTACCGCATAGCAAAGTCCTAGAGAGCTTAAGGATAAGTTATGAGGCATTAAACTTTGAGGAGAAGCAAATTTTCTTAGACATTGCATTCTTTTTCAATGGCACAGAGAGCACGACCGCAACATACATGTGGAAAGATTGTGGTTTTTTCCCCGAAAGCGGACTTGCTACTCTCACTGATATGTCTATGTTGAAGAGAGACCATCACAACATTCTTCGGATGCATGACCTGTTCAGAAATCTTGGAAGGGAAATTGTTCGAAAGGAGAATTATCTGAATGCAGGAAGTCGAAGCAGGTTGTGGGAATCTGAGGAATGCCTTCGGGTACTTCATGAACTGGTAAGGTTATTGACACGAGTAAAACTGCAATTTCCTTGGTAAAAAGTTGACAGAATTCTGGTCTTAGTGAGAGTTCACTGCCTTTGTGTGCCCAAGTTTCTGTTTTTGATGTTAAAGTTCACTGATCCTTGCTATCTTTGCTAGATTGACTACCAGCGAACGAGCAATGTTGAGCTACTTAGGTTACGATTCCCTGAGGTACAGATGCTTACGACTCAAGAATTTGCTGCTCTGCCAAAGTTAAGGTGTCTTCATGTTGAAGGGGTAAACTTCACTGGAGATTATAAGAATGTTTTGAGAGAATTGAGATGGCTATCTTGGGACCGTTGTCCTGCAGACTTTGATGCGACCAATTTCTCTCCAAGCAATCTAGTCGTTCTCAAGCTTTCTCGTAGTGAACTTAGAGATGATTGGCCCGGATGGCACCAAATCACGGTATGAACAGATACACAAGCATCTATTTCTATTTTTATTGTTTTATCGAACATGCTTGCAATTGCTCATTTCCCTTATGATATTCTGGTGAACGACAGGGCTCATCTAAGGTGAAATTTCTGGAACTTGGAAAATGCAGCCGCTTAACCAGATTGCCCGACCTCTCTGCCCTCTTGACATTGAAAAGGTTGACTATACGAAATTGCCAAAGCTTGGTTGAAATTGATGAATCAATTGGGAAGCTAGTGAACCTGAATTACTTGGAAATTGATGCGTGCAAAGCTCTGAGAGAGTTGCCTGAAGAAGTGGGTTGTCTCAAGGCTCTGAAAGAGCTGATTCTGGGAGGGACGATACTTGGTCCTGTCGATTTGGGTCTTCCCCACTCGATTGGTGATCTACAGTCTTTGACAAGCCCAGAGATGGAAAGTGTTGGAATTAGCAAACTTCCGCACTCAATTGGAGAGCTAAAGGATCTCAAAAGGTTGTGTTTGTGCAGGTGTTATGATCTTAGAAAGCTTCCAGACTCAATTGGGAGACTTAGTTCATTGCTTGAGTTGGATCTGTCTTATACAAAAGTCACGGAATTACCTGATTCCATTGGAAACCTGAGGAGGTTGAAAGTGATAAGAATAGATCATAGTACAATAAGCAAAATCCCGGCTACTATAGGCATGGTGGAGAAGCTTGAAGAATTTCATGCTGAAAAATGCATGGATATGGCAGGAGATATTCCTACTGGAATTGGGACTCTATCCTTTTTGAAATTCCTGAACTTATCTCATGCTCACATCCAATCTTTGCCAACAACAATCGACCAACTTTCTCATCTCAAGGAACTTCATTTGGATGGTTGCCACGAGCTTGTTCAAATCCCAGAGCTTCCTGCCAGTTTGATTACCTTGCATGTCAAGTCTCGCTCATTACAGACAGTCCCAAACTTCTCAAACCTGACCAATTTAGTCAATCTAATCGTAGTTGACTACCTTGAGGAATCTCTTTGTTTAAATTCGGTTTTGCATATTGCTCAACTGGAGATGCCGAAACCTGTCCATAAAAGCATCATTGCACCACCGAGTGAGTTAGCTTCACTTCCAGGCCTGGAGCGACTAGTTCTGTCTTGTTTTGCCCTACGATCCCTCAATCAGGTGCTTCCTAACACACTGCATCGGAAGACGTGTAAGTTCATGTCATTGGATAAAGAATATTTTCACAACTCTCATTTCACAAATTTGTCAACCTTAGAGATGCGTAAATCGTGGATGATAGAAATTCCGGCCAATCGGTTTGGACAATGGGAGAATCTAAGGGAACTGATCCTGTCGGACTGTGTATTTGTCAAGTGTTTATCCAATCTATCAGGCTTGAACAAGCTCATAGTGTTGTGCCTGCTGAACTGCCCAGAGCTAGTTGAGATCCGAGGTCTCGAAGAACTGGAATCGCTGGAAAGTACAAGGATTGACCACTGCAGTTCCCTAGTAAGGTTGCCTAATCTCCTGAAGTCGAAGGAGCTGAGGACCATGGAGTTTAAATCCTGCAGATCATTAGTGAGTTTGCCTTCTCTATCACCGGTAGCTGTGGAAAATTGTTATCTAGTAGTCGACGGATGCGATAAGCTAGCCAGCCACAATGGGCCTCACTTTCTGTACAAAAACTAAAGGAAATGTCTCAACCCCTGTGGGCGCGTATGAGCCGGAGTATAGAGAACACTCGCCTTGTCCTGTTTGCATTTTCCCCGAGAGTCAGATTTGCTTTGTCAGAGAGGATTTGCCTGTATTTTGTATTTCCTTGTAATTCCAGGGTTGTGCTCTTCTTTCTTCCCAACATTCCAGTTGGCATACTTGGGATTAACGGAGGGAGCTCACGTGTGTGAAGACATCACATCTGCATCAGCAGTCTAGTAATCCCTCTCTTTGGTCTTCTTCACCTTGCTCTGAACTAACACGGGAAGTTCGTCCCATCGTTACTCAATTCAGTTTCTTCTTTTAGATAACTAATGACTTAATTAACTTGCGTAAGCATTTCGAAAGGAACAATTTTGTGACCGATAATGCCTTCTTGATTGGGATTTGCTCCTCCTTCTCCAAGAAGTAAAGAACACTTCATATTGCCGGTTGTCCCGCATTGCCACCAACCAAGTGTCGCAATGTTGGGCACAATACAATTCTCTTTAATGAGCCAAATTGAGTTTTAACCGCCATTGATGTTCACAACCTAACTTATAAGTTGAAAGGACAATTTTAACACAGTATCTTGATAGTCGTACACCAATTCGATGACTAAATGGACAAGACTTATTATCTGTCTATTTAAATGTAGACGATGGTTGCAAAATTGCAAACGTAATATGGAGTTGCAAGCGGCTACTATTGGGGAGTCCAATCTCGAGATCAGTCCGGAACTTTCAATAACTGGTTTTTACTAAAACAAGCGCCGTAGAGGATCAGCAGATGGCATTTCTTTGAGTAAAGCCTCCAGATAATTTTTTTTTTTCTTTTTGTCCAGAATACAGCCTCTAATTTGGATAATTTTTCCTTTTTCTTTTAAATAATAAAATCACCCTTTTTTAAAAAAAAATCCAGAATTTTCTTTTAACTCCTCCCGTGGGAGCTGTTTTTCCCTTCTTCCTGAAGCCAAACTAAAACCTCGCTTAACCCCTCTTTCCTTCTTCCCTTCCCCACCTTCTTCCCCCACCCCCCCCTTCTCTCGCCCCTTGATTCGAGGAATCGATTGAAGGTCGATGGAGGCAAATGCAGTGCTGCTGCTTACATGTGCGCCTCGTCTACCTGCTCTTCCCTCAGCCTCGAGCTTCCCAGTCTCGCGATTCAGCACCAAGCGCACCTCCTCCTCCTCCGTAGGTCTGTTCTCTCGCGTCCTTCCCTCGAACATCCCCAACTCCCCAAAGCTTCGGTGCTCATGAAACGTTCCCTCGTTTTTCTGAAGTTCTTTTCTCGGTTCTGAATTTTGACGAGCAAAGACGAGACTCTCATCGATGGGCTTCCCAAGGAGTACTACGACCATGTGCGTATTGTCATCTTGTCTTCTGAATCCCTCCTCCGTCGATTTTCCTGAATTTTTCACTGTTGTCGTGTGTCTGTCGTCTACTTGAAGTATGGCGCGAGCAGGTTATGCATCCACCAAGTGATGATTGGGAAACTGTTGAGCTAATCTCAAATCTTGTGGCATAGATAATTTAGGATTTTCTGTAAAAGGTTAGCTAACTAATATCGTAATTGACATTTGGAATCGTGGCCTTTCCATCATCTGGACGTGAAACAGTCAGCATAAATGAAGGATTGCTCCTCGGAATTAAATTCTTTGTTCTTCCTTTATGGAATTCATAAAAAGGTGAGATTTTCCTCTCTAAAAACGACAAGGCATAATCGTGAAAACCATAAAACATGGATCTTGTGAAAGGAAGTTCTTTAGGGTCGAGGACCTTGTAAATGGAGAGGGCATCGATGTGCGCTGAACGAGAGTACTTTTCCTATAGCATGAGGTTGGAGGTTTGAGTTCTTGAAACCTGATATGGTCGATAGGAGGGGAATAATACAATGTCATGATGAAACATGCACTTCAAAGCTTAGAATCACAAGTGGAATTGACTCTGATGTTCTAAGTCTAGAATCGCGTTGTCAGGCATGTTGGAGTCATGAGAGTCTTTGGCAAACACTCTACTTAAGAAACACCAAATTGATAAATAAAAATTGGAAAAGAAAGAAGAGATTTTTACCCCAAATAAATGGGGAAAAGGAAGTAAAATTAGTAAATGCAGATTAATATGCTGTTTTGATTTTAAAAAATGCCACCGCAGCACAGAATTAAGTGACGATGCAGATCTATCAATGAGAAAATCCAGAAAACTGCACTTGAGCAATAGGAAGCATCTCCAATAAGTATAAGCTAAAGGCTTCACAGCAAGAGGATATTCAAATTATATTGTCAGGACCACTGAACTCAGAAAATGATCATAACATATCGTGTTAAAGCATCTCAGATGAAGCAATTTCATGAAACACTGGCACCCCCTTTAGATATCATTATCACCTAACGTGCAGAGAAATTGCCCAAAGAGTGAGACAAGAATGAGAAGAATAATAATTCATGGGTTAAGACCGGAGTATAACGGTATTGTTATGGCCACTCGTGGATGGGCAAATGAGCCAACTCTAACTGAGTTGGAAAATTTATTGGCCAATCAAGAGGCCTTAGATAAACAAATCCCTAAGATCACAATTAAAGAGGATGAAAGTGCCCTCTTTAGTAATAAAAGAGGGTTCAAGGGCCAGAATAGAAATAGAGCAGGTGCAAGAGATGGCAAACCATGGAAAAATCATGGAGATTGGCGGAGGCAACCGAATGAGAAGGGTTATCAACCAGGGGGAGCTCGTCAAGATTGTAACGATGACGACGAAGATAAGAGCAACAAAAGGCGTAGCAAACAGTGCTACGTTTGTGGCAAGGTAGGACATATTGCCAGATTCTGTTGGTACAGGCGAGAAGAAGGAAATGTCGTCACTTCTTGCAAGAAGGAGATTGAAAGCGAAGAAGAATGGGACTTTCAAGCGCTTGTTGCGATGAAGGAACGAGAAGAGCTTGCAACAGCTTGTATAGTTGAGTTCGATAATTCGACAGGTTCCATCATGACCCCAAATAAGAGCAAGCCAAGGGAGAACTCGAAGAAGCAACTAATAATGTCAACAAGCAGTCGTGAAAATAAATTGCATGAGATGCAAGATATGATAAATAAGCTGAAAGTTGAGAAGACAAAGATGGAGAATATGTTGAAGAAAAGGGATGAGATGATAAGGCGGAAGGATGGAGAGCTCAAGGCAAAACAAAGGGAGCTAGAGAAGTTCCGATGTGAGTTCAAGAAGCTGCAGAAGCTTCAGGATCTCAAGCTCGCTATGATGTTCCCAATTGGTCATACTGAGAGAGATATCAAACACATGAAGGAGAAGAAGAAAGGTTTCTTTGAGGAAAGGAGGCCATCTACACCTTACATCCCGTGTAAGAATCGGTGGAATAAAATCAAGGGGAAGAAATTTTATGAGGAAAAGGATCAAGAGGTCTACATTGAAGTGCTTCGGATGGGACTGAATCGGTTGAAGCGCGAAATGAAAGTCACGAATGAGAGGGTTGATCAGGTGAGTTCCAATCTCAAAATTCTTATAGGAGATATGTCGAATACGAAGATCGAATTGAGTGAGAAGAAGGAAAAGGAGATGAAAGGGCAAAATGAATTGGCATTGCAAAAATTCAAGGATCACAAAACTTTGTGGAAAGACGCAGTAGGAGAAGCAACTGAAGATGGAGCTATGGAGCCATCCCCATATGAGAAAGCTTCGCAATATGCTGAATGGAGGGAGACAATTGAAGAGTCAAAAAGCAATATCGGCATGGCTACTATATCTAAATTGAGAGAGAGTAGTCGGTGAGGGGGAGTGTTGAAAAAGCACCGCCTCTCTCTCTCTCTTGAGTTCTCCGGATCTCTCTCCACTTCTCCAGATTTTTCTCTCTAGATAATTCTTCAGCTTCAGCCGCAATTATTGACTCCACAAGTTGTAATAAAATAATAATAAGTAGAAGAGATATTGGGAGAGGAGGGCGGTGGATGTGCCGACTTTGTCCCCTATAAATAGGGGCTCTTGCCCCTTGAGTGTGAGTGAAGTGTGAGGGGTGTTGTGTGTGTGAGTGAAGCGTGTACGTGAGTGTGTGGGTGGAGTAGGTGGCGTGAAGTGTAGAGAAATAGTGAGTAAGTGGGTGTGTGAGAGAGTTGTGTCCGTGTGAGGTTTGTGAGGGAGTGGGTAGCAAGTACAATGAGTCCAAAGTGAGAGGATGATAAAATAGAGAGTTGTAATATTGGTTTATAATAAAAATAATTATTTTATTTGTACATCCACTTACTTCTCAACGAAGCAATCGAGTCCGAAAAGGAATGCTCTTCACCCCCACCCCCTCCCCTTCCCCAAACCCCCACCGCCCGAAACAAGAAAAAAAGCCAGATTTTTATCTAACGATAGAACCGGAACAACCACAAAGGCAAAGGCTGATTCGGAAATCGAGAGAAAATTTGCATAGAGCGAGCAACCATGAAAGGGAATTGTACCGAAAACGTCCGAGACGAGGAGGACGGCGAGCTTGGCATCGGGGGCCCGGTGATGTAAGCTTTCAAGCCTCCGATCTCTCGCCACACATCCGATTCCGACACTCGTGATGCTCAGCGTCGGCGGGTTCTCACAGCACTAAGTCTTTGACATGGCCTTCTCCTTCTCCTTCTTCTTCAATGGAGAGGTGTCGTGGAGCTTCCACGGGATGTGGAATTGGTCGAAATGGGAACTCGTTGCTTCTGTTCTTGCTGACGGAGAAATCAAGAGCAGAGTCGGTGTAGAGGCTGCTGGGCTTTGTCCACGACCGACAAGCTTCCATTATCATTTCAATCAAACGGTCGACGATAAATCGAGAGCAATTTGACGGCTGACAACGTGCACGACGAATTTGCCGGGCAACCAAACAAGTGACACGTGCAGAATGGAGAGTTAATGAAACTGGGGAAATTACGTGACAATTCATTTGTTTGTGCCGTTTGATCGAGAATGATTAATGTAAAAACCAAGCTCACTGCTCGCTATAATATTAATAGCCTAAACTTTTTATTAGCAAAAATTCCTAATAAGGGCTGAAAGTACCTTCATTTTTTCAATTAAGGGCATAAAATGAACTCTATTTCCAAAAACGGACTTAAAGTGTCATCATTATTTTAAATAAGGACATGAAGTGAATCTTGTTTTAAATAAGAACTTGAAAGTGGCAATGTTGTTTCAAAAAAGGGCTCGACTTTTGAGTTGTTAAGGGCATTTTTGTCCTTTGACTTTTTATGGTTTTTTCTTTCTTCTTTACTGGTGGTTGGCACCCTCACTCGATGCGACAAGTGAGGGACAGCCTCACTTGGGGTCATTGATTTAAGTTTAGTAGAATAACTAAATAAATAGATAGACTTCACAATGATGCCTTGGGTAAGGCCACCTTCCTGAAGATGTTTTTCATATATCTCTTTCCTCTATGGAATAAGAGCCCAATATGTATTCAAGTCAAGTCTATTGTCCTCATTTCTCTGTTAAAATCTTCACCTCCAAATTTGTTAAACCAATCATGGTTATTGCTTTTATTGATACTAGTGCTAGTTCATCAAGGCCGCCTTGCCAGTGGTTGGCGAGGGATGGCCTTGCTTGGGAAAGGCGAACCTCACTGGCCCTAGGCGAGGGCTTGTAGGATCTTGTCGGAAAGCAAAAAAATTAAAAAAAAATTAAAATCAAAATTGTATTTGAACGAAAACGCCCTTGACGAGCTAGAATATTTAGCTGGCCAGCGATTGCCGAGGTCAAGCCTTTATTTGAAATTACCACGACCACTTCAAACCTTTATTTGAGACTGACATTGTCATTTCAGGCCCTTATTTGACACAATGTCCACTTTAGGTCTTTATTTGAAAAAATAATGTACTTTTGGCCTTTAATTGGAATTTTCCTTTTTTATTGTATTGCTGAAAATCTTAAATCATACCCATCATAACAGCAATATCCCAAATTCTTTTGTATCATCAAAACTGTGGATTTAAGTTTTGAGGTCTTGGTGGAACGAAAAAGGAAAGTCAAAAGTTTAGGATCTTTTATGGTGGACAAATAATATTGTCGCACTGATACAAGTTAAGTATTTTTATGTTACGACCAGCATAATTTAGGGTTTTTTTATGATATTTTCCTAGTAATTCTGGTGCAAGTGCAAAAAAGGAAAGAATATGCAACTTGGGCAACAAAATAAAAAAGAAAAAAAGAGGAAAATAACTTGCCAAGATTGGAGGAAACTTCCATTCAATCGAAAACGATTTTCGTTGATTTATTACAAAGCTCATTCCCTAATGTCGAAACTCGTTTATACGCACGCCCGAATTCGGTCCGTACTGAGTAGAGCCCGGTCTAGGCAAATTAGGCAATGCTTGCAGATCCTAGAGAACAAAAATGGGAAGTCAAATCCAGATTCTTCAATTAAAGTAACCATGTAAGACTAAACATTCCACCCTAATTCCAATCGAAAATGAAATGTTTTGTGTAGATCCGCAAGACTTCCTTTCCTTCTCAAGACTCATTTCCATTTCTAAATGGATTTGAGTTTTATATAGAGAGAGAGAGAGCTGCGTTTCAACTTGTCCCTCCTCAAAGCCAAACTCTCTTGGAGCTTCAAATGTCTTCGGTAATACTTTGATTTGCCACTTCTAATGTGAACTTCGTATGAATAAAACCATCTTACTGGAGATGTCGATGTATGCAGCTTGTGTTTAGCGTGAGTATCGGCTGCTGCGATGGATGTCGGCGAAAGCTCACGAAGATAATAGACAAGATGGAAGGTAACCGTACTTTGCTACATGTTTATCGTATTGAACAACGGATCCTCGAATAACCGGATTCGACACTAAATCGAACCCTAAAGTGATGTGGAAGCGAAGCCCGGGAAAATCACGTATCACCAATCCTAAAGCACACCACCGATTCGAGCGTACCTTATTAGCCACATATTAAACACCAATGCTGAAGATCGAGGAAGAAATTCTGATCCGATGATATCAATTTGCCTTGAAAAGGGAAACGGCGTCGCCTTAAGCGCTTTGAGGAAAAAGAGAGAGGGAGAGGAAACGTACGTGCGTTATAATGCCAAGAGGTGTGTCCTCCCTCTCTCTCCTCCCTTATATACGTTCCCTCCAAACAGGAATCGTGCCCCTTCATCCACGGGCTCTAATATTGTGGGCCGGGCCTTTAGGCCCAACATGGGCGGGCGGACCTTAAGTCCATCACTAATAAAACCATCATCTCCCACTCGCACATGGTGGGCCGAACATGATTCTCTTTACCTCTCTTCAACATTCATACCGGTGAATAATCCGTGTGACCAGCATACTTTGAGAGCTCGTTACCATACATCTGTTAGGAATATATAGCAGCTCCTAATGGGCATCACATCTTGAGTAGATTTAGTATGCAGTACACTAGATCGATCGATCACATTTGATTTCTTTCAAACAATGATATATATATATATATATATATATATATATATATATATATATATATATATATATATATATATCGTATTCACAATTATGATTATCCCAAAGACAGTCATAATTGGGTAACCAGTGAATACAAAACTACAATGTGATTCTTTAAAATCGATCTTCCTCTTTCCTTCAAACTCTCAATTTCAGTTCAGCTTGCTTTTCTAGAAATGTCCCATTAGATCGAATCAAACTCAGAACCATTGGCAACATCCTAAGATAGCAAACACTAAATAGAAATATTGAGAATAAGTAAGAGTCATGAGGGGACTAAAAATTGATGAACTCTTTTCATCAAGAGTCTCATACGACATAAAAGTTGAGATCAAACTTTTGCCACTCTTATTGGTCGTTTCATGCATACGTAGTATGAAATACGTATTACGGTATTAACTCATTTCCCATGGAGCGTATGTCTACACCTTTCAATACCGTACAGATGATAGTTTAGACATACCCAATGTCTAACTTGAATTCACGTATCTACTCATTCACAAAATTCATCAGAACTCACATCTGGCATCTTAGACAGATAAAGTAAAATATGTGGGTTATTTTACTTTCGAACATAGTAAATATTATGTCCTCATCTTAACACCCAGTTAAGGCGACATACGTATTTTAAGCTTGAGCTCTCAATTATCACCTAGATAATAAGCTTAAAAACAGTCTCATATCTATTTATCACACAATAAATAGAGGCGATTACCCGTGTGAGTGGGCTAATCTTATATCTGTCCGACATACTTTCTCAACTTAAAATAATGCACTGAGTATTAAGATGCATAAAGATCAAACAAAGATTCATAGGCATTAATGATGAAAAACATAAATTCATCAAATGTGAACACTTAGGGAAATAACAATATTCAGTACATTAGTTTCTACGCAATCCTAGAGATTTCATATGGCCACAAAACACATCTCTAGGTATTGGCTTTGTCACAGGATCTTCTACCATTCTATGCGTAATATGTATTGTAAGTTCACATCTTTTCGTGCAATCATATCTTTGACAAAAGTTATACTTGGTATCTATAAGTTTGGTATTGCCATGATATTTTGGATCTTTGGTGTACACTTTTGCTGCTTGGCTATTACAGTTAACTAACAATGAATCTACAGCACTTCCGATAACACCTAAATGATCCGAAAATCTCTTAAGCCAAACACCTTCTTATACTGCTGCTGATAATGCCACGAACTCAACTTTCATCGTGGACAAGGCTATACATGTTCGTTTCTTACTGCTCCATGATATGACGCCATTGTTCAGTAAGAAAGCAAATCCAGAGGTAGATTTCCTTTCATCTAAATCTCCTCCCCAATTAGCATCAGAATAGCCTTTTAGTTGCAGATCCTTTCCTTAATAACTCAGCGTATAATCAGTAATTCCCTTTAGATACCTTAGTATTCTTTTAACGGCCTTCCAATGTGCTGGACTTGGATTGGATTGGTATCTACTCACTATTCCAACTACAAAACATATGTCTGGTCGTGTACACATCATAGCGTACATCAAGCTTCCAACAGCACTAGCGTAAGGAACATGTTTCATTTGTTCCTTCTCTTGTGGAGTCCTTGGACACAGTCTATGGCTCAATTCTTTACTTTTTGCAATAGGAGTGTCTATGGGTTTACAATTTTGAAATCTTAACTCCAAGAATGTATATAACTATCACCCATGTCTTTCATCTCAAAGTTGGGAGACAACCAACTCTTGACGGTATTAACAAACTCCATATTGCTTCCGGCAATTAGTATATCATCAACATATAATGATATGATCACAAATTGATCCTTGGACCTTTTGATATATACACAATGATCCCCATCTATCATTGTAAAGTCATATGCCATTATGGCATTATGAAACACGTATATACCATTGTCTTGACGACTGCTTAAGGCCATATATCGACCCCCAAAGTCGACATACATTTTCTTCTTGGTCTTTCACTATGAAACCAGCAAGTTGTTCCATATATATTTCTTCTTCTAATTCTCCATTGAGAAAAGCAGTCTTTACATCCATCTGATGTAACTCAAGATCCATACTAACCACTATTGCCAGAATAATGCGAATCGAGGTAAATCTCACTACAGGAGAAAATGTTTCTTCATAATTAATTCATTCCTGTTGATTATACCCCTTCGCCACAAGGCGAGCCTTATGCCTTTCTATCGAGCCATCATCTTTTCGCTTTATTTTGAGAACCCACCTATTCCCAATAGCTTTGCGTCCTTTTGGAAGATCAACCAGTTCCCAAACTTGATTTGACTTCATTGACTCAATTTCCTCTTCCATTGCGTGAATCCATTTTTCCTTACCAGGGCAATTTAGAGCCTCATTAATATTTCTCGGCTCATGCTAATCTTGTGGAGCAACCATAAAAGTTTCCCCTTCAATGTCAAAACGTCGATGGGGAATACTTTGGCAACTTGTTCGCCGTATGAGAGATTGTACACTTAGCACATCATTCCCCATTATGCTCCCACTTGGATTAGATAATGATGATGTCATCTCATCATGTGGTTGTAATTGAGAATGAGTTGAATTTAATTCATCACTTCTCATATTACTCCCACTTGGACGAACTCCACTAATGTCATTATCTTGATCCAAGATTTCAAATAGGGAGTAATCTGCCCCTATTTCGCCCTTCTTAGGAAATTCATCCACTAAGAATGTGACATCCCGTGATTCAAATTCAGTTATACTCTCACTTTCCTACTCACCTATGAACACATACCCTTTCGAGTGTTCGGAGTATCTCATTAAAATACTCATCTTTCCTTTAGGACTCAATTTCCCAAACTTGTGAGAGGACTTATGAATATAGGCAGCACAACCCCATGGCTTAAGAAAACTTAAGTCCGGTTTTCTATCTGTCCATAATTCATATAGAGTGGAAGTAACTGATTTGGAAGGCACCCGGTTAAGTATATAGGCAGCACTTAACAACGCATCACTTCAAAAAGTGATAGGTAAGTTAGCATGCGCCATCATGGATCTAACCATTTCCAGTAGGGTTATGTTTCTTCTCTATGCAACACCATTTTGTTGAGGAGTATATGGAATAGACAACTGTCTTTCTATTCCTTTTTTATCACATAATTTTCTGAACTCATCAGATAAATATTCTCGACCTTGATCGGATCTTAATACTTTTATTTTCTTGTCTAATTGATTTTCTTCCAAGTTCAAAAACCTTTTGAAACAACTTATTGCTTCAGATTTATGAGAAATCAAATAGGCATTTCCGAATCGAGTATCATCATCTTTAAAAGTGATGAAATAAACAGCCTCTTGCCTTCCTCTCACATTCATTGAATCACAAACATCAGAATGGATTAAATGCAGAGGAAATTCAGCTTTTTTGCCTTTTCCAAATGGTTTCCTTGTCGTTTTCTCTACTAGGCAATGTTCACATATGGGCAAATCAATTTTTTCAATGTTGTCCAACAAGCCCTCTTTGGCTAGTCTATTCATACGTTGTTGGCCAATGTGACCAAGTCTAGCATGCCACACATTCACATCATTATCATATTAAGTGGAAGACGTGAAACAAGGGAATAACAAATATTGACATCACCACAGTCAACATTTAGTACAATAAAACCATCCAGAAAGTGACCATAATCATAGTAGTTTGTATCCAAATACAAATCTACACCTCTATTATGGAAGTTCACACTAAAACCAAGCTTAACCAACATCAAAACAGGCACTTAAATTTCGACGAATCTCCGGAGCATATAGAACATCATGTAGGAACAAAATGCGTCCAACACGCATGTTCAGTTGGCAAGTGCCAATTCCTTTCACTTCAGCTCTGAAGTTATTTCCTACATAGATCCACTTAGTTCCAGTAGGTATTTGTCGGAATTCCACGAAGGATCCTCCATCCTTTGCTACATGGTCTGTCGCTCCTGAATCTACAGTCCACAAAGGATTGAATTCAGCCAATAATGCAGAACTTGACACATAGGCAAAGTTCTCAAATGTACAAGAGGTGTTTACCTTCTTTGGCTCACGACAATCGCGAGCATAGTGACCTTTCTTGTCACAATGGTAACACCTCACCCTTGACATTTTCTTCACTTGATGACGTTTTCCTCTCTTGTGTTGGTTAACTTCTGATTTCTTGCAATAAGGACTTGATCCTTTGCACACCCACATATTGAACGAATCAATACGCTTGCGCTTAGAGCTCAAAGCCCTTTCAGAGCTAGAACCAACATTGCAAATGTCTATTTTCGACTCAAATGCCGTTAGGCGGTCCTCTACTAGCTCAAGGTGGCGCATGGCATCCTCAAGATCTTCCATAATATGGTCAAGAGCTTCTAGTGCTTCTTGCTTTTCCAGCACATATTGAATCCTCATATTCAATACTTCACAATTGTTGCCGTTCATATCAGCAATAACGTTCTTAGTTGCTGAAACCATCGATCTGAACACATCAGACATACATGCACGAATAATTAATGCCTATAATTTATGCATCCACTTTGCACAGATCCATCATATCAATGAATAATTTCAAGTAAGGTTTCAGAATCAAAATGTCACTATGTTTCCAATCATCCTCCAAAAATCTTAACTTAAAATTATCATTAATATAATTGTCTTATGCAAAATAAATTCTATGAAGTTACAAAAACTTCTATTACTACCCACAGCTAACTACCCACAGCAACCAGCAATAACAAAAAGCAAATAATAATTGACATCCAATAAAACAATAATGCTTTCACATAATACAACTATACATTACACTAAGCTATATATACAAAGAAATATCAACATGGAAAGAGATATTCACACCCATAAAACATCTCATAATTAATCTAAGAAATAAATAAGGAATGTCCCTTCTAATCTATCAGTCAAAATATCTGAGAAAACTGAAGGCACATTTGCCAACCATGGAAAAACTTTTGGAGAGCTTTCATGTCGCCACCAAGGCGCATTTACTCTACGCCATGTGGCGCTCAATCTAAGGGTTGAAGTTTTGGTTAACTCAATCCTATAATACTCTCTTACAAAAGCTTCCACTAGCCTCCTATAATCCGGGACCACGTTGACCTCCCATAGCCGATCTAACACTGCTTGCCATTCAGGTGGAAGAGTGTTCATCAAAATCGGCACCTTCTCAAAATCCGGCATAAGATAACCATTCCAGATGATTTCCTGTATCATCTGATTGACCCTGACCACATGTGATACTAAATCACCGTCATGCCACCGATAATTAGCTAAATCTGACATCAGCCTTTTAAGTCTTGCATTTCCCTCATTCATTCTCGGGATTGCAGGTATCCGTGCATAACGCATCATAGTTCCTGCAACAAATGCAGAACTAAAATTGGATCACTTATAATCCATAATGTATATATTAGGGAAAATACATAATTTTCCATGATTCATGCAACAAATGCAGAATAAATATAATGGATTACCTATAACCCACACTAGCATAAATGAAAAAGAAACAAATTCCTTTTTTTTTTGTCAACGGTCAACGGTCATCGGTCAACGGTCGTCGGTCAGCAGGTCAACGGGTCGAGTCGATGGGCGCGCGGGTTAGACCGGTCGGGCCGGTCAGACCGGTCGGATCGGCCGGCCGAGTCGGACGAACCGAACAGCACGTGCCGCGCGCGTGCGCGGGCTGATGTCACGCAGACGTCAGCCGGCACATGCCGCGCGCATGCGCGGGCTGACACCACGCAGACGTCAGCTGGTGCGTGCGCGGCACGCGCTGGTCGGGTCGGGTCGGGTCGCCGCCAACCAACAGTCGTCGGCGATGACGTCATCGATGACATCATCCCGGTGGTTACCCCGACGTCACGGTGACGTCGGCACGCGCGCGCCGGTTGGCGAACCGCGCGTGCGGTTCGCCTGGTCGGTGCGCACGTGCCGGTTCTCCGCCGGCGCGCACGTGCCAGTTCGCCACCGGCGTGTGTGGCACACGCGTTGGCCGATGCCAGCGCTTCGGGCGCGTCGCGCCCACGCGCAACAGCTTCTGGCCGCGCGTGTGGGCGCGTGCGGCATCGCCCGGCAACGTACGACCTGTTGCCGGACTTGTCTCAACAAGCCATTTCTACCAGTGCCTTCAGAAATTGATTTCGACTTACGGAAACTCAGAAAAAAAGACGAACAGTGCTCGGGTGTCGGGATTTCTCACCCCGATCCATACGGCCGAATTACTTTCGCGAAAAATCAATCAAAAATCATTCATAAACATCAAAGGGATCGGGAAAACATGAACTAGGGCTTTGATACCAATGTTGGGAACAACGGATCCTCGAAAAACTGGATTCGAGACTAAATCGAACCCCTAAAGCGATGCGGAAGCGAAGCCCGGGAAAATCACGTATCACCGATCCTAAAGCACACCACGGATTCGAGCGTACCTTGTTAGCCACAGATTAAACACCAATGCTGAAGATCGATGAAGAAATTCTGATCCGATGATGTCAATTTGCCTTGAAAAGGGAAACGGCGTCGCCTTAAGCGCTTGGAGGAAAAAGAGAGAGGGAGAGGAAACGTACGTGCGTTATAATGTCAAGAGGTGCGTCCTCCCTCTCTCTTCTCCCTTATATACGTTCCCTCCAAACAGGAATCGTGCCCCTTCATCCACGGGCCCTAATAATGTGGGCCGGGCCTTTAGGCCCAACATGGGCGGACGGGCCTTAAGCCCATCACTAATAAAACCATCAGAACCGAACCGGTGCCATGCACCATTCGAATAGACTCGGTCTACTAGCCGTGTAATTACTTGATGTACCCTTTCATTTTGGCCGTGTTATCTTGATGCTCGTGGATTGAAATGATGTAGAAGCTTTCTTTGAATGAGCAGGAGTGGAGCTTGTGGGCATGAAAATAGACGAGCAGTTGGTGGAGGTGAAAGGAAGTGTGGATCCAGAGGTAATCAAGAAAGCAATTCATAAACATCTTCAGAAAAAAGCAGTACTTGTTCAGTGATACAAATGGGGAAGGAACGATGAAAAGGAATAAGAGTTCACCCAATCGGTATCAGCCATTTATAATTAGTTCCCACGACGGAGTTGGCATGCGTACATGTTCTCATCTTGCAAGCATGATTTCATGTAATAAAATTGCCAATCTTGTTATGGATAAAAGTTTTTGTCACACGGGTACAAGTATGATTCACAACAACCTCACCAAAAAGAAGTTGGTGAAATAGTGTTGCATTAAATATAATTTAGAATTTTTTATGGCATTTTCCAGTCAAAAATAGCACTAACGAATATATAAGAAACAAAAGTAAAACAAATGCTTCTTGGGCAAGAATATAATAAAAGAAAGGAAAAGGAAAATAACTTCTGTTAGATCGGAGAATACTTCCGTCCAATAGATACGTACGGGGCAAAGGTAAGTCTAGGAAAATCTAAGGGCGTTATTACATCGAATCCTTCATTGAGAACAAAAATGGAAAGTCAAATCCAGACTTGTTGACTTGTTGGATTGCTGAAATCCTATTTAAGTTCCCATGAAAAAACCAAACATTCTACAGCAACTCCAATTGAATTGGGTTTTCTAGGATAAATCAAGGAATCAATGAACGACTTTTTGTATCCGCAATATTTCCTTTCCTTGTCCACACTTACTATTACTAAATCGAATATTCTCGATAAATTTGAGATATATATATATACTTCATTCTAAATTAACTTCAATTGAGATTTGTCCCTCTTCAAAGCCACCTGCATTCGAGTTTCACCTTCTTGCCTATGGTCCTTAAGGCTCTGCGCCCAGCTCCAATGTCTTCGGTAATACTTTCAATCGCTGCTTTTAATGTAAACTTCACGCGAGAAAAATCATCTTATGGTAATTGAACATATTCGATCCAGCCTCTTGTTTTCCATGTGAGTATCAACTGTTGTCGCGGATGCCGAAAAAAGATTTGGAAGAAATTAGACAAGATACAAGGTAATGTATTTTACTACTATCCATATCGTGTTTGAACCGAACCCATGTGCCATTCGAATAGGACGGTAGGTCGAAGTTTTGCCTTCCACCTCATAGTGGAACTGATAATCATAATCTTCATAGAACTTTCATATGCATATATTGGGTCACTTACTGGGTTAATTCTTTAAACTTGTGTCCTAATTTAGTCGTGTGATACTTATAGCTCTCAATAATTGAGTAATTACTCCATAGTTGCTTTCGTTTTGGGTGTGTTTTCTTAATAATTGAGTAATTGAATGAGCAGGCGTGGAGTACGTGGACATGAACATAGATAAGCAATTGGTGGAGGTCAGGGGAGACGTGGATCCGGGGGTGATCAAGAAAGCAATTGAGCGAAGTGTTCGAAAGAAAGCATTACTTGTTAATACAAATACAAATGAGGGACGACGATAAAAAAAAGATTGAGTTCCTTAGAAAAGTAATAGCGACGACAGCATAAACTTTTCCCACTGGTGATAGAAATTCTTATTTTTCTTTTAATGCTTTGTGTTGTAAGGAGTACAGGTAAGAGGGCATGCGCTTTATGTGTTAAAAAGCAATATCCCGAAATTTGGTCAATTTAGGAAATTGTAAATTTATATTTCTGCGGAAGTAAGAAGGATCAACTTAACGAGAATGATTCAAATCTAAATGTTGAAATTGTCGAGAGATTTAATGAACTTTTGAATTATAATTTTGTTGTCCTATATTTATCAAAATAATATATGGATTTTTCATGGACTTGAATGATGGAACTTTTATTTTGGTTGAACAGCAAAAGTTGAATGGAGGGTCGATCTATCATTGGTTGATCCCGATATCGCCCATGAGTTGGTCTATTTTGTTGCGTGCAACACAGACTTTAATACGCATCCGGTTTATGGTAATTAGAATTTTATAGTGCAGTGCCCCATGATGGTAACCGTTTCACAAAAAATGCTGAATTGTGAAGTGTTATATTACGGTGGTTCACACATGATAGGTTGTGTTCAAAAGGCACCGGTTAGCTCATGGTGGGGTGCATTTGAGAGGCACCCTCTGAAGAGGTGCAAGTGATTGTCTCTTAAGGGAAGATGGAGTAATTCCTCATTATGCAATTAAGAGACAAGAAAAGAACATTCGTTCCCCTCTCTCTCTCTCCATCTAAGATAATACATACAGAGGATTTTATTATTATTTTGAGAAGACAATTGACATTAACGCTGTAGAATGATAATACTTGTGATTGTATGCGAACCATCATAAAGTCATAGATTCATTTATTGTGTCCCGACGATTCAACATGTATTCTTAGGTAATCATTTATGTTGTGCATCAAGAGTTTACTTGTTTCTTTCCCGACTTTTATCCAACATGAAGGCGGGGAAAAAGCTAACAAGGCCCTTTACCTAAAAAAAAGAAAAAGCTAACAAGGCCTCTCTTTAAGGCGAGAAATATGTTTTCGATAGCCGTAGTGCTTTGCCCGAACACTTACGACATGACCGGATAAGTCTCCAATGATCTCGAGGAAATTCTGCGCCTCCCCGATTCCCAGCCGTTGTTAAATAGGGTGCCTAGGGAAAAGGTTGCCCACCAAAAGCCACGAGTATGATAACGACAGCTAGGTATTTCAGTTCGTGCAACTGAAGAACAAAGGGCATTGTGATCCGGTCCATACCCTCCCGTTTTACGTGGTCCATCGTCGAAAGGACTTCGGAAATCTCATGACGCCACTAGAGCATCCCTAGCACAATAGCTACATTTAAAACCATCAGAACCTGGAATTCCTTGAACAGAATTGTCCCAAGAAGAGCTTAACTGATCTCAGTAAACATCTCGAAAGATCCAAAAATCTCTCCTAAGCCAAGCTGCACTTCACAGCAGAGGCCCAAACATGCAAGGAAAGCCCCAAAACACTCCGAAATCTCCTCCAAAACCATCCATATGAGACTCCAAATCAATTAAAGCAAATGTTTTCTATTAAACCAGTTAGTAGCACCAATCATGCAGGGTTTGAGCTGCTAACAGCAGCTACGTGCAGCATGATCAGAACGTACAATTACCAAATTAGAACTTAAGATCATGTTACTAGTGGCTTTGAGAAAGGAAATGCCGGAGTAGCCAGGTTTAAAGTCTGCTGGACAACAGCTGAATGACACTGGACCACATATTGAAGCTTCCGGATTCCAAACAAGGTCCGGTTTGCCTTCACATCTTAGGCAATCGCATGAGGAAAATTACATCGGCAGTTATGGAGCCTTCCAGTGTGAAGGCGATAAGATATTGCTGTCGGGAAGGGCAGCAACATGATTTCTAATGGCCTCTTAGTTCACTATAGCAGCTCAAAAATAGAGGCATGTACACTCAGTTCACCCCAACAGAAATCTGAAAGGAGAGGAGACTGATTCACCGGAAGTGAAACCTTATTTTCTTTAGAATGTTTTTATTTCTGGGGGTGTCAATAAAACTCAACCCAATTCGAGCTTATCCAACCCTACCCAATCCGAACACCAAAAAAAAGAAAAAAAAAGAGAGGATATTTTGGGGTTAGTTCTTAACATTGTTCGGATAACGATTATAAAACAAGTAGCATATATGTTTCGGGTCTGGTTAGCATTGTAACATCGTTTGATTCCAAATACACTACTTACTTGAGTCTGAACATTGTTTAACCCAAACACATTGCTTAAGGAAAAGTGTTCGAAAAGTCCTGAATCTATTACATTGGTGTCAATTTAGTCATAAACTTTTTAATGGTGTTATAGTCCTAAATATTTTGACTTTGTACCAATTCAGTTCTAATCATTTTGAATTGGTGCTAATTAAGTTATAAACATTTTAATGGTCAATTTAGTCTTAAACCTTTCGATTTGATGCTAATTTAATTCTTCCAACTAATTTTAGCCAAATTTTGCTAATCTGGACGTCGATCGGCTTATGTAGCACCACCAATATTGACGTAGATAATTTTTTATGATATTTTAATAAATTTTCAATTTTTTATTATTTTTTCGCGCCCATAAACCCTTTTATAAACCAGTTGCAAAGCCACAATACTTTGCATAACACGCTTTATAAACATTCTTAAATAACCAAAGAATAGTAAATACTCGATATGACTTTTATGGAAAAAAGATGCCATTCCGTAATTCATATTATACATCATCCGTAGTATTCTCAGAACATGAGTTTCACGACTTCAAAAAGATATGGTACCACTCATTGGGATATTGCCCCAAATCAAATAATAAGGCTCGTTCGAATTGACGAACTCACAATCTTATCATATAAGTGAGAAATAGTGTCAAAACTAGGTAAAATGCTATATTAATTACGGCTCGACTAAATTAAGTTTAAACGCTAATAAAATAACCCTTACACGCCAACAAATCACTCACCCGAAGTGATTATGCAAGCCTAAATGCAAAGCGAAACTCGTTTGCGAAAACTTACTAAACCGTTGATGATTCTCAACAAACTCTACAGTTTCATGACACAATAAACCTCCATTTTCATGTAATTTTCTAGATTGATAACTCAAAAATCAGACGACCCGACTCAAATTTCCTGAAAATGTTGAATTTTAACCCCGAATCCGAACGGATTGATCGGATCCCCGTGACGCAAACACGCAAAGCCGTCTTTCCTGTCTCCTTCCTTCCTTCTTTTCCCGAAGTGTTCTCGGTCTCCCTCTTAAGCCAAACGTCCACTTCTTCTGTTTTGTTGACTTTTAAACCCCCTTTTCCTTTTTCCTTCTTTTCGTTTAAGGTAGGTCCCACCTCCTTTGACTAAGTCAACTAAGAAGGCCAATATTACAATATTTATACGAAATGCACTTTCGCTGCCATCACCTCGGAATTTTCCTTCCATGCGCAACGTGACGCATTCTAGAGCAGACGGAGGAGAAGGCAATTACTTCGAAATCAGCCCGACAAAGTTCGGTAGTGCCCGTGCGTCAACTCCGAAGTTTCACTCCCACGCGGAACGCGACGGAGCAACGTGAAGACTGGGTTACGACGCGTTTCCAGTGCAGGTGGAGCCAAAAGATAATTTCGCAGAAGTCGCCTTGGTGTAGGGTGTAGACAACAAGTAGGGGTGGGATCATTTGCAGTGTTTACTGTTAACTAGATGAATCCGAGTCAGATTTACTTGATCAATGGTCAGGGTCGAACTTATTTCTTGTGGTTCAAAAATGATGTCGGATGTTTTCGAAGTAATGCAGCAAGATATAACGCGAGGCAGAAATAATGAAAGTAGCTGATCATGCCTTTTTTCCGATGAATTATATAGCTATGCAATTTCCTCAACCAATAAGTTTCTCAAAACATTTCATAATTATTATAATCAAAATGATCGGAAAGGATAAACAAGTTATGATGAGAATTGTTTAATTTGATCAAAATGAAAAAGTGGCATAAACCAATCCTAGGGAGAAGTGCCAAAAAAAGTCCTAAACCTTGGCTTTGTGCCGATTTAGTCCTAAACCTTTTTTTTGGTGCCGATTTAGTCCTAAACCTTTTACGTTGTGCCAATTCAGTCCTTTCCGCCAATTTTAACCGGATTTTATCGATCGGACGCCTTGCCCGGGCGATGTGGCGTGCTCGGCCGACGTGTACAACTTTTAATAGTATTTTAATATTTTTAAATTTTTTAAATATTTTTAAATATTTTTCTCTTTTTATTTTTATTCTTTTATTTTTTATTTTTCTTTTTTTTCGCTCATCTTCTTCCTCCACCCCGGCCGCCGGAGCTCGGCGACCGGCCGAGGCGACGGCCGGCGAGGTCGAGGTCGGCCTCGCCGGCCACTCGCTGGCCGCGAGGGCGGCCTCGCGCCGGGTGGGCGAGGCCGCCCTCGAGGCCCGGGCGGCGATGGCGAGCCCCGCCAGCTCCTCCTCGCGCCGGATCGGCGAGGTCGAGCCTCGCCGGCCGTGGGCGAGGCTCGACCCGCCGGCCGTGGGCGAGGCTCGACCGCCGATCCGGCGAGGGCGAGCCTCGCCCGCCCGGCGGAGGCCGCCCTCGAGACCCGGGGGCGAGGGCGAGCCCGCGCCGGCTCCTCCTCGCGCCGGATCCGGCGAGGGTTGAGCCTCGCCGGATCCGGCGAGGGCGAGCCTCGCCCGCCGGCGCGAGGCCGCCCTCGAGGCCCGGGCGGCGAGGCTCGCCCCGCCGGATCTCGGCGAGGGTCGAGCCTCGCCCACGGCCGGCGAGGGCGAGTCCCGCTAGCTCCTCCTCGCGCCGGATGGGCGAGGTCGAGCCTCGCCGGTCGTGGGCGAGGCTCGACCCTCGCCAGATCCGGCGAGGGCGAGCCTCGCCCGCCCGGCGCGAGGCCGCCTCGGGCCACCGGCGAGGTGGACCTCGCCGGCCGTCGCCCGCCGGTCGCCGAGCTCCGGCGACCGGCTAGAGGTAGAAGATGAGCAGAAAAAAGAAAAAATAAAAAGAAAAAAATTTAAAAATATTAAAATACTATTAAAAGTTGTACACGCGCCGAGCACGCCACATCAGCCGGCCGGCGTCCGGGCCAGAAAAATCCGGTTAAAATTGGCCGGAAAGGACTGAATTAGCACAACGTAAAAGGTTTAGACTAAATCGGCACCAAAAAAGGTTTAGGACTAAATCGGCACAAAGCCAAAAGGTTTAGGACTTTTTTTGGCACTTTTCCCACCAATCCTATGTAAGTGAAATAAGGAATCAAATTCATTATCGTTTCTCCGTAAAGAAAAGCATCGATCAAATGTATTTCAAAATATTGATAGACTGATGAGTAGATCGATAAATGATTTAAATGGCCCTTTATTGATTTTAGATAAGAAAGTAAATAATAAGAAATTTAAAGATACCAAGCTCGGAGTCAACTGTGGTTAGCCATTTAAATTGTGGACAAATAAAGATGAAGATAAATTTGCAAAGAAATTAATGAGAGGTTTTATTTACAGGCAAATATTACGACTTCACTACTTAACGGTCACATAACTCCAGGTATATCATGTCGAGGGCACTACCTTGGCGGTTACCGACGGCATGGTTGCATCAACTCTTTCTTTCCAACACAGCCGTTGCATGTTGAAATTTCCAACGGTAGGAATTGGGTGGTCTTCCGGTCGATCTAAGTCGTCAGTTACAATATTTGGGGCAACGCTTCCTGAGAGCAGCGCGCGCTTATCAATTTCAATTTTCAACGTCGCCCTCTTTATCCAAATCATCGAGATTGAAGGAGCCGCTGCACTCCGCGCGCCTATCTATTTCAAAGTAGTAGCCGTTGCCGTCCGCGGGTCTGTCGATTTTGATGCAGTCGTTGCGCTTCGCGTGGAACGAAATTTCGAGGAAAGGCGCCGATCGCTCATCTATAAATACACATGCGACGAAATGCGCGCCGAATAAAGTCACTTCTCTTCGTTTGCAAACCGTATCCTTTTTTTTTCTCCTTTTAATCTTTTGGGGTTCTTTCGTCCCACCACACAACGAGAGAAATTTGTTGTTTTTCTGCCTTTCCAGTTTCGCCTCCTCTTCTTCTTCCTCGTTCACAATGTCGTCTCAAGAGCGAAAGCGAAAGCGATCAGGTTTCGCGGACGGCGCGTCGTCGTCTCAAAAGCGCGAGCGATCAGATTTCGCAGACGGTGCGTCGACGTCCGGCTACAAGTACGACGTGTTCTTAAGCTTCCGAGGTCCCGACACTCGCCACACGGTCGCGGATGTCCTCTACGAAATCTTAGTCGACGCCGGATTTCGCGTCTTCAGAGACAACGAAGAGCTTCCCGTAGGCGAAAATATTGGACAGGAGCTTGAGGGCGCGATCGACGACTCGAGGATCTACGTGCCGATCTTCTCGGAAGGCTACGCATCCAGCCCGTGGTGCCTTCAAGAGCTCGCGCACATGGTGAAGCGTCGGAGAGAATCAGCGGGACACGAAATCGTGCCCGTATTCTCCGGCGCGAGTCCTTCGGACGTCAGGCTGAAGAGGGGTCCGTACGTCGACGACCTGCTCGGGCACGAGAGGCGTTACGGCGAGCAGATGGTGCGAGAGTGGAAGGAGGCTCTAAGGGAGGTCCCAGATCTCAAAGGATGGGACGCACGAAACTTAGGGTAAGTAAAAGAAGAAACTTTAATGGCCACCTCCACACCACTTTATTTATATACATAGATTGCAATCCAATATGTGCTTAGAAGGGCTAATTATGATTGGCAATTTAAGGTTCAATGGCATGGTCGATGGTAATGATATCGAAAGTTTTGGTAAAGACATTTTATAGCTTCTGCGTATGCCATGCTAGAAATGAAATTTGAGCTAGTCTCGGACTGTTGCTGTTTTGTGCTATATCTGAGATTCAAAAAGCAGGAGTGTCTATCGTGCCGACACGGTCCGCTTTGCTAATTATCAACCGGACAAATTCCCTGGGGAGATGGATAATTGCAACACCTTCAGTTGAACGGTTTATGTTAATTCCTTTCCCTTAAGAATATGTCGAAGCTATGAGAACTTCTTTGTTGGATCACCGTCATGAGTACGAGAGAGGGAGATGATGCTGTTAGGGATGCTCTAGATTCCTAGATATGCTCGTACATTGCTGATATAGTTGCTCCTCTTTTCTTCTAAGACGATGATTTATTATGCATCGCAGGCTTGGTAAACTTGTTAAAGATCTTGTTCGAGAGCTTTCTATTAAGCTGAAGAAGAAACAGAGGGTTCTTCCCGATCATTTAGTTGGAATTGACGATCGAGTCAAAGACGTGGTGCAGTGGTTAGACTGCGGTTCCCTGGACGTGAAATATCTTGTTGTTCATGGGATGGGAGGAATTGGCAAGACGACTCTTGTCAAGGCGGTTTACAACGAGATAGCTCATCTGTTTGATGGTTGCAGCTTCCTTTCAAACATCCGAGAAAGTTCAAAAAGGAAAGGCATCGTAGCGTTGCAGAAACAGCTATTATTTGATATCCTGAGGAGGACTGCTGATATCCACGACGCCGATGACGGCATCAACATGATACAAAGTGGATTTCGCAGCAAAAAGGTCTTCATTGTCCTTGACGATGTTGATGATGTAGGCCAGCTCATGGCACTGGCGAAAACCCGTGACTGGTTCGGCAGGGGAAGTAGGATTATTATCACAACTAGAGATGTGGGTCTTCTGCGAGCTAACGCAATGGGACAACAGGATTGTGCTTATGAGATGACAGAGTTAAATCCTTGCCATGCTCTTCAACTTTTCAGTGAGCATGCCTTCGGAGAATCCCTACCTTCAGATGATAGCGAGAATCTTGCCAGAGAAATAGTGGCCACTACCGGAGGAATTCCTTTGGCTCTTGAAGTTTTAGGTTCTTACCTCCATGACAGAAGCCTCAAGATGTGGGTAGAAGCATTGCAACGTTTAAAAAGATCATCACCTCATGAGAGTGTCCAAGAGACGCTACGGATATCTTATGGGGCATTAAGCTTTGAGCAGCAGCAAATTTTCTTAGACATTGCATGCTTTTTCATTGGCGAAGAGAGCATAGACCCATTATATATGTGGAAAGATTGTGATTTTTTCCCTGAAAGTGGACTTGCCACTCTCACTGATTTGTCTCTGTTGAAGATAGACCATCGCGATACTTTCCGGATGCATGACCTGATCAGAGATTTTGGAAGGAATATTGTTCGAGAGGAGAGTAGTTCAAACTTAGGAAATCAAAGCAGGTTGTGGATAAATGAGGAATGCCTTGGCGTACTTCGCGAACAGGTAAAGTTATTTATACGAGTAAAACTGCAATTTCCTCCGTTAAAAATTAACAGAATTCTGGTCTTAGTAAGAAAAAGGACTTCGCTGCCCTCTGCCTTTCAAGTTTCTCTTGTTTAGTGTTAAAAGTTCGCTGATGCTTGGTATCTTTGCTAGATTGATCACCAGCAAACGAGAAATGTCGAATTGCTTAGGATACAACTACCTAGGGTACAGACGCTTACAATTGATGACTTTGCTGCTATGCCAAAGCTAAGGGGTCTTCATGTTGAAGGGGTAAACTTCACTGGAGATTGCAGTAACGTTTTCAGAGAACTGAGATGGCTATCTTGGGATCGTTGTCCTGCACAATTTGATGTGACCAATTTCTCTCCAAGTAATCTAGTCGTTCTCAAGCTTTCTGGTACTGATCTTGGTGATGATTGGCAAGGATGGCACCAAATCCTGGTATGAACAGTTACACATGCATCCATTTCTATTTTTGTTGTTCAATCAAACATGCCTGCAGTTGCTCATTCCCCTTCTGATATTCTGGTCCCCGACAGAAATCATCTAAGTTGAAAGCTCTGGAACTTAAAGAATGCAGCCGCTTAACCAGATTACCCGACCTCTCTGCCCTCTCAACATTGGAAAGATTGATTGTACAAAATTGCGAAAGCTTGGTTGAAATTGGTGAATCAATTGGTAAGCTAGTACAGCTGAATTACTTGGAAATTGATGCGTGCACATGTCTGAGAGGGTTGCCTGAAGAAGTTGGTTGTTTAACGGCTTTGAAAGAGCTGATTGTGAGAGAGACATTATTTGGTCCTGTTGGTTTATATCTTCCCCACTCGATCAGTAATCTGCAGTCTTTGAAAAGGCTAGAGATGGAAAGTGTTGGAATTAGCGAACTCCCACACTCAATTGGAGAGCTAAAGGACCTTGAAAGCTTGTGTTTGTCCAGATGCGATGAGCTAAGAGAGCTTCCAGACTCAATCGGGAGTCTACCCTTTCTGAAAATCCTGAACTTATCTTACACTTGCATTAGATATTTGCCAACAACAATCAACCAGCTTTCTCATCTCCAAAACCTTCATTTGGAAGGTTGCCATGAGCTTAAACAAATCCCAGAGCTTCCCACCAGTTTGATTATACTTCATGCTGAGTCACGCTCACTAGAGACAGTCCCAAACCTCTCAAATCAAACCAATTTAATCGATTTAATTGTATCCGACTGCTTTGAGGAATCTCTTTCTAACCCATGGGTTGCCAATTCTATACAAACTCCAAACCTGGATTGGGTTGGGAAGTTGTCAAGCCTGAAGAACCTGAAACTGGTTCACAAAAGCATCAGTTTACCGCCGACTGAATTAGCTTCCCTTCCTGGCCTGGAACGACTAGTTCTGTCTTGTTTAGATCTGCAATCCCTCGCTCAGCCACTTCCTTCCACTCTCTCCATGTTGAAGCTTATAAACTTCAAATCATTATCTGAATTATTGCCCTGTTATGACTCAAAAAATTTGTGGACTTTGGATCTATGTAAATCGTGGCTAAAAGAAATTCCACTCATTCAGTTTGGACAATTGGAGAATCTGAGGGAACTAACTGTGTCGAACTGCACATGCCTACGGCAGTTATCCTGTCTGTCAGGCTTGAAGAAGCTCAGAGCAGTGCGCTTGTTGAACTGCCCAAGGCTAGTTGAAATCCAAGGCCTCGAGGAACTGGAATCACTGGAAAGTATAAGGATCGACCAGTGCAGTTCCCTGGTAAGGTTGCCTAGTCTCTCGAAGTTGAAGAAGTTGAGGACCATGGAATTTACATCCTGCAGATCATTAGTGAGTTTGCCTTTTCTATCTCGGGTAGCTTCTGAAGATTGTCATCTAGTAGTTGATGGATGCGATAAGCTAGCCAACCACAGTGGCCCTTACCAGCTTCACAAATACAAAAGGCAATGTCCAAACCCTGTTCGTGCCTATGAGCCGGAGGATAGACAACGCTTGCCTTGGCCTATTTCCTTATAGATTCCTCGTGAATGAGATTACTTTTTTAGAGTGAATTTGCTTGTACTTTCTATTTCCTTTTTTTCCCAGGTTGTGCTCTTCTTCCTTCTCAACTTTCCGGTAAGCACACTCTGGATTAACCGGGGAAGCTCACATGTGTAAGGACCTTACTTGGAACTCACACAGGAAGTTTGTTCGATCACAACTATATTCAGTTTCTTCTTACTAAAGGAATGGTGTTGGATGTGTTCCTTTTCTCCCAGAGAGAACACTTGAGATGACCTTACTTGGAACTCACACAGGAAGTTTGTTCGATCACAACTATATTCAGTTTCTTCTTACTAAAGGAATAGTGTTGGATGTGTTCCTTTTCTCCCAGAGAGAACACTTGAGATTGCTAGTTGTCCCACTTTCCAGTTTCCAAAACCACTTTCCAGTTTTTGGTAGTTGGGTGTGGATCGAATTATTGAACGGACTGGACTTGTTATTTTCCTCAGGAATGTAATGACGGTTTAGAACCAGCGCAATAGAGGACTAGGAGACTCCTCGTGAAAATTTTCTGTGTAAGCAGGAAGTAAATGCCAGATTTGTTGACCATGCTTGAACGATGATGATGGTATGATAGCCGGTTAAGTGTTCTACAAAACCTCCACGTCCATGGACGGCAAGGTTTATCTACTGGCCTCAGGTGGATGTGTCGTAAGCAAACTACGTCTTAATTGTGAGACAAAGGCCAAATTAGCAATGCAGATTCGACTCAGTCTTGATCTAGGAGTAGAAGGTATTAGCGTCTGACGATGGCGAAAGTATATTATTGGATACTACATTTGAATCGAAAGATTGGTTGCTATGTCAGGTAGGACAGATATCTATGGCTCTATTGCAAACCCCTTCATCAAAGGTGTGCGGGTGAAATTAGAGCAGGGAATATAGAGTTATCGTTTGTTGTCTCGTTATTCTGCTGGTTTCCCGTCCAAATAGACAGCATTTCTTTCACTAAAGCCTCCAATTTGGATAATCTTTTTTTTTAAATATGGTTAATTCCATTAGAAATTCCAAACTAGTTTAATTATGCCGCATTTATCCTAAACTACCTAATATTCAAATCACAAAAAATCCAAAATCATTACACTCATGTTGCCTTTACCACAAAAAATTTGAAGCTAGTAATCTGATGTCATATTTATCCTAAATTAATTCTCATGTCACACCTTAATCCCTAAAATTTTATATTGTAAAATGTTGTTGTGTCAGAAGACCTAGAGAAGCAAAGAACAAACCGAAGGAAAGAGGAGATCGTGAAGCTTTTGGGGAATTTTTCTGTTTTTCCTCAGTATCATTCCATGTTCATTACACTGTAATTATAATACAGGAGATACATGAATAAAAGGAAAAGAAATATTTTTACAATCGAATCAATATCTCAATCTAATCAATCTAATCCCTAATTGATCTAATGCATGATCATAACCAAAATAGATCCTGCATATCTTCCAACACTCCCCCTCAAGCTGGTGGCTTGTAGATATCCAAGACTCCTAGCTTGCTTAGAAGATATGCATGCTGTCTTTGACATAGAGGTTTGGTGAAGATGTCTGCAGGTTGTTCCGCGGTTCCAATTCCTCGTCTCAATGATTCCTTCTTGAATCTTCTCTCGTGTGAAGTGGCAGTCCACTTCTATATGCTTCGTTCTTTCATGCATCACGGGATTTGCTGCGAGTTTAAGGGCTGCATCATTGTCGCTAAACAGCTTCGTTGGCCCTCTTAGTCTTATCCCAAGATCTCCAAGTAATCCCCGCAGCCACACAATTTCACATGTGGTTTTCGCCATAGCCCGATATTTTGCTTCAGCTGAAGATAAGGAGACCGTCACCTGTTTCTTGGTCTTCCATGAAAGAAGAGATTCCCCGAATTTAATACAAAAGCCAGTAATCGATCTTCGACTCATCGGGCGGGTCGCATAATCTGCATCACAGTATCCCGTCAATTCCATATTACACTTTCTAGACAGAAGTATCCCGAGTCCCAGGCATTTCTTTAGATATTTCACAACTTTCAAGGCTGCATTCATATGAGACTCCTTGGAGCTGTGCATTAATTGGCTGAGAGTTTGCACGGCATATGAAATATCAGGTCTGGTCATAGTCAGATATATGAGTTTTCCAACGAGCTTCTGATAACTTGTCGATCTTTGAGTATAGGATCATCATTCCGAGATATCCCTCCAAGAAAATCATTGTGGTTAACTTGGTGTTCTCGCTCGATAGGAATAACGCTAGTTTGCATCCTGATAATCCAGCTTCTGAAATAATCTCCAATACAAACTTCCGCTGACTGAGAGAAATCCCTTGGTCGGATCGAGCAATCTCAATACCAAGGAAGTATTTCGGTGCTCCCAGATCCTTTATATGGAATGTAGCATGCAAATATTTCTTAAGACTCCCTGTTGCAGTATCATCGTTGCCCATGATGAGGATGTCATCAACATATATCATCAAGTAGATAGATGACATACCTTTAGTCCATGTGAACAGGGCGTAATCATACTTGGATTGTTTGAAGCCTACAGTTGTGAGAGCATTCGCAAACTTTGCATACCATTGCCTTGAAGCTTGTTTCAATCCATAAAGGGATTTGCGGAGACGACATACTTTATTCTCCCCCTGTCTCTGTAAGCCCTAAGGAATATCCATATTGATCTCCTCATCTAAATCGCCATGAAGAAAGGCATTGTGAACATCCATCTGATGTAAAGACCAATTATGGACAGCTGCCACTGATAAAAAAGAATGAACTGTGACGTCCTTAGCAACAGGGGAAAAAGTCTCGTGATAATCGAAACCTTCCCGTTGCGTATATCCTTTAGCCACCAACCTAGCCTTGTAACGCTCAATGGAACCATCAGATCTATATTTGATCTTATACACCCATTTACATCCTATGGACTTTCTGTTTTGAGGAAGAGTGACTAATTCCCATGTGTGGTTATCAGTCAATGCCGTAGTTCCCGCCGCCATGGCCTCGTTGCCATCGTGGATCTCTAGATGCTTCATCATAACTAGAGGGTTCTTTCTCATCGGAAATACGGCTAATGCAACATCTATGATCTGACGAAAGCTTATCAAAGCATATGTAAGAAGATATTAGATAGCGAATACCTGGTGAGTTAAGCGAAGCACAGACATAATCCTTAGTCCAGGTTGGCAGTCTTGTGGCTCATCCTGAACGACGTGGATGAGCTGTCGGTGGTGGTGATGAAGATTGTTCCTCTGCATGTGCCTTAGGGGTATCCTCCGTATTGGTTGTGTCTTCAAGAGCACTATCCAGAAATCCCTTTGGAGGAGAATTAGGCAAAGTGGGAGGAAGATCTACTGCTAGTGGCATTGTGAGGATAAAACCAGGAGATGTTTCTTCTTCATTTAGAACTCAGTGGGAACTCGTTGGAGCATTCGAGTCGTCTTGAAAAGATGAGCTTTCATGAAAAGGAAAGATATTTTCATGAAAAATAACATCCCGACTGATAAAAAAATCTCCTGTTCTTATGTCAAGAACACGATATCCCTTTTGCAAATTTGGATAACCCATGAATATGCATCTCCTAGCACGAGGACTCATTTTGTCCCGAGGCCCCATTACTGCAGCATAACATAAGCAGCCGAAGACCCTCAGATGATCTAAGGTCGGCCTTTTTTTTATAAAGTAATTCGAAAGGCGATTTGCCATCCAGTATCCGCGTTGGCATTCGGTTGATCAAATAAGCTGCAGTAAGAACACAATCTCCCCAATAATTTTCTGGGATAGATCCCTGAAATTTCAGTGCTCTAGTGACTTCCAAGAGATGGCGATGTTTTCGCTCTACTACCCCCATTCTGTTGTGGATTATAAATACAGGAGCTTTCATGAAGAATGCCGTAGGACAGAAAGAGTGAACGGCAATCATTATTAAAGAATTATGTCCCATTATCAGTGCGAATCCGTTGAATCGTCCTTTTAAACTGATTTTTAGTCAGGACTAGAAACATCCTTAGATGAGAAACAACTTGTGCCTTTGACAGCATCAGGAAGACCCACATGGCACGAGAGTAATCGTCCACAATTGTGAGAAAATATCGTGAACCATCCCGATGTGGGGTGTGATAGGGTCCCCAAACATCCATATGAATCAGAGAAAAAATTTCAGTGGAACGAGTTGTACTAGAGGGAAAAGGATTTCAAGATTGTTTTGCAAGTGGGCATATTTCACATTTAGAGTAAGGAAAGAATGCACTATGACCCATTCGTGAATGCATAAGAAAACTGTTATCATTGGTAGATAGATTACACAACGATTTTTTATTCAGGGAAGATAAATCAAAATGACTAGGATAACTGATCCGAAAATAAAGCCCTTCAGAAAGATTACCCAAGCCCATCAGTTTGCCAGTCGAACGGGCCTGGAAAAGACAAGTGTCAGAATCGAAGAATACTTGACATGAATTTTCTTTGCAGACTTTGGAGACAGAAATCAGATTGAATTGGAATTGTGGGACATAAAGAACATTTTGAAGGGTAATTTGATGACTTAATTGGACAGTGCCTGTCAAAGTGACATGAGT
The DNA here is from genome assembly GCA_014182575.1 of Eucalyptus decipiens. Lineage (NCBI taxonomy): Eukaryota > Viridiplantae > Streptophyta > Magnoliopsida > Myrtales > Myrtaceae > Eucalyptus > Eucalyptus decipiens. Next base: position 43,120,309 of record CM024619.1, on the reverse strand, counting down.
AATGTTCCCGTTTGGCAATTGCACAGAAATAGGTGTATCTAATTTCTTATGTATATTGGAAAAAAATCCTCTATCACAAACAATATGATCGCTCGCCCCTGAATCAATTATCCAAGCTTTTCTTGAAATAGAATTTATCAGACAATGAGAAATACCTGAAAAACTTGCTCTTTTATTCCCAACATCGACCTTTTGCAAAGTCTCGCATCACCGCTAATATTGCCCATATGTAATAGGTTGATCACAATTTAGACCGGTTGGTCCAGTGACCTGGTAGACTGCAGCATATTCTTTTTTCTTTCCTTTTTCTCCTGGCTTATCATGCAATTTCTAACAATTATCTATGGTATGATGAGCGCGCTTGCAATATTCACAATATAATTTACCTCTCCCCTTTGAATTTTGACCAAAATTCTTTAAAGATGCAGAAAAAACCTGACCATCCGATCCCTTCGATGAGGAATAATTCTGACCATCCGATCCATTTAATGGAGAACATATCTGACCGTCGGATCCCTTCATCGAGGGATAATATCCACCGTCCGATTCACCAAACTGATGGAGCCCCTGTCCACCGTCAGATCTCGACGGAAGATCTGGGCCGTTCGTCCCCTCTCTTTTAAGGGGACGTGCGAGTCCTCCCTGGAACCCTAGCCCCCTTTTGCGATTCTCTCTCTCGAGCTAGGGTTTGTCCCGAGTCTCGTCGGACGCCGCGCATCGCGAGGGCGATGCTGTCGCTTCCTCGCATTTGCTCTGGAACCACGAGCCTCTGGCTTTCCTCCTGAACGGCCAGTTGGAAGATTCGTCCGAGGGGAGGCACCGGATCCATCGCTAAGATCTGAGACCGAAAGGTTAGAAAACTTTCATTCAAAATCAAAAGGAATCGCGTCGCCTTCTCCCTCTCCTTCATAGATCTGTACTGTTGGAGCGTCTCTGCCGGTCCCTCGAGCTTCTCCTCCGTTGCTTCGAGTTGGTTCCAGAGAGATGACAGTTTGTTGTAGCAAGCCGTGACGGTCATATTTCCCTGTTTTAACTCGCTTAATTCCTGCATGAGGGAAAAGATCTTGGCTCGATCTAGTTTCCCGTACATCTCTTTGATGTTATCCCACATTCTTTTTGAATCTTCCGTCGGAGGAAGCCCGGCGGCCACCTCTAGAGAAATGCAATTGCCGATCCACGCTCGGATGAGGTGGTTGCACTTTCTCCAGTGCATGGCCAGCCGCTCATCCGACGGTATGGGAATTGTGTCGTCGAGAAATCCGTCTTTGTCCTTCGTCACAAGGGCCCACCATAAATCCTGTGACCATTTGGAGTAATTCTCCGACCCGGTGAGTTGTAGACTGATCAATTTTAGTTCTGGACCGTCAGCGGTTGATACGTATAAAGGGTCGCTAGGTTCCGGTCGGCCAGTGACGGCAGCGATTGGAAACGGAAGGAAGCTTGGGGCAAAATTTGGGTAAGGGTTCGCCCCTGTACCCGATCCGCTCAATCTGGATCCATAAACCGCATTGGAAACACCCGGGTAGGGATTCGACCCTAAACCCGGTTCACCCGACCCGCTCACCTGTTCTGAATCAACGGCTGAGTTTGCCCCATTCGTGGTTGGCAGACTCCCGTCGGGCTGGGGGTTGCTCAGGCTGCTCCCAGTCCCCGGCGATGATGCATTTGGGGAAGCTCCAACGTACCATGGATATGGTACCCAATGGTAAGGATGCCCAGAAACAGGCAACCCCATATTTGACTGAGCCGGGTGATACTGCTATGGCAGACTTTGAATTTGAGTTTGATGTTGGATTGCCGGAATTGTGGTTTGAATTTGTTGTGCAAATGTAGCCTCTCCTGTGGATTGTATATCCGTGCCAGAGAATGGATTTTCTGGTGGATTCATGGTGAGTAACCTCCTCTGCTTCTTTCTTCTCTAATAAATTTTGATTCCTTCTCTACTTTGATCTGGTTTTGCAGATCAGGAAGCTTCGGTAGGCAATCAATATGTGCTGAAGTGGAATTAAGAGCCAAGCTCTGATACCATGTCAGAAGACCTAGAGAAGCAAAGAACAGACCAAAGGAAAGAGGAGATCGTGAAGCTTTTGGGGAATTTTTCTGTTTTTCCTCAGTATCATTCAATGTTCATTACACTGTAATTATAATACAGGAGATACATGAATAAAAGGAAAAGAAATATTTTTACAATCGAATCAATATCTCAATCTAATCAATCTAATCCCTAATTGATCTAATGCATGATCATAACCAAAAATGGATCCTGCATATCTTCCAACATTTTGCCCTAAGAGCTCAATCGCATTTTTAAAATTTGCTAAGATTCTTAATTTTGCCTCAATTTCATCTTGTATTTTGGTGCTTTGGGAAAGAGAGAGGGAGTGAATTCAAATATGTCCTACTTCCCAATCTCAATTCATTTTTCTTGTGATTTGCTTTATAGAGGTCATCATTTAAAAGATCCATTTATGTCGAATTTTCATCATGGATTGTATATCTATCATCAAATTGTTTATCACATGTGTTTTCAAGTCAGTAAATATTAGACAGAAACTGTAATATTATGCAATAATGTAATATTATGTTAGTGGGCCCCAAAAGAAGAAACTGAAAAAGAAACTGAAAAGTCAGTAAAACAAAAAGGAGAGGGGAGAGGGCTCGGCTAAATAGAAGCTGAGAGTTCCCTCGACCAAAAAGAAAAGAAAGAAAAGACGAAGAAGAGGAAGAAGAAGAGAAAAGGGAAAAAAAAAAGGAAAGGAATTTTGGCACGTGCACGTCTCGGATGCCTCGCCGAGCCGACTCAACTCCATAACACAGCACCCGGTAAGAGATCAAGCCCCTCGTTTGTCCAATTGAAGTAATTTTTGGATTTAGGACTTCAATTCGAATTTTTTGGAAAACTGAGTGGCGAAGTCTAATTTTGGAGTTGTTGAGCCGCGTATTTTTGCAAGAATGGTAATTTAGGGTGTTGTGGAGCCGTGAGATTTTACGGATCGTGATTTGAGCTTATGGTTTGTCTGAAACAAAATTTCAAAGTTTCCCGCGCGCAGTGAACAGTACGCGTCCAGCAGCTTTGGGCCCGTATTTTGTCATTTTTCGGCTTGATTTTGGGATAGCCAAGTTGGGATTCTTGTGATATGTTTCAAGGGCTCTCTATTGAATATAAGTACGTTCAGATCGGGTTCGGAAGAAAAAGCTAAGGCTTGATCAAGTTTTGCGCTTAAACTTCATGTTGCGAATGGCTTGAACAATCGCTTTGGTTATGCGATTTGTTAGCGCAGAAGTCCTTTTGTTAAAGTTAAGGCGTAACTTAGTCATTTTGTAGTCGAGATAGAATAGATTTTAACATTATTTTTCGGTTATTTGATAGGGCCTTGAGTTCGACGATACGAGTATTGTTCGTCGTTTGGTCATAGACGACAAGGTGAGTGATACTATATCTTCTTTGGTTTTATAAAATCATGTCTTGAAGTATGTATGTATATATATTGAATCAAGAAGAGCATTTTTATTACATAAAAGCCAGATCGAGCAATTGCTACCCTTTGATTGATTGTGGATCTTTGAAAAGCACGTTATACAAGGTTTGTGGAGAAACATATGAAATTGCTTTGCAACTGATTTATGAAAATGTTTATGATGATTTGAGAAACGGATATGAAATGGATGATGGGCTAGGTTGCAAAATGTTATTTGTTTGGTTTAAGATATTGATTTTTGGATTTGGATATCTGGTATTGGAGAATGGTTAATTATGCTCAATATGACTGTGAACCTAGTGAGGGGTTTTTGGGGTATGCATACCAGGTTTAGGATATCCTTCTGGGCCTAGCCACCAGCTTTGTAGGTGGAGACCTTACCAAGGGGGGAATCTTGGTCGCCTTGTCACAAGGCGTTGTGTCATGACCATGGTTAGTTATTGAGCAAAAGATTGATCAATGGATAAACCATTTATATGTGTTTTTTATGGAGATTATTCAATGGATTCGACCATTGATACTTGACTTTGATGGCGATTCAAATGAGTTTTCCATATTAGTATAAATATTTGATGATAATAAATAACTTTTATATGATTCGATATGTATTTTAGATATTGAATTGATGTTATGAAATTTGGTATTGCTTTGTATACATGCATAGTGGTTGTTCGATCTGCTTAGAAGATATGTACTACTCACTGAGCTGTGGTTGCTCATCCCATTCCTCCTTTAATCTTTTCAGGTTCCTCAGCTAGCGGCGAATAGAGCGAGTGCGTAGTCGGTGGGAACTTTTGGGGAGTTCTATTTTGTTTTTGGTATGGTTTAAGGAAGTGGTGCAAATAATACTTACTAGTAGTTGGATTGTCTGAGTTTTAAACATATATCTCTTTTTTTCTTTTGGTGGATTATAGAAACTCTGATGTTGCAACCAATTTGTTGGTTTATCTGATATATATGGTTTGAGATATATATAAGTTAATATCAATTTGTTGGTTGTGTTTGAGGCTGCGTCCTTTGTAAAGAAGGACGGCCGTGTCATTCCCATTCTTTGTGGTTTTGGGGTGTGACATTTTTGGTATCAGAGCCTAAGTTTTGATCTTTTTGGGTGTAGTTATGGAACGTTGTGAGGTTGTGTGATAGATTTTATTTTTGCGTTAGTCTTCAAGATTCTAAGGTGTAGTTTCATTCTTGGACTCAGGTGATCATGAGTACCGACTCTGAGACACTTGCCTCGCTTCGTAGGAGTCGCAAAGGCAAACGAGTCGCTACCCCTGAGGCTAGAGACATGCCTCAAGCTTCTCGAGGTGCGTCTTTGAGAATGAGACTTGAGGACCACTATGATAGGAGTCCTGACTTGCGTGAAGTCAGAGAAGAAGATCAAGAGCCAACCCGTTCAACTAAATTTGAACAGGCAATGATCCATTGGTATCGCCAAGCAAAGGAATTAACTAGAGATGGAACGACAAGTTCAGGCACTTTTGCCCATTTTAGAAAAGCGAAACCACCCACTTTTGATGGGAAAGCTAATCCTCTTGCGACTGAGCATTGGATTAAAAAGATTGATGGGATCTTTAAAGCTGAAGAGGTTCCCGAAGATCGAAAAGTTAAATTTGCCACCCAATACCTGGAAGGTGAAGCAGAGTTTTGGTGGGATGGAATGAAGCCAAGTCTTGGAGGTAGGGATGTCATTATATCCTGGGAGGACTTTAAAAAGGCGTTCAATGCTCAATTCTTCACAAAGTCATTCTAGGCAAAGATGAAGGGTGACTTTGTACATGTATCTCAAGGTGACTCCACTGTTTTGGAGTATTCAGTCCGCTTTAATCAGTTGAGTAGATTTGCAGAGCACTTGGTAGCAAATGAAGAAGATAAGGCCAACCATTTCCTAGGAGGGCTCTGACCTGAAATTAATTCCACACTTGCACCTTTCGTATTAACAACTTATAAGGATGTGCTAGAACGAGCAATCAAGGTGGAACAAAGCATTCTGAAGCACGGCACACAAGGAACGCCTCAACCCAAAAGGTTTAAGCCCACAAATGTGCAAAGTAGCCATACTGATGATAGTGGAAGGCGAAGAGGCTTTAGCCAGCCAGGACAGTTCAAAAATCCAAGTAACCAAGGCCCTTGTAATACATGTGGAAATTATCATCACGGTGAATGTTATCGGAAAATGGGAGTATGCTTCTCATGTGGGAAAGCGGGACACATGCTGCGAGATTGTCCTACACGAAGGAATCCTCCTATTGGCAATAGATCATGTAATCTATGTGGGCGACAAGGGCACCTAGCACACCAATGTTTCAAGCGAATGAATACCCCTTTCGTTGGTAGGCCCCAAGAGAACCAACTAAGACAAAGTACAAGTGGGAAAGTTTTTGCAATGACGAAGGAGGATGCGGCAGCATCTAACGCAGTGGTTGCAGGTAATATTTCTATTGCCTCGCATTGTGCTTATGCGTTATTTGACCCTGGTGCTACGCACTCCTTCATTTCAACTGAATTTGCAAAGAAGCTTGATGTGTTGCCTGACCCTCTTGAATGTGAATTGTGTGTTGATACTCCTACTGGCGATTTCTTAGTTGGTCATCATGTGTTCAAGAGATGTGTGATTCGGATTAACAATGTTGAAATGCCTGTGGATCTAGTGGAGTTAAATATTCGAGATTTCGATGTTATTATAGGGATGGATTGGTTATCTACCTATCGTGCTATTGTTGACTGTTTTTCAAAGAAAGTTATATTTAGACTTTCGAATCAACCCGAATTCTCTTTTTCGGGAAGTTGTCAAAACACTTCTCCAAGGTTGATCTCGACTTTGCAAGTAAGGAAACTTTTGAGAAAATGGTGCTATGGTTATTTGGCTTGTGTAAAGGACACAAGTAAGGTCATAGTAAAATTGGAAGATGTTCCTGTCGTTAGAGAGTTTCCAAGTGTATTTCCTGAGGATTTACCAGGCTTGCCTCTCAATAGAGAAATTGAGTTTTGCATTGAATTGATGCCCGGTACAGCACCAATCTCTAAGGCACCATATCGGATGGCACCCACGAATTGAAAGAATTGAAAACGCAGTTACAAGAGCTTTTGGATAAGGGTTTCATCGGACCGGTGTTTCACCTTGGGGAGCTCCTATTCTATTTGTGAAAAAGAAGGATGGTAGTATGCGACTTTGCATAGATTACCGAGAGCTTAACAAGGTAACGGTCAAAAACAAATATCCTTTGCCCCCGATTAAGGATTTATTTGATCAACTTCAAGGAGCTCAGGTATTTTCCAAGATCGACCTTCGTTCTGGGTATCATCAATTGAAGATAAAGATAGATGATGTGCCTAAAACTGCTTTCAGAACAAGGTATGGCCATTATGAATTTCTCGTCATGCCTTTTGGATTAACAAATGCGCCCGCTTTGCCTTCATGGACTTGATGAACAGGGTGTTCAGGGAATATTTAGACAAATTTATTGTGGTGTTCATTGATGACATCCTAGTATATTCGAAGAGTTTAGAGGAACACGAACAACACTTGAGATTTGTCTTGCAAACTTTGCATGAAAAGAAGTTGTATGCCAAATTTAGTAAGTGTGACTTCTGGCTTGATCATATAGAATTCTTGGGTCATGTGATCTCGAAAGATGGCATATTAGTGGACCCAAAGAAGGTTGAAGGTTGTTAAGTGGAATCGTCCAACAAATGTTAGAAGTGAGAAGTTTTCTTGGGCTAGCCGGCTACTATAGGCGATTTGTAGAGGAGTTCTCAAAGATTGCTGGTCCACTTACCCGTCTAACTTAGAAAAAAGTTAAATTTGAATGGTCAAACCAATGTGAACGCAGTTTTCAAGAGTTGAAGAGACGGCTAGTGTCGGCTCCTATTCTAACTCTACCTTCTGGAAGTGGTGGCTTCATAATCTACTGCGACGCATCCAAAGAAGGTTTGGGTTGTGTTCTTATGCAAGATGGCAAAGTTGTTGCCTATGCTTCGAGACAATTGAAATTACATGAGAAGAACTACCCCACTCATGATTTGGAATTAGCGGCGGTTGTGTTTGCCTTGAAGATATGGCGGCACTATTTGTATGGTGAAAAATGTGAAGTCTTTACCGATCACAAGAGTCGAAGTATATCTTTACTCGAAAGAACTAAACATGAGGCAAAGAAGATGGCTAGAACTTTTGAAGGATTATGACTTGTCCATTAATTACCATCCGGGTAAAGCTAATGTGGTAGCGGATGCTTTGAGTCGTAAATCATTTGGAAATATGGCAGCTTTGCTCACTTCTCATAAATCTATTCTTGAAGATATGAGGAAGTTAGACTTGGAGGTGTTGGTGCAGCAGCTTGGTGCTCAATTAGCTAATCTTCAAATACAACCTATGTTGATTGACAGAATTAAGGCTAAACAGAATGAAGATCCACAATTACAAAAAATTAGAGAAGGTGTGGAAGTTGGAAGACAAGCGGATTTTAGTTTACGTGTAGATGGATCTTTGAGGTTTCGTGGTCGACTATGTGTTCCTGAGGACTCAAAGCTGAAAAAGGAGATCCTGCAAGAAGCTCACAGTACTAGATTTTCAATTCATCCGGGAAGCACTAAAATGTATAGGGACTTGAGAGAAAACTTTTGGTGGATCAACATGAAAAATGATATTATAAAATTTGTCGATCAATGTTTAGTTTGCCAGCAAGTGAAAATTGAGCATCAGAAACCAGGTGGGCAGTTGCAACCTCTAAAGATACCTAAATGGAAGTGGGAGCATATTGCCATGGACTTTGTAGTCGGTCTACCGAGGACACCAAGTGGTAAGAATGCTATATGGGTGATTGTTGATCGATTGACTAAGTCTGCTCACTTTTTGTCATATCGATTTGGCCTTTCAATGGAAGATATGGCAAAGCGATATGTTAATGAGATAATGAAGCTTCATAGAGTTCCAGTAAGCATTGTTTCTGATAGGGATCCTAGGTTTGTGTCTAACTTTTGGAAAAGTTTACGAGGAGCATTGGGCACTAAACTCAACTTGAGTACAGCTTTTCATCCACAAACAGATGGACAGTCAGAGAGAACGATCCAGACATTAGAGGATATGTTGAGATCATGCATCATTGACTTCGGTGGTTCTTGGGATGAACATCTACATTTGGCAGAATTTTCTTATAACAATAGTTATCACTCCAGCATTAAGATGGCACCCTTTGAAGCTTTATATGGTCGAAAATGCAGAAGTCCTATTTGTTGGGACGACGTGCAGAAGTCCTATTTGTTGGGACGACGTTGGTGAGAAAAGACTAACTGGCCCTGAGTTCATTCAACAGTCAGAAGAGAAAGTTAGGTTGGTTCGAGAACGTCTTAGAACGGCTCAAAGTCGTCAGAAAAGTTATGCGGATTTGAAAAGACACAAGTTAGAATTTAATGTGGGGGATCACGTATTCTTAAAAGTTTCTCCTACGAAGGGTGTAATGAGATTTGACACACGTGGGAAGTTAAGTCCAAGGTACATGGGACCATTCTTGATCTTAGAGAAAATTGGTGAACTCGCTTATAAATTGGCTTTGCCACCGGCATTATCAGGTGTCCATAATGTGTTCCATGTCTCTTTGTTGCGGAAATATGTGCCAAATCCTGAACATGTGCTAGACTTTACACCATTGAGATTACGGGAGAACTTGACGTATGAGGAGCATCCTATTCGCATTATCGATAGGAAGGATCACGTATTGCGGCGACGAACCATTCCTTATGTAAAAATACAATGGCAAAACCATACCGAGAGGGAGGCTACTTGGGAACTCGAGGAGGAGGCAAGACACAAATACCCTCACTTGTTTCATGATTAAAGTACATGTAAATTTCGAGGACGAAATTTTTTTTAAGGATGGTAGAATGTAATATTATGCAATAATGTAATATTATGTTAGTGAGCCCCAAAAGAAGAAACTGAAAAATAAACTGAAAAGTCAGTAAAACAAAAAGGAGAGGGGAGAGGGCTCGGCTAAATAGAAGCTGAGAGTTCCCTCGACCAAAAAAGAAAAGAAAGAAAAGAAGAAAGAAAGAAGAAGAGAAAAGGGAAAAAAAAAGGGAAAGGAATTTTGGCACGTGCACGTCTCGGATGCCTCGCCAAGCCGACTCGACTCCATAACACAACACCCGGTAAGAGATCAAGCCCCTCGTTTGTCCGATTGAAGTAATTTTTGGATTTAGGACTTAAATTGAAATTTTTGAAAACTGAGCGGCGAAGTCTAATTTTGGAGTCGTTGAGCCGCGTATTTTTGCAAGAATGGTAATTTAGGGTGTTGTGGAGCCGTGGGATTTTACGAATCGTGATTTGAGCTTATGGTTTGTCCGAAACAAAATTTCAAAGTTTCCCGCGCGCAGTGAACAGTACGCGTCCAGCAACTTTGGGCCCGTATTTTGTCATTTTTCGGCTTGATTTTGGGATGGCCAAGTTGGGATTCTTGTGATATGTTTCAAGGGCTCTCTATTGAATATAAGTACGTTCAGATCGGGGTTCGGAAGAAAAAGCTAAGGCTTGATCAAGTTTTGCGCTTAAACTTCATGTTGCGAATGGCTTGAACAATCGCTTTGGTTATGCGATTTGTTAGCGCACAGAAGTCCTTTTGTTAAAGTTAAGGCGTAACTTAGTCATTTTGTAGTCGAGATAGAATAGATTTTAACATTATTTTTCGGTTATTTGATAGGGCCTTGAGTTCGACGATACGAGTATTGTTCGTCGTTTGGTCATAGACGACAAGGTGAGTAGTACTATATCTTCTTTGGTTTTATAAAATCATGTCTTGAAGTATGTATGTATATATATTGAATCAAGAAGAGCATTTTTATTGCATAAAAGCCAGATCGAGCAATTGCTACCCTTTGATTGATTGTGAATCTTTGAAAAGCACGTTATACAAGGTTTGTGGAGAAACATATATGAAATTGCTTTGCAACTGATTTATGAAAATGTTTATGATGATTTGAGAAACGGATATGAAATGGATGATGGGCTAGGTTGCAAAATTTAATTTTTTTGATTTAAGATATTGATTTTTGGATTTGGATTTCTAGTATTGGAGAATGGTTAATTATGCTCAATATGACTGTGAACCCAGTAAGGGGTTTTTGAGGTATGCATACTAGGTTTAGGATATCCTTCTAGGCCTAGCCACCGGCTTTGTAGGTGGAGATCTTACCAAGGGGGGAATCTTGGTCGCCTTGTCACAAGGCGTTGTGTCGTGACCATGGTTAGTTATTGAGCAAAAGATTGATCAATGGATAGACCATTGATATGTGTTTTTGATGGAGATTATTTAATGAATTCGACCATTGATACTTGACTTTTGATGGCGATTCAAATGAGTTTTCCATATTAGTATAAATATTTGATGATAAGAAATAACTTTTATATGATTCGATATGTACTTTAGATATTGAATTGATGTTATGAAATTTGGTATTGCTTTGTATACATGCATAGTGGTTGTTCGATCTGCTTAGAAGATATGAATTACTCACTGAGCTGTGGTTGCTCATCCCATTCCTCCTTTAATCTTTTCAGGTTCCTCAGCTAGCGGCGAATAGAGCGAGTGCGTAGTCGGTGGGAACTTTTGGAGAGTTCTATTTTGTTTTTTGTATGGTTTAAGGGAGTGGTGCAAATAATACTTACTAGTAGTTGGATCGTCTGAGTTTTAAACATATATATATATTTTTTTCTTTTGGTGGATTATAGAAACTCTGATGTTGCAACCAATTTGTTGATTTATCTGATATATATGTTTGAGATATATATAAGTTAATATCAGTTTGTTGGTTGTGTTTGAGGCTGCGTCCTGTGTAAAGAAGGACGGCCGTGTCATTCTCATTCTTTGTGGTTTTGCGGTGTGACAGAAACCAACGGAGAACAGATTCTATTACATATACCTGTGTAGGATTTTTATAAATTGAAAATTTTATGTGGGATGGACATGGCACATATTAATGAATATGAGACTTCTTTTGTTTGTAGGAACCCCTTGAAAATAACTACTCTTTGACATCGAAAATTTGAATCCCTCTTGTGGAAATTGTCCCTGCCTTTTTTCTGAACGCACTTAAAACCTCGCCTAACCCCTCTCTCTCTCTCTCGCTTTGATCGGAGGAATCGATTGAAGGTCGATGGAGGCAAATGCGGTTCTGCTTACATGCGCGCCTCGCCTACCGTCTCTTCCCTCAGCCTCGAGCTTCCCCATCTCGCGATTCAGCCGCAAGCCCACCTCCTCCTCCTCCTCCGTAGGTCTGTTCTCTCGCGTCTTCCCCTCGAATATCCCGAACTCCCCGAGCTTCGGTGCTCATGAAACGTTCCCTCGTTTTTCTGAAAGTTCTTTTCTCGGTTCTGATTCTTCTGAATTTCGATGGGCAGTTTTGAGGAAGTGCTTGGCGAGCAAAGACGAGACTCTCCTCGATGGGCTTCCCAAGGAGTACTACGACGACGTGCGTGTTGCCATCTTGTCTTCTGAATCCCTCCTTTGTCGGTTGTCCCTGGATTCTTCACTGTTGGCGTGTGTCTGTCGTCTACTTGAAGTCTGGCATGAGTAAATTATGTATCCAGAAAGTGATGATTGGAAAACTGTTGAGCTAATCAAAAATCTCGTTGCAAAGATAATTTAGTATTTTCTGTAAAGGGCAAGCTTACTTGTGTTGAGCTTGACATTTGGAATCGTGGCCTTGTAATCGTTTTGATGTGAAATCGTCAGCATAAATGGACTGCTTCTTGGAATTATATTCTCTGTTCTTCCTTTATGGAATTCATAGAAAGGTGCGATTTTTCTCTCTAAAAATGACGAGGCGTAATCTTGAAAACCCATAAAACATGGAACTCGTGAAAGGAAGTTCTTTAGGGTTGACGACCTTGTAAATGGAGGGGGCATCGATGTGCACTGAATGAGAGCACTTTTCCTATAGCATGAGATTGGGTTTTTGAGTTCTTGAAACATAATATAGACGATAGGAGGGATATTATATTATGTCATAGTGACAGGCACTGCGAAGCTCAGAATCACAAGTGGAAGTGATTATGATGTTTTAGGTCTAGAATCGCATTGTCAGGCAAGTTCAAGTCATGAGAGTCTTTGGCTGGACCAAAAGCTTTCTGTGATGGTATAGGCTAAGCTTAGACTGCCGTCCAGATTGAGTTGGTTGAACTCTTCTAACAATCAAGCTCTATTACGTGTTCATGTGCTCGCAAATAGTCATGCTGATGCAATCTTGTCAAGGAATAGGTGATTCATCTTATTTTCTGATTTCTTTAACAGTCACTGTTTTGTTAAATATATGACAGGTTAGTTATCTAGGAGCAACTGGAGACATGTTGCTATTGACCATCTTTTACTCTCTGTTAAATTTGTAAAGGTTTTCTCTGTGCCAGGAATGGCAAGCTCGTCAAAGAGAGAAGACAAAGGAGCTGCATCGCAGGCGACGGGAGGAAGACGAAGAAGAGGAAAGAAAGGTTGAGGAGTATCGTGAAATTGGAATGAGGTTGAAAGGTTATCCTGAAGAAGATGTTCGAAAAGCAAGGATATTAGTATCAAGCTTTATCAGATCGGAGGAAGAAGTTGAAGAGGTGCTTTGGTATTCTCTTAGTGTTTGTTATTTGGGTTCATTTATTGTTTGGAGACTCTGGACGATTATAAGCATGAATCACATTGATAATTATTTTTTATCCAATCACTCTTGCCTACTTGCTAGTTTGTGTAGAAAATTCCCCAGAACTATAACAGATTGTTTTGAGCAGATGTACGGCCATGACTGCATCATAACAAGTTAGAAGTATTTTGTTCATGCATGAAAAGTAGTCTTTTCTACCATTAAAATTGTTTTGCTGAGTTCTTAAATTCTTGACGTGGTCATTTAGCCTGAGTAATTTCAAACACGTGGGGGTCTTTCATCTTGTTGATAAGTGATATCCAGATGAGAAACAAAAGTTTATGTTTAACTCGAGGATTTGCTTCTTCATTTTCATCCGACATTTAACCACAAATTCACCTGTCATTCTTATAGATCTCTTTGAGTGGAACTGCTGTTGGTGTATGCCATTCTGTAAATTCCTCATAAGTCTATACTCTGTTGCCACCCAAATTCTTTGGAATTTTTCTTTCACCATATAATTTTCAGTTCTTAGTTTTTACTAGTAAATATTGGTCCAATCCTCTTAATAAGGAGAAAGAATCCTTGGTACGTCTGAGGGAAAAAAACAACGTCCTGACTGGTGTTATTCCATCGTGACGTTTGACCAAAATAAAAATTCCCCCGTCCAAGTCCATGAAAAATCCATATATTATATCAATAAATAAAGAACAGCAGAATCATAGTTTAAAAGTACGTTAAACCTCTTAACAATTTCTACATTTAGATTTGAACCATTCTTGATAAGTTAACCCTTCTTACGTATGTAAAAATATATAAATTTATAATTTCCTGGATTAATCAAATTTCGAGATATTGCTTTTTAACACACAAAGCGCGCGCTCTTTTGCCTGTATTCCATACCGCATAAAGTATTAAAGAAAAATAAGAATTTCTATCACCAATAGGAAATGTTGATGCTGTTGTCGCTACTCAATCTATTTTTTTATCTTCGTCCCTCATTTGTATTTGTATTACCTAACAAGTAATGTTTTCTTTCGAACACTTCGCACAATGACTTTCTTGATTTAGAAAATATCGACATTTTTTTAGAGCATTTATGTCATGTCAGACACTTCAACATATATCTGACACTCGGTTAATAAATATCTGAAAATTTAACACTTGATCAACTTTTCGATACTCTCTAACACGTGAGTCTAAAATTTCGACATCTAAGTTTGGAATTCCAACACGTAAATCTGATTTGCACGGGTCAATTAAAAAAAAATCAATAAACAAGGAGTCAAAATGTAAATAAATGATAAAAATAAAAATAATAAATGAAGAAAGAAGAAAAATCTAATATTCTTTTTATTTTGACTCTTATTTTTCATGAAACACAATTTACCCCTCCAAGTTTTTTTTATAACTATTTTCTTCGGATAAGCAAGTCCCGAATGTGGATTGTTTGTTTTTTTCCTCCAAATTTTATGAATTATTAAAATGGAGTTGAATTTATCAAATTGAAACAATGAATGATATTAACAAATGATGGATTAATGTTTTGAGTGTAAATTCATTTAAGCTCTTTTTTTATTATTTATTTATTTTTGAATTTAAATCGAATCAAAAAAGATAATTTATATATATATATATATATATATATTTAATATATGTGTCCTAACGTGTCAGAATTCTCTATTTTTTGAAAGGTGACGTGTCAGAGTATCGTATTGTATCGCATGTCGGTGTCAGTGTTACTTGGTTCTTGATCACCTTCGGATTTACGTCTCCCCTGACCTCCACCAATTGCTTGTCTATGTTCATGTCCACGTACTCCGCTCCTGCTCATTCAATTAAAATTCTCCACTAATAATAAGAAAAACGCACCCAAAACGAAAGCAACAATGAAGTAATTACTCAATAATTGAGAGCTATGAGCATCACATAACTAAATTAGGATATAAGTTCAAAGAATTAACCCAATAAGTGAATCAATATATATATACACACACATGAATGTGCTATACTTAATTTTTATATTCAAAACTTTGTATATTCAAACGGTACATTGCATGGGTTCGGTTCAAATACAATATGGAGAAATAGTAAAATACATGACCGTGCCACAAGTGTCGCGTCATCGAAAGCTCGAGAACACGTCGTACTTGTAGCCTGGCGTGAGCGCGACGTGCGTGGAAATCAGGGCTATTCGCGTCTTCGCTCGCCTTCAGTTAGACGACATTGTGAACGAGGAGGAAGAAGACGAAGAGCAGACGAAACAGGAGAGGAAGAAGAACCTCAAATTTATTCCTCGTGTGGTTCGAGGGAAGGATGGTTCTCTGCGTATATTTAATACGAAAAGCGCAGTGGGCGAGCGACGCACTTTCGCTGCCATTACCTCAGGAGTTTCTTTCCATGCGCAACGTAACGCGTTCTCGTACAGATGGAGGGGGAGGCAATGCCACCTGGAAATCGCCCCAGCAACTTTCGGTGGTGCCTGTGTCAGTCCTACGCGGAAGGCAATTACCTCGAAATCATCACGTCAACTTTCGGTGGCAACTTTATCACCACGGCAACTTTCGGGGGTGCCTGTGAAGATGAGGTTGCGACGTGTTTCCAAGGCTGGTGGAGCCCAAAGATAATTTCGCAGAAGTCACCTATAAAGGTGAAGAGTTACTGTACAGTGTATAAAATAAGTAGGGGTGGGATCATTTGTAGTGTGTACTGTTAACTAGATGAATCCAAGTCAGATTTACTTGATCAATGGTCAGGGTTGAACTTATTTCGTGTGGTTCAAAAGTGATGTCGGATGTCTTCGAAGTAATGCAGCAGGATACCGCCGCAACGCAGAAATAATGAAAGGAGCTGATCGTGCCTTTTTTTCCAACGAATTACGATAGCCGTGCAATTTCATCAACCTGTAAGTTTCTCAAAACATTTCATAATTACAATCAATACGACTGAAAAGGAAATAAGAGTTATGATGAGAAGGTTTTAATTTGATTAAAATGAAAGAGTGGCGTAATCCAATCCAACCTAAGTGAAATAAGAAATCGAATTCATTATCATTCCTCCGAAAAGCGTTGATGAATGTATTTGAAAGTATTGATAGACTGATGAATGGATCGATAAATGATTTAAATGGCCCTTTATTGATTTTAGACAAGAAAGTAAATGATAAGAAATTTAAAAGTATTCGATAGTGGAGTCAAATGTGACTAGCCATCTAAATTGTAGAAAAATAAAGATCGAAGATAAATTTGCAAAAAAATTGATTGGGGCTTTTTATAACCAACAATCAGCCATTACAAGCGATTATTACGACTTCACTACTTAACAGTCACCTGACTCCGTAATTTGACAATTAGATCATACCAAGCGCCCTACCTTGACGTTTACCGACGGCATAATTACATCAACTTTTTCGTTCCAACGCAGCCATTGCACGTTGACATTTCCATCGGAAAGAATTGGGTGGTCTTATGGTCGATCTAAGTCCTCTGCGGGGCAGCTCTCTCCCGTTTTGTGGAGCTCTCTCTATCAGCTGTATAGCTCTGCCCTAATTCCCTTTCTCATTTGAAACCCTTACTCTTTCTAATGGAGTTGCGTTGATTCCCATTACTCTCACAAGTTTCCCACTGAGCACTCGTGATTTTTGCTCGACCATTTCAAACCCTAGGTCTCTTATTCACGAAATGACATCAGTAAGCAGTACAATGTAATCATTTATATAGCAAATTTCTACAAGGGTTCTCGGGGTCGGCAATGGAAGGAGGCCCACACCTGCAGCTTCTTCTTGGTAACTTGTACATTGTCTGGACTTTTTGCTCTGGGTAGTTTTTCTTGCTCTCGGACTTCAATTCTCTAGCTATGGTTTGGTGAGGGACAAGTCATCCTAGTCCGTTAGCTCTCCTCTCGCTTTCTCTTTGATGAATGTGAAAATATGGATAGTATGTAGCCCTCCACCCTTCTCTCCCTATGTACATTCTAATTTGTTGATGTTGAAAGCAGCAGTATAGGGTTGGGCATCCTGGTTTTTCTAGGTACTGAATATGGAAGGAGACAGGGATAGAGATAAGCGAATGACAGCTTTAAGTAGAAGGCTAGGACATTTGTGGTCGGAAAGAAAGACCTGTGTGTTAGATGAGGTTGTTTCAGAGGAGAAGTTGAGGGAATTTGAACATACTATTGTGGGTAGACTTCATGGCAACCCATCGGTTAATTTACAAGCTTTTCAGTCAACCATGAAGAAAGCATGGAAATAAGAAACTCTCGCCTACAAGCATTTAGAACCCGAATTAATTCCTTTGTCTTCAAATCAATGGCGGAAAGAAATAGGATTCTAAACACAGTGCTATGGTCATTTTCCAATCACCTGCCGGTCCTTAAACCATTGGAACCAAGCACTCCTCCACATTGCCTAGTTTTTTACTCTTGCTCATTTTGGATACAAATTCACAGACTACCTATTGAAGGGAGAATAGAAGAAGCCATCAAAAGGATTGCAGAAAATGTAGGGGAAGTATCAAAAGTAAAAATTGAAACAAAGGGCTATACTTCCATTGTTGTGGGAAAAGCCAAAGTATTGTTAAAGCTATCTTCCCCTTTATTATCCGGCATGATTTCTAGTTTTCAGGATAAGGAACACTGGCTTGACTTTAGGTATGAAAGACTCCCTCACTTTTGTTATTTATGTGGGAGAATAGGGCATTATGCTAAGAGTTGTGAGTTGGTGCCGTATGACGAGGAATTCTTTTCCACGAATGACAAATTGCTCTATGGACCATGGCTAAAGGCTGAGGCAAATAGCAACATCCCTTTTTGGAAGGCTTTCTACGAAGAATATGTGGAAGAGGAGGTTGAGGATGAAGTAATACTAGAAACTCTAGTGAATGATGGACAGATTATTATGGTCCAAAGAGAATCCAGCAGATCTCAAACCTGTTTGGGTAATTTGCAAGAAGATAGAGGAAAAAGAAAGCTATCAGACAAAGATGACGTGGCTGATTCCAACCCTCAAGAGAGGGAGGAGGAGATTGATTCAGATTCTATGTTTCCCCTGATGATAGAGCTCCCTTCATCACAGAAAGCCAAATTGCTTAGGCAAGAAAAGCAAAGAAGGTCGAAGGGTAGGGACATTAAAAAGGGCAAAAGATACAGTCCTTATGATGAACGGTCATCAGGCTATCAAATGTTGGATGAGACCAAACTACTGGAAACACTAGTTCATATGGTTGAAGAATCCAGAAGATGGGCTTTGGTGGCTAGCCTGAATAAGCCACTAGGTTACAAATGAAGCTATTATGTTGGAACTATCAAGGGTTGGGCACACCCTTGACAGTCCAAGCTTTAAGAGCATTTGTGGCTCAAGATAGGCCCGAGGTGGTGTTCTTAATGAAAACAAAAAACCAGGAATTAGTGGTTCGTAGAACAAGCAGAAAACTAGACTTTCAGAATTACTTTATCATAAATCCAAGGGGGAGTGGTCGGGGTTTGGCTTTGCTATGGAAGGATGGGATTTCTATATCATTGAATTTAGCTACAAATGAGTTCATTGATGTAATACGGGAGGATGCTGAAATGAGGAGACCTTTTAGAGCTACTTTTGTTTATGCACCAACCATATTCCAAGAAAGATTCAGGTTATGGGAACAAATTCAGCAATTGAGTAACATGAATTCCCTACCTTGGGTTTGTGTCGGTGACTTTAATGAAACATTGTATCATTGGGAAAAGGTGGGAAAGAAACTAGATGAGATATTGTATGAGCGCATTTAGAGATTTCATCAATGCTTGTGGTTTGATGGATTTAGAGAGTAAAGGCTATGCATTTACATGGGCGAATAATCGTGAAGGACAAGAGTATGTAAAAAAGAGGCTTTGATAGAGTAGTTTGTAGCATCAAGTGGAGAGTGTTATTTCTAGAAGTGGAAGCCTTCGCATTACCCGCTATAGGCTCGGATCATAGTCCTCTGTTGCTGTCATTGTCAACTGACAAGGGGAAAAGAAAAAAAGACTTTTAAATTTGAAGCCTTTTGGCTAGAGCATGAGGAGTGTGGAAATATTAAAAGATCATGGCACCTATCTAGCTTGAAAGAGGCTTCAAGCACAAAAAATCAGAGAAGTTTCCTTGAATTTGTCAATGTGGAGTAAATAAACATTTCAAAACAATCAAAAGAAGCTGAAGATGTTGAAAGAGGAACTACAAGAGATAACAAATAATCAGGATTTGGAGGCGGACTTACACAGGAGAAAGGAACTTACCGGACAGATCGAAAACTTGTGGGGTCTGTATTGGGAACTAAGATCAAGGATTAGATGGCTTAAGTGGGGGGACAAAAACACAAAAAAAAATTCATGCAACAACTATTCAAAGGAGACAAAGGAACATAATTTCCATGCTTAAGAACATCGATGACTCATGGGTGCGAGATATAGGGGCTTTAAAACAAATGACAATAGACTTCTTTAAAGAACTTTATAAGTCAATGGGTCCCTAAAATTTTGACCCTGTTTTGAAGCAATGCCCAAATATCGTAACTCTAGTAAATGAACCTACAACTATCTGTAGCAATCACAATGGAAGAAGTATGCTGCTTTTCAATTGGGATCTTTGAATGCGTTAGGACCTGATGATTTGAATGGACAATTTTATCAACAATTTTATCAACATCACTAGGAGGAGATCAAATTGAGTATCTTTGAGGAAGTGCAGTCTTTTTTCAGGTCTAGACTTCTAAATCCAAAACTGAATAAAACTCACATCACATTGATTCCGAAAGTTCAAAATCCAGATAGATTAGATCAATTCAAACCAATTAGCATTTGTAATTTTGCATATAAGATCATATCCAAAGTGTTGGCAAATAGATTGAAACCATGGCTTCCAGAACTTATTGCATGTGAGCAAAGTGCCTTTGTAAGGGGTCGGCAAATTCAAGACAACATTTTGATCGTACAAGAGGTGTTACATCAGTTGAGAGTAAGAAAGAGGAAAAGGAAATTTCAAGCTATATTAAAACTGGATATGAAAAAGGCATACAATAGAGTGGAATGAGATTTTCTAGAGGCATGCTTGTTGAAAATGGGATTCGGTGATTGGTGGGTCAAAAGAATTATGAGATGCTTTACCTCAGTCTCCTTTAGCGTGAAGTTTAATAGGGAGCCACTAGAATATTTTCAACTATCGAGAGGTATTCGACAAGGAGACCCCATTTCTCCTTATCTTTTTATATTGATGGCCAAAACACTCTCAACTCTAATGACAATGGCAGTTCAGGAAGGAACAATAGTAGGCATTAAGCTATATAGTTTCTGTCCTGTCCTTTCCCATCTTCTTTTGGCTGACAACTCAATTTTTTTCTTGGATGGAAAAGTGAAAGAACGTCAGAATTTAGCATTGCTATTAAATCAATATTGCTATGCATCCGATCAGGCCATAAATCTGAACAAATCTAGTATCTCGTTTAGTTCAAATTGCCCACAATCCCTAAGAAAGAATATGGCAACAGAATTACAAGTTCCGAAAGTTGATAAATTTGGCAAATATTTAGGGATACCTTCTGATTGGGAAGCCTCTAAGAAACAAATGTTTGCATGGATTTTAGCAAGAGTGAATATGAAACTAGGGGGTTGGAAAGAAAAGTTGATTTTGAAGGTAGGAAATGAGACTTTGATTAAAACTGTGATTCAAGTTATTCCTCAATATGCGATGTCTATTTTTAAAATCTTAGTGTCAATTTGCCAATCTATAGAGAAAAAAATTGTTGCGTTTTGGTGGAAGAACGGTGAATCAAGAAGTGGTCTACATTGGAAAAGATGGGAAGTGCTTAAAAGTAGAAAAGACGGTGGAGGAATGCGCTTTAGACACTTATTGGATTTTAATAGAGCAACCAATGCTTGGGAAACAAGCATGGAGGCTACCTCAAAATCAGTCATCCTTATGGTGCAAAATTCTCAAGGGAATTTACTTTCCTACAAGAGCATTTTGGCATGCTGGGAAGGGATCTTGCCCCTCTTGGGGTTGGCAGAGTTTGTTGATGGGAAGAGATACTATTTCAAATTCGGTCATATGGTCAGTAGGTACAGGAGAAAATAGCAATATCCGAGAAGATAGGTGGCTAAAATGAGGTATTATTGGGGGACCAGCCAACTCTAGTGACCCAATTAAAGTTGCTGATTTGATTATACAAAATGAGAGAAAGTGGGATGTTCACATGCTCACAGGAATGTTCGATGAACAAACAGTGAATGAAGTTCTTGCAATGCCACTCAGTTCTCGTGCCACGGAAGATAAATTGATGTGGATGGCTTCCAAATCAGGTATCTACTCAATAAAAAGTGCCTATAATATGATTGGAAAAACAAACAAGGCACAACATATCATGAAAGCAACATCTTCTTTCCTGTCATCCCGTAAATTATAGAATCATATTTGGAGTATGAAGTCACCCCCTAGAGTTAAGATCTTTATGTGGAGCATATGTCAAAATGCACTCCCTACAACAGAAAATCTTTATCGGAGGAAAATTATACCTTAGCCAGCATGCCCTTTTTGTGACTGGGAAGTAGAATTTATAGAACACCTCTTCTTGCTCTGTTGCTAGACTAGTTCAATTTGGTCGGACCTTGAGGTTAACATTCAAGCATTGCGTCACAATATCACTCAAATAGAAATTTGGCTTCAAGACCTGATTGAACACCAACAGAACTCACTGACCTTTGAAGAAATTGCAACCCTCTTGTGGTTTATGTGGAAAGCAAGGAATGACTTCGTGTTTCGGAGGCTTGCCCCAAATCCAAAAGCCCTAATCAGCTCAGCAAAAGCATCACTCAGAAATTTCAGCAAATGGAACCATTAAAGCTTGAAACTTTACTCAGAAACAGCTCAATCGACCAAAAATTGGATACCACCGAAGGCACATACCTTTAAAATGAACATTGATGGAGCTTATGTTGAAGGAGCTACAGAAGATGCCATCGCAGAGGTTACCCGAGATGCTATAGGGACTTTTCTTGACGGGTTTGCTAAAATTGTTCCAACTTCATCAACGATACAAACGGAGGCACTGGCCATGGTCGAAGCTTTAAAGCTGCTTAAGTGAAAGAAAGAGAAAACCTACAATTGCAACTAGAAAGTGATTGCTTTGAACTTCTAGATGCAATGGTCAAAGAAGATCACATGCGGTGGGAAATTAAGGTGTTGTTTGGTAACGTTCCGAGAATACCTATTTCGTTCTTTTGTTCCACGGAAGGCAGAAATAGAACCAAAAAGCATTTTGTAATTTTTGTTTAGGAATAGATTTAGAACAAAAAAACAAGAAACAAAAAAATTATATTTTGTTCTCGGGAACAACTCAAGAAACAAGTTTTTGTTTCTTTTCTTTTCTTTCTTTTTCTCTTCATTTCTTCTTCCCTAGCTGGTCACCGGCCCGACAATGGTTGGTGATCGGCTAGACGAGGCCCCGCGACCTCACCGAAGCCTCATTGGCCCCCGATGAGGTTGCCCCGAGCTCACCAACCACCGGCAAGGCCCAAGGGAGCCTCACCATGGTTGGGCGAGGATCGGAGGGACTTCGCCGATGGCCGGCAAGGCTCCCCCAAGGTCGAAAACCTCATTTGGCCGGTCGCCGACCGGCCATGACCAAGCCGGTGACCGGCTAAGAGGAAGGAGAAGGGAAAAAAAAGAAAAATGTAATAAAATTATTAATATATTAAAAAGAAATTTTAAGTCAAAATTTTTTTTAGAATTGTACCAAATATGTTTTTGTTCTCGGAACAGAAATTTTTATAGTTTATACCTTAAAATACTCATAATCTTTTCGAGAACGAGAAATAAAAAAAAATGTTTAGAAAAGAAACTATTAAGAAACGTAAAACGTTACCATACACACCCTAAACTTATAAGCGATGAAGCTAAATTCATGTTTGGCTCTTTTGAAAATATCTCCTTGGCCCATTGTAGTCGATTCGCAAATTGTGTAGTAGATTGGGTAGCTAATACCCGTAAAATGAATTTCTTGCCCCATTCTTGGGTAGTCCGGCCTCCCCAGCATCTTTGAGATTTGTTTTGTTTGGATGCCCGTCTTTTATTTAAGAAATTTTAAGTATTAATATTATGGTAAAAAAAAAAAAAAAAAGTCCTCCGCGGGCCTGTTGATTTCAGGTAGTTGTTGCGCTCCGCGTGGAACGAAACTTCGAGGAGAGGCACCGAAAGCGATCGCTCATCGAAAAATACATGCGAAGAAATGCGCGACGAATAAACTCACTTCTCTTCGATTGCAAACTATTTCCTTTTTTTATTCTTTTTTTTTTTGGGTTCTTCCTCGGAACACACAACGAGTGAAATTTGTTGTTTTTTGGCCTTTTCAGTCTCGCCTCCTCCTCTTCTTCTTCTTCCTCGCTCGCAATGTCGTTTCAAAAGCGAAAGCGATCAGATTTCGCGGACGGCGCGTCGACGTCGCGCTCGTCCGGCTACAAGTACGACGTGTTCTTGAGCTTCCGAGGTCCCGACACTCGCCGCACGTTCGCGGATTACCTCTACGAAAGCTTAGTCAGGGACGGGTTTACAGTCTTCAGAGACGAAGAAGAGCTTCCCGTAGGCGCGAATATCGGACCCGAGATCGAGCGTGCGATCGATGGCTCGAGGATCCACTTGCCGATCTTCTCGGAAGGCTACGCGTCCAGCGCGTGGTGCCTCCAGGAGCTCGCGCGCATGGTGAAGTGCCGGAGAGAATCCGCGGGACGAGAAACCGTGCCCATCTTCTACGACGTGAGTCCTTCGGACGTCAGGCTCAGGACGGGGTCCTACCCCGAGGCCCTGCTCAAGCACGAGGGCCGTTACGACAAGGAGACGGTGCGAGAGTGGAGCGAGGCTTTAATGGAGGTCGCTGATCTCAAAGGATGGGACGCACGGGAGGCACGGTAAGTAAAAGAAGAAACTTTAATGGCCATTACACCCTTTTTTGTTAACTCTCTCTCTCTCTCTCTCTCTCTCTCTCTCTCTCTCTCTCTACCAAACTGATTCATATACATAGATGGCAAAATATGCTTAGAAGGGCTAATTTTGATTGGCAATTTGATGTTCCATAGCATGGTCGATGGGTATGATATCCAAAGGTTTGGTAAAAGATATTTTATAGCTTCTGCGTATTATATGCTATGCTAGAAATGAAATTTGAGCTAGTCTCAGACTGTTGCTGTTTTGTGTTATATCTGAGATTCAAAAAGCAGAAGTGTCTATCGTGCCAACACGTTCCGCTTTGCTAATTATCAACCGGACAAATTCCATGGGAAGATGGCTAATTGCAACATCTTCAGTTGAATGGTTTATCTTAATTCTTTTCCCTTAAGAATATGTAGAAGCTATAAGAGCTTCTTTGTTGGATCACCTTCGTGAGAGAGAGAGAGAGAGAAAGATGCTGTTAGGGATGCTCGAGATTACTAGATATGCTCGTATATTGCTGATATAGTTGCTCCTCTTTTCTTCTAAGACGATGATTTGTTAATGCATGGCAGGCTGGGTAAACTTATTAATGATCTTATTCGAGAGCTTTCTATTAAGCTGAAGAAGAGACAAAAGGTTCTTCCCGATCATTTAGTCGGAATTGACGATCGGATTGAAGACGTGATGGGGTTGCTGGACTGCGGCTTCCTGGACGTCCGATATATTGCTTTGCACGGGATGGGAGGAATCGGCAAGACAACACTTGCCAAGGCGGTTTTCAACAAGATAGCTCATCTGTATGATGGTTGCATCTTCCTTTCAAACGTCCGAGAGAGTTCACAAACCAGCAAAGACATCATAAGGATGCAAAACAAACTGTTATCCGATATCCTCAGGAAGCCCATAGATGTCCATGACATCGACGACGGTATTGACATGATAACAGAAAGATTCCGCAGTAAGAAGGTCCTTATTGTTCTTGACGATATAGATAAGCTAGAGCAGCTCACGAAACTGAAGGGGAACTCTGGCTGGCTTGGCCCAGGAAGCAGGGTTATTGTCACAACTAGAAATGTGGATCTTCTGCCATTTCTTTGTAAAGAGTATTCTGCTTATGAGATGATGGAGATGAATACTTGTCATGCTCTTCAACTTTTCAGCAAGCATGCCTTCGGAGAAACCCTACCTCCAGATGATCACGAAACTCTTTCCAATGAAATAGTGGCTACTACCCGAAGAATTCCTTTGGCTCTTGAAGCATCAGGTTCTTTCCTACGAGGCAAAAGCCCCAAGGTATGGGCAGAAACATTGGAGCGTTTAAGGAAAGTACCTGATAGGAGAGTCCAAGAGACGTTAAGGATAAGTTATGAGGCATTAAGCTTTGAGGAGAAGCAAATTTACTTGGACATTGCATGCTTTTTCAATGGCATGGAGAGCACATCCGCAATATATGCATGGAAAGGTTGTGGTTATTTCCCTGAAAGCGGACTTGCTACTCTCACGGGTATGTCTCTGTTGAAGATAGACCATCACAACATTCTTCAGATGCATGACCTGATCAGAGATCTTGGAAGGGAAATTGTTCGAGAGGAGAATTATCTGAATGCAGGAAGTCGAAGCAGGTTGTGGGAATATGAGGAATGCCTTCGTGTACTTTGTGAACAGGTAAAGTTAATGATATAAATAATAGAAGTGCAATTTCCTTCGTAAAAAGGTTGATAGGATTCTGGTCATAGGAAGAGTTCTATATGCTCAAGTTCTCTGTTTAATGTTAAAATTCACTGATGCGTGCTATCTTTGCAAGGTTGATTGCCAGAGAAAGAGCAATGTGGAATCACTTAAGCTACGATTCTCTGAGGTACAGATGCTCACAAGTCAAGAATTTGCTTCTCTACCAAACCTAAGGCTTCTTAGTCTTGACCGGGGAAACTTCACTGGAGATTTTAAGGGTCTTCTCTCATATTTGAAATGGCTATCTTTGCGTAACTGTCCTGCTCAGTTTCGAGCGACCAATTTCTCTCCAAGAAATCTAGCCGTTCTCAAGCTTTCTAATAGTGAACTTAGAGATGATTGGCCCGGATGGCACCAATTCATGGTACGAAGAGTTATGCGTGCATCTATTTCTATATTTATCGTTTAATCAAACATGCCTGCAATTGCTCATTCCCCTTTGATATTCTGGTGACCAACAGAAAGCACCTCAGTTGAAAGTTCTGGAGCTTGAAGAATGCAGCAACTTAACTAGATTGCCTGACCTCTCTTCCCTCTCGACATTGGAAAGATTGACCATACGAAAATGCCAAAACTTGGTTGACATTGATGAATCAATTGGTAAGCTCGTAAACCTGAATTACATGGAAATCAATGCATGCAAACACCTCAAAGCGTTGCCTGAAGAAGTTGATTGTTTAAAGGCTTCGAAAGGTCTGATTGAGATAGTGGTAATACATGATCCGGTTTGTTCATATCTTCCCCAGTGGATCAGTAATCTACAGTCTTTGACAATGCTAGAGATGGAAAGTGTAAGAATTAGTGAACTTCCACACTCAATTGGACAGCTAAAGCACCTTGAAAACTTGTGTTTGTCCAGATGTGATGAGCTAAGAGAGCTTCCAGACTCAATTGGGGAATTAAAATCACTACTTGAGTTGGATCTGTCTTGTACAAAGGTAACAAAATTACCTAATTCAATTGGAAACCTGAGCAAGTTGAAAGAATTAGCGATGGGAAGGGCAAGAATTAGCGAACTTCCACACTCAATTGGAGAGCTAAAGAACCTTGAAAGCTTGTGTTTGTCCGGATGTGATAAGCTAATAGAGCTTCCACACTCATTTGGGGGATTGGAATCACTACTTGAGTTGGATCTGTCTTGCACAAAGGTAACAGAATTACCTGCTTCAATTGGAAACCTGAGAAAGTTGAAAGAATTAGTGATGGAAAATGTAAGAATTAGTGAACTTCCACACTCAATTGGAGAGCTAAAAAGCCTTGAAAGCTTGTGTTTGTCCAGATGTGATGAGCTAAAAGAGCTTCCGGACTCAATTGGGGAATTGGAATCACTACTTGAGTTGGATTCGTCTTGCACAATGGTAACAAAATTACCTGATTCGATTGGAAACCTGAGAAAGTTGAAAGAATTAGCGATGGAAAGTGTAAGAATTAGCAAACTTCCACACTCAATTGGAGAGCTAAAGGGCCTTGAAAGCTTGCGTTTGTCCTGTTGTAAAGAGCTAAGAGAGCTTCCAGACTCAATTTGGGGGTTGGAATCACTACTTGAGTTAGATCTATCTTATACAAAAGTAACAGAATTACCTGATTCGATTGGACGCCTGAGGAAGTTGAAAGTGATATGGATAAGTCATAGTGAGATAAAGAGGATCCCAGAGACTATAGGCATGGTGGAGAAGCTTGAAGAATTTCATGCCGAACACTGTGTGAATTTGAAGGGAAAGATTCCTAGTGGAATTGGGAGTCTATCCTCTCTGAAAATCTTGAACTTATCTCACACTTGTATTAGATCTGTGCCAACAACAATCAACCAGCTTTCTCATCTCCAAGAACTTTGTTTGGAAGGTTGCCATAAGCTTAAGCAAATCCCAGAGCTTCCTGCCAGTTTGATTATCCTAAGTGTTGAGTGTCGCTTACTAAAGACAGTCCCAAACCTCTCAAATCTGGCCAATTTGGTCAATTTAACTATATCCAACTACTCTGGGGAATCTCATTCTAACCCATGGGTTGCTGATTCTATCCAAACTCCAAACCTGGAGTGGGTTGGGAGGTTGTTAAGACTGGAGAAGCTGAAACCGGTTCATAAAAGCATCATTGTACCGCCAACCGAGCCAGCTTCCTTTCCTCACCTGGCACAACCAGGTCTGTCCTGTTTCGACCTGCAATCCCTCCCTCAGCCACTTCCTTCTGTTCGCTCCACATTGAAGCTTATAAACTTCAATTCATTGGCTAAATTATCGCCCTGTGCTGACTTAAAAAATTTGTCAAGTTTGGAGCTATGTAAATCGTGGCTAACAGAAATTCCACTCAAATGGTTTAGACACTTGGAAAATCTGAGGGAACTGACCGTGTCGAACTGCAAAAATCTGAGGAAGTTATCCTGTCTGTCAGGCTTGAAGAAGCTCAGAGCGGTGCGCTTGTTGAACTGCCTGAGGCTAGTTGAAATCCAAGGCCTAGAGGAACTGGAATCGCTGGAAAATATAAGGATCGACCAGTGCAGTTCCCTGGTAAGGTTGCCTCCTCTCTCGAAGTTGAAGAAGTTGAGGACCATGGAATTTATATCCTGCAGATCATTAGTGAGTTTGCCTTTTCTATCTGGGGTAGCTTCTGAAGAATGTCATCTAGTAGTTGAAGGATGCGATAAGCTAGCCAACCACAATGGCCCTTGCCAGCTTCACAAATACAGAAGGCAATGTCCAGACCCCGTTCGCACCTATGTTGAGCCAGAGTATAGACAACACTCGCCTTGTCCTGTTTCCATATAAGCCTCCCCATGAATGAGATTCCTTTTCTATATTGGATTTGCTTGTACTTTCTATTTCCTTTTTTTCCTTGGTTGTGCTCTTCTTCCTTCTCAACATGTGTAAGGACATTACATAAGCATAAGCAGTTTGTTCGATAGTAACTTATTTTAATTAAATTGCTCAGCATTTCTAAAGGAATAGTGTTGGAAGCTATCATGCAATTCTTAAGCAGGATATGTTCCCTTTATCCCAGAAGGAAAAAAAAAAAATTAAAAATTAAAAATTAAATAAAAATTAAAAAAACACTTGAGATTGCTAGTTGTCCCACTTTCCAGTTTCCAAACCCAATATTTTCTCGTGAGGAGATGAGGGTATCGTTTGTTGTTCCGTTATTCTGCTGGTTTCCTAGGCCCTGTTTAGTAACCATCCAAACATGGCCAAATTCTGATTCTTTGTTTCCGGAATCAGTTTGGGCCTACAATTGCGTTTGGTAAAATTTTCGTTTCAGGAACAAATTTGTTCCGGGAGCAGTTGGGAATAGAATCAAGAACCAAAAAAAGTTTATTCTTGTTCGGGAACGAATTTGAGAATCAAAATTAAGAAATTTTCTTCTTCCCTTCGGCCATCTCGCGACCGCCATCCACCACCGCCCGCCACCGTCCGCCGTCCGCCGCCACCATCCACCGCCGCCGCCGTCTGCCGTCCGCTACCGCCGGTCCGGGCCGAGCTCGGCGGGAGGCTCGCCGCACCCGGGCGAGGTCGCGAGCTCACGGAGGCAAGCCACCAGCCGAGCTCGGCGGAGGCTTGCCTAGCCTCGCCGGGGCTGGGCAGGGGCTGGGCAAGCCTCACGACGCCCAGCCCCACCGGTGGCCAAGCGAGGCTCGCCTAGCCCCGCCGGTGGCCCGCGCCGCCCTCGCCCGGCCCGGGCCGGCCCGGCGGGCTAGGCGAGCCTCGCCAGTGCCGGCGAGGGCCGGCGACGCTCCGGTGAGGTCGTCGGCCCTCATTTGGCCGATCATCGGTCCGGCGACCGGCCACAAGAAGAAGAAGAAGGTGAGAAAAAGAAAAGAAAAAAGGAAAAAAAAAAGGAAAAAGAAAAGAAAAAAAAAGGAAAAAAAGTAAAAAAATTATTTAAAAATTAAAAGAAATTGATTTTGAACAAAATTAATGAAGACGCGATCAAACGCGATTCTATTCCAAAATCAAAAATTTTGGACGATTCTCAAACGCTTAAAATGCTTAGAATCGGTTAAGGAAACAGAATCAAAAAGAATCGTTACGATCGAATCTACTCCTTAACATAATCATTATCAAACGCGCCCCTACTATCCAAATAGACGGCATTTATTTCACTAAAGCCTCCAATTTGGATAATCTTTCTTTTTTCTTTTAAAATATGGTTAATATCACTAAAAATTTCAAATTAATTTATTTATGCCAAACTAACTAATATTCAAGACACCAAAAATCCAAAATTGTTACACGTGTTCTGTTTACTTGAATTAGTATTTGTCTCACAAAAAATTTGAAACTAGTAAATCTCATGCCACATTTACCCTAAATTAATTCTCATGTCACACCTCAATCCCAAAAATTTTAAATTGTAGAATAATTGTTGCCCTAAGAGCCCTATCACATTTTTAAAATTTGCTAAGATCCCTAATTTTAGTGCTTTGTGAAAGAGAGAGGGAGTGATTCAAATATGTCCTACTTCCAATCTCAATTCATTTTTCTTGTGATTTGGCTTTCTCTAGAGGTCATCATTCAGAAGATCCATTTATGTTGAATTTCCATGTTGGATCATACACCGATCATCAAATTGTTTGCCACAGGTATTTCCAAGTCAATAGATATTGGATGGAAGTTGACAAATAGTAGATTTTGCTACATATATCTATTTAGGATATGTATGAATTGAAAATTTTATTTGGCATAGACGTGGCACGGATGTATCAATTCTTAATCATAAAATTAATTCCAAATAAATGTAATAAGGGCTTATGAATTTGAGATTTTTTATTTATTTGTAGTCACCCCTTGAAAATAACTTTCACTCTTTTTGACATCGAAAATCTGAATCCCTCCTGTGGAAATTGTTTGTCCCTTTTTCTGAACCCAAGTAATAAAACCTCGCTTAACCCCTCTCTCTCTCTCTCTCTCTCTCTCTCGCTCGCACCTGGATTGGAGGAATCGTTTAGAGGTCGATGGGGGCAAATGCGGTGATGTTGCTTACATGTCCGCCTCGCCTACCGTCTCTTCCCTCAGCCTCGAGCTTCCCCATCTCGCGGTTCAGCCGGAAGCCCACCTCCTCCTCCTCCTCCGTAGGTCTGTTCTCTCGCGTCCTTCCCTCGGATATCCCCAAACTCCCCAAGCGTCGGTGCTCATGAAACGTTCCCTCGTTTTTCTGAAAGTTCTTCTCTCGGTTCTGAATTTTGATGGGCAGTTTTGAGGAAGTGCTTGACGAGCAAAGACGAGACTCTCATCGATGGGCTTCCCAAGGAGTACTATGACGATGTGCGTGTTGCCATCTTGTCTTCTGAATCCCTCCTTTGTCGATTGTCCTGGATTCTTCACTGTTGTCGTGTGTCTGTCGTCTACTTGAAGTCTGGCATGAGCAGATTATGTATCCACAAATTGAAAATTGGGGAACTGTTGAGCTAATCTAAAATCTCTTTGCAAAGATAATTGAGTATTTTCTGTAAAGGGCAAGCTTACTTGCGTTGAACTTGACATTTGGAATCGTGGCCTTGTAATCATTTTGACGTGAAATCGTCAGCATGAATGGACTGCTCCTTGGAATTAAATTCTCTGTTCTTCCTTTATGGAATTCATAGAAAGGTGCGATTTTTCTCTCTAAAAATGACATGGCGTAATCTTGAAAACCATAAAACATGGAACTCGTGAAAGAAAGTTCTTTAGGGTCGAGGACCTTGTAAATGGAGGGGGCATCGATGTGCGCTGAATGAGAGTACTTTTCCTATAGCATGAGATTGGGTTTTTGAATTCTTGAAACATAATATAGACGATAGGAGGGATATTATATTATGTCATAGTGACAGGCACTGCGAAGCTCAGAATCACAAGTGGAAGTGATTATGATGTTCTAGGTTTAGAATCGCATTGTCAGGCATGTTCAAGTCATGAGAGTCTTTGGCTGGACCAAAAGCTTTCTGTGATGGCATAGGCTAAGCTTAGACTGCCGTCCAGATTGAGTTGGCTGAACTCTTCTAACAATCAAGCTCTATTACGTGTTCATGTGCTTGCGAATAGTCGTGCTGATGCAATCTTGTCAAGGAATAAGTGATTCATCTTATTTTCTGATTTCTTTAACAGTCACTGTTTTATTAAATATATAACAGGTTAGTTATCTAGGAGCAATTGGAGACATGTTGCTATTGACCATCTTTTACTCTTTCTGTTAAATCTGTAAAGGTTTTCTCTGTGCCAGGAATGGCAAGCTCGTCAAAGAGAGAAGACAAAGGAGCTGCATCGCAGGCGACAGGAGGAAGATGAAGAAGAGGAAAGAAAGGTTGAGGAGTATCGTGAAATTGGCATGAGGTTGAAAGGTTATCCTGAAGAAGATGTTCGAAAGGCAAGGATATTGGTATCAAGCTTTATCAGATCGGAGGAAGAAGTGGAAGAGGTGCTTTGGTATTCTCTTAGTGTTTGTTATTTGGGTTCATTTATTGTTTGGAGACTCTGGACGATTATAAGCATGAATCACATTGATAATTATTTTTTATCCAACCATTCTTGCCTACTTGCTAGTTTGTGTAGAACATTCCCCAGAACTATAACTGATTGTTTTGAGCAGATGTACGGCCAAGGCCGCATCATAACCAAGTTAGAAGTATTTTGTTGATGCGTGAAAATTAGTATTATCTACCATTAAAATCGTTTTGCTGAGTTCTTAAATTCTTGATGTAGTCATTCAGCCTGAGTAATTCCATGAATTGGCTTTCTATTCAATTTCTTTGCCGGAACCCATTTCCTCCAATATTTTGCATCTTTCATTGATGCTGCCAGTAAATGGTAATGTTAGTTGGAGTTGTAGATCTGTGATTAAAGCATGCCTGAATACTGACTCGTCTTATTCCCTTCTTCAGAAAATCGAGGAAGCTGCTGAGAGAGGAGAACTGACAGAACTTATCTTAATGGTTATCTGGAATCGGCTTGATCTTGCTAGACGTGATGTAAGTTTGCATCTTTGCAATATCTAATGATGTGTATTGGGATGGTGAATTGGGTGGGTGGGAAAGTCAGGAGGGGATTGGGGAACAGGTTGGGAAGTTGTTAGCTGGTATCGATTAGCCTTTTCAGTGTGATCTTTTTCTCCTTATTAATGTCTCCATGATTTTTTTGTTCTTTTAGGATGAAAAGGATGCAATTAGAAGTCTTGACCTCTTATACAGGAGGGTTGAGGTATGCTCCACTTTCTGTACTTGGATGACTCCAGCTCCATATTTGGACAAGAAATTATGAGAAAGGGGTACACCATCACAAGTTATTTGAAATGGCAACTTGTGCTTCCAACAGAATGATAAATAATCATTCAAAGCTCTTGCTGCCATTGATATTTTGTCTCAGAATTGCTCATACTAACACTCTTATAGCAATATCATCTTCCAATAAGAAAACAGCTCAGCTACTCACCCCCTCTTATTCCAGTTGGCATTATCATGTAGACTATCTCATCCATGTTGATTGGTTTAAGTGTAACCAAAAAATCCTATGAATTTGTCTTAAAGATAACTTTGGGAGACCAAAAATCACTTGTGAGACTGTCGAGCCATGTAGCTTTGAAAAGTAAATACTCTTGATTTTGGCTGTAATCTCTGGAATACTTGCAATTTAGAAGTCTTTCAAGTTTGCTTTGTTCAACCAAAAAAAAAAAGTTTGCTTTGTTATTCTGAGGTCCCTTTTCTTTGAAATGAGTTATTTCATAGTTTCCAAGTCTCTATGCTCCAAAATTAACCTATGTGTTTACTGATGCTTTGACTAAGAAACTTATAAGTTTAAATTCTCTTGCATTTTAGACTGAAATTTTGAAACGGGAGGCCCCTCCTGCCATGAGGCTGCTCAACGAGCTTTTGAATTTGCATGATGGTTTTGATAATGAAGGATGGCTGAAGGAATGTAGAAAGCTGATGGTGGATACCTTTCCCCGGGAGGATCCCTTTAGCATTTTGGTTCCGGCTGGACTTGACATCGATAAGGTTTGTTATGGACTGCGTGGTGATTCATCAAATAATTTCTTCTTTTTTTTTTTCGGGGGGTTGGAGGGGAGGGGGTTTAAATTCAGCAAATTAGAACTCGCTAACCTGCTCGTGTCAATTGATGTGTTCGTGGATGGTACTCTTCTGAAAGGTTGTAGTAATTGTATCGTGCAGCATCAAGGGCCACTTCGACCCTCATCCGAAGATGATGCTCTTTTGAGGGTAGATTTTGTTAGAGAGGTTGATGAACTGCTACAAGAGGTTCGTGCTGAACAAAGCAAATGGCAAGACGCTCAAGGGTTGGACCCTGAATCTGTTGCAAGTAGGCTGAAGCAGCAGGAGAAGCAACAAACAATACACCAAGTAGAAGCTCTGCTTGATTTGGCTATCAATTTGAAATGGTAGCAAGATCTGTATATCCTACGTCCCATGTTTCTAGACAATGCAGCGCTGACCATAAGAAAATGAGGAACTCATATTGATGCTCCGTACTTGGGCTGGCTTGGCTTGAGCTGCCGCACCAGTAATGGCCCTCGAGTCAATCAACCATGAACTGTACTTATGTAGGATCCTCAGTATGAGTTGTGTTTTAGGGTTTTTATATTGTTTAGGATGGTTATGACTGTTGTAAGTGACTTTCTGAGAATCTCCTTAAATCAAGCTGTGCATGGTATTCCTTGTAATGCTTTTCACTGCGTCTGACAAACAAAGAGCAAAACGAATTTTGATCTTGAATTAGTGTCAGAAGAATCAGGAAACCTGAAAGAACTCAATGGGAAAATTTTCCGGAGATTTTTTTTTTCCTTTGATGACATGAGCGGCGGTTATTTTTAACCTCCTTACAGATTTGCCTCTGTCTAGTGCGAGAAGATGAACCTATTTCATCTCATCGACCAATGACTGGTTTGCTTCCCTCCTACAGTGGTGCAAATTCAGGAAAAGAAATTAAGGAAGAGAAAAAGAAGAATCCCAATTTTATGAGTCTAACGTGTAATATTGCATCGTGGAGAAAGTTTACACGGCCTCTCTCCATGGCAAGAAACTTGCTTTCAAAGTCATCTTATGCTTCGACAACCTATGACATCTTTAAGGTACAGGCAAAAAGATCCACATTGCTTTGCTAAGCTAGAACATATCAGCCATTCCGTGATACGGCCCAGCGGAGGAAGAGCAAGTAAATCCTTGAAATTTCAAACGATCTGGGTCTCAAATAAGGAATACACCAAGAGATCAAGCCTTAGTAAGAGCCATCTTTACCGAAATAAGAGTGATTATTGAGTTTATTTTATACACTAATATGGTAACAACGGCCCCGGAAGGGTTCTGCTATGGTACAATGTACTTGTACTTTGGTCATTTATTGTCTAAGTCTTGTACAAAGAAAGGATTTATCTATCTTAAATACAAAAATGACAGGCGAGAGGAAGATGTCAACCACCTTGGCTGCGTGATTCGAATAGAGCGCAACTGTGAGACTTGATTTCATAGGCAAACAGTCCTCCCATCTGCTCGAGCACTGGCTCTCCATCGGCTGAGAAGAACCCTGGATACGGCAGAGCCGTGTCAACCATGCGATGCCAGGTCATGCCCTCCGGAGGAACTGGTAGAATGACACTCTCTGAATTTTGACCCGCATTAAACGTAATAAACAAATCGCCGAACTCATGAGATGTTTCAGAGCTCGACTGGCTTTCTGCTCTTTCTCTCTTCAAGGTCATGGCGAGGAATTTACATGATGAATCCTCCCACTTTGGTGGAGACTGATTGCTTCCATGCCAATCGATATTCTCTTCTTTCAAAAAATCACGACTCTGAAGCAGGTCAGCTCGTCTCTTTCTAAATGAATTCAAAAAGGAAATGAACTGTGTTGTCTGGATGCCAAAGCCTGTTTTAAGGGCGTTCCAGTCAAAAGACTTTCTGTCAACATAAGCAGGGGAACCTCCGGTAGAGTGGCCGCACTCATCGCCCATGCTAAGAATAGGGACACCCAAGGAAATGTAGAGGATGAAGAGGAAGTTACGAATTTGTTTGAGCCTTCTTTCAAGGACAGCAGGTTTATTAGTTGGACCTTCCTCACCACAGTTCCAACTAAACTCTGCTGCGAGCTGACCACTGCTGAAGCTGACTAAATCAACGAGTGGAAGTCCAAAATTGTGAGAAACATAATTGAAAGAAAATGAGGGGCCTCGACCATCAGAAAATATGTCCCCACTCCAGCATAATCTCGTTGCAAGGTCACTCAAGAGCCCCTCACCTCTCAAAAAGTTTCTTATATCAGTACAGAATTTTGTGTTCACTTCTGCCCATCTCTTCCAATGAGGAAAATGGACATCCTTTGGCATTTTGTTGATGGGATCCCAGCAATCCGCAATGATTTTTGTCCTTGAGAGTACTGGATCGAAAGCAATTGCCTCAACCAAAGGAGGCCGAGATAAGGATTCTCCATGAAATCCTGTCAACAAAGATGAAGCATTGATGAAACAGAAGCCATCAACATGAAATTCAGTCAGCCAGTGCCGAAGACTATCGAGGATCATCTGCTGAACAATTGGATAGTTACAATTCAGAACATTCCCCTGTTTCAATTCTACTGGTCCATTCACATAATAGGACTCATCGTCAATACCTTGCAGTGCTCCAGCATTGGCAGTATGGGTGAAGACTACTTCAAGAAAAAACTCTATTCCATTCATATGCAATCTCTTCACCATATCCTTCATTGATTTAATTGTGGATATGGGGTTATTGGAAGGCCCAAACAGACTCGCCGGGGAAAAGAAGTGGCAAGGAAAATATGGTCCGTTTTCCTCGTCAAATGGGAAAGTTGGCTCTAAAAGAACTGCATTCACCCCAAGATCTTTAAGATGATCCAGCTTCTGAGCTAAACCAGAAAATGTCCCAGCAATACCAGCAGATAGTTGACTATACTCGTGCTCTGTGAAGCGCTTCACATTCAAGCTATAAATTGTCAACTTTTCTAGTGGTATGTTGGGATGGACATCACCAGACCAATCAAAAGTGGGTTCCTTCGTTAGCAGTCCCCGGTAATTTACACTAGTAGATCCTTTATCCTTGATTATTGACTTCATAACAATCTTGGCATATGGATCCAGTAATGTGAGGGCTGATTCCAACTGATCTGTACTTTTTCCCCTACATCGGAAAGCATAGCTCTCGTAAGTCTCAGCACTTTCCAGTGCCACATGCCAAATATCACCTGATCGATGAACATATGGATCCAGATCAAGCTCTAAAGCAGGCAATTCTGCCAACACGTCATCATATAAGCACAGAACCAGAGCTTCTGCATTTCTTGAAAAGATAGAAATATTCAGCGAACCATCAGTTGCAAAGGAGAGACCCAATGGAAATGGGCTACCTCGACCTAAACCAACTGGAACACAAAATTTTGTTCCCCTGTGACTTCTAATTTCCGAAATACTTGAGGTAGCCTCAAATGCAGACTTCAAAAGAAAGGAAAGAAAGAAGGGGATTTTCTTTGCTTCAAATTCCAGTTCAAGTGTATATGTACCAAGAGAAATTTGATTGAATGGCGACTCAAATGCCCTCCCATCAGGAGATGAGTCTTGAAAGTCCTCTGTCATGTAGCATCTAGAATCTGATCTATAAACAACCCAAGACAGTAGTAATCTATTGCTACTGCTATGTGATTGCAGCAATGAAACCTCAATATACACGGCATATTTCAAGTTTCTCTTTCCTACAGAAACCTTCATTTGATCGCCAGTCTCTGTCCTGAATAGATAAGTGGACTCCTTCTCGAGTTTGCCGAACTCTGTGGTAAGAGTGAACATCTGTTCAGTTGGTTCAATTGAAACACGTGCAGCACATACTTTCAAGCTAACATTCTGTGAAGGAGTCCCCATGACATCAGGCATGAATCCTTGGCATGACTGCTTCTTGCCAATAGCCATTCTATCGAAGGTACGTGACATCTTGCTTCTTGTGAGAGAACTGGATGATGAAGCTAACTTGGATACATCGGCTGCTCCACAGTTTAGACAGCATAGCCTTGTTACAAGTAATGGATGAAGAGCAGCCATCTATGTGCAGTTATGCCCAGGTTGTTCTCAAAATAAGGAAATTTCTCCAAATTTAAGCTATTTCCTGTTCAAAAATGTAACTTTCATTAGTCTACTTCCAGTTACAAAATACAACAATACCTACATTAAACTGCCATTTGAAAAATACACGAATCACATCCAAATTTTTAAATGAAGAAAACTTCCTCATATGAATCTGACGATAAACCTAGCCATGGAAGAGTGATCCCAAAGCAATAGATCACCCCTAAGTGAGATACTATGAATTCAGCATAGACACAGGGGCCTTGACTTGGTGGAAGAAAAATTCCACTAATAACAATTACTCTGGAGACATATATCGGATGTTACTCAACCACTACCCACTTCGCATTAAAATTCAACTATGCCTAAAAAATAACGACCCTCAATTACAACTTAATCCCTCGGTAACATTATGAAGTAAGTCAAGACATATACAATTTGAACTACCACTGCGTCTACGGCCCAAAAGAAACAACTACAATTGCACGTAATGCAAGGGCTGTCGACCTGGAAAGACGATTCAACAAGCCGGTAATCTACTCAGCCATACGGAAAGTCACCAACGAAAAATGGAGTTTGCCAACATGGAATCATCAACACATAAAAACTTACGTATTGCAATATCAACTGGGCAGATCCCAAAACTCCAGTTTCCTAATTCGTTTCAAAGAACGCGTGAATACCTTTCAGCTAATCACATTGCAAACGCAACCCAAAAAGAAACAAACACCAAAGTTAATCTCTTGAGAAGAGGAAATACTCGTTCCCGACTAATGACCCACCAAAATCACACGAAAGGGATGTTGCAACACGACCCGGAACGCCTAAAAGCAGCAAAAAGAGAGGAGGATGAGGAGGAGGACAAGAAGCAGGCAGACGAGATATGCAGCGGCATCAAAAGGGATGCAAGAATCGAGCTCACATCGCGCGGTTTTTCGCAGCAAGAAGAAGCGGAGCGAGCGGACATTCCCTTCAGATGATTACAGATAGAGAGAGAGAGAATGTGGGAAGAGCTCACTTCATACGCAGTGAAGTGAGTGCGGTGACAGGATGGTGAGGAGACAAACGACAGCGAGGGGGGGAGTTTTGTCCGTTTTCAAGATGTGGATCTCCTCCCTCTCAGAGCCGCACAACGCAAGAACCGATGAGCCGACGGGTTGAGCCTTAGCCGATCCACCACCAAGGAAAACGACGTCGGCCAGATGTATTAGTGCGATTAGCATCCCCGTACGGCGCTGAATCAGAGATCTATTCTTAATCTTGCCTTTTGTCATTATTCAATTATGAAAAATCACTGGACATCATTCCTAATAGGGTGATCGGTTTTACGTTAAGTAGTTTTCAGAGTAGAAACCTGAAACTTATCTTGCTATAATCAATTCTCAATTTTTGGATCCCAAAACCTATTATATTTTTTCAATCTAGTTTTTGGTCCATTCGAGAACCCTTTTTTTTTTTTCCTTTTTTGGTTAATTTATTTACCACAAAATCATATAAGGCAATAAGTAACAAAACAATTTAAAGTAAAAAATGAACAACAATAATCTTTATCTGCCAAAAAAAAATTCATAAAATAAACATATAATCACGTAGAATTATAAATGATAAAAAGTTTGAACACCTAACATAAAATATATATTATTAAGACTCCTTCCCCATTTGTCCATAAAAATTTGAGGGAAGAGATCCAAAAGACTTTAAAGGATTTTTCCAAAGAAGGACAAATGATGAAGAAGAATTTATGGGAAAAAATTAGAATTTTGGTTTTTTAGCTTATATAACTAATTCCAAAACTGTAAGTTTGGTTCAATTTTTCAGTGGGTATTCACTCGAACCAGTTCCAAGGAAAATGGGTTCTTAAACCTATTTTTCAGGAGATCCAATCATATTTCCAATTAAAAAAATTGATTGCACATCATTAGTTGCTTATGTTAAATTGGACACCATTGTATGTACTTTCTTCTTTGAAAATTTGGAGAAACTTCTCGCTGTGAAGAGGTGACGAGCATCTACCATTCTGGTCCCTGTTATTTTATTTTTTTCACTATTTCATCTGGCAAAGTACTTGCTATTATTAAATCGACATTATAAAAAGAAAGAATAATAAAAGCTAAGGGTGCAAAGAAACTAAGCAGGGTGCGGAAACAGGCATTCCCATTTAGTTTTTGATAAAATCAGACTTACAGCAATCCCGTTATTGCAACTCTTTTTTATATTAAATCAAATTTGATTATTATCATACAGAATGTAGCCATTAAACTATTCATATTGTCGAACCAACACCAGTTGCTCATAAGTCACAATGCATATTCCGACTAATTTCCCATTATATATCCATATATTTAGTGCTGTTAATTAATGTTTGGGCTTGGTCACTAATCTTTGTTTTCTTTTAGCTATGTTTAAAAGGATTTTAAGCCGAGCAAAGAAATTGAAGATGAAGGAAAAATATGATAGGGAACATTTTTTGAAAAGAACTAAAATTAGGTTTTTGTACTTTTTGCGAAGATGAGGATACTTTTTGAAAAACAGATTTTATAACTTCAATTATGGAACTTTTCTTCCTGTTATATAAAATCAAGCTCCGTTAATTTGATGAAAAATAATTTTCCTGGAAAATATTTTCAAATAAAGCTATTTTCAAGAAAATTGGTTTGAT
This sequence comes from Eucalyptus decipiens, assembly GCA_014182575.1. Taxonomy (NCBI): domain Eukaryota; kingdom Viridiplantae; phylum Streptophyta; class Magnoliopsida; order Myrtales; family Myrtaceae; genus Eucalyptus; species Eucalyptus decipiens. Next base: position 43,079,853 of record CM024619.1, on the reverse strand, counting down.
TTTCCTATGTTGGGTTGCCTACGCAAATAAAATAGAAGTCATTTCTAATATTCGGCACTAGCCTTTTTTTGGAGAAAAAAGGGCACCTACCGCGCCGATCCGGGGAGACGTGAGGGCACCTATTTTAAGTCAATGGTGCTTTTGTTTTCTCCATTGAAAGATTATTTTATTAAAATAATTTTCTACTGTCATTTACAATCAACAGTAGATCTAAATTACTGAAATGTGACCCTAATACATAGAGCTGGCAAAATTGGTCATAAACTCATATTATGACTCATTTTTAGTTAAATGGGTCATATATGAGTCAAATGAAAGTTAAATATGAATCAAAAATTGGTCTGAAAAAGTAAAGAACAAAAAGAAATGGGTTTAAATGGGTTATTAGGATACCCACTTTGAACCCATGGCCTTCCCTCTTTAACTTTATAAATTTTTTTAATAAAAAATCGAAATTATAATTATTTTTCATATTTCAATTTTCTTTTCTTTTTTTCTTTTTCTTTTCTTTTTTTTTCTTTCTTTTTCTTCCTTCCTTAGCCGGCCGGCGTGGCGACGGTCAGCCACCGGCTGGCAATAGGCTAAGCGAGGCTCGAGGTCGCCGACACGCGAGCTTAAGGTTGCCAACGACTGGTGAGGCTTGAGCCTCGCCGGATCTAGCGAGACTCAAGCTCGCCGGTGTTAGGCGTGGCTCGATCTCGCCACTCGACGCCAGCGAAGTCTCGGCCTCACCGATGACTAGCGAGACTCGAGCTCGCCGGCGTCGGGCAGGGCCTCGGCCTCGTAGCCCCATTAAATATTTTGTATTGCATAAAAATGAGCTTTTTTAGGTTTAGTTAAAAAAATTTCATGTTACAGTTTTTAGTTATTCAATGGTATGTTCACTTCAAATAAGAGAAGTATGTGCTTGGTCTAATTCTTTATAAATATTTCAATTTATAGGTTTTTTTTTTTTTAACTTTGTTTTATTTTATTTACTATTTTTAATTTAATTTGAAGTTTTAATCCAATTAGCATATAGTAGAGGTGGGTTTTCTTAGAATATTAATAGGTTTTAGCAATACGGATCGGGTCGGGTATGGGTTGGTATTGGTCGGGTCGGGTATGGGTCACTTGATTTACACTACATGAATATGGGTCAAAATAGGTTAAATTGTTCAAATATGGATCAACCCATTTTCGACTCAATCCAAACCCAACCCGACCCACCCATTTGACAAGTCTACTAATACGGTAAAGCGCAACAATTTCAAATTTTGAAGCCACAATTCTAGAAAGAAAATATCAAAAACCTATATCACTTTTCATTCAATGGCCACTTTCATGCTTCTACATTTAAAAAAAAAAAAAATGCATATCTAAATTTTATCCTTGAAAATCACTTTACCCTTCGCAAATAAAGGGAAAATTTCGAAAAAAGACTTCAAGTATTTTCATTTTCTCAAATAAAGGCCCGAAGTGAATATTATTTCAAATAAGAGCCTGAAGTAGATTTTATTTTAAAAAATGATCCGAAGTTGTTATGTTTATTTCAAATAAGGACTTGACTATTTCATAGTTAATGACATTTTCATCATTTTCCTTTTTTTCTTTCTTTTTGCCTTCCTTTTTTCTGGTTCTTTTTCCTTGAGGTTGACTCTAGCCAACTGCAAGCACTTGACAGCCCTCACCCACTCCTAACGATGGTCGTCAAGCCCTCATTGCCCTAGGTGAGGTCAACCTCGCCAAATTTGGCGAGGATGGCCTCGCCCACAGCCAACGAGGGCTCACAAGCCCTCAATGGCCAACGCTAGAAAAGAAAAAAAAAAAAAAAGAAAAGAAGATTTGGACAAAAACATTCTTGATTGGTCATAAGGAAGCCAGCTAGTCATGATACAACTTTCCATTGAAAGTTGTATCAACCATGGGACTCTTTCCTCCGTTGGGTTGATACAACTTTCCATTGAAGGAAGGAGGAGAGTCGTGGTGCATTTCTTGTTCCATCTGAAAAGACCTCGGGAGTCAAAAACGCGGTTTCCGATTGGTTTAAGGTTCATGCCCCACTAATTCGTTGCCCTAGTTAGAGTTCGGGGACCAAGATAAAGATTTATTCGAGATAAAGTCTTTATTTGAAATGATTATGGCTACTTCAAATCCCTATTTAATCATGATCACTTCAGACATTTATTTAATATAAGATTCATTTCAACCTTTTATTTAAGAAAATAAGGACATTGGGGCCCTTTTTTTTTTGGAAATTTCCCTACTTTTTTTTTTGGGGATCTGCATTTACAAAAACAATATAGCTTGCTGTTATTTAATTGCCTTTACTATTTTGTTTGCAATACGAGAGTAATTCCTCTTATAGCATCAACTCTTAGCCCTTCACACTCGCTAGCTTTTCTTTGGTTTTTCTTGTTGATTCACAATATGCTTCACGCATGATGACTAAACTTAATTGGAGTGATCACCAATTTTAATCTAATGAATAAATTACCAACGAGTGATCTTAAAGAAAAAGTCATAGATCCTTTTTTTTTTACATATTGACAGTTGTTTGAGCATCGGTCATAAACACATTGAAATTTACCAGTACCAAAAAAAAAAATTTGAATAATGATATAATGGGCCTTAAAATTCGCAAATCAATGTTGAAATCTCCAACTCTTGCAAATCTAAATTTCTGCTAGAAGGGGCCCCATACAAGCCGGATGAAATTGGGCTGTAGCTGTACAATTAACAGAGGTGATTCTGCACCCGGACCATCATTTTCAAAAATTCCTATACCACGACCGACTCTATGGAGATGTACACCTACGAGTCTCCTTTCCTTCTATTGACAAATGAAGCTCAAAATCCTCGGGCTTGTACGATATCTGTGCAAAGAATGAAGGGAATTGCTGTCCTACGTATCAGTTTCCCGCTTCCGAACTGACATCAGAACCGTACTTGCTACTACGGCGAGACATCCTTTTCGTCGGCACAAGAGGGTTGTTCTCTTCCTCATCGATCACCGCGGGTTTTTCCAACTCGCCTCCCCTGAAAACAGGGTGTACATAAGCATCATGGAGATAAGCCTTCAAGTTCAGGTTCGGTTCCGTGGCCCTCTCGAGTGTGTCTTTTACCATGGCATCCTGTCATTCGTCGAATGAGAACATCAGTCATGCCAAAATAGCTAAAATAATGTCACTACAATTTTTAGCCACGGGTATCAATCCTCAGCCAGGCTCAAAGGGTGCATAATAGGGGATCAAATAGGTGTCTTTTTAGCAGCTTAAATGACTAAGAATACTGCATCAACGGAAAAGCTGTGCACACGAATTTCTCGAGGACGGGTTCTGGGAAAGGCTGCAAGACTCAGCATGCAAGCAAGTCATGGTGGTGTGTGCTCCGTGCGCTAATTAAACATTAGTGATCTAGTTAGCAGGATGCAAACAGCTCTCATCATAACTTGATAAATGCATAAAGGGACTTCGATTTGCATATGTTGCTGAACGAACCTGTAATGGGAACTTGACAAAGGCTGATTCAAAACGTCCCTTGCAGAATATATGAAACCAGATGGTTAAAATGGGTAGCACAATGAGAAGCGGTGTAGAGCTTTTTGCACCTTTCGTGCTCATTAGTCCCATCAGTAGAAGCTGAGATATTACCATCCCAATAATCAAGCGCCTCTGCACATCTGGCCAGAAGGCTGCCCCACTCTCATATTTTTGATTGTACACATTTATAACCTAGGTGACCAAACAAGGATCTATTAGCAACAAAAGTCTCTCAGAGAACTGCCTGTGAGATTATATTGAATTAGCAAAACATTCATCACAGGACTTTACAACAAAACTTTGGTCTAGGTTACAAACTTAGATGCATCTAATATACTTCATCATGAAAAAGATGTGTGGCCAAGACCCAGCTAAAAACAAGTCCAATCAGGATTTCATTCAATAGAACTGCATAATTAACTGATGGGAAGATATGATTAACCAATACATGGAATAGGAAAGTCATTTTCTATAAAATATGCATCTCTGAACTGTTATTGGCATATTTCAGCATCATCCCTAGGCATCACAATATTAACTCCACATCTTTTACAAGGATAATTTACTGCACTCTAAAAGCTTGGTGTTATTTTAATGAAACAGGAAAACTTTCAAATATCCAACTAACAAAAATTCAAATAGATTAAGCATCATTAACCAATTCAGTTTTCTCTTCCTCAGTTAGCAACTACTATGTCAAGACAATTGCTCGTATGGCAGAAATCTTTCCAAAGCCAATAGTCATCGGTGTAAAAAACTTCCATGAACGTATTGCAGGGGATTAATGAGTTTAAGTGCAGAATTTCAATCCCCATTCTGACACTATCTGAGAGATAGCAAGCCAAAAACCAAGACAGATTGTTTAGCTAAAATGCTTAGCATCCTCTGTCGTGACAGTAAATGTAGTGATAGTTTTGACAATGCTGATTACTTGCCACCAATCCAGCAAAAGAATAAACTGAACAACCATATAATGTTGCATACGAAAAATTTCTGAGATTAACAAAAAGAATGATACTTTTCCTTGACATCAAAGCTGACTAGACAGATTGTGTAGCTCAAATGCTTAGCATCCTCTGTCATGACAGTAAATGTAGTGATAGTTTTGATAATGCTGATTACTTGCCACCAATCTAGCAAAAGAATAAAATGAACAACCATATAATGTTGCATATGAAAAATTTCTGAGATTAACAAAAAGAATGATACTTTTCCTTGACATCAAAGCTGACAGACCTACAAATTCTTTGACAAAATTTAGAATCTAAACTGGAGTTATGACATACAGGATTGGAAATGGCACATATCACGGACACCTCACCCATGGCTGTAATTGCTATCATCCTAAGTGTGAATGTAGAAATAATGCTACATCAAGTGAATTGTTTTGGCAAACAAACCAAACCAGAAATAGTGCTTCGTACTTAATGTTTATATAATTAAGGCCAGTTCCATAACCTGTTCCTGGTATTGAATGCAAGTATCAAGTTGTGGGACATCAAAGAGACATTCAAAGAGACATGCACATAATGTTAAAAAATTTGAAAGTTCAACTATTAGCTCCGATGGCCACAAACCTGGTGACGAAAAACCATATAGGCGAAAGCAAAGAAGACAATAATGAAAGGAAGCAGCACAGGCGTGACAACTGAATAGACGAATCCCAGCAAGAAGTAGAGTTGAATCCGAGGTTCAGATGTCGCAAAGCCTAGGCAACCCGGATCCATTGCCTGCTCTCTGTCCTTTTCTGTCTTTACCAAGAAAGTATTCTTCAAATGGAACATAACTAGGGGAACCAATCTAAGAATCTCTGCCGCTATTCCAGCCCAGCCATCCACCATTATGTAAGTAATAAAAAAAGTTGCTTTCATAGGAATAGACACACCGACAGTTATAGGTATCCTGAAACAGCAGCACAATTAGTTATGTGATGGAAGTAGATGCAAATCAGCTAATTGAAGCATAAAAAATTCTATTAAAAAAAAAATTTCACTGTTGGAGACATAAAAGTGCTTCCAAAAGAACAATGGAACATATATGAGTTTGCACACCTTCATCACTCCTTACAACAACATTTGGTTCAGGATGCTACGATGCATAAAATAAATATTAATATGAGAGGTAACTTTTCTCTTAAACACATTGTTTAATTAACATACTTTGTTGGAGCCTGATGGAGAAAAGATTTGAGTTGTTGCAACGCTGTTCCTGTGATGATGCTTCCAAGAAACACATTGACCAGTACAAACAAATGGTACTTTCCAGCTGATCTCTTCTCCAAAGAAGAGAGAGAGGTAAGGCCCTCTATTTTTGACATTGTCATGAGAATAGTTGGAAGTAAAATAAGAAAGATCTTTAAGGCAATTCCCGGGAGAAATCCTTGAATTAAAGACTTCACGCCCTTCCTGCAACAAATATACCAAAAAGAATATCAAGGAATCAGCATCAGCATGGACATTCCCACAACAGATTGATCACTAGTTTTATTTCATCTTCAATGAAAGCCTAATCAGGAAAGACTATGAGAAATGCAGTAATGTCTCTCTCAAGCTTAAAGTATGATGCATCGCCAATCTTCCTTCTAAAAGAGTTTGAATATCTAGTTTCCAATACAATGATGACTTACTTTCTAGAGATTCAGTACATAATCACTTCTTGTAAATAATTGAAAATGCAGGACCCCAAGAGTAAGCAATTGGTACATATATGAAAGCACTCTTGAATAAATGATGTAGCCCTTACCTTTCAATTAATGGCTTTAAAAAGGGTAGAACCTTTTCAATCCCCTCAATGTTTGCAAGAGATTGGACAAATGCTATGGGAATCATAAAGAAAAATGTAAGGAAAAACAGAGCAACGGCCATAAGTAGTCTTCGAATAATGAGCTCAACATAAGGAATTGCCAGATTGTCCCAATAAACATCACGGGGCTCTGGTGCCCATTGCGTCAGCCATATTGTGGGGTTACTTGTTTGCTGAGTCTGAGCACACACAGCTGCTCCCCAACGACTCTTGAATGAAACAAATGCTGCAGGTATAATAGCCTTGGGATCACTTATCACTCTTTCTCTTTCCGCTTGTTCCTGCAGGAACATCACTTCCCAGCATAAAAACGATGGTCTTGCCATATTCTCAAGCTTTTACTATTGGAATAAATAACTCTTTAGAAAGAATGACATAGTTAACATGTCCCACTGCTATACTATAATCATGCTCCAGGGCACTTAACGTGATGAATAAGCTCAAGAAAATGGTCCAGAGAATAAAAGCAGTGGCAATCCCATACAAAGTCAACATGGCATGTGCATTTATGCCTCTTGGGGATGAGAACTTACTTCTTCAGTTAACTTCTCGATCTCAGCAGCATGATAATCTATAGCATCCACTCTAGTCCCCCAAAGACCACAAAATCCAGTCTACAAATAGCGTATAAAATAAAAAAAAGGGAAAATGTCATTAGTATAAGTTCAGAATAAAGTCCCTCAAATGTTCTGTCACAGTTGAAAAGGTAAAATACAAGCAGGACCTCCACTAAATTTGACATGCAATATTATGAGCACCTTTGTAGTTGGCTTCTTAGAAGGATTTCGCTCATATTTATTTTGGTAGTAAATATACCAATTTTGCAGACTCTTCTTCTTCTCAACCAACTTTGCCAGTTTGTTTGCATTGTACACAACCTGTAAGTTAAAAAAGATGACGAAGCTGTGAGGCCAACAAGAGCTGAAAACTAGAAAAGTCACTCTAGTCAGACACATTCTCCCTCTGTTTATCTTTCCTAATCCATGCCAAGAACTCCCGTTCTTCCTCTTTTTTAGCTCCTCCTCCTTTAATCATAATGAATTCTCTGTCCACAGAAAAAATGCAGGAATTTCGACAAAGATACCTGATGTGTAAGGTAGTAATCAGGATGATTCACACAGAAGAAATGTTCAACATGCTCACTGACTGATTCATCAGGATCTGGAGGAACATTCCGCACCAGCACCTGCATATAAACATCTTACAAATGAATAGATGTCTAAAGCCAATTTGGTAAGAACTACCTAATGGGTGTTAGAGATGCTCTTGACGGGAATAGACTTTAGCAATAATTCTAGCTTGAGAAACAATGTTGCATTGGTTTCCTTCTTGTTTTTTAACATGCCAGTGCTAAATGCAATAAAACCCATTCAAATTGTTTTCTAAAGCAGACTTGGAAATCTTAAGCCTATAACTAGCAAGGGTCTAATAGATACTGACATGGTCCCACCCAACAAGGATAAACAAAGGCCTCAGAGAAAAATACTTGAAAAAGATGGATGTAGAAACTTTTACACATTTGATCACTGCATGTACCTCTAAACTGTTTTTTTTTTCAGCAGTAATACGAAAATTAAACAAAACTTCTACCATAGACTAATCGGACATCACTACGTGCTGGTGCAGTAGGAAACGTATGGATGCCTAATTTTTAAGGATGGCTACTAAGAAGAACGTGGAGGGTCTGGGCCTTCTCCAAAGGGCAAACAGCTGTTCTTCTGTAGTTGTTATGTCTGTTTGTCTTCAGCTTTTTTCTTTAAGGAAAAACTAAATGAAAGACAATTGTGCTTCAGTTTTGCCATGAGCTGAAATGACAACACATTATGTAGTTTTTAAAGTGATACTTTACAGATGCGAATGATTGTCCAGTTCCAATGACCACATAGTTATTATTATTATTATTATTTATTATTATTTTTTTGCTAAGCTTACCGTCAGAGGAATACATGCTTCCCCCCACTTTAGAATGGTTCGCTGTCATGGCTAATCATTTTGACAAATTTAATTATTCTATCATCCAAATACATAACACGTTAATGACTTCAACTTATTGGAGACACTACAAAAATAAGCATAATCAAACATTGGCTGGCCAAAGTGTAGTACCAACCGTGAATTGGTCTGGACGACGATTTTCTGATGCCAAGAATCGCAATCTCTTATTAGTCATTATCTTGTATTCACTATACAGAACGTAGAATGTCCAAAATGTAAAGACATAGGCCATCACCAGGTGTGCCCAGAACCTGGAAAGAAGTAAAACAAAACTTTCAAAGTTAAATTTCTATTTCATCTCCCTTACATGGAATGAAGGAACAAAACTTGTCACAGCTGCAGAAGTATGTGTATCCAATAGAATTTTCACTGATGGCCTCGCTTTGCATGTAACATTCTCAGCTGCCGAGTAAAATAAGGAGGATAACTATTATAAGGAAACATTCTTTTCACCTTTCTGATCCAGATGGAACATTGGATATCGAAAGTTTGTCAATGTTGCTGAAAGTAACATCCTTTATTGTCTCCAAAGTTCCTCCTGTCCAATTAACCGGCACCAAAACCGCAAAAGCTAGAAAAGTGATGGGGACGAATATTTTCAATCTGCAAATGAAGGCCTCCAAATGAGACGGTTCCATTAAAAGTGAGCAAAGGAAAAAACATTAAGCAACCATAGTCTGCATTGAAACCATATGCTCATAGTTGACCCATACTTCAATAATATAAATCAAATAAAATCAATTGACTGGGATGAACCACTCAAAGTCACTATGTGAGTAGCTTTTGAAGACTTCTAACATAAAATCAAAAATGCAAAAGCATCTTAATAGCTCACCCAAGAAGGTAAATCCTGATGTATGCAGCAGAATCAAGTCCCGCATGATCAATGAGCTCCGGTTCTGGCATCCTAAGAGCTGCTGGCATCCAACTCAAGAACCTTATGTATGTTCTGAAGTCTAAGTTGACGAAAGTGCTCACAAAGCCTCCAGAACGGGTTGGACTGCCTCTTAAGCCCTTGAGATACCATTTTGGAAAGTAAACTCTATCATTTATGGGTTGTAGTCGTAATATTGCAAACGCAACAAGGAATGCAATTGCGGAGAGGATATCGATAGCTGCCGAAACACTGATATCTTGGAGGCTGGCCATCCTTATGAAACTTATAAGTCACCTACGTTTGAAACAGAGAAGAGTGAGCAAAGCCATGGTTCTAGCATCCAATCAGCTGTATGATATCATTAACTTTTGCTTTCATGATGCTTAATGGGAAAAGTTCTTGATATGCAATAGAAATTTTCACAAGATGATGGAAAATCTAACAAAAGATGGGAAGATTTGTCCCACAGAGTTCGCATGGTAGTTTACAAGAAGTTCTCTAAATCCTGGAATGGGATTAAGCTTTGAATAAAAATTAGAAAATTAAACTGCAATTTCCAGAATACGACTTCCATGACTAGTTTTCAGTCGATCAAAAGCATGGAAGGCTTATATTTAGCTAGAAGAAACAGGAGTGTCCATTTGAAATTAGAATTTGAGACTACCAAATAAACATGCTATCAGATGCAACGAGTGGAAGGTGATCAAGATCAAAGAGTGACATCAAATGGAATTGACACTGCAAAAACTATAAGAAACATCAGCCACCTGATCACTGGTTACATCCTATTCTGCAATGAGGATCAATACTCATATAAGCAGTACACCGAGTGTAGTAAATGGAAGAAATCCGATAATTCTATGCAGGGAACATTAACCTTCACAAGAAATGTATAAGAAAAGTGAAAAGGGAAACTTATCAAACTATGCTAAACCAGTAAGATGACCAGACCTAGCTATTAGTGAACCTTCAAGAAGCAGTGGAAAGAAATCAGAACATGAAAATCTGCATAGGGTAACAAGGTCTCAGAAACAAATAATTCATCTTGGTCTCGGTACAGCTACTCGGTCTTTCTAAGTCGAGTACAAAAGGATACACATTTATTAACGCAATCAGCACTGCATTTCTAAGCTACTGAGCAGATCAACACCAGATCATTATCTGGAACGCACCTGCACGATTCACTCATAAACGCATTAACCCAAAATTTCAATAAAGAAGAAGAAGAAGAAGAGAGGTGACGATGGATACAAATATGCCAGCATCACCAATATTCAATCTTCTACTTACAAGGAACAACTAAATAGCCAGCATAGCGTAGCATATCAACTGTCCAATGCGCCTTCCAAAATCTTCTCGATTGCTTCGTATAAGAAACAAACAAAAACCTTTTTTTTTTACTTCGATCATTACAAAAGCCGGAAAGCAAAGAAAGCGACACGAGGCTTTGGCATATGGCGTGTCTTCCCGTTCATTCCGCAGACGAAACAGAGGAACCCTCCAACGGGAACAGAACAGTCTACAAACCACGCGCGATAGGCAAACGATTTCCTCACTTCGTCATCGACAATGCACGCGATTCCTCCCTATCGCCGCCACGTTTCCTCGGCATCCAAACGGGAACAGAAGAGGCCGAGAGATTAGCCAGAGCCAGAGCCAGAGCCAGAGCCAGAGACAGAGACAGAGACAGAGCGAGGGCGAGAAAGAGATGACGTACCTCGTCCGAGTGGAGCGCTCGTCAGGATCAGACGCGACGAGGAAGGAGAGCGCAGCGACGGCGAAGCGAACGAAGGAGTCGAACAATCGATCAACGTAGGAATCTGTCCGCGAGCGAGAGGTGTTCAGGTTTGTGCGATGGAGGCGAGGGAATGTGCGGGATCCAGGCTGAGAGCGAGCGGGGGGGCGGCAGCGTGCAAGAATCAAAAGCCACTTGGCGATGCGGGAAGGCAAACTGGCGGAAAAGGTTGCCGGTGATCCCCCCTTGCTTGTCGCGCATTTTTATATCACTCTCCCTCGACGTCCTTGGCGGTGGTGGCGGTGGTGATGCTGCACGGTGTCATGTTTTGAACGCTTCGGTTTTACGAGATCGCCCTCGTGCTATCCCTTCCTTGGTTGCCTCCGAGTCAAATGAATGCCCCCCAGCAGATAAGGGAGGATATGTCCTGATTCTCAATGTATCGATTATTATGCATGTCGCGAGAAACGCGGTCTGGAACAGTATTGCTTGTATAGAAAAAAATCTCAATAAATTAATGAAGGTTGATCAATAAATACTTGAACATTAGGTACGTTCCATAAGGAGATATACGATTCAAAAGCAAGCATCGTACATATCCCAATAAAAATTAATCTGCAATTGAAAATTGCAATTCTTCTTGTCACGTCCTGACTAAGAAAGTCCATTTTAAGATAATTTTGAAAAGTAATCAAGAGTTTTGAGTATAAATCTTCTCTTGATAAACGAACCAAAACTGAATGCAGAATCTTCCCGTTACATATTAACTCTTAGTTTATTTGCTACTTGGAATGCACCTTTAGCAGGACTTCAGGAAGATCCGTTTGTCGAGCATTTGAGGCTTCATTTGCCCATGCATTGAACAATTCCAAGTTTTCTGTCAATACATGTGTTGTTAAGATTGTCGTAATCGAGGCCTGTCGAGGAACCGGTCATGCTTATTGGGAAAAAGGATCATTTCGTGGTGTCTTTGTTTGAGAACTCGAAATTAAATAATCGGAATTATAGAAAAATCCAAGTAAATTAAATTAAGGGATCATTCCTAGCCGCACCAAAGTTGGTGATTTGTGAATTTAAAGGCCGGCTTAGCTGGTGCTTTACGCTATTCAATTTTCCTTCTACTTAGACTCTATTTATTTTGTAAAAAATAAATGATTTTAAAAATATTTTTCTTAAAAAAAGGATAGTTCCTACTACTTGAAATAATTAATTGATAAAAAAATGTTTTCATTTCAACAACAATTTATCTTAACTTCTTTGTGAACCAATAAAATATTTTTCGTTTATTCATATTAAAAGCAATACAAGTAATCATTTTCAAGAAAAATATTTTCCAAATTGTTTGTTTTCTGCGAAATAAATGGAGCTTTATTTAAAAAAAAAATAAGATCTTTTATTGAGGTACTTCTGGCTATATTGTCATTAGATTACAAATTATGGCAACAAATAATGATCTGTTTTGGACATTGAGTGCTAGTTTATATAGGAGAACACTATAATCAACTGTAGCTAGTCTTGAGTTTTCATTAGGTCATGTATAGAGAGAAAGAAATCATTTTTTTTTTGGAAATTAAATGATCATTTAATTAAGTGGATGAAGTGGGGAGTTATGAAATTTATGATTACTTGATTGAGAGAGAGCACTGAATAGTTTTTGTTTTTTATGTAATTTTTCGTCCAAAATTTTATGTTATTTGAATGTAGGGGTAATATTGGTATAACCAAAAGGTGAGACAAATTTCATCACTCGTTAAGGGCGTGTGCGGAAGTATATGGATATGTGAGAAAAAGATATGACAAACTAAAAATTACCTCAAAAGAAAATACGAGTAGTTATTTTTAGGAGGAGGAAACGGATGAGGTTAATTATTTTCTGAGTGGAGAAGTGGGTGTACTGGTGGGGAATGAAATGTAGACGTTAAACTTTCATATTTTTGGTGGATGAAAGATAGTTTTGGATGGGATAAAAAAAACGAAATGATATTGTGACTTAAATGTATAGATAGATATCAAAATATAACTTGTTTATAGATACATTAGCAAAAGTGCAGGCACATCGCGTGTCTGCAAAAAGTTGACATATAAAAAATATTAATAATTATCCTTATTGCGAGATGTTTGAATTACTAATAAATGGAAAGAAATCACTAATACCATATGAAGAAATTTTATGTGAAGGGGAAAACTTTTCAAGATTTGATTTTTCTTTTTCTGGGTATTGTTTATAAGGTGGAAAGATATTTACATTTTAAAGTTGAGATAATGAGAGAGAAGACAGAATAATTTATTTACTCATTTATTGATTGACTTTTTTTTATTATTAACAATTGAGGATATTCTGAGGGAAAAAAAAAACGAATTTGTCTTGAAACTGGGTTGCTAGTGTATGAGAAAGTGACATTTGAAAGATTACGTAAAATCACCCAACTGAGAAATATTTGAATTGGAGAAGTTTATGAAAATACACCATAAAAAGTAGAAATTGCACACATATATGGATAGAGAATTTTACAATTCGAGTTTTTAAGGCTGTCGTGATATAGAAAGTTTCTAATTCAAAATTGGAAATATGTACAGATAAGACAAAAATTTACGCATTTATTTATGGATATAATAGTTGTAAATAAATTAAATGAGAATATTTGAGAAAGAGAAAATTTTCATCGATATCCCACGAAAGGAGGAGTTATATATATATACTCTTGGGTGCGTGGATGCCATGGAATGTGTGCCTTTTATTATTTGAAAAATAAAATATGCCAACTTCTAAGCTCCATAGCTTATCGGAATTAAAAATCAGCCGACTAGACTTTCTGGTGAGAAAAGAGTGGAGCGTCTTTCGTCCTAAATACTCTGTCCAATACTCGATATTAGTGAAATAGCTAATGTAACGCCGATTAAGGCATGCTAGTGGAGCGTCTTTCGTCCTAAATACTCTGTCCAATACTCAATATTAGTGAAAGAGCTAATGTAATGCCGATTAAGGCATGCCTACCACAAAATCACGATTAATTTATAAAGTCGAATAATATGTTATCGTTAATTTATCCTAAGATAGAGAAGTGCTTGATATGAAAATTCCGAGAACCATAGAATTTAAATGCAAAGACTACCAATGTGTGAAGAGGCCATTAATTTGATAATCATTGACATTAAGATTTGTTACAAGTTGATTGTCTATTACAATATTTGCTTGCATGTATCAACAATTGTTTATTTGATTGTATATTAACAGTTGCAAGAGATCTCACAAATATTGCACTGGGTCCGATACACTCCTGAGATCATAAAACCTTTAGTTGTAGTAATGGAATACTATTATAATGTGGTAGTGTAATAGAACTATAAAAGCACATTGCATGTGACTATATTTGAATAGACATGATATCATGATAATTAACATTTAATAGTCAATCATATGCATAATAGTCCATGTATATCATCAAGATATTACAATTTTTCTTTTTTTTGGTCGAAGTGAAAACGCTTTAATTAATACTAAATAGGTGGAATACAAGTAGTAGGAAAATCAACACATAAGATAAGAAAGAGTTCGTGCGGGGGATTAGTAACCCAATTACTCGGCAAGGAACCGAAATTGTGTGATTTTGCGATTCAGTCCGCGGCTCGGTTGGACTCACAGGGTTCAAACTGCAAGAAGACATCCTTCATTTGGCCCAGCAGCTGTCGGTAGTCCAGGACAAAGGGCCGCGAGACCCATGGAATTTCTGTGCGGCCCAGAATCGACTTAACAGCAAGGAAACAGTCGCTTGATACAGAGAAAGTAGCTTCAGTTCGTGCGGTTGGAAGTGTTTCCGACAGATCAGTTCTCTTCTCCTTCAACCACTCGAGCGAACGTCGGATAGCTAGGGTTTCGACCATGTGAGCCGATTGAGCTCGGATTTTCTGCACAAACCCAGCAATACACACCCCATCAACTCCTCTACAGATGCCGGCTATGGATCCCTCCGATCTGCTCTCCTGCCATGAACAGTCCACCTTAATCTTCCATGTGCCCGGATCTGGAGGTACCCATGATTATCGTTTCGAGGTAGTCGCTGTCCTTTGTGGTTGCCACTTCTCGAATAGTTGCTGAGCTAGGCAAGCTTCCCTGATTATCTTGTTTTGTTCTATTTTCCGACCTTGAAAGATCAGGCCGTTTCATGTTTTCCATATGTACCATAAAGTGGTCGCGAAGGTCGCCTTTTGACTTGCTGAGTTGCCGGAGAAGAGGTAGTTGCATACCCACTGATCTATTCTTGTAACTAATGTCGAGGAGATGCTGATTTGATCACTGAAGTTCAGACATATTGCGTTTGTCCACTGGCACAGGATAAATAGGTGCTCGGAGGACTCCGGATGCTCGCGACATAAAGGGCAAGTAGGCTCAAGTAAGATTTTCCTCCGGCACAGGTTAAGTCTCGTAGGGAGGCCTTCAGTACATAAGCTCCACATGAAGTGCCTGATTCTAGGATTAGTATGTAGGTGCCATATTTCCTTCCATAGTCGATTGGGGACTTGAAAAGATGATGATGCCTGATTCTCTGTGTTTGTGTTGGTTGCTGCTCGTAGTCTGTGGTACCCATGTTTGATTTTATAGTTCCCCGAGTGATGCCCTGTCCATATTAAGTAGTCAGGTCTGGTGTTTATGCTAAGTGTTGTTTGCTGGATCTCCTCTGAGATGTTACTGTCAAAAAGCTTATTAATGAGTTGATTTATCCATGTATGCGAGTGTGGATCAATAATATCTACAACTAGCTTGGGGTCATTTTGATTCGCCGGTCCTCCAATTTTGCCTGACATGAGCCAACGATCTTCTCTTAAGTTTATAAATTTGCCATCTCTAACCTCCCATTTCAGATCAGGTTCAAGAGCATCTCGGCCAAGTAGGAGGCTCTGCCAACCCCATGATAGTCTGGCGCCCTTAGTAGCAGTCCATAGGCTACCATTAGGGAAGTAGAGTCCTTTAAAAATTCTGCTCCATAAGGCCTCTGGAGTTTGATGGAGTCTCCAGGCTTGTTTCCCCAGCATTGCCTTGTTAAATTCCACTAAATCTCTAAATCCCAATCCACCTTGGTCCTTTCTCCTCTTTAAGACATCCCAACTCTTCTAGTGAATACCTCTCGTACTACATTCTTCCTCCACCAGAATTCTGAAATTTTCCTTTCAATCGCTTGACAAATGGATAGGGGTATTTTGAATATGTTCATGGCATATTGGGGAAGAGCCTGAACAACCATTTTTATTAGTACTTCTTTCCCCGCCTTCGAAATTAACTGCTCCTTCCAACCCTCCAGTTTTCTGTCCACCCATGCCATGATCCAATTGAACATCTGTTTTTTTGTCAAACCCCAATCGGATGGTATCCCCAAGTATTTTCCAGTTTTTTTCTAAGATAGGAACCCTCAATTCATATGATATGTTTCTTTTTAAAACATGTGGACAGCTTTCCCCAAAGAACACCCCAGATTTGTTACGATTAATTGACTGGCCCGTCGCAAAGCAATAGCAATTCAGTAAGTTGGCAAGATTATGAGCTTCTCTAAGTGTTCTATCCAGAAAGAAAATAGCTTCATCCGTGAAAAATAAGTGGGAGAGAGTGGGGCAGTGAGGGTTTAGTTTGATACCTTTTAGGCTACCATCTCTAACAGCGTTTTGCACCATGTGGTAGAGGACATTGGCCAAAAGTATGAACAGATAAGGTGAAAGCAAATCGCCTTGTCGTATACCTCTCGATGGAATAAAGGTTTCCCTTGCTTCACCATTGATTAAAATTCGAAATTGGGCTGAGGATATGCAAAATCTGATCAGCTGCACCCATCTATCACTAAAACCCATCTTCTTCATGCAATCACATAGAAAGTCCCACTCTACTGTATCGTATGCTTTCGCATATCTAGTTTCAACACTGACCTGGAATTTTCTTCGCCTTTTCGAACTCGTAGCTGATGGATGACTTCTTGGACTATGAAAATATTATCTTGTATCGTCGATTGACAAAAGCGCTTTGTTAAGGAGAAATAATAAGATGGAGCCAAGGTTTGAGCCGATTCGCCATGACTTTTGTGATAACTTTATAGCTGAAATTACACAAACTAATGGGCCTGAATTCTGATATGCTTTCTGGGTTTGCCACCTTGGGGATGAGTGTAATATGGGTTAAGTTTAGTTCTGGATCAAAGGTTCCTTCTCTGAAAAAAGAATTTACAAGCTGGAATATGTCTTCATGAGTGATATGCCACTGACTTTGATAGAATAGGCCACTTAGACCATCTGGTCCTAGGGCTTTAGTTGCCCCCATCTGAAAAACAACCTACTGCACTTCTTCCTTTTTGACTGGTCTTATAAGCGCCTCATTCATTTCCTCGGTTACCGTGCATGGACATTGTTCTAGGACTGGCTGATAGTGTCGATGCCCCACAGATTGGTATAGATTCTTGTAGTAGGTTGTGATGTGTTGTTTGATAAGTCGAGGCTCATGGCTCCACAAATTCTCATCAAGTTTGAGCATGTTGATTTTATTTCTTTGTCGCCTCTGATGGTTGTTGCATGGAAGAATTTTGAGTTCCGATCACCCCACTTCAGCCAATTAATTCTGGATCTGATGCCCCAATACATTTCTTCTTGGCGCCATAACGTGCCAATTTTCTCAGTTAAATTGTAGTATTCATCACCCATATTTGTCTGGTTCTCCCTGTTCATTATCTGGATGAGCTGGTTTTTGAGCTTATCAATCTGTTTTGATGCACTTTTAAAGGATCTCCTGCTTCAATTCCTCAACTCTTAAGTTACTTTCTTTGTTTTCCTTACCGGGTTTTGGTGCTGCCCATTTACTACCTTCCAAGCCTGATCTACTACAGCTGCACACTCAGGATGATCTACCCCGTAAGGCTCAAATCTGAACAATTTTTGTCTTTTCTGTACAACTGAATTTAAACAAAGCATTAGAGGACCATGATCAGAACCTATTGCTGGATATACAAAAGCTTATGCATTAGGAAATAGGAGCCTCCATTCTAGGTTGCAAAATGCTCGATCAAGCCTCTTCTTGACTAATTCCTCACCTTCCCTGTTATTTGTCCACATGAATGCACACCCCTTACTTTCAATGTCTATTAACGAGCATGAGTCAACAAACTCTCGAAACGCTGTCATTCAGAACCTTTCCACTGATCTTCGACCCACCTTCTCCCAATGGTATAATACCTCATTGAAATCTCCTATGCATAGCCAAGGTTGAGAGGTGTTTCCATTTCTTGCTTGAAGATAGTTCCAAAGAGAAACTCTTTCTTGGAAAGTTGTTGACGCGTGCAGCATCGAAATCTTCATTTTAATTCCATTTCCAGCATCTGTGCATGAAATTTCGATCATCTCATGGCAGCTATACTCAATAGAGATTTGCACCGACTCATCCATAAGAGCACTAGTCCTCCCGCAATGCCGATAGGGTTAATAGCAAACATAGAAGTAAATCTTAGTCTTTTTTTGATATTTTCCACCACCTGGTATTGATTCTTTGTTTCCATAAGAAAAACCAGATTAGGTCTCTCACGAGCCACTAAGGCTCGTAGGTGTTGGACTGTCAAGAAAGAGCCTAGACCTTGACAATTCCAGCTTAACACTTTCATTGCTCCTTTGGTGGCTTGTTAGGGCTAGCCACCAAAGCCCCTACCGATTCACCTTCCCATACTTGAATGGGTGTATCCATAAGTTGGTCCAAATCCACTAGGGTTGTCAGTGAAACCCTCTTCTCATAGGGAGCAAAACGTTTCAATTTTTTGGATATTGGTTTTGTTGGACCAAGTTTCACTACCCCCTGAGTCGCTACACCTGCATCCTATATTTGATATGTCTTTTGAAGATCCGAAGGCTGCTGTGTCCTTTTCCCTTTCTTTTGTGCAATAAGCTCTGCTGAATCTAGTTCTTATGGTGTTGTTTGTGTCACAGGTTAATAAAGTACAAGGGCTTGACTCTCATCACAAGAAATTTTCCTGTTTGATTCATCACAAGAGGGGATAATTACAATTTAAAGTATAAATCTTTGTCCATCATTTGATAATTAATTTACGATCATGATTTGTGTTTACAATGCGTTAATCACATTATCTATTACATGACTAATACTGTGATTGAAATTTTAATTATACCACAATTTGAGCACTCATTAATATAAATTATTAATTGAGATAATCATTATACTATGAATAATTTTTTAAATTATGAATGATCAAGGCAACACAATCACCATTACGTCGATTATTTATCCATTACATAATATTCATTTATTAATGATATAATATGTGATTAAGTTAAAATAAGTACAATTATTGTTATCATTATATAAAGACAATAAATATATTTATTAAGTATTAGTATATATTTTGATCATAAATAAATTCGGGAATCAGTTATATCATTATCCTTGTAACAAATTTTCGCTTGTTTTTAGCAAATAACTAACTCCCGTACGCATGCGCACTCTCGCGGAAGAATCGGTCGTGATCAGAGGGGCATTTTCGTATTTGTATATGGGAGGATAAAAGGAAATGGGAGCAACCGTCTCCGATAATGGATCCTCTCTCTCTTCTCGCGCTCCTTCGACGACGAGCACGTCCATCGTCATCTTCGTCAAGCGAGCTCCAGCAGTTCCACGGCGCTCAACGCGGTATAGCGCAGCAGCTCGAACGCCTTGTTCCGGCGCGACATCAGCCATCTGGTTGCACCCCGGCCTCCATCCCGAACCCTTCCTCGTACGACTCCGCGTCCGCAATCCCTGCTTTCACCCATGAGGCCTCCGGCCTCCGTAGTCCCCAGGCACTTGTGGCGGTGATCGACGCCTCCATCTGCTCCGCCGCCCGGTCAAGGTTCCCCCGCCGTGCATCCGGCCCATGAAGGCAGCACTGTCCGTCGCGTTCGAGGCGGCAAGACCGAGCGCGACGGCCGCGGCCCGGCCTTGTCTGCTTTCGCGCTCCTCGGATCGGACCTGAGCGCGGAAGTTCAGAAAACCGCTTCAACAGGATTAAAAAGCTAAGTCTTCTTCTCTCTCGTTCTCGGATTTCTGTTTTCCGGTTTTTGTTTCAGTCAGTGACATCGACTTCTCGGTATTTTCCTGAATTTCCAGAGGCTTCTTCATCAACTTTCCTTCTTCCATTGCCCTCCGGACGCCGTTCGCCGCTCTCGGATGCTGAGCAAAAGTCAGCTCTTGGACGGTCTCGTATTGCCGGTTCCGATCTTCACCGAAGACGCACTTCCAGAAGTTCCGTTACCGATTTCGATATCCAATCGTCGCTGAGATTCGCTTCACTGATAAGGTAATGTGACAGTCTGTTTTCTTCGAAATAGATGCGCTGAATTCACGAATTTGATTGGCCCCGAACTGAGATTGTTCGGGGCCGGCCCACTCCTTGATATGCAATAAAAAATTATTATTATTAAGAGAACCGGGCCACAAGCTGGCCCGGCCTCTTTATTTTTGACCTGGGCCGGCCCACTCCTCTTTTCTTTCTCCGGCCCGACTCCTATCTCTTCCTCTTTCCCCTCACGTCGCTCTCGCTGTCTGCCAAAAAGGGTCGACGTGCAGAAGCAGAGCAGGGCGCGGCGTGATTCTAGGGTCGGGGATCCGGCCGGCCACGGCAGGGTGGCGATGGCAGAAGCCATGCGCGCCTGCCGGTGGCCCCTTAAAAGCGAGAGGGGGAGAAAGAGAGAGAGAGAGAAAAGGAAGAACGGCAGCTCCGTTCCCTTCGCTTTCGGCACGCACGACCAGCCGCCTCCACTGTCGGACGGCCGTCCGACGACCTCCAGCCGGCGTCCTCGCCCTCGGGATTTCCTCTCTCCCGATCCCAAACCTCCGATGAGTTCCTTTTTCGGTTCGACCCCTTTTTCCCGAGGATCACGGCTCAGAGACATCGCGAGGCTGAGTAAAGTGGCCAATAGGAGATGCCTGTTATTGCCCGGAGTTCACATTCAATCTTCAGCTTCTTTTTTGTTCTGCAATAACAGGAGCAAGGGGACGGCGTGAGGCTGAGTAAAGTGGCCAATAGGAGATGGGGTTGGGCTTTTTTTGGTCAAATTGAAAAGGGAGTTGCTGTGAGGTTAGTGCGGGCTTTGTTTTAGAAATCATACTTCAGTGCGGAATGTTAAGAGTCATGCTGGACGTTGGGTTTAATCTGGTCTATGGAGTTTTGAGCCCAACCAAGTCCGGTTGGATTAGATGAGTTTAATGGGTCTGGGGTTGCTTGGGTTTTAGTGGGTTTGGATAAATTCGGGCGTGCAGTGAGAGTTGGGCTTAAATTGAAGTTTCAGTGAGTTCGAGCTCGGCTCGGCTCAATTGGGTCCATGTTCATAGTAGGCTTAGTTCAATTTCGAGGTGCTTAGTGGTTGAGTTGGGCTTTGTCATATAAGCCCATTCTCTCTTTTAGATCTTCTATGTTTTACATAGCCTAGGTTCAAGGCTCATAAAACCACAGTTTGGCCCATTTGCGGATCGGGGCAAGGGTCCTTTTTGCCTTATAAAAAAATTATTTTTTATAAAATTTAATTATTTCCGAAAATAAAAATTTATTTATTAAAATCCTGAATTTTTTTAAAATTTTAAAAATTTCTGATTTTTTTTTATATATTTTTCCTAAATTTAGGAAAGGCTTATAAATTAGATTTTAGTAGTTTTCTTTTGAAATATGAGAAATCTTTGATAAAAAAAAATTTTGTTGCTCAAAATTAAACTAGCTCTTAGAGCTTTATGTAAAAATATTGTGTGCTCTTAGAAATGAATGTCAGGTTATTGCTTTGCGTATTTCAATTTCAATTATATATTGTTTGATTGTGCATTTTTAATATATTGATTGTTGATTTAGCTTGGTTAGGAATAGAACCTTAGGATTCGTGGCTGCATGAACATTTTTAGTTAGTGTTCAAACAAGATTAGCTACCGAACGGGCACTAGTTGGGTGATTAGTATAACCAATCCTAAATTTAAGAAGTGAGGTATACTCCAATATCTCAGGATTTCTAGCCAATCTTAATAGGCTAATGGTGATTCCTCATTTGAAAACCGTTATAGCGTTAACTTGATTTAACATCGAATATCCCAATGCTGTACGAGGGATGGACTCGGAAGAGCCCGCATCTAATTGAGGGTTATAGAAACACCTTTTAGGCAATACTCTTAAACTTATATCCTTTCCCCCTCAGATGGGAAAAGGTGGTTGCGATAGAGCAAGACCAACAAGGGTTTGAGCCCAGCCTTGATGGACTTGGGCTAGGCATCGGGGAGCCTACCCTTAATGTAGTTAGGTTTGATCTCGATGGACTTATGCTCAGGCATTAGAGACATGGTCCAGGCCTTGATGGACCTATCAACCCAATTTGGGCATTGGAGACTTGAGAACCAATATTGGGGTCTTTGTCTTCAAACATAGAGTTTCGAGTCCAAGCAATAATATTTAATTAAATTTTGGTAAATGTTTTTCGACTTTTTCAAAGAAAAAAATCATTTTTTTTTAATTTATGCATAGTTTTTCGTTGATTAAGAAAATGTTTTCATTAACTCATTTTTTTTAAGCGAAATGAGCATAAGAATATGAGGAAAATGCTTTCCTAGAAAATATTTTCCACAAAACCCACAAAAATAAACTACTAAATGGAACACTAATATGTTTTACAAATAATTCTTTATTTGCCAACCAACAAATATAGACCACCAACTTCACTGCAGAAATGAAGCACTAGTATATTTTACAAATAATGACTTTGTAAAATGCGAGATTGAATTATCTAGACCTTTCTATTGTATTTATCTTCCTAGCTCAAAACATTCAATATCTTTCAATATTCTCGGTTTAGGTTAATTAGAAAATAGACTTGTAATGATTTAATTTGGGAAAGCAACTATGAGACATATCATCCTATATTGCAGTCAATGTAATATAGTTAGTCAATTGATCAAATAAATGCACCAATGTGACATAACTAATTGTTAGTGGAATTGTAGATTGAGGCATTTTATGATTTTGTAAGAGTGTGTTATGTGAAATATAATGATAGTCTTTTTTGTTGTCAAGATTGTCCACAAAAGCACTTCCTCTAGCTTGACTTAAAATAATTGAAAAATCCAAAGCTTTGAAGTTGCGATAGAATAGTTATAAATAATCTATAATCATTTTCTTTCTTTTGTCTCTTTAGTCAATAAGTGATTCCTCCTTATCAAAGGTACTTTCATTTAAGCATATTTTTACTCTATGTTAGACAAATCAAATGTACTTTCACATCTGATATAAAACTTAATATTATGGTCATAAATATTGTCATAATTATTAAGATATGCGATATGCGATATATATATATATATATATATATATATATATATATATATATATATATATATATATATATATATATATATATATATAATATGTACATTCTAACAAATTATAATTTTGAATAAGAAAAAGTTTATAGAACTTGTATTAAAGCATGGGTGTAAATTTCAAATTATGACACTTTATTTATTGCAATTGTGTCTATTCTCTTGTTTTGGTATTTTTGCCTCTATTCATCTAATTGTTTTGAATTTCACATATCAAATTGATTCATTCTTCGCAATGTGAAGTGTTAAGAAATACATGAGCCCATTTCTCCATACCATTAAGTTTCGATGGGGAAAAAAAATGTTGTCTAGAGTAAATGATCACTCCAATGCAGATTTAACATTCTGACGTAACTAGTGGAAACATGACTATTGAGAATGAGTATGAATATTATTATACGTACCAATGGCATAGAGAGTAGTTTTGATATCTTTAAAGCGTCGAAGCATGCCTTGCATTGCAAAAGAAAGAATAATAATAAAAACCCTCGGGATACAAATTTCAAGTATCTTCTTGTGCAAGTTAGTATGAGAGAATCTTATTCAAATAAGAAATAACTACAATTAGTTAAAACAGTGTCAAAGCAATGCAAGTCATTACTAACTTAGAGTAATTTGGCTTGCATGTGAATTGCACGTGGTTTACACATGAGAAGAGATGTTGAAATATTGTTCTACATCTCTTGAGCACTTATATTTATGTAGCCTTCACCTACCTATCAGCTTAAACGTTATGATCGAATTTTTTAACATTTAGTTGATACATGTATTCTTGGGCATTTTGCTCATGTAGCAATATTTACTGATAATTCTTTTAGAATTAATGTAAATGTAAATCTTTAAGGCTTGTAGGTAAGAAATCAACTTGTTTCATCAGCCTTTGAAACAGCCTCCATAAGAGAAGAGATATTAGTGATCACAAGATTATATAGAAACATAAAGGATATGGTCATTTATCAATACTTTAAGACATTATGAGACGTATATTAATATATTTAATGTGATTTATGGAAACATAAACACGGAACTAAAGAACTATGAATGGATGCCACTACTCATTAAGAAAATATATGTACAATTGTAGTATCACTAACGCCAAAATGGCAGATATAGGTGAGTATTGGATCTAATGCAACTCATATATTTAAGCCTCAAAAGAGGTCTTGCATTGCAAAAGAAAGAATAACAGTATGAGCTCATAGGATCTTAATTTCAAGTACCTTTGAGCTAGACTAATATGGGAAAAAACTCTATCTAAACAAGTAATGATTGCAATTAGTTAAAATAATGTCAAAGAAATGAAAGTCATTAATAGATTAAAGTAATCCAATTGTATGTAATTACACCGAGAGAGTAGTCTTTGAAATATTATTTCACATCGCTTGACACAATGGGTCTTAAATGCTTTTAATATTAACATGGCCTCACTCCACTTAATAATTTAAACTTTTAAATTGATATTTTTAACATTTAGTTGATACATGTATTGATGGGCATGTTGCTAATGTAGCTCATGTAGGAATATTCACTAACCATCATTAAGATCTAACAAAGATGTAAATGTTTAAAAAGAGACCAAATTGTTTCGTGAGCCAGACCGTAAAAGCTATTAAGTATTTTTGGAAATCATGAGATTATAAATATAAAAAAAAAAATAGAGGGTATGATTGATTGTCAATATTTTAAGATATTATGACATGTATATGACATAAACACAGAACCAAAGATAATTATGGATGTATAGTATATTCATTGAGATACGACATGTGCAACTGCAGCAACACTAACACCCAAGTGACAGACGTATCATATTTAATGCAACTAGTTCCTCAAAACACATTTTGCATTGCAAGAAAATAAAAAATAGGAGGAGCCCCTTGCTAAACGTGTTTCGAGGAACCGGTTGCATTAGATCTGATACTTATCTATGTCTGTCATTTGGGTGTCAGTGGTGTTGTTGTTGCGCATGTATTTTCTCACTGATTGTGCCATCCATCCATGACCGTGTTTATGTTTCTAAAAGTCGCATTGAATTGCATATTCATATACGTGTCATAATATGTTAAAATATTGACAATCAACCATATCTACTTTTTTTTTTTTTTTTATAATCTTGGGATTTCAAGAAATGTTAGAAATCTCAATTTAAAAGTTTAAGTTAATAAGTAGAGGGAGACCATATAAAAAGCATTTAAGACCCATCGTCAAACGATGCAACATACTACTTCAAGGCCTCCTCTCGGTATAATTACATATGCAATCGGATTACTATAAGCTATTAATGACTTGCATTGCTTTGACATTTTAACTAATTGCAATCATTATTTGTTCAATTGAAGCTTTTACATATTAATTTGGCTAATAGGTACTTGAAATTAATATCCTTATGGGATCGTAATATTCTTCTTTCTTTTGCAACTCAAGACCTCTTTTGAGGCTTAAGAATACAATTTACATTATATCCAATACTTATCTATACTTGCCATTTTGGTGTTAGTGATGTTGTAATTGCGCATGTACTATCTTAGTGATTAGTGACATCCAATCATAATTTTTTTTTAGTTTCATGTTTTTTTTTTTTTTTTTTTTTGGTAATCTAGGGAACCCCGTAAGCCGACAGCCGGCTAGTAAACCCTGGAGGAGTGAGTGCAGGACCCACCACCACGTTACTCCAGATAAGAATCTCTAACGACGCTTCTGGGATTCGAACTCCTCCTCTTCGTGAGGGGAAGAGAGCCCCAAGCCAGCTGCGCTACTGCGAGCGGTGGTTAGTTTCATGTTTATGTTTCCATAAATCACATTAAGTATACTCATTTTAGTGTCATAATGTCTTAAAGTATTAATAAATGACCATATATTTTATGTTTTTATATAATCTTGTGATCATTACTTAATATCTCTCATTCTGCCATAGAGGCTGATGAAACAAGTTGGTTTCTTACCTCCAAAAACCTTAAATATTTACATTCACATTAGTTCTAAGAGAATGGTCAGTAAATATTGCTACATGAGCAAAATACCAAGATACATGTATCGACTAAATATTAGAAAGTTTGATGCTAATGCTTAAGCTGATGGTGGGTGAAGTTTTAATCCTAGCTAAAAGGTACTTGAAAATAAGATCCGCTCCTACTTTTCTTCTTTCTTTTGCAAAGCATTGCATGTTTGGAGGCTTCATGGATACCAAAACTCCTCTCTATGTCATCGGTATAAGAGATAACATTCTTCCATTTGTTATGTCCAAATGGTAAATATGTATTTGAGTGATTATCATTTACTTTATACAACATTTTTTTCTTAAGAACTTAAAGTAAGGAGAAATGGGCTTACAATGTATACATAATATTTACTTCACATCGTGCGTAAATCAATTGATATATAAAATTCATATTAATTAGATGATTAAAGGTAGAACTAGCATAACAAGAGAATTAGGTGGAATTACAATAAATGATGTGTCACAATATGAAATTTACACCTCCGCTTTGATACAAGGTTGTATACACTCTTTTTATTCAAAAGTTTAACCTAATAGAAAATAGGTCTACAACACATCTCGAATAGTTATCACTATAATATTAAGTTTTATATTATCCGTGGAAGTAATTTTCATGTGTCTATTAAAAACGTGTTTGCAATGAAGGTTCCCAAGACTAATAGAAATCACCTATTGACTAAGGGTTCATTTGTTTCACGGAAAATATCACGTTTCTAGGAAATATTTTATAGGAAGTTATTTTTAAGAAAATAACTATATTTTCTCGTGTTCGGCTGAAATTTGAAATTTGAGTGGAAAATGTTTTCCATTGTTCATTGTCTAATTTGATATTTTTGGGAAAATTATTAAAAAAATTAATTTTAATATTTTTAACCGACAAAAAAATTAATTTTAATTTATATATTTTTTAAAAATTGAATTTTTAATTATTTTTATTTAAGAAATTGAATTTTTATCATTATTTTTTTCCTTTTTCTTTTCCTCCTTCATCCTCCTCCCTTCGCTGTCGCGTGCCTCGACATGGCCAGCTACCCAACAGCCGACCAAGACGCAATCGCTAGATTCAATGAGCTCGAGGCTCAACCGATCTAGGCAAGCCACGAGCTCATCGACCAATGGACGTAGGGGTGAGCGGTTCCCGGTTCCGGTTCGGTTCCGTCTGGAACCTGGAACCTACCCTCGGGTACAGGTTCCTCATTTTTTGGAACCTGGAACCTACCCGTCGGAACCACGAACCTGGAACCTACCCGTTACGGGTTCCGGGGTCTGCCCGGGTTCCAACGGCTTTTTTTTTTTTTTTTTTTTTTGTTCATTTTCAGATTTGAAAAGCTCTTTTCAAACAATTGACAGTTAGGCTCGTAGGATTAAAACAGCGCGACAACATGCATCATCAAGCACTGTTCAGATAACTCTAGGTTGATACCCACAAGGTTGTGTATTAATTAAAGCTTCATTCATGAAGCAGCACATAAAACAGGGAATAGCATGCACAAAATCTTGGCATATCTGTACATGAATATCTCCATATTATAACCAGAACTTTAGATTGATGCATAAAATCCCAGAAACATCAGTTCAAGCACCAATCCAAGGAGGAGGTTGTCCAGATGTCATTGATAAACCTTGAACAGATAGATCACCCCACGATGCAGCAGAGTTTCCTACCTGAAAAGCATTTTTAGTGGATACGGATACCATTGGAAGTCACAAAGTAGTAATAATCCGAGCCTCCTCATTAAATATATGGAGCTATAGAGTATAAACGAAAGAAAAATGAAATCAAGATAATGTTCCCTAGTATTACCCTCAAACTACTTCCGTGACGCATGTCGCCTGAGGGCTCTAAGGTTTCCACCATTCCCTTGGAAGAAGTTGATATCCCGAGATTGAGATCAAGACCACGATCACCATCTGCATCAATTGCATCAGAATACTTCATCAACCTTTTGTACTTGACCGGAAACCAATCAATCTTTAGCCGTGAGGGAAATAACGGGGCTGCGGTCGAAAGACTCAAAGAAAAGAACCCAAGATCTAAAATGGATACACTTAAATCTTCTAAAACCATGACAACACTTCAAAAAGAGACAATCTGAGGTTTACTTTCACTGGCAATGTCAAACCACAGTATGAAAACAGATAACATGAACAAAAAAGATAAGTGCAACTCTCAGACGATGGTATTGGCTGCACTGGCGATTCTCGGCCACAGGTCTGCACACTCTTTCTCGATCGAACCAGTAATGGCAGAACCTGAAAATTATTAGAAGAGGATGAGATACAAGGATCATGGAGAAACACTGTCCACAATAGCGACTCTGATTTAAAAGTCGGGCCAAAAGCTTTCATCAGTCAAATTCGTCTTGCCTCTAAAACCACACTATTTGTATCAGGAAGCCTAGTCCTGTGAAAGTATCACTGCTTTCCTTTCTATGGATATGTCAATACTTGCTCAATAACTCTCCACTTGAGTTCATTGAATCAAAGCATATAAATTCATGAAAACCTTTGCACGTTGTGAAGAGAACTATACCTTTCATTTCTTCTTTTGGATTCACAATGACCCCGGCATTATTTGCAAATGTAATTACTTACAGAGTCGAAAACAAAACATACTGCCAAAGCACACAAGAAACGGGGTTTACCTTGGGAACAAATCAGGTCCTTTTCCTTGACTGTCAATGAGACGACGTTGACAAAAAGGGCCAAGGATCACCCATCAACATGTGCTGGCTAATCTACTTCTTGTCGTGATTAGTTGATCGAAATGTCGTCGCTCCACCTTTTGGCTCCTGAGGGAGTGACTCTTCACCCTGGTTTCGGTTCATGTTAGACACGCCCCGGTGGAGGCGAAGGTTCCTCGAAGGATCCTTAAAGCGGACTTGCGCTGGACGGCGTCCGTCAATGTTTCCTCCTCCACCCCCCATCAGCTCAGACTACGTTGCTTGACCCTTTGCACGACTCGTACTACTGATGCAACATAACAAATGCATCTAATGTGCAATCACTTAATAGAGTGGTCCAGAAAACGAAAATAAAAACAAGTGAAAAGATGTCGTCGGTAGAGTTTGTTGAGCCCAGATGGAGCAGATGTCACAATAGAAGCAACGAGACATCTTTTAACGAAGGACACTCTCACTTTTCCAGACTTGTGACTAATTATGGCACGGACAGCGCGGAGAATAATACGGCTGTCGCGGCTCAACCCATGGCCAAGGGGGGAAGAGCTCGGTTCTGGTGGAGGCGGTGGCGATTTGAAGCAATGACGGCCTGAACGGCCGAGCGAGCGAGCGACGGCAAGAGGTGGTGACGGCGGCAGTGGCTCACGGCGGCGAGGGGCGGCGCGGACGGCGCGACAGCTCGTCGGGCGAGACGGCTCGTCGGACGAGCGGTGGGTGGTGGTGGTTCGGTGGCCAAGAGGTGGTGGTGAGTAGGGCTTGGGGTGGCGATGTGGTGGTGGGTGAAGCAACAGCCAACAAGAGGAAGGAAGAAGAAGAAGAGAAGAAGGGGGGGTTTCGGCCGGGCCGAGAGAGGGGGAAAGAGAAGAGAAAGAGAGAGAGAGAGAAGAAAAGAAAAAAGTTGGGGGGCAGGAAGTGACGTGAGGAGGAAAAAGGGGAGAAAAGAAAGAGAGAGAGAGAAAAAGAAAGGGAAAGGGGGGGAGAATCGGCGGAAGGAGGGGGAAATCACGTGGGGGAAGTTAGGGTTTTTTTTTTTTTTTTTTTTTTTAAAACTCGACCGGTTCCGGTTCAAGTTCCGGTTCCGATTCTCATGGGAACCGGAACCGGAACCGGAACGCCGGTTCTCGAGAAAAAGGGAACCGGGAACCGGAACCGGTCTCTTTGGAACCGGGAACCGAGCCGGAACCTCCGGTTCGGTTCTCCGGTTCCCGGTTCTACCCGGGAACCGTGCTCACCCCTAAATGGACGTGGCTCGCCTAGATAGGCAAAGAGCCTTGCCCTCGCCAGATCTAGCCTTAGGGGAGGCTAGAGGTGACCTGTGGCCAACAATCGACCAAGGAAGAAGAAAAAGAAAAAGAATTAAAAACTCAATTTAAAAAAAAAAAATAAAAAGAAGAGGGAAAACAAAGAAAATAAAAATAATTCGAATTTATATATTTTCCCTAATTTAGAATACTCTCTTCCCTTCATGGAAAATGTTTTCCCCAAGCAATTCATTTTTCATGAAACGAACATCAGAAAATTTGGAAAACCTTTTTTTGGAAGTTATTTTCCGTGAACCGAACGAAGCCTAAAGAGACAGAAGAAGGAAATGATTTTAGATTAATTAGATTTGTTCTATTGTAGCTCTAAATCATTGGATTTTCCAATTGTTTAAAGTCTAAATTGGAGAAAGAGTGCTTTTGTGGACAATCTTGTCATAAAAGGACTAACAATTAATATATGTATTACAAAATCTTAGAATGCCTCAAATTCTTCATTGAGAGAGTTTATGATTCCATTGGTGATGTCAAATTTGTGTATTTTTTTTGTCAATTAACTTATTCATTACACTAACTGGATTCCTATCTCAGGTTAAATTGTTATAAGTTAAATTTCTAATTAACTTAAACCGGGAGTACTAAAAGATATTGAATGTTTTGAGTTAGGAAAATAAATACAATGAAAGGTTTGGAGATTTCCCATCTTGCATTTTACAAAGTCATTATTTGTAAGGTATTAGTGCTTCGTTTCCACCGTGAAGTTAGGGGTCTATCTTTGTGGCTGGCAAATTAAGAACTATGTTTATTTTTTTATTGCTTATTTTTATTGGATAATAGCAATTGCTAGAGTTTTCGCAAATATTGCATTAGATCTAATATTTATTTATCTCTACCATTTCGGTGTTAATGGTAATGGATAATAATAGTTGCAGGAGATCTCATCGTTTGAGAAATATACAACATATATTTATAATTAATTGAATACTCCATCATTAGGAGTGCATTGTGTGCCAAATCATGGCATATATATCAAGCTCTTTTAATAAATAACCCCGAAAATTGTCTATGCGATGAAAATAAATTTTACCTACCTTTTGAAACAAGTTCGAGACCTAATTATACTTTGCAGGTTTATGACTTGGTTGTACTCATAAAAAAAAAAGAAAAAAAGAAAAAAAAAAGTGATACCTCGAATGTACTTTCCAACAAAGATTTTGGTTTGATAGTACTAATTGAAATGTCCAGAACTTGATTTACACTCATGCTCTTACCCATGCTTCAACATATTTTTACATTTCAAACTATACCTCTTTTCTGACAAAAAGAAATCTATACACCTCTTTATGCCAATCGAGTTTACTACCTATAAAACTTACACTCTGCTTATATTTTTTTTTATATGGATCAAGATCTCGAAAGATTTTCTCTTGATACTTTTCTCGATGAAAATCTTAAATTTCAAAACTCTTGAATATCTATTCGAGGAAAGAAAGCTCCTCTCGTTAAATTTAAATGCATTAAATGGGCAAATGGCTATTTTACAATAATAATATATGTAGATATCATCGGACACTTTTACTGCGGCTCGCCTATTGCCATGCTCATCTCTTTACTCCACAGGTTCAATCGTGCATTCAAGGCGGACAGAGATAGTACTCGGCAACGTTAAAAGTTCAAATAAGGCCCTGTTTAGCAAAAAATGTTTCTATTTCTCGAAATAAAAATTTCTTTTTTTTTTGTTACGGGAAACAAAAATAAAACAGAAATGTATTTAGTAAAACTTTTATTCCCGAGAATAAAAATTTCTGTTCTATTTTTTTGTTCGGGAACGATTTGAAACAAAAACAAGAAGTAAAAAAAGTTGCTTATTATTTCCCGGAATAATTTTGAGAAACACTTCTTTTTCTTTCCTTCTTCTTCTTTTTGGCCGGTCGCCATCCTCGACCATGGTCAACGACCGGCTGACGAGGGCCGGCAACCTCGCCAAAAGGAAGAAAAAAAAAAAAAAAAAGAAAAAAAGGAAAATATAATAAAAATATTAGAAAATTAAAAGAAATAACAAAATTATACAAGTTTATCAAATACATTTCTATTCCTGGAATAGAAATTTTTGCAGTTAGCATATGCTCAGAAATTTTTTCTGGAAACAAAAATAGAAAAAATTATTTCTGTTTAAAAGTTGTTTCAGGACGAAATGTTACCAAACGCGCCATAAATAACCAAAATTGACAAATGGACAAGAATTCTAAATCACATCTTTTGGGATGTCGGTTCGGAAAACATGGATGGGTTGTTGTAGGGTTACCTTTGCATGGATTGACACCTGACATTATGGCGGCCAAACTTCAACCGACATTTCACTATAGACAAAACAAACACTAGCCAGAAAAATGTGAGGTGACCGTTTACTAGATGACCGTCGTTTTAGTAATTAAGAACTGTCATACGTTATAGCATCCTATTGCATTCAGTCGATACAACAGGTGGAGATTTGCATGGGTCGACACTTGACTCGAAGGTGACGAAACTTGATGAGTTATTGAGAACGGATGAATAGTGACCTGCGAAAATGCATGAGGAGACCATCAATATGTTCTCATCGTCGATGGTAACGGTCGTCGTTACGCACGAAAGATCCTTGCTATGTCGAGAAATCTTGCATACGTATGCGGATCCACAGAAAATGAAACGGAAGGACGACTTGTTTTGATGTGTGTGAACTCCAAATGAAAAAGGAACCAGGAAAAGGAAAGGGCCAAATGGTAATGATCAGCCCATGAGATGGTAACCCAATTCAGCTTTCGGCAGCTTGGGAGTCAAATCTCACGCAAGAGCTGCATTGGAGCCTCGCATGCTGGTAAATCCCCACTCAATTTATTGGATAGAGACAGGACTTCCAAATTCAACAAATTCAAAGTTGCAATGTGAATTCAAAAAGTATGAGTAAATTGCTATAGATGTCTTTGCATGGCTCTAGAATTTGACTCTATCGTGCTGAAAGTTCTGTTCATTACTTAGGACGAAAAAAGTGGACACAAAGAAAGTATGCGAAGAGACCATTGGAATGATGGTCGTCGTCATGGGTAACGAACAATTTTTATTACTAAAAATACCATGTCAAGCGATGCAAGGCATTCGACTTCCTATGGATTTTGACGGTTGTTCTAAAATGAAAAAAACTTCAAACAGCCATTGAAAGAATGCATGAAAAGACTGGTGATGTGGTAACAACCATACCATATAGGGAAAAAGCCACGAAAAACCCTAAATTTTGCCCAAAGTGACACATTTATCATCAATTTTTTTTGGTAACGTGAAAAACCCAAAACTTTTCAAATCGTGACACATTTACCCCATCAAGGGCATTTTTATCTTTTTATTCTTTTTTTCTTCTTCTTCCTTCCGCTGGCCATGGCGGAGCTGGTGAAGGGAAGCCGGCATCGGCGAGGGCGGCCCTTGCGGCGTCGGGCGAGGGCCTCCTCGCCGCCGCAAGATCCGGTGAGGGCGGGGACACCCTTGCCCGACACAAGTGATGGCCGCCCTCGCCAGCAACGGGCGAGGACGGCCCTCACCAGATCTAGTGAGGGTAGGGACACCCTCACCCGACATAGGCGAGGACGGCCCTCGCTGGCGACGGGTGAGGACGGCCCTCGCCGGATCGGGCGAGGGCAAGGACACCCTTGCTCGATGCGGGCGAGGGTGGCCCTCGCCGGCGTCGGCAGCGAGGGCGTGAGGGAGGCCCTCGCTCGAACCAGCCGAGGACGGCCTTAGCCCGACGCCAGCGAGGACAGCCCTCATCGAACGCTGGCTTCCCTCTGCCAGCCAGCCGATGGAGGGAAGAGAGAAGAAAAAAAAAGAAAAAAATTTTAAAAAATGAAAAGACCAAAATGCCTTATAATTTTGGGGTAAATGTGTCACACAACAAAAGTTTAGCGTTTTTTGTGTCACAAAAAAAAAATTTGAAGTAAATGTGTCACGGTTGACAAAGTTCGGAGTTTTTCACGTCACAAAAAAAGTTTAGGATAAATGTGTCATTTTGGGCAAAGTTCACGGTTTTTTTTTTTTTTTTTTTTTTTTTTTACTGAAGGAACCGGCTTACAGTCGATAGCCGCGCCGTAAACCCCAGGTGACACTTAAGCAGGAGGATCCACCACCCATGAGTCACACTTAATACACCTAGTGCCTCCCATGGGTTTTGAACCCTTCATTTCTTCGTTGAGGATCAGCAGAGCCTTATCCAGTGGAGCCACCGCGGCCGGTTTTTCGTGGCTTTTTCCCTAGCATATATAAAGTGGTTGAAGGTACTTCAATCTTGCTTTTGGGCATGCTAAAGGTATACTTTCCCTTTTCGCCTATGTGTACAGTTCTTCACTTGCATGTTATTTGACAATGAAAGGTGGAGTGCGAGTTCAAAGAGAATGCTAAGAATATTTCCGGACTTTTACATGAGTTGAACGTTTGGCAGATTTCGTGGCCAATGCATTAATTAACCATTTAGAAAAAAAAAATACGTGGGAAATAGAGAAAATGCTTGAAAAGACTATAAATTTCATTATGATAGTTGGAATCCACCGACTATCATAACGAAAATAATCTCGTCCCGTTAGTAAAAAAAACAACAAACGCCAATGCTTTGCAGGCCGCTTCAGCCAGGCTTCTACGCTCGTGTCCCATATTATAAAGATGAATCAGCAAACGGATAGCGTGTTCGAATCAAACAAAACGAAAACAAATACAAAAGCCGATGCTTTCTCCATACGGTAAGAATTGCTAAGCATGCTTCGATGCCCATCATTAAAAGGTTATTATGAGCATTCAAGACGGTAAAAAGCACTGTGTAAGGTCATATAAATGATATTGTCCACAAAAAAAAAAAAAAGGTCATATAAATGCGACCCCCTTCGCAGTCAAAAGGGTTCTTTGGAGTCTTTTACGAGTGACTATTGTTATTGCTGGCCCGATTTCAGCTACTATGTAACAACAGAACCCGAGTCACTCTTGAGTTTTAGCCCACCGTAATGTCAATTAGAATGGGCCGTACATTGCCACAGAAAAAAACTTAATTTTCGATTTCATTTGTTTCATGAAAAAATGAATGATTTGACAAACATTATTATAAAATGATCATGTGTGTCGCTTAAAAATTTAATTGATGAAAAATATTTTCATTATTAACATTAATTTATGTATAGAATTATTTTCATGAACGATTAAAATGTTTTTCGTTCGTTCGGTTTTGTAAGGGATACGAGTAATCAATTTAAAAAAAAAAAAAAAAAATATATATATATATATATATATATATATATATATATATTTTAAAGCATTCACTACAAAAACAAATGGAGCCTTCGATATAATGTTATTTCTTCATCAATGTCTCTTTTGGAAAAGAAAATACTCTTGTTAGAATTTAATAATATATTATCAAAGTTAGGGTCAATTATACCCTCTGACAATAATATATATCAATTTATCATCTATAATGTGTTTATTTTGCGGAAAACTCAATTATAAAGGAAAGCATTGTTTAGAAATACGGTTAGTCTTGAAAGTGGGTTGCGTGTGTATGAGAAAGTGACATTTGAAAGATTACATAATACCACCCTACTGAGAAATATTTGAATTGGAGAAATTTATAAAAATACACCATAAAAAGTAGAAATTGCACACGTATATGGATGGAGAATTTTAAGATACGAGTTTTCAATGTTGTTGTGATATAGAAAGTTTCTAATTCAAAATTTGAAATATGTACAGATAAGACAAAAGTTTACGCATTTATTTATGGGTATAATAGTTGTAAATAAATGAAATGAGAATTTTTGAGAAAAATTAAAATTTTCATCGATATCCCATAAAAGGAGGAGTTATATACATATACTCTTGGGCCAATTTCATAAAAAAGCACGAACTTTAGGCGTTATCTCAAATCTAGCCCGAACTTTATTTTTTCTAAAAAAAAAAGCACCAACTTTCACTCGTATCCCAAATCTGGCCCTCCGTTAACCCTCATTCCACAGACATTCGACATGGCATTTCCACTCAAAGTCTATTTGAAGATGAATGAAGTAAGTCTATTACAAATAGGCTTCACATCTCTATTTAACTACGAAATGCACACACTTTTAATATCTCGCTTTAAAACAGTGTAATCTTTTGCTTCCAACCTAGCTTCTGACATTGAAAACGGCTTGCCAATTGTTAATTGATCTAATGGCCCTAGCTATGTGCCTTGTCCCCTGGAACTGAAGCTGCTAAATTATTTTTCCCATGAGAATCATCTGTAAAGTTCATCTCATTGGAGGGTAGACTTAAATTTAACACTTCCTCCAAACACTCGAATGCAATATCGTTTTGCACCTCAACAAATTTAGACCTCTTCACAGTCAACCCATAGGGCAGATAGGAGGAGCGCATTTACGGCAACACCTAGATCCCATAAGTTTATGCATCTTCTCGGCATCAAGTCCAAAAGCATCTCCATGGTACCATTCTATATCAAAGGAGTAGATATCAAAGTTATTTATGACATTCATAAAACAATTAGACTCAATGCACATTAACTTCACAACTTTCTCGGGGCCAAAATTTCCGACGAAAACGACGTCTCTGAGCGATCGAGCTTGTGTATGTGCAAGAGCAAGTGTCTCCATGTGAGAGAATGAGCGAGCAAGCCAGTGCGCGAGATCTTCCAATGAATTGAAGACTCTCGTGCACAAACTCACTAAGGAGAGGAAACCCTAGAAAGAATTCTCCCCAATCTCTTGAGTCATGCGTTAGAGAAGAAGAGAAAGCCCAGGAAAAATTTTGCCTTTATATCCATGTCAGCTTGCTATGTTGGATATTATTGCAGACATGAAAATGTCACATCGGATGACTGTGGATTGAGGGTTAACGAATGGCCAGATTTGGGATATGAGAGAAAGTTTGTACTTTTTTTTAGACAAAATAAAGTTCGGCCAGATTTGAGACAATACCTAAAGTTCGGATTTTTTTTATGGAATTGGCCCATATACTCTTGGATGTGTGGATGCCACGGAATGTGTGCCTTTTATGAATTGAAAATTAAAACATGCCAACTTCTAAGCTCCATGGTTTATCGGAATTAAAAATCAGCCGACTAGACTTTCTCGTGAGAAAAGAGTGGAGCGTCTTTCGTCCTAAATACTTTGTCTAATACTCGATATTAGGGAAATACCTAGCGTAACGCCGATGAAGGCATGCCTACCACAAAATCACGATTCAAATATGTTATCATTAATTTATCCAAAGATAGAGAAGTGCTTGATATGAAATTCCGAGAACCATAGAATTAAAATACAAAGACCACCAATGTGTGAAGAGGCCATTAATTTGATAATCATTGACATTAAGATTTGTCACAAGTTGATTGTCTATTACAATATCTGCTTGCATGTGTCAACAATTGTTTATTTGATTGGATATTAACAATTGCAAGAGATCTCGCAAATATTGCATTGGGTCCGATGGACCCCTAAGATCATAAAACCTTTAGTTGTAGTAATGGAATACTATTGTAATGTGCCAGTGTAATAGAACTATAAAAGCACATTGCATGTGACTATATTGAATAGACATGATATCATGATAATTAACATTAAATAGTCAATCATTTGCGTAATAGTCCATGTATATCATCAGGATATTACAATTTAAAGTATAAATCTTTGTCCATCATTTGATTATCAATTATGATTATGGTTTATGTTTAACCATACAATGCTTTAATCGCATTATCTATTACATGATTAATACTGCAATTGAAATTTTAATTATGCCACAATTTGAGCACTCATTAATATAAGGGAAAATCTCAAATAAGGACCCAAAATAAGTCCATTTTCTCAAATAAGGACCCAAAGTGATCGTTGTCCCAAATAAGGATCCGAAGTGGCTAACAAATCTCAAGTAGGGACCTAAACTCACCGGCCGGTGAGCGTGTGGCATTTCCGGTGGCCGGAGTATGGGCAATTTTGTCCACAAAAAATATTGATAGAATTTGACAAACGCTAAAAAAAAACAAAACCCTCCGTACTCTTCTCACTCCTCCCTTCTCACTCTCAATCCCCCACCCCTCCTTCATGGCGTCGCTGTCTTCGCGCCGGCTCCTGCCGGCCCTCCTCTGCTCCGCCGCCCTCCGCCGATCGCCGTCGCGGCCCACCTCCTCCTCCAACCCCAAATCTGCCCCCTTCTTCACCCCCTCCTCCACCCCCTTCACCACCACTACCACCACCACCCCTCCCCCACGGCTACCTCCTCACCCGCGCCGCCCACTACTCCACCTCCACCGCCGCGGACAAGGGCGCCGGGAAGGGCAGGATCACCGATGAGTTCACCGACACTGGCGCGATCGGGCAGGTGTGCCAGGTGATCGGCGCCGTGGTCGACGTGCGGTTCGACGAGGGCTTGCCCCCGATCTTGACGGCCCTGGAGGTGCTCGACAACTCAATCAGGCTCGTGTGGAGGTGGCCCGGACTGGCGAGAACATGGTCAGGACCATCTCCATGGACAGGACCGAAGGGCTGGTGCGCGGTCAGCGCGTGCTCAGCACTGGCTCCCTGAGTTCCAAAGGTACGTGCCCTCCTTTTCTCTCTATCTCTCTCTTAGTTGGGTCTGTGGAAGTGGATTCGAATTGTGCCCGAGATGTGGGTACTCGAGATGGAGATGTTCTTTGTCTCATGGTTGGGTCCGTGGAAGTGGATTCGAATTGCGGCCGAGATGTGGATACTCGAGATGGAGATGTTCTTTCTCTCATGGTTGGGTCCGTGAAAGTGGATTCGAATTATGCTCGAGATGTGGGTACTCGAGATGGAGATGTCCTCTGTCTCTTGGTTGGGTGGATTCGAATTGTGCTCGAGATTGAGATGTTTGTGAAATACTCTGTATTACTTTCTTACCTCCGTTTCCTTTTTTATTGAACTTGTTTCTGGGGGACTGAAAGTCATTCGGTTCTAGTGAACTTGAAGAAAAAGGTAATGCAAAAACTTCACATTCTCTCCTTTCTACGAGTCTGCTAGATATACCTTGAAGAACTTACGCAAATCTTATAGTTCATCTACCCTTTACTTGTAGGTAATGTAGGCACTTTAATTGTACTACCGTTAACCCATAAAAAATAGGAATCAATTTATCCCTCTTTTTGCTTTCAAATCTCCGAAAGGAATTGATGGTTCCGAGTTGAAAATGTGACGGAATCTGTTCATATTGCTATGTTGCGGAGATGTATACGCCATGGCTCCCGATGGTAGGGGCTTCTTGTGGACTAGATTTTGCTTTCAGATTTAGGGTTTTTATGTTGGTTACTTATAAATTTGTCCATCTTGCTTTCTTGTCGAAGAGGACTTTGTGGAAGTAGTTGAGTTCTTTGATGTTGTCGTCAGATGGGTAGTGAAAATCAAGGTCATAACCAAAGGTGAATGATTCTACCAAATTCATTTTTTTGTTTGCCAATTATAGATGGTTCAAATCATCTCTTGCATTCAAGCATGCTTAATGCTTTTTCTCTATTGCTTCCTCTTTTTTGTTCACGCTTTCTTTATTTGATGTTTTTTTTTGGACAAAGTTCTTTATTCGATGTTAAAAAAATTTGTCTAGCAGGAACAAAGTTGAAGGACTTCTTGGCCACAATGCAGTCTTCCCATCACTTTCAATCAAAGATTGCTACAATCGGGTCCTAAACTTCGCCACGATGTCGAGGAGTATGCAAAGCAATTTCCTACAATCGAGTTCGAGAAAATGGCAATGAAGTACAAGAACCGAGGGAGAAATCATGGATTAGTGTGGTGCAAAATCAATTATGATGTAGAAGTGCTGCTGCGGATACAAATTTCGATGTCAAGAAAGTCGTATCGTGATCTCCTATCTACGAAACTAAAAAGGATACTGTAAAGATGGAAATTTGAAATTCTCTCTTTTCTTATTGCACCATGAGAACATGTTAACTGAGAAACTCAAGTTGTACACCTGCATTTCCTTGGGCTTCAATGGACAAAGAAGTTTATTTCTACTACGGTGGTGAGTCTTATATAATAAGTTGATGAAGCATTAATATCAAAAGATTCCTCGA
This sequence comes from Eucalyptus decipiens, assembly GCA_014182575.1. Classification (NCBI taxonomy): domain Eukaryota; kingdom Viridiplantae; phylum Streptophyta; class Magnoliopsida; order Myrtales; family Myrtaceae; genus Eucalyptus; species Eucalyptus decipiens. The sequence goes on along the minus strand of CM024619.1, from coordinate 43,039,531 downwards.
AACAGCCCAGTCTAGTGACATAGTCTATATTCTACAATTAAATGATTATCATGCAAGGCTTTGATTTCATACATGATGCAAGGGATGTATGGAAAAATGAAAAAGGTGCAAAATTATGTTGTCTAAAGCTTGGACGTGATGTCTAAATGGCCATTGACAGATCAAGTTCAGTGGGCAGAGAAACTGACGTCCATGGACTAATGAGCTTCGACTTATTCTCTAAGAACATAATGGTATTTCTAACTTGGAAAAACATAGTACTTCAATTTGAGTTTGGGAACCCAATTTAGCCAAAGTTCAAGCAACAAGGAAGTCGTGCTTCCAGCGCACTAAATGGAGTCAAATGATATCAACAAATTCCATAATTCTATCAAATAGATAGATATGCAGCAAAGGGTAAAAGCATCATAGATATTAGGAACATACAACTTAGATACATCAACCACGAGACTACAAGATGTGTGGTCCTCCTAGAAGACCACGAAACAGAGTCTATATGATGAAAAAAATAAATATCCCACGAAAGAAATCTTCCTAACGAAGTAGACCTATACATATTTATACTTTAAAATGCTCCCTAATAGACCAAAATAGACCCATCCACATCAACTAACAAGAAGAGATATTGTGTTGTTGGTCTTGCGTTTCTCCAAAAAAAAATTGCTCGTCTTCCACCACTTTCAAGTTGAGATCCTTACATCCTCCTCTTTACCTACGATTGAATCAAAAAATAAATAAATTAGTCAAAAGAAGTAAGGTGCAAATAAGAACACTTCTAGGACAAAGTCAAGGGTAAATGGATACTTGCATCTTTGTCCTTCCTATAGATGTTGACGAGCTTGAGATGTTACCAAAAGTTGAAGCAAGAAATTCAACTATCTCGGGTTGTGATTCTAATGAGGCTAAAGGGGCTGAAGATGCTACAAGGGCTGAAGATGCGATGATGCTGCTGTTGTTGTTGCCGCTGCCATCAATACTATTGATGGATTATTGCAATGATACCTGTTATGACCTATGCCGCCACATTTCCCACAAGTGATTGTAGTATTTTGTCTCTTCAACTTTGTTCCCTCGGGCTCTTGCACAACTTTCTTCTTTTTGTCTTCAAATTTTTATCGGTTGTTTCATTCACTGATTTTGTTCTTTGTTTCTTCTTTCTACCAACTTGCTTGGGCACATCTGGTGGGAGTAATGGATCTCTAGCAGGCCATGTGTCCATAGAATCTACAACATGCACAACACGGCTGTAAGTTTGCATGAAGGTTTTCTTACTAAAACTTATGTGAACCCATTTTTCAGGATCTTCTCTCATGTATATAAGAGCTGCCACAGCATGACAGCAAGGGATTCCACTAATGTCCCATCTTCTACAACTACAAGATCTATGTCTAATATTAACAACTCTCTTGTCACCATATGGGCCACTCAATTCAAATTCATCCTCCCCATTCCAGCTAGGAATCCATGACGCTGAAAATTATTTTTGAAGATCTAATATCTTTTGGATATTAGGACATATCACACCAGTGTACTTAGCCATCCCATCTCTTTGCTTATGAATTCTTTCCATGAGCTGCACTCTTATAGCTTCAAGCATTGTGATGATAGGTTTGTCCCTTGCGTCAATGATGCTTTTGTTGAAACTTTCACACCAATTATTCAAGGAAATATCACATTTTGAGCTTGTCCTAAAGTAGGACTTGCTCCATTGCACCGGAGGCCTTTGAGACAACCATTCATAAGCTTTCTTATTAATTGCCTTCAGCTCTTCAATTGCCAAGTCAAAATCACATACTCTAGTCACCATGGCAGCCTTCCAAAGGAGCTTTTTAAGTTCTACCCCTCTATGATGTAGCTTGAAGTTTTCATAAAGATGCCTTAAGCAAAATCTATGTTCCGCTTCAGGCATTAGATTTGCTAGTGCTTGCACCAATCCCTTATGTTTGTCACATAAGAAAGTCCAGTACTTTGAATTTTTAGGGTCGGTAATCCCTAAGTCTTCTGCAATCAAACTAATAAACCAATGCCATGTCTTATATGTTTCTTGTCCGACAACTGCCCATGCAAAGGATACATTTGATTGTTGCCATCTATGCCCACCGCTGCTAGAAGTATACCCTTGTAGCCGATGACAAATGGCAACCATCAAAACCCACAAAGCGCCTACATCCTTCTACAAAGCCCCTCCTTAATGCATCCAAACAAATATAGATTGCCTTAAACTTGTATTGGTCTTGATATTGCTCGGTTTTGATTATACATGTGGATCTCGGGTTGGCATCAAGAAGTGCTTGACAATAGCTCCTAAGCATCCGAAATTGCTCTTCCTCATTCCCAGTAATCATACTCATTGCCGTTGCCCTAGCTCTATAAACCATCGTCCTCGACAACTTTAAAACATTCTCAGACTCCATTGTTTTTTTCATTGAAGCACCTGGCCATGTAGGATTGTTTCTCAACCTATCACAGTACTTGTTTGCTAACCATTTAGTGCTTATTTGAGGAACATGTAGAGCTATATTACATGTATGTATGGAGTTAAAGGTTTTGACTTGTAAAGTATGCTCCCTTTGCACTTTGGAAGCATATATAAGCCAATCACAACCATCAGAACACACTGCCCTCAATTTATTAGGTGTATTCTTAACAAACCTCACCTTTCTCCCATTTTTTTATGGCATGGTTCCTAACGGCCTTTCTAAACTCCTTAGCATTACTAAAGCACATTCCTAACTTGAAGACATGATTTTCCATATCAACCTCAGCATTAAACTCGAGATGTGTATACTCATTTTCGCCATTCATATTCAAGAAATCTACATTGTCAGCTAACACATCTACATACTGACTGATGTCTCCAACTTCCATATCCCTCTCCATTGAACCATCACTGTTAGCACAACTTACATTTCTCATGTATAGCTCGTCAAGATCAACAAAGGCAAACCCATCTTCTCTAGCAACGCCATCATACCCACCATCATATATTGAGCAGTTTAGTTCTTCACATCCCTCAACCGGTGCAAAATGAAGCAAAAATAAAGTCAATATATTTCTATGCAAAACATACACCAGGAAAAAACAAAACAAAAATAGTAAACAATTGCAATAAAATTGTACCATGCTTTGATTAACGAAAAGAATACTAGGCAAACTAGTGACTATATACCACTCTTTTATTGGATACCGTTTGTCAAAATATTGTGCATTATGGAGTTAAAATGTTTTCGATGTTGCCATAAATTTCTCCTTAGGCGAGCCAACCATGGTGGCCCGAGAACCAAACTTAGAGATATATACCATAAGGAAAAGAAAACGATCCCATTCAAAGCATTTCTTAGGCTCATATGTTATCGGCTTGAAAATTATGGAAACGACTACTAAGTTTGGTTGGCTCATCTTTTGTCTAGATTCTCTCTTTCTCGTTCAACAAACAAGGCTGAAAGCACAATCCTATCAAGAAGACTTAATTGCAAATTTACTAAGTAAGTGTGGAATGATAACTAGCAGGATCTACAATGCATCTTGACACAGATTAAATAGTCTTCATATTAATAACTTGGGAAGAAGAACTTCTAACAAGTAATCTAACAAATTGCTGCTTTAGAAGTTACGTCCAGTGCACAAAAAATGCAGAAAACAGGACACCTCCAGTTCCTAATAAGTAGTGCGCACAAAAATTATTGGAAACAAGATGCCCTCATGCTTTGACTGTAAACTCATGCGCACGTTGACTCAAATTGATTTTGTCTCAACGTGTTTCCACCAAATTTCGTCCTCTAAATACTTTCTATTAGAGTACCCATATCAGAGTAATTATAGCTTTTTTTTAAATGTCTATCTACTTTCCCTATGAGAATCTATGTGGGCTTTTAAATTCCATGATAGGCCGTGAGTTCCAACCATCAATGACAAAATACAAACTGGAAAAAAACAAAAAGAGAGTATAAAAATCGCAAAGCAGGGACCACCATCGCAACATGTAGGACCCCAACAGCAGTAATATCTAATTAGAAATCCATAGTGGACACAAGTCATATGCATTTTGTCGGACAAAAGAGACATTAACTCAGAAATCCAACAAAACAAGCAAAAAGAACACCATAAAACAAAAGAATTCGTCCTACCATCAGCATCCTCGCTGCCATCTGTGTGATATTCCACCACATGCCCACGCCTTGTCGACATGTTGCTTCGACAAGTTACAACCACTTTGAACGAACGAAGGATCGATTGCACCAATTTGAACGAAACTGACCTCGGGAGTGTGAATCAAAGTGTATGGCAAACCTAGGAAAGGATAATGAAGAATCGAGACCCTTGTGTTACACACGAGTGTCTCAATAACAAAAAGGTGGCTTTACTCGAGATTTGTTTTCTTCGTGGAAAGAAACGAAGACAGAAAACAAAAGAAGAAGATGTGAAGAAACGAAGGTAGGGATTTCGTTTTGTGTTTCAATTTGTGTTCCACAGAAAATTTTAGTGCTCCAAGCAAAAGATGACAAAGAACGGAGAAGATGAAGAGAAGAAGAAAGGAGAACGTGAAGAGGTTTTTTAGGTTAAAAGACGTGAAGAGTTGGGGGGTTTGTTTTTAGGGTTTGTCAAATTCTATCAATATTTTTGTGGACAAAATTGCCCATACTCCGGCCACTGGAAATATTACAGGCTCGCCTAGCCGGTGGGGTTCAGGTCCTTATTTGAGACTTGTTAACCACCGGATCATTATTTGGGACAACGACCACTTTGGGTCCTTATTTGAGAAAATAGACTCACTTTGGGTCCTTATTTGAGATTTTCATTAATATAATTATTTAAAAAGATAATTATTATACTATGAATAATTTTTTAAAAATATGAATGATCAAGGTAACACAATCACCATTACATCAATTATTTACCCATTACATAATATATATTCATTAGTGATATAATATGTGATTAAAGTTAAAATAAGTACAATTATGGTTTACCATCATATAAAGAAGGTTATAAATAAATTTAGTTAGTATTAATATATATTTTAATCATAAATAAATTTTAGAATTATTGATGCCATTATCCTTGTAACAAATTTAAGCTTGTTTTTGGCAAATAACTGACTCACGTACACATGCGCACTCTCGCGGAAGAATCGGTCTTGATCAGAGGGGCATTTTCGTATTTGTATATGGGAGGATAAAAGGAAATGGGAGCAACCGTCTCCGATAATGGATCCTCTCTCTCTTCTCGCGCTCCTTCGACGACGAGCACGTCCATCGTCATCTTCGTCAAGCGAGCTCCAGCAGTTCCACGGCGCTCAGCGCGGTATAGCGCAGCAGCTCGAACGCCTTGTTCCGGCGCGACATCAGCCATCTGGTTGCACCCCGGCCTCCATCCGGTATAACCCTTCCTCGTACGACTTCGCGTCCGCAATCCCTGCTTTCACCCATGAGGCCTCCGTTCCTCCGTAGTCCCCAGGCACTTGTGGCGGTGATCGACGCCTCCGTCTGCTCCACCGCCGGGTCAAGGTTCCCCCGCCGTGCATCCCGCCAGTGAAGGCAGCACTGTCCGTGGCGTTCGAGGCGGCGAGACCGAGCCGGCCGCGGGCCCAGCCTTGTCTGCTTTCGCGCTCCTCGGATCGGACCTGAGCGCGGAAGTTCAGAAAACCGCTTCAACAGGATTAAAAAGCTAAGTCTTCTTCTCTCTCGTTCTCGGATTTCTGTTTTCCGGTTTTTGTTTCAGTCAGCGACATCGACTTCTCGGTATTTTCCTGAATTTCCATAGGCTTCTTCATCAACTTTCCTTCTTCCATTGCCCTCCGGACGCCGTTCGCCGCGCTCGGATGTTGAGCAAAAGCCAGCTCTTGGACGGTCTCGTATTGCCGGTTCCGATCTCCACCGAAGACGCACTTCCAGAAGTTCCGTTACCGATTCGATATCCAATCGTCGCTGAGATTCGCTTCACTGATAAGGTAATGTGCACACACTGTTTTCTTCGAAATTGATACCCTGAATTCACAAAATTGTTATTACTAAAAAGGGCCGCAAACTGGCCCGGCCTCTTTCTTTTTCACCTGGGCCGGCCCACTCCTCTTTTCTTTCTCCGGCCCGACTCCTATCTCTTCCTCTTTCCCCTCACATCGCTCTCCCTTTCTGCCAAAAAAGGGTCGACGTACAGAAGCAGAGGGGCGCGGCGTCATTCGAGGGTCGGGGATCCGGCCCGCCACGGCAGGTTGGCGATGGCAGAAGCCATGCGCGCCTGCCGGTGGCCCCTTAAAAGCGAGAGGGGGAGAAGAGAGAGAGAGAGAGAGAGACAAGGAAGAATGGCAGTTCGGTTCCCTTTGCTCTCGGCACGCACGACCAGCCGGCGTCCTCACCCTCGGGATCTCCTCTCTCCCGATTCCCACACCTCCGATGAGTTCCTTTTTTGGTTCGACCCTTTTTGTCCCGAGGATCACGGCTCAGAGACATCGCGAGGCTGAGTGAAGTGGCCAATAGTAGATGGTGTTGGACTGAGTAAAGTGGCCATAGGAGACGCCTGTTATTGCCCGGCGTTTACATTCAATCTTCAGCTTCCTTTTTGTTCTGCAATAACAGGAGCATGGAGACCGCGTGAGGCTGAGTAAAGTGGCCAATAGGAGATGGTGTTGGGCTTATTTTGGTCGAATTGAAAAGGGATTGCTGTGAGGTTAGTGCGGGCTTTGTTTTAGAAATCATTCTTTAGTGCGGAATGTTAAGAGTCATGCTGGACGATGGGTTTAATCTGATCTATGGTAGTTTTGAGCTCCACCGAGTCTTGATCGGTTGGGTTAGATGAGTTCAATGGGTCTAGGGTTGCTTGGGCTTTAGTTGGAATGGATAAATTGGGGGGCGTTAGAAAGTTCGAGCTCGGCTCAGCTCAGCTCAATTGGGTCCATGTTCGGAGTGGGCTTAGCTCAAATTTTGAGGTGCTTAGTATTCTCTCTTTTTTTACGGAAAATGGGCCATCTCCAGAAAACATTTTCCCGAAAGTCATTTTCCAGGAAAATGACTATATTTTCCGGCGTTCGGCTGAAAAATTTTGAGTGGAAAACATTTTTTCGTTTGTTAATGACTCCTAACAAATTTTTTCTTTTTTCTTTCTTTTTCTTTTTACTTTTTCCTTTTCTTTTCCTTCTCCTTCCTCCTTCCTCCTCCTTCTTTCTCCTCCTTCCTCCTTTCTCCGCCGCCGCACGCCCGAAGGATGGCTGACTGCCCGGTGGCCGACCAAGATCCGATCGCCAGATTCGGTGAGCTCGAGGCTCAGCTGATCTTGCCCGAGCTCACCGAAGGTTCATCGAGCTCTAGCGAGCCGTGAGCTTCATCGGGCGAGCTCGGGCTCCCGATCCGCGAGCCGAGCTCGCCACCGGATCGCGGCGAGCTCGCCGACCTCTAATGAGCTCGGGCGAGGCCCGAGCCCCACCCAGCTCGCCGGATCTAGCGAGGCGGAGCTCGCCCCCAGCGGCGAGGCTCGCCGCCCGATCCGGGCGAGGTCCGAGCTCGGCGAGCTCGGCTTCCACAGATCGGGTTAGGCAAAGCCTCGCCGGCCTGGGGCGAAGCTTGAGCTGGCTCGCGGCCACGGTCGGTCGTCGGTCGCTAGCCATCGTCGGGGCCGGCCACCGGCCAAGCTAAGGAAGAAAGATGAAAAGGAAAGAAAGAAAAGAAAAAAAAAGCATAAAAATAAAACAAAAATGTGTTAGTAAAAGGAAGAAGTTATGGAAAATGTTTTCCACTTTTCAGAAGTGGAAAACATTTTCCTTATCTTTGAAGGTAGTATTTTCCATTGATGGAAAGTATTTTCCATCATAGGAGAAAAACAACCTTCGGAAAAGATAGGAAAATATTTTCCACTTTCGTGGAAAAAAAGTGGAAAACATTTTCCATGGAGAAAAACAAACTTTTTCTTCTTTTCATTAACACATTTTTATTTTTATTTTTATGCTTTCTTTTTCTTTTTCTTTTTTTTTTCCTTTTCTTTTCTTTCTTTCCTTTTCAGCTTTCTTCCTTAGGCTTGGCCGGTCGCCGGCCACAATGGCGGTCGGCGATCGGCCGCGGCTGCGAGCCAACGACCGACCGCGGCCGCGAGTCAACTCGAGCCTCACCCTAGGCCGGCGAGGCTCCGCCTAGCCCAATCTAGCGAAGCTGAGCTCGGGCCTCGCCAAATCGGGAGAGGCGGACCTCTAGCCCTGCGGCGGCGAGCTGGGCGGGGCTCGGGCCTCGCCCGAGCTCGCCAGAGGTTCGCCGGGCTCTGGCGAGCCGCGAGCTCGCCGGATCTGGCGGTGGAGCTCGAGCTCCCGATCCAGGCGAGCCTGCCGACCGTGAGCTCCAACGTGGAGAGGAGGGAGGGAGAGAGAGGGGTAGGTGCAGCCGCAGAAGATGGAGGATCAACCACCGCGACGTGGAAACCGACCGACTCCCCGCCGGCGGGCCGCCGTCTCACCGACAGACCCGATTGCCAATCCCCCGAGTCAACCCCCGAGGCCAAACAGAGGAAGAAAGGGAGGCAGGGAGAAGGCGATTGGGGGAAAACGAAAAGCGCCCTGCGCCACGACCGCCGTCGATCAATGCGAGGAAGTCTTCGCCATCGTCGTCAACGCCGCCGCCGCCGCGAGCCGACCGATCGTCATGGATTGAGAATTGCCGGCGGAGGAAGGAGCTGGCGGAGGAAGAAGGAGGTAGAAGGAGGAGGAAGAAGGAAGGGAAAGAAAAAGGAAAAAAGAGAAAGAAAAGAATAAAGAATAAAAATTTCTATTTTTTAAAAATACAAATAATTAAAAATTCATTTTTTTAAATAAAAAAATAAAACTAATTTTTTGATCAATTAAAAATAATAAAATTCAATTTTTGATAATTTTTCTCAAATAATTAAATTAGCTAACGAACGATGGAAAATATTTTCCATTCAAAAGTTAGGTTTTTCGGCGAACACCTAGGAAAATAGAGTCATTTTCCGGAAAATGACTTCAGGAAAATGTTTTTTAGGAAACATGATATTTTCGCGAAACGAACGAACCAGGATCTTCTATGTTTTACATAGCCTAGGTTCAAGGCCCACTTGCGGATTGGGGCAAGGGTCCTTTTTCCCAAAAAAAAATTATTTTCAAAAAAATTAATTATTAATTTTTTAAAAATCCAATAATTTAACAAAAAAAAATTCCGAATTTTTAAAAAAAATTTTTTTTTAAAAGTTTAGATTTAGTTATTTTTTCTAAATTTAGGAAAGGCATAGAAATTAGATTTTAGTAGTTTTCTTTTGAAATGTGAGAAATCTTTGATAAAAAAAATTTCGTTGCCCATAATTAAACAAGCTCTTAGAGCTTTACGCAAAAATATTGTGCTCTTAGAAATGAATGTCGGATTATTGCTTTGTGTATTTCAATTTCAATTATATATTATTTGATTGTGCATTTCAATATATTGACGGTAAAATATTGTGCTCTTAGAATTGAAAGTTAGATTATTGCTTTGTGTATTTCAATTTCAATTATATATTATTTGATTGTGCATTTTCAATATATTGACGGTTGTTTTAGCTTGGTTAGGAATAGAACCTTAAGATTCTTGAGGAGCAAGTAGGTTGCGTGAACATTTTTAGTTAGTGTTTAAACAAGATTAGATATCAAATGAGCACTAGTTGGATGATTAGTGTAACCAATTCTAAATTTAGGAAGTGAGGTATATTCCCATGTTTTACTTGATTTCTAGCCAAACCCTAATAGACTAATGGTAATTCCTCATTTGGAAACCCTCGTAACGTTAATTTGATTTAACATCGAATATCCCAGTGTTATACGAGGTATGGATTTTGGAGAGCTCGTATCATTTCCCCTTCAGACAGGAAAAGTGGTTGCGATGGAGCATGACCAACAAGGGTTTGAGTCCAACTTTAATGGACTTGGGCTAGGCATCGGGGCCTAGGCTTGGGAACTAAGATCTCGAGCCTGGCCTTAATGGACTTAGATCCGATCTCGATGGATCCATGCTCAAGCGTTAGAGATGTAGTCCAGGCCTTGATGGACCTAGGCCTAGCCTTAATTGACCCAATTTGGGCGTTGGAGACTCGAGAACCACATTGGGGTCTTTGTCTTCAAACATAGAGTTTCGGGTCCAAATAAATTATTTAATTAAATTTTGGAAAATGTTTTTTAACTTTTTCAAAGAAAAAATCATTTTCCTGAATTTATGCATAGTTTTTCGTTTACCCAAAAAATATTTTCCGTCATTTTTTTAAGCGAAACGAGTATCAGAAAATGAGGAAAATGTTTTCCATAAAATATTTTCCATGAAATCCACAAAGATGGACCATTTGCCAACCCACAAAGATAGACCACTAACTTCATTGTAGAAATGAAGCACTAGTATATTTTACAATAATGACTTTGTAAAATGCGAGATGGAATTATCAAAACCTTTTTATTATTTTATCTTCCTAGCTCAAAAAATTCAATATCTCCCAATACTCTTGGTTTAGGTTAATTAGAAAATAAACTTGTAACAATTTAATCTGGGAAAGAAACTATGAGACATATCATCCAATATTGCAGTCAATGTAATAGAGTGAGTCAACTAATTAAAAAAATGCAACAATATGACATAACTAATTGTCAGTGGAAGTGTAAGCTCTCTCAATGAAGAATTCGAGGCATTTTATGATATTGTAAGATTGCATTATGTAAAATATAACAAAGTCTTTTTTGTTGTCAAAATTGTCCACAAAAGCACTTCCTCTAGCTTAGACCTAAAATAATTGGAAAATCCAAAGCTTTGAAGTTGCGATAGAACAACTACAAATAATCTATAATCATTTTCTGTCTCTTTTGTCAATAAGTTATTCCTCTTTTATGAGGCACTTTCATTTGAACATATTTTTACTATGTTAGAGACATCAAATTTACTTCCACATCTAATATAAAACTTAATATTATGGTCATAAGATATGTGTTATATATACAATATTGACATTCTAACATATTATAATTTTGAATTTGAAAAAGTTTATAGAACTTATGTTAAAGCATGGGTGTAGATTTCAAATTATGACACTTTTTTTTTTTTTTTGTCTCCTACTCTATTTCTACTCTATAATTACTCTCGGACTTTTGCCCCGCCTCTTGCAGGCGTGAGAGTTGAAACCCACTCCTGAAACTTACGCGTCCCCACCCCATCCCCTTTAAGAAGGTGGGGATTTGAACTCCTCACCTCCCCATTCCATGTTGGAAGAGTGTCCACTGGGGCAAATCCCAGTGGTTATGACACTTCATTTATTACAATTGTGTATTCTCTATAGAAAATTATTCACATGAATAATTAATTAATCAAGAAGAATTGGATCCATATATGATTGTAAAACACCGATCAATAAATACAGCAAAATTAAAGCGTACATGTTTAAGCCATTGCTTCACTTGCAGAAAAGTAGATCACTCTGATAATTAGGGATCTATCAGAATGTCAGATCTTCCTCTCTATGACCTATTTCGATATAGCAGCTTTCAATGGGATTAAAGTAACTGATAGATATAACCTATCCTTTTATAGGCTAGAGAGGGGACCTAGCAAACCCTAATCAACAGCGTGTCAACCTGGGCCATTCCCATTACGAGTTTCGGTTAAACACAATTACCTACACTTTGTCGCTCAACTAGGCCCGTTATCAATAGATGCCAATACCCAATTCAATCGGATCACTTTAGGGTTCAACAAATATTGGAATATCCATTAACCCGATTATTTAAAATAAAATCAATTCATTAATGTAAGCTCATATTATAGGAAATTTCCAACATTCCCCACTTGGGCTACATTAATTAACTTATTTTATTTTGAAAAAAGATTTTATATTGAAAACGACACTATCGGGTTAATAACTGAAAATTTTGTTTTATGTGGCCACAACTTTTTTAAAAAAATAATAATATTCTAAAAATGGCATCTCAATACCAATCCAATCCTATATAACCTTAATATAGGACTATGGAAATCAATGTGTTAAGAACAAACCGTGACCTTCCATAATCACATATAATAAGTATTATATTTTCATGGATCATAGGCCTAGTAGTGTAGTAAGAAATAGTGCCAACATGTGATCAAGATATACACTATTTCTTATCGGTCCTCAATGCAATTTCTTAACAACATGAAACTGCATTAGCGCAATTTCTAAACAACATGAAATTGCCTCAGTGCGATTTCTAAACAACATGAAATTGCACAATTATGTCACAATCCAACATGAGATCTCATCATCAGTGACATCCAGTCATCTTTAAACAAAATTTGTTTAAAGATACTATTTTCTACTTCCAATTCTCAGTCAATAGGAGAAATGATAACAATAGAACAATAACAACAATTATCAAAATAAATGCTTTAATAAACATCATAAAAGCATTATCAGTCTGCATATAACTATAATATTCAGAAATATAATTTGTATAACTCCCACTAATAAAAGAAATCAAAAGAATCTAAAACACCCATATTCTTTACATGTTCTTTAAACAAAATGGGTCGTAGGCCTTTTATTAGAGGATCAGCCAATATGGACTTAATTCTAATATTCTCAATCACAATGTCTCCCTTTTTGACTAAGTCCTTAACAGTATAATATTTGATTCAATTAACATTTCATATTAGGGTTTGCTAGGTCCCCTCTCTAGCCTATAAAAGAATAGGTTATACCTATCAGTTACTTTAATCCCATTGAAAGCTGCTATATCGAAATATGTCATAGAGAGGAAGATCTGGCATTCCGATAGATCCCTGATTATCAGAGTGATCGACTTTTCTGCAAGTGAAGCAATGACTTAAACAAGTACGCTTTAATTTCGCTGTATTTATTGATCGGTGTTTTACAATCATATATGGATCCAAAATTTTCTTGATTAATTAATTATTCATGTGAATAATTTTCTACATGTGGTATCAGAGCAAATCGTATATGATTGTAGAACCCACATTTTCTTTTTATGGAAAAATTCAAAACTCTCCTCTTTGAGCCAAATATGGGCATTATCTTTCGTGTGGATTTTTTGCTTGATTTATCTGAAACCATAGGGCTTTTGTTCTACATGTCGAGATCTTTCCAATCATATATAATTTTATGGTTTAGTTGAGAATTGATTGAGAATTTGAAATTTGAAATTCTAGGTTTCTTTAAGTTTCCCACGTAATATTTCCTAAATTCTGAAACTAGGTTCCGCATTGTTGCTTCGTTTAGCGTAGTTTCAATTCGTTGTTTTCAGTACATGAGCTCTTGTTGGTCATCGACGTTTTGAGCAACTTCTCTGGCATTGTGTTGTGATCAAACTTCCAGGACGTTGAACAATGTCGATCACGTATTTTTTTTTTTTTCCTTTTGGGCTAGTTTCACTAGGGCGTTACATGTCCTTTTGCATGTTGGGGATTGATTTGATATTCGTTGTTATGAACATAATGTTAGATGGATTGCAAAGTGCCGCAATTTTGATAAATTTACGAGCTTTCCTGTTTTTGGGGTCTTGACTGATCTTTGCTAGTCTTCAATAGGTGAGTTGATGATAATGTGTTGATAGACTGATATTCTTTTCTTGGCCTGTACCATGACTGATCACTCGTGGTGTTTAGGGGAATTTCATTCATTGGAACAAAATTGTTTTAGTTTATACATGCTCGACATTGAGGGGATTTTCGGGGGTTTAATACGTGGCCAATTTTTTTCTGTTGCGTTTGTGTTTTTTTTAATTTATATTTTTTGTCGACCTCGCTGCATCTCTGGCAATGTTAAATAGTGTTTTGAGGACTATGTAGGAATTTATCTTTGTGTTGGTCTGGATATAATCTGAGCATGGCTTGATCCGTGTGCGTATAGCTTAAGTTGGAGATTTGTTGCACTGGTCAGTCTTCAGTGTTGCGCGCTGAGGTTCTATGGGGAACGGGGTCCTTGTTATAGCCGTCGAGGCCCCACTATTGAATGTCGTGTGACAATTTCTTCTCCTATTGAGAACTCAAAGTGCTCTGTTCCGATGTGGCGTACAGCACTTCATAGGTTTTTGTAATTGTTGCATGATCACTTTCAAGTCATTTTAATTATAGAAGTTTGGAATAGATTGTGTTTCGTAACTTTCAAGAATTTCAATCAAGGTTGCTTTTTAGGTCCATTGTGGTATGTAATTAATAGAGGGACCCAATGACATAGTTTGTCCAGGATGTTGTATGTCGTATATTTGCAAGCGACAGTCTAATGTGCCCTCTCATTGTTTTGTAAATAAGATTTATGAATGATATAGCAGCACATATGAAACACTTTATACTGATCGTGTTTGGTTATTTAGTTTTTTGTTCACGATAGAAGATCATGCTACAATATACCGTAAGATAAAAGGCTATCGGATTGTAGTGTTGGGAGTCTAGTGTGAGCGTTTGCTTCATGAAAACATGCTTCTTAGATGAGCTGTTTTTCATCTATTACATAAGTTTTTTTTATACTCTCTATGGGAAGCAATTAGCTAAAGGAAAGAATAAAACTTTGGTTGTTAAAGAGTTTCGCTGATGTTTATACAACACAACTTGAACAATATTGGGAATTTATTGCCCTCGTCTTGGTAGTTTAAAAATATTATTATAATAAATGCAATTTTTGACAATGTTTTCATAGAAGATAGATCAAGTTAGCTATACCCCATATTAAGAGTTGAACTCGGTGAGGTACAGTTGGGGTATCTGAAAGTTAGAGAATGATCTTAAATTTGCATTGCGTACGTGTTGTGCGGGATCATCAACTGTGGGAGTGATTTTTGTATCATTGGTTGGTTGTTGATGTCTCTCTTCTGTCCTTAGTGCTGAGTGACGTGCTTTTGTTCTGATTATTTATATGTTACTAATTTGAGAAATATGACACTATTCTTGCTTCTCGTCAACCATCGTTAGAGAGCTTAGCCTATGGGTAGTTAGGATCTCGGGCCCAAAATTTGTGGAAGTGATGCTTTCTTTCATAACATATTGCAATTCTTGCTGCAGAATCAGTGTTCACTTTTCAATTTGCTATTTTGTCTTGGTCTCTTGCCTATATGTACTTGGGATTTGACGTGAGTGCTTAAGATTTGCTGGTGGGGCTTTTATTTACTAATTTAAACATGATGAACTATTGACTAAAGGTGACAGAATGGTGGGTTGTTTTCCCTGTCTGAAGTAATTGGGTGCCTTTGTTTGGTATTTGGTGCACGAGTAATTTAAACTTAATATGAAATATGTTGACTGAAGTGCTAGTGGCACCTATCTTTTCTTTTGTTGGGTTAATTTAGTGATTTGGATTAAAACCGTTTTTCGACCCAAGAAAAAAAAAAAATTGTGGGAAAAATTGTTGCTTGATAAATGCAATATGATCTTGGGAAGCACATGTTGTAAAGTGCTTCATATTATTTGATGAATTTTGGGCATAAATTTTGTTGAAGTTCCTTATTGATAAAAATTAGTATATACAATTGCCTGCCCAAAGGGGGTTATTGTGTATATTAATTTGAAAAGTGCATGAAGATAAATTCCAAAATTAAAAAATGGGGATGTATGACTCAAAAAGATTTATCTGCCCAAAGGGGATAAATTTTTGAAAGTTATATGTAATTCCCCTCTATATTGATATATTAGAGATGAATGATGGGGATGTGTGACTCAAAAGGTTTATCTACCTAAATGAGATAAATTTTTTAGAGTTATGTGTAATTCCCCTCTATGTTGAGATAATGGAGATGTATATAATTTAAAGGATTTGTCTGCCCAAAGGGGATTGATCCTTGAAGATTATATGTAATTCTCTTTTATCGTCTCTATATATTGATATCATGAAGATGTATAATTTAAATGATTTGTCTGCCCAAAGGGGATGGATCATTGATAATTATATGTAATTCTCCTTATTGTTACTTTATTAACTTCATGCTGTGAAAAATAATTGTGCATTATACACTCTGCCCAAATGGGAGTTTATAATGTACTAATTATTTTTGTTGAAATATTTGTTGCCCATAATTGATCTTATTACATTATGTGTGACAAACAATTACTTTTGCTATAAATAACAACAATGCCACGATTGAAATGTTAATTGGATCAAATATTATATTGTTAAAGACTTGGTCAAAAAGGGAGATATTGTGATTGAAAATATTAGAATTAAGTCTATATTAGCTGATCCTCTAATAAAAGGCTTACGACCCATTTTGTTTAAAGAACATATAAAGAATATGGGTGTTTTAGATTTTTTTGATTTCTTTTATTAGTGGGAGTTATACAAATTGTATTTCTGGATATTATAGTTATATGCGGACATCGATAATGATTTTATGATGTTTATTAAAGCATTTATTTTGATAATTGTTGTTGTTGATTCTATTGTTATCATTTCTCCTATTGACTGAGAATTGAAGAAGAAGTATCTTTAAACAAATCTTGTTTAAAGATATGTCACTAATGATGAGATCTCATGTTGGATTGTTGTGACATCATGTTATTTAGTGCAATTTCATGTTGTTTAGAAATTGCGCTAATGCAGTTTCATGTCGTTAAGAAATTGCATTGAGGACCGATAAGAAATAGTGTATATCTTGATCACATGTTGGCACTATTTTTATTACACTACTAGGCCTATGATCCATGAAAATATAATACTTATTATATGTGATTATGGAAGATCTTGTGTTGTGGTATTTTCTTAACACATTGATTTCCATAGTCCTATATTGAGGTTATATAGGATTGGATTGGTATTGAGATGCCATTATTGGAATATTATTTAACCCGATTATTTAAAATAGAAAATCAATTAATTAATGTAAGCCAATATTATAGGAAATTTCAACATTCTCTTGTTTTGGTATTTTTGCCTCTAGTCATCTAATTGTTTTGAATTTCACATATTAAATTAATTCATTCTTTGCCATATAAATGTAAAGTGTTAAGAAATACGCGAGCGCATTTCTCCATACTTTAATTTTTTATGGAAAAAAAAAATGTTGTCTAAAGTAAATGATCACTTGAATGCAGATTTACCATTTTGACATAACAAGTGGAAACATGGCTATTGAGAATGAATAGGAATATTATTATACGTTCCAGTGGCATAGAGAGGAGTTTTGATTTCTTTGAAGTGTCGAATGATGCATTGCATTGCAAAAGAAAGAAGAATAATAGAAGCACTTAGGATTTAAATTTCAAGTACCTTCTAGTACAAGTCGGTATGAGAGAATCTTATTTAAACAAGCAATAACTGCAATTAGTTAAAATAATGTCAAAGAAATGCAAGTTATTTCTAGTTTAGAGTAATATAGCTTGCACATGAATTGCACGTGGTTTACACATGAGAAGAGATGTTGAAATATTGTCCTACATCTCTTGAGCACTTATATTTATATAGAATTCAATCACCTATTAGCTTAAACATTAGGATCGAACTTTTTAACATTTAGTTGTACATGTATCCATGGGCATTTTGCTTATATAGTAATATTTACCGACCATTCTCTTAGAACTAATGTAAATGTAAATCTTTAAGGCTTGGAGGTAAGATATCAACTCGTTTTATCAACCTCCATAAGAGAATGAGAGATTTTAAATAATGATCATAAGATTATATAAAAACATAATGGATATGGTCATTTATCAATACTTTAAGACATTATGACGCGAATATATTTGATGTGATATATGGAAACACAAATACGGAATTAAAGAAAATTATGAATGGATGCCACTACTCACTAAGAAAGTACATGCACAATTATAGCATCACTAACACCAAAATGGTAGATATAGATAAGTATTGGATCTAATGTAACTCGTATCCTTAAACTTCAAAAGATGTCTTGCATTACAAAAGAAAAAAGAATGGTAGTAGCCCATAGAGATCTTAATTTCAAGTACCTTTGAGCTAGATTAATATGGGAAAAAACTCTATCTGAACAAGTAATGATTGTAATTAGTTAAAACAATGTCAAAGTAATGACAGTTATTACTAGATTAAAGTAATTCAATCGCACGTAATTACACCTGAAATAAGTCTTTGAAATATTATTTTACATCACTTGACCATGGGTCTTTAATGCTTTTTATATTTATATGATCTCCCTCTACTTATTAATTTAAACTTTTAAATTGAGATTTCTAATGTTTAGTTGATACATGTGTTGATGGGCATGTTGCTGAATATTCACTGACTATTTCTTTAAGAACTGACGAAGAATGTAAATCTTTAAAAAGAGACCAACTTTCATGAGCCTTTGTAGGATCGCAAGAGATATTAAGTATTTATGGAAATCACAAGATTATAAAGCAATAATAGAGGATATGGTTGATTGTCAATATTTTAATATATTATGACATGTATATGAATATGCCATTTAATGTGACTTTTGGAAACATAAACATAGAACCAAAGATAATTATGGATGGATAGCATACTCACTGAGAAATAGCATGTGCAATTGTAGCAACACTGACATCCAAATGACAAACATATATAAGTATTTGATCTAATGCAATTTATGTCTGTCATTTGGGTGTCAGTGGTACTGTTATTGTGCATGTTTTTTCTCATTGAGTGTGCCATCCATCCATGATTATCTTTGGCTCCGTGTTTATGTTTCCAGAAGTCACATTGAATTGCATATTCATATTATTCATATACGTGTAGTATTTTAAAATATTGACAATCAACCATATCCTCTATTTTTCTTTTATAATCTTGTGATTTCAAGAAATACTTGATATTTCTTATGGTCCTATGAAGGCTCATGAAACAAGTCGGTTTCTTTTTAAGAATTACATTTTCCTTAGTTCATAAAGAATGGTGAGTGAATATTCATACATGAGCAACATGCCTATCAATACATATATCAACTAAATGTTAGGAACATCAATTTAAAAGTTAAAGTTAAAAAGTAGAAGGAGACTACATAAAAAGCATTAAGACCTATTGTCAAGCGATGCGACATAACACTTCTAGGCCTCCTTTCAGGTGTAATTATAGTTATTACATGCAATTGGATTACTTTAAGTTATTAATGACCTACATTGCTTTGATATTGTTTAAACTAATTGCATTCATTACTTGTTCAAATAGAGTTTTTCAATATTAGTCTAACTAAAAGGTACTTGAAATTAAGATCATTATGGGCTCATATTATTATTCTTTCTTTTGCAATACAAGACCTCTTTTGAGGCTTAAGAATACGAGTTATATTAGATCCAATACTTATCTATACCTGCCATTTTGGTATCAATGATGTTGCAATTGTGCATGTACTTTCTTAGTGAGTAGTGACATCCATTCATGATTTTTTTTTTTGTTCCGTGTTTATGTTTCCATAAATCATATTAAATATATTCATATACATGTCATCATATTGATAAGACCATATCTTTTATGTTTTTATATAATCTTGTGATCATTATTTAATATCTCTCATTCTCTTATGGAGGCTGATGAAACAAGTTGATTTCTTACCTCCAAGCCTTAAAGATTTACATTTACATTAGTTAGAATGGTCAGTAAATATTGCTACATGAAAAAAATGCCTATGGATGCATGTGTAACCAAATGTTAGAAAGTTTGATGCTAACACTTAAGCTGACATGTGGGTGAAGTTTTAATCTTTGCTGAAAGGTACTTGAAATTAAGATGAGAAGGCTCATCCTATTCTTTTTTTCGCAATTCAAGATGTGTTTTGAGGTTTCAAAAACCAGTTACATTAGATTTGATACTTATATATGTTTGTCATTTGGGTGTCAATGGTGTTGCAATGACATGTTCTTTCTCACGTGGGTGTCTCTTCTATGTTTATATTTCCAAAAATTACATTGAATCACACATTCATATACGTGTTATAATGTATTAAGTATTTACAATTGACCATATCCTCTATGTCGCTAAATAATCTTGCAATTTCACCCGATACCCAATATCTCTTATTCTCTTGTGAAGGCTAATGAAATAAGTTGATATCTTACCTTCGAATCTTAAAGATTTACTTGTCGGTTCTTAGAGAATGGTTAATGAATATTCTTACATTAGCTAAATATCTATCGATACATGTATCAGCTAAATGTTAGAAAGTTAAATCCAAAAGTTTAAATTAATAGATGGAGAATGCTCACATAAATATAAAGGAGCATATGATCCATTGTCAAGCGAACTAAGAGGTTGAGAGAGACCATATAAATATAAAGAGCATTCAGGATCCATGTCAAGTGATGTGGACAACGCTTCAATATCTTCTGTCACGATTTACATGCAAGCTGGATTATTCTAAGCTAGTAATGACCTGCATTGCCTTGACATTATTTTATTTGACTAATTATAATTGTTGCTCATTTGGATAGAGTTTTTCCATATTTGCTAGAAGGTTCGTGAAATTAATATCCCTAGGGCTCCTACTTTTCTTCTTTATTTTGCAAAGCATTGCATGTTTCGAGATACCAAAACTCCTCTCTATGTCATTGGTACAAGAGATAACATTCTTCCAATTATTATGTCCAAATGGTAAATATGTATTTGAGTGATTATCATTTACTTTATACAATATTTTTTTCTTAAGAACTTATAAATGAGGAGAATTGGGCTCGCAACGTACACATAATATTTACTTCATGTCATGCATAAATAAATTGATATGTGAAATTCAAATCAATTAGATGACTAAAGGCAAAAATAGCATAACAAGAGAATTAGGTGGAATTGCAATAAATGATGTGTCACAATATGAAATTTACACCCCTGCTTTGATACAAGGTTGTATAAACTCTTTTTATTCAAAAGTTTAACCTGAGCACATCTCGAATAGTTATCACTATAATGTTAAGTTTTATATTAAATGTGGAAGTAATTTTGATGTGTCTAATAAAAAACGTGCTTGCAATGAATGTGCCGAACACTAATAGAAATCACCTATTGACTAAAGAGACAGAAGAAAGGAAATGATTGTAGATTAATTAGATTGTAGCTCCAAACCATTGGATTTTCAAATTGTTTAAAGTTTAAATTGGAGAAAGAGTGCTTTTGTGAACAATCTTGCCGGTGAAAAAGACTAACAATTAATATATGTATTACAAAATCTTAGAAGGCCTCAAGTTCTTCATTGAGATTGTTTATGATTCCATTGATGATGTCATATTTGTGTATTTTTTTGTCAATTAACTGATTCTATTGCACTAACTGGATTCCCGTCTCAGATTAAATTGTTATAAGTTAATTTTCTAATTAACTTAAATCGGGAGTACTAAAAGATATTGAATGTTTTGAGTTAGGAAAATAAATACAATAGAAAAGTCTGGGGATTTCCCTATTGCATTTTGCAAAGTCATTATTTGTAAGGTATACTAGTGCTTCATTTCTACCATGAAGTTAGTGGTCTATCTTTGTGGCTGGCAAATTAAGGACTATGTTTATTTTTTTTATTGCTTATTTTATTGGATAATAACAATTGTTAGAGATTTTGCAAGTATTGCATTAGATCTGATATTTATTTTTGTCTACCATTTGAGTGTCAATGGTAATGGATAATAACAATTCCATCATTAAGAGTGCATTGTGTGCCAAATCATGTTATATATATCAAGCTCTTTTAATAGATAACCCCGAAAATTGCCTCTGCGATGGAATTAAATTTTACCTACCTTTTGAAACAAGTTCGAGACCTAATTATACTTCCTAAGTTTATGACTTGGTTGTACTAAAAAAAAAAAAAACTGATACCTCGAATGTACTTTCAAACAAAGATTTTGGCTTGATAGTACTAATTGAAATGTCCAGAGCTTGATTTACACTCGTGCTCTTATCCATGCTTCACATGGATTTTTTATTAAACAAAAAAACCTTTTAAAATATTGCTTAATTTTAAATTCATATTCTTACACATTCAAGATGTATAAAAATGGTGATCGTTATTATAGCCAAGTGTTTTTTTTTTCTGTCGAACTACAGCCAAGTTAACTGGAAATAATGAAAGATTTTTACATTTCAAACTATACCTCTTTTCTGACCCAAAAAACGATCTATATACCTCTTTATTCCAATCGACTTTACTACATATACAAATTACACTTTGCTTAGATTTTTGTATTTGGATCGAGATCTGGAAAGATTTTCTCTTGATACTTTTCTCAACCAAAATCTTAAATTTCAAAACTCTTGAATATTTATTTAAGAAAAGAAAGCTCCTCTCATTAAATCTAAATACATTAAATGGGCGAATGGCTATTTTACAAAATAATATATGTAGATATGATCGGACACTTTTACTGCGACTCGCCTATTGCCATGCTCATCTCTTTACTCCACAGGTTCAATCATGCATTCAAGGCGGACAGACAGATCGTACTCGGCAACGTTAAAAGTTCAAATAAATAACCAAAACCGACAAATGGACAAGAATTCTAAATCACATTTTTAGGATGTCGGTTCGGAAAACATGGATGGGTGGTTGTAGGGTTACCTTTGCATGGATTGACTCCTGACATCATGGCGGCCAAACTTCAACCGACTTTTCACTCTAGACAAAACGAACACTAGCGAGAAAAACGCGAGGTGACCGTTTACCCGATGACCGTCATTTTAGTAATTAAGAACTGTCATACGTTATAGCATCCTACTGCATTCAGCAGATAAGACGGGCGGAGATTTGCATGGATCGACACTTGATTCAAAGGTGACGGAACTTAATGAGTTACTGAGAACGGACGAACAGTGACCTACGAAAATACATGAGGAGACCATCAATATGTTCTCATCGTCGTTGGTAACAGTCGTCGTTACGCACGAAAGATCCCCGCTATGTCGAGAAATCTTACATACGTATGCGGATCCACAGAAAATGAAACGGAAGGACGACTTGTTTTGATGTATGTGAACTTCAAATGAAAAAGGAACCTGGAAAAGGAAAGGGCCAAATGGTAATGATCAGCCCATGAGATGGTAACCCAATTCAGCTTTCGGCAGCTTGGGAGTCAAATCTCACGCAAGAGCTGCATTGGAGCCTCGCATGCTGGTAAATCCCCACTCAATTTATTGGATAGAGACAGGACTTTCAAATTCAAAGTTGCAATGTGAATTCAAAAAGTATGAGTAAATTGCTAGAGATTCATTACTTAGGACGAAAAAGTGGACACAAAGAAAGTATGCGAAGAGACCATTGGAATGATGGTCGTCGTCATGGGTAACCAACAATTTTTATTACTAAAAAAATACCATGTCAAGCGATGCAAGGCATTCAACTTTCTGTGGATTTTGACAGTTGTTCTAAAATGAAAAAACTTCAAACAGCCATTGAAAAGATGCATGAAAAGACCGGTGATGTGGTAACAACCATGGCCGATATAAAGTGGTTGAAGGTACTTCAATCTAGCTTTTGGGCATATTAAAGATATACTTTCCCTTTTCGCCTATGTATACAGTTCTTCACTTGCATATTATTTGACAATGAAAGGTGGAGTGTGAGTTCAAAGAGAGTGCTAAGAATATTTCCGGATAATTTGTCATTCCTTTTACATGAGTTGAACGTTTGGCAGATTTCGTGGCCAATACATTAACTAACCACTTAGAAAAAACATACGTGGGAATAAGAGAAAATGCTTGAAAAGACAATAAATTTCATGATGATAGTTGGAATCCACCAACTATCGTAACGAAAATAATCTCATCCCATTAGTAAAAAGAACAACAAATGCCAATGCTTTGCAAGCTGCTTCGGCCAGAATTCTATGCTCGTTTCCCAGATTATAAAGATGAATCAGTAAACGTATAGCGGGTTCGAATCAAACAAAACGAAAACGAATACAAAAGCCAATGCTTTCTCCATGCGGTAAGAGTTGCTAAGCATGCTTCAACGACCATCATTAAAAGGTTATTATGAGCATTCAAGACAGTAAAAAGCACTGTGTAAGGTCATCTAAATGCGACTCCCTTCACAGTCAAAAGCGTTCTTTGGAGTCTTTTACGAGTGATTATTGTTATTGCAAGCCCGATTTCTGCTGCCATTATAACAACAGAACCCCAGTCACTCTTGAGTTTTAGCCCCCGTAATGTCAATTAGAATGGGCCTTACATTGCCACAGAAAAAAAAACTTAATTTTTTATTTCATCTGTTTTATAAAAAAATGAATGATTTAAACAACATTATTCTAAAAATGATCTCGTGTGTCGCTTAAAAAAAATTAATTGATGAAAAATATTTTCATTATTAACAATAATTTATGTCTAAAAATATTTTCACGAACGATTAAAATATTTTTCATTTGTTCGGTTTTGTAAGGAATACGAGCAATCAATTTTAGAAAAATATTTTCTAAATCATTCACTACAAAAAAACGAAGCCTTCAATATAATATTATTTCTTCATCATTATCTTTTGGAAAAGAAAATACTCTTGTTAGAATTTAATCATAAATTATCAAAGTTAGGGTCAATTATACCCTTTTATGATAATATCATATCAATTTATCATCTATAATGTGTTTATTTCACGAAAAACTCAATTATAAAAGAAAGCAGTGTTTAGAAATATGGCTAGTCTATCTTTATTTAGTTCTATATGATCAAAAATGTTTTTTGATGTTTGGATCTCATTAGAAAATGATTTCACTCTCTTGACTTTATTTTAAGCAAAAGAAATTCAAAATTTTTACCAATTTTATTTTTAATCTTGAATTTTGAATTACTTTCATTTTTCTTTTAAAAATGGAAATTTTAATTTTTTCTTCTCTTTTTCTTTTTTCTTTTCTTTTTCCTCCTTCCTCCTCTGCAATCGGTTGATGATGACCATAGGTGAGCTCGACCTTGCTAGGATTTGGCAAGCTGCGAGCTCATCGGCCTTGGCTAAGCCCAAGCTAGACAAGATCAACCAAGTAGCAAGCTGGCCAAGATTTGGTGAGCCTTGAACTTGGCAACCTCGGCTAGCTCGGTCTCACCTAGATCAACCAAGCCTTGAGCTCACCAGTTTGTGTCATGTTTGGTTGCTAAGATGTCAATCATCATCGAGGTATGCGACTAGCAGAGGAAGAAGGAGAAAGGAACATAAAGAAAAGAGAAAGGAAGAAAAGAAAAGGAAAAAAAAATTCAACTCTTTTAAAAGATAATTAAAATTAATTCTTTGAAACTTATTTTTTAAAAATAAATGTTTCATTAACTAAGGATCCTAAAATTAGGAAAACCTTTTGGAAAACGTTGTCCAATTCTTTTGAAAATTGTTTTTCGAATTTAAACTTTGGTTGGGAAACCTTTTTCGTTAACTAAGAAAAATATATATTACGTTGACTCATTACGAACCAAATGCTTAAAAATGAGGAAAATTTTATGAAACAAATAGTTGCTGAATTTGATTTTACTATAGTAAATTTGTAATGGTACACTAATACATTTTTTAAGAATGTAATTAAAATACACTTTTAGGCTTAAAAATAAGCCGAAAATCAAACAGTTTTTTCAATAATTAGATTTAGTAAGCAATATGGTAAAGTGGAAAAAAAGGAAAGAAAAACTGAGTTGGATAAAATCTAATGTTTGTTGAGACAAAAAGGAAAGAGATTTTAGAAAAATAACAAACGACAAAAAGAAAGAAAGAAAGAAAAAAGGCAGACACGGTAGAGGCGGCAGAGGTGAGATCATAAGCATCGCTACTCCGCTTCTATTCTCAATCCTTTTGGACCGGGGAAAAACGAATTTCTCTTACTTTTAGGATTTAAGATCGAACTTTTCTTTTGATAAAGAACTGTCGTTGGAGTGATTTTTTTTTTTTTTTAATTTTACTTTTTGGGCTCGCACAATTGGACTTTGATAAAGATATAAAAAATTTTACATTCTACCAGAGTTTGAATTATAATTAAGCTTTAGCAAGAAAATCAATGAGTATCTTTTTTGCTAATTGGGTCCACAACAACTATAATTATCCTAATTTTTTTCATAGATTTTTTCAAAGTTTAACAACATTTTAAATTTTGAAATGAAAAATCTAATTTAAACCTCAAACGAAGCACTTACTTAAAGTACCTATTTTGATTTGGCACAATCCTCATCGATCCATACTTAATTTTTGGATTCAAACTCGAGATCATAATCTACCATCAATAATTTTAAAAATGTTTTGGCTCTGGAGCGAATGGCACTTTTTGACCTGCGACCTTTTCGAATCTCAAGACATACGCATTTTGCTTTTTTCTAATGTAAAACTCAATACCTCAAAAACAAAAATAGCATTACGTAATTACGTAAATTCACGGATAAGTTTTTATAACTATTTAAAATTTATATAAGATATTTTTGAATTTTGAAGTGATTCTCTAGATACGTAATCATTAGCCGGTAGGTCACGTGCCCGCCGCTGCGCAGTATCTACGACCTCCTCTGGGACCGCGCTCCGTTAGCACCCCGGCGCACTTTAGCCGTCGCACCCCACGTCCTAACCTGCGCCGGTGCGCCCACCGGCGCACGCTAGCCACCGCGGGCAAACCAAACTCATATCCGTTCTTCCACTAATCCATCCTCTTTCTCTCTCATTCCTCCGTCCTCCTCTCTCTCTCTCTCCCTTCTTCCCTCCCTCTCTCTCTCTCTCTCTCTCTCTCTCTCTAGGGTTCCGAACGCGCTCAGTCCCTCACTGTCCCTCGCTTTCTCTCTCTATCTCTTCTCCGTAATTATACAGTGTCGCTCGCCGTGGTCGCCGCGCCCTTCAATGCCTTCAATCGGCGACGCCGCCGCCGCAGCCGCAGCCGCAGCCGCATCGTCGTCGTCGCCCGGGGAATTCGGACTTCGTCTCGGGGGGAGCGGCCTGGCGGTGTCGGTGGATTCGCGCCTGGGATTTCATGTGAATCGCAATTGCCTGGTTTGATTCGGTCCTGGCGCCGCCGCCGCGCGAGATTCCTCTCCGATGGCACCGAGTCGCAGAAGGGGAGCGAACAAGGCCGCCGCCGCCGCCGCCGCCGCCCGGCGGCAATGGAAGGTCGGCGATCTCGTGCTCGCGAAAGTGAAAGGTTTTCCTGCCTGGCCTGCCACGGTACGTGTGCTCCGCTGTCGTGCATTTTTTTTTTTTTTTTTTGGGTGTAGATGTTTATCCGAGAAGTTGTGGTTTTTTTTATGATTGCGGAGCTGAGAAAAGTTGCTATCTCTAGGGTTTTCGGGTGACTTTTGGCATGCATATGTGTTAGGAGCCTGTTTTTCTCTTGTATTAGGTCTTCCATAGCTGGCTAAGTTTGATTAGGCGCCTCAAGAGTTTTGAGAAATTGAGTACGATCGATGGGATGGGTTAAAAAGTGTGCTTGATTGAATTTCTCTGGCTTCGGCTGGTGTTCTCTTTTCGTATCTCACGATTGTTGACGATTTCCTATCAGCTCATATGAGGTGTTCAGCTCGGATTGTAGGAATCTGGAATAGGGGGCCAACTGTTTATTGTAATAGTAAGATCAATTGTTAGCCTAGTACCAAAAAATAAAATAAAATTCTTAGCAGTTGTTTTCTTGTTGGAGGTCCATTTTCATGTTTACATCTGATGATGCATGTCGTTCCTAGCCTGAAAATCTTGGAGAAGTATGAGTAGCTTGTTTGTTTAGAAGTTGAGAATGTCCGCGCTATGTCTCTAAACTACCTCGTGTTATAGGCCAAGTGCCCTATTGATATTATGCCCATCAACAGGACCCTCCTGCTTGTGCAAAATTTTTTTTATAACATAATAGATCTTCCCCTTACCCTTCTGTGGTATCTTTTTTAACTGCCTTGCACAGTACATGTATATGAAGTTCAAGTCTGGACTCCAGTTAACTAAATTTCACTTTCATTGTGCAGGTAAGTGAGCCAGAGAAATGGGGCTATTCAGCAGACTGGAAGAAAGTCCTTGTATATTTTTTTGGAACCCAACAGATGTAAGTTTGAATGGACCATATCAGTGATCTCTGTAAATTGTTTCACCATGTTTTATTTATTCTGATCTTTCTGGCATATTTGCGAACATTAGTTCTACTTTGCTGCATGATGCAACCTTTGTCCTGGGAAATAGATCATGAATTTTGGTCAAATGATTAACTAGACTGAGTGGGAGATCGAGAGTCTTTAGAGTAAAAGCTATGCTATTTCTGATTGTTGGAAGATTATCTTGTTTCACTTGATTTGCTAAATTGTGGTGTTGTATTGGCTAGAAGTTAACAAAGGGGAGTGACTATTATGGCTCCTGAGGAATCCCTTATCTTTGTCTGACAATGTTAAGAGCCATGCATTGTTACTGACATCCCTTCTATTGAGAAGATGTATCATTTTCAATAGAAATAAAACCCCCTATATGCATGTGTGTCTGTGCATGTGTGTTTGAGAGATAGAGAGAGGCTCAGAGCTCTTGTTAATGAGTGCCATTGGCATTTGTTTTCTGTTGACATGTTGGTGGATAGAAGGATTGATTGATATGTTATCTTTCTGGGGGAGCCATTAATGGCTTTTGAGTTGCTTAAATCAGGTACGTTGTGGAGGCGGATAAGTCTCTATGCATGCTACGACAATAGCACATGACTGCATGTGTAGTGGGATGTTTGTTTTTGGCCTTTTTTTTTTTTTTTCGAGGGGAGTCTTGTGTGGTGCCATTTGAAGGAACTGGTAAATTGAGCATTTGAGAAGATGAGGAGCATTTTTGAGGTTTTTTTTGTATTAATTTCTCTTTTGGCATCTAGATCTCCTTTATTCCCTGCGATTTCTCCCTTTGTTCTGTCTTAGTTTTTTCAATGAGTTCTGTGGCTTATGTACTTGATTGTTACTGTCACTTCCTAGGAGGAATGTGGGTAAGATTTAAGGCGTTTCAATTAATGTTCAGTATATGGAGACTTGCATTATCTTGTCATACTTCCTTTTCATTTAGCTGCAAGATGTGAAAGGAAAAATTAGCACAATTGTTGTCTATATCAGAGCCATAATTGTGGGACGTAATAGGTTTCTTCATTTGTTGGATAAATGAGGGGAATGGAGCATGCATAGCAATCATAGGCCAAGCTATTTTTTTTTTTTTTTTTTTTTTTTTTGGGGGGTTTATTGTGCGGTGCCACTTGAAGGAATTGATAAATTGAGCATTTGAGAAGATGAAGAGTATTTTTAAGAGTTCTTTTTTTGTACGACTTTCTCTTTTGGCATCTAGATCTCCTTTATTCCCTGAGATTTCTCACTTTGTTCCGCCTTAGTGTTTTTTTTTTTTAATTTTTTTATTAAAGGGGTTCCATGTCTTATGTATTTGATTGTTACTGTCACTTTTAGGAGGAATGTGGGTAAGATTTCAGGTGTTTTAATTAATGTTCGGTCTATGGATATTGCATTATCTTCTCATACTTCCTTCTCATTTAGCTGCAAGATGTGAAAAGAAAAGGTGGCACAATAATTCTTGTCTATATCAGAGCCATAGTCATATAATGGTTTGGCCTAAGATTGCTATGCATGCTCCTTTCCCCTCATTTATCCAACAAATGAAGAAACTTATTACATCCCACGAATAGAGCATAACGAAATAAATTTAGTTATGACTCTTGAGAGTAGTTGATGCAGATTTTTGGGTTTCTAAATTGTTCTTGGATGGCTGTGACCGGTGGGTCTTGAGGGATCATTTGGGCTGGCTGATCAAGCTGAAAGTTAGAGAAGAAAGGAATCATCTGTAGCATTCTGATTTGTTAGAGGCTGTGGAGGGCTGATCTGTGTCTGGTTAGGATTGACCCCATAGATTGTTGGTCTCGATTATGCAGATTAGATGAGACATTTGAGGTTGAACTTTCTATCACACAGTGTCCTTTTATGTGCCTTGCTATGTTTCATTTGCCTTCTGGTTAATGAATCACACAAGTACAGATTGGAGTTGGTAATTAGAGATGCCACAGAAAAGGTGGAGATGAGGCGAACTTTCTTGCAGTAGCCCCATCACATCATTAGATGATGTTTGGATGTGTATTATTTGTATGTATTCCTCTCCTATATTGCTATAATTTATGCAATTTTTTAAGTAAAAAAATAAATTCTGTCTCTTGTCATATTTATTTTTCGTAGGATCTAAAGCTTCCAACCTTAAGTTAAAGAGTTATTTCTTTTGCCTTTTTATTGTATAACTGGATAATGGTTCCTAAAGTGCTTAATTAAAAAATGGCTTGTTTAACAAAACATACTGTACGATCCTGCCATTTCTTCCATTTTTGGTAGGAATTAAAGCTGCCCTTTCTTAAGTTGAAGAGAGAAGGATAAGCTCCTCGTTTCTTTTGGCTTCCCTAATTCTAGAACTAGAAAAATGGTATCCTAAACTGCTTATTCAAAAAATGGTTTGTTCATCGAAAAATACCATAAGATCCTGTCACAGATTTTTGCAAAGACCAGTGAAGGCTATATCTGACTTTTGTTCGATATATCTTCTACTTCTCAAGTCTCAGTCACTTGATATAAAAAAAATGAGCATAGCTTCTGTTTTTAGGTGTAAAACCAAACTGTCTTTACCTCGTGTCATGAAAAAGTATTTCTATCTACTGTGTCAAACATTCGTGTTCTATTTTGTTGTATTCTGGCATTTTGACATTTCTATTCTATTTTGATGAATTCTAGCATTTTGATTCCACTATTCATATCTCAATTTGACAAGTATGCACTTTTTGTGGGTAGAACTCCTGTACAAGGATAAGCAGTTAGTGTTGATTTAGAATATAGTATTGGAGGACATCCCTCAAATGTTTTCCATAATTCTACCTCAGTCTGCTCCTTCTTCCTGACTTGATATATATGCGTACTACTGCAATGAAATTTTCTTTGTGTACCCAATGGGGTTTCGATTACTTGTACTCAATAAGCAAGTTATTTGAATGGATCGCCTTTTTAAGTCATAGAACTTTCTTCTAGTAGGGAAGCTCTGTGGGTGGTTAGAATTTTTCTGTGGAGTGAAATTTTGATTTCCTTTTTTATAGTTTGCCATAAGCAACCTTTCAATGGAGCAGTATTGATATAATGGTGTTGTTTCTCACTCTTTATATGCTGATCGATCCATCTGAAGTGGGTATGGTACAGTTTTGCTGGTGTAAATTTACTTTTTTTTACATCTATAACTGTTGTTAACGGTTAGCTATTTAGAAGAATCCAAGAAAAGGATATCATGTCAAAATTAGCCTGTGGTTATGATTACAGGGAGGGGAGGAAATAGAGGAAGATGACCCAGGCAGGTTGAATGCTTGTAGGAATATATATACTAGACTCAGGAAAAATTTCATTGAAGCTAATTTGGGCTGTGCTCTGCTCTTTGTTCAGAGACACTGTTTTTAAATGGTGAACTGTGAATGAAAAGTTATTTTGGTACGAATTCTGTGTTGTGGGAAATTGCTCATGCATGGGTGGACCTAAAGAACTATGTATAGATGTGTACTTATACAGACATGGCAGACAAGAGGGTATAAAATCATTTTGATTTAGATGAGAAGTTGGGGGGCCTGAGGGGGGCTTTGTCTAATGGGGAGCTAAGCATCAGCAAGCTATCATGTATTGAGTCCTTTGTTTCCTTTGGTGTGAAGGATGGTATGTTTTGGTCTTGGTTCTGTAAACGATTATTCCAAAAGCAATTTTTGGGTTCAATTCATATTGTTTTGCAAAATATTACAAGTACCTCAAATTCTCTCAAATTCATTTGGCAAAAGAGTGGTATATACCCCAAGTGATGATTAAGTTTTATGAGATTAGTGAGAACACTGCCTTTTACTTTAATGATCGGCTCATTGTCTACAGATATGCTTTATATGCTGAACCAACCATTTGGGGTTACTTTGAGTGGTACCTGTGACCACTAATTCCATGTTTTGGGATGTCCTGGGATGTCCTTTTAGCAAATTGCCATAAAAATGATCTAGGCTGTAGTTTGTCTGATTTTGCATTTCACATAGGTCATTTCTTTATGATGCCTTGCTATGAGAATGGCACTTTTTTTCTGGAGGACTTGTGGTTCCACTTCCACATCACTTATGGATGGTACAATGTGTTTTCTTCTGATTTGTCCTTGAGGGATGGTGGGACACGAATTTCGTGTCTTCTGCCTTGAAAGAACATTGCCTGAATTTGGGGAAAAAGTTTTCTAACCATCTTAAGTTTGGCTATGCTTTATGGAACAAACCATTGGAAGCTTACAATGGGCAAGAAGATGATGATTCAGGGTTCTACATGAAGAAACAGCATTAAAAATAAGTTGATTGAGGATACTGGTTTTAGTGCATTCTTCTTGGATGGAGTGAAAGATTATCATAGAGGGGATTTTAAGTATGTTCTTAGGCTACTTCGAAAGTTTTTCACGCTAGATCATGACTTTGTGTGAGTGATCATGTCGCCTAAGGGGGCATTGCTATTGTTAAAACTAGAAGCACTAAAGAAAATTTAGTGTGGCTCTTGTGAAGGGATACTGTACAAAATAGAGGGTGACGGCTGTTTTTTTATTGTATGCTTTTTATGCCCTTTAGGTTTAGTTGGGTTGTTTGGTCGCCTGTTCTGTCAAAACAGACATTCACACATATTATGTATATATATGTATTTTAAGAAAATGGCTTTGTAACTTTTGATTGATTCTTTCTTTTTATCATCATACATTTGTTGTAGTTTATTGGGCTTTGAGTTTGACTTTTTCCCTGTAGAGCATTCTGTAATCCTGCTGATGTGGAAGCATTTACAGAAGAGAAAAAGCAATCTCTTCTTGTCAAACGTCAGGGCAGGGGTTCTGATTTTGTACGAGCAGTCCAGGAGATTATAGATAGTTATGAGAAGCTAAAAAAGCAGGAAGAAGACAATGATTTAAAAACTGAAAATGAGCCTGGTGTGACAAATCGAGGGAATACGGTGGAGTCATCACCAGACTTGCATTTGAAGGATCTGATGGGAGCTGCTGCAGGAACTACCAATTCTCAATCAAAATGTTCAGATGAAAAGGTGAAAGTAGAAAATGAGCAGAATCTGTCTGGTAAGGATGACATAGGTGCAGAAGTAGATAATTTGAATGATACACGAGCATCAGAGGACCAGACTGATGATGGGGCAGTCACTGAAACTCGTCCTCTTTCAACTTATACTTTGAGAAGGAAATCAGGGAGGTCGCGCTTGGAGAGTTCTATTGCACAGGGAAGAGCACCTTCAGCTAGAAGGTCTAGAAGTTCTGCAAGGTTGGAATCCTCTAAGCATGATAAATCTGTGCCATGTGAAGAAGGTGAAAAGATTGCTGGGGTTCTGTCGTCAGCTACAGTCCATGAAGGTTCTGTGAGAAAGAGTAGACGAAAAAGGAGAAATCTAGATGTTACTAGAGGTAGTGATATGGATTCTCCTCCTTGTGCTCCAAATGGAAGCATAGATGACAATGATTCTGAAATACTGAGTATGGACTCAGATTCTAATAGTAATGAAGGCAGTGCTGTTGATTCTAGTAATAGACCTTTGCACTCTGAGACTCTGGTTGAATCTGTGGAGGGAGATTTTGAATTGAACAAAGGGCTCGACCTCAAGATAAAGGCTGTTGTGGTCAGAAGAAAAAGAAAACCAAACAGGAAGCGAGCAATGAATGATGGTATTGAACCCACTTTAAATGACACGGAACCTCCACATGTTGCAAGTAAGGGCAGTGGTCAAAATTCAGAAAGTGCTCCTGATTGTGATTTTCCAAGGGAAGATGGAGATGAGCACTTGCCCTTATTGAAACGAGCTAGGGTGCGCATGGGCAAATTATCAACTGCAGAAGCTGTCATCAGTACCTCTTCTCCTTCAGAGGAGAAAGTCTCAGCAGTAGGTACTATGAATCCACCAGTGCAGAGCAGCTCATCTTTAGATTGTGATGACGTTGATCAACCAATGACAAAAGAAGCTTCAGATGACGTTTCACCATCATACAATTGTATGCAATCTCCGGAATTGAGACATCAACCCTGGAAAGAAAAGACGAATCAGTCAAATGTTGGTTCGACGGATGTTGAAGCTGCTTTACCCCCCTCTAAGCGCCTTCACCGAGCTCTTGAAGCTATGTCAGCCAATGTTGCTCAAGAATGTCCATCTTCTGATGGTGCATTATTAGCCACACAAAGTTGTTCATCTGATCGGGGTTCTCCTCATTTAGCGACTGAAAGCAAAGTTAGCAATGATTCTAGAGTGCCTCCTTTGGACTCTTTTGGCAACCATGCTCCTAAGGATCATGTTCCTTCATTTTCCATTACTTTAAGCCCCAAAGGTGAAGAAGAAACTGCAAACTTAGTCAAGAATTGGACAGTTTCCGGCTTGAAATTCAAAAGCAGGAGGAAGTTGTCACTAGTGATGGAAACTGTCTTGATGGAAGTGATGCTTGCATTTCACCTTTGGCTAGTCTGGTTGCTGCATCTGCAAAGCAAATTCAATCTGTGGGGCACTTACCCCCACAGGCTGAGGTGAGTGCAGTTACACTTGGATCAGATGTTTTCTCATTAGAACAACCATCGCGTAGAGAAGATGAAGAGAATATTGCCAAGTTTGATTCACTGAGTGCTAGAGCCAACAGTTGTGACAAGCTGTTCAGCATCTCAGGTAGTTCTGGTAGTCTAGATCAGGTCATAGAGATTGAAAAAACTGCTGAAGTCTTGCCTAGTCATCGGGCTGAAGAGCCGCAGCAGAGCTCAGAAGCCTTTGGTTGCAAGAATATGGAGCATCTGAAGTCTGAAGATGGTGATACCTGTCGTGTTAATGGCATGTAAGTTCTTTATCTTTGTTTTCTGTCTTTTTTTGAAAGGTAGAGAAGGGAAGGAAGCTTTTTTCTCTTATATCATATAATGGTGATATTTTACATGTTGAGACAAACCTTACTGAAGTCATTGGAAAGCTTGAGATGTGGCGAAAAAAGCAAATTAACTTT
Organism: Eucalyptus decipiens; assembly: GCA_014182575.1. NCBI lineage: Eukaryota > Viridiplantae > Streptophyta > Magnoliopsida > Myrtales > Myrtaceae > Eucalyptus > Eucalyptus decipiens. Next base: position 43,004,685 of record CM024619.1, on the reverse strand, counting down.
TTGAATTTTGTGCATGAACTTAGATGATTTAAGTAAGCCTTATTCATAGGATGCTCGTGTCTGTCACTGGTATTTTTTGTCATAGTTATTAAATCTTTTAGAGAGGTAAACCTGTTGCCCAGGGGGGGTGGTATGTGCTCAGGTTTTAGTGCGTGCATTTTGCTTTTGTCCTATTTGTAGGGCTCGCCCTCTTATCTGATCATGCATGTCCTCATCTCTTCTGCAACTTTAACTCTATTTTTCAATCTACTAATTTTTATGGTGTTCATGGGTGCAATGCTGACCTGCATTCATTTTGTTCATGAGAATGCATGTGTTTAGTTCCTCATTACTGTCTTCTATAATCTGCTGGACTCGATATCTCTTTTGGTGTATTTAAATTTCTGTTGCTTGATCTATTAGGTATATTGCATCTGAAGGCCAACATAAACAAGTCCTCAAGGACAAAAATAATGTCTTTTTTCCTAATGATCACTTATCTGACAAAGAGAACTCAATTGCCTTCTCAAGCGCGTCTTCGACTGATAGACCTCATACTCCCCCGCGAGCATCTCCACCAAGTTCTGCATTGTGCAATATGTCCACCTCAGATAGCAGTAAATTGACCCAAAGTAATGGAAGTGCAAGCCCTGTGGTCAGTTTGCCCCAAAAAAAAGCTTTGCATGGTTTAGCTGATTGTGAAGGCAAACTTGAGTCCATGAGTCAACAACCAAGATCTGTGGGTAAGGGGAGTTCTTCAGATGCTCACGCTCTGCTGTCATCTTTTGAGGCTGTGTTGCGGATCTTAACAAGAACGAAGGAGAGCATCGGCCGAGCAACCCGTGTAGCTATTGACTGTGCAAAGTATGGTGCCACTGCTAAGGTGAGTTCTGATATTGATCAAAATTTCTTGGTTATCCGTGTAAGCCTTGTTTAGAGGATTTTTCCTTCCTGCAAGTGTTGTAAAACTTATCATTCTAATATATCAGGTTTGTCGACCTTGATCACCATCATACTACTATAATGTAACAATATTCATGGTTGAGCTTTAGTTTTTATGAGTTTGAACTCTTTATCATTCTGAGCTCATTTTGTGCAGACAAGAATAAAAATGAGTAAGGGTCAAACTTAGGACAAGATTTCTATGCTGCAAATTTTTTCTCGAGTTGTTTTATCAAGGCCTTGTGTTCCTTTCCTGGTGGGTATTGTGGGTTGGCTTTGAATGATCTTCGAGAGAGTTAGAAAGAAGAAAATGAACAGACCATTTTGTCTTTGTCTTCCCTTAAATATTATTTCTAGAATCCACTTTGGTGAAAATTTACAAAATATCTTCTGGCCTTTTGTTGTTGCGGATGTTTAGGTTTGGGGATTTTTTCCAGAAATTTCACACAGTGCTGTCATTCTAGAGTACTACTGATACAATTTGTCATTGTGATGATAAGGAAATAACTCCCTTCATTTTGTGTAGCATATAATGCACAGTGAATTGTCTAGTTGGGGCACTTTTTATTATGGTTTTCAAAATTTACAAAAGTATTAATTTATTTACCTATTTTGATATAATTTGACAAAACTTTTGTTTGTCATGATAAATATTTTGAGTTTTGTCTTAAGAGTGAAAGTATGATGAAATGATGAATTTTAGTTATTTTTAAAATTTTGGCTTACGAAAATCTTACTTGACTTAGGTGGTTGAAGTGCTAGCTCGGAACTTAGAGAGTGAATTGAGCTTACACCGAAGAGTGGACTTGTTTTTTCTGGTTGATTCTATAATGCAGTGCTCCCGAGGTTTGAAAGGTAAATAACATTCTCTGCTGCCTATGTTTGTCTCTACTGAACTTCTACAGTTCATGCTTGAAAAATTCACTTTGTCTTTGTGAAATAAACGTGGTGAAAATTGGGTTGATTTGAATTTCCTAGGTGAGGCTGGTGGTGCATATCCATCAGCTATCCAGGCAGTATTGCCACGATTGCTGGCAGCTGCAGCCCCCCCTGGAAGTACTTCACATGAAAACCGAAGGCAGTGTCTTAAGGTACAGGATTCTTTCTTTCCTTGACTTCTTTACCCTTTGATGAATCAATGCTTGTGATTTTCCTTCTTTTTGGTCTAATGGCTGGGGGCCTGGGGCAGATGGCAGGGGGTGTCTCTCTTGTTCCTTGGCCCTGGCAACCCCTGCTTAAGATGGGATCCAATGGCTGGTTTGTTTGTCTAGCCGTTTTCTCTATCATGTTCTACCTATGGTTTTTGTGCATTCTAGGTTTTGAGACTTTGGCTAGAAAGAAAGATCTTGCCAGAATCTATCCTACGTCATCACATGAGAGAGCTTGATATGATGAGTGGTTCATCTTCAGCTGGTGCCTATTCTCGTCGCTCTTCAAGAACAGAAAGATCTTTTGATGATCCTATTAGAGAAATGGAGGGGATGCTTGTGGATGAATATGGCAGGTTCGTACCATTTTACTTGGGTACATTCTGGTTTTTCCATCATCTTTGGTTGAAAATTAACAATATCACTTTATTGTCTCAGCAATTCAAGTTTTCAGCTTCCTGGATTCTGCATGCCTCGAATGCGGAAAGACGAAGATGAAGGAAGTGATTCTGATGAGAGTTTTGAAGCTGTCACCCCTGAGCACACTTCTGAAGCTCCTGAGCAGGAGATGGCTTCTACTATAGCAAAGCATAGACATATTCTGCAGGATGTTGATGTTGAACTTGAGATGGAAGATGTGGCTCCTTCTGAAGTTGAGATGAACTTGACAAATGGTATCGTGGGTTCAGCACAGAATCCACAGGCTATTGAGCAACATCTTCCACCTGCCTTTGCTCCTCGAGACGTGCTCCCAGCATCTCCACCTTTGCCTTCATCGTCCCCTATTCAGCTTCCACCACCACCACCTCCTCCACTTCCACCACCGCCCCCGCCACCATCTCATCCACCATTCCACTCTGGCTCCACAATTTCAGATTGCCTCGCTGGTGGGGCCAATCATCATGTTAATGCAAATGCACACGTGAGTCTATACCACTATACACACTTTATTTTGCTTGGTTGCTTAGAGAACTGATAGGATGTATTCTTTATCTGCTTATGCATATATATCTTCAGATAAAAGTTAATGCTTTAAAAGTATTCTTCCTGTTGGTTTTTGGGCATCTCGGCAGAATCTTCAGGATAATATGGGACCACCAGTTTGTCACCAGCCTGTCCCACCAAGAGTTGACCCTAGAGTGTCCGCTGGAGTCCATCTTCATGCTCCGGAGTGCAGGGACAGACAGAAGCATATGCATATATCTGATTCTGCAAGCTCTTATGGGAGGAGATCTGTGAGTAACAATAGCCATGATGCGGATGATGTTGAGTGGAATCATAAACCTCATCCTATGAGGCCCCCTCATGCTGTCCCACCAAATCAGTTCTCTTATGTCCATTCTGACCAGCGGGCCAGGTCTCGCAGGGAGGCTCCTCCACCTTCCCATAGCAGGTTCCACTTTGCACATAATAGGGGCAGTGGGAATCACTACAATAATCATGAGAGAATGAAACCACCCCCATATGAGACCAGAGAGAACTGGAGATTTTCAGCACCTTTTTCTGGTTAGATTTCTCCCAGCATTGAAATCAGTCTTATAAAATTTATGTATTCCTTTTTGTTTCACTCTGTCTTAGTACAAATGTTTCTTTGTGCTCTAGGGCCACGATATCATGAGAAAGGAAAAAGCTATGGACCTGATCAGTATGACTACCCGCCATGTGAGCCAACAAGGTTCCCAAACCATGGATGGGATTGTCCTCCTCGGCCAATGAATCATAGAAATCATGTGCCATTTAGACCACCGCCTTATGAAGGTGACTTAGTTTCAGACTTCTTTTTATTTTAAGTCTGTTCCTTGGATTATGTATCAGCATTTCTCTGGTTGTTATGAGGACTGCATGTGACATTCTGATTGGATTTTCCAGCTCCCAGCTTTTGGCGGCCTAGATGATTAGATGGTGGTTAAGAAGACAAAATTGCAGGTATTTCTCATACTAACCCTGGTTTTGGGGGACTGTTCTCCTTTCTATCAGTGTGGTTTATAATAATTATTTGCCATCACTGATACAGGTACAACCCCCTTTCGATCAGGGTTTAAAGGGTCTGATCTTGGTTGTTGTCCAAGACCGCACAAAGCAGGTATTTCCTGACAGGAGTTTGCAAAGGGTTGGGTATAGAACGGCATGCTTCTCGTGCCAAACTGTATATAGCTATAATTGTTATCATGTCCTTTGGAAGAAGGCAGCGAGCGACAACACACTGTCACATGTGAGGTTGGGGGTGGAGGGTGAGAGAGGTGAGGGCTGTAACTAACTCTTCTTAGGTTGAAATGTACAAAAATTTTGTACCCTTTCAACTTTAATTGCAGGATAAAAAATCAATTGTTTCCTGGAGCGCCTGTTGCCCCGGGCATCATTCCATAAACTTTCTCCGTTATTCCACATAGATGCAATTGAGATGGTCTTCTTCTCGGTTTGTAGTTAGTTTATCAAAAGGAGTGAGCTCGCCCTTATTTTTGTGTATTGCTTGGGTGCAAAACGACGGATGGAATCCTGGCACATCGGACGAGTTGGCCGATTCATTGCTTGCTTTTGTTGGCGTGTGCCCTCTTCACTGGTTTCTCATGCTACTAGGGTTATGTGAAGCGAGAGAGGGCTTCTGTTTGCCGCTGAAGTGGTACGTACAACTGTTCCTTTCTGTTGTATCTGTCTGCCACTGCTCGATGGACCTGCTGGTTGCAAGGTCTTTCCCTACTTGGGATTTCGTGGACCATGCAATAAGACAATACGAAGAAGTAGGTACACCAAACATATAGGATAGGCTAAGCGGACCAATATCTGTTCAAATTAATCAGATGAAGATGTTTAGTGGTTGCATGATCTGGATTTCCGCATCGCAACGTGCAGTCACGAATTACTTATATCAGGCTATCTGTTATTAAGAATTATGTACAGAAAAAGATAGGGCTTGGGGTGGCTTGCGAGATGCTCTAATGTTAGTGGGACGGGTTTCAGATAAGACAGATCTGTTGACATCCGCCGTCCTAATTCTCTCTCCCCACATAGGCAATTAAGTGTAGTAAGGACCATACTGATGCGTCGCATCAGTGTCCTGCTGGAGATTTTCCTTTTTTCGCTTTCCCGAAGGGCCCGAGGACGTGATAAATTCGACGCGGTGGTTGACATAGATCCGAATGACAAGTGAACTCAATCCGCCGTTCCAACGGCTAAAAGACAACTGAAGCGTCATTAAATGCGAGGCTTGTCCTTGTTGTCGTTCAGACCCAGCTGAGATGAAAGCCGAGAGATCACCATCTCGCAAGATCTCGCGTTGAAAAAAACGACGGAAAGAGGGGAAAGATTTGCTCCGACCCGTTGCAAGGCCTGCTCTGTCATATTAATCTAGAAAAGAAACGGTTACAGCTAGTGGCGGTTTTGTGTTCGACAGCATAGGGCGTGCATGTTTTCACTTCTTTTTTCTGTTTAAAAATAGATTTTTTGTTTTTTTATTTTAGACAAAAAAAAGTAAAACGCGTTTGTTTGCGTTTTTGTCAAAATCTTTTTTTCCAACAAAAAAAGAACGGAAATGAAAAAAAAAAAAGTTATTTTTGTTAAAAACACTTTTAAATAAACACTTCTCTCTCTTCTCTTTTCTTCTTCTTTTTTCTTTGGCTGGTTGTCGGCCTCGGCCATGGCCGGCGACGCCGGACGAGGGTCGGGACCTCGCCGACGTCGCCTCGGCCCTCGTCGGCCGGCCTCGCCGGCCCCTCGATGATGTCGCTCGGCCTCGCCGAGTGTGGGTGAGCGGATTTGGGTGAGGCTCTCGCCAAGCCAAGGCGAGGCCAAGCCTCGCCCGTCGGCGAGGTTCGGCCTCGCCGGATCTGGGTGAGCCAGATTTGGGTGAGGCCAAGCTCGCCAAGCCAAGGCGAGGCCAAGCCTCGCCCGTCGGCGAGGTTCGGCCTCGCCGCGTGAGCCGGATTTGGGTGAGGCCAAGCCTCGCCAAGCCAAGGCGAGGCCAAGCCTCGCCCCGTCGGCGGGGTTCGGCCTCGCCTCGCCCAACCACGGCGAGTCTCGGCATCGCTAGGGGCGGCGAGCCATGGCTAGGCGAGTCGCGAGCCCCAAAGGCTTGGCGGCCAGGCCAAAAGAAGAAAAAAAAAAAGAAAAAGAAAAAGAAAGGAAAAAGGAAAAATAAAATAAAAATATTAAAAAATTAAAAAAAAAAAAAAAGAATATAAATTTACTAAACATGTTTTATTAATTTTTTATTTTAAACAAATTTACCAAACGCATCTTTACGGTTAAAAATTGTTTTCGGAAAACAAAAATAGTTTCTGCAGAACGATTTTTGAATAGAAATGTTCCAAACGTGCCCATAATCACTATGGTGTATCCGTAGAAATCGATCTTTTCTCCAAAGACTGAAATTCTAAAGCGCATGTCATCCAGGCCAACATGCCTCTGTATGAATCCATCACGGACGGGTCAAAAGTATCCTGTTCAAACATTTGCTTTCATACGACTTTCAAGATATTCATTTATATGGTCAAAGCAAAAAATTCATATAGTTTCAATAAAGCGAATGTCGTAGGAACACTCGAATGAAATTATAGAAAAAACGCAAGAAAAAGTGGGGGAATAGATGGAGCCCAAGTCACGTACCAAACACTTCATGAAATCTTTGTTTTGACTTGGCCAACTCAGTCTTCTCGACTTGTTCTTGTCTGGAATCCTTTTTTAGGGATGGATTTTTTTTTTTTAGGGAAGGATGACTGGATAAAAATAACATATGGAAAGAAAACAGCTGCAAAAAGTAGTAGAAAATGCAGTGGACCCCACGCGGGTTTGGACAGTGTGATAAGGCAATTGGCCAACTCAGAGTCTTCTCGACGTGTTATCCTCTGTAATCGTTCCCTTACTCTTTCTCCTCTTTCTCCTCTGTTTGAACCCCCCAGAGGAAAACCATTGCACACGCACCTCGAAGGAACTCTTGCTTCCCCAAAAGAAGAGGGCAGACCCCCATCTTCCAGCTTCGTCAAGAAGTAGAAAGATGGGCGCTTCGCAGTCGGTCCCCGAGAAATCAATCCACGAGTTCACCGTCAAGGTATAATACCAGAAACTAACCTTTCTCTGCACTTGCGGTGATGCTGAAGATGACAGACTAATGGGGTTTATGGGTTATGGTGGGAGCAGGACAGTAGAGGGAAGGACTTTGACTTGAGTGCGTACAAAGGGAAGGTCCTCCTCGTTGTTAACGTTGCCTCCAAATGGTATTTCTCTTGCCAATCCCCTATTTCAGATGGGTTTTTCCTTCGGAATTTTCTTTTTTCTTTTTGCTTGTTCTTGTGGAATGAATTTGTTTTTGTTGTTTTTGATTGGTTTGGAAACAGTGGATTCACGAACTCCAACTATACACAGCTCACTGAACTTTACAACAAATACAAAGACCAAGGTTGGTTGTTTTTCTTCCCCCCTTATTTTCCTGTTCTTTTCCTTTTAAGCTTTTGGGTCTACTCCGTTTGGAAAATTTTTATAGGTTCCATGATAATTTTTTCGGTGATGTGCTGATGTCTGGGATTTTGCGTGCAAAGGGTTACTTTGCTGATGAATTGAGGTGTATCGGATGGAGGAAGTTTTAGAAACTGGCATCAATTGGTTGATTCTATGCTTTTTGTTTGTTAATTCTGAGGATTTTATCTAAATTTTTTTGAAACTTCATGGCTAGATAAAATTCTTCGATTTCTTGAGTTCCTTAGTGAATTTCAAGGGAGTCATCGCGTATTTTTAGGGGCCAAAGTTGTTGCGTTGTGGATTTGCTGCAAATGAAAAGTTGAGTTCTTGTTGTATCCTTTGCTTATCATAGAATTCCTTAGAGTACTTGGGTGTTGTTGGGTGCCTCAGGTCTTGAGATCTTGGCTTTTCCGTGCAACCAATTTTTGAAACAAGAACCTAAAACAAGTCAGGAGACACAAGAATTTGCATGTACAAGATTCAAAGCTGAATACCCGATCTTCCACAAGGTAAGAATTGCTGCTCTGCAATCTTACAGTTTTAGTAGCTTTGAGTTGTGAGTGATGTGGACAACTGTTTCTATATTGTGTCAAAATAGTTAACCTTGCAAACTTATGATTTTCTGCCACTTCATCCTGTACAGATGCATGAGTAAAATCTTATGTGCTGCTGCCACTACGATGTGGATTTTCTTGTTTGTATATGTTTGCCAAAGTTTACCGTTGGCCTGAGGAAAATTGATTTTTATTTAACTTGGTCTCCTTTGCGTTTAAATGCAACTAACTGTAGTCTTTTTATAGGTATGCTCTTAAATCTTTGTAGTAAATACTATGACAACCCTGAACCATAAGCATTCAAGTCATGGTCCCTGACTTGGGTAACTTTTTCAGGAGTTTGTTGGCTGGTCCTTGACTCAAATTAATTGAAAGCTAGACGAATGTAATGACACTTGCTTAACACAGCAAACATTGCTTCTTTGAATGTGAGCTGACGGTAGAGACAACATTTATTGTATTGATGATACTTGCTCTCTTGAAATCTATTATGGTAGGTAAACACGTCAGGTTTGGGTTGGAATATTTATTGCTGATAGGTTAGGGCAAAAGTTCAAAGGAGTTGCAAACTTCAATCCATCAGATGTAAGGTATCAAAAGTTTGGTGTCCTACTCAAATGTGACCCCGAAATATTGTCTCTGGGGTAACATGTCCGTCCCATGACATGTTAGCTTTGTTGGGAAAAACCTCAATTGATAGCTATTGTTATGTCCATCAATTCTAGATTTGCCTTTTTTTTTCCTTCTGGTTTTCAGATTGGCATCACTTGACTACTATAGAATTTTCCTTCTTATTTTGCTCTATTTGTGATTATACTTGTTGACAATCTCTCTCATGTGCACCTATTATATATGTGATCTGTTAATAGGTATGTAGCTTTGATAGTGCTGAATCATCTAGTTGCATGACAACAGTTACTGCATCCAATTAGCCAATGTGTTAAGTTGTTGCTTGATTCTAGGTACGAGTCAATGGACCAGACACAGCACCAGTCTATAAGTTCCTCAAAGCAAGTAAATCAGGATTTTTGGGTTCAGGAATAAAATGGAACTTCACGAAGTTCCTCGTTGATAAGGAGGGGCATGTCATCAGTCGCTATGGCACAACCACCTCTCCTTTAGCCATTGAGGTACTCTTTCTTTCTCTCTTCACATAGATTCCCAGTTAGCAGATCATCTGCACACGTGCTTTTAGATCATTTTTCCTGGAAGAGAATTTATCACAGCCCCATGACAAATAATACACGTAACGCAGGCGGAGATAAAGAAGGCACTGGGGGAGGCATGATGTACCTTGCATTACACGATTGACCTGTTGGACATGTAAAGAGGCGATATAAAAGTCAAGGCTGCTGCTTTTTCAGTTTGTTTATATTTGTACATGTGTTTACAAGTTTTTGTGGCTGTATGCATTCATTTTGTGGTAATCTTTTCTGGTGTCAAAATAATGGTTTAGGATGCTGTTTGATTGTCGACTGTATGACTTGTATTTTGTCATCACCATGCTCCAGACACTAGAATTGTCTGCCTCGTTCAAATAATGGTGTTCAGATATGATGAGGTGGGTTATGGGAATTACTGACTCTCATGCTGTTTGTTCTCGAGGAAAAACTAATAAATATTGTTGTAGGATGGAGAGGAATGAAGAGGCACAATTTAGTTATGCTGATGCTTGGATTGAGTTCCGAAGGAGTTGCAATCACATTTGACCTTTCCTTTTTCTTTTTCTTTTTTTAATATGAAAAATATGGCCAAACTATGCCCCCCCAAAGGTCCTAGAGTGATAGATGAGGGTTAAATATCTCATGTAATTCACACATCTATTCTTTGGACAGAGAAAAGTTTGCTGTGTAAATTCTGTTATGACATACAAACGGGTTGAAAATCTCAGCTTGACGTGAGCATCATTCTTCGTAAGTTGCTAATCTGATCATTTGGCATAAAAAAATTCAATTGTATTTAATCCAATTTTGACATTCCCATTTCTATACAAGAAAAAAAGGGAAAACATAGACCCATGAATTCTGAAATTCACATACTCCCTTTTGTCAGTTAATCTTTTGCTCATAGAAGATTCGGCAAACAAGCTTCATGAAGCGAAGTTAAATAAAGTAAATGTAACTGCAAACTCTTCAAAGATTGACAAACCATTACCTTAAGCCTCAAAAAAGGCAGAACATAGACCTTCGGCTGAAACTACAGGAGCCATATCATATGCACCACGACACGAGGAGTGTTATAAATCATATCTTCCATACACAGTATAAATCATATCTTCCATACACATTACATATCATATTTACAAGTCGGGTTTACGATTCTCAGTTATCTTCGAACAATTCCCATCCTTCATCCTCCAGCTCCTTCCGACCAATGCGGGCTTCTTCCTCTTCGATAACTCTCTTTGAAGGCAAGCCAATGTCATCAATTGAGTTCAGAGGTCCTATGTTGTTTGGAATCTTTAGCGTTTTGCCTCGTTCAGGTATTGTATCAGTGGAAATACTGCTTATATTTGAGCTGGATGATGAAGATGTAGTGCGACTGATCTTCCTCAAGGAAACGGATTTGCTCAACTGAACGCCCCTATCGAAATTTTCTTTGAGTGACCTCACATCCTGGTAGATAAAATTCATCTCCCCTCTGCAGATGTGTCATTAGAGGAATATAGCAAGAGGTCATTTGATATTTTGTACGAAAATGAAATTGCAGGCCATATAATGTTATGCACATGAGACAAGCAATGCATCTTCAAGCATCTGCTTCAATGACTTCCGAAGTCAAACTTGCTTACAGATCTACAAGACATAATCATAAATGACAAATCTCTCAAGTTGGTACTCTAGTTACGCTAAGTTTGATTGTTAGTGAAACAACATAGAGCATATATCTAACGTGAAAAAAGAGTCCCTACAACTTTGTAAAGATATCTCTGGGATGAACACAGTCAATCAGCAGCATGGTGCAGATGGGTGGTTTGACTTCAGACTCTTTGTGCTGGTTTACGAATCAATCTAGGAGATGAGGGGGAGTGGGGCTGCTAATGAACAAGGAAGAATTAAAGCTTACAAATCAAGCATAAAACAATCTTGATTACCCTAACAAAAGAAATTATAGTATGGTCATGTTTCCTTCAACCTAGGTTTGACGAAACTTCCTCCAACCATGTACATAGAAGGCATTCATTAAAAGTTTGGTCACCTGCTTGTCACTCTTACTCAATCAAGATCGCTTTCCTTAGTGCTCTATTATATCTTTGGTCAATTTTCTTCTAAAAGGCAAAGTTCAATCACGTTCGACCAAGAGACAGAGAACACATAACAAAAGATGATATAAAGAGACTCAAAGCAGATACTCTTGGTTGCTACATTTTCTTTTGTTCATTTTCTTCCTCTTTCTTCACATTTTCACTCAAGAGCAAGAGTAATAGATAATTATCTTGCGTCATAGATTATTCAAATTCATATCTTGAGTTCACTTCATCTCTCGGTGGTTTTTCACTAAACAAAAAAAAATTGAGGTAATGATATTTTACTTATGAAAAAATGTCCTCAGTGGCTTTTTTTTGTTTTTTTTTTTGGTTATACTCGATTGTGATTATGACAAGATATTGCTCAGACTACCATTATGCTACTACTAGGACATGAAGACTTGATGTTTGGGAAATTATTGTGTGTTTGGGTATACATTGCATTGGGGATGTTTCAGCCTTTTCAAACTTGGATTATATAGATATAAAAAAAAATATATATGTAGATTTCACTGGTATGTAACAGTTTACAAATAAAATATGTATTTGTTTATGATAACTGCAATGAGACCTGCCAATATGTTGTTCACTGAATGCCCAACTTATGGCTACAATGAAGTAGGAGTTTTAAGGGTGAAAGCACCATGACATTGGTGGCAGAAATGACGGGAAACAAGTGCATGGATTAATGTCACCTAGATTGGTTGGAGGAAATTCCCGGAAACATGACCCATAAAAGTAAATGACAGTAACAGAAAAAACTTACTGGAGTGCATCAACAATATGGCCATGATCCAAGAGAAATGCTCGCAGCTGTTCCAAACATATCATAAAATTGCATTTAGTTGAGATATTTCCGTTGCTTTAATGCATACAACTATAATGGTAAAGCTTTTCTGCAAAGACCACCTTGTTGTTCTGTTCTTCCTCTTCCTGTAATAACTTAGACTCATCAAGCACCTTCTCCAGGAGAGCTTGCTGTTCAGCCAAAGCATGTTGAACAGCGGCTTCTTTTTCAAGCCTTTCCTTCTCGGCAACTTTTTTTACATCCTCTGCTGCAGAAAGTCGAATTTCAAGTTCTTGGCGCATCTGCAGAAACATGGAACTGGCTATTAGAAGGACAAAAAGGTAAAAGGGCTAATGTCAGAGTTGAACCTCGCCAAGTAATAGCCACACTCTGACACTCCATTACAAATGATACTCATCATCTATTCATCAAAGTCATCCTTTCGCATGGAAGACTGAAAAATAGAGGGGACGTTTGAAAAACTACAAAAGGGGTCAATTCTTGCCTCAGAGAATGACAAACTTAATGCTGTGGAAAAACAACCAAAATACATGCTGTGGCTGGGGGAATTTACCCAAGACTTTTCACAACTCAAAAATTCAGTCTTCAGGTTTCACCACCTGAAGAACTTGCAGGAACTGAGAATGTGGTGCTTTGATGACTGGACATCGGGAGAAAGAAACTAACTGCCAAAACTTAATGCTGAGGAAAAAGAACCATACATGCTTACATGCTGTGGCTAGGGGAAATGCACCCAAGACTTTTTCACAACTCAAAAAGTGAGTCTTTAGATTTCACCAACCGAAGAACTTGCAAGAACAGAGAGCGTGATGCTTTGATGACCAGATAACGGGACAAAGAAGTTAACTAACAAAATTATGTTGTCTAGCTGGAGTAGCAATGAACAAAAAGAAGATATCATATACTGATCAGAACTCAAGCATACTGCAAATTTCAATAATAATGTGATTGTGCATTTGGTCTTCTCTTGAAAGTACTTGTTTGTCTCTGCCTGGATTGCTTTAAGACGAGGGCACAAAAAATGAACACTTGTTGTCCATCCCACGTGGTAAATGAAATGTCACACAACAGAAGCTTAAACTCTAGCAGTGATAGACTTCATGATTACATTTTGATTGTATCCAAACCGTTAAACGTGTCTGCATGACAGCAACATGAAAAAATGGCACAACTTCAAAACAGGCAGCTCAAGGTCAACAGGATTAAACAACAGTGAAAATTGAAGCACCTGAACAATAATTGCAAGAGATTTGTCCCTTTCATCCAACAACCTGAGTAAATGGGATTGAAGCTCCCTTGCTTCAGTCGATAAAATAACTCTCTCTCCATAAACCTCAGCTGCATGCTGCAAATGTGGAAAATAAATTAGCTTTATGTTCACTTTAAAACAATTCAAAGGTTCAACAAGATGTAAATGAGAAACTAACAACCATATTATTTGCTTCCTTCGCATGCACTAACGTCTGTTTGAGTTCCTCAATCTTAATGTAAATATCAATTCCCTCCGAAGAAGCTTCCTCTTTAGCTTGTTTTGCAACTTCCTCTTTTTCTTCAACTTCTTTCATGAGGTTGACGACCAAATCCATCGCTGAGAAAAGGGTAGTCTGCAGCATTGAGCACTGATAAATCATTCTAGCTTGATAATAATAGATAAATAGTGGCATTAGCCCCTAACAAGTATCTAAGGTTTAACCGGATATTACTTTGTATGCTTTAGCATTCTCAATGATCCATTTGATAAGTTCATGAATTTCGCCAGAATAGGTGTTTTTCAACTTCAAGGGTGACTCCTCTCCAAAGTAGTGTTTCAAGGCAGCATCATCTTCTTCTGCTTTTTCACCAGTATTGTTACTAACAAGATTGATGGAATCAGCTTCCAAATGACACTTTAGAGCTACTAAAGGATGCTCAAATGCCTGCTCACAACCAGATTGCCCTGTCTTTAGAGAAGTGCTAGTCAAAGTTAATTCTGATTGATGGCTACTTTCACTTTTACTTATGTTACAATCGTCCGCCCAAGAGCCACAAGAACCTCTTTGATTAAACTTTGCATCTGCGATTGTTAAGCTAGAGACGTCACTAGATTTAGCTGGCCCAATGTGCAAAGTCTTCCCACGAGTGGCAAGTGGCTGATTAGTTGTCCCCAGCAAAATCACTGCTGCACTTTCAGTCAGGCTGTGTGGTTTCGGCTTAGCAATTAATTGGACATCTGGATCTTGATTAGCCTCAATTACTCTGGTTACTTGCACTTGATCTTTCTCCAATGCGATCAGTTCTTCGGTCTCAAATGTTCGACCTCTCTTGTCATTGCTGCGGGAGGTAGATGCGTCCTGACTGTTTCTTGGATAATTTCCAAGCAGACTGGTATTGCCATTTCTGCTAGCTGCTTTTGATTCTGAAGAAGCTGCATTTGCTTTCTTAGGCATACTTTGGCACCTCGATAAAGAGCTTGGTTGGTCAGATCGAACTTCACATTGGCATGACAGAATAATTAGTCAGATATCTAAGGTATCATTCTATCAAGAATAGCACCATCATTCATGAGAACAGAAGTTATAAACAATGAAAAAAGAACAAGATAAAACACCACTTACATCAGTAAAACTACCTTAAAAATTGAATTAACTATTGGAGGGAAAATCATGTGAAGTACAGAAATGACAATTAAAGATGGTTTGAACACTCCAAATGGAAACGAATCTAGCTATCACCTTCTCCATCAGATAGATTAAGTGATCCCAGGTATTGAAAGGGGGAACTCCGGGGCTTTTCCTGCACTGAAACATATGGAAGAATTTCTGAAAGAACAACCTCAACAGCAGCATCCGCATCCTTAGAATTTTCAATTGCAACTGCCTTCAACACGCGAGCATCAAGCTGTATCAAATGAGAAATATGTGTTATACTGCAAGAACATAAGGAAGAACTCGAAAGCATCATTGATCAAACTCGAAAGGAAGTCCTTCAAAAACTCTAATACTCTAAAAGTTCAAGGGAGCTGCAGTACCTCCTGAGATCCAAAGGCCACAAAAAACTACACTAGGAGAAACCCTACTTGGATTTCTTAAACTCTCCATTCTCTACAAACACGAAGTAAATTACTTTTCTGTTCCATCTTAAACTTCACAATGTAATAACAACGGTATGAACAGACACATAATATTAGTTGTTCCCCACTCCCCACTGGCCATAACACTGAAAGAGTATAATCATAAATGATATGTCTTGACTGGACTGCCAAACACTGATCCTTCCACTAAAAGAGACCAAGTTCCTCACCTGTGGAAATAGCTCCTGCAAGCACCGATATACAGTAGAGAAACCCATTATCCCAAAGCTTCAGAACTGCATGATGACAGAATGTCCAGGAAAATTTATCAAAATCATGGACATACACCGGCAATTCAATCATCAATGATAAATATTCTCATTGCAGCCCGACCAAATAGCAAATAAAAGGACAATCCAATCATCAATCATCAATTTTCTCGTTGCAGCCCGCAAGTGGTGAACAAAAGAACTCGGCTTTTGTCTCTTATGATTCAAAAGGGTGGGGAAGGACGGCACAGGCTTAGCAAAACAAACCCGTTGACGTGACACCCACATCGGGATGTTCGGTTTGATGGGTCGTCAGGGCATGAGCCTCCAGAGACCAACACACAGATTAATCAACAAAAAACGATGGAAAGTAGCAACGCTGAGGTCGAGAATAAAGCTGTTCTACCCCCTCAACAACAATTCATGGCCATGCCACAGAAACAGTAAATGGGAAAAAAAAACAAGTGGAAAATTTTTGAAAAAAAAAAAAAAAGGTTGCAGCTTTACAATCTCAAAATGGAAGTGATCGCAGCAACCCAGTCGAGCGGCGGTGCCAGCGAGGAGCGACAGAGGAGACGCGACCGCTCTTCGAATTCGCATTCCTCGAAACATCAAACGAAAGACAAGAACGATGATGACACGACATCCCACGAACGATTACAGATAAGACTGCTGAACCGAACTGATGCTCGGATTCGTCACCATAGAAAGCGGGGGGAACAAAACGAAGAGTGCAACAACACGCGAAAGCTTTTACCTTTTCCGTTGAATTTCGCGTTTGCTTTTTCTCCGACTTTCTTCGGGGTAAGAGTAAAGAAACAACTTGGCGAGGAAGGCAAGGAGGGAGTTTATACAGTTTCTCTTTTTGCGGTGTAATGCTTGACATCAATCATTTCAAGCAGTATTGTGCTGCAAAATTTGATGTTTGGGCATCTGGCGTAAACAACCCGAATCGAGCCGATACGTGGACAAATTTGATCTCGGCTTAACTCTTATGTTGGTATTCAAAATTCAACTTAAACTTCGTTGCGCTGGAGCTCGACTTGACTGAAAAGTCTAGATTTTTAAGCTCGGATTTCATGATCAATTTGCGAATGAATTTGAGTTTGAGTTTGAGTATAATATAACTTGCCTACTATATGGTTTGAAAGATTAATTTTAATTAATTTATTTATTTTTACTAGCAATATAGTCGGGCCGATACATTGTCAAGCTCAAGATTGAATTGAGTAGTATACTTGTCAAATTCGACTCCAACTCAATCTAGTATCACCTTTCCAGTTCAACTCTATGCGACAATCGTCAACTTATAAAAATGTAGTTGAGCATGAGTTCAATAAACTCCAATGCCTTGTAATTTTAAAGATATTTGTGCCTTTATTTTTACAACCATCATATAATTCTAAAAAGATAAGAGCTTAATTAGATTCGCAACCTTGTTGAAATGCGTGTCGACCAACTCAAACTTTAACTTGACAAGATACTCAAGCAGCATGAGTTAGGCTTTGAACAGACGAGTTGGTCTCAAAATATTATCCAAGAAAGTGTGAATTATTCTAAAGTAACTCGACTCATTTTCACTTTTAACGGGATTGTACCCTTTTCTTTCACTGAGTGAAGTCACGTCATAAAAGTGTCTTTTAAGTATCCAACAAAATTGCACTCTAATTCCACTATGGCCTTCTAATTTTTTCATACTTTCAAAAACTGGGGCTCGGGAATACTCGACATATCCATAATCGATCAAATTCTCGTGAAATTCACAATGGAGCTCATGAAATCTATGTCCTATCTTATTCGTTTCATCATTTAGGATTGAACAGTGTCCCAAATTATTAGGCCCCTAGCTCGTGGGGGCAATGTTGATGATCTATTATTATTTATAGAGCTTCTTTATTGATCAATCCTTTTCTAATTACGATTCGATCATGAGACTCGTCAGTAACTTTCATCACTACCTTACCTGCGTAAGATCAATAGGATGCTAGGGACAGGTCGGAAATCACTCGGTCTTACTGTAAAATTGCAAGGACGGAATTGTAAGATAAAAATGAAGGGGGAAAACTTAGGGATGGGCTCCCCAATCGGGGGTTAGTTTCAGAATTCAAAAGGAACAAATCTAAGCAAAGTAATGACATGAATGGTTCTCGCATCGCACGAATAATGTGATATTGCACTTGTATTTAGATAGGAATTTCTTGAAATGCAAATACATTGAGATACATAATACTACACTGTCTACATGATATGCGAATTGCATGCAGAATTTTTGTAGCTTGTATACCAAAGCAAGACACACGTTATTATGAAGTGCCTTGTAATCGTTCAAGCAGGGGCAAAATTATCTAATGAAGTTACAAATGTATTGTGCGGGTATTAATTCAATCTTGAATTTAATTTGGCCAATTAAATATTTTGACAATTTGCCAACTTAGCCATTATGATTTTGGCTGGAAATTGTTGACTTGGATGTCGGTTATCCTACATGATATAATTAGCTCTAACATTGATAAATTTTGCAATTTCGTAATTTTATTTTAAAAATTTTATTATCATTTCTCTTCCTTTTCTTTTTATTATGACCAGCAAGAGTAGCAACTCTCACTCAGGCTATCGCTAGCTAGGAGTGATGGTTGTGACGTCCTCACTAGCCACAATGGAAAAAAGAAAGAAAGAAAAAGCCATTCACGTTAGCATCGGTTATGTTACATAAAACTACTAGCGTTCACATCAGTGATTTCCGATCAAAATTATCTCAAAGGACTAGATTGGCAAATTATTAAAAATTTTAGAACTAAACTGGTCAATTGAAATGTTTAGAATTGAATTGATATTCATATAATAATTTTAAGACATTTTTGATAATTTTTCCTTCAAGCAAGTGATGCATGCTCCTTATGGGCCCGTTCTTCCATTGAGTCAAGCCCTATTAACATTATTAACGACATGGGTGGTTCCGACTTCAGACCTAATGGCTCCCCTGATGGGCTGCTAACACGACCCCACACGCCCAACAAGTTAAGACCCGACGCCGGACCTAAATATGTTTCCGATCCACGGCTTGAGCCCACCTAGGCCCGCCCAGGATTAGGCTCCCATGCCATGAATTCGTATTGGCCCTGGCCCGTTACGCCCATACCCGGAATTTCTGTCCTCGAAGAAGTAAAGAAGAGAATTCAGTTGACCTCAATGAGAAAGGCGGGCACTTGGCAGCGCAACGCATGAAGAAGGTAAAAATGAAATTGGTCATCCCCTTGTCATCCAAAGGGGATGACCCAATTCCTGAACCAGGAGTTAACCGATTCTCTCCTTACAGCACAACAACCTTGGTCCTCGCTCTCTTTGGCCATTCTCATTTCATGTCACCCAAGAAACATCCCTAGATTAATGTGAGAATGTGAAACCCGTGAGTTCATGAGCATATAAATCGGAACTTTACATACATCCATTTCGGAGTACCCTGAAAACCAAGAAAAAAAGAAAGGACTAGACTCTTTTTGTGTTGGCTTGTCGTTTGGTTTGCTGCTAATGAGAGTGGCCATGGGAAGGACTAGCTTCGCCACATTGATGCTCTGTGCGGCGCTAGCGTTGGCGCTCATGGGCTATTCGGGCGGCGCCTCCTTGCAACAGCCGACGCCGAGCTTGATCCCGTTGCCGCTCCCGTTGCCACCGCCGCAACCCCCCCAACCGCTCTGCGCCTCCCAGTTCGCCCTTGTGAATCATGCCTGCTCTATGATAATGCCGAAACCAGCGCCCCCTCCAGCTCCCCCGTCCCCACCTCTAACCCCGCCCGGCCCACTGCCTCCACCGCCCTGCCACGACGATGAAAGCCAGCGTGGGCATGGGCACCACCACCGGACTTGTCAGGAGCATCGACGTGGGCACGGACACCACCACAGGCACCGGCATGGCCGGCACGGAGACGAGCCTTCCCCGGCAGAGCAAGACTGCTGCAGGTGGCTGGAGGAGGTGGACTCAGAGTGCGTGTGTGACTTGCTGGTCCACTTGCCCTCGTTCTTGACCCGGCCAATTCATGAGTACACCGTAACTGTGGCCGACTTGTGCAACGTCACTTTCTCCTGCGGCGGGAGACTCCATCCGTAATTCGGGTGAAAAGCAAATCAGTTTTAAGTAATGCGCTTTTGGAGTTGGATTAGTGTCATGCCTTATCGTCGATCTTGTTCTTGACAAAGAGCGTTGGGGGTTTTCTCTTTTGATATTGCGCATCACTAGTGTAATGACCTCTAATATTAAAAATGGCTAATCGATCTATACTCTGGTTGCTATTGGATTTAAAGGTTGTCTTTACCGAATTATCAATAATTGTTTGAAATGATCTTTTTTTCCCTCGGGGACTATTCAATATTCGTACAAGACTCTTTTTTATATGTGTGTATTCATATGAAATAACACAAAATGGAGGAGACTCCCAAATTTGAAGTGCTGATTCATACTTCAGGCCTTTAATTCACTTTTTAATCACGAAAAACTCGATCGGTTTATATTCAATCGCAATATATCCCAATAACAATGTTGTCCAGTCAAACTTGATCAAAAGAGTGATTTCACTATTTATGTGATCAAATGATTAATTATTCTGAAAATAATGTGCGTGTTTAGACCTTTGTTCATCACATTTAAATCTTGAAAATGTAAAATCTCGCCACCCATTCAATATTACGGCAAGTCTCATAACCAAAGGTACTAAAGCACGTAGTTGGTTATGAGATGCAGGCTATCTAGTAATGGACATTTCACCCACCCTCACTCACCTCAAGCGCATGAGACTATTATATCTTCCTACTTGGCGATAGCCAATAATGAAATCCTGACATAATGTCTATCTTCACCATCGTAAGGCCCCCAAATTCCCCTCTCCATCTTTGTCTTCCAAGGGAGGAGGGAATACGGGGACGATATTATGGGTCTCTTACGCCAGGACGGATCTCCTATCTATTTCTTCATTTTGAGCCTTTTAAGGACCCTCTTAGGTTCATGTCCCATCAAACTTGATCAATAGAGTAATTTCACTAATTACGTCTTCGGTCGATTAATTATTTGGAAAATATCATGCGTGTTTCGATCTCTTTTCATCACATTTAAATCTTGAAAATGTAAAACCTCACAACCTATTCAACATTATAGAGTTGTTGAAGATGGAAACTTGTGACATATCGGTATGATCTCATGATCTATTGAATTTCTATGGATTCCATAGCCTAGTCACAATGGGCTACGATGTCTTATTTTTCTAAGTTTAGTACCTAAGCTCGAGTTCGCTAAATGTGCTAGCCAAATGCGATTTTTTGTTAAAGTAAAGTGAAGATGAAAGAGGGCAGAGGTGTAAGTTGACTTATCGACTGACAAATGATATATACTTTCTTGACTTACTTTCTAGAAATAGAGTTAGTAAAATGTGGAAGCATAGATTAATCAAATAAAATTACACTTAGTTATCGGGCAGGCTCGACCCGAGCCTATCTTGGCCCGAACTTCAAGAGGCCTTGGCGACCTCACACCCCAGCCCAAACTGTAAGAAAGAAATTAGGTCTTGGCACCCAAGCCTATCTTGGCACTTGGTTAAAGTGCCCAAGCCCAACCCGTAAGAAAGCATTGGCTGGTGTGGCCCGCCCACATGGGCAATACTTTTATATCTAATTTCTTTATTTGACAAAAGGTTAAATGAATAACGGAAAATGAATATAAAATGTACTCACAAAAAAAAAAATGTAGCACTATAGAATTGACAAATAATAATTGACTTAAAGGCTCCGTTTGTCTTGTGAAAAATGACTAATTCTAAAATGAATTTAGTATGATTTTATTTTATTTTATTGAAATCAAATAAAATGAATTAATGAGAAGCAAATGCAAAACTATAAATTTGAAAAAAAAATAATTAACTTAAAAATCCGTTTGTCTCACGAAAAATAACTGATTCTAAAAATATTTTCCTTAAAAAGATTTGTGACGACCCCAACATGTCACAACTACTATAGAACTTACTAATGCAATTATCCTTTTTGTTTTGCTTTTTCTTAACCATGCAAAAGCATAAGGGGACTAAAGTAATTCTAGGATTCACGCGGCTTCTATGAATGGGACAACTATACATACATACATACATACATACATACATACATACATACATGTGTGTGTGTGTGTGTGTGTGTGTGTGTCAAGCGGCAGGTTGGTTATAGTGGAGAAATTCGAAAGGTCGGTACTACTGACTTCACCATGTTGTATGTCGATCACCCTTTCCTAACCTAGCTATACAAGTGGTCACCTAAACTGTGGCACTTGTTTTTGTCAAAAATCTTCCTATCTCCAAAAACTTGCTTCCTTCCTACCTCTCGTCTAGGTTGTAGGGCTACCTTCGTCTTCGGGCCAATTAGCGAATAGTGAGATGGACCCACCGTGCGCCTGTTGACACGGGCGTACATCTTGACAAAACCAAGCATGCTCTACCCCGTTGGGGGCCCTACAATCACAACCATGCTAGATTTGATCCAGATAAAAACGGTATCCGAAAAACCGAGGTCTACAAACTTATCATCTTTCTATGTGAAGTCTACTAATCCCGTAACAGGCCATATGGGAGGCAGGTGAAATTGACATTCTACTAATCTGAAAAAAAGAAATCAACAACTAGTGAGTCCATCGGTCTATACTACATAAATCGATCATCGTGCTGACAAAAGAAGTCTCAATAGAAAGTTTAGTAAATCACTTGCACATCAACTTACTTGAGAAAAGTATATGACAGATGAATACAGGTAATACTTTTTCCCAACAGATAATTAGTAGTTCAATTCAAAAATATTAAAGTCATATTCAATATAAATTCATGTTGCCATTATCATCCGGGCAACCACATTACCTCCTAGGCATCTTGCATCCATCCAGCGTCGCGAGGACATCTAGGGGAATTGCGTTACACCCTCTAGGCATATGGAGGAAACCAATTACCTCTTCAAGCATCTTTACTATACCCTGAGGCATCGTTGTCATAAGGACCAATGGTATTCTCAGTTACACCTCCACACTATGATGTGACAATTCCATAATCCAATTAAAAGTAATTTATGTCACTACTATCCAGGGACTCAAGCACGTATCTAATGATTCATTAGTCATTTTTATTTCCTAGACTAATATAAACTTGCCTATGCAATATTAGATGAATTATCAAAAGACTCTCGCATCCTAGGCTATAAACTAGCCTTATAAGGCGTTTCGTGCGCCTTTAGAAATGATAGCTATTGCCTAGGCAAATGGGGTTAAAAAAATTATGAAATTTTAATATGAGGTAAATAGGATTTAGAGGGACATTTTTCATGAAGGATTTGAAGTTTAATTTAGCTCATATAGTACCAATAAATTTTGCAATCCAGGCCCAAAATAGTCAAAATTTCCAGAATGAAATTGAGTAGGAGAATAAATATTTCGCCGACCAAATGAGACCGAAAAATTATGGAAACTTAATATGTGGTAGCCTAAGACGTACTCTACAACTTTTGTGAGCAACACATGTTAGAATTCTTGACCAAAAAATCTATGTAAAATGGAAAACAGGAAGAGGTCGCTCTAGCGGACCCGAAAACAAATTTCCAACCCGAAGTTTTTCAATATATTTTTGTTGTATGAAGTCTAAAATTCTGAAATTAAAGTATGTTATAGAACAGCCAATAAGGGGCGACTTTCATGAAGAATGCCTTATGAAATTTACACCACATAAGTCGGTACCGAATTAGCAAAATTCGAGGTTGGGCTGGGATCTGAATCTATATTTAGTACTAACACAAATTTAATTCGAAATTTCAACCACCTCAGCTCCTATACGTGCTAAATATCGACCAACCATACTCCCATGACCCAACCACGAGTTTGACTACTTTGAACTCGATAATGTACCTAGGTAACGTAGTCAAAACCTTCGATTAAATGAAAATCTAAACAACGTTCATGAATTTCTAGGAAACTATCCTCATTAAATAACAATTGATTGACATAAGATAGAATGGAGGATATCTACTTGCCTTAGGTCTTAGAGTACTACTACTGTAGTTTGGCAGGATGGGCCGTGGTTGACGGGGATGGTGCGCGCCGCTACGACGGTGAGGAACGGTCTTCGCCTGTTTGGTGGTCTTTTGGGAGCGAGCAATGGAAGGAACTGAAACTGCTTGACTTCAGTGCTTCTAGTTTGTTGGTTGTGACCCAAAAATGAAGAGAAGGGCTGAAGATGAACTTGAAGGTATTGGAAAAAAAAATATTAGGATACATAAAATAATAACAATTATTGGAAATACATTACAAAAGATTAGAAAATAAAAAGAAATGTCTGAGGCGTGCAAACACTGTCCTTAAAGATAATTCCGCCCCTTGGAGTGAGTAACTTGGTGCATAAGGCTTCAGCGGCTATCCTCCCAAGATATAACAGACCTTCCTCTATACTCCACACTGAATATTAGAAGGAAACAAAACAACTTTTATGTATAACCCAGCAAAGAGAAAAAGGAAAAATATGAGAACATATTGTATCTTCTAAGATTGTGGTTTGAAGTTTAATTTATATTTAAACAAAAAAAAGAGAGAGCCGTTATGAAATCATCATAAATCAATTGGTAATTAAAAAGATGACCGTTATAAATTAATTAAGAGTTTATGAAGTAATAAATCAAAAGTTATAAAGCCGTTAGACAACCATTATACGCCCATTAGAAAGCCGTTACAAAAATGATGACTTTCATGACGATCATAATTTCTAAATATTTCAAAACTGTTGATATATCTAACAGAAGGTAGTGGGTGGTAAAGACAGAAAATGAGTAACAGCATCTCTCTCTCCCCCCGTTTTTCTATCCTCCCACAGTCAACATTGCGCTCTCTCTCTCTCTCTAGTGGTGATTTTTGTTGACTTAGCATCTCACTTTACGCCGATAAGGATGTGGCTTGGTGTTGTGGCTTGAAGCGACATCAATGAGAAGTCCACGAGTCTTCGTGGGATGAAGAGGCATGGCATCGATTCAGCATTCTATGGGAAGGAAGAGTGAAGGGCGATCTTCGTGCCACTGAGGAAAGTCAACGAATTCGTTAGCCGTTCGAGTAGGCCATCGAGCAGTCCTTGTGGTTGTTGAAGATAATGTTGATTGGAGAGCCGTGTGATGACACGCAA
Organism: Eucalyptus decipiens; assembly: GCA_014182575.1. Taxonomy (NCBI): domain Eukaryota; kingdom Viridiplantae; phylum Streptophyta; class Magnoliopsida; order Myrtales; family Myrtaceae; genus Eucalyptus; species Eucalyptus decipiens. The sequence continues at coordinate 42,980,063 of CM024619.1, read as the reverse complement.
TGGAACCAAACATTGAAGTTGTTAACAACAAGTAGTGGTGGTGGCTTGATGACGATGTGGTGGTAGTATGAATGGTGTAGTCTGTCGATGAGCTCGTCAACGTGGCATGGACCATTATGCATTTGGGACCCATTTTTTTGTCAAGTGAAATTTCGAATGTCATAAATCTCCCTCTCTTAGGGAATTTCGTGCTCGAAAATAAATGTTCAACACTTTCCATTGAAGAGATGGGGGTACTTTTGCCTCATTTTCTCCTCACTTTCCCACATGGAATCTTTTATGTCGTGGTGTCACCACAATATCTTGACGAGTGGGATTACCTTTGTTCAGAGAACTTGCTTCTTCCGATCTAACCTGCACTGGCTCTTTCACGTATTTCACTTTTTCGTCTACTTTGATGACCTCATGATCCAATATATGTGCAAGGTCGGGCTGACACTTTCTCAACATTGACACGTGGAAAATATCGTGTATATTTAATAGCTTAGGAGGTAACGTCAGTCAATAGGTCAAATCCCCTATTTTTTCAAGGACTTCGAAGGGTCCAATAAATCTTAGCCTCAACTTGCCTTTCTTTCCAAATCTTAATACGCCCTTTATTGGGGAACACCTTTAAGAACACATGGTCTCCCGTGCTAAATTTCAATGGTCTTCTGCATTAATCCGTGTAACTCTTTTGTCGACTTTGGGTTATCCTGAGTCGACTTCTAATGACCTCCACTAAATTTGAAGTCACTTGTACCAATCCGGTCTTGTTAATCTCCTCTCGCCCACCTCATTCCACCATATCGGAGTCCTACAATTTCTTCTATATAGTGCTTGGAATGGGGCCATGTTGATGTTTTGCTAGAAACTATTGTTATATGCGAACTCTACTAGGTGCAACTTCTCATCCCAATTTCCTTTAAAATTTATCACGCAAGCCCTAAAATATCTTCTAGTACTTAGATTACTCTTTCTGTCTGTCCATTTGTCTACGGATGGAAGGTGATACTAAACTAGAGTTTGGTCCCTAATGTAGTTTGAAGACTCCGCCAAAAATTTGAGGCAAATTTCGAGTCTCGATCTGAAGTGATGGTCACGAGGACACCATGTAGGCATACTATATGCCTCACATATATCCCCACGTATTTGTCCACCGAATAATCGATATGTACTGCTAAGAAATGGGTGGATTTGGTTAGTCGATCTACTATTACCTAGATAAAATTGTGGTCAATTGATGTCCTTGGCAATCCTTGCACGAAATTCGTCATTATGTGCTCCCATTTTCACTCAGGAACATCTAGCGGTCTCAGCATTCCAATAGGCTTGCGATGTTCTACCTTTACTTGTCGGCAAGTCAAGCACTAGGATACGTGCTTAGCAATATCCACTTTCATAAGATTCCACTAGTACTGTTGCAGTAGGTTTCAGTACATCTTTATATTTTCAAGGTGGATACTATAATTACTTCTATGTGACTCTGATAAAATTTCATTCCTTATTTCCGCATTATTGGATACTCATAGTCGTCCCTAGTGTTTCATGATTCCATCCTCAAGAACTTGGAACTCTAGTCTTTCCCCCCGATAATATGTCTTCTCAAAATTTCATGATTTCCGATTCTAACTGTTGTAGTGTTCTAAATTTCTGGATAATTTCCAGTTCAATTCTCAGTGCAACCAGTACATTGGCGAGATGGTCTATTTCTAACTTAAACTCCGAATTGGCTATTGTCTCTAATAAATTCCATTCTCTTGTCCTAATACTTGCCATGCTGACTATCAACTGCCGACTGCCGATTTACGACTAAGAGCATCCGTTACCTTATTTGCCCTTCTATGATGATATAGTATCTCACAGTTGTAATCCTTCAATAGTTCCACGCATCTTTTTTGTCTCATGTTTTGATTCCCTTTGGGAGAATAAGTACTTCAAACTTTTATGATCTGCATAAATTTCAAATCTCTTCCCATGCAGATAATGTCTCCATATCTTTAGTGCAAAAATTATTATAGCCAATTCTAGGTCATGAGTTTGATAGTTCAATTCATAAGGTTGTAACTGCCTTGATGCACAGGTTATGATCTTTTCATGTTGCATCAAGACACATCCCAACCCCTTGTGGGAGGTATCACTATATACTGCAAAACTATTAGATCTAGAAGGAATAGTTAGTATCGAGGCCATGGTCAATCTTTTCTTGAGCTCCTGGAAGCTCTGCTCATATTTATCACTCCATTCAAACTTTACGTTCTTCCTAGTCAATTGGGTCAATGGGCTTGTGAGTCGCGAGAATTCTTCTATAAACCTCCTATAATACCTTGCAAGTCCTAAGAAACATCATATATCCATCGACGTCATTGGTCTTGACCAATTTACTACTATCTCGACCTTTGTTGGATCCACTGAAATTCCTTCTCCTAATACCACGTGGCCTAAGAATACCACTCGGTCCGACTAGAATTCACACTTACTAAATTTGGCATATAATTTATGTTCTTTAAGAGTATGTAGTATTATGCTTAAGGCCTGTTTGGTAACCATCCCAATAGTGCCAGATTATGATTTTTTGTTCCCGGGAGTAGTTTTGGAACATAATCGTGTTTGACAAAACTTTTGTTTCCGGGAACAAATTTCTAATTTTTTTATTCCCGGAAGTAGATTTCAAACATAATCAAGAATAAATAAAAAAAAGTTAATTCTTGTTCCTAGGAACAAATCTAAAAATCAAGCCATTTTCTTCTTTTTCTTCTTCATCTACCGCCACCATCGCAGTTGCAATCCGCCGCCCACCATCGCTGGTCGTTGGCAATTGGTCCGGCGAGCTCACAAGAGGCTTGCCAAGGCCAGGGAGAGGTTCGGCGAGCTTGTCGGTGGCCAAGCAGGTCCTGCCTAGCCCCGGCAAGGCTCGCCCAGCCTTGCTGGTGGCTAGGCAGGCCTCACCCAGCCTTGGCAAGGCCCGCTTGGCCACCGGTGAGGTTGGGTGAGCCTTGCCAGTGGTTAGGCGAGCCTCGCCCAGCCCCTGCAAAGCCGGCCTGGCTTGGCCAACAAGGGCCGGCGACGCTCCGGTGAGGTCACCGGCCCTCGTCTAGCCGGTCGCTGGACCGGCGATCGGCCACTTGAAGAAGAGAGAAAGGAAAAAAGTGAAAAAATATATCTAAAAATTAAAAGAAAATGATTTGGAGTAGAAATTTTGAGCATGGTACTAAACGCAATTATATTACAAAATTAGAAATTTTGGACAGTTACTAAATGACTTAAAATACTTAGAAATTGTTCCGGGAACAGAATAAAAAAGAATAATTTCTGATTAGAAATTGTTCCCGGGAACAAAATCGTTACCAAATGTACTCTTAGGTGCTACTAGTGTTCCTCCGGTCCTTTAGAATATATCAAGATATCATCGATAAAGACGATCACGAATTGATCCGGGTATGATTTGAATACCCTATTCATTAGGTCATAAATGCAGCTAGTGCGTTTGTTAGACTAAATAGCATAACTAGGAACTCGTAGTGTCCATAACAAGTCTTGAAAGCAGTTTTCCAAATATCTTCCTTTTTTAATTCTTAACTGATGATACTCTGATCTTAGGTCTAGGGGTGATCGGGTCCAGGGTGGGTAGGATCTAGACCTGGACCCTGTACCCGACCCTGTTTGCATTGGATCCTGTTCCTGACTCACCCTATTTTTCCGGTCCGGGAACAGGGTTAACCCTGTTTATATTGGAACCTGTTTTGCATGAAAATTGATGTACAACACTCACATGTAAGATGAAGCGTTTACAATCTCGATCAGCATAAGCACATCCACCATTGTAGCAAATAATTTGTACCTCATAACATCACTAGAAAGTTGAAAATGAAATTCCTTCCTTATCAGGTAGGATTAATGAATACTGTGACAGCAATAAGTTAGCAAAACCAGCTTAATAATTGTTCTATAATCTATCGATGAAACTCGAAAGGTAATTGATTTACACACCATAACAGTTTCATAATCAATACAAAATCAATCAGTGAAACGTGAAAGGCAACGCAACCATTTTAAAACTAGAATTCATTGGTGAAATCGGCAAAAGTAAAATATTTAAGAATGATAGAGCGACTATTATTGCTCATTCGTATAACTAATCAATGAAGCTAATAATTTCTAATTACCAAACATCACTGACCGGCGGTGAGCGGACCAGAAGTAGAGTTAGGGTCGTCACGTAGTGAGGACAGGGATAGCGGTGGAGCTAGGCTGTTGGCGGCAGGGGTGTTGCTCGAGAGTAGGCTTGGGATATATTTGTTGGGCGTCGAGCAAAGGAGGACCCAACAGCAGGGGCAGCAGCGGCTTCGCAGGGGAGGGCAACGTAGGCGAGGCGCTGCAGCAGGGGGCTCGGCGGGACACGGCAACGTCAGGTTGACGTGGATCAGCACAGCAGCGGCTTTGACGGGTTGCTGGTATCGCGGCTGGTGAGGGCGCCAAGGATCGACACGGCTTCAGCGGGCGTTAGCGAGGGGGCTAGGCCAGATTGCGAGTAGAGCAGGAGGGTGTCATTCGGGTGGCGGTAGATCGATAGCAGGGGAGCTTGGGAAACAGCGTGCGGTGAGAACATGATCAACAGAGGGCTACTGTGGGTTGCTCGAAGATGCGACAAGGTGGGCTTGCAGACGCGAGATCTGCGGGTCAGGGGCGTCGGCAAGGCAATAGCAGTAGGTGGAACGGCAAGATCGAATAGAGGCGGCATCGGCGCTCAAGTGCGAGCTCGGCATGGGTCAGCGACTTCACGGGCAGAACTAGTGGAGCGAAGCTTCAGATGACCGACGGAATGGCGGTGATGGTGCGAGCGTGAGGGGTGTGACAAGAGCGGCAATGGCGGCGTCAGCTTCGCGATTTTGGGAGGGGAGCTCGGAGCAAGGCTAGCGACCAGCGGGGGTTAGCGGCTTCGCGGGTAAAACCAGTGGAGCGGAGCTTCGGATGACTGGCGGAACGGTTGCGGTGGTATGAGCACGAGGGGTACAATGAGAGCGGCAAAGGCGGCATCGGCGTCGCAATTTCAGGGGGCGACGTTGGGATCTCACGGGCTGCGGGTGTCGCAGGTGGAAGGCGACAGTGGGCGAGCGGAACCAGGATCAACGGACGGGTGGAGGTTGCGAGCTCGGGGAAGTCTGCCATCTGCGGGTGTGAGAGCCTAACCCTGAGAGGTAAAGATAGAAAGTAGAAATAGATTAGGGTTTTGCGTTTTAGTCTTTTTGGGTGTAGCTTACAAACCGGTTCCCAAACCGGTCCGATCGATCCGGTTCTCGGGTGGGTAATCCCTCGAAACCGGTTCCCGGATGGGTTCAAACATGGTCTGAGTTTTGGGAACCAGTTCTCGGACCGGTTTCAACCGGAACCGGTTCCCAACTCTGTTTTCCGAGTGGGCTGATCTAGGAACTGGGTTGACTCGGTTCGGTTGCACACCCCTACTTAGGTCTATCTTAGAAAAGACTAAACTTCCCCGCAACTGATCAAACATATTATTAATTCTAGACAATGGGTACTTGTTGTTGATTGTTGCTTGGTTCAATGGCCTATAGTCAATGCAAAGATGCTTGGATCCATCATTCTTCTTTACAAATAGGACAAGAGCACCCCATAAGGATGCATTGAATCTAATGAATCCCCTATCGAGTAATTCGTGCAACTGTACTTTCAACTCCTTTAGTTTTGTCAAAGTTATTTTATATGTAGTTTTTGATATTAGTTCAATTCTAGGCATCAATTTGATCATAAATTCAATCTCCCGTTCCAATGGCGATCTCGGTAATTCTTTGGGAAATACGTTAGGAAATTCTTGGACCACTTGAATTTTATTGAGTTTGGCTTCTTCTTTAGCCCGGTCCTTTACTATTGCTGGATACCCTTGACACATTTAATTAATAAGTACATGTGTCTCTACTACGAAATAAGTGTCATTGAGGGGTTTGTTTCATCCCTATAAAACTCAAAGCTAGGCTCATTCGGTGGGTTGAATTGAATAATCTTTCCATAGAAATCTACCTTGGCCCGTTGTTTATGGAGCCAATCCATTCCTATAATGGCATCAAAGTCATACATGGCCATCACTACTAGGTTTATTTCTTGATTTTGTCCACCTATAGGTATTTTACATTTCTCGCATACTAATATAGACAATAAATTCAATCTCCTGTTCTAATGGCGATCTCAGTAATTCTTTGGGAAATACGTTAGGGAATTCTTGGACCACTCGAATTTCATTAAGTTTGGCTTCTTCTTAGTCGGTCCTTTACTATTGCTGGGTACCCTTGACACCCATAATTAAGAAGTACATGTGCCTCTACTATCGAAATAAGTGTCATTGAGGGGTTTGTTTCATCCATGTAGAACTCAAAGTTAGGCTCATTCGGTGGGTTGAACTAAATCATCTTTCTATGAAAATCCACCGTGGCCCGTAATTTATGGAGCCAATCCATTCCTATAATGGCATCAAAGTCATACATGGTCATCACTACTAGGTTTATTTCTTGATTTCGTCCACCTATAGGTATTTTACATTTCTCGCATACTAATATAGACATTACTGCATCTTTTAGTGGTGTAGAAATACTAAGAGGCATATCAAGAGGTTTGGTTTCTATCTAATCCAATCATCTATATCTTTTAGACACAAAAGAATGCGTGGCACCCGTGTCAAACAATGCATAAGCTTTCTTGTCATTTAAAGAAATCATACTTGAGATAACGAAAGCTTTCTCTTGGGTGACTAGGTACACCCATCCTTGTGCTGGTGGTTGTTGTGGTCTTCCTTGCCAAGATTCTCGGTTTAAGCGTTGTTATGTCGATCGTGTAGGGCCAACATTTGCTTAGGTCTTCTCCTAAGGGCAATCTCTCCTAATGTGGCCCTGTTGTCCACATCCAAAACATCTTCTTGAGTCGTGATAAGGTCCCGGTCCATGCCGTCCGCCACACTTTTAGCATGGCTCTTTCAATACGGTACTTGATTCATGGTTTGGCCTTTCCCAAATCTTCTAAAATTTCCAAAATTCCTCTTCTTAGAAGGGCCAATCTGTCCTTGAGATGGGTAGGGTCTTGTGTCCCATCAAACATAGTTTAGAGCCATTTGGCATCTAAATCCTGTCCTTCTTTCATTCTCGACGACTAGTTATTGTAGTCAGTCATAAATTTTATTGTAGTCCTTGATATTAAGGGGCACTAGTTATTTTCCAATGTTTGTCCTTAGGCCCTTTAGGAATCTCTTGGCTTTCTCCTCTCGATCCTCTACCAGTTTAGGAGCATACCTGGAAAGTTCAGAGAATTTTACTTCGTATTGGTCCAAGGTAAGCTCCTTCTAATCTAGTTGGACAAATTTTATTATCTTCCAATCCTTGGCGTAGTTAGAGAAGTGCTTTCTATAGAAAGCCTTAACGAATTCATCCTATGTTACGATTGTACTAGTTGGGAAAATCATGTCCCTGAAGGCCCTCCCCAATGTTTGGCATTTCCTTCCAACCGATACTTTGCCTAAGTTATCTTCTTTGTGTTGTTACAATTCAGTAACCGAAAGATTCTTTCCATTCTATCAATTCATTGTTCAGCCTTTTCTAGGCTTCCCATACCAATAAGTGAAGGTGGCTTCAGTTTTAGAAATTGCTCTACTAGTCTTTGTGTACGGCGTTCCACTCCGGGTTGTCATTGGGCTTTCTGCTCCATCAAATTCCCTATATTGGCAAGTGTCTACAGAATATGCTCTATTTGAGGTTATGCTCTCGGAATAGTAGCTTCTACCCTCGATGGAGAATAACTTCTTGACCTCACCATGTTTCTCTGTAAATTGCTAAGTATTACCCATGTAAATGATCGGTAACCTAGTATCACTAATCATATAACTGACAACAGGATCACATTAGTAACATATGCATGTCACTGAAATATACATGTAACTTAAAATCGTTACTCGCATTTTATAAGTGATAGTCCACCACCCGTTGTCCAAAACAATTTAAACACATATATTTAGTCTCTTAGTGAGCGTTCATCCTAAACTCCAGTTAAACCTATGCTTTGATATTGCTCAAGTTGTGACGAACCTAGCACGTCATATCTACTATAGAACAACTAACGCAATTAATTTCGTTTTTCCTTAAGCATACGAAAGGATAAGGGGACTAAAGTAATATTTGGGGTTCATGCGACTTCTGTGAACAAAGCAACTTCATTTCTTTTATATTTTACATATATCAAGCAATAGGTTGGTTACACTGGGGAATTTCAAAATGTCAGTACTACTGATTTCACTGTGTTATACATCAGTCACCCCTTCCCAACCTAGCTATAGAAGTGGTGGCCTAAACCTTGGCCCCTCCTTTTATAAAAAATCTTTCTAGCTCCAAAAACTTGCTTCCTTCCTACCTCCCGTCTAGGCTACAGAGCTGCCTTCGTCTTCGGGCCCATCGACGAACAGTGGGAGTGGATCCATCATGCATCCGTTGACACAGGCGTACATCTTGATGAAACCAAGCGTGACTTGCCCTATTGGGGGCCCTCATCCACGACCATGCTAGATTTGATCCAGATAAAAACATTATTCGAAAAACCGAGGTCTACGAACCTGTTCTTTTTCCACGTGACGTCCACTGGCACCCCATAACAGACCATAGGGGAGGCAGTGGGATCGACATTCTACTGATATCAAAAGATGAAACCAACAACTAGTGAGCCAAAACCCAGCAAGTAAAAGGTTTACCGATCTATGCCACAAAAATCGATCATTGTACTGATAAAGAAAGCCTCAATAGAAAGTTTAGTAAATCACTTGCACATCAACTTACCTAAGAACTTTTTCAAAATACATGACGGATCAATACAGGTAATAAATTTTTCCAACAAATAATTAGTAGTTCAATTTAGAAATATTAAAGTCATATTCAATACAAATCCATGCCGCACCCCGGGCATCTCGAATCCATCCGATGTCATGAGGACATCTGGGGGAACTATGTTACACTTCCAAAGCACTTGGAGGAACCTAGTTACCCTTCCAGCTATCCCTAATATAACCCAAGGCACCGTCATCACAAGGACCAAGGTATTCTCAGGCACACATTTACACCATGATGCGGCAATTCCATAATCTAATTAAAAGTACGTTACGTCACTACTATCCAGGGATTCAAGCATGCATCTAATGAATCATGTCATTTTTATCATTTAGTCTAATATAAACTTGCTTGTGCCGATATTAGATGAACTATCAAAAAATTCCCACATCCTAAGCCACAAACTAGCCTTACAAGGCATTTCACGAGCCTTTAGTAACGATAGTAGTCGCTTGGGCAAATGGGTTTAAAAAATTATGAAATTTTAATATGAGGTAGAAAGGACCTAGAGGGGCATTTTTTGTAAAGGACTCAAAGTCTGATTCAGCTCATACAAATCCAAATAATTTTTGCAAACTGGGCTCAAAATAGTCAAAATTTCCAAAACGAAATTGAATAGGAGAATAAATATTTCGCCGACCAAATGAGACCAAAAAGTTATGGAAATTTAATATGTGGTATCCTAGGACGTACTCTACAACTTTCACGTGGGACATATGTTAGAATTCTTGACCAAAAAATTTGTGCAAAATGGAAAACAGGAAGAGGTCAGTCCAAAGGACCCAAAAGTAGATTTTGAATCCCGAAATTATTCAAATATATTTTTGTTGTACGAAGTCCAAAATTCTAAAATTAAAGTATGTTGTAGAACAGCCAACAAAGGATGACTTTTGTGAAGAATGCCCCGTGAAATTTACACCGAATATGTCGGTACAAAATTAGCAAACTTCGAGGTCAGTTGGGATCCGAATCTGTCTTCTGTCCTAACACAAATTTAATTCAAAATTCAACTACCTCATCCCCGTACGTGCTAAATATCGGCCGACTATGCTCCTACGACCCAACCACAAATTTGACTACTTTAAACTCAGCAATGTACCTAGGTAACGTAGTCAAACCTCCAATTAAACAACAATCTAAACAACATTCATGAATTTATAGGAAACTATCTTTGTCAAATAATGATCGATCAATAAAGGATGGAACGGAGGATATCTACTTACCTCAGGTCCTAGAGTACTGCGACCGCAGCTTGGCGGGACAAGGTGTGGCTGATGATGGCGGTGTGCGCGGCTGCTATGGCAAGGGTCGATCTTCGCTGGTCCAGTGGTCTTCTGGGAGCAAAAAATGGAAGGAACTGAAACTGCTTGACGTCGGTGCTTCTAGTTTGTTGGCTGCGATCCAAAAATGAAGTGAACGGCTGAAGATGAACTTAAAGGCAGTGGGCGGTGTTGACAGAAAATCAGTAATGGCATCCCTCTCTCTCTCTTCGTTTTTCTCCCCTCCCATAGTGAACGTTGCTCTCTCTCTGGTGTTGATTTTTGTTGACCCAGCATGTCACTTCACGCCAGCTGGGATGTGGCACGGTGTTGTGGCCTAAAGCAGCATCAAGGAGAATCGTCCACGAGTCTTCGTGGGATGAAGGGGGCGTGGCATCGGCTCGGCGTTCTGCAAGGGAAGCAAGAGTGAAGAGTCGGTCTTCTCTTGTTTAGCTCGTGGTCTTCGTACCACCGAGGAAATTGGGCGAATTCATTAGCCGTCCAAGTCGGCTGTTGAGCGGTCCTTGTAGTTGTTGAAGGTAATGTCGACTGGAAAGCAGTGTGACGACGCACAATGGATCTGGACGTTGGAGTTGTTATCAACGAGTCGTGGGGGCGGTTCGGTGATGTAGATGCGCTCCGAATGAGCCAGAGAATTGGTGTTGCTCAGTGATGACTCAGTGGTAGTATGAGCGGTGTAGTACGATGATGAGCTCATTAATGTGACACGGGGCATGGACCATTAAGCATTATTCGAGGCTCGTTATTTTGTCGAGCGAAATTTCGGATGTCACAAAATCACTTGTATCGTTGACAAAAATGAATAAATGTGTTGACACAAATTGTTATTAGCAATAAAAACATTTTATGTTAACTAGTTATTATAAGCGATATAGAAAAATATTTTTTGAATCATTCATTTTCTGCTAAACAAACATAATTTAATGAAAAACTATACGCTACATAAAGAAATATTTACAAATTTAAGTTCTAAAAAAAGACTCACCCTATTCTCACCCTCTTATTGGCTCTTAACACCCTTATCACATTAACCTCTTGGGCCCACTCTTAATTTAAGATTATTTCTTACCTTTTCCACCATTATTATTGGCTCATAACTCTCTTATTACATTGAATTAACTACATTATCTCTTACAATTCCAGCTCTTAATTTAATATTATATCTTACCTTTTTTCTTCTTCTTCTTCTTCTTCTTCTTTTTTCAATTTTATTAAAAGAAAAACTTACCCATATCACTTTCAAACAACTTCATCCACACCTATTACATTTCAACATTTCCTTCATGTTTGTCTTCTACCAACTTATTCTCCACTATTATAACTTGAGCAGACACTAATCATATATTAAAAAAAATGTTAATTTTATCTACAAATTGTTTATTTTATTTTAGTATATTATTCTACAAATTGTTTATTTTTATTTTAGTATATTATCCTCATGACTGTGAATTTTTCGATTTCGAATTTGGTATAAATTTACTTAAAGATTGAATATTGTGCCTGATGTATGCATTATACACAATTTACTCGAAGATTATCCTCTTACTTGTGTGCCACCTTTCCATAAATTACTTTTTCGGGGATGGGGTGGGGACGCGAATAAGTGTAGTTAGAACTGACAAAAAAAATAATTGTTTCCTAATATTAAAAAAAGAAATATAAAACTACTAACAAAATAATTATATTTTTTGCCAGGAAAATAATACTTAAGTAGCTATCTATCAAATTAATATAAAGAAGAAATAAACGCAAGCGTCAATCTTAAATCAAAAGTGCGCCCTACGTTTACTATTAATAAATATTATTTGAAAGGGGCTGGGTAGTTTTTTTTTTTTTGATGATCCGGGGAACCCCGTAAAAAAACAAATGAAAATTGGGTAGTTTGTCTCTAGTAAAGTTAAAACAAATGAAAAAAAAAAAAAAAGATAACAAATAATCTTAAATCTGGAGTGGAGCTCGCAATGGTTAGTGTAGTCAATTTAATGTAAAGCGGGATGTCGAGCTAATGGGAAAGTGGAAATGGCGCAAGCCCCTAAAATATAGGATTTTTTTACGCAAATAATAACTAGTAAGTGGACGGGCCGCGTAATAGCTTATCTTTTACAATGACCGACAAATGATGATGTGAAGGTGAATGGCCGAAATCTTATCGGATTATCAACGTTGCCGACTATATTCCAATCCTATCCACGAACCGGAAAAAGCAGTATTTCCAAAAATCAAAGGGGGATAGAACAGCGACCCCATTCACGAGTGTGTGAATTCGGGCGTCTCCTTTTGTTCATCTTTATATCTCGAGAAAAGGGGGCAAGGAATAATTGACTTCAGAAAGTTTAGTTGTTTCCATTTTCTTTATTTTTTCATCATAATTACTTCACCTTTTCGTCGTTGCAAATAAATGAAGAAATTCGGGACCGCACGAGTGGGATCGGTGTCAAGTCGCTCCGTACTCGCGAGATTCCCTCCCGTGACCTTCTTCGACGGTAAGACGCCATCGAGTATCGACCACCCAAAACATCCTGCGAAGCGATAGAAAAAATGCAAGGCCATCGTTCTCGCGCGTTGTCGGGTCGTGGGGGCCCGCCATGGGGGTTTTCAACTGGGCAAAAAAAAGGCAGGGGCTCTACCAGTACGAATCCCCCAATGCGTGAGAGCCCCCCAGTTTGGGAGTTCTTCTCTTTCGATCACGAGCTCGAATTTCCTCCGACCGCCCGTTTCGTCTCCGGAAATCTTTCGGTTTGATCCCTACGACGAGCATCGGTTGAGGGCCCGTTTGGTTCGGCTTTTGGGGAATGCCATTGGGAAAAAGCAAATATCTTTGAGGGAAATGGGCTTTCGGAAATGTTAGGCCGTTTGGTAAATTTTAGCGTTGAAACGCAACTTAAGATAAACACCGTTTGGCAAAATTTACATTTGGAATTAGCTTTGGTTATTTTTTATTTTTTTTTAAAGTCTGAAATCAAATTCCGGCGGTCGGTCACTGCCGGCCAACTACCGGCCACCGCCGGACGGCCAGATATGGCCGTCGCAGGACCACAGATCGGCGCCGGAGGTCGCGGATGCCAGATGCAGTCGTCCGCGGCGAGATCTGGCCTCAGACCGCCAGATCCGTTCGGCGCCGAGATCCATTGAACGGCCGATCTGGCCTCGCAGTCGCTGGCTCGCGCGAGACCGGGCGACGCCGCTGAGTCACGCGGACCTCGGCTTGGCATTGCCTGGTCTCGCACGAGCCAGGAGACGCCCCACCTCGCCTGAGGTTGTGCGACCTCAGGCGAGGCTTCTCGGTGGCCAGATCGCGGCTGAGCACCGCCTTTGGCAAAGAAGAAGACGAACGGCAAAGAAGAAGGCAAACAGTGGAGGAGACGATGAACAGTGACACGATGAACAGTAAAATCGCATCTCCGGAATGCCCAATGCTCAATGCTGATCCCCCCCGGCATTCAGCTTTCAGCATTTAAAATGCCACATTTCGCAAATGAGCATTCAAAAGCCTTTGCCAAACACCCAAAATTTCCCCCAAGGGGCTTTGGGGGCCAAAGCCCCTTGGAAATGCCCAACAAAACACCCCGACTCCGGGTTTGTCCGAAAGCAGCATCCGATGGTGTGCGTTGATAACGGGCTCGCACGAAATGACGAGTTACTGTGACTCCTGTTCAATATTTCAACCGTGCATTTAGATCTTCTAGGATGGTGCAAGTTGGACTTACATGAGAAATTGGACTTTACTTCTTAAACCTATTTCTCGTCCATTTGAATTCTAAAACTTGCGTGGGACATGCGTTTCGGGATTTCCATTGAATCCGTTCACAAAACGTTTTACAGCTTAAACATACAAATAGTTATCGTCACAATTTTAATGTTGATTTGACATAAATTTCAAAGCCATCGGTGCTATATCAATTTATCGGAAAATATTACATAAAAAATCATAAAACTATTGTATATATATCTTTTCGATTGTAAAACTTTTAATTTGACCTGTTTAATCATGAACCCTTTGAAAGCTTACCAATGTAGTCGGAAATTGCTGATGTGACGTAAGTCGTCCTATGTGGTATATTCTACACTGATGTGGAAAATTTGTAATTTTTTTTTAAAATTTTGAATTTTTTTCATCTTGGATGACAACTCTTATTAGCCACTTAGTCGTAGCCCTCACTAGCCATAGTTGAAAAAAAAAAGGGAAGAAAATTAAAAAAAAAAAAATCACAAAATTAAGCATTGCCTATTTGAGGTTGACTATGCGACATAAAACTGCTTGTGTCTATATTAACAATTTTTTGTAAAAATTGATCAGAATAACTATTGGCTAATTGTCAACAAATGTATAATTAAATTAGTCAAACCAAAAGGTTTAAAAAAGAATTAGTATATGTAAACTAAATTAAAAAAAATTGGGAAATGTGCATTAGAAGTCTTAAAACATGTTGCAAAAATTACAACAGAGTCCTTACACTTATAAAAAGTGCAATTAAATCTTAAAATTTATCAAATTTGTGTAATTAAATCCTTTTGCTAAATTCGTCTAACTTGGCCAATGAAAAATGCCAACAAGATTATTTTTTATTATTTTCTCTTTTCTACATGGCGCCGATGCAACTAAAACACCGTTGGTTTGGTTTATATTTGATTTTTTAATAAAAAATATTTGAATTATGTTAAAAATAAATTACTCGTTTTAGAAAAGAATGGAAGTAGGCAAGGGCTTGTGGTTTCCTCTACCTTCCCCTTTTCTTTTTAAATTTGTTTTAATCTAATTTAAAATTGTATTTAAGCCAAAACGACATTGTGTTAACTTGACTTTTCATGTTTTAGCCCGTCATCACCAGGCAGGAGAAAGAAAATAACAAAACAAATAAATAAATCACGTTAGCACTTTTCATTAGTAAAATTAGATGAAGTTAACAATGATTTGATTATACTTGATAAACTTCAGAATTTTCAATTTTTTATAATTTCTCATTAAATTATTATCTGTTTCAAGATTCAACGGGATGGGTATGTGGGCGTGGAAGCAAGTGAAGTGCGCGCAACCCTCCTAGCCGTGTCGAAACGCAAGACCTCAAAATTCTATCTTACGGTTCGATTGGAAGAAAAAAGAGGAGCTGAAAATTCTTTCTGCCTTTGTACGGAAATTGAAAAGTTCCGATGGGCACAGAATTTCTTTACAATGATGGCATCAATTTGGCCCGAAAACTTACGAGCATCCCCTGTCGTGTCACGAGATGCAGTAGGCCCCACTCCATCAGTTCCAGGTTCCAGGTAAAAAAAGGAAAGTAGGAACATAAAAATAAAATAATACTAATAATAGTCATGACAATTTTATAATAATATGGGAAAATTTCAAATAAGGATCCAAAGTGCCATCATTTTCTCAAAATAGGACCTGAAGTGAAGTTTTACTTTTTTTTGGTAAGATACCTGAAGTGAAGTTTGTCTCAAATAATGATCCAAAATGCCATCATTTCTCAAAAGAGGACATGAAGTGAAGTTTGTCTCAAAGAAAGACCCAAAGTAGTCATTTAGTCTCAAAAAATGATCTCACTCGTCGGTCGTTGAATAAATGCATCTCCAATGTATATTCTGGTGGCCTGATTATGGTATTTTCATCTTTCTTTCTTTTTTTTCATTTTTGGTTGCCTTGTTCATCGTCTTCTTCATCCCCTGTTCACTTCTTCTTGCCCAGATCAAGAACACCAGACTTGGAGAAAGGCCAGTGAGCACCGGCCACTGGTAAGGGTCGGCGAGGGCTCGACGCCCATCACCAGTAGCGAGCGAGGGGCTCGACGCCCATCGCTAATAGTGGGCGAGGGCCATCGAGCCCTCGCTGGCCATGGGGGAGGGGGGCCATCCAAATCGAGGCCCTACAAGAAGGTTCTCGAGGGCAAAATGGGTAGCTGAAGAAGTCATCAATCTGGGAGCGGTGGTGGGAGGAAGGGATAAAGAAAGCGATGCGAGTGTCCTAGTCGTAGTCCTAGCAAAAGACGAGGTTGTCGATGGAGCAGTGGACGGAGGTGGGGGAGGTCGCCCCTCACGACCATCAGCGAGGTCACCCCTCGCCGGCCTTGGGCGAGGGCTCGCCCACCTCACCGGCCACTGATAAGGGTTGACGAGGTCCTGCAAGCCCTCGCCCGCAGCCAGCAAGGGCTCGACAACCCTCGCTGATCGCAGCTGAGGCCACCCTCCCAGATCTGGCGAGGGTTGGCCTGCAAGCCCTCGCCCACGGCTGGCGAGGGCTTAGTGGCCCTCGTCTATTGCCGGCGATGGGTGTCCAACCCTCGCCAGCCCTCACCAACAGCTAGCACTCGCCAGCCCTTCTTAAGTCCGATGTTCTTGAGAAGAAGACGAACGAGGGATGAAGAAGATGATGAACAGTGTCACCATTGACCAAAAAATAATAATAATAATAATAATAATAATAATAATAATAATAATAATAATAATAATAATAAAGAACAAGACAACCGAAAATTAAAAAAAAAAATTGGACAAAAAATACCCCTAACCATGCTACCGGAATATGCATCGGAGATGTATCTATTCACCTAGGCCGGCAAATGAGGTATTCTTTGAGACTAAATGATCACTTTGGGTCCTTATTCGGCAGACTCCACTTGAGTCCTCTTTTGAGAAAATGAAGGCACTTTGGGTCCTTATTTAAGACAAACTTCACTTCATGTCCTCTTTTGAGAAAAGGATGGCACTTTGGGTCCTTTTTTGAAATTTTCCCTAATAATATTACAGAATCCCCTTGCCCATGTCGGTATTGCAACTTTTTTTAGCCTAATTCCCTAAACAAGACTCAAAATTTTAGGTTTATTGCTCCGAACTTTTTCAGTCTAAAAATAATTCTCCAATTTTCACTTTAATGCCAAATTTGTCATTGTATCCAAACATTGTCAATAATTTCTTCATAATTATGAACATCAGGGCAGTTAAATATTATTAAAATTTGTATCTTATTTAATACCCGCACCTTCATAAAGAATAACAACAGCCTCTCGATGTTAATAACATTAAAGAAACTAGGGATAAAATTTAAACATAATATATAATTGAGATTAGATATAAAATTGAGATACTTTTTAGGTAGTTGGCACATTTTCTCTGGCCAAGTTTGTTCCATTGGCCAATTGATCCTTACGGCTTTCAAAGGGTCATGTTAGAAGATGCTATAGCCTATAGGGACACTTGGGAGGAATAATCTTTCTAGTACAATAATGCAAATGTCTCAACTTTCAACCTTAGACTTGTTCCCATATATTCAATGCGGCCCCCACAGTCACCTCAAACGATAAAATAATCACTGAGGAATGAACTCGTTATTCAAAAATAAATATCATGATTTGTTAAATCTCCAACATTTTCCAAACTTAATTCTAGATTATTCTTAAAGTTGCTGAATCTGCACAAAAACTTAAATTAATCATTCAAAAATAAGTCAACACGCTTTTGCTAATTAGTAAAACAACCAATACTTTAAAGACTCTAATCTTTCTAATTCGATGACTTGACGAATGATCAAGATGAGACACCATTCAATTCATCTCACTTTTGGAAGTGGAGTCTTGTCAAATATCACTCTCAAATAAGAATACAAGTTTCTTATTACAATGTTCGGAATCCCATGTTATTTTGTAATCGTGAGTATCTCTTTAGTTTACATCCGTTATATATGTGTTGATTTACCTCAAAAAAAAGAAGCAAATAGAATCAAAAGCAGTGCCCCTCACCCTCCTCAATTGTTTCAGCAAAACTTTAGAGATAATTTTCTGCTGCAATTGGCAGCTTCCATGGTTGGCTCTGCACTTTATAAGGCCTCAAAGGCCTTGTGGAGCCCCCGGGAAGTGGCCATATTCGCCGTGACGTTGTAAAGAAACTCGGCCACGATTATTTTGCTCGGTCCCGCCACGAGCTCTTCCCACGCCTCATCGGCATCGGCCTTCCCCTGCTTGTGGAACACTTCCGTCGCGTCCATCCTGTGCAAGTTCCAACCCTTCAGGTTGCGGAGCCGGTGGATCTTCTCCAACTGGCGGCTTGCCAATTTGCACGTGTTGCTCTCGATCTCCTCTATCGCTTCTTTGAGCAACCGCGCGTGGGCTTGTCGATCCAAGAACTTCTCGGTACGGAACAACAAGTCCAGTTCAGGAAGCCCGATTGCGCGCCGGATTCCCCTTGAGTATTGCCCGTTTGGATCAAAGAAGTTCCTCGCCTCTTCGATCATTCCCTTCTCTACCATCTTATCGATCCGCCTAGACAAGGAGGAGTACAAGATGGGCATCGCGGCATCGACCCATAGAAAGCAACATTCGTACTTCGATTGAAACCGGTAATCATGGCTAGTGATCAAGGCCTCAATGTAGGAATTCGAGCCGCCAACGATGACTGGAGTGTTGCCACGGGCCCTGATTGACTCGATGGCAAGCAGTGCTGAGTTGCAATATTCTGACGCCGTGAAGTCTGCATCGGGAGGGATCGTCCCGAGGAGATGGTGGGGGACGCCGCATTGCTCCTCTTCCGTGATCTTGTTGGTGACTATGTCGAGCCCCTTGTGCACTTGGATTTTGTCGGAGTTCACGATCTCAGCGGGGAAACGGGACGCAATGTCAATAGAGAGCCTGGATTTGCCTGCCCCGGTCACACCTAATATCACCACGACCTTCTCCTTCTGACGCCAAGGGTTACAAAAGCCTATATTCGACCTCCGGAGCAAGGGCAGGGCCATCGGCTTGCACATCACCATGGAAATCCTCATGACAAGCCGGCCGAGTGTGTGAGAATTAGCGAGAGAATGGAAGATCAGAAAACTGAAAAACTGAAGCAAGAGAATGGAAAGCTCCTTTCAACAAAATGCGAGAGCCAAGGTGGGTTTATAAGTAATAGAAAAGATGGGTCAAGATCAGGTCAACTTGAGTGTGAGCAACCAGAAGTTGTAAACTAAGGCAGAAGATAGAGAGCTTCTCTCCCTCCAGACCCTCTAACTGAAGACCACAAGGTCACAGAAATATGTAAGTGAGTATTTATAGGCATTTCTCTATAGAAGATTTCTCTATAGAAGACACCAGTCTGCACATATGATAAATAGTCAACTACAAGAATAAAGACACGCCACTTTGAAAAAATAAAATCAAATTATTCTTCAACTTTCAATTTTTCCTCTGGTCAGTGCAGCTTTTGAGCTTAATGCTTGTTGTTCTTATTCCTAATGGGTGTCTGGACCGTCCAACAACATGGTAGGGCATGCTGTTTCTCGAGAAGCAAAGCAATGGGCTCAAAAGGGTTCTCGCACAGTGGTTCAGAATTTCATATTTCCAATAGGAAAAATAAGATAGCATGCAAATTGCAGAAGAATAGGATTTAATCAGGCCTTTTGTCCTGTACTTTTGTCCTAGAGTACTAATTTTATTAGGCATTTTTAGTGATTAATATCCATTCCACGTAGACGACCGGTCGGTCGAGATAAAATTAAATAGGACATGTAAGGATGCAACAAAATAATAAAGGGGCATCTTTCTAGTTAGACTTTGCCAGTGCACCTAGAACTAAAAAACAACACAGAACCCCGCTGGATTCTGAAGCTAAAATGAAAAGAAAAAGTTTGTTCTCTGGGAATTGCATTCGCAGTTGTTCTGTATGCTAATAAGACAATCATCTCCAATCATGGAACCGGTACTTATCATATCACTAGTGCCGCATTTTGCTGATGAACGGGGTGATTATGAAAAAAATATCATTTCTTTTTATTCCCCTGAAGGGTATGCAAAAAATTGACCGAGGCTTTATTTCTCCTCAGAATCGATAGCTCGAGATTCTCACAGTGACAGCTGATCTGCACAAACCGCTAGTTGGAAACGACAGTAAATGGCATTCGATTCTCCCATTCAAGTGGCGGTGGGGAGACGGTGACAAGCTTGGCCTCATTCGATGAAAGATAAATTTTCTAGCCAGTTGAAATCGCGATGATCAAGGGAAGAATCAAGAAATAAGTTAAAGGTTGAAGCAAAATGGTGTTGATTTAGTAAACTCCCTGTATAATTCGATTTGGCAGCCATATGAGAATCCCAATCCAAACTGAACCAGGATTTCGTAACTAAATGATATGTTCACTCTAGCTAAATTCTAGACGAGCATCGATGTACCCAAGTAAAAGGCGGTAATGAATGCAGCAGAAATAAAGCAGTATGGGTTCTGTGTAGAGAAACAGAATTAGAACCTCACGTTGCACTTCTGTGGCATTAGTCTGCATCAAAATACTGGATTTCCATATGAAAGCAGCGTAACCAAAGAATTATTTGATATGCAAATGATTGAGAGGTGAACAAATTGCCAGCTCCTAAAATAAATTTGTCTGCCAAAATGACAGAGCAGCTAGTGGTTTTCCTTTGGGGGCCATCCTATTGTTTGATCAAGTGAAACCAGGAGAAGGATTGTTCGAATGAGATAATTACCAACCAACCCCTTTGGTATATACTTCTCAAATTTAGTGTTCTCATACTCCATCATCACGCTTAAAGACGTACATGGTTTGTTTTCGTGCATGATGAGAGATCGCCATCCCTTATGCCACGCAAAAACAACGGACTTCCATGTGTGCCACGATATCAATCAGAGAAGAGGCAGAAAACGGATTCACGGCATGTCGTCATCAAGCGATCAGAAAGAAAGCGAGTCCTACCTATCACTCAAGGGCTGCAAACTGATTAAAGAATTGATAGGTTTAGCTAGTCGACTGAAGCAAACTCAGCAAAAATCGGAATTTATTTTCTTCACTAGATCAAATCTTGCGGGATCTGCTAGGCAGATAATCACGACAACAAAATTTTTCTTTATGCGTACTTGTAAAACTTGCTTCAGCAAAATTAGGACTTCATTATCTTCACTAGCTCAAATCTTGCGGGATCTGCCAGGCAAATAATCACGACAACGAGATTCTCTTTGTGCACACGATTAGCACTCTGATTGAAGCCTACAGTTAAATGGTAGCCGTGGCGTCACTGCTGCCGTCAGAAACTCGTTCATTTTCTTTCGAAAATATTTCGCGCGTGGTCCGTGGCTTTTCAGTGCATCGTAAGCACATTCTACATAGCACTTTTGACGAATGATCCTAGGCATGGGCCGAGCAGCCTTACTATGATTTCTCTGGAACCTACTTACTAATCATTAACCTCAAGCCTGTTCTGTTTGAAGTGGTTAGAGTTTGAGAGTTATCTAAAATGGCTTGTTTAGGAATCACTTAACTGTCATGAACTTTATCAGTGTTTCCACTGCAAGTTCAGACATGGTAAGTTAATATCTACAGCAAGCTTTCTTTATCAGAAAATGATTTATGTGAAGCAGAATGGGCACAAGTAGGCTAGTTCATGGAGAGCTATTGGTGTCACGCAGCAACCTCTCTTAATGCCGTTTGGCTACGGTTTGATGAGAAGATTTGGCATTGCACAAGTTGGCGCCTTTCAGGAAATCATCACTTGCAATCCCCATTACTTACGGGGTTCATGAACAAGACGAGCGCCCGTCAACTCATGAACACTCATGAACACCATTAAACACGCGTGTCTGAGGTTTGAAAAGTACTTTCCGGAACTTTTGACAAAAAAATGTGCCTTTGTAGTTAACGTAAAGACAGCTTCCATGGCTTTGGTCTGTATCGTTCCATTCTATCATTTCACAAAGAAAAAATAACCCGTTCTTCAGATTTAAAAGAAGAGAACGATGGAATTCATAGGTTAAGTAGGCTATGTAAATCCAAGCTAGGGGTAGCATAGGCTTCGGGGATATATGCGTGTGAAGACTAGGATTCGGAGAAGAAGATAAATATCTAGAGGGTGGTGTGAAGTTACTATCTGTCGAAGATAATTGTCCGATCACCTCAAGGGATGCATGTCGTTCCAAATTTTGTTAATATTGGAGTCTTTTCAGTCGCATCACCATTGATAAGAGAAGGACAAAGCAAAGTCCGGTACGCTAATGCGAAGTGGGGTTGATCACTGTTCTTGCTTGCAAATTGATGGGCTCAACATTATCAAATTACTGTCGTCGAGGAATTCGTGGTACACATTGGTCGATTGGGAGAAAGAAAGGAAATCTGATTCGAGTGCATGTCACATACCACTAGAAGTGAGCGATTCCAAACTCCATTCAGATTTCACCTAAAACTTATCTATCGAAATAGATTCCTTAATTTTTGGAACTTGTAACCTACCCCGTATACTCAGAAGCCTGGAACCTATTCTATCTAAGGTTTCAATTCTAGAGTTTATCCACGTTCTACTTATACTCTTAATGAAACGATTACAATAAATCATCACCTCTAGTAATCACCATTTGCTACAATTCATTGATCATAACTCATAATTAAACACATGAATTATGAAATATTAATAAAATAAAAGTCTCGATCATGGATATTGTTAGAAATAGAAGCTTAGATTAATGGTTTTAGATTACACACTCATCATTAAATGTTATAGAATGCCGCATGATCGCGCCGAGACATAGAACAATAAAACAAGACTTTAGAGGTTCCAAGTTCCTTGTTTCACTCGGGACTTAGAACCTACTTGTCAGAACAGATTTCCCAATTTTTGGAATCTAACATCTACTTTACATATTCTAGACATCGGAATTGGTTCAAATTCTTATCGGTCTAATTCTCAGATTCCTCGTTGTACCTTGAAATCATACTCACTTTTGCATACCACAACACTACTCTAAAGTATCATGAATTATCCAAGTATAATGACTTGTTTGGTTTGGTTTGCCTTGCATGCATATCCCTTGGAGGAGGAAGATGAAACCAAAATTGTTTTGTTGAATCTGGCTTTCTGAATCTTTTGAAGAGTGTTTCGTCAAGCCAAGCAAAGATGAGACGAAAATTATTTTCTTGAATCTTTTGAAGAGTGTTTTGGCTTGACGAAGTGCGCTCATTTACTGTTTGGTAGCAGACTATCATGTTCCATATTGATTTACCAATGGAAAGAAATCCTGTGTCGTGTCAGGTATGTAGCATGTACCATCCGGGAATGGCAATCGAGGTACCGCCCGAAGTGCACTTCTTCTGAAGAATATGAGTTCATTTCTCTAAGGGTGCATTTGGTAATTTGCCCAATAGTAACTGATTCTATTATTTTGTTCATAAGAATAGATTTGAAACAGAAATTCATTTAGTAAATTTTTTGTTCTCGGGAATAAAAATCTATTTTTTTGGAACAAAATCAAGAAGTATAAAAAATTTGCTTCTTTATTTCCGGAAACAATTCTAAAATCAAAGCCAAACCTATTTTTCTTTTTTCTTTTCTCCTCTCTTCTTATCTCTTCTTCTTCTCCCCAATCAGTCATTGGCCACTGTCACCGCCATCCTGACCAACTGCCTAGGTGAGGTCCCACAGCCATCGGGAGCCTCCGGCGAGCTCGCCAGACCTGGCCCAGCCAACCGGTGACTAGCCACAAAGGAGGAGGAGGAAGAAGAGATAAAGAAAAAAGAAAACAAAGAGAAAAATAAGAAAATATAATAAAAGCATTAAAAAATTAAAAGAAACAAAAAAATTTAGGAGTCCTACCAAACGTATTTTATTCGGGAAATAAAATTTTTGGCAATTACTAAACGCCATCAAATACTTAGAAATTGTTCCTGAAAATGGAACAAAAAATAATTATTTTTTATCGAAAATTATTCCCGAGAACTGAATGGTAAACAAATGCACCTTAAATAATCATTTCCAAAATGTTCCCATTCCTTCACAAATACTTTATCAAGATTGTTCTAATGACAAAATAATGTGTTCGTGACATGAACTACTTGGTACTCCCTGGAGCCACAATGTCCTTTAAGGGTGAGCATCGGTCTAGGGATAACCCCGGTCCAGGGTAGCCCTACCAGTCCTGGTTCGGTTTCCAGGGAGACTGGATTGATCCTTGGTCTTGGGATTCTTGGACCAACACTGTGCGGGTTGGTCCTTGATCCTGGGAGTTTAGGGTCGGTCCAACTCAGATCAAACCTAACTCTATCTATATTATATATCTAATATATTATTCATAATTTTTTTATATAAATAAAACCCAAAAAATAAACAGCGTCAACAACATTAAACAGCTCATTAGTGAAGAATACACGTAATTTTACACTATTTTCTAATAACTTAGATTTTTTAATATATTTTACGCCATCAATAATCATAATTTACAAATAAGGAAAATATTTTTGTGACAGAGGAGGAGCAAGAAGAGAGAAGAAAAAAGGAAAAAGGAAAAAGAGAAAAAGAAAAATATAATACAAATATTAAAAAATTAAAAGAAACAAAAAAATTTAGGATTCTCATCAAGCGCATCTCTATTCTGGAAATAAAAATTGTAGTCAATTTCCAAACGTCCTCAGATACTTAGAAATTATTCCTAGAAATAGAATAAATAAGAATCATTTTTAAACAAAATTGTTTCCAGGAACAAAATGTTTAATTAAACGCACCCTAAATAGCTATTTCCAAAATGTTCCCATTCCTTTGGAGATACTTTATCAAGATTGTTCTAATGAGAAAATAATGTGTTCGTGACATAAACTACATGGTAACTCCCTAGAGCCACAATGTCCATTATTTCAGCAATAGCCCTAACTTTATCACCTCAAGTCTGATAATTCCATGCAAGATCTAGGAAACACATTCTCCTTTATTTATGTACCAAACGGAGAATAATAAACAAATAAAGGTCTGGACATACAGTACATGCTAAACCCTAAGAAATCACAATCTCCATGAGGGAGGGAGATTGGAAAGTTTGACATCCCTTCCAGGAGATTAGAGTCCTACCTAAGCAGATTTCTATCCCCCTACTAAGCACCTAACAGTTTCAATGAAGTACGGTACTACAGTTTTCAATTTTACATTTGACAAGCACAGGAAGCTCCCGCATAATGTTACCAACTCCCTTCCTTGGACATTCTCAGGAAATGGGACAAGGTGATGCTAGGGAGCTCGGTGGACCCTGTTTTCTTCCTTGTTATCCTTGTGACCTTCAGAGACCCTGCATCCTTTGATTGGGTAACTGTGACCGAAGCCAAGTTGTAGAACTGTTCATGGAGGATTCCTCTATTAGCTAGGAATAAAAGCACCGAAAACTCTACCATAGAACAAAGATAAGGCCAGCAATCCAGTTTTAATGTACCTACAGATGGTACAAACCCTACTAACTAGTGATCAATGAGATGACCGAGATCCAGAATTCCAGCTCCTCTAAGGATTGTTTTATATAGTAATTTCAGCACAGAAAGTAAACGTAAAATGTTAAAATTCAAGCAAAAATTTACCTCACAAACACCATGCAGCAGAAGCCTATGGAAAGGATCTTGAACCTGGAGCTCGAGAACTTCTTCAGCTCCCCTCTCCAGGATGAAGGACCGAACACAAGCCTAAAGACAAAGGCATCTTTTATACATTTGCTAACTGAAAGATCAAGAGGAATCGACACTTGTAATGCGAAAAAGGAGTTGCTTTATGTAGACACGGGAATTGGGAAGAGCAAGGCTATCCCTCTTCATATTATTGCAGGTTCTCCTGCAGCTCAGTGATTTCGATGTTTCCTATTCACTAATAGGTTATCCTTATTTTGGAAGAGTAGTAACTTAACTGGTCTTCTGCAGATGGTTACTTAACAGTTTTACCAATCATATATCCCTCACACGGCAGACAAGCTATAACTGATTCCCATATTAAGAGTGAAAAATAAATGATTCAAAGATATATCAGCTCCCTTCGCCAGTAAATACCAAAAAACCTAAGCTGCAGTGACATGGACTCTCACATGCACAAGACAAGACCTGTCCAATATCTAGGCCACGTAAAAGTTTCAAACTAGATTATACCTCATAGCCTTCAATGAGCTCAAAAAGAAAGCTACGGCGAAGAGCCTCTCTAGTCCGACAATCAACTCGGCGCCATGCACTCAAGACAGCCACCTTATCAGCGTCCATATGAGCTCTGCGCCTTCTGGATGATGCTTTAATATTGTCAATCATATTGGCCTGCAATTCAGTAGAAACAAATTTATCAAACATCATCTCATGCCCTATGATTATACAGGTACGATGCAACTGCTGCATTATCATCATAAATATAGAAAAATGTAAACCTAGCATAAAAAATCTACAACAGGAGGAAGTGTAAAAAAAACAAATAAATGAAGTAAAAAATAAAACTACAAATACCCGTAATATCAAAACAATTCTTCCTCACAATATGTGGAGGACACTTGCCCTTCATATACTAGGACACGTGCAACAAGGTTACAAGGTGAAATATGCCATGAAAAAGACAAGAAGTATCGTACATATCCACTGTTGTTGAGCAGTGTACACTACTACAACCCCAAAAAGATGGAGACCCTAAAATTGTACACCATGTTATCTTATCCTGACATACAGAACAGAATTGTCAATCAATCTCAAAGCACTTTAAATTAAAATGCATGAGCTATATATTCTTCATGGCCCCATCACATGGCCTGTCAATATAAGAACATTAATTGCACATACATATCATTGGTTTAATCGTGCAACCACAACTGAGTATATTATGACAATACTATATTGGTAAAATATATTAACATCAATGACGTGAGAAAAATTATAGTTGAATATCACGAAAACAAATTCAAAAGAAATGAAAAAAGCAAACCTCTTTGTCCATATCTATATTCCTAAATTTGTCCCACTCTCGAGCATTTGTCATGGAAAAGGGGGATGGTGGGACATCATCGCCTGAAAATGAACCAAAGGAATATCATTATGAATTCTTTTAAAGAAAATTACATGCTAACATCGTATTTATCCAGTAAAATCGCTTAGTTCCCCCATCACCTGGCCTGTCAATCTACCTCTGGTGCTGCCCCCAAAAGGACCAGAACTGCAGCCCGTGCCCCCCTTACACTAACATCATTCTAATAAGCAACTCTCACTCTCCCTCTCCTTCAGGGTTTTGGCCAAAAAAGGTTCCACATTAAGGCTCCATTTGGGAACCACTTTCCCAAGGGACTTTCGAGGCAACTTGCGGTGTTTGGCAAACTTTTTTGAGACCCCTTTGGCCAAATGCTGGCCTTGGCAAAGCTGAAAACCCAAGGCAAGTCCCCACCTGCCTTGAGCTTTCAGCATATGCGAAAGGTCATTTCCTAGGATTAATATGTTTTTCTTCCGAAACTACCCTAACCAATTTTTTCGTTTTCCAGTTTTGCCCCTGTAAGAATTGTTCATCTTCTCTACTTCTCTA
Source organism: Eucalyptus decipiens (assembly GCA_014182575.1). Taxonomy (NCBI): domain Eukaryota; kingdom Viridiplantae; phylum Streptophyta; class Magnoliopsida; order Myrtales; family Myrtaceae; genus Eucalyptus; species Eucalyptus decipiens. The sequence goes on along the minus strand of CM024619.1, from coordinate 42,952,676 downwards.
TGTAGATCACCAATGCAGCTCCATTGAGGGTTGCATGAGGCTCGCCGATTGTCACGCGACCTTGGCTTGGGGAGGTCAGGGTCACGCGACCTCCACAAGGGCCGCCTAGGGTCACACAACCTCAAGAGGCCCTCGCCAGGGTTATGCAAGCTGGCACCAAATCTGGCTCGCTGGCTGGCAGCCTAAGCCCTTTGCCAGCTTTGTTTTCCTTTCTTTTAATACTATAATAGGAAAAGTCCTTTGCGAGAATAATTTTTTCAAATACTATTTAACCCAAAATTGCTTTACAATGGACTTTTAAATTACAATTTAATAAACACAATCTGCATTTCAAAAAATGCCTTTTAACTTGAAGTCTTTTGCATTTCCCCAAAGGCTTTCTCTAAAAATCCAACCAAACTCAGCCTAAGTACATTGCCTCATGCAAATGTACATATTGTAATTCAATAAGAAATAGTCTTGTTCCACTTTCCCTTAACTCCAGGCCCAAAATATGTGCGATTGATATTGTAGCTCATATTTCACATTCAATCACACAACCAACCAACTAGGTGGAACTAGCAACTAGCTGTAGGTAACACAATCCACTTATTTTACTTCATAAGATTCACAGGCGAGCTAGTTGAACCAAAGAACTGATCTGAGACTGAGGAGTGAGTTTAGCACCCACTTAAAATTCTGAAGAGAAATGTGCAATCATCAGTAATGAAAAATATTATGTTTTAGAAACTCAGTACCCCAAGGTGGAGGAGCAAAGAGGCCTCTGATTTCTTCAGCATTTAGACGAGGAACAAGCTCCATTAACAAACGGTCATTTAACCATCTTCGAGACCTCCGGTTGCTTACCTACATACATCATCATAAGGTTTTCTCAGACATTCATTTCGACAGATCCTGTTCAGTTCACATCTCAAAAGGATTGCAATATATACATTTGCATGAGTTAAAAGAACCTACTGTAAACAGGCGAATGAACACCCTGAAGCAGGAATGGGATTATGATGGATAGCAATTAAATGAGGTTCCATAAGGTCATTCCGAAGTATGCAAGCAAAAACCTTTTGAACATGAAAAGAGCATCTCATATGTGCAGCATTAGAAGATGACACATGCTAATCCAGAATCACCCATCACTTGTCAATATAAACAGCCTACTTCATTCACAATCTTCTTCTTTTTCCCCCTTTAATTGGGCCTAAACCACAGAAAAGGCAAACAGTATGTACTCGGGCCTGAAAAGAGTAAGCTTTAACCGAAAGAAAACAAAAGAAACAAATGGTTTGTTTATAAATGAAAAACACCAGCTTCCTGAGTAGATAAAATTATTATGCTGAGGTAGAAAGAAAAGCATAATTGTGTCTATGCAAGATCTACATCATAGTCAACACCTTTCTGGATCAAAAGCGTTAAAATCGGAATCTTTAACATTCAATCGGCCGGTTTCTTCTCACCTGCTCGGCGCGAGCGTTTGATTGAACTACATTAACCAACTAGCCTCAACACACAACAGATCCCAATCGACAAACAAACAAACAACGAAGACAACCAAAAACCGCACATTCACGCTCGAATTCCGCTTCCACACATCACTCAATGCACTCACCCCTCCAGTCAAACTCTCCAGGAACTCGATCTTCTTCTCGATCGACAGCCCCCGAGACTTGGCATTCTCGCCTGGTGGGGACATCAGACAGAACAAAGAGAGAGACAACCGTCAGCAAAAAACGTCCGACTGAAAAGCCGAGTCTCCCCGCATCTCCAACAGATCCGGCGCAAAGAAGCTCGGAGCGTGGCATCACCTGCGCGAGGAGCGTCGCCGAGGGGCGGAGATTGCAGGAGGAGCTCGTCTGGGCTCTGCAGGACGTCCAGGGTCGCCATGCTGGTTTTCGAGAAACGGGGAATGGAGATCGGGGGGACGAAGCTTCGACCTTTCCGCTCGAGGCGATCGTCGTGGGCCGCGGGGCCAATCGCAGCTCGGGTTTCGTGGACGGGATTCGACGAGGAAGATGATGCAGAAGGAGATGATGATGAAAATGATGGTGAGGATGAGGAGGAGGAGGACGCAAGATGGAGTTCTCGATCGTAACGCGCGAGAACTTATACAGAGTGTCCGCACGGCGGTGACCGAATCAGCGGAATATGCCCCTTGCTTGCCACGCAAATTCCTTGGGAGACGAGGAGCGGGCCGCACGTGCCCTCAGGTGGTGCTCGTGTGGGGGCTAATCTCGTAATTTTGTAGGTCCCGCCCTTCTTCGTGGGCTCCGCTTTTGGGATGCGTGCAAGAGAGATCGATTTGCTCTTGCTGGGCTCAACTTTGGGCCTCTTTACTCGGCCTTTGCCTGAATTCTAAACCCGTCAAGTGAGCGGATCGGGTCGGATTTGAGTCGGGTCATAAATGGCCTAACTCAAATAGACCTATTTAATCCGTTTTAACTAATTTCTACATACACAAATCTAGTGACTCATATTCGATTCATACTATACCCAACTTGTATTGCAAAAATACTTTGATATTTAACTAATCTACGAAACTTATAACCAAACTGAGGTGAGAATGCAGAATTAGTGAGTGCAATAATGAGTGAAGGCAAAAGAGTCATAAAAATGAGTTTGGTCTAAATAAGTTATAAATCAATTTATAACCAATTTATAATCTATTTATGACCCATTTAACACTAGTACTGTGTTTAAACCCTCATTTACTCAATATAATTAATATATTTATAACCTATTTAATACTTATATGAGTTAAGAAATGACTTTATAACTCAACATAACGATCTACTTCTGCTCTCTTTATTGGGAAATTTCTATTTGATCCCCTAACATTTCATATATGCCCATTCACCCCCCTAAAATTAGATTTTGTTACATTTATATGATTCCTTTTAGATTTGAACTCCGTCGTTAGCATGTGTTGTGCTTAAGACTTGTAAGAGGTGGAATGCAATTTTCTCCTCAAGTTGTTCCTATTGAGCGTCTCCTCTGTTCCTTTTCTTCTAGTCTTTCATTTTTATTTTTTATTTTTTATTTTCTATTTGTGCAAGAGAGCTAAAGAAACAAATCCTCTTGCAACAGACTTGCCTCATTAATATCAATTAAAATACCCTCATGTGTAATCCATAATTTAGACGTTACATAGATGTGATTTAGATTTTCTTCTTGAATTCTCAAAGGGGTCTTTGAAGTTAGTCAATACTTTACATTAATTGTCCTTTATAAGACATATTTAGTGGACATGAACTACTTAACTCTGGCGAAAACCAATTATTTCTGTGTGGAAGATGAATTTGGTCTTTATTGACTTTTTCAGTCTAACCGAAAACTTTGCGCTTTAATAAAAAAAATTAGCATTTCATTGATTTTTTAGAATTGACTTTTTCTAAATATTTGATTTAGAGATAATGAAATTTAGATGCCTCGGATCAGATTAAAGAAATTTCCATCCGTGTCTACTAATCAATCATTTAGAACACGACACTTTGACATGTTACGATTTATTCACTTAAAGGTCATACTTCTCACGATCGTGCCACTTGGTAGGATAGCAAAAAACCCTAAAAGAAACCTCGTGTTATTCTCTTGAGGGTAGGAGGTCGGCTGCTAGAAAACCAGAAATGCTAATTTTTCTATCAACTCTCACCCTTCCACCACCTCACCCACCACCACGTTTTTTTTATCGGTCTCTTTCTGTCCTGTCACCATCACCATCCGAAACCAACGTTAAGAAGGTGGGGATTTCGGCATTCAGTTTCCCTCTCCAGCGGCCGCTTGCTCTCGACCTTTCCCGGCGTCCTCCTCTTTCGGTTCCTCTCTCTTCCAATCATTAAAGGCAGGACATCGTCGTTGCGTTTGTTCTGTCGTCCTCCTAAGCTCCGGAGATTCCAGATCAATCAATTAGAACGTCATGAATTCACTCTTTATTCCGTCATCTTCGCCCGATTAGGAGTTCGGACGGTTGGGTATCCAGCTTCTCGTGGTTTCGTTAACGTCCATTTGGAGTTTAATTGCTGTCCTTGTCTCCTTGGTTTGCGCACGTTGTCATTTTGTTGAGCTTTCTTCCATTTCGATTTCGCTTCCGCTGAACCGACTCTCTCGAACTTTGCCCATTTAGATGCCTTGTCGCGCTTTGCGTTCCGTGTCTCATCTCGTCCACGTTGTCTACCTTGACCGTCGGACGATGCTCAATACGTGTGCTAACTGTTAAGGCCTTGCGTGTCGCTGAATAAAGTTTTGGGTATATGGGTTTTGCCCATTTTAGTTTGCCAGAAGTTGAGTTTGCTTGCTGTTTTGAAAATTCCTGTAGTCACATGTTTTGGAAAGGCATCTCGAAGCGACAAGGAACTAGTAGGTCTCACGTCATGAACTATATCAAACGTATAAACTATATATATATATACACATAAATTTAACAAATATAAATACTAAATAAAATATATATTATAAAATAGAAAGAAATTAAAATATATGAATGAAGAATACTATTAAGTAAGAATGAAAATTGTCGTTTTTTTTTTTTTTTTTTTTTTTTTTGGTTTTGTGATTTTGAATTTTTGTTAGAATTTAAATATTATTAAAATTAAAATTTATTTTATTTATATTACTTACTTATTATTATTATAATTTTCTAATTGAAGAAATTTGTTATTCAAGAAAGTCAGTTTAGCCCCCCACCTTGATAGGCTTAGAAACCTTGAAATTTGGGTGTCCCCGCTGGTCCAGTGGCTTGGAAAATCCCAGACTGAGCATGGTGATAATCTTTTGAGGTTTTGATGTTCTTAATGTCAGAATTTGAAAACTCATGGACACGAGAGTTGTAGGGATATCTATCGCTTTCCATTCATTCAAAGTTCATTCAATTTGGACATCGTTTGTTAGGTCGAAATTTTTTTAAAGCACCGATTTCATCTGGGTGTAGCTAAAGATTTTTTGTTCTAACACTAGGATGATCTTTGGAGATAGCATTGACTATGATTGAATTTTAAAAATGAGAAGTTGTAAGGGACACTTGGATCTTGCAATTTGGAAAATTTCATTAGATTTCCTGATTAGTTTAATATGTAAGCGTGATTTTCGAAAACCGGAATGAAGCAAGTTGGATATTGATTCAAACAAACTAATGTCATTAGGTCTCTCACATAGACCTTTAGTTGTATAGTAAGTGAGACATGCTCTTGAATAATATCTAGCTCCTAATTGGTGACTCTTTATCGTATAAGATTTTTTGATTTTGGCATTGCCTTTACACCCCTCATCTTTTGGAGAGGGTCGCCATAAGCTTTAATTTGGATGGTCTTAAATAAAATCACAAACTGTTTCCTCAAATCAGATTTTGGCGATTCAAATCATGGTGGAATGCATTCACGTAAGCTTCAGCAAGCTTCAGACTGATCGGTGTGTATTATTCAGCCTAATTGAATGGCGTTGTTCAAACCGCAATGTCAGCCACCCCCTTGTCAACTTAAGAAGAGTTGGTACGCCTACTAATAACAAGCAACAACTTGTTCTGTTTTGCTTCCAAGACAGAGAGATTGCGTCGTGATCCAGACCGGCTGGCCACGGGGTTACGTTGTCACTGACACTTGTCCTGAGTTGTTTGTCTGTAAAAAAATGTTCGGTTTCGCATCCCAGAATAAAAATTCCTAACTTGCACCGGGAAATTAGGATGGAATCCTACGACTCTGACTCCCCAGTTTGTGCGAACGTGTGCTGTGCGTGAGCGAGGGCTTCACAGCCACAGGGACGACCATTCCTTCGACCAAGAATGGCCTCCGTTCAGAAAGGTTCGATCTTGGTCTTCGTTATCTTTATTCTGGGTATCACTCCGTTGATCCGCTCGTGCTTGAAATGATCTGCGCGAATTCTTGTCGTCTGATCTTGCGGTTTGTGTTTCGTTAATTTACTGAATGCCCTCCGTTTCTCTGTGCACAGGGAGTGTTATCGTGATCATGGGTGTGAGCGGTTCTGGGAAATCGTAAGTAGTGGAAAAACCTCTTCTTCTCTAGCTTTCTTGGGTTGAAAACAGGGAAATTTATCGACCATTGTGGCGTTTTCTGGGACATTTTTTTGATCTAATCAAATAGCTGGAATGGAGGGGATTCCATTTGTAGGCCAATACTTGTCCGTAAGAGACGTTAGTGAGCTGGGTGAGTACGTTCTTGCTAGAAAATTGATTGAGAGAGTCCCTGTTTTGAGCAGCTGTGTTGAATTACCACATCAGGGATGAATGAATTTCAGCAGTTCACCTTTCTACTACTACTGTCAGTTAATTCCAATAAGCTACCTACTGTCATTGTTGTAAAGTTCTTTGCCAATGCTTCATGATCATCTTCAAACATATAATCAGTTATATCTGCTAGTTAGGGGACCATTTAACAATGTGTCAAGGCATCACTTCTGTCGAGTAAAAATAATCCCTTTCTGATAGAAGGAAGAAAATCAAAATGCTTTTGAAAAAATTTCTGCTTTGTTACGATGCTTGAATGTCAAATGTATGTGGTTTGGACAGCACAATAGGACATATGCTAGCAGAGGTCATGGAGTGCAGCTTTCTTGATGCCGATGACTTCCACCCAACATCAAATAAAGGTGGGAGCTTTTGCCCCCCTTTGCTTTGATTTGAGTGCATAAGCTCTTTGATTTGAACCTGTTCAATTATTTTGGCAGAAAAGATGCATAAAGGAATCCCTCTCTCCGAGGAAGATCGAATCCCATGGCTCGAAACACTACGGGAAACCTTGCGTGAGCGCTTGCTAGATGGAAAAACTGTGGTTCTTGGCTGCTCTGCTCTGCAGAAGCATTATAGGGAAATTCTAAGATCCGCTGACCCGAATTATCGGTCAGGCAGCTTCTCTAGTTCAGTGAAGTTTGTGTTGTTGAATGTGGAGGCCAAAGTTCTCGCTGCCCGACTACAGACAAGAGCTGCAGAAGGGAAGCATTTTATGCCACCCTCGCTTTTGCAGTCGCAGCTGGAGTTGCTCCAGGTGGATGAAGTGGAAGGCATTTGGAAGGTCGATGCTTCTCTGAGTCCGCAAGCAATTGTGGGCAACATTCAAGCTTTGATTCTACAGTCTCAAGATAAGCGGTGAATTGATTCTGAATTTTGTAATGCGAAGGATAACCATGGACCATTGAATTGGTGGGTGGTTCGATATGCTTTATTCATTGATTTGGAAGACAGATGTGGTAAAACCAACATTACAGAATCTCTCCCGATTGATTGGGAAATTGTGAGCGAAATTCTTTTGAATAAGGAAGCAAAGAAAAGAGCTTCTACAGTGCCTCTGGAATTGCTGTCTACTTAATCGGCTAGGTCGGTGGCTATCCTGGATATGGCTAATATGAACTCGAAAAGCAATGGTCTGCTGCTTGAGAAAACACATTTCCATTGTCTAGCTGCTTATGAAAAAGTACATAACTAACGGTGCACACACGCTCTCACACCGGGTATGTTTCCATAGCCTTTGACAAAAATGTTCTGTATGTATGCGCACAAGTCTGCATCATTGAACCAGTGGCTGATTGTAGTGAAGGTGGTGTATTTCATTAGTCAGGGTGAAGTCAGATGTAGCGCATAGCTTGAACCGTGAGTAATTCCACAGCATGGAAAGTGTAAGGAATGGAATAAGCTGCCTGCATTTAGATGAAGTAATTTGTATGATCCTTGACTTCCATTCACTGCTCAATTTCGATTTCTCTGTTTTATATTGAGTCGACATGGCGATAACTCGGTTATGCTTACTCTTAGACTAGATGAGTCACAGTGGAATGAGAACACAAAATTCTCGAGCTTTTAGCGTGCCCGCTGTACTGGGTTTGAGTTCTGGTTCATGCTTGGCTTATGCAGACAATGGTAGCTGAGACACACCACAGCACAACGCAACCAAAATGCACATATGCTTTAGTGTAGAGGTCAGCTAACGTTTCAACATGGATTTGTTACCTGAATATCTATGCTTGGCAAAAAGCAAGAAGCTTGTGGACATGAGACAAGTACGAGTGCATGAGAATACATTAGGAGATCAGGTGGAACTCAACTACAAGCTTAATACTAGTTTCCACACGATTTCTTGGCAAAAATTGCAAAGTTTTGCCAGGGGTCGCTCAGACACGGATAACGATTTCTTGGCAAAAATTGTTATCCGTGTTTTCGCAATTGAAGAGAAGTGATTGTGAGAAAAGAAGTCGACTTCAATTCCTCGCATATTGCTCGCACTAGCTTGTGAATATTTGATGCATTTTCACTTGTACTGATTGACCCCTTCCAAAAAAACCTCAACCTTCAAAAGGTATTGATTGTCCAATTATCATATGTATCACAAATGAGATTCACACGATCCAACAGTTATTGTAAACTCGGTGCACGTACAATTGGGTTGCCAAAAACAATGCCAGAAATGCGTCACTATGCTGTGCACCCCACAAAAATTCTGGTGGCGAAAGGAGGGCATATTGCCCCGTTATTCTAATGATTGATATTAGAATGTAACAATTATTGTCAAGTGCAAGTTGCAATATGGCAGATGACCCAACAATGATCATATATGCAAAATTCGAGAACGAGGGACAATGAATATGAACTTGTTGAGAGACCAAGTACTTAACATGCGCATATACTTGAAAATCAATTTAAGTATATTTTGTACTCTAATTCTTCTTTTATAGTGAATATAATTACACATAGAAAACATGAAAAAAAAAAAGTTATAGCAATAACGGCTGGGACGTTGGGGGATTTACAGTTCAGTCCTACATTGGGGCTGCGCATAGTAACACTCCAAAAAAATGTTTCTGGAACACTTCTGTACGGATTTTGTTAGGGAACAAAAAAAAAAGAAACGCGTTTGGTTGCGTTTCTGTTCTCTTTTTTGTTAGAACGAAATAGGAACAAAAAAAAGAAACAAAAAGTTGTTTACGAGAAAAAAAACACTTCTTGAAGCCAAAAAAAGAACAAAAATTCTCTCTCTTCTCTTTTCTTCTTCTTTTTTTCTTCTTTTTTTCTTTGGCGGTTTGGCCTCGGCCATGGCCGGCCACCGGCCTCGGCCATGGCCGTGACCGGCCGTCGAGGGGCTGGCGACGCCGTCGAGGGTCGGCGACCTCGCCGTGGTTGGGCGAGGCTCGGCCTCGCCAGGGGGCGGCGAGCCTCGCCGTGGGCTGGGCGAGGCTGCCAGGCCCCGTCGGTCCGGTCGCCGAGGCGGCGACCAACCGAGAAAGAAGAAAAAAATAAAAAAGAAAGGAAAAAATGGAAAATAAAATAAAAATATTAAAAAATTAAAAGAAACAAAAAAAGAATAAAAATTTACCAAATGTGTTTTATTCATTTTTTATTAAGAACAAATGTTCCAAACGCATTCTTTTGTTTAAAAACCGTTCCCCAAAACGAAACACTTTTTTTTTTGTTTACATTAGAAACAGAAAAGAAACGAAATGTTTCCATGCGGGGCCTAAAATCCCATCAATTGCATGCAATTCTGGTTCAAGATCACCTTAATCCGTATGTAAACTGCTACATGACTTGTAGGGTGTACGTGTGTGCCCTTGAATTATATGTACAAGCCACAGCGGAGCAAACTTGTTAGACGAAGGCCCTGTTTGGTAACCATCCAAACAGGGCCAAATTTTGATTCTTTGTTCCTATAATCAGTTTAGGCCTAGAATCGCATTTGGTAAAATTTTTGTTCCCAGGAACAGATTGGGAATAGAATCAAGACTTAAAAAAAAGTTGATTCTTGTTCCGGGAACGAATTTGAGGATCAAAATCAAAAAATCTTCTTCTTCCCTTCGGTCATCTCGCGACCGCCATCCACCGCCGCCCACCACCATCCGCCGTCCGCCGCCGCCGTCCACCGCCGCCACCAGCCGCCGCCGTCCACCGCCGCCGTCGCGAAATCCACCGCCATTGTCGCCAGTAGTTCGGATTAATGCCGCCGCCGGTCCGTGAGCTCGCGGAAGCTCGCCGGACCAGGCGAGGTTCGACGAGCTCGCCGGGCGGGCAGGGGCTGGGCAAGCCTCGCGACGCCTAGCCCCATTGGTGGCCGGCGAGGCTCGCCGGCCTCGGCGAGGCTTGCTGGCCACCGGCGAGGCTCGCCCGGCCCGCCGGTGGCCAGTAGGCCTCGGCCGGCCCCGCGAGGCCGAGCCTCGGCGGAGCTAGGCGAGCCTCGCCAGTGCCAGGCGAGGCTCGGCCGACGGGGCGGCGACGCTTTGGTGAGGTCGCTAGCCCTCGTCGGCGGTCGCCGGTCCGGCGACCGGCCACAAGAGGAAGAAGAAGATGAGAAAAAAAGAAAAAATAAAAGAAAAAAGGAAAAAAATGAAAAAAAAAAAGAAAAGAAAAAAAGTAAAAAAGTAAAAAATGTATTTAAAAATTAAAAGAAATTGATTTGGAACAGAATTAATGAGCACGGTATCAAACACAATTCTATTAGGAATCATAAATTTTGACAATTACCAAACGGCTTAAAATGCTTAGAATCGATTCCAGGGAACAGAATAAAAAGAATCGGTTTTGATCGGAATCTACTCCTAAAGGGAACGGAATCGTTATCAAACGCGCCCGAAGCTTTCCTTGTTAGCTTTTGATGTTACATGAAGCGGCCGATTGGAAATTCCTTTAAAATGAACTTCTAAACTGCTGTAGTGATTTCCTTGTCAAAAAAAAAAAAAAAAAACTGCTGTAGTGATTTTAGTGGATTTTTTTTTTTTTTTGAAAAAGATTTCAGTGGACTTTGAATAACGCGTTTTCTCGAAACGGCCTGTTGACTATGGCGTCTGCAAATTGTGACGAGGATTTAAAAAAGCATATAATAATATATGGTAATGATTGATTGGATCAATTTCGTTATCCCGCAATCAGATTTGGAGTTTGACTATTCTTCGGAAGATCAATCCTTATCCCCGCACATAAAAACGCACCGGATCATTCCTCCACGAATGCAAAACGAAGGCCTGTTTTTTCAAACCCTTTGTCCCCACCAACTTGAAAAGATTTGTCACATATCTAATTAAAACAATTCCGTCAATATTTATAAATTGATCGCACCTTCGTCAAATTTTGTTTTATTTGATTTTCCAAGAATGGAAATAGGAATCAATCATGTCCATCGGAGAACACGTCCCAGGCCAGCACATCCTATAAATGAATTATGAGACGTGGAAACGTTGATAGCACACATAAATAATAATCCCCATGAATCACTTGATCCTTCATAATTCTTTCTTTTTATGTGATTTTTTTAATATCAACTTGTTAACAACAATGTCTTGAACATGATTAAAAAGGATCGAGAGTTCTTCCCAATTCACATCTTCAGACATCACTCGCACGCAAACTATATATTATGGATTCTCGTCTTAACTTCCTTATTCTCGAGTTATATCATGATAATGCTGTGTTCTTAAGTTAATTACTGTCGTGCACCGGACCAAGATCGCTTACGAAGACCGTGGAAATAACCGCGGTCGATCCTAAAATCAGTGAAATCCTCTCGAACTCCTTTGATAATGAAAGCGTGGGCATGTCCCTCCAAACATTCTAGATGCGGTCTCTCTATCATTTCTCCACGTAAACCCATAAATGCAGTGAACAACATTTTGACGAACCATCATGGAGAAAACGAGGGACAGCACAACCTGGAAGATCTTTTCCAAAAGATCGGATAAAACTATCGATGACAAATCATCACGGTCAAAGTCCACCACCCCCGTCAGTCTTCCGGATCAAGTGGGTTCGAGTTGCCACCTTTGAATCAGCCTCTCTTGCGGTGGCCGCCCCCCCAATCCACAGAAAAAGAAAAAGAAAAAAACAAACAAACAAACAAAAAATCCGGATACGGACACGCAAGTGATCGAAGAAGAATTTTACGAAGGAATTTACCAGATCATGCAAATCGCTGTCGGCATATTATAAAATCAATGAGCGATCTTTGCTTTTTTAATTTAAAGGAAATTACAGTGAATGAGAATACTTAATTTACCAAACAATATTATAACAGTATGTTGTGTGATATTAATATAATTTTATGTCAAGCTTCTCGAATCAAAGAGTATGAAAGTTCTTTGCATCAAATTTCTTTAATCTGCCGCGTGAACCCATAGAATCGATAGGCACGACCTTTTTTTTTTTTTTTTTTTCCCCATTAATTAATGATTTAGTTGTGCAACAGAGACTTTCACAGCCACGAGCAACTTGCGCGACAACTATAAATAGCCCATAAGCAACTTCGACTCTCTACCAAAGCATTTCTTCGTCATCCCCTACCAATGGCTTCCTCCATCCAATGCTCGCTTCTCTTGTCACTCTTCTTCTTCGCCACCGTAGCTCCCTCTTTCCAGCAATCCTTTCGCCCCAAGGCCCTCGTGCTGCCGGTCTCGAAAGATGCTTCCACCCTCCAATACGTAACCCGGATTTCCCAAAGGACCCCTCTCGTCCCCGTCGCCCTTGTCGTTGACCTTGGCGGCCAGTTCCTCTGGGTCGACTGCGAGCAGAACTACGTCTCCTCGACGTACCGCCCTGCCCGTTGTGGCTCGGCCGTGTGCTCACTGGCCCGTGCCAGTGGGTGTGGCGATTGCTTCTCTGCCGCCAAGCCCGGCTGCAACAACAACACGTGTGGCGTCCTCCCGGATAACACCGTCACGCACACCGCCACTGGAGGTGAGGTGGCGACCGACTTAGTTTCGGTAAACTCCACCGATGGGTCCAACCCAGGCCGGGCCGTCAATGTTACCCGGTTCGTCTTTGCTTGCGCCCCGAGCTTTCTCTTGGATGGCCTGGCTAGCGGCGTCCAAGGAATGGCTGGCCTAGGAAGGACCAGGATCGCTCTGCCCTCGCAGTTCGCCTCTGCCTTCAGCTTCGACCGGAAATTCGCCATCTGCCTCTCGTCGTCTACCACGTCCAATGGTGTGATCTTCTTTGGCGACAGCTCCTACAATCTCCTCCCCAACATCGACGCTTCGCAATCGCTCGCGTACACGCCACTATACATCAACCCTGTGAGCACGGCCTCGGCATACTCCCAGGGTGAGCCCTCATCGGAGTACTTCATCGGAGTGACCTCCATCAGGGTCGGCGACAGAAACTTATCCCTAAACTCGACCCTCCTCTCGATCGACGACAACGGCTATGGCGGCACCAAGATCAGTACCGTCGATCCCTACACAGTCCTTGAGTCCTCCATATTCGCCACGCTCACCGAGACCTTCGTCGAGGAAGTCACGGCGATGAACATCACTAGGGTATCGGCTGTATCACCGTTCGAGTATTGCTTCAATTCGTCGAGCATAGGGAGCACGCGTGTTGGGGCAGCGGTGCCGTATATCTTCTTGGTCTTGCAGGGCGAAGAGGCGGTGTGGACGATCACAGGGTCAAACTCGATGGTGGAGGTGAGCCAGGATGTGCTGTGCCTGGGGTTCGTGGACGGAGGGTCGAGGCCGAGGACGTCGGTCGTGATCGGAGGGTACCAGTTGCAGGACAATTTGGTGCAGTTCGACCTGGCGAGGTCGAGGCTAGGATTTAGCTCGACTCTGCTCGGAAGGCAGACTACGTGCGCCAACTTTAACTTCACCAGCAATGCATGAAAATTACTATGAGTTGTATTAGTTCGTGCATCATATCGCACGTGATTTAAATTTTCTACTTGGAATAAGTGGCCTCGGGAAATATAATTTGCAATAAATTGGCCCGAAAATGTTTGCTTGTTTTCTTCTTTTCTTTTTTTTTTTTTTTAAATGGGTGAGATTGCTCTTGTAAATATACTTGAACATCAAGGAGTGAAAAACTTATAATATGAATAATGCTTGATGTGCACAAATTAATATATCAACGTCATTCGATATATTGCAAATTTCTCTCTTTAAAGAATATGTAGAAGGGATAGAATTCGTAGGACTGGACTATAGGTCTCTTTATATATGTATATTATGATGACATGACCCCGGTGCAGGCCATGGTGACGAGATCATTTATTGGCAAAGTATGGTAACTTGGAATGATTATTTAGCCAAATAAATGCGAGAAGACAAGGTCCGTTCAAAATAATCTGCGTGCGAAATCACTTCCTTGACCCACAAAGGAAAAATACGAGATTGTGATTGTATTTTTGTTAGAAAATTAAATTCGGAAAGTGATGGGATTGCAAGGAATTAGATAGCATGGTCCTTGACTTTAATGAAACCGAGTCAAATTACTCGCTAGTAGTTTGGGCAAATTTACTCATAAGTATCTCAAGCTTGACTTGCTTCAAGATTGGCTCGTTTAGAGCTAGAACTACATAATTATCTTGTCAAATTGAGCACGAATTGGTGAGTGGTTCGATATGCTTTATACATTGAGTTGGGAGGGAAATGTGTTAAAATCAATATTACTGAATCCCTCCCGATTGATTGGGAAATTATGAAAGAGATGACTACTTAATCAGCTAGGTTGGCGGCTATCATGCATATGGCTAATATCAACTCGAAAAGCAATGGTATGCTGCTTGAGAAAACACTTATTTTCATTGACTAGCTGCTTATGAAGAATGGCTACTTAACTAAGAGTGCATTTCTCTCTCTCTCTCACGCACATAATCTCTCACACCAGGTATGTTTCCATAACCTTCGGTGAGAATGTTCAGCATGCATGCGCACAAGTCTGCATCATCGAACCGGTGGCTTATTGTAGTGAAAGTGGTGTATTTCATCAGTCAGTGAAGTTAGACGTAGTGCATAGCTTGAACGGTGAGTAATTCCACAGCATGGAGTGTAGAAGGAATGGAATGAGCTGCCCGCATTTAGATGGACTACATGTATGATCCTTACTTAGATTTGTGGCTTAATTTCGATTTCTTTGTTTTATTTTGAGTTGAAATGGGGATAACTTGGTTATGCTCGTGTAGAAAATTATTCACTTGAATAATTAATTAATCAAGAAAAATCGGATCCATATATGATTGTAAAATACCGAGATCAATAAATACAGCGGAATTAAAGCGTACCTATTTGAGCTATTGCTTCACTTAAAGAAAATAGATCACCAGTGATCTATTGGAATGCCAGATCTTCCTCTCTATGACATATTTCGATATAACAGTTTTCAATAGGATTAAAGCAACTGATAGATATAAGCTATCTTTTAATAGGCTAGAGAGGGGACCTAGCAAACCCTAATCAACATCGCGTTAACTGGGCCCTTCCCATTACGGGCTTCAGTTAAACACAATTGCCTACACTTTGCTGCTCAACCAGGCCCGTTATCAATAGATGCCAATACCCAATTCAACCAGATCACTGTAGGGTTCAGCAAATATTGGAATATCCATTAACCCGATTATTTAAAATAGAAAATCAATTAATTAATGTAAGCCTATATTATAGGAAATTTCCAACAGCTCGCTCTTAGACTAAATGAGTCATAACGGAGCTCTTACAGATAGAAAATACAAATTCCCGAGCTTTAAGCGTGCATGTTGTACTAGTTTAGAGTTTCAATTCAGGAATGGCTTATGTGGACATAGGAAGCCAAAACACCTTAACATAACACAACTAAAATGCACCTATGCTTTAGTGTAAAGGTCGGCTAGGCTTGTCAAAATGGGTTATATTGTAAGAGTTTTTCCTGATGTGAACTAAATTAATTGATATTGTAATTTACTGTTTTTACGGCTACCGTAAAAAACGGGGTTGGTCTAATGTGAGATAGAAGGTTTCTTAATTAGTCTAATATGGGTAGTGTAGTGTGGGCCGAGTTGAGCTGGCCCGTAATGGGAAACTCTATAAATAGTGCTCAAGTCTCTCCTCTAACCCTAATTTCTCACATGTATCCTCACCTAAGGGCGTTTACCTAACGCGCACGTGAGGGGGCCGCCTCATTGAGCCAGTGATATGGAGGGCAATAGAGGAGAAGGACTTGATGCGTGGATCCCCTTAATATGTGGGTAATCCCTTTTTCTGCTTCCGCTTTATGTTCGATGGATCCCAAAACAGGTGCGTCAATTCTTTCTACTCAATCATACATGTTCCTGTTCTAGATATGGAGATCTTGGGGTTTACGCGATTTGCATCTAACATATATATGGATCACTTCAAAGTAGAAATGGGTTATGATGGGTTCTTAAAGGAAAAAAAGAAAAAAGGGATCTAAGTGTGTTTGCTATTTAACCCACTAAACTAAAATAGTAATGACTCATTCCTTCCACGGTCAGGAGAGAGGGAGGGTCATCGCTTTGCATCGCTTGAGGGGATTACCAACCGCCGTCGGAGATGGCAATGGCTTAATTGTCATTGTCAAAGTCCGCTTGAGAGAACGAGAGCGAAGGTAGTCCCAGGTCCGCTCCCATGCTCACGCATTATCGAGTCTCTTCTAGATCAAATTCGATCTTTATTGCCTCTTCTCTCTCCCTCTTCGACTTCATCAACCTCGACTCGTCAATCTCTGTCCCAGGTGAGGTCCTCCCTCATCTTTGATCCCAACCGACCGAGGGCAAAATTTAGTGATGCTCAGACTTAGCTAGATCCAGTTTACTTGAAGAGACACAACACAACAGTTATTATGCGTTGTTGTTTCAATTTATTGCCAATGATGATTCTGTATTTTGTCTTTGTTGCGCCTGAAGTAGCGAAAAGGGTGTAATGCAACCAATTTGCGCATTTTTTGGACTGACCTCTAACTGTTGTTTGTGTTTATGCCTCAGGCATCCAAACCAAAAAAAAAAAAATTGGTTTGCAGACATTTAGAGGGCGAGGACTATATTTTTCTTTTACCTCTCCATTTGCTCCAATTCTTTTGGGCAATTAATAGTTATTGATAATGGTGAATCTGAAATGGGTTCTTTTTGCTTCCTTGAAATGGGTCCACCCACAAACTTCCTTTCATTATTTGCAGATGCTTGCCTGAGATATCGTGCATTTAGTTCTCGAGTCCTTCAAGGTCGATGAGAGTCGGGTATGAATCCTTCATATAGTGTCCTCTCTCTCATCTTTCTCAATATAAATTGGATTAGATATATATTGGGTATATGACAAAGTTAGATTTGGGTCACTCAAAATATATAGAGTAAAAATGAGTCGATATGGGTCAAATCATTTTCCATATGACCCACTCCCTTGACGGGTTTAAGGTTGGTTAATGTTTCAACGTGGATTTGTTACCTGAATATTGATACTTGGCGAAAAGCAAGAAGCTTGAGGACACAGGACAAGTACTAGTGCATGAGTTTATATTAGGAGATCGGATGAAACTCACCTCCAAGATTAATGCTAGTTTCCACGCACTTGTTGAGAGACGGCATGCTTAATAAATGCATATACTTCAAAAACAATTTAATTAGATTTTGTACTCTAATTCTTCTCTTATATATCATTATTAAAAAAAGTATAACAATGACGGTTGGGAAGTTGAGAGATTTATAGTTCAGATCTCACGTTCAGGTCAAGGTCACCTTAATCCGTGTGTAACTATTATGAGTCAAAATTACTTATATATATATATAATAGCAAACTTGTTAGACCAAACTTTCCTTGTCAGCATTTGATCATACATAAAAGGAGAATGGCCCCATTGTAATGGATATTGCTTTTAAAAAAACTTCCGGGCTGTACTACACTACTAGTTATTTTAGTTGACTTTCAATAACGCATTCGCTCGAAACGGCCTGCGTTTGCAAATCGTGACAAGGATTCAAACAGCATATACATAATAAAAATGATTACTGTTTGGTTGATAAGATCGAATTCGTTATCACGCCATCAGATTTTGGGATTTGACTATTCTTCGGTAGACCAATCCTTATCCCCCAACATGAATCATTCCTCCACTTAAATGGATTTGTCACATTTCTAATTAAAGCAATTTAGTCAATGTCATCTTACTCAATTTGCAAGAAATGGAGATAGAAATCATTCATATCCATCAGAGGGTACATCCAAGGCTGGCACCACCGATAAACAAGGGTCGTGTATGACATATCAATATTGGGATTACGACACATGGATATGTCCACAGCGCACGCAAAGAATAAACCCCATGAATCACTAGATCCTTCATTTTTTTTTTTCCTTTTTTTGTGTATTTTTTTTTTTAATATCAAAGTCAATCCAAATGTAAGGAAAAACATGTCCTGTAAAATCACAATTTTCGTTTGGCAATAACTAATTCAATAAACACATAAAATTTCATCAGCTGGTTAACAACGATATTCTCAACATGATCTAAAAGGATCAAGAGGTCTTCCAAACTCACGGACGAGATCCTCAGACATCACTTGCGCGATCTACATATTACGAATTCTCATTCTAACTTCTTATTCTCGAGATGTACCCGTGTTCTCAAGTTAATGACCGTCGTGCATTGGACCAAGTTCTCCTACGAACGCTGTCGAAAGAACGGCCGTCGATCCTAAAATCGGGAAAATCCTCTCGAACCGCCTTTGATAATGAAAACACGGATACGTGTGCCCCTCCAAACGTACTAGATGCGGTCTTTCTATCAATTCTCCACGTATGTCACATAATTGCGGTGAACAGATAATGCTTTGTCGAGCCGTCATTAAGAAAACGAGGGACAGCACAACCTGGACGAATTTTTCAGAAGATCGGATGACGCAACGGATGAAATCATCACGGTCAAAGTCCACCAGCCCGGTCTTCCGGATCGGGTGGCTGGGTTCGAGTTGCCACCTTTGACATCAGCCTCTCTTGCGGTGGCTCCGCCCCACAACACACCGCCTCTGTCCGGCCGGCAATGGAAGAGGCACTTTATGAAGGAGTCTACTGGGTCAAGCGAATTGCCTTTGGCGTATCGTAAACCCGATGAGCGAATCTTGCTTTCATTCATAATTTCAAGGAAATCATAATGAATAAAAATATTTAGTTAATCATATGATATCATATCAGCGCGTCACACGATATAAATATAATTATAGATGAAGCTTTTCAAATCAAAGAGTTGAAAGTTCTTGGATTAATACCCTGAAAAATCACAAATCGGTACATCTATGACAAATTTACCCAAAACTAATTTTTTAACCACCAAAAACTCTATATTGATATACCTTTAACAAATTTACCACAAACTGGTATAATTGTGACGAATTTATCCTCTATTAGTTTCCGTTAAATTTTGCCGTCAAATTACTAAGTTGAAAGGCATGCGGTAGTTGTTTGGGATTTTATTCTCCGTTTGTTATAGTTATACAATTTTTCCCTATTTTTTCGTGGTATTAATCTAATTTAACGGAAAATATATTTATCACAAACGTACAAGTTTGGGTTTTTGGAGATTGAATAAATTAGTTTGGAGTAAATTTGTCATAGATATACTGATTTAGGATTTTTTTATGATCAATCAGTGTAAATTTGTTAGGAGTATGTTGGGGTTTTCAAGGTAATCACCCAAAGTTTTTTGCATCTTTTATCCGCCGCATATAAAACCATAGAATCAATCTGTACAGTTCATTTTTCCATTAATTAATGATTCTTGTGCAACAGAAACTTCACCGCCACAAGCAACAACTATAAAATACCCCATGGCCAAACTTCCCCTCTCTACCAGAGCATTTCTCCGTCATCCCCTTAACAATGGCTTCCTCCATCCGATGCTCTCTTCTCTTCTCTCTCCTCTTCTTCTTCGCCGCGGCCGCTCCCTCTCTCCAGCAATCCTTTCGCCCCAAGGCCCTCGTGCTGCCGGTCTCCAAAGATGCTTCTTCCCTCCAATACCTAACCCGGATCTCCCAAAGGACCCCCCTCGTCCCCGTCGACCTCGTCGTTGACCTCGGCGGCCAGTTCCTCTGGGTCGACTGCGAGCAGAACTACGTCTCCTCGACGTACCGCCCTGCCCGTTGTGGCTCGGCCGTGTGCTCACTCGCCCGTGCCAGTGGGTGTGGCGATTGCTTCTCTGCCGCCAGGCCTGGCTGCAACAACAACACGTGTGGCGTCCTCCCGGATAACACCGTCACGCACACCGCCACTGGAGGTGAGGTGGCGACCGACTTAGTTTCGGTAAACTCCACCGATGGGTCCAACCCAGGCCGGGCCGTCAATGTTACCCGGTTCGTCTTTGCTTGCGCCCCGAGCTTTCTCTTGGATGGCCTGGCTAGCGGCGTCCAAGGAATGGCTGGCCTAGGAAGGACCAGGATCGCTCTGCCCTCGCAGTTCGCCTCTGCCTTCAGCTTCGATCGGAAATTTGCCATCTGCCTCTCGTCGTCTACCACGTCCAATGGTTTGATCTTCTTTGGCGACAGCTCCTACAATCTCCTCCCCAACATCGACGCTTCGCAATCGCTCGCGTACACGCCGCTATACATCAACCCTGTGAGCACGGCCTCGGCATACTCCCAGGGGGAGCCCTCATTGGAGTACTTCATCGGAGTGACCTCTGTCAGGGTTGGCGACAGAAACTTATCCCTAAACTCGACCCTCCTCTCGATCGACGACAACGGCTATGGCGGCACCAAGATCAGTACCGTCGATCCCTACACTGTCCTTGAGTCCTCCATATTCGCCACGCTCACCGAGGCCTTCGTTGAGGAAGTCACGGCGATGAACATCACTAGGGTTTCGGCCGTATCGCCGTTTGAGTACTGCTTCAGCTCGGCGAACATACTGAGCACACGCGTTGGGCCGGCAGTGCCGTACATCTACTTGGTCTTGCAGAGCGACCAGGTCGTGTGGACGATCACAGGGTCGAACTCGATGGTGCAGGTGAGCCAGGACGTGCTGTGCCTAGGGTTCGTGGACGGAGGGTCAAGCCCGAGGACGTCGGTCGTGATCGGAGGGTACCAGTTGCAGGACAACTTGGTGCAGATCGACCTGGCGAGATCGAGGCTTGGTTTCAGCTCGACTCTGCTGGGAAGGCAGACTACGTGCGCCAATTTTAACTTCACCAGCAATGCATGAAAATTACTATGAGATTTGAATTGGTTGGTGCATTATATTGCACGCGAGTTTAATTATCTACTTGGAATAAACGTCCTCGGGAAATATAATATGCAATAAATTGGCCCGAAAAATGTTTCTTGGGTTTCTTTTTCTTTTTCTTGTTTTTTGGTTTTTTAAATGGGTGAGATTGCTCTTGTAAAGATACTTGAACATCAAGGAGTGAAAATTTTATAATATGAATAATGCTGGATGTATCAAAATTAATTTATCGATTTATACAATATATTGCAAATATCTCCTTTTAAAAAAGAATATGTCGTAGGGAATACGTTAGACAAGACTATAAGTCTATATATATACATATATACATATAATATACATATAATATATATGTATGTATATATGCATATATGTATACATATAATATACATATATATGTATATATTGATTCGTATGATGAGAGATTTTCACAGTCCAATTTATCGATTTAGACAATATATTGCAAATATCTCCTTTAAAAAAAATATGTCGTAGGGAATACATTAGACAAGACTATAAGTCTATATATATATATATTGATTCTTATGAGGAGAGATTTTCGGAGTCCAATTTTCTTTTTCTGGTAAATGGTTAGATCTAGTCATTACTTATGATTTTTTTAGAATCATTATAGCATACATCAACAACGTAAGTTTCGAGAGTGGGTTGCGACTCTCACGCCCTACAAGAGGCAGGGCACAAGTCTGCGAGTGAGTGTAGAGTAGGAATAGAGTAGGAAAAAAAAAAAAAAAACAACGTAAGTTTTCTTTGTACATACACCACTGATTCAAGAGAGTGAACAGGCATAATTATCAAATTAATGATGGACTAACTGCTATATAACGATTCTAATTCCAGTCTTATTTTCACGAAATGTCAGAGATTATTGTTTAGAAGGGTTTTCTTAACATGACCCACGCGTGACAAGATTATATATTGGCGAAGGAGGGTGACTTGGAACGATTTAATATTAGCTCAATAAATGCGAGAAGTCAAGGTCCGTTTCACGTAGTCTGCGTGCGAAATCAATCCCTTGGCCCACAAGGGAAATATACGAGATCGTGATTGTTTATTGTTAAAACATAAAATTCGGAAAGTAATGCAAGGAATTAAATATCATGGTCCTTGAATGAAACCCAGTCAATTTAATCCGGGAAAATGATTCAAAAAGTACTATATTTATTATACTTTTGCCAACTTAGTCATATACTTTTCAATTTTGTCAATTAAATTCATTTGTCCAATTTTGAATAAAAATAGCTGACATAGATGATGCCGTCCTACATGATGCTTCACAATTTTTAATAATATATTTTTATTTTTCCTTTTGTTCTTTTGTTCTTTTTTTCCTTTTCTATGAATTATTTTTTTCCTTCCCTTCTTCCTCTCTTGGCTAATTGCCAAGGCGAGGGCCAATAAGGCCGGCAACACTCGCTTTTGGCTGGTCATCAACCATCTTCGAGGCTCGCTAACCAGTTAGAGGAGAAAGAAGGGACAAAAAAAGAAGAAAGAGAGAAAAAATGAAAAAGAAAAGAAAATGAATTAAAAATTATTAAAAATTATCCATGTTAACTCGGCTACGTTACATAGGACGCCTAGCATCTATTTAATGATTTTTGACCAAAATTGGCATGATAGACTTAATTGGCAAAATGTAAAAATATTGAGGATTTAATTGATAAAGTTAAAAGGTTTAGGATTGAATGGAAATACTTAATTAATGATCATCATTATTATTGCAAGTAATGGCAGCATGTAAACCACAAGATGTAATTGAAAGAAAAGGCAATTGGTGTTATGCTAGCATTATGATAAAAAATAAAATAAAAAATCTTTCCCTCTATTACAACTGGTGCTACGCTAGCATTAACTGATGGCTCACTTAACACTTTTACTTCGAGAGAATTGTCTAAAAAGTCCTAAACCTATTGCAGTTTTGCCAATTCAGTTGGACTGAATTGGCAAAAAATACAATAGGCTTAGATTTTTTGGATATGTTTCCCATTTAATTGTAAATGGCTTGGGCAAATTTACTCATGAGTATATCAAGCTTGACTTGATGATCACTTGAGACCAACTCGTCTAATTTCGAATTGAACTGGAGCTAGAACTACATAAATATCTTGCCAAACTGAGCTCAAGTTCGTCGATATTTAGCTCAACAAGCTCGCAAGCCTAGATAAGTTTGAGCTTTATCAAGCTTCTATTATTATTATTTTTTTGGTAAAGTTTTTCCAAAACTATTTAATAGTCGTAGAAAGAAAAAAAAAAAAACCTTAACATTATTTGTTATTCAAGCTGGAGTATCTTTCATTGAATCAAGCTTGAGTAGGAAACTTTTTATGTAATTTGTCGAGCTAGAGCATAGTTTCAAGCACCAAGTTGCAATGTATCGATTTATGATCACACGATTACTTTAATTTGCTCTCTAAGATTTACATTCCAATGTACCTATGCATATATATAAAAAGTCGTGTATTTTCACCAAAAAATATTGTAGCATCTCAATATTTTCTTATTTTTCAATAACATGGGTCATCCAAAACTTCAGATTGTTCAAGCACATTAGATCCAAATTCTTGACCATTTATACAACCCTTTGAATAGATATTATCCACTTATTTGTTCTTTTCCCTCTTCTTCTAAGATGTTTATATCTATATGAAACCTTAAGTAAATAAGCAATCGATACAAAATTTAGCCAGTTCAATGGGTTATATATCATTTCTCCCTGTGTTTTTTATAAACATGACGGAATACAATGATTTCTATTTGATTGGTAGGGGTGATCGGTTCCCGGTTCGGTCCGGTTCCACCTTGAAACCGGGAACCGGACCGGGAGCACCGATTCCCAAAATTGCGAACCGTGGACCGGACCGTTTGGTCCTAGGACCAGGAACCAGACCGGACCATCGGTTCCGGTCAGTCGGTCCGGTCCAAAAAAATCGACTCTACATTTTTGCACTAAAGAACTAAAGAGTGACCGCGCTCTTGACCGATCAATCCAATTCAATTCTCGGGCAATTCAACAAAACTAATCACACGTGTTTCACATGCAAAATATTCAAACTTCACTCGTGTGATTCATGGGATCTCTTGAAGTCTTAATCTCACATCGAAACTAACAAGGAGATTTTTTCTATAAATAAAAGAGTAACAAAAAAGGGTTTTAATGGTCTCTTGGCCACATAAGAGGTTGCTACCTCAAATTGCAACTTTGGTTGCAATAAGTTATCATGTTTATATGTTTTATTAATTCTAAGTATATAAATTATATATAAAAAAATTTGGTTCGGTCCGGTTCCCACCTTGAAACCGGGAACCGGACCAACCGGCTACCGGTTCCAAGATTACGAACCGGGGACCGGACCGCCGACCATGGGAACCGCCCAAAACCGACCGGTTCGGTCCGGTCCGGTCGGTTCCCGGTTCGGGCGGTTCCCGTTGCACACCCCTATTGATTGGGATGCGGCAAAATTAAGAGTAACTTTCAATGGTGAAGTTATGAACTTAAAATCAAAATACCATTTTCTAGATATTTTTCCTCTAATGTATGCATTTACACCGTTGACTCCGCCATCGCTCCATCACCAGCCCCTCCTCGTCCCTGCCGGTCGCTGCCTTCTACCTCGCGGATGTCCGCCCGATTGCATGCTCCGTCAACGCTTGGTGGTCGCAACCTTGCGACGGAGATAGACGAGGGCTGGGTGGGATAAAAAGGGAAGCTAAAAAATGGAGGACCAAACCGAGTCATCCAATTTGATATGGTCATCAATGGGTATCCGGTAATTTTCCCGAAACCCGGCCCAAGCCCGGACCGGACCGGCCCGGCCCGCCTAATTGGCTCACCTTTGGAAAATGTTGGAAATGAAGCTTTCTCGGCGCTTTGCGAGTGGGGGAGCAGCGAGCCCTAGAGCGGTCGGATCGAACCGTGTAAGAAGACGACATCATCAGCCTTCCTTTGCCCGCTCAAACAGAGTCCGCTTTCTCTCTCTGCTTCGCCTCGTCTTCGCTCTTGGCACAGTGAGCCCTAGCGTTCGTCTTCTTCGCAGCGATGAAGCTCGTCAGGTCGGTCTTCCGATGGAGACTTCTGATTGTGTCATTTCTTCGTTTTCTGCTCTTCCTCTTTTTTTATGTGTTTTTTATGTTTTTTTTTTTTTTCCTGTCGTTCCGCTTTGGAAAAACGAGCAGGTTTTTGATGAAGCTGAACAACGAGACCGTCTCCATCGAGCTCAAGAACGGGACTGTGGTTCACGGCACCATCACAGGTTCCCTTTTCTCTCCCCCTGCTCTTCGCTTTCTGATTTGGGTTTTTAGGGTTTTGTTAAACCCTACCCTCTCTATTCACAGTGGTCGCCTTGACTGTGCTAAAGTTTAGTCTCTGTTGAATTTGTTCCTAAAAGATGCATTGAAGAGCGCTGATCTATGTGACAACTGTTATCCTGGATGAATGCACTCAGAATTACGTAATCTGGCAGCCAAAATCTGTCGAGGGCAGACAGGAATCAGACCGCAGAAAGTTTAGCTTCATCCGTCACTGTGCTAAAGTTTAGATTTTGGCTGCCCAATTATGTAGAGTAGGGATTACTCTGGTTGGAGAAAATTGTCTTGGTTTGATTACATTGTGACGGATGTAAATGGATTTGGGTGGACCTTGTATTCTTATTCTGATAGGCAAGTAGATAACCTTTGCTTGCTTTAAATTCTGGTACCAAGGAGAAATGAACCACAGGAAGGGGGAAGAATGATTGTGGAGGACTTACACTTGTAATGGCTTGTTTGAATTGAGGCGATGAATGGTGGAGGAGAGCAATTGAAAATTGGATATGGCGTTGTTCCAAACCTAAATAACCAACTTCAAGTTATTTTTAAGATGGACCCAAAGCAAAGCACGAAGCATGATGGGTTTGTTGGATATTGAAAGTGGTTGATGTAGAGTATGGTAGCGCTTAGTGCACCTCTTTCAAGAATTAAAAAAAAAGCAAGATCTAATTTAGTAATGGAAAAACTGTGACTTGAGAAATGGTAAGAGTGTCTGAAAAGCACTCACTACTGAGTTACACAACTTTGGTACACAATGGACAAGAGAGTGAGGGTGGTCTTTGGTGGTTCGGCTGTTTGGGAGTACCTTATAATATTTTGCTGCATATTCTGGATGGTGAAATGAAAACTGTAGCAGAATAAGCTGGTTTTGCTTATGAGGTTCAAGGGAAATCTAGTGAATAGGTTGCGGGGCATTTTGACTTGAAATTCGTTCTCCATGTTTCTTGAAATGCTTTTAAAACATCCATAGAGAGTGACATTGCAATAAAAGAATTATCAGTGTCTGTTAGGTGAACCATTAATTTGATTCCAGATGCTTATGGCCTGAATTCTCTGCTTTTATATGGTTTTTCCACATATGCGGTGGCAGTGCCTTGAGGGATGGAACTCTACTGTGTCTTGACAATGATTCATCGACATAAAGAAGGACACTGAGTAGTCCATTCGCAATTATGTAGAATTCTGTTCTTTGAAGCTTTTTATGTAGTTGTGGCTCTTTCTAAGATTCTATGATGTCGAATCCGATCTGACATAGTAATGAGTTGTACTAAATGTGATCTTAGGAATGTTTAATTTGGACCAAGATTAAAGTTCCAATTTCGTTGCTCTTGGTGTTGATAGTTTAAGGTTGATTGGAAGAAGAAAAGGTTGATCTCCAAGTGTATGGCTGGAACATCCATGCAGATATGAGTGGTCATTGGCCACTGGCTTTTTCCATAAATCATGGACTGTTCTGATGTAGCTCAATTTTTTGACCATTGAGGGGTTTTGCAAGTTATGCTTGGTAGAATCTAAAATTGCATGTCTTCCTGCCCAAATGCACATCAAAAGAAGCTTCACTCCTGTGAAAGGGCTGTAAGGTTGACATAATTCGGTTATTTTCATGGATTTGTTACTGTAGACTTATCAGAACTTCTGTCGATAATTAGATGTTCTGATTATGCTATCAACATTTCTTAGCTTTTTTATTCTTTCTCGATAGTAAAGTTCTCTCAGGTTTCTCTGTCCCTCTCTCATTCACATGTCGATATGGCTGAGCTTGCATGTAGTGCAGCTATTAATTTGTTTGAGAGGTTTTCTACACACTTGTCCATTTCACAATTTATTTGGGCACTTGGCGATCATCCTTAAGCAGTGTTTTCAAACCCTGATCAGACTGTCTGATCATGAGTTGAATATGGAACCGAACCAATGTGCTATCTGGTTTGGTAGATAGCTCAACATGAAACCAGTTTGGACCATGGTTCAAAAGGTAGACCGGTGATTAGTTCAACCAGGTTGAATTGGTTCATGCCTTCTGGAAATTGGAAGTGGAACGTAAAGGCTGGGATTACACCCAGGCACCTCATGGAAGCCAATAGATAGAGGTGCCACGCCTCTCAGCGAAACCGCATTCTCATCTATAATTATTTTGACAAAAAAAAAAGAAAAAGAAAAAAAGAGCTTACTTAGACACGAAGTCTGGGCACGTACATCTTCAACTCCATTCTTGTGCCTTTGATGCATGTTATTTATGCAGCTCCCTTGAGTAATATCTTTTTGCGTAAATGTCGTTTCTACCAACTGCAGTTTTGCCTTTGAGAAATTTGGGTTGAAACTTTTTGTGTGCTTGATTCAAGTATAGCTTATGTGTGTTGAACTTGATGTGTATTGCATAATTTTTGTAGGTGTTGATATTAGTATGAACACGCATCTCAAGACTGTGAAACTCACATTGAAAGGGAAAAACCCAGTGACTCTGGATCACCTGAGTGTGAGGGGGAATAATATTCGTTACTACATTCTTCCAGACAGTATAAATCTAGAGACTTTATTGGTGGAAGAGACGCCTCGGGTCAAACCGAAGAAACCAACTGCTGGTATCACACACAATCTTTCTCTCAGTGTTGAATGAACTGTTTACTTTCCTTGTTCTCTACTATCTTAAATTCTTGTATGGACCGCAACGTTGATATGAATTTTCAAGCATTGACATCGATTGCTTAATGCAGGGAGGGCTATGGGACGAGGACGGGGCCGTGGACGTGGTCGTGGACGTGGACGCGGGCGTTAAGTTTGCTGTCCACAGTTTCATAATTTTTGTATCTCTGAGGTTGTGTAGAAACCGAGGGTGTTGCAGGAGAGAGGTGTTGGTTCTCTGGACTTGGAAAAGCTTGGCGACACTGTACTCTAGTCAGAGTTTTATGGTAGAATTCTTAAAACTGCATCTGAAGTTACTTGCAATTTTCAGTCTGGTATTGTGGATCAAATTGACGAACTTTTAATTCTTCACTAGCGGACTAGCATTTGTCATGGTATTCTAGCGAGGCCTATTTGGGGCATTCATTTCCAGAATGGTCTCTGGTGAAGAAGTTTGCCATGAATGTGAAAGATTGGCTGTTATTCTGGGGGATAGCTACAAATGCCTGCCGCTATCGGAAACAGCTGTTTTATGCGCCTTTTCGAAAATTCTGTCCCGATCTCAACGCTTCTTGCGCAGCACTACATTGGCCATTTATGAGTTTTTGTTGTTGTTCTTGTCCGATCGCTTGTGTTACGAATCCGAGCGATCATCAAACAAGAATATTCCGTAAAGAATTGATGCTCCAAGTTGATGCTCCAAGTAACACGACAAATTACAATCGAAAATATCTAGATGAGACTGGTTCGTTGCTTGTAAGCCGGTCATTTGGTATCAACTGCCAGGTTCGTTTGTCCCATGGTTAAGGCAAATCTAGTAAACGATCGAAGTCGCATTCTGTCGTCATTTACTTGGGGTAATTGCTTCGATACGGTGGTAAGTGAAAGAAAGAAAGGATCGATACGATCTTATTCGTGCATACGATAATTTAGTAGATAAATTATATCGGCAGTGAACTTAATAAAGTATTCACAAAGTTCCTTTCCTAACCCTTTTTTCTATAATATCAAATTCAAATCAAATTAATCCCAAAAAATAAAAAAGAAGATTTTTTTTTTTTTAATCGAAGGTCTCTCTCGCATGGGGTCAACTGAAAGAACGCACGAGACATACTTACGAGCTAAGAATTAGAACGTCTGTTGGTCTCTGACCCTTTCGATTCAAGTAGAAATAGAATCGGGACTCGGGAAAAGTTATCTCGTTCGGAATTCCAAATCTTTCAAACCCTCCACGCGAGCCGAAAGAAGAAGAAGAGGAGCGAGAAGGACATGGGGAAGGGGACGAAGCGAGCGGCGGTGGTGTTCGGAGCCCTAGCCCTCGGGTGGCTCGCCATCGAGCTGGCCTTCAAGCCGCTCCTCGACCGGGCACGCGGCGCCATGGACAAGTCCGACCGGCTCGCGATCCCGACGGCGACGGCGACGACGCCTCTCCTCCGGCGAAGCCTCCCCAGGCCGCCACCGCCGACCTCTGAGCGGCATAAGGAATCTCTATCTTTGTCCTTTGTCTTGTGAATTTCAATAGCTGCTCTCTTTAGCTACCGATTAGAGGCTAGCCATCAGAATCGAAAGGGGGGGAAAATCTTCTGGGAGGGTTTTTAACGGAGTCGAACCATCTGTCGTTCCTGTTTTTCTCGTTGTTCTCTGGCGTTAGCCGGGGATCGCTTGCGCTGTTCCTGAATCTTCTCTTCGGTTGAATTGCGTGATATAGTAGAGTCAAAGTCGAGCGTTCGTGTATTTTCCTGTGATCGATCTTCTTTGATGATGCGACGCGTGCGATGCGTTCGTGTTTTCTGCTTTAGCCGACAAGCGTCGAACGTGTGATTGCCGCGTTAGGTCGTGTGCCCAGAAGGGGCAAATTTCACTGGTGGTCGCTCCCCAATTCGAGTTTCGTGGGAGCTGTTATCGAAGATTTTCTCGGACTCTTTTGAGTACGCGATTAATTTTTCGTCCGACACAGTTGGTCATTGGTGTCATGTGCATCGATCGTCACAGAGGCGCGCGACTTGATAAATTGCATAGGTATAGCAATTCGAATTCGGTTCTCGACTCTTGAGAGGAATGGATAGGTATATGCGATTGCTTGGTATAGCTTCATAAATACTAATGTCAACCGTGAAAATTGGTGTTTCAATTTTTCTTGAGACATTTGATGAGTACCTTGTCACTGTCATAGATTCCAAGACTATTCCATTGAGCCGTATCGCACTTGTGAGACGGGTATTTTCAAAAAGGGATACAAGTAAGTCTAGGAAATTCGCGAGCTACTCAATTTTTTTTCTGATTTGGGGTCAAAGTTCAAATAGTGTGAGTACTTATTGAATGCTTGTTCAATTTTAAAAAATGCTGGAGTCGAGTAGCTTGTGAGTCTGATCAAATATTTCAGTTGAATATAAGTGATTATCAAGATAAACACTCATATGAAGTTATAAGGTTTTGGAATTATTTTATGTCGCCACAATTTGAGCTCGAGTTCAATCTCTCATTGAAAAGATTTTTGATTAATCGATCAAATCGACTAGAGTTTTGATCTAATTGAAAATTCATTTGAGTTGAGCTCATTGGCTTGACCTCATAAAATTAAGTTTGATGAACGTCGAGCATGAGATGATTGTACGTACTTAACTCGCCCAATGATATCCTTATTATCCAGTACATATTACCACCGTAATTAAAGCAATAATACGGCTAGCAGATTGTTCCAAAAAGGGTCCATTAGCAATCAACCAATTGTTCCGTAACACAATATGATTTGACAAAGCGAGTCCGGTCAAATTGCACAACTACCGGTTGGTTCCCCCATGAATGTTGATTTTACAACTTACGGTGACATCTGACAAGTGCTTTGATTAGGTCATCTAAGTCCTCCCATAATTTTACTGGTCTTTCAGAAAAAAAAAAAAGTAAAAGGTAAAAGAAGAAGAATACTGATGGTCATTAAATTAATTTTTAAAATTGTTTTCATCCCTTTCTTTATGCTCACCGGTTGACCGGTAGAGTGATAATAGCAGGTAAGCCAAGAGCTGGTGACTAATCTTCGTCAGCGTACAATTAGGAACAATTTGCGGGAAAAGAAGAAGCATACTGATTGTCATTAAATTAATTATTATTTTTTTTCAAGTCAAGTTTGAATTGCAGGAATACTTAATAAATTCTCATTCAGTTTTGAATAATACTGGATTCAATTAGCTCATGAGTTTGATGAAATGTTTAAGTTGACATAAATCTATACACGCACTTATCATGACAAGTAAGCACACGAAGTTATAAAGTTTTCGAACTATATAGGCACTTATAAATCTAAAAAGGTTTTTGATTAATCGGATCAAATTGAGTTGAGCTTTGACCTAATTGAAAATTTATTCAAGCTCGAGTCAAGCTCGGAAAATCAAGCTCAACAAAGGTTGAGTATGACATGAAAATTTGACTGTTTAACTCGACTCGATTATAACCCTTGTTATCAAGTATATATTACCATCGTAACTAAAGCATTGAAACAACTAGCAAAATGTTCCGAAAGGGTATATTAGTAATCAAGCAACTGCCCTGTAGAACAATATGTTCTGGCTAAACAAACCGATCAGATCGCACAACTACCAGTTTGTTTTCCATAAATGTGGATTTTAC
This sequence comes from Eucalyptus decipiens, assembly GCA_014182575.1. Lineage (NCBI taxonomy): Eukaryota > Viridiplantae > Streptophyta > Magnoliopsida > Myrtales > Myrtaceae > Eucalyptus > Eucalyptus decipiens. The sequence continues at coordinate 42,921,227 of CM024619.1, read as the reverse complement.
AGCTACGGTGACATCTGACAAGGCCTCTTGTCCTTTGATTAGGTCACCTAAGTCACCTCAAAATTTTACTGGTCTTTCAAAAAAATATATAAAAGGTGAAAGGAGAAGCGTACTGATTGTCATTAAATTAATTTTTTTAAAATTGTTTTAACCCCTTTCTTTATGTTCGCTGGTGGACCTGTGGAGTGATAATAGCAGGTGAGCCAAAAGCTGGTACCTAATCTTCGTTAGAGTGCCATTTCCCTCCACGTGTCCGCACAGGACAATAGACGGTGACGAGGGGATTATTTCTCATTGAATCCCAGGTTAGCCAAATCCGACGTGGCCTCTTTTATGACTCGAATCCGAGAAAATATCAGATGGTCCGACGAGTCCCGGACCAATCATGAAGCGCTATGTGGATCCACGTGGAGCTATGGAGCCGGCTCACCAAGATGGAATTTTTGAGTAAAAAATAATATTCTGTGCTCGCGACTGGGGGGTTGAATTGATACACGAACGGAAATTCAGGGGCTGAAAATGAGAGACAGAACTTTTCCGGGGTAGGAAAAAAACAACAAGGGGTAACAGTGAAAAGTTGCCGACTATATTGTCCGAAATCTGGCAGTCAAGTCAAGAGAACAGGACGCGGCCTAGCACCCGGAGAAGAGAGAGAGAGGGAGAGTGACTCTCGAACCGATCGACGTATTCTCCTCCATAAATTCCCGGCCACGCCATCGCCTCCCGTCCTTCTTCCTTCCTCGGCGGCCGGCTTCTCTCCTTCGTGGGCAGTCGTCCTTCTTCACCTTCGAGACGTAACTTTTGGTCGGTTGGTGGTCTTCCGTTCGCCGGCGTTCTGTTCGCGCGTGCCATGGTTCGGGGACGAGAAGCTGCTTCTTCTTCTTCTTCTTCTTCTTCATGAGGTTCGTTGATTTGAAATGCGAATTTCCGCAAATGGGTCGTGCGTTTTTCTTCGTGTTATTCTAATTCGTCTCGTTTTCTCGTTGTCGTACCCGGGTGTCCTCGTCGAGTATATGGGATTGTCGTCTTTGCTGGATTTGGCATGGTAAAATGAGATTTATATCATTGGTTCTAATTGCTAGAAGCACGTCGCGTTGGTTCTTTGTGTTATGATCACTGTATCGTTTATATGTCGTGATCCTTGGCGGTCGAATCGATAGAGGTCCGGTGTGGCTAAGCCGGCGGCTGAAGCGCTCTGTCGCCTTCACATGGTTGCTGATTTCGCTGTTAGATCATCCTTTTGTGGGTAGATAGTCTTCGGAGTGATGGAAATGCTCGGCTTTTTCTTCGGGATTTTGCAATTTGTTGGGAACTGATGAAGGTAGTTGATCACCCTCTAGTGGTCAATTCATGCTCACCTGTTTCTTCTGGAATTAGCTATGTCACTATGCGCTTGCTGTCTGGATCACTATTTTGATGACTCGGAATGTGGAATAGTAATCTGAACAAGGTGCCCGGATTCAAATTGTGGTTTGAGGAGAGTATCGACTTCTTCTTTCTTTGAAGAGTCTCTTAGCATTCCGTGCGCATGCGCACTTGATCTAGAAATGATAGTAGTATGAGGGATGGCAGGAAATAGTTCCCTCACTAATGTGAACTGACAAATCGGTTATTATTTGCTGAGACATGCTTAAGAGTTTCAGAAATTCGGCTTTGAAGAAGCTATCATCTATCTATGTTTGTCCTAGTATGTCAGTGTCATGCATGAATGATTGACATTTGAAAGCGAAAAAACAAAAAATTCCTTTCCTCCTGGGAACCGTGGTTTTAAAAGGTCGAATCTTGTCTGTAAATGCCTATATCTCTGTTCACGAATGGAATTAATGTACCTTTCTCTTTGAGCTGAAGGAGAAAAATCATAATTAGCTATCTTCATGAAGCAATAATTGGTGAGGGGCCAGTAGAAAGTAAATGCTCAACTTCTCAATTGAGAAAGATGGCATAGATATTTACTAATGGCTGGTCTAGGATGCTTTGGGATCTAGTCTCAATGGTGGTAGGTGTTCGTTGGGTAACTTTAAAGTCCGTGGAAAAAGAGCTGAGAGCGTGGTTGGTTGGTTGCACTAGTAAAGAGAAGAGTGAGATGACATATTTGTGACCTTTAGCAAATTATTTGCTGATCCGGAAAATGAGAAATTGGAGAACTTTCAATATTTCTGAGAGATATTATAAAAATCAGGGTTTCTCCCCTTGTTAATTTGAATTTTGGATACATAAGTCACGTATGTTTTCCTTGTCCTAGTGGACTATTTAGCTTGTAAATGATATTGTTAATGTGTTGGCATCCTCTCGATACCACTGTATGAATTGCTTTGACTGATAAAAGAAAGGTGGGGTTTACATATTACTTGCATCTGTTTTGTTATCAGACACTAGAACGGTATGGCGATTTCATCTGCACAAATGGAGAGTATGACATCTTTGAGCAATGATCTTTTCTATGACATACTGAGGCGCCTTGATGGTCCAACCTTAGCTAGCGCTGCATGTACTTGTGCTGCATTTTGTTCTATTTCAAGAGAAGAGAGATTATGGGAAAATGTATGCTCATCCATGTGGCCATCAACTGGTAGGGAGGATGTCAAAAGCTTAATATCATCTATTGGAGGGTTCAAGAAGTTCTATGCGGATTGTTTCCCCCTCATTGTAAATAAAGAAGTCACTGAGTATCAGCGGAATGAATATCTGGAGGACTCTGAAGAATGGACCGAGGCCGAATATTATGGAGATATGGATGAATCTGAGGGTATATCACCCTCAGATTTTGTCTCTTTAGTGGATATTAGGTATAAAGACCGGCCAGTATGCTCGAAAGTGCTGTGGGGAATTCCTAACGCAAATGGTATCAATGGGTGGTTCTATAATTGTCCATTCCGGGTCGATCTTCTCACCTATCCGTCATCTAGAGACAATGATCGTGATGATGAAGTCACTCTTTCAGTTTCTGATGGTCTACCCCCGGTTACATCCATGGAGAGAGAAAGGAAGGATGGAAAGTTATGGCAAGAACTTCGTGATGGACTCCGGCTCAGTTGGATCATCGTCAACAGAAAAGCTAAGCAAGCTGCTAATCTTGCGAGTTGGAGCCCACTTGGCGGGCAAAGGCACTGGCCCACGGACAAAGATTTCGTGATTCGCTTTGGATCAGTCCTTTCCGCAAAGGATATTCTTCCATGTCAGGTGGTTGAGTGCGTCCTGATCATGAAGTTTAGGATGACTCGTATGGAAGGAGAAGGCGTCCACACAACACTCAAGTTGACCGAGCTGAGCATGCAGCTGGAGGACATGGAAGGCACCCACGTCAACGGAAGAAACAGTTTGCTTATTCTGAAGGGAGCGCTGAGCTGTCGCCGAAGCAAAAATTACAGCGAAGTTCTGGAGTCGTGTTACCTGTACTCGAAAGTGCAAAGTGAGTTGAGAGAGGAGAAGATGAGAAACGAGAACAGGTTAGATCGGCTTTGTATCTTGAGCGGCATCACCGCATTCGCTACACTCTGGTACTACTACATCTTGTGAATAAACAAAGTCTGTTTGTTCTTTTTAGCGGATGTCTCCAAGAGTCTCTGAACAGACATTCAAAATTTTGTACCCTTTAATCTTCTAACAGCTCCTATATTGTATCCTTACTAATGTAAGTAGACCCAAGTTTCGTACTCTTGAATTTTCATACCAATTTCTCCTTGTTACTCTTTCCAATGTGAAAATTGAATTCGTTCTCTAATGGGACTTTTCCGTCGTCTGATCTGAGAACCCCGGTTATTCTAATGCACATTGCTCATCAAGCGAAGGTGCTCGCTTGATGATGGTCATGGAACGAGTTGTAGGCCACTAAGCCTATGCCTTTCCTCTTCTATAATTCTGGCATTATCTGTCGTGATTGTACTCTTGTCTCTCTCTCTCTCTTCTTACGCCATCCTTCTCTTTTGGGTCAACCGAAGTGTACATAAAACACATGGACTTTAGGACTTTATGGTGCCAACCGCATGAAGTGGCAAGTTGTTGGTCGGTCTCTTTCGTGATCCCAACCAGGATCTAAGTAATAGCTTAGGATTGGGGTTTGGTGGGGTGGTTGACATGTCCGCTTCAGTTTCGTGAGAGATTAGTTGAACTTTCCGAGTAGTGAATTAGGACTCAAAGAGCGTGTGACCAGACCGACCGCTGCTTCCTCTTTCTAAAATTAAACCTAATCATGGTTAGGCACGTCCTTAAAAAAAGCATCGAGACTCGTAGGTTTCACTCTCTAGGCATGGAAACATTAGGGTCACTTTAGCATTGTTTTCCTGCGGTTGGCCTTCACCATCCACCAACAAGTAAATACATTTCATGGTTGGTGGAGGGCATGAAGTTGGCCGGTTAACAATATATTAGATTCATCACGGAAGATTCACCAACAGTTGCGGGGATAGCTCAGTTGGGAGAGCGTCAGACTGAAGATCTGAAGGTCGCGTGTTCGATCCACGCTCACCGCATTTTCATCCCATTTTTGACTAGGCATTTCATATACGCGAGAAATTATTTCGTGCATCAATTAATTTTAACGTCAACAACAGAGGTGAGAAAACAAGCCAATTATAACCGGCTCCCGATGCGCACATCTCTCTTGTGCAATCGACGAATTTTCCTTGAAAAAAAATTGGCTCTTGAACGACTTTGATCGCCTGTTCTTTTTGGCCGCCTTCATTGACCTGACATTGTTTCTGCCAACGAGCGCCGAGCCGATCCGAAGAAAGCGGATCGCCTTTAATTTCGAACAGACCACGACGATCCGGAACGACGACAGGTGTCAAAACCGACTGAGTGGAAAGGCGACGCCAATAAAAAGCGGATGACGTGGCGCGCACATACCACTGAATATTTTCTCCACGATAACAGAGATCCGAGAGTCTTGCCGAAACAGTTAAAGGTTGCCGGAAATGGCGTTTCCTCCGCTGAAACCGACCCCCGCCGTCGCCGCCGCCGCCGCAGCGTCGCTACTGCTGCTCCTCCTCGGCGTCGCCACCGCTCGGGCCGCGCCGGACACGACGGTGAAGCAGGTGCTGTGCAACGGCGCCGGCTACACGGCCGGCGACCCCTTCGCCGCCAGCGTATCGTACGTCGCGGCGGACCTGGAGGCGGCGACGCCGGCCCGGGAGGGCTACGACTACGCCAACATCTCGCCGTACCCGAACGCGTTCGCCTACGGCCACGCCACGTGCGGCCGGAACCTGACCCGGGCCGACTGCGGCACCTGCCTGGGAGCGGCGAAGGACGCGATGCTGGGGGGTTGCGCGAGCCGGATCGGAGCTCGGGCGGTGCTGGCGGACTGCGGCATGAGGTACGAGCAGTACCCTTTCAATGATTGAACTGAAAGCTTTGATCAGGGCTGTTGATCATGTTAGTCGGGAGGTAATTGAGCAGAGTAGTGGGTGTTTGCCACGTGTTGTAGCAGTAGCACTGAATTGATCATCCGTGACCAAATCTTTTCTCGGTTGAGCTTTTCCTTCATCCCTTTAGCCGGCATTTTAACAAATATGGATGCCATCTCAGTTTATTTTAGGTTAAATTTAGATACGAGTGATGTTGGTATTAGTAACCTATCAATGATTTGGGATTAGATCTTGTCAATTATATCGGCACTTGCTTTTAACTATTTTCGGCTTTCCGTTTTCTCTACTTGCTTGGCTCCACTTCAGAAATGCGTGGCGAATGCTATGCTAATGGCAAGACATACCCATGTCGACGTCTAGTTGACTATTTATGATCAACAACCATCCCATTTTTTGTAATTTTCTAATGCCAAGATAAGCATATAGGCAATCGAGAATTATTGGAAAATTATTAGTCATTCGATCATGAATAAAAATAAATCTCGATCTCGACCACGTTTTTTATTTCACTACACTACGTGCCAAATTAAGATGAAAATGGTATGATACTTTTCAGCCCGCAATCCTGCCACCTTCCTGCCAGAGCCAAAGCTTCTGATCAATTCATATCTGTGGCGCATAACCGGCGCATGCAAAACGAGCAGTTTTTGGGACATTAACCTTACTAACAGGAGGTTCTTGTCTTTGTCCATCTTTATTTCTACTCACGGCTTCTTGACACACCCAAATTGATAATTCGACAAATTCTTTTCCCCATCCTTTGTAATAATTGTTGGGGCGTCGGCTTTTTGTTCTTTCAAGCGCTTGCCCATGATATGACACAGTTAAAATGAAAGGATCGTGTAGATGAATAACCAGTGGGTTCAGCTTTCAATATTAAGGTCAAGCGGTATGCTCTGACTAGCTTTTGCACCCTCAATTAAGTCCACATTCCTAAATCGCGTGAAAGGAGCATTTCACGCGCAAATAAAAAGCAATGCAATATCCCCGTGCAAAGAAATAAACCAGTTGGTCATTCAAAGCAGATGGAATGATCTATTCAAAAGATTAGACTACAAAAGCAGTCATCAGACCCAGCCCCAAAAAAGGGAAGGGAAAAGAAAAGTTCAGTGCCTGGATCCAGCAAGTCGAGCAGAAAACGCAAAACATCATGCAGAGCATAGCAACTAAAGCAAAACAGAGAAACTCACAAGAACCGAGTCGCAACACATTTCCATGCTCTCAGTTGTACACCAAAATAACTCCAAGACTATCTCTGCCTTGACACCAAAAGATTCAACTCTCTCTTAGGCGCAATGAAGCTCCGTTAATTCATTTCTCTCCAAACTATTACTTACACTATTGGCTTCAAAAAATACCATCATGGCCACATGCTTCAACAAAGATTGCCATCACAGGGTATGCATGGAACCAACAAGCAGGTGATGATAACTTCTCAATACAACATATCGTTCAAGCTGCCGTCACCCATCTTCTCTATGTCTTCCTGCGACAGAAGGGTTTTCTTACCACCACTCCCAGCTTTATCATATGGTTGTGCCATTTTCCGAAGGAACTGCAATAATACATGAAGAAGATTTAACCTAACACAACGCCCAGTCAATAAGGATTAAGCATAGTGCACATTGAGACAACTTCCATCCAAATTTTACAGATTTCAATCCATTTTAACATCCTTTCATAATGCATCCTCCAAATTCATCGCTGCTGGCAACAAGATAAATTAATGATCTATATCTGAAACACCCTAGAGCTTCCCTAGGCAATAAGCAAGATGCTGTTATTGCAGGTTGAATTTCTTTTGACCAAGGAGAGTAAGCTGGTGCACATGATTCATCCATCAGAGTCACCAATCTCTCATTGCTCTTTTTATTTATTATATTTTTGGGATGAGGGTGGGGGGAATAAACACGATATATGCATATTTGAGACATGAGAAAGGAGTGCCAGCAAGAATGAAGTTGTACCTCCCTTGCTATATACACAGCCATGTCAGTGCTCAAATTGAGATGTGCATCACGTAGATGGGACAATATCCACCCAGGCAATTTAGAACGCTTGTCATGACGGCTATACCTGCATGATTTAAATAAATGTCATCAAATGGGTGCATCACTAAGCTAGTTGCATCACGCTCAAATGTCCTTGCATTTCTGCTATCACGGCAAACATCAAAGTGGAGCCAAAAAGAAGAGAACTTTGCAAGAATTGACGGGTTTCAATTTCCAGGCTGGAGAAAGAAGTTAGAATTAGTAACTACCATCAAATCAAAATACAAAGAACAGCATAAACAAAAGATGAATGCAATACAATCTCCACTAGCTACAGGTTATGAGTTACCCTAAACTCTAAAAGACTCAAATCACACAGAGACAACCTAAAGCTTGCCCAGCTTCATTGAAGACTAAAACTACACAGCCAGAGGAAATATAAGATTATAAACCTTTTGTCGGCAAATATCATCATGCCATAGTCAGCCTTTGACCGGATAACTCGGCCCACACATTGAGCAGCTTGCCTCTGTTTCAATCAATTATCATTGTTTAATATGGCGTTTTTGCTGCCAAAGAAGGATTCAATGAATAAAAATATAAAGAGATTTACCAAAGCATCGAAAGTTAAAAAGTCTCCTTCCTTTATTTGAAATGTATCACGAAGATACTCCAACCGTGCTAGCAATATTCTGCAATACCATGAAGCGTTCAGGATACCATTCATCAACTAGACCATGAACTTTAAAGGCATTTTGTCACAATAAAAAAGGATCACAATGAAACTCACTTGCTCAGGGTATATTGGAAGGGAACACCAAACATGATCACTAATCTACCATAATGTCGATCAAAATCAATTCCTTCAGCTACCTTACCCCTGCAATATAAGGAAAAACCGTATTTAGGAAAATGATAATCTACTTCAGTAACACTTCACCAACAACCCCCTTCTAGGCCAGTGAAGAGGCAGGCAAAAACAAACACACAAAAGAGGGAACTTCAAGTTAATGCCAAACAAACAGAAAATGTGGTCATCTAATATTTTTCCAGCAATAATGTCAAATTTGATGTTCTTGTCTTCTGCTGAGACTATACCTGGCAACAGAGAAAAATACAGCACCTCTCCCACAATCACAAGCCCTGCGATAATTGTCCAGAGCCAGTGTAGTTTCAACCACATCCTGTGTCTCAATAAAGACAAGCTTATGTTGCATTATTTCCTGCCACCATCAGAACATAGGATTATAGATTCTACCTGTTTTAGCACAATATAACAAATACAAATGGGATAGAAATAACGACAGGAGATACAGGAGCAAGTAAAAAGAAGATATACTCACCTTCAAAATCCCACTTTCATTCCAACTGTTGACAATTTCATCCATGTACGAGTAACTAACGAAAAAGCACACAATCCCATCGGGAACAACAGAGACCATTTCCAGTAAAAGCCTCCCGTAGTTTCTTACAACACCGAGATCACTTCTCATGTCAAATTTTGTACTGACTGGTAGCTGATCACTGAAAGATAATTGAACAATATTAAACATGCTGCAAATAAAATAAATCATTCGAAACTGTAAAGTAGCATATAAAAAGACTCGAACATTTATTGCCTTTCTAGAAGTCCTATACTGGATCGCTAGGACGGGAACAGCACAATGCACATTCAACCTATACACTAAATTACATGAATACTAAAATTAGGACATATCTACCTTCCACGAGTAAGAACCATTGGGCATATGCAGTCTCTTGTCAAGGACATTGTGAAACTCCGGCTAACAACTGGGTTAAAATTCAGAAGACGAGGATATAGATCAATAGGGCTGAGAGTTCCAGATGTGATAACGACTGTCTGGAATCGATCAAATACAGGCTTGATGGCAAGAGACGCATCATGGCAGCTAAGCTGCAATTGCACAGAGAATACATTTTCAATGTGATAAACATATGTAGAAAGAAAAGAGAGCGAGAATCATCAAGTGCTTGCATGAAACACAAGAATATCCTGCAGAACATGTCATATATGAGAAAAATATGCAGCAGCCCAGAAGGTTGAGAACCTACTAAAACGATAATGTTGAACCACCAAGAAGAAAAAGGCATTTTAGCAGGTCATGCATTAGTAAAAATTTAAAATAGAAGACAAATGGTCATTACACATCATTCATCCAAGATCCTCACGCAATTGGCTTAACTTCAAACAATTGAAAGGGCTTTTGAGCAACGCATTTCACAGGTTGTGTAAAGGTAAATATATACCATCTTCAATAAAATTGCAGTTGGCCAAGAATCATGCTCCCTTGAAAGAAAGGGGAAGGAGAAAATTAAAAGAACAGAACCAACCTGCAGCACAGGATCCCGGACATCTGGCATTCTCTCATCAAAAGGCTCAATTATAATAGAAAAGCCACGGGCATATGTCCCCACAAGTGTTGCAAAATCACATATCGTTTGTATGTGCAAAAACTCATCTGTATCAGTTATTTCTAGAGTCATCATGAGAGAATGGAGGCGATCATAACAAAACTTTAACGTTTTCTGGTCGATTCCGGCTTGATTAGTAACAGAGGCAACAAAAGCAACAGGGCTTTCCTTCTCAACATTCTCAGTTTCAAGACGGCCTTTTAGATATTGGACAAATCTACGTAAGACACGTAGAAAAAAATCTGCTCGGCGAATGTTCCCTGGCACTGCTTCCTTTAAAATATCATCAGGCAAGGCAGGATTTGCAAGCCAGGAATCATTAACTGCATAAAAGGAGGGAAAGCCATAAATAAAAAGAACATTGCTGAATAATGGGGCTATGAATGCACTTTATAGATTAGCATCCTCATTTACCTCGCAAGTCTCCTCTCAGTGCCAAACCCTCAACTAGCCTCTGATATTCTGCTCTCAGCCTACTTTCATCAGTGGCCTTGAACCTTTCTACCATATCAAACAGTTCAAGAGAAACCAAAGTTAATTGCATCATCAGGCTAAAAGTTCCAGTGTAGCACACAAATTGTCATATATATAAAAGAACGTTGATCCCCATGTATGAATAACCCCCTCAAGATAAAATGCTGAGCTAAAGCCAATTATCAATATTTTCACAGATATGCAACTTACGAAAGAACTAGAGCTCAATTGCTAATGCACAGAGCATAGACAATCAATTGTCACCATCTATTCATTATCACTATTTAAAATCGTAATATAAAATCATAATGTGTTCAAGAGGATTTTTGTAGTAGTTCAGGTGAATGGGGCTAATTAAAAAGTATTGCAACGAAATGGCGAAACATTAAGATTTGTGACTACCAATGCATCAAAATTATTAGCAGGTGAATGAGAACAACCAAGACTCTTCACAAAGATGATAAATCTGAGAGTCAAAATACACATCTTTTTCCTTTAAAATAAGCACACAGAAACCAGGTGTTCATGATGTACAGTGAGAAGGAGACAATAAGAGAGAGAGAAACCAGATGGATGATTTAACTTTGAACAGCCGACTGTAATTATTAACATTCCACTGAAGGAAAGACATTCTACTACGGCTGACACACTAGAAATTGTGCATACCTATCAATCTCCTGTTCCATTCGATGAAGATTCCTTGTAGCCCCTTCAAGTGTTTGTCGCCTCACACAAACACTAAGTGCTTCAATACATACATTATCAATATTATGCGCCTCATCAAACACCACAACACATTCTCTCTGCATTTCCTTTGATATTATGCCAGCCACCTTTGGGTCAAGCAAGTACTGATAACTATACACAATAACGTTTGCAAGTTGCACCATATGCCGAGCCAAGTAGTATGGACACCATCCTTTCTGTTTGCCAAAGGCCCTTAGATCCTGCCACAAGAGCAGTATGCGGCTTAGCCAAATACCAGAAGACAGGCCAAATACCAGAAAGGCAAAAATATATGTGCATAATGCAAAAATTAAATAAAACCTGTTAACAAAGTCTGCAGAGCATTTGTCAGACAAAGAAAAAACGAGTAAAAATTACAAGATGCAAAGAGTTGATAACAAATAATCATTCGCAATATTTTGTTCATGAAACAAGAAATAACTAATTAAAAGGTTACCGTTCTGAATAATTGCCTATAACATAAGGTACAAAATCTAAAGACAATGGCCTGAAACCAAAACTGTACCTTGAACCATTATAAACATGTCAAGATGCAAATTTGATTCCTTAAAATCAAAAGAAGTATCAGCACATGGTCAGTTCAACGTCTATAGCCCTCTTCAATCTTCAGACACAAAAGCTTACTCAAAATCGTACAGGTGCCAAATGATAGAGAAACATCCTAAAGCACTAGGGAATCACCAAAGAATCACAATCACAATCATCCAGAATCCAGATCACAGAATGCCAATCTCAACACAAATGACAGAAACCAACCAACTGATCAAGGATCAGACCTGCAGCGTATAAACTCCGGGTGGCAACACCGCCCCGGACCCGGCCCTCTCGTAATCCTCGAAGAACTCGCAGGTCGGCACGCTGGGGTTCCTCTCGGCCAAAGCCCTAACCCAGCTCGCGGTGAGCTTCCGGCACCCGGCGTCCACCGAGTCGCGGTTCTCCGCCGACAGGACCCTGGGGTTCACGCACAGGTTCTTGCGCGAGGACAGCCCGACGGCGAGGATCCGGGCGGCGGGGCCGAGGTGCTTGACCTGGTAGTCGTGGAGCTTCTTGAGCTCGGCGAGGGTCTTCTCCATCTCGTGGACGGTGCGGGTGCAGTAGACGAGCTTGAGCGGGGACTGGGGCTTGGAGAGGACGTAGCTGGTGATGAGGGAGAGGAGGGCGATGGTCTTGCCGGTGCCGGTGGGCATCTCGAGGAGGCAGTGGCCGCGGGCGTCGAGGGCGCGCTTGAGCTCCACCATGTACGAGTACTGCTCCGGGTAGATGTTGTCGTAGGGGAAGTAGACGGTCACGTCCTCGATTTCGAACTTCATTTCTTCTTCCTCTTCTCCTCTTCCGTCTGCTCTGCTTCGATTTGATCTCGAGGTCCCTGGGGGCTTGATTCCACGGCGGCGGGATGCCGGAGGGATTCGCCGGCCGGAATGCGCCGGCGGCGAGGAGGAGGTGGCGAAGGGGTTTAAGTGAGACGAGAGGGAGATGCGCTGAGTGAATGAACTGAAAGGTCTCGTCTTTTTGATTCTCCTTCTCGGCCCTCACCGCCGGAAAAGCCCGTTCTGAGGGCCCGACCCGGGCGTTGTTCATGCCCCGACCCGATCACCTCTTGAAAAGATTAACAACGATTTTATTATGGTCTTCGAGAAATTCTTTTTTGTTTTTTTTTGGTTCGATTTCAAGATATTCTTGAGTAGTTAAATTAAGAAAAGCATAATTTTAAATAATTGTACCAATGGTCCTAAACGTTTTGGTCATGTATGTAATCACGTCTCGCTTTGAAAAGATATGATTAAGTTCCAATCACTCTAAATTGATGCAGTTAAATCCTTTCAACAACCCCTTAATCAATTTCGTTAATGTGATACGTCGGAAATTCAATGTGACTTTTTCTAACCATTTTTTTTTTTTTTATGTTTATATCTCTTCATATTCTTCATATCCATGATAGTTTTCATATGACAAAAAGAAATTCAAATCGATAAAATTTGACTTACACTCTTTAAGAAGAACAAATTGTTCCAATATATAATGTGCTTAAAGCCTACATTGTACATTTTAATGTGACATAATGAGAACCATACGTGCCTAATAGATTCATTTACCTAATAGATATTGAGCTACATAATTTTTATAAAATTTTGCATTGAATAAATTTAAAAAGCATGCACTTAGAAATCACTATTAGAAAATAACAATGCGGCAGTATATATATCAATCTCATGTATTCCCCAAAAATTTATTTCTCGTATTTAGATATTATTGGGGCAACTATCCACGTTCAATATGCTTACATGAATATAACAATTTTCATTATCCGTGATATAGGCGCAAACGAAATAAAGGAGAATAACAAAATTATTCAAGAAATTGCAAATGGAAGGATCGATGTGTAACTCATAACTTCATATGCGTACATATTAAAGTAGTAAAAAGTAAGGAAACACTTATGACTAATGAAATTATAAGCAGCGCAATACAAAGGACAGAGAAGAGGCCAATTAGGATCTTTTCACATATTAGGCAAATTCATATTTTAATATTACAAGGAATAGAAAATTTTGTGGAAATTATAAGTTAAAAAGAAGTGACAGAATATAATAAATCCGATATATATTAAGAAGAAAATTATACCATACTAGGAAAGTGGAGTCGGTAAATGAAACTCCCATGCATGCTTTTTCTACTCTCTAATCTCTCTGTAGTACAAGTCGGAGAAGTCTACTTTCATGCATTGAAATGGATTATGTATTTTGCCTCAAGTAAGATCATGAATGTACCCATTAACTTAGGGTGACTATTAAGTTAATTACATATGTGAGTAGAATGAGGGGAGTATAGCTCATGAACAGGATTAAACATACGAATTACATTGCCAAAACACTCGATGATAATAGCTACAGATGCCGATCCAAAGTTACTAGGCAACTCCCCTTGCAGGAAAGCAACACGTAAGTATCCGAGGCGGGAAAACACCCAACATGTACGGTAATATACACGTCTAAGCAAATCAGAGCACCACCCAGGTCCTGAAGGCCTCTCACTTGTACACCAATAGAGGATTATTGTCAACAATATTTGGATGCTCGACCTTACACAGGGCAAGCAGCGACCTCTGAGGTTACCATCGACTTGGCAGTATGACTGACAAGCTTGCAGTCATCAACCATCTTGAAGACAATGCCTTTTTCCTAACATTATGAGGCTTCTTCTGTTTTTCGATCATCGGCTCTTGCAGGCTGGTGCAATGTGGCATTTGCACTTCGCTCCTTGCAGGAGCCTTCTCCTTTTCATTAAGCAAGCGGAATACATGGGGGAACAAAAGATGATTAGAGCCTAGGAGTAGGTTCTTCCATATTCATAAGAAGACTTGCAATGTTCTCACCATCCTGCATTAAGAAAATTCATGATCACAATGAATCAGGGGGTACATTATGCCAGAGATCAGCATGTTAAATTGACAGATAAATGCACTCACTAACTTGAAACAGAGACTTCCTCTCCTCTGATAATGTTATACGCCATATCGTCTAAGAGCTTTGCTCAAACTGGGCATTACGTTGTATGCCTGGTAGGATCTTCTTAATTCAATGATTGAACCCACCTATACCAATTAAGTTGACAATATCAGGTATCCATAACCATGAAACACAACTGAGATATTAGCCACAAGCGAAGAGAAAACAAGAACATAAAAAATTGCAAATCCAGAAGTTTTTTAACACAATAGCTCATTTTACTACAGACTCAGGCTGCCAAAGATAGTGCAGCATAATCTCTTCAAGTTGTGATGGGACAAGTCTCATTTTCACCATATTGCTTGAAGCACCAAGTTATGTAGGCAAACAACTAGAAGAGTGGAACAAAATTATAAGGTGCAATTGAATAAAGTGAAATTATTAGTTGGGCCTTTCCTAATAAAACTAAGCCATCTGCCAATGCAAAGGAGTAAAATTGAAGAGATTGGTTTGATTTGACAGTGGTAAAATGCAAAGGTCGGAAGAATACTAGACAAACTACCATTACTACCACCAGGCCTGAGAAAGTTTTTCACTTACAATGATTAACACGGACGTCAAACCAATTGTAAATCCTTCATTCATACGGCGTAAGTAGTGATCCAAAATGCTGGATGTAGTTGCTAGAATACATAACAAGAGACCACCTGCAAATTTTGCCACAAGAATCAACTCAAAGGTCAAAACAAAGAGAAGTACACAGAATTAAATTGCATAGTTATCACTAATATTCACAGGAGACTAGGTCCAGCTAATAGAAATTGAAACATAATTAGACCATACCCCAAAAACGAGATGATGCTTGGATCTTCGTAAGGTATTCAATGGTAGCCTTCCCAGGCTTAATATTGGGTATCCGGGCACCCATCTTATTCAAGTAATCAGCAATTTCCTTTGGCAAGTTGGCCTGCATAAGTTATTTTGTTACCAACACTGGTCCAATAAAGAAAACAATCATATAAATTATGTAATAACGTAGAGTGCTGGTTTCAAAATACCATATTGGCCCAGTAAATGCAAAGAGCAATACACAATTTACAGAATATAAAAAAAACATGAGTTCTTCTTCCTTTTTGAGACTGCACAGTGCATCCAGGGTAGGCAAACTCATCCTTGCAAGTCAAAACTTTTACAGTGTAATCAACTTTATATGCATCCTCATACAAGAAGGAGCTATGAGGTCTACCCTTTGATTCAAAATAATATATATTTGTTCCAATTAACCTACAGCTTTAAATGTTTCAGTTAGCATTCAAAACGTTCTTCTAGAGCACAAATTGGTCAATCCATGATGAGATTTAACATGTTCAGATGACTACTCATCAGACATTTAAGCATATCACAAATCATAAGTTTAATCAGTACTCCATCTAGCCTTCTGCTTGAGTTAAGTAAGAGAAAACTATGTTCACAAAACAGCCCCTATATTTAATATAATGAACGTCGATGATTATTCAAGCCCAAGTAGCCAGCAAGCATCTTGACTCATTTTCCAATGAAATGGAAAGGACACAAGATAGATCCTCTAAACATACACTATGAAGTACTGCATATTGTCTTACTCATGACTGGAATACAAGGATAGCAAGAACTGAAAAATTAAAGGAGAGAACAAGGAAGCAGAAATGCAAAATATTTGGCACAAAAGTGCACTATACTTACAATGTCAAATATGTTGAATAAGAAGACGAAAAAAGCATATATCGAATAGTAAACCCATGGCTCAGCACCGATTGAATTTTCAGGGTTCAAAATCTGCTTGACACGCTCCCAGAAAGGCGAACCCAGGATACTGTAAATCAGGCTCCATGTAAGAGACTAGTTTCCATGAATTGTATTAAAAGAAGTCATCTGCTCCATAGTCAAGTTTATTCAATTGGTCATCGTAGTTACAAAAAGTAAACACATAAAAAAAGTCCAACCGCCCCAAGAACATTTGGCAAAGAGAAAACCTGATGACCAAATGCACACAACTCAATCTCTTCCACCACCATCACCCCCCAAAACCAGAAAATCAAACATAAACAGAAGCCCCAAATCTTTCCCTTTCAGTCTTGAATAATCCACAAAAGATGAAGAATAAAAACAGAAAAATACAAGAGCTCGACTGTCTTAATGTCAAACAGCGATTGCTCATTAATTTAAAGTTAAGAATATTGCATCCCCAACTACTCATTGCTGAAATGAAATGCCATACCATACCTTTACTACCAATTCTATCGATCACATTATAACTGAAAATGATGCACACGTGATTGATAACATATAAACAGTCATATCATAAAGAGATTTCCATTAACCACTCCCAAAGTATTCTGAAGTATCAAAAGAAACAACATAATGGATCAAAGCAAGGAGTTGAAGGTACTGCAAGAAAAGTGTAAGTGTATTTATGTATGTATGAATTACGTGTATTTCAATTGTTCAATTGTGCTCTTGTTGGAAAGAGAAAGTAGGGGTGGGGTGGGGGGAGACTCTTTTCCTCCTATTTTTAGTCAGAGGCATGTTGAGCTGGCAAGTAAGCCAAGCAATTAAATAAATGAGAACTTGCAATCTTTTTATAACCTCGCAAGAATGCTGGGAAATGCCAAGAGATATGAAGTGGTCAGAACAGGCTGCATTCCGGATGGATTGATGTTGAAAGGGATGTAAGGCTCCACTTCTGTGATCCGGGAGTCACCTCTGCTTAAAAGAGGAACATGAAAAGAGCAAACCATCTGAATCTTGTGACAAGTTAAACTAAAACAAAATAGTAATGACAAAAATAAAATCTAGGAATACCTACAAGAAAGGTCAACCCAAATGCTAACAAAACATCAGGCAGAAAATGCTATTGCATTACATCCTCTAGCCTATATAAGTACAGCACTGCTAATCACCTTATATAGCACAAGGGAGCATAACCTCACTGACAGAAAGTGTCTTTACTTTTAGAGACACATGTTTCCATTATTTTATGTCTCAAGTGCATACGGCATAATATCAGATAAGGAACCAAATATTTGCAATGCAATACCTTGCTGAGGATGCAAGTTTAAAACCATAGTACTGCAGCTTAATTTTTCTGCAGCCCTCTGTCACCACAACTGCCCACATAGTGACTGTAGTGAAAATACCCAAAACTGCGAGCACATAAGGCCACCAACTCATAGCACTTCCTACAATAATCAAATTGAGTTTTCAGCAGGCTGCACTGCGGTATTGTAAAAAAACACCATTGCAACTCTCACTTAGAGCTTTGCCAAATGCAAAGGTGCTATTGAATTTCTTGTATCCTACTTTTTACCAACATTATTACCTAGATATGACAAGCAAGAAATAAATTTGAGTCTAGAACATCAGCATACTAGACAAGGTTGCATTTCTAGAAGTTACTAAATTGCTTTTTATATCATATGAAGTTTTTGGGGTTGAGAAATTTATGTTTCTTTGGAAAGAAATGCCTCTGAACAAGCTAAAGTAAACTTTTTATTCAAAGCACTTCCGTTGAACGAGGGTCAAGCAGTCTCTGTAAATATCAGGTGATTGGAAGGGAAGAAATGCAAAGCCAGTATAAACTTGTCCAGAACTCAGCATGTCCATTTATTGCTTCAGAAAAAGTCCAAAGCAGACCAGTAGACATACTGAGGAATTTCTCTTGGCACAAAGTTCTTTAAATGAGAAGGCACTTTTCTACTTTTAAGTGTGAAAATACGAGAATTCAACAAAATAGCACCACATAATGAACAACACGTCCTTCAGCTATTATGTACCTGAGAGCTTAGAAAACACCTTGAGCAAGGTGTCTTTGTAACCAGTTAATATTCCCAAGCATATAATCAGAGATGATCCCTGACCTGAAGCATGCATAACCTATTAGTCACAGAACAGAAAACCACTGCTGTTCTACCAACAAATGAAAATAGTCATCTATCTGTCAATATGTTATTCACAATGATCTCATGTCTGCTACTTTCTCTCAACACGAGTACATATCACACGAGGGAGCAGACAAAAAAACATATATATGACCTCTCAGATATGTAGACTGTGTTCTAACTCTAAGAAAATTTCCAAGATTTAACCCAATCTGCAGAGCATCATTCCAATATGTCAACAAATGCTGGAAGTTGGCAAGGAGTAACATGCACCTCAAATACAAGCTAACAATCTACATAGAAAATTTATCCCTGCCCCCAACCAAAAAAAAAAAAAAGGCCATTTTCCCTCAAGTCCTGGAGTTTTAGGGATCACCACAATTTTCATGTACTAAAACACAAATCTATTTCCCTTATATATTCTAACAAAGGACCTTAAGGATGCTCTAGGTAGTGAGTCAGAAAGTGTATACAGGGTTCAATACCCAAGAACAATATCGTGCATGTTGAGGAAGAGAAAGGCATTTGTCAGTGATCTCCATGGGAAAGAACCTATACACTAAGAAAAAAGGATTTTAAGCGATGAACTTTTTGCAAATTACTTCTTACATATGCCAAAAGGAGCAGCAGCAAAATTTAATGGCATCCTTCATAGTTGTTATAGCCCTACATTCTGTTGCTACCTGGAGAGCTAAAAGCAGCACAGCTTCCTATGCTAGCTAATTCTATCAGGTTTAATCACCAGGGGTAAAACAAGTACACAGTTATAGGCAATAATGTAATTCTTTTGCAGCAGATAACATTTGCCCCGATTCAGTCAAGATCAAAACACTGGCACATAAAGAAAAAAGTTAAGATTAAAATAATGTGATCCAATAGAAGCAATCTTTACTAAGAATTTTCCAGTTAGACTCACTCTGAGGAGTTCTTAGCAAAGGAAGGATCCACAATTTCCTAAAGTAATCTAATACATAATGCTTTTCCTGCATGACTTGATGTGATGTTTGGCAACTCCATAGAAAAAGTGCAGAAAAGTTGTTTTAAAGATAGAATGACCTAGGAAATCTGGAAGTGGTCAAATCTCTAACAATATCAGCCTCAGGAATTGCCGTACTGGTTGCTCCTTAGAGGGAACTAATAGTAGTTCATCTAGGCATCATTATTGTTTTTTTTTTTTTTTTTTTTTTTTTTTTTGGTAATGAACTAATAGTAGTTCATTATTGCTGCTATCTTGAAGGGAGAAAAAAGAAGTAGATGAGACCCAATGACTTGTTATTGCTTTTAGGAAGAACAGATGTTATGGTTTTGTGTGGGGGTGAATACGTGAACATAGTTCCTTTGCATTTAGTGGAGATGGTGTTCAAGACAACTTGTTTTTGGTCATAAATCAGGCAAATTTCTCTATTCATGATAACCTCAGATTTTACTCTCTTCAACTTTCCTGGAAACTGACATAATTTGCCTCTCCTGTTTATATTAGATGCTCCTCAAGGACCTGGATAGCATGATAAGTCCTTTTTCTAAAATTTTCATTTCATCACTGCTGAATTCAACTCCTATTGTTGTCTCCAAAATCCAAGCTTCAAGACTTGAATTTCAGAGCCTTCCTAACCCCACCAATTTCCTTGCCTAAAAGTTCAAAGTGGCATTAAAAGCATGGTCTGACCATTCATTAAAAGGATACATAGCTGGTCAATACAATAGAGTTAGAGAAAACATAGACAGAGGAATACTGCAAGATTTGAATAAATAGACACATGATGAGTGAAATTAGTATTTCTTTTGGCTACAACTGCATCAGAAGCACTGTGATTGGAAAAGAGAAGGCCCAAGACAGAGGTAGAAAAAGTAAAACTGGCTCAGCAAGAAAAGCAGTACCAAATCCTGATTCTGATATTGTGTCACATATCCAAGTCATGGTCATTGCACCGCAGACCAATAAAAGAGTAGTCACCATAACATGTTTAACCCTGATAAGACCATCATTTACTTTTGTGAGGAAAGTCACATCTATAGAAAATATGCTGCCACCTTTTACTGAAATTCTTAATGCCAATAGCATGCAAAGATTTATCACAACGAAGAATAAGATTGGAAAAGATATATTCTACGATATCTCATAACTTAACCTGCTAGTGGTTGCATAAATTGAATATGGCAGAGAATAACAAGACACAATGATGCCCTCCAGTATTGCAAAACCAAGGGAGATCCACCATCTGTAACAGAGAAATGAAGAAGACTCTAAGTAAAAAGAGACCACCTAGAACAATTTATCCAGAGCTTGTCTTACTGCTAAAACAAATCATTAGACCCACATATAACTCTTAATCTTCTCGTGGCCATCTAAGCCTTCTTTCCGCAGCTTTACCAAGGAGGGAACAACGTGACATAGCACCTGCAAATCCAATATAGCTTAGTATGGAGATACATTTGTTCATATATGTATTTAGTCTTATATGTGCATGACATATTTTATGTGAGGTAACAATCAGCCGGCCATCTAATATATAGAAGCTTTAACCAAGACAATATTCCATTGTTATTTTCACAAAAAAGGGGAAAAAGAAGAAAGAAAAAGAAAAGATTTTCTCCTCCCAAGCACAAGCGTGGATACATATTATAAAAACTAGACATTTACCTGTCATTGTGTGGATTGTCATGCTAAAATATAATTAAAATGGAGCATGAGACATTCTAGCATAGATACGACAATATATTAAGTATCACTAGTTATACAGAGGTACTCATAGTAAAAGTTATGAAAGTATAAAGCAACTAATTAATATAAAATAAAGCTCACAACGATAATATGATATAGTATTATATACATCATAAATACTTTACTATCACTGAAAGGCATACAAACTGTTAAAACTGTAGTCTACTAACTAATATGGAGAACAGTTCATATTATCATGCTAAAATAAAAAGTATTTCTTAAGAAATGCAAATAAGTTGCAATTAAATAGTGAAACAATGAATAGAGAGGAGAAGGATGATTATGGAATAAGTCAATGCACGTATGTTTTGCTACTTTGGTGGAGAAATCTCAACAACATTTTCATACGATGAGGAGAGTGCAATTCTAGCAATTTAGATGACACACTTACAGGCAACATTTAGAGAACATTTTGTTATGATATATTTATATAGATACTGTATCAACTCAAGAGCACATACAATGCACTTAATGCACTTAAAGGACAATCACAGTCATGAAGGGAAATAATAATAGATGAGCTTTAAGAAATTAGTGCACCTGCATAAGAATTGATGCTACTATCTGGGGACTGATTCCAAGCTGAAAAAATGACAACTTAAGCTCTGTTGTCATATCGCCAAGTTCATCTGCCAACAACAAAGTGATCACCCATCATGGAACTGCTCAAACCATAAAATTTCCTCATTGGAAAGCAATATGAGACCATAATACAAGTTTTCTAATGCCTGCAAGGCACTATATAAGCTTTTCATAAGTGAATAAAATGACAGGACCTTACATAATAAATGTATAGAAAAGAATTATTGTTGTTTACTAATTGAAAAAAACTATATATAAATATCCCTGCAATTACCCATAGAAATAAATGTTAAAACAAAAATTGAATGTGGATATATCATGCAGCATACCAGCAGATCCTGACACAAAGCTGAGATAATCTTGAGGCATTGCTCGTCTGTCAAATCCAGGCAAAGGAATGAAATAGCCAACACGACTTATCACAAGCAACATTGCCGTCACAAATAATCTCCTTCGCATCTCGCTCTTAAAAAAATATTCAGCAGCATTATTGAGGACAGAACTTAGACGGACAAAGTTCAGAAATCTATTTCTAAATGCTTTAGGTTTTGTCTGAAGAATCCTAGAGCTACTGAGATCGGGAAAATTGGAAGAATCTTCTCCTGCTTCTGATCTTGCTGGGACAGCTTCAAGTGTAAGAGATTGCAAAGATGCAGCCTGGTCATTCATGTATTCATTCTCATTACTAGTTGAGCAGTAAACAGAGAACGTTTTCTTTGCTCCCGAGGGGAATTGCCTGGCATTCAGCAGCAGGTGTCCACTGCTGAAGCGCGCATAAGTTGTCTTCAGAGATAACCGAGTTCCCACACATGGAGGGCAACTTGATAGAATTCCTTTTGTCTTCGGACCTGAGCATCAGGTAATTTATTAAGTTAATTGGAAAAAGAAGAAGAAATGCTTGATTTATGAATAAACACATGGCAATGAGCGTACAACGAAAACAAGCAAAAGAACTGAATTATATACCCAAGATTTCCAAACAACAGACACAGTGTACACATCTCGCAAGTCTCATTGAAGGACACATAACACGTAAATGAATATTCTGACCCGTTTTAGTCTTTAAGATCAATGCTTTCCCCATTACTGGTCTTATCCAAGACATTATAAACTGGAAAATTTTGCAGATTAACCACATTAAATCGCCTCGGCAAAATATATTTTTAACACGTGGCCTTTAACTCACATGGTTCCTCTCAGCAGGTTATTTCATTCCAGTAAAGCAGGAAAATTTTCTTGAATTGAGGAAATGGGTATCACCATTACCGACATATGTGCAGTGGCTCGATCCTGCAGCTATTATTTACACAGCCGAACATCCAGATTCAAAAAAATCAAACATCAGTTCCATCACGTACCTCAAGCCTAAAATCATTCACAAAAAGCAAACACCGAGAGAAAAAAGCAAACAGCAAGAGAGAAAAAAACCAATCCCCCCCCCCTTCCAAAAAAAAAACGGAGAAAAATTGGTATCAACCAGGAACAGTCATCTCAATTACCAATTCATGATGACTAAATGGTCGAATTCCAGGAAAAAAAAAACAATGCAAAACGCACAACGCGGCCTTCGAAGCACGCGCGAAACTGAATCGCCAATCACCGGAAATGAAGAATCCCAGCTTCGGGAGAGGCTGTGGACGAGAGACGAACCTCGAGAGGAGCTGCGTTTGGCGGCGAAAGGTCCGCCATGGAAGAAGCTTGGGCCGAGCAGCGTCGCCTCCATGGCCGTGGAGCTTAGCTCTTTCCTCGGACTCACTTCCCAGTTCGTGCTGCTGAAAGAGGAAGAAAAACCCGCGAGGCAAAGAAAGGAGAGTCGGCGCATACGGCGTCGTTTTCGTCTTTTCGTACTCTGTACTCAATAAGTTATTTATTTATTTTTATTTATGACTTTCAATTCCAACTTTGCAAATTAAAGAAGAATAAGGGAAAATTCCAAAGAATGGTATAATCATTGTTTTAAATAAGAGCGTGAAATGTTATCGTTTTATATCTGAAAGTGGCTTTAATTCAAATAAATATCTAAAATGTTTTCATTTTCTCAAAAATGATAGGAAAATGTCACAAATAGTGTATATTTTTATTTCGATCCCGATTTCGTCCCTAAACTTTCGATCGGCCGATTTGGTTCACGAACTATTGATAAAATGTCGATCTAGTCGCGAACTTTTCAAATGGCATTTGGTCCATGAACTATTAATAAAATGTTGATCTAGTCCCCGAACTTTTCGACGGGCCGAGGCCCCTCGAACTATGATGAAATGTCCGATCTAGTCCTTCGTTACTATTTTTCTTTTCTTTTCCTTTTTTCCCTTTTTTTTCCTTTTCTTCCTTTTTTTTTTTCGCTTTTGGCGGAGGCGGCGTCCGGCGAGGGAGCCCTCGCCGTCCGGCGAGGGCCCCTCGCCGGGTCCCTGCAGCGGGGCGAGTCCCTCGCCGGCGTGGGAGAGCCCCGCGCGACGCCGGCGAGGACGGCCCTCGCCGATCTGCGGAGGGCGAGGGCGAGGGCTCCTCGCCGACGTCCTCGCAGCGGACGAGGGAGAGCCCCGCGCAAACCGGGGCGAGGGGCCCTCCTCGTCGGCGTCTGCGCGGGGCTCTCCTCGCCGATCCGCGAGGGAGAGCCCCTCGCCCGCTGCAAGGGACGCCGCGAGGGCCCTCGCCGCCGACGCCGCCGAGGGGCTCTCCTCGCAGACGCTAGCGAGGACGGCCCTCGCCCGCTTGCGAGGGATGCGGCGAGGAGCCCCTCGCCTCGCCCTCGCAGATCCGGGGCGAGGGGCCGTCCTCGCCGGCGCCCGCGCGGGGCTCTCCCACGCCCGGCGAGGACGGCCCCTCGCCGAGATCCGCGAGGGAGAGCCCCTCGCCGGATGCCGCCCTCCGCCGGCTCCGGCGGAGGGAAAGCGAAAAAAAAAAAAAAAAAAGGAAAAAGAAAAAGAAAAATAGTAACGAAGGACTAAATCGGACATTTCATCATAGTTCAGTGACCTTTGAGTCGATCGAAAGTTCGGGACTAGATCGAACATTTTATTAATAGTTCGGTGGACCAAATCGAGCCATTTGAAAGTTCGAGGACTAGATCGGACATTTTATCAATAGTTCACACCAAATCGAAATCGATCGAAAGCTCGGGACGAATCGACATCGACTAAAAAATATGGACTATTTGTGACATTTTCCCAAATGATATGACCTCACAATATAATCGAGGGCATTTTAGTCATTTATTTATTTATATTTTTTTCATTCCTTTTTTCCTTCTTTGTTTCCTTTTTCTATTTTTTTTCTTTCTATTAGAATAAACTCAAAAAAAAAAAAAAAACTTTAAAAAACACAAATAAATAAGAAAAATAGGCAAGTGGGCGATAGCCATGGCGAGCGAGGTCGCCAGCCCTTGCTGAGGCATTGGCG
This sequence comes from Eucalyptus decipiens, assembly GCA_014182575.1. NCBI lineage: Eukaryota > Viridiplantae > Streptophyta > Magnoliopsida > Myrtales > Myrtaceae > Eucalyptus > Eucalyptus decipiens. The sequence continues at coordinate 42,896,150 of CM024619.1, read as the reverse complement.
ACCCCCTCGACCCCACCGACGATTGGGTAGTGGCCACAAGCGGAGAAGAAAGATTATGAGTAAAATGTACATGAAAAAAGTTTCATGGTTTCATTTTTTAGTTGCTTAACAAGCTTTCAATGGACAATGCCAAACGAAATCTATGAAGACATTACATTAAAGATAAATTTAGCCTGGCATATGGGTATTGGGTGGGCTTTATGGGCATCCAAGCGCACACTGTTGAAATTCAAATCCAAAGTCGGTCGGGCCGTTTATCTATCACGGTCCGTAATACGATGGACCGGCACACCGCGTGTCGACCCAAAGTACCCCATGCCCCGACTCGTCCTCTCGAAGAAGAGGGTGGTGTCGGGTTAAGGTCATTTAGAAAACCACATCTTCGAAATAATTACATTTTTTTCTGCGGCGTCCGTGCCTCGGAGCCTCTTATGAACTACAAAATAATTGTGCAAAAGATCGAATGAAGGCACGGGGCCATCTCTTTTATTGTCGATCTCGGAGGTGACCAAAAAAAAAAAAAAAAAAAAAAAAAAAAAGAATCTTCTTCGGAGTTTTGCGAGAGATCTTTATCAGTATGTCCATTCTTTGGGAAGAAGCAAATCCGACGATGCCGAGGAGGAGGAGGAGGAGGAGCTTTGGCTCTGTAATACAACACAACATTGTGTTGCATCCTTGTCATCTCGATTCTTCACTAGGTTGCATTCCACGTTGTTGGGTTTTTCTTTGGTATCTGACATTGAAATTAAATGGTTTCAGACCAAAATAACAAGTAAAACCAAAATGTTTAAGGCTTTATTCGTTTACAAAAATGAATGGAAAAAAATATTATCATTGTCCACAAAAATGTTTAAACATAAATTGTTATCGATAAAGAAAATATTTTCATTAGTTGACTATTTTTAGTGATACGAGAAATCAATTTTAGAAAAAAAAATTAAAATTGTGCATTTTTTATGAGACAAACGGAAGCTAAAATTCACCGAAAGGGAAAAAAAAAAAGTTGCGAAATAGGACCTGGTCTTCGAGGAATTTGCAGGCCAAGGGCTTGCACATTGAGGTTGAGCGCTTGAACGACCCGAGAAGGTAGGAGGACCGGTGCACAAGCTGCAATGGTTGATTGCAAGGCATTGAACTTTTTTAGATATATCACTTATTCTGTTTTTAGTTTAATATGGAAGTTCAAGCCATCAACTAAATTGTAATTACCTTATTCACAAACCTTAGTGTAAAAATCATAATCTTAAGATATTTTCATCTTTCCACATATGTTATGCCGCTTTTTCATTTTGTGCATTGTGTTGTGAAATAACTTAAAAGCCAACAAATCTCGGGATTAACTCTAACGTGAGAAGAAGAAATTGTCAAATATAATAATGATAATGAATGAACGATATTCAATATCATAGATTTATGTGAATTGATCCGAGCAAACCTACTAGTGTTATTTCATAGTCTCTATGAATTCAGAGAATTATAGAGTTACAATTTCTTAATTTTTCAAGTGTTTCTTATCTCAAATTACATTCAAAGTAAATTCACTAGTGTTATCTCAGAATTACTCATAGAAAATGCACTAAAAAAACTCAAAGCATGAAAAGCTTAACATTCCTTGTCTTCTTTAACATCTAACCTATGAGAAGTCTGAAAAAGAAAAACCTTGAAATCCCATGTTTCAAGAGGTCGGCCGACGCGGATTAGGTAGGTAACTTATTTAAATATGTTTCATTTGGTTTCTTGCATTTTGATGGGCATCGCACCAAGTGTTTGTGGTAGAAAAATAATAAATTGAGAGTTGCCTAAAAATAGAAAAGAGAAGTTATTTTTTTAGCAGAGGTCGATTTTATTTTATTAAGAGTAGTTTTGAAGGAAGGAATGAGTCAATTGAGTGTCTTGAATATATAAAACATATACACAAAGCTATAAATATGTGATATTACAATTGTTGAAATTCAAGTGTGTCTTACCTGGCTTCTTGCGGTTTGACTGGGCATTTGCACTTGGTGTTTGGGGAAGAAAAACACCGGTGCCCTCGGATCTTCGACCCGAATCCAGGAAAATTGCTTGCATTCCGTGTCCTCCACAAACCCGATTTGAACACAAATTTTTGGGCCTAAGATGAGACCTCGCCGTATGCTTTGTTTGCTGATAATCAATCAAAATAACTTTCATTATTTCATGCATCAAACTATCTATTTTTTTTTTTAACAAATGTATCACGAGTTGACGACGGAGCATAATTCTATTCATTTTTTCGGAGTTGGTAAATTTCAATAAGTGTTGCTAACCGTCCAAAAATTAATGATATTGAAAATGATGGGTGAATTTCTTTTTCTTTTTTCAGATAACTTGTTGGCAATTTAGTAATACTTTATTATAATTACCAATCTTTCTGTAGTTTGCAAAGTAACAATTTTTATACTAACTTACCAACTTCCACCAACCTGGCCTCTGCCTGGCAAACCCCAGGAAAAAAACCAGAACACCGAGGGTTCGTCAACCCAGGACCATAATTGATCTTCTTTCTATCCTCCTGCGTGATTTTTATTTATATAAGATAGTAATGTTCCGAATTTACTGACTTTTGTACAAATTATCAAGCTATATTAGAGTAACACGGTAAGCGATAACCACTTACCATGCCAACCATTAAGGTAATCTATTACATATATTAGATAAATTAAAGAGAAAACCAAACAAACATTGGTAGCTAACTCAAACGGGAATTGACAACTAAGGATTTAGTTCATAACTCAATCGGAAAAAAGTTGATAAACCAATAATTAAAGTTAATAAGACAAGGGTAAGTGGAAGTACTTAAAAGTAAGAAAAGTTGGTAAACAGAAGAAAAGTAAAGTTGCTAAGTAACTCAAGTGCACAATTTAATTAGAGAAAATTTAACCAATCACTCTAGTCTAAGCTGATATTTTCTAAAACAGAAATTAGTAGTGAACTCAAGGCGTTAATAAGAAACGCAAATAAGTGATGGCAAGTTGCCGGTAGTTCATTGTTGTTAATTTATTCCAGCTGAATAAACTTTTTACCAATTACCTCAATCTTAAATTCGGAGGCTTCACCTTGCATTTGATTTAACAAGGAAGAAATTCTATTACCCTCTCAGCGCCTAACAAAATATCAAATTTTAGCAACTAGTAATAGGATTAAGCGGCTGAGGACAGTGGAAAGGTGAGCGCAGATGTGACCTGAACCCAAGACAATTTTAGAGAGCTCAAAGAATGCTACAATAATACTTTGATAAAAAAAAAAAAAAAAAGATTTCTACACATACATCATATTTTCAATATGAAAAATGAAAATTTTGCAGTGATGAAAAAGAGAGAGAATCACACCAAATGACGGAAACAAGTGCTGGATTATACAGCAGTGATAAAGATGAGCTACAATGCTGCGCTGAACATTCATTTAAACCGAAGAAGAATCATAAAAGGAAGGAGTTTGATGAACTAAACGTCCGTAGAACACAGAAGGGTTTTACCACGTACCGGTCGAAGAGTCTCAGGCTTAACGGCTTCCACTTGGGCAGGAGGACTATGTCGTTGCTGGTTGTGTTGATTCCTCAAGTATCTCTGCAAAAAGAGAAAGAATGAAGCTCCTTTCCCATGCTTTTCATTCTTGATTTACCAGAAAAGGAAAAAATGGAGCTTCAGAGAGAGAGAGGAAAATGAGTTAAAGAGGATGAGACCTTGGCTTGGCAGGTTTGGTCTAGTACATGAGATGGAAGCCGAGTCATCCCTTCTCCTTCAAACATGACTTCGCCATCTCGAGCCATGTATATATCACAAGACTCCATGCGTGTCTCCGCACTCGCGCGGCGCATGAATGAGAGAGAGAGACGGAGAGGCGACTGGTTTCTTCACCAAGGTGTTCGAGAAAGGAAAGCGTCCCTTTTAAAGGGCCCCTCCAATGTCTCTAACCTGCAACTCAACTAAACATGTCTTTCTACTTTAGAGAGGTTTCTGTCTACGAGGCTTATAATTCGACTTGAGAAAGACAAAAAGCACACAAGAGTCCATCAGTTCACGACAGAAAGGTATCATGGAATAGTTTTTGCAGCCTCGTCGGATTGGGTAGGGTTTGAGAGGTTGGGTTCGGTAAACCCCTTCATTTCCATTTTCCCCCCTACTCTTCTTCCCGTGAATCCTTGGCTACTCCAATAACATCAACCCAGTTCGACATCCGTACGTTCTTTTAGGTGGGGAAATTTCTAGTTTTTACCTGACAAGTGGACCCGCTATGCGGCCTTGCTGCGTGGAGTAATCACAGCAGGAGCGAATTCTGGATAGGCGTCTACGCTCGATGGTATCGAGAATCGAACATGTTTCGTGTGCTAACTCACCTGCGCAAATCCATTCACTTGAATTTATTAGTTGAGGGGGGGTTTCATAATCATAGAAAAGTGGTTTGGTGGTACGGATGTGATGCACACGGAGAGATGATGCGTTCATTGATGAATGCCTCTTTTCTTCTTAACCACCCGCCAGCGCTCTCACCATGTTGAGCAAGTTTAGGAGAGAAGTGGGTGACTTAGATCTCAGATGCTTACACGTGTCGTGCTAAACATAGATTTTTCTACTTTTCAATCATCGAAGTAAGCCCTTGTACAGTAATGTGCTGTAGCCATTATTTATGAATTTCTAACATTACTTGAAAAAGAAAAACTTCTTGCGTTGGCTGTTCACCGACCTCACCAACCTCGTTCTTTGAAGATTTGATGAAACTTCAAGCACCTAGCCTGTCATTCTTTGAAAAAAGTAAGGTTGACATAGTACCTTCATTTGGCTCCCAACCTAATTGTCTGAAGACAAGAAAGACTCCCAATCCGAAAGGCCAATATGATCCACATTTGGTGAGGCAAATTTCGATTTTGCTATATTTATCATTCAAATTAACCATCTCTTAGTATTGAACGAACCCAATCGTAGCATTGCTGATCAGATTACCAACTGATGTATCCAATGAATTATGAGATGTCTAGCTTGAATTCTATCGAGTGCAACCTTTTAGATTACGTTTAATCGTCCGGATTTTTAATCAAGATAGGATAGGATATGAAATTCAAAGGATTTTGTCATATCCTATTTATTGTTTAAATCGGATATATTTATATCATATATATATATTATTTGGTATAAATGTATATATGAATCACTAATTTTACAAACAAAAATGGTGAAAATCTCTCGCGACACTCGTCTACTTTGTTTTTATTTTATTTTCCTCTCTTTTTTAATTAATTTCTTTTTTTTTTTATTTTTTCTTTCCCTTCCATCATTCTCTAATAAAATTTTATTAAATAGAAAATTGTACTAATATACTTAAAATACTAAATCACATAAATATGTAATAAATATATATTTATATAATGAATTTATATTATAAGATAAAATTAAATTCGAACATATAAATAAAAAATAAATTAAATTAAAAACTGAATTTTATTATTTGTTATTTTGAATTTTTATATTAGAATTCAAATATTATTTATATTAAAATATAATTTTAATTTGTTATTTGAGAAAAAAACTCGCCTATTATGAATATTATAAATCCCATCCGTCTTTATCCAACCTCTCTCATGGAATAATTTTATTTAGTGTATATCCCATTTATATCCGATTTTATCCTATTTTGAGTAGTCGCTATATTATGCCACAAGGAACCATACTATGTAAACAAAAATTGATGATTTTCACTCTAAAATCTATATTCAGTTTCGGTCCTAGAAGGAAAGTTACTCACCTAAACTGTCCATCCATCGACTGATTATACATCAAACCACTCTGCCGAATCAAATAACTTCAAGAACATACAAGCGAAATTAGAAAAGAACACACTTGACTATTCTCAAACCGAGGGAATATAAGCATGTGGAAACAGAGGTGGCCTTGGCAAGCACTAATTGCGAAAATACCCTGCACGTCTCCCACGTGGATAATGCCAATGATCAAACCCTTCCGGAGAATGTCATTTCTGTCGATAAATGGAACAACTTTGAGTGATTCACATCAAGCGCGTATAGCTTTCCTACGATACCTATAATTATTGTGAGTTGCGACGTTCAAATGCTGGGATTTGAAGAAAGTTTGAGGCCGATGCTTGCTCGGGTATCTCTCTTTCTTCCGTATGTTTCACAGACGAAGATGATGTTCATTATGGAAATTGATGATGCACACAAGGCTGTCTGTTGTCTCCAATGCTAGTAACCACTCAAGTAGCTGGAGGGGACCGGGAATGATAGATGGACTGTGCTTGATCAGTTTAAATGAAAAACAAACAGTCTGCACTGTACAGGACATGGACACTTCCCATATCAATGGCAGCCCTGAATGATTGGAGGGGGTCCAACAAAGAGAAAACTCGAGAAAAAGGCCATCATCCAGTCAACAAATGACTGAATAATCCCAATTAGCTTGTTGACACGAGGACTTAGCAGCTAAATTCAGGTAAGTGTAAAACCTCTCTCGATTCCACAATATAGCTGTCTACCCAGTGAATGAACATAAATTATCAAACCATTATGCTTAGAGAAAAGCCGCCTTGAGCTTGTCGAGATGGTTGTGAAAAGCATTGTTCACCAAAGTATACTTATTTTACTGAAAACTTCATGACAATGAAGCACTTTCCATAAAAATCATTTTCGAAGAAAACATTTAGTACTTATTTGTTTGGTTGTTTAGGAAATATAGTTTCCTTCTTGCTAGAAAGGGATTATTTTCCCTCAATCTAAGTTCGCTTTTTTTTTTTTTTTTTTCAGTTTATGGAAAAAGTTCTCCGTGGTCGATTAATTTTCCATCATCTCCACTTTCAATATTCAGTCTTTGAACTTTGACTGGATTTCATGATCACACGTAGTCCTTTGCTTTATGATCAAATCACGTCTGAATATTGAATCTTGAATCTTGGGTTCGTTTAACGCCGATATCTCGAATCTTGGTCGTTGTCTAACGCTGATGTTGTCGATTAAACGCCAATCTGCATATGAGAACTCGGAAACTGAGGCCCTCATCTGAACTGTGATTTCAGAGGCATTTACCCACTTTTCAAAGTGAAAACAGAGGTGGGGTAGAGAACCCTGAGAAGAACCAATGCAAGACCACACCGGTCCGCGTGTAAGTACACATACCTAAGTTTGATTGTCTGGTCGACAAAACTAACAACTCAAGCTTCTTTGTCCAGTGTCTACTGAAATTCGCCCATCCACATATACCATATACACTGCTCAACATCGAATTATCTCCGTCTCATTTGGCATTTGACGAGATTTGAAGCTCATCTCCTTCGTCGTCTCCAAGCCCAGTACAGAGGGACGAAAAGGAAAAAGCAAGAAAGCTTGCCAACGCTTTAGTCAATGCAAGCAAAAACAGATATGGCTAGCAGTGACCAGGACGGATGGATGCTCTAAAAGATTGGAGAAGACTCGATAGCAAGACAGATTTCGAAATGAACAGGCTCACCCAAGTGATATGTGACTACGACCAAGTAACTCAGTTCATTGCCTTGATTATTTGCAATCGAAAGGCTAGATATTTCTTGAAATTCCAAGAGATGCTTGTATATACATTGGATCACATGGAAAAAGCGATCCAATTTGCCATGATAATCAAGGTCCTTAATCATCCCCCTTCACACTCGAGGACATTTCCTCCACTTGTTCCAGAATAATCCTCAAACTGTCTCAGGAAAACTTTTGATGCGGTCTGTACAATTTGCCAGCTTCATTCAGAAGTCTAGACGTCTCGTCATCCTTCCTAACATTATCTTTTTGCATCTGCTCTGCAACAAAGAGTGGCCTTAGACCGGCCTTGGCATAAGTGCGTAGAACTGAGTTATAGACATCGGTATTTACATGGCCAGCATTCCGAATAACAACAAGAAGTTCCTCTGCACCTTCGACATTTCCACTTTCCTCTAGGTTCTTGAATACCGCTACAATCAACTCTCGGTCAAAAACCCATTTTTCTACGCTGGCAATAGCCATGTACAGATAATAAAGAGCTTTATCCAACTGCTTCTCTTTCAGAAAACCCCGTATCAGATGCCTCCAAGTAGTGTAACGAGGAGTGACCCCATTCTTTACGACTCGCTTGTAGACGTTCTCTGCTCTCTCCATCGGGCTATTGTTTACATAAGCGGCAACAAGTACGTCTACCACGCTAGGATTGCGAGTTTTAGAAACCCGCTCCCATTCAGTGTACAGCTTCTCAGCTTCTTCCATTTCCCCAAACTTTGCGACTGAAGATATCATGCAAGCGTATTCATTGTCGTTCAATTTGGGAATGGACGATCTCATCCTATTCCATATCCGATGAACCCCGTCTTTAGCTCCCATGTCTGCAAGCAAACTAAGGAGGGATGAGTAGGCAGCCCGATCTCCGCGTGAAATCCTTCTCTCCATCTTCTTTACCGCAAGGGATGCTTTTTCCAGAGCAGCATTCTTTATATAAAGTTTGGCGAGAATACTGTAGGTCACCCAGTTAGGACGCATTTGTGAACTCTCCATCTCCCGGAAAACCTTTTCTGCAGCTCCAACATCATTTAGCTCCTTGCATGCATTCAACCACAGGTTATACGTGATGGTGTCCAGTGAAGTGGTCCTTTTCAACTCCTCAATCACTCGAGGGACCTTCTCCAGTTGTCCACTGGAGGTATACAACGATATCATGTGGTTATAGGGAATGGGGCTCTTCAAGAGACCCCAAGTCGACATTCTTGCCATAAGGGCCTCAGCTTTTTCGGGCAAAAGCTTCTGGGCATAGAGGCCGAGGAGAGCATTGCAGGTACTCGGATATCTCTTCTCAGCAGGGAGATCCTCAAAGAACTTCTCCGCGCTGCTTAGACTGTGAACTTTCTCAATTAATTCAAAGTGGACCGTATAGTCTCTTGGGAACAGCTTCATATCTTGCCGCAGCATCATGGATTCACATAACTGCGAAGGAAACGACATAGCAAAACATTAAGACTGCATATGACACACACGGACACGTACACAAGCATTCATCTTTTGCAGACATCATATTTGTGCGGTTGAATTCGTAGATGAGAGGCTCAACAAGTCTCAAATTTGTGCAGCCATACGAGGACCTCAACATCCAAATGTCCGATCTGTGGCAGAAAATCCCGAAATCTCTAGAAGGAAATTTCACTTCCGCCCCAGTTAGATCAGAGAGCACTTGAACTATAGTTATCATCACATTCTCTTCTCCCCCAGAAAAGTCCAAGGATGTTTAGTTGCAATGTCATAGTAAGTGTCGCACGCGCAAGTACTATGAACAGATAAAAGAGCAGATCCCCATGACAGATGCGAAAATGATTCGCAACGGAAGCTACATTTCCAGCACGAAAACCCAAGCAAGTTACGAGCTCAAAGACGAGAGTGAGAGAACTACGATCGAAGAGCACATACCTCGAGGGCGCGGTCGTAGCGCTTGAACTTGCGAAGCATTGAGATGGTGCGGCGGAGCTGGGCTTCGGCCGCCGGGCGTCCTCCCTCGTCCCCCTGGCGAGCAACCGCCCCCTCCGACGCCTTCGCCGCCGTGGAGGCTGACGCAATCGCGGTCGCGGTCGCGGTCGCGGTCACAGGACCATTGCTCGCCTTGCCCGTGGCCGCGGACACCGAGGCCTCCGACGGAACCCCCGCCGCCGAATCGACCACCGCGTCCACTGCGGCGGATGCGGATGCGGCCTCCGGAATCTCCACCGCCGTCGCCGCCGCCGCCGCCGCCGAGAAGCGGCGGGCGATGGTGGGAAGCGAAGCGCGAACGGAGCGCAGCAGCATATTTTCCTGCTCGGTGTTCTGTCTCTGGGATTTTGGGAAATGGAGTTTGCCAGTTTGCTACATTTGGATCGGATCCTGTTACAGAACTGGACCCACCATTAACGGGTCGGGTTCCGTTCCTGAGGCCCAAGCCCACGATTGAAATAAAGGGAAAAACCAATGGATCTCTCTCTCGCGGACCAAGCTGAATCCGAGGTCAACTTAAATTTTGCTCCTAACTTCTTCTCCTCGCGACTTGCCCTTTCCATTTCAAAATAAGAACACTAAAACATTTAGAGAAATTACAAAACAATAGTTACATATGATCTAAAATTTTATAATTCAAAATACATATGATAAAAAATTTAACGCATCCAATTAGATGGGCTTCAACGCTCTTACCTCGAAATTATTAATAAAAAGAAATATATATATACGTGCACGAAATTTGCCTGAATTTAGTATCTTATAGATAGATACATGTTGAATCTTGATGTATCAAAATCAAATTTGAGAGTTGGATCTTTTGACTTGGTTTGAATTATATTCAAAGTGCTTGTGTTTAATTCACTAATAATGTAAATAATGAATACTAGATTCAGAGCCAAGGTCTCCTTGCCTCTGCATTCAAAACCTGACCTTCCTATGGTCTTACGTCTTGACTCCACAATTGGTCATATCTCAATCTCCCACCAAATCACTCTCATTGCCACATGGCTTTTAGAATATTAGTGATCTCACGCAAGCTCATGTAGTTCTTTGAAAATGATATTACGAAGGGTAGCACTATTTCCTCTTAACGACAATTCACCCCATTTTCACTAAAAAGGATAAATTTATCCTAAATCAAATTAAAGTGGCGCCCCTAAATTTATTTACTTGCATCTTTTTTTCTTAATTTTTTCTATTTCTATGTATAATTTAGGCTACGTTTGTTTTCATTTCTTTTTTCTGTTTTTAAACAACTTTTTTGTTTTTTTGTTCATGAGAACAAAAAAGAAACAGAAACGCGTTTGTTTGCGTTTTTGTTCCAAAATTATTTTTTTGTTAAACACATATGGAATGGAAGCAGAAACAAAAAAAAAGAAGAAGTTGTTTTTCTTGTTTTTGGAACACATTTTAAGAATAAAAAGGAACAAAAACATCTCCTCTCGTGTTTCTTTTTTCGTTTCTTGCTCGGCCCGTTCGAACACCGCCTCTCCTCCTGCATCTTCTCCACCGTTGTCTTCTCCAGCGCCTCCCACTCTCCGGCGCCGACAGCCGCCTCTGTCTCGAGATCATTTGGCTTCTCTACCGTCGTCCTCTTCGGCACCAACAGCCGCCTCTGTCTCGAGACCATCAGGCTTCTCCATCGTCGTCCTCTCCGCGCCGACGGCCTTGCTCCTTCACCAGTGAACTCCGCTCACCGCTCCTCCTTCACCGATTGACGAGGGCTTCGGCGAGAGCCCCCTCGCAGATCCGGGCGATGGCTGCTCGGAGCTCGAGCGTGAGGGCTCGCTCGAGCCAGCGGTTGCCCAGATTTGCGGCAGTGTTGCTCGCCAGATCTGTGGCAGCGGCTCGTGTGCTCACTCGAGATCTGGATGAGCACGCTCGCCGCATCCGGCGAGCGAGACGCTGCCCGAGATCTGGACCAGCACGCTCGCCCATATCTGGCGAGCAGACGTTGCCCGAGATCTGTACCAGCACGCTCGCCCAGATGAGCTGCTCGCTCGAGCGTTTGCTTGCAGCCGAGATCTGGACTAGCACGCTCGCCCAAATGAGCAACTCGCTCGAGCGTTTGCTTGCGGCGAGCCCCGCTTTGCTTGCTCGCCGCCTGTTCATGCTCGAGCAAGCAAAGCAGCGCAGCGTTTGCTCGCTTGCTTCTCGCTCGCTCGCTCGCGCTCACGCTCGAGCGAGCAGAGCAGCGAGCGTCTGCTCGCTTGCTTCTCTGCTCGAGCGAGCAGAGCAGCGAGCCCTGCTCACTCGCTCGCTGTTGCTCACGCTCGAGCGAGCAGAGCAACGAGCATCTGCTCGCTTGCTTCTCTGCTCGAGCGAGTAGAGCAGCGAGCGTTTGCTCGCTTGCTTCTCTGCTCGCTCGCTGCTGCTCACGCTCGAGCGAGTAGAGCACCAAGCGTGAGCAGCAGCCAGCGAGTAGAGCAGTGAGCGTCTACTCGCTTGCTTCTTTGCACTTAGATATGTCTAGCTTATAATCAATGCTGCAGGCATTTCTGAGTCTATCGATAGTCACCTTGTGAGTGATAACCCGCCGTTTTTGAAATTTCCTTTGTTCCATAGTGTCTTGATATCTTCCGAATTGGCTGCTCACATTTTCGAATTCATCGGGAATGTCATAGAGCTTCTATTATTAAGTGGCTTTAGAATCAATTGGTTCCAAATGAATGTTGGGGATTATACATTATGCGAGATCCTTGGTATCTTATGGCTATAATGCTTCAATTTTTTCTCTTTAAGTTATGGATTTGCAGAGAATGGAGGGCATTGTTTAGTTGTTGCCTTATTGCTTCTTGTCTTGAATTTTTCTTTACATCCTCACTCTATCTCAATTAGTTGTCTCCTTCCCAGGTGAACAATATTGGTGTTGGTGGATCCATTATCGATGCTGATGCTTTGAGAACTTCGGTGGATCCATCCAAAGTTCTGCCTTGCCGGTGCCAATCCACGAAGACATATTCTTTTTCCCTTGCTTTGTCCGGAATTTGCCAGTTCCTGCCACATAAATCGCAATTTGCTGACTTTGGAAACAGTCATCCGCACGCTAAGGTTGGCCTTTCGCTTCTTTTTTCATTGTCTTAATCTTAGAGATCTTATAATTTAGTTGGACCGTGCACAAAATATGATAGGGTATACAGATCCATATAGGTTACCATGCTGATTTTGTGTATGGCGTGTAGTTCTTATGGTTTTATGTTATTGATTTAATTCATAACTCATGTGATGCTCAACCGGTCGAAGATTCAATGGCATCTGAGAGACACTCATTCAATGCAAAGTGGACAGAGTTTGTAACCAATATACTTATCGGTTTATTGGTGGATGAGGTCAAAAAGGGAAACCGCACCTCTTCCACTTTCAACAAAGCGGGATGGAGGAATGTACAGTCTGAACTCAGTAGACAGACAGGATTCCAATTTATTATGGTACAGCTGAGGAACAAGGTAAACAAACTGAAAAAACAGTATGGCAGTTTTCACAAACTCATTTCTCAGTCTGGATTTGGTTGGGATAATGTGAACAAAAGAGTTGTTGTCGACGATCCAAGTATATGGGAATCTCATATCAAGGTATTTCTTAACTTTGTGATCATTTTGATATCATTACAGATGTCAATTTTAAAATGTATGATTATATTGTTGAAATGTCATTATTGTGAAAATTGTAGGATAATGTCGAGTGGGCAAGATTCAAGAAGAATGGATTTCCTCAGTATCCTGAGCTCTATATTGTTTTTTGTGGTACATATGCTACTGGGGATCATGCCATAGGAAGTGCTCAAGATGTGAATGTGTCAGATGATGATGACAATGGTGATGACAATGTAGGTGGTGACAACAGTGGTGGCGATGCAGATGGTGTTAATGCAGGTGGTGACTATGATGGTAGCAATGCAAATGATTTCATTGGACACCATAGTGATGACAGACTCTTTACAACAGACGATGCTGGAACTTCAGTTCGTGGAAAGCACGAATTGGATAGAACTCCAAATAGTAAGCGGAGAAGAAAGAGTAACCAATCCGGTATTGCTGAAACTTGCGTGAGCCATACAAGATTTTCTGAAAGTTAGGTCATCAAGTCAATCCGTGGTGGTGGCTCGCGAGCTCGGGGACTACACAACCACTGTAGACCCTTTCTCCGTATCCGCCGTGGTCCGCATTCTACCGAGTATGCCCGAGATAGAGCAAGATGTTTACAATAAAGCGGTGGAACGAGCATGCGCCGGCTTGTGAATGGAGGGAGGCTTTCATTATATCCACACTTGCAAGGAGGATTGGACTTCTTCAATTCCTTTAGTAGATGTTTGGAAATATATTATGAATTGCATGGAGTTTCATTAGATTGTATAACTTATATTATCTATTAATCTTTAGTTTATTCAAATATGATTAGTGTTGAGACTCTTGTACTTATATGTAATGACATATCTTATTGAAATTTTATGACTTATGTTATTGATTGTTACTGGGATGTGTTTTCAAAATCTATATTGATGTTTTGGTCATTTTTATGATTGTATAGGTACTATGGAAGGGGGATCAAATAGTGTGTCTAATAAGCATGTACAACCAGTTGAACAATTCTTGGGTGATGATATTAACATATTGGTAGCGTGGTTCTGCTTAGCTGCGATGGACACGTCCATGCATACGAGAGAACCTATTAGGGACAGTCAATTATCAGGACTAGAATGAATAAGGGAGATTGTTCATGGACATTCAGTTAGGATATACGAAGCATTTAGGATGGAGAGACATGTTTTTCTGAATTTATGTGACTTAATGAGGGTAAGGGATTGGTTGAAAGATAGTCGATATGTTCAAATAGATGAACAAGTTGGGATATTCTTAAGTGTGGTTACTCACAATAACTCAAATAGAGATTTATGTGAGAGATTCCAACATTCAGGAGAAATGATCAGCAAGTATTTCAACAAAGTGTTGAAAGCAATGATCAAACTTTCAAAGGAGATAATCAAACCACCGTCCTTTGACGTCATTCCACAAGAAATTCTTATTGATCCTAGTCATAAACGCTACTTCAAGATATGATTTTTATATTTATTTTATACCGTCAAATACATGTAGTTGATAATCTTATATGATATTAGATTGTTAATATATTGACAGGGCTGCGTAGGTGCTATGGATGGCACCCATATAGATGCTACGATCCCGTGTCTCGGCAGATTCCATTTAGAGGTAGGAGTGGGAGAACAACCCAAAATGTGCTGTGTATTTGCTCTTTTGATATGAAATTTACTTTCATGTATCGGATTGGAAGGATCTCGCAACGATTGTCGAGTGCTTTCAAAAAGACTCGAAAATCCTCAACCGCAATTTCCCCGATCACCACCGGTACTTACTTTGTTTATGAAGATAATTTTATGATTATATATTATGGTTGAATATCACAACAAATTTATATATATCGGGGCTGTTTGGTTCAGCATTCCCAAGGGGCTTTCAGCCTCGAAAGCCCCTTGGGAAAAATTTCAACTGTTTGGTTCAGCATTTGGAGCCATACTTGGGAGAATGCTAGCATTTGGAATGCTCTGGAATGCTGAAAGCCCAAAGCAGGTGGGAACCTGCTTTGGGCATTCAGCATTTTCGGAATGCTGAAGAGGGGATTAATGAATTTTTTTTTCTTCCAATATTGGCCTCACTGATAATTGCGTTTCCTATTATACCCTCAAAAACTACTGTTCATCGTCTTCCTCGTTGAACTTATTTCTTCAAGAGTGAAGCTCAGCCGGCCGGAGCTGGTCGCCCACGCATCGCCGTCGCCAAGCACCACCGTCGCGTGGGTCGCGGCCTCAGGCGACGTCGCCTAGGTCGTGCGACCCACGTGACGGGCTAAGTGGTACTTAGCCGGCCAAATCTGGTCGCCATGCACCGCGTCGCCAAGCACCGCCGTCGCCACGCACCATCGTCACCAAGCACCGCCGTCGCCACGCACCGCCGTCGCCAAGCACCGCCGTCGCCACGCACAACCGTCGCGTGGGTCGCGGCCTCGGGCGGTGTCGCCGGGTCGCGCGACCCACGCGACGGGCTGAGCACCGCCCCGATCTGGTCGCCACGCACTGCCGTCATGTGGGTCGCGCGGCCTCGGCGGCGACGCATGAGGCCGCGCGACCCGCGCGACGGCGGTGCGTGGGTCGCGCGGCCCCAGGCGGCGTCGCCCTGAGGGCGCGCGACCCACAGGACGGTAGTGCGTGGGTCGCACGACCCACCGCCTCCCCACCACCACAACCACCGGCCGCCTCCCCCACCACAGCCACCGGCCGCCTCCCCCACCAGCTCCGGCTGCCTCCCAATCGTTCCCCTCTTCAGATTCAACATCTCCTTCTCCTTTCTCCTTTTTTTTTTTTTTCCTTTTTCTTTTCAGCTCAAAGCTCCTTTGTGAAATGCACCAAAATAAAAAGAGTTCCCAAACACTTCAGCATTCACAAAATGCCCATTCTTCTAAAGATACTTGGGGAAATGCAAAGGCATTTCCCCAAAGTTGAACCAAACGGGGCCATCATGTTATAGGGAAATATTATGTGGTAGATTCGGGTTATGCAGCACTTTCAAGATTTTTAACTCCATTTAGAGGCGATCGGTATCATCTAAGCGAGTATAGAGGGAATGGGGGACGACCAAGGACATCAAGAGAATTGTTCAAGAAGAAGCACTCTTCACTAAGAAATGTAATTGAGAGGTCATTTGGGGCATTAAAGAATCGCTTCACCATTTTGAGACAGATGCCTCCATTTACAATTTGGAAGCAAGCACTTGTTGTAATTGCTTGTTGTGCTCTCCATAATTACATTCGTGATCAAGATGCGATGGATAGAAACTTTTCCCTATATGGAGATCCGGAGTATCCATGCGGACCTACAGAAGTGGAGGTTGCAGATGATACTTTGCATGATGCACCTAAAATAAACATGCTTAGGACAATGATTGCAAATAAAATGGCGAGGGATCATAATATGCCTGAGATTTCATGACTTTGTGTTTCCGACTTTTGTAATTTTATTTTTAAGTACTCACTTATCAAATTCAATGTGATGAAGTTGAACAATGAACTATATTACTTCATTATTGTAATGTTATGTATGAAAGGGTCTATGTAGAGATCTATAAGATATTCTTCTTTTAGCTAGCTCTTATTGTACAAATTTTACTTACGAAATTTTGTTCCAAGTATGCACATGACTATGTTCAGAATGTTTGTCTTCACCCACCATGAACAAAATTAAATTGATGAGCATTTCATTAGTGATAATGCAATACCAAGTTTAGACTTTATTGAAAAATAAAGGCACTTGAGAAAAATTTGGTACAAAGTTTATTTATAAAATTTTCTTCAAAATATGCACTTATAACCATGTTCAGAATGTTTGACTTTACTCACCATGAACAAAATTAAATTGATGAGCATTTTATGATAATGAGAATTCAAACCAAGTTTATGCTTTATTAAAAGAAAAAAAAAGCAATTGGGAAAATTTTGGTACAAACCTAAAAAATTTTCTTCCAAGTAAGCAAATATGATCAAGTTTAGAATGTTTGTTTTAACTTAATATGAACAAAATTAAATTGATGAGCATTTCATGAGAATGATAATTCAATACCAAGTTTACACTTTATTAAAAAAAAAAAAAAAAAACACTTGAAAAAAAATTGGAATAGAAATTTTGTGTAATTACCAAATATGTTTCTGTTCTTTTTCTATTCCATGAATATAAATTTTTTGCAGTTACCAAACGTGTTTCTATTCTTTTTCTATTCCATAAACAGAAATTTTATACAGTTACCAAACGCGTTTTTTTGTTCAAAAATTATTCCCTGAAACAGAAACACTTTTTTACTATTTTTGTTTCCTGGAACAATTTTTAAACAGAAACGTTACCAAACGCACCCTTAGTTGCTAGGCATTTCACGTGTTTTATTTTTGTTTGTTAGGGTATCTCATAAATATTGAAGGTGCTACATTTCCTTTTTTTTTTTTTTTTTTTTAGATTTTACTTCTGTTGAAATTAATTTTTTCTAGGAGAGAAATTTCCAAGAAACTCAATTCTTTTCTATGTTATCAAAAAAAAAAAAATTATGATTCATTGTCAAGTAGAATGTAAAATTCTTTTAGTGTGGACAATTTTTAAACACAATGGCCAGTTTAGAAACTTTCACTTTTGTTGGGCATATTACCATCAAACCCTTTCTTATTAGTTATCTTATATATATATAAGATAACTAAAATAAAAGAAACCCTCTTTAAAGATTTTTCAAAATCAAATCACCATTACAGTTTCTAAAGTGAAACTTTAAATTATGAAATTTAATTAAATCAAAACACTGCATAGAATAAGAATTAATTTAAAAAGTAGTAGTGAATCTCATCAATTCGAATTTAACAAAATTAATATCATCCATAACGTGTTTATGATGAAATATTAAGATAAGAAAGGACTTAACGATGATGTGCACGTTAAAAGTGAAAATTTGTAATCATGTAATTATCTTAAAAATTTGTCAACGTTAATTTTTTTTACATATTTTACTTGATAATTAATTCATAAATTTGTTCGACAATATAGAAAAGAATTAAGTTTCTTGAAAACTTCTCTTTTCATTAAGTTTAATTTCTATCAAAGTAAAATTTGAAAAGAAAAAAGAAATCATAGTGCCTCTAAAATAGATGAAATGCTCACTATAAACAAAAATAAAACACGCGGAATTAAATATTAGGACAACTAAATACTACTTAGAAATATAAAAACTTAAAAAAAGAAGGAAAGTAAATAATTTGAGACCACCACTTTAAATTGCAATTGAAATGACTAATGACGATTTTGTCTTTTCGGTGAAGATGGGGTTGATTTAGTAAGATAGTGGAAATAGCGCCAATCTATTATCAATTCTATTTCATAAATTTAGTTAGTGAAGCCATTTTAAGGATAAGATGAAAACTGTTGAATGTAAAAGTATAGTTTAAAAAATTATATAATAAATATCCCCAGATCATACTGAACTTGTTAAAATATTGAGAAAAAAGAGTGGTTATAAACGTATGAAAGAAAGTGGTGGTTAGTCAATTGATTTTTATTTTATATAGCTAGGGTAATTTGAGAAAGCAAAAAGTGAGACAAACTATGACTTTAACCTAAATATCTTTAATATGACATATCCTTAATTTCCTTCTTCTGCTGAGTCCACATTATAAATGAAACACCACGGTTTGAAACTTTCCAATTTATATTGCAAAAGTTAATCAAGCCCTAAGTATGGATCTAGGAGATCCTCCGTTCAAAGTAATTTTAAGGACCACGATACGCACCTATGATTGAAGGCTTATGCAATTCACGCAAAAGGATAGGCATTCATGGAGATTAGTCCAGACTTCAGTTTCAAATTTCGGATAGCCATTTTATATTTGCAAACAAACCAGATTGAAAACCGTTAACTAAAAGAATAATCGGAAGTACAGATTTAGATAGAGCTGTTCACTCAGCCCGTGATTTATTCGGTTTTATAGAATTAGAATGGCATTCGATCAAATCACCAAATTACATCATATTAATTATCATAAACAGACCATGAGCCTAATGGTCTTTATATACTTGGTTAGTCATATATGTTAACCTACGTTTTTCTTTCTTATGACAAAATATCCCGCAGCACCACCATATATATATATATATATCTCAAATAAATTGTCTGATTCGGGTTTTTCATTAGATTGCAATGATAAAAAGTTCATAATGAACAATTTGGTAATTGAATAATACACTCTTACATAGGATAACTTGCAACCATCTTTTTACATCACCGACCAGTCTAAAAAAAATATTGCATAACTGATTATCTAAAACCTAAAGTTTGTACTTCCATAAGAAACTCACACTTGATGAACAGAATCTTAAAAGTCATAGGGATCGGATAGTGTTAATTCTGGTCCGCTCGTCCATGGCTGCGCGGGAGTTGATGCTCCTGCCGCCGCCATAAGAGGTAAGCCATAAAAATCAACGTCGTTATGGTTATCGTCTCGAGCATCAACAGCTTGTGTTGACAATGATCGAGGCGTATCGACCTTTGTTGTGCTTTCATCGAAGGTTATCTCGTGATGCATCATCGGATAATCTTTATCGCCGATGCTGTTATAATTATTGTCTTGAGCATCGGCAGCTTGGAATGACCAAGACAGAGGTGCATAGACCTTCGTCACGCTTCCTTCAAAGGTTATCACGGAAAGTGTCACGAAATAATCTTAATGAATGATCTTGTTTCGGGATTGATGCATCCGTGTAAGAGTATGAATTTGAGTTTGATTGCACACATAATCGGTGTGGAGATTTGTACTATATTTATAATATGTACATGAGCGGGAAAATACAATTAAATATTTTACAAAGATAACAATCTACAGTATTAGTAATAGTAATCTACATAATTAGTATAGATTGTGAAAGATTATTCTATCGACGGAATCGACAGAATTGACACAAATCATGGAAGATCGGCTCAATCAATGGGATTGATACAGATTGCAGAAGATTGATGTATCATGAAAGATTTGCTTTATCACACCCCCTCAAGCAAAATGGTGGCAGAGTCACTGTGAGCTTGTCGCATAAAATAAGAAAACGAGAAATGGATAGAGGCTTTGTCATGATATCGGCCGTTTGAACCTGTGTAAGAATGAAGCGAACTTCCAACTGCTTCTTTTTAATTAAATCACGAACAAAAAGATAGTCAATTTCTATGTGCTTGGTTCGGGCATGAAAGATGGGATTGGCAGCCAAATAGATTGCCCCTACATTATCACAAAGAACAAGTGGTGGCCGATGTAGAGTGTATCGTAGATCTCACGGGAGTTGTAATAGCCATAATAATTCGAGAGGATACGTTAGCCACCCCTTTGTATTCGATTGATCTTTGGATCTAGCAATGGTTGGTTGCTTTTTAGAACTCCAAGAAATCAAGTTGGGACCAAAATAAATGCAATAGCCACTTGTAGATTTTCGGTGATTAGGGCAGCCAACCCAGTCAGCATCCGTAAACGCAGTGAAGGTCAATTGGCGAATAGGTCACAAGGTAATGCCATAATGAATAGTACCCTTGAGATAGCGCAAAATCCGTTTGACGGCTGACCAATGATCTTTAGTTGGACAATGCATAAATTGGCACACTTTATTGACGGCAAAGGATAAATCTGGCCTAGTATGAGTGAGTTATTGCAGTGCCCCAACCGTACTTCGATAAGTGGAGACATCAGTCAGTGGTTCACCACTTTGTTTCAACAACTTAGAAGCCGAGGGAGCCATAGGGTGATGAGCAAGGTTTTGCATTAGCCATACCTGTACGAGTTAGAAGATCGGCGACATACTTGGATTGAGTGAGGGACAGCCCATTAGAGGATCTATGGGCTTCGATGCCAAGAAAGTATGATAAATTTTCCAAATCAGTGATTGCAAACTCAGTGCCAAGACAAGTAATTATTTCAGTGATGGAGAAGGTAGAGCTCCTAGTAATAATAATGTCGTCCACATAGATAAGAAGAAGTAGAATGTGGTTAGAGCGATGTTGTATGAATAATGAAGAATTGGCAGTGGAGGCCACAAACCCAATAGATAACATATATGAACTTAGCCAAGAAAACCATGCTCTTGGGGCTTGTTTTAGCCCATATAGAGCTTTCCGAAGATGACATACATGGCCAGGATAATGCGGATCAACAAATCCTTGGGGTTGCTACATGTAGACTTCTTCTTTAATGGTGCCATGGAGAAATGCATTCCTAATGTCCAATTGACGTAGAGACTAGTTATATGTGATAGCTAAGGAGAGAACAAATTGAATCGTTGTCGGTTTGATAACTGGACTAAAAGTTTCATCATAGTCCAAGCCAGCCTGTTGAGTAAAGCCCTTTGCAACGAGTCGTGCCTTGTATCTATCAATGGAGCCATCAGACTTGGTTTTTAGGCGAAAAATCCACTAGCAATTGACCACATTCATAGAAGGGTGATGAAAGTGCCATTTTGAATGAGAGCATTAAATTCATTGGCCATAGCTTGTTGCCAGTTGGGGTCTTTGTTTGCAACAGAAAAATAAGTGGGTTCACTTGGTGTCAAGCTTGAGTGAAAACAAGAACAAAGTGGGTGCTTAGTGGAAAGAAAAACCTTTGGTTTGCGAATGTTATTCTTTAGACGAGTGACCATTGGATGGGTAGAAGTTGGCGGTTGAGGTTGAGTAACGATGGAGCTTCTGGAGAAGAGGATCCAGAAGATTGCTGAATATGTAATGAGGAGTCATCCATGATAGTAGATGGACCTAATGGAGTTGATGTGGTGGTGGACACCCCCTGAAATTGTGGGGGCTTAGTAGAGAAATAACCAATGCAAACAGGAGAACTAGGCGATGGTGATGACAATTGACCAGACCGTGAATTAGCAATAGGGAAAAAGTTCTCTTGGAAAATCACATGGCGAGAGACATAAATTCGGCCAGTGCTACGATGAAAATAATGATAGCCACGGTGATGGGGAGAATAGCCAAGGAAGATACATTACATTGTTTTGTCATCAAGTTTATTGCGAGTATAAGGGCATAGCCAATGGTAGCATGCACATAAAAAAACACGCAATTGTAAATGATCGGGTTTCTAGCCAAACAATTTCTCATAAGGAGACAATCCACTCAAGACCGTTGTAGGCATGCGGTTAATTAGAAAGACCGCAGTGAGGAAGGCATCATTCCAATATATACGAGGAACAAAAGATCGGGTAAGCAATGCGATGCCAGTTTCCACAATATGACAGTGTTTGCGCTCAGCCCGACCATTTTGCTCCTGTGTGTGCGGGCATGAAAGACGATGTAGGATGCCATGAAGATGAAGATAAGGATCAAATTTCTTATACACCATCTCCATTAGTTTGAAGTGCCTTGATCTTACAATTGAAATATCTTTCCACTTGGGATTTAAATTGCACAAAAGTAGACAGCACATCAGGTTTCACAGTAAGTGGAAAAAGCCATGTATATCCACTATAAGCATCAATAAAAATGATATATTAACGAAAACCATTAATTGAAGTAATTGGAGATGGTCCCCATAGATCATAATAAAGTATCTCCAAAGCAGCATTACAAGTAGTTGATGATCTAGTAAAGGGAAGACGACGCGACTTGCCCACGTGACATGATTCACAGAAATTGGATGAGGAAGACGGAGATATCAGCAAGTCATGCTTTGAAATAACTGAAGAAGTAATGCAAGCAATTGGATGACCCATCTCTCATGCCAAATAGAAGCAAAAACTCGTTCACCAATGAAGCAGGATGGAGCTGGTGGTGATTTATTTGACTGTAGAGTGACCTTATTGGTGGTACGTGCATTATTAAGATAATAAAGTCCATTCTTATGCTGGCCTTTGAGCAGGAGGTTCCCCGAGGATCAATCCTTAACACAACATAAAGTAGGATGAAATTCAAATACCACATTGTTGTCTTTGGTAAATTGAGAGACTAATAATAGATTCTTCTTGATAGAGGGAACATGATAAATATTTCGTAGTTTAAAAGAACTAGTAGGAGAATGTAAGATGGAAGAACCAATATGTGATATTTGCAAACTTGACCCATTTGCAGTGCGGATTTGATTGATGCCAGAATAGTCACTCCAAATGTTCAATTTTTCCATGTCTGCTATAAGATGATGAGTGGCACCAGAGTTTGGGTACCGGTATGGATCAACTGACTCTTTAGTTGAAGATACATACATAGCAGATGGAGAGCTACTATTAGCTTTATAACTAGGATTAAATCTTTGGTAGCATTGGAGAGCCGAGTGACCTGCACGACTACAAACTTGACAAATAAGTTGAGAATGAGAGGAACCTCCTTCATAAAAATTGCGACCACGGCCTCAATCGCCTCCTCGTCCTCAACCGCGTCCTCGACCATCAGAGGGAGGATTCGTGGCAACAGATGATTTGACCGCAACATACACAATAGGAGAAGACTGTATCGGAGATTCAGTGGTGCGGCTTTGAAGAATAATTTCCTGATTGTAAAGCAGGCCGAGGAAGTCATCAAGTGGTAATGGATCAAGACGAGATGTGACTGAGGTAACAAATGCATCATACTCTGAACCTAGGCCACCGAGGATGCTGAGAACTAATTGGGAATCGGAGATGGGATGAGTAGCGGCAGAAAGTTGATCCACAATTTTCTTGGCTTTTTTTAACAAAGGCTTCCATGGAAAGAGAGCCATTCTTTAGAGATCGAAGCTGATACTCTAACTGCATTATGCAAGCTTGAGATTGTGGAGCATAAAGTTTCTCAAGCAAGGTCCAAACATCATGAGAAGTCTCAAGACCAACAATGTGTGAGAAAACTGATTCAATAAGAGTGGAGAGGATGCAGCAGAGGATGAGTTGATCTTGATAATGCCATGCAGTATGATCCGAGTTGTCAATCACATTATTATCAACATCAGTGATAGTGGGTGTCGAACAAGGATATGAGCCATCCACAAACCGAAGATACCCATGAAGACGAAATAGAGGAGCCACATAAGGTAATTGTTGTGATCTAGCTTGATTTGGAGAACATGAGATATATTGCCAAGAGCAAAGGGTGGTTGGGAGGGGGATAACGAGGATGAAGAGTTAGCAGCGGTGACGGTAGTAATGGTGTTGGAGGATGTAGAAGAAGACATTTTAGTGAAAAAAATTGTGAAGCTCTGATACCATGTAAAAGTATGAATTTGAGTTTGATCGCACACACAATCAGTTCGGAGATTTGTGTTATATTTATAATATGTACATGAGAGGGAAAATACAATTAAAGATTTTATAAAGATAACAATCTACAGTATCAGTGATAGCAATCTACAGAATTGGTACAGATTGTGAAAGATTACTCTATCAACGGAATCGACGGAATTGACACAAATCATGGAAGATCGGCTCAATCAATGAGATTGGTACATATTGCAGAAGATTGTCGTATCATGAAAGATTTGCTTTATCAATTGGCTCATTCCGGACTTGGTTTGATGGGGTGCTACTAAGTATAGACATAGGCATTGGCAGTACGTTCCACATTTGATGATGGGCTATGTTGTTAATGTTGACGGAGTAATGGCACGGCGCTAAATTCACAATCGGCAGCTTCGAAGTATGGGCTTCGGAAATGATGGATGAATGTTGAGGGGAAATAGAATTTTCCATTAGTTTTACCTTTTACCCTTGGCGATGTTCTTCGGTCGATTCAATCATTATCACGTCAACTGCACACATGACTAATGTGCAAGGAAGATAAAAGTAAGAAAAGGTCATTCAGATGTATACGGAAATAGAGAAATTAATTAAACAAAAGTTAGGGAGGAAAGTTATTAACGAAGAATTGTAATGTGATAATAGTTGTGGCAAAGATTGAAATAATAGAAAAGAACAATGCCTAACACTGACGGCAGCAACAGACAAATAGGAAAAAAAAACGTTGAAATCTTAATTGAAATGATAAAAGTTAAAATATTCTATGGTATGAGGTAGAAGTTTAAGTTATCAAAGGAGATAAATAAATTTAATATAATAATTTGAAAGATGAAAGTAATATTTAAGTATAACACACATCGGTTGTACTTGATTTAAGACTCAAACGTGAAAATATATAATACAAAAATCAAATAGGAACTGGATCTCTTGTTCTGATATTGAAATAGGAAAGGTCAAAATAGAAAAGATGATATTTAACTGTTCTCAAATATTAAAGTACTATATGAAAGCATAGTTTAAATATTTAAATATAACAAAAATAACCTAAAGAAAAGGGAAAAAGAGGTACAAAATCATTATATGAATAATTGTGTGACAAAGCTTGACTAAGTATCTTTACCAAAAAGAAAAAAAAAGCTTGAATAAGTAATAACAGAAATTAACTTGCAAAGGACGCACAAAAAATAGTATGAACAGGTAGTAGTTTTTCACACTCTATGGTAATAATCCTCAAGAATAACATCATTCAGCTATACTTTCCGCCGAAAGGGTTTCTTGAAATTCTTTGAAAAAATTCATATAATAAGTTTATTAAATCCATTGACTATAGAAGTTTTAATATGAGAAATTTAAATACCTCTTGATCCTTCTTAGAGTACTCGTGCATTCTCCAGTGTCCAGTGTCCATTCTTAGTCTTCTCGCTTCCGGTCAATGACTTGAAAGTGAACAGCTTGTTGTAGCCAACGGTGTCGCCTCTACCGTCCATGATCTTTCGCTTAGTCCCGTTGCTCCAAGTCCCAGAACCAGCGGTCCTCTTCACCCCAGACTTGATCATCTTCAACCTAGTGAAGACGCCGAAACTTTCCCCGCGAGTTCGCATCGAAGATTTCCCAAGGATCGTCATCCCCATATATGTCGACCTCGGGCATGAAAGGAGGAATGGCATCCGAATCCCCTTCCACCTTCTTCGAGAGGTAAAGGAAGAACAGGTCGTTCTCGGAGGGGCGGAACCGGTAACCAGTCGGGTACCCTTCCGTCAGTTTTATCTTCTTTCTCTCCGTCATCACTCTTCTCTTTCAAGAACTCTGTATTCTGGATTCCCACGTATTAATTTGTGCGCGTGTATGTGATTCCTTTTGGCAATGTAGATGCACTTAAATACATATGTCAGTTTTGGCGGTGCATAAGGTGGATACACCTCTGTGAAATTTAAACGTAAGCAGAGTCCAATAAGAATCACTCTTGGAAGTTTGTGTTCTAGAAGCGCCACGTCTATAAACTTGCCACACCGTGGATCATAATGAAACGAAAACGAATTTTACATTTACAGATATTGTATAAATCTAAGTCGGTAAATTTGTTACCAAAATTAAGACGTAGTTAGTTGATTTTTTGGGGATGGACGAACGGTCTGGCGGTGCTCGAGGCTAGTGGGCCGCGTGATCAATGGCGGGGATGATCTATCCACGCACAACTTTGGGGATCTATTAGAATGCATTTCTTGGCTAAGTTCATATATGTTATCAATTGGGTTTGTGGCCTCCACTGCTAATTCTTCATTATTCATACAACATCGCTCTAACCACATTCTACTTCTTCTCATTTATGTGGACGACATTATTATTACTGGGAGCTCTACCTTCTCCATCACTGAATTAATTACTTGTCTTGGCACTGAGTTTGCAATCACTGATTTGGAAAATTTATCATACTTTCTTGGCATCGAGTAGGGGTGTGCATGGTCCGGGCGGGCGGTTCCCGACCTAGAACCGGGAACCGCCCACTAAGGACCGGTTCCGAAAAATTAGAACCGGGATCCACCCGTTTGTTGCATGGATCCACCCGGGAACCGGACCGCCGGTCCGGTCCGGTTCCCGGGTGGATCCATGGAACCGATCTTGATGCGAAAATTTTAGTTTTCAACGTAAAACGGTCGCGAAACAATTTTGGTTTCTCGGACCACCGGTCCGGTCCGGTTCCCAAGTTTTGAGCTCAAAATTCCAAGTTCCAATCTCCAAAAACTAAAACAATAATTAATAGACGAATGCTCAACATTAAATAACAATCAACTACACGTGAATGAGGAAGAGGAGGAGGAGCGGTGGCGGCGGAGGAGGAGCAGCGGCAGCGGCGTGGATGCTCGAGGAGGAATTGAAGATGAAGAGAAGAGACTGAGGAAGAAACAGAGAGAGAATCAAAGCGAGGAAGAAACCGGAAGAGATGAGACGAATTAGGGCTTCGCGAATTAGGGCTTCGTCACTTTCATTTAGTATTTTTTTATATTATAAATAGGTACCGGTCCGGTCCGGGTGGGCGGGCGGGCGGTTCCGCCCACGAAACCGGGAACCGGACCGGTTCCCTCGAGAACCGCCGGTTCCAGGCGGTTCCGGTCCGGTTCCGGGCGGTCCGGGCGGTTCCCGGGTATTTTGCTCACCCCTACATTGAAGCCCATAGATCCTCTAATGGGCTGTCCCTCACTCAATCCAAGTATGCCACCGATCTTCTAATTCGTACAGGTATGGCTAATGCAAAACCTTGCTCATCACCTATGGCTCTCTCGGCTTCTAAGTTGTTGAAACAAAGTGGTGAACCACTGACTGATGTCTCCACTTATTGAAGTACGGTTGGGGCACTACAATACCTCACTCTTACTAGGCCGGATTTATCCTTTGCCATCAATAAAGTGTGCCAATTTATGCATTGTCCAACTGAAGATCATTGATTAGCCGTCAAACGGATTTTGCACTATCTCAAGGCTACTATTCATTATGGCATTACCTTGTGACCTATTCGCCAATTGACCTTCACTGCGTTTACGAATGCTGACTGGGTTGGCTGCCCTAATGGCCGAAAATCTACAAGTGGCTATTGCATTTATTTTGGTCCCAACTTGATTTCTTGGAGTTCTAAAAAGCAACCAACCATTGCTAGATCTAGTACTGAATCGGTATACAAAGGGGTGGCTAACGTCTCATCTGAATTATTATGGCTATTACAACTCCTTTGAGATCTACGATACACTCTACATCGGCCACCACTTGTTCTTTGTGATAATGTAGGGGCAATCTATTTGGCTGCCAATCCCATCTTTCATGCCTGAACCAAGCACATAGAAATTGACTATCATTTTGTTCGTGATTTAATTAAAAAGAAGCAGTTGGAAGTTTGCTTCATTCTTACACAGGTTCAAACGGTCGATATCATGACAAAGCCTCTATCCATCTCTCGGTTTCTTATTTTATGTGACAAGCTCACAGTGACTCCGCCACCATTTCGCTTGAGGGGGTGTGATAAAGCAAATCTTTCATGATACAGCAATCTTCTGCAATTGTACCAATCCTATTGATTGAGCCGATCTTCCATGATTTGTGTCAATATTTCGATTCCGTCGATACAATAATCTTTCACAATCTATACTAATTATGTAGATTACTATTACTGATACTGTAGATTGTTGCTTTGTAAAATATTTAATTGTATTTTCCCGCTCATGTACATATTATAAATATAGTACAAATCTCCACACCGATTATGTGTGCAATCAAACTCAAATTCATACTCTTACACGGATGCATCAATCCCGAAACAAGATCATTCATTAAGATTATTTCGTGACACCTTCCGTGATAACCTTTGAAGGAAGCGTGACGAAGGTCTATGCACCTCTGTCTTGGTCATTCCAAGCTGCCGATGCTCAAGACAATAATTATAACAGCATCGGCGATAAAGATTATCCGATGATGCATCACGAGATAACCTTCGATGAAAGCACAACAAAGGTCGATACGCCTCGATCATTGTCAACACAAGCTGTTGATGCTCGAGACGATAACCATAACGATGTTGATTTTTATGGCTTACCTCTTATGGCGGCGGCAGGAGCATCAACTCCCGCGCAACCATGGACGAGCGGACCAGAATTAACACTATCCGATCTCTATGACTTTTAAGATTCTGTTCATCAAGTGTGAGTTTCTTATGGAAGTACAAACTTTAGGTTTTAGATAATCAGTTATGCAATATTTTTTTAGACTGGTCGGTGATGTAAAAGATGGTTGCAAGTTATCCTATGTAAGAGTGTATTATTCAATTACCAAATTGTTCATTATTAACTTTTTATCATTGCAATCTAATGAAAAAACCCGTATCAGACAATTTATTTGAGATATATATATGGTGGTCCTGCGGGATATTTTGTCATAGGAAATAAAGAGAGTAGGTTAACATATATGACTAACCAAGTATATAAAGATCATTAGGCTTATGGTCTGTTTATGATAATCAATATGATGTAATTTGGTGATTTGATCGAATGCCATTCTAATTCTATAAAACTGAATTAATTAGGGGCTGAGTGAACGGCTCGATCTAAATCTGTACTTCCAATTATTCTTTTAGTTAACGGTTTTCAATCTGGTTTGTTTGCAAATATAAAATGGCTATCTGAAATTTGAAACTGAAGTCTTGACTAATCTCCATGCATGCCTGTCCTTTTGCGTGAATTGCATAAGCCTTCAATCATAGGTGCGTATCGTGGTCCTTAAAATTACTTTGAACGGAGGATCTCCTAGATCCATACTTAGGGCTTGATTAACTTTTGCAATATAAATTGGAAAGTTTCAAACCGTGGTGTTTCATTTGTAATGTGGACTCAGCAGAAGAAGGAAATTAAGGACATGTCATATTAAAGATATTTAGGTTAAAGCATAGTTTGTCTCAATTTTTTGCTTTCTCAAATTACCCTAGCTATATAAAATAAAAATCAATTGACTAACCACCACTTTCTTTCATAAGTTTATAACCACTCTTTTTTTCTCAATATTTTAACAAGTTCCTGGGGATATTTATTATATAAGTTTTTAAACTATACTTTTACATAAAACAGTTTTCATCTTATCCTTAAAATGGCTTCACTAACTAAATTTATGAAATAGAATTGATAATAGATTGGCGCTATTTCCACTATCTTACTAAATCAACCCCATCTTCACCGAAAAGACAAATTCGTCATTAATCATTTCAATTGCAATTTAAAGTGGTGGTCTCGAATTATTTACTTTCCTTCTTTTTTTAAGTTTTTATATTTCTAAGTAGTATTTAGTTGTCCTAATATTTAATTTCGCGTGTTTTATTTTTGTTTATAGTGAGTATTTCATCTATTTTAGAGGCACTATGATTTCTTTTTTTCTTTTCAAATTTTACTTTTATAGAAATTAAACTTAATGAAAAGAGAAGTTTTCAAGAAACTTAATTCTTTTCTATATTGTCGAACAAATTTATGAATTAATTATCAAGTAAAATATGTAAAAAAAATTAACGTTCAAAATTTCTAAGATAATTACATGATTATAAATTTTCACTTTTAATGTGCACATCATCGTTAAGTCCTTTCTTATCTTAATATTTCATCATAAACACGTTATGGATGATATTAATTTTGTTAAATTCAAATTGATGAGATTCACTAGTACTTTTTAAATTAATTCTTATTCTATGCAGTGTTTTGATTTAATTAAATTTCATAATTTAAAGTTTCACTTTAGAAACTGTAATGGTGATTTGATTTTGAAAAATCTTTAAAGAAGTTTCTTTTGTTATTTATGTATATAAAAGATAACTAATAAGAAAGGGTTTGATGGTAATATGCACAACAAAAGTGAAAGTTTCTAAACTGGCCATTGTGTTTAAAAATTGTCCACACTAAAAGAATTTTCCATTCTGCTTGACAACGAATCCATAAACTTTTTAATAACATAGAAAAGAATTGAGTTGTTTTGGAAATTTCTCTCTAAGAAAAATTAATTTCAAAGGAAGTAAAATCTAACAAGAAAAAAAAAGGAAATGTAGCACCTTCAATATTATATGAGATACCCTAACAAACAAAAAATAAAACACGTGAAATGCTTGATTATGGCAACTAAATTATAAATAGAAATATAAAAAATTAAGAAAAAAAGATGCAAGTAAATAAATTTAGGGGCGCCACTTTAATTTGACTGAGGATAAATTTATCCTTTTTAGTGAAAACAGGGTGAATTGTCGTTAAGAGGAAATAGTGCTACCCTTCGTAATATCATTTTCAAAGAACTGCACGAGCTTGCCCGAGTTCACTAATATTCTAAAAGCCACATGGCAGTGAGAGTGATTTGGTGGGAGACTGAGATATGACCAATGGTAGAGTCAAAACGTAGGACCATAGGAAGGTCGGGTTTCGAATGCAAAGGCAAGGAGACCTTGGCTCTGAATCTAGTATTCATTATTTACATTATTGGTGAATTAAAAGCAAGCACTCTGGATATAATTCAAACCAAGTAACCGGCATGTTCAAAATATCCAACTCTCAAATTTGATTATCAAGATTCAACAGGTATCTATCTATAAGATACTAAATTCAGGCAAATTTCGTGCTCGTATATATATTTCTTTTTATTAATAATTACAAGGTAAGAGCATTGAAGCTCATCTAATTGGATGTGAAAAAGTTTTTTATCATATATATTTTGAATTATAAAATTTTAGACCGTATGTAACTATTGTTTTGTAATTTCTCTAAATGTTTTAGTGTTCTTATTTTGAAATGGAAAGGGCAACTGGCGAGTAGAAGTTAGGAGCAAAATTTAAGTTGACCTCGGATTCAGCTTGGTGGTTATATATAAACCTTTATTTTTTTATTTTTTATTTTTAAATTTTGATATAAATACTATCAATTAGCCGTGGAAAGTTTATGTTTTGTGATTATTTGTGTGAAAAATATGTTATATCGGCGGAGTACCTTACATACATTCTCTTATGGACTAATGTTGCGTGAAACTAGCTGTCAACTTTTTTGTTTTTTAGCTTTTTATTTTGGCCAAGCAGGAGAGTTATGGACTCGACTTGTCGAATATACTCGCTTTTGATCTGTAGCATATTATTTTTAAAAAGTCTTTCGTCCCGAGCTGTATAAAATATTTTATTTGGAAAAAAATATCATTTATATATATATATAACAAAAGCAGCAACGGTATTTACATAGTTTGAATGAGCCTAAAAAGAGCATGCATATGGTTCAAGTCTTTTAAAAACCAGAACTGCAAAAAATGCTAAACAAGCAAAAACTGATTAGCCCATGCCAATGTGGCTGGAACATCTTTCGCTTGTGATTCAGCAACGCTCCTTTGTTGATGGAGAGAAGTCAGACCCCACGTCTGGTCGTCCG
This sequence comes from Eucalyptus decipiens, assembly GCA_014182575.1. Taxonomy (NCBI): domain Eukaryota; kingdom Viridiplantae; phylum Streptophyta; class Magnoliopsida; order Myrtales; family Myrtaceae; genus Eucalyptus; species Eucalyptus decipiens. The sequence continues at coordinate 42,863,974 of CM024619.1, read as the reverse complement.
GTGTGCCGAGTGTGGATGCGAGCATCGCATTTGTATCGTCTTCTGATGGATTAGCAAAAGTATTTGAACCAAAGAGGTAATCGGCGTCGACCACCGGATCTATATCCATATCCATCAAGCGATCGATCCATTCATCGTCATGATTGACTTGCTCTGCTGTCGTAGGAAGTAAATCTGCATATGCACCGTCGTCAAAAGCTGGGTAAGCAATGTCGCCAGTATCTACTAGGGCGGATGTTGCAATCTTGGGAAGGACATTGGCATCTCGGTTGCACCCAGAACTCGGGGAATAACTGGCATAGCGAACTTCAGTCCCGCCGGTCGTAAGAAGCCAGTTGAGGGATGTGTTGCTGCCAAAGGCTGGAGACGTGGGGTCGCAGATATCTGGTCCCGGGGTCGTTGTCATCGTCGTAACCGTAGCAGGAGGTGAGGATGCCCCTACTGATAGATTTGTATAAGAATCTTCTTCCACTGGAGCAAGAGATCTTGACTTGGAGTTGAAACCAGAATGGACCACCGAGTCTAGTTCCGTGGTCATCCACCCCTCCATCCATTCATCACTGCTTCCTTGCACCGTCACTGTCGCCATAGGAGCAAGTGAATTGGCAATTGAGTCAGTGCTGAAACCAGGGAAAGCCGGGTCATCGTTATCTAAATGCAAGGTGGGCGCCGCCCCTGCTGACATCTGAAGTTGTTCGGCATATGCGCCGCCGCTGCTAACGGCTTGGGAAGTGGCGGGTTGAGCTCCATCCCCCGTGGATGATGACGCGATGGCAAAGTCAAGGATGACGCTTGTGCCATGGCTGGAGTCGTTGAGTAGGCACATCCTCTTCGCTCATTGATTCTCATCTTCAAATTGCACCGGTACGTCGGCTGAAATTACAATTTCCTTGTCTTTTGATTTCTTCTTGTCTCTATAAAATTTGATTTTGCATAGGACGTACTTGCACTTCTGCACAGAGTTAAGCCAAGCGGTTAACAATTTCCAGCCCATAGAGTGTCAAAAGAAAAGGGACGATACGGGAGAGTTAGATTATGGAAGGAGGACCAAGAACCTTTCATTACTGCCCTACGCACAAGAACCATTCTTCCTTGAAACAAACGGATTGTTGCTAATAGGCATTAAGCATCATTACATGAAAAATCAATGCCAACAATCTACCATCAAGGTGAGTCAAAGAATTATCAATAGACATGGAATTAAAACCTTACCCTCTCGTCGCACATTGAGAACTCGTACATGATCCAACGCCCGCTCGTTGCCCCACGTCCACCATGAAACTTGAAGGACTTCTTGTAACCAACCAACTCACCACAAATGTCGGGGATTCTCATCGTGTGCTGCTCTTTCCATGTCCCGGACCCGGCGGTCCTTAAAACCCTCGACTTGTTCTTTCTCAACGTGGTGAAAACGTAGAACGTCTGCTCCAAGGTGGTGTCGAAGATCCTCCAAGGCTCTTGGCTGTAGAGGTCGCACTCTTCGATAAGACCGGGAGGCAACGGCGCACCCCTTGCTTTCTGCTGGTGAGCGAAAAGGTGCTCATCGGTTGGGCGAAACTTAACTAGCGGATTCATGCTGGCGATGATCTCTCTCGTTCTTCTTCTTCTTCTCTGGCTTTTGTTGCTTTCCAAGAAGAGAGTTTCGTTCTTTAAACGTTGGAATGAACACTTTAAAGTAAAGGCCACAAGATAATCTGTGTTGGAGATCAAACGTTGGAATGAACACTTTAAAGTAAAGGCCACAATAACCGTTCTTCAGCTATTGCTTGGTGCATTGATAAAATATTCGTAAAAAGATAGTTATGAGGTTTACAGGTGCAAAATCTAAATCTTTTCAACTAGATCGGGTCCAATAAAAGATTCTTTAAAGTAACCTTTATGTTTAAGTCACTATTAACCTTTGTGTTTAATTAAATACTATGGTTAAGTCAAGCTGTTTTCGTGTTGGGATCTTGCTTTTCTGGCTAATTAGCCAAATAACATTAACTAAATCGTTGATGAGAAGAGCAGATTGCGGTAGGAGATAATGCATTCTAATAGATCCCCAAAGTTGTGCGTGGATAGATCATCCCCGCCATTGATCACGCGGCCCACTAGCCTCGAGCACCGCCAGACCGTTCGTCCATCCCCAAAAAATCAACTACGTCTTAATTTTGGTAACAAATTTACCGACTTAGATTTATACAATATCTGTAAATGTAAAATTTGCCTTCGTTTCATTGTGATCCACGGTTTGGCAAGTTTATAGACGTGGCGCTTCTAGAGCACAAACTTCCAAGAGTGACTCTTATTGGACTCTGCTTACATTTCCACCTTATGCACCGCCAAAACTGACATATGTATTTAAGTGCATCTACATTGCCAAAAGGAATCACATACACACGCACAAATTAATACGTGGTAATCCAGAATACAGAGTTCTTGAAAGAGAAGAGTGATGACGGAGAGAAAGAAGATAAAACTGACGGAAGGGTACCCGACTGGTTACCGGTTCCGCCCCACCGAGAACGACCTGTTCTTCCTTTACCTTTCGAAGAAGGTGGAAGGGGATTCGGATGCCATTCCTCCTTTCATTCCCGAGGTCGACATATATGGGGATGACGATCCTTGGGAAATCTTCGATGCGAACTCGCAGGAAAGTTTCTACATCTTCACTAGGTTGAAGATGATCAAGTGTGGGGTGAAGAGGACCGCTGGTTCTGGGACTTGGAACAACGGAAATAAGCGAAAAATCATGGACGGTAGAGGCGACACCGTTGGCTACAACAAGCTGTTCACTTTCAAGTCATTGACCGGAAGCGAGAAGACGAAGAATGAACACTGGACACTGGAGCATGCACGAGTACTCTATGAAGGATCAAGAGGTATTTAAATTTCTCATATTAAAACTTCTATAGTCAATGGATTTAATAAACTTATTATATGATTTTTTTTTAAAGAATTTCAAGAAACCCTTTCGGCGGAAAGTATAGCTGAATGATGTTATTCTTTAGGATTATTACCATAGAATGTGAAAAACTACTACCTGCTCATACTATTTTTTGCGCGTCCTTTGCAAGTTAATTTCTGTTATTACTTAGTCAAGCTTTGTCACACAATTATTCATATAATGATTTTGTACCTCTTTTTCCCTTTTCTTTAGGTTATTTTTGTTATATTTAAATATTTAAACTATGCTTTCATATAGTACTTTAATATTTGAGAACAGTTAAATATCATCTTTTCTATTTTGACCTTTCCTACTTCGATATCAGAACAAAAGGTCCAATTCCTATTTGATTTTTGTTTTATATATTTTCACGTTTGAGTCTTAGTGTGTTATATTTAAATACTACTTTCATCTTTCAAATTATTATATTAAATTTATTTATCTCATCTGATAAGTTAAACTTCTACCTCATACCATAGAATATTTTAACTTTTGTCATTTCAATTAAGATTTCAACGTTTTTTTTTTCCTATTTGTCTGTTGCTGCCGTCAGTGTTAGGCATTGTTCTTTTCTATTATTTCAATGTTTGTCACAACTATTATCACATTACAATGCTTCGTTAATATCTTTCCTCCCCTAACTTTTGTTTAATTAATTTCTCTATTTCCGTATACATCTGAATGACCTTTTCTCACTTTTATCTTCCTTGCACATTAGTCATGTGTGCAATCACCACGTGATAATGATCGGATCGACCGAAGAACATCGCCGAGGGAAAAAGGTTAAACTAATGGAAAATTCTATTTCCCCTCAGCATTCATTCATCGTTTCCGAAGCCCATACTTCAAAGCCGCCGATTGTGAATTTAGCGCCGTGCGATTACCTCATCAACATTAACAACATAGCCCATCATCAAATGTGGAACGTACTGCCAATGCCTATGTCTATAGTTAGTAGCACCCCATCAAACCAAGTCTGGAATGAGCCGATGCACCAATCCCGGAACAAGATCATTCATTAATATTATTCCGTGACGCCATCCGTGATAACCTTTGAAGGAAGCATGACGAAGGTCTATCCACCTGTGTCTTTGTCATTCCAAGCTGCTGATGCTCAAAACAATAATCATAATAGCATCGGTGATAAAGATTATCCGATGATGCATCACGAGGTAACTGTGAAGATGAAGATGAAGATGAAGAAATGAATCAAGATACAGAGGAATCAGCAAAGGAAATACTTCGAATCACTCTATTTCAATATGATTGAAGTACAAAGCTTCTGTATATCAATGACAGCTTATGAATACAAATCCTCTGTTTTACATCCCCCGTTTTCTATCTCTATCACAGCACGCATCAGCTATACAATGCAGAGCATCTATTGATGATTGCTCTCTAAGCTCTATCTCTCTATTTTGCTTCAGTATTCGCTTACCTCTTCATCGAAGAAGAAGAAGACTACTTATATCAGAATAGAACCACAAACTGAATACAACTAACTGTTTCTTAATTTGTTTCACCAAACTGAATCTCAACTGTTTCTTAATTTGTTTCACCACTCTCAACCGAATAACAGCACATGTGTCAGTCGAGATCTACACGACTTGGTGATCCACATCTTCTTTATTTCAGCCTTTCTTAATCATTGATAACAATCCATGTTTGCCTTCATCACGAGCTCTTCACCGTTGATCATCAGCTCATTGTTACTTTCCCGTTTTTGTTTTTTTCTCACGTGTTCTTTGCTTTGCTTTGTATAACTCTTTCTCTTCATAGTTCTTTCTCTTCCAGCATCAGTGTTATCTACTGAATTTATAGTGGCTTAGTGAGACTTTGTTCCTATATGCTTAACATCCCCCCTCAAATTGGGAAGGATTAAGGATTCCATTCCCAATTTGGTTCAAATAGTAAAGTGAGCCAACCATGAGAGTGACTTGGTAAAGATGTCAGCGAGCTGAAGATGACTGGGAATATGTCGAACCTGGATGGACCCAGAAGAGACCTTCTCACGAACGAAGTGAAAATCAACTTCGATATGCTTAGTTCGAGCATGTAGTAAAGGATTAGCTGTAAGAGAAATAGCTAATCTGTTATCACAGAACAAGAGTGTTGGTGATGGAAGAGAGATACCAATATCGCGTAGGACAAAACTGATCCAAGTGAGTTTAGCAGTTGTTGAAGCAAGTGCGCGATACTCAGCTTCTGTGGAAGATCGTGAGACAGTGGGTTGTTTCTTGGCTGGCCAAGAAAGAAGATTAGATCCGAGATAAGTGCAAAAACCAGTAGTAGATCGTCGACTAGTTGTACATCCTGCCCAGTCAGCATCTGAGTAGCCATAAAGGCTTATGGAACTGTTAGAGTGTAGATAATTCCAAGATGTATTGTTCCTTTAACATATCGAAGAACTCTCTTTGATTGATGAAAATTTGCCACTGTTGGATGTTGCATCTTTTGACAGAGTAGATTCGTGGCAAAGGCAAGATCTGGTCGAGTGATGGTCAAGTACTGAAGACCACCAACTAAGCTTCTGTACTCAAGAGGATCACTTAGGTGAATATCAGTATTTGTCATAGTAACTGATCTAAGGGGCAAAGGAGTTGAGATGGGTTTGCACTCTGCCATATAAGCTCGTTTAAGCAAATTAATAGCATACTTTGTTTGGCATAGAAATAGAACCTGAGTAGTACGTTTGGCTTTAATTCCTAAAAAATAGTGAAGATATCCGAGATCTTTCATATGGATTTGAAGACTAAGGTTCTGAATCAAAGTAGCTAAGAGTTGTGTTGAGCTGCCAGTCAAGATGATGTCATCTACATAAAGTAGTAACAAGACTGTATGTGAACTAGTATGAAGAACAAACAAAGATGGATTAGTTGTGCTGTAGAAGAAACCATTTTCGAGGAGAAAGTTACTGAATTTATCAAACCAGGCTCTTGGTGCTTGTTGAAGACCATATAAGGACTTTTTGAGAAGACAAACATATTGAGAGTTTTGAGGATGTATGAATCCAGGTGGCTGCTCCATATACACAGTCTCCTTCAAGTCTCCATGGAGGAATGCATTTTTAACATCAAGTTGATGTATTGGCCATTGTCTCATAAGAGCCACATATAGTACTATACGGATTGTTGCATGTTTCACAACAGGGCTGAATGTTTCAGTAAAGTCTAGTCCTGCTTCTTGATGAAAACCTTTGGCAACTAGTCGAGCTTTTAGCCTGTTAAGACTACCATCAGGTGCTAGTTTGGTCTTAAACACCCACTTACAGCCTATCACATTCATCTGGTCAGTTCTGGGAACCAATATCCAGGTTTGGTTTTCATATAGAGCATTCATTTCTTCTTGCATTGCTCTATACCATCCTTCATTAGCTAGTGTTGATTTAATAGATCTTGGTTCCATAGGGACTTGATATTCAGCTAAACATGCATACTTGGGATTTGGTTTTGTAATCCCAGATTTTAGTCGAGTCTGCATTTGATGAACAACAGAATTACCTTGAGAAGAAGAAGAGCTAGGATTGTGTTGTTCTTGATCAGGAATGATGTCAGTAGGCATAACATCTATTGAGGTAAGTATTGGTTGTTCTTCTGTAGTTGAGTCAGTCTACGTTTGTGTGAAAGAAGTAGTTTGTGGCATACTTCCACTATATGAGTTATGAGTGTAATGATCTTCAAGTCAATAGGGCCACTGTCTGTTGGTTCAGTACTTGAAGACTCGAACAGTTTAACTTCTTCAATCCATTGTTTGTATAGAGTTGTATACTGTCCATACTCATTGATCAACTTCTTTATGAATGGAAAATTTTTTTCATCAAAGACAACATGTCTACAGATATATATACAATTATCAGTGGGTACAAGATAGCGATACCCTTTATGTAGTTCACTGTATCCTAGAAATACATAAGTAAGAGATTTGGGATCAAATTTATGTTGTGTATATGATCTCAAGCAAGGATAACATGCACATCCAAACACCCTTAGATGTTCATAGCTTGGCTGAGTATGATGAATTTTGTTATAAGGTGTATCCATCTTTAGTTTTGGTGTAGGGAGTATGTTCACAATATAGTTGGCTGTCATGAAAGCATCTACCCAAAATCTCAGTGGGACTTTAGAGTGGTATAACATAGCTAATCCAAGCTCAACTATATGTCGATGTTTCCTTTTTGAAACTCCATTATGTTTTGGTGTGTGTGGACAAGACATGAACTGTTTTATGCCACAGTTCTTTAAATGACATTGAAATCTATTACTTATGAACTCTCCTCCTCCATCACTCTGGAAAATTTTGATTCGATGATTGTATTGTCTTTCAACTAGTTTCTGGAATTTGAGAAAGATATCATAGAACTCAGATTTCAACTTCATTAGATATAACCAGCTATAGCGTGAAAAGTTGTCAACAAAGATCACATAGTATTTGAACTTTTGAAAGGAGCTTACAGGTGAGGGCCCCCAAATGTCACAGTGTATCTTTTCTAAAGGAACATTTGATGTAGAGTCTGACAAGGGAAAAGATAATGCTATACTTTTTGCTATTTGACAGCTGCTACATATATTGTTGGTTGTTGTATTACAATGAATTAGCTTCTGATGCTGCAGATGTTTCACTATCTGTGAATTTGTGTGAGCCAATCTCTGGTGCCATGTATCTTCATCTACAGCCCTTTGTCTCTGAGTGAAAAAGGCTTATGTGGTTTGTGTATCCACTTGATAGAGTCTTCTAATTTTCCTTCCGAGCTTCACTGTTACTTTGGTATAGTTGTCCTTTACATAAACACTAGTTTTGTCAAAAACAAATGAGCAAGGATAGTCATCTATAAATTTAGAAACTAAAATGAGGTTCTTCTTTATTTCTGGAACAATCAGCACATCATTGAGAGGTAATGTATTAACTTTTGTATTTAGTATTACCAATGTAAGTATCACGGGCCGAAAGATACCAATGTAACTCGCCCGTGGAACTCTCGCTCATTCCCACCAAGCAAGCATGATCCATTTCCAATCGGTAGATGGTAGACGACATTATGTCGGTAGGCCCTCAACTATAAAAGGGGTGCCCTTTATACTTAGAAAGAGTATGAAGAATACCGGGTAAGGCGAGTGTTAGCACCGAGTAAGGCTTGGCTTAGGTGCTTGGCGATCCCATCCGATCCCAAGCGCGGTCACGATCCCAATCGTATGACACAAGGATCCACCATTCACTTCCTTTATACTTGGGTCCTCAATATGCATTGCTGTTAATGCTGTTGGAATGTCTTATGCTTGATAGGAATTGTCAAAACGATACCAGCAACGAAGAGCATCATGTCCTGGACGTTTACATATTTGACATTCCAGTCGAACATTGCCTATTTCTTTCTCATCCTGTAGATTTTTATTTGAGGTTACTATCAAAGATGGATAAGTTTTGGTGTTTTGATACCTCTGAGAATAACTGGCATAGGGTCAAAACCCTTGATTAGTTCCAGAGAAAGCATTTCTCTGTTTGTATTGCTGATCTCCTTGACCTTGAATCAAGGCATTTGTTCTGTAATTCTGATTCCTTTCAGAATATCCAAAGCCTCGGCCTTTATTATTAGCAACTCTACCTCAACCATAGCTACGGCCTCCTCTGTAGTTTCCTCTTTGAGCTACAAAGCCAGAGGTTTGAGGGATATATTCTCCATCAGTATTTTCTTTAAGCTGTATCTGAGATTGTCTTTGCCCAAAGTAAGCTAAATTAGGATTAAACTGATTCCTGGAGTAATTTTGCAGTCTTGATTCGAACCTTTCTAATTGTGCAATCACCTCATCATATTCAGGTTGAGGCTTTAGACAGTATATAGTGGTTCGAAAATTTTCATATTCAAGACCCAAGCCTTCCAACACACCAAACATTTTGGTTATTTCATCCACAGGTTTTCCTATAGCATTCAACTGATCACATATGGACTTATATTCTCTGAGATAGACAGAGAGAGCTCGATCATGCTTATGACCAACTTGTAATTTCCCTCTTAGTTTGAATTCCCTAGCAATTGACTTCTGTGTAAAACGATTCAGAAGTGTTTGCCATACCTCATAGGATGTTTCTAGGCCAATTATCAGGCTCAAAATATTCTCAGAGACAGCTCCACGTATCCATGATGATACCAGCTGATCAGTTTTTGTCCAGTCAATATAATCTGGATTTATAACTTCAGATTCACACCCTTCGACTTCATTTTGCAGCATTCGAGGAGGTGATGAAATATCACCATTAATAAAGCCAAAAAGTTCTTGGCTTTTTAGGAACCTGTGAATCTGTGCTTGCCATAAAAGAAAATTGTCTTCGGCAAGTTTGATTGTGACAAAGTTAGAGATATTCACATGTATTGGGAAGGGATACTCCGGTGTTCTTATTGTCATTGTTGTAATCTCTCAGCTTGAGGAAGAAGATACCAGTGACACTATGAATACAAACACGATTACCGTGATACTGGAATCTGCTGCACCTTCAGTTTCTTCACTTTTGATTTAATGGATAGCTGCTTAATGAATCTCTTCAGCAAATGGCTCTGATACCATGTGAAGATGAAGATGAAGATGAAGAAATGAATCAAGATATAGAGGAATCAGCAAAGGAAATACTTCGAATCGCTCTATTTCAATATGATTGAAGTACAAAGCTTCTGTATATCAATGACAGCTTATGAATACAAATCCTCTGTTTTACATCCCCTGTTTTCTATCTCTCTATCACAGCACGTATCAGCTATACAATGCAGAGCATCCATTGATGATTGCTCTCTAAGCTCTATCTCTCTATTTTGCTTCAGTATTCGCTTACCTCTTCATCGAAGAAGAAGAAGACTACTTATATCAGAATAGAACCACAAACTGAATACAACTAACTGTTTCTTAATTTGTTTCACCACTCTCAACCGAATAACAGCACGTGTGTCAGTTGAGATCTACACGACTTGGCGATCCACATCTTCTTTATTTCAGGCTTTCTTAATCATTGATAACAATCCATGTCTGCCTTCATCACGAGCTCTTCACCGTTGATCATCAGCACGTATTTCAGGCTTTCCCGTTTTTGTTTTTTTCCCACGTGTTCTTTGCTTCGCTTTGCTGCTCCGTATAACTCTTTCTCTTCATAGTTCTTTCTCTTCCAGCATCAGTGTTATCTGCTGAATTTATAGTGGCTAAGTGAGACTTTCTTCCTATATGCTTAACAGTAACCTTCGATGAAAGCACAACAAAGGTCGATACGCCACCATCGTTGTCAACACAAGCTGTTGATGCTCGAGACGATAACCATAACGATGTTGATTTTTATGGCTTACCTCTTATGGCGGCGGCAGGGGCATCAACTCCCGCGCAACCTTGGACGAGCGGACCAGAATTAACACCGTCCGATCCCTATGATTTTGAAGATTCTGTTCATCAAGTGTGAGTTTCTTATGGAAGTACAAACTTTAGGTTTTAGATAATCAGTTATGTGATATTTTTTTTAGACTGGTCGGTGATGTAAATAAGATGGTTGCAAGTTATGCTATGTACGAGTGTATTATTCAATTACCAAATTGTTCATGATTAACTTTTTATCATTGCAATCTAATAAAAAACCCGAATCATACAATTTATTTGATATACATACCTATATAAATATATGTATGTGTGTGTCTGTGTGTCTATATATATGGTGGTCCTGCGGGATATTTTGTCATAGGAAATAAAGAGAGTAGGTTAACATATATGACTAACCAAGTATATAAAGATCATTAGGCTTATGGTCTGTTTATGATAATCAATATGATGTAATTTGGTGATATGATCGAATGCCATTCTAATTCTATAAAACCGAATTAATTACAGGCTGAGTGAATGACTCCATCTAAATCTGTACTTCTGATTATTCTTTTAGTTAACAGTTTTCAATCTGGTTTGTTTGCAAATATAAAATGGCTATCCGAAATTTGAAACTGAAGTCTTGACTAATCTCCATGGATGCCTGTCCTTTTGCGTGAATTGCATAAGCCTTCAATCATAGGTGCGTATCTTGGCCCTTAAAATTACTTTGAACGGAGGATCTCCTAGATCCATACTTAGGGCTTGATTAAGTTTGCAATATAAATTGGAAAGTTTCAAACCGTGGTGTTCCATTTATAATGTGGACTCAGCAGAAGAAGGAAATTAAGGACATGTCATATTAAAGATATTTAGGTCAAAGTCATAGTTTGTCTCACTTTTTGCTTTCTCAAATTACCCTAGCTATATAAAATAAAAATCAATTGACTAACCACCACTTTCTTTCATACGTTTATAACCACTCTTTTTTCTCAATATTTTAACAAGTTCAATATGATTTGGGGATATTTGTTATATAAGTTTTTAAACTATACTTTTACATTCAACAATTTTCATCTTATCCTTAAAATGGCTTCACTAATTAAATTTATGAAATAGAATTGATAATAGATCGGTGCTATTTCCACTATCTTACTAAATCAACCCCCATCTTCACCAAAAAGACAAAATCATCATTAATCATTTCAATTGCAATTTAAAGTGGTGGTCTCAAATTATTTACTTTCCTTCTTTTTTTTTTAAGTTTTTATATTTCTAAGTAGTATTTAGTTGTAATAATATTTAATTTCACGTGTTTTATTTTTGTTTATTGTGAGTATTTCATCTATTTTAAAGGCACTGTGATTTCTTTTTTCTTTTCAAATTTTACTTTTATAGAAATTAATTTTAATGAAAGAGAAGTTTTCAAGAAACTTAATTCTATTCTATAGCGTCGGACAAATTTATGAATTAATTATCAAGTAAAATATGTAAAAAAATTAACGTCGACAATTTTTTTAAGATAATTACATGATTATAAATTTTCTCTTTTAATGGGCACATCATCATTAAATCCTTTCTTATCTTAGTATTTTCCATAAACACGGTATGGATGATATTAATTTTGTTAAATTCAAATTGATGAGATTCACTACTACTTTTTAAATTAATTCTTGTTCTATGCAGTTTTTTTTATTTAATTAAATTTCATAATTTAAAGTTTCACTTTAGAAACTGTAATGGTGATTTTATTTTGAAAAATCTTTAAAGAGGGTTTCTTTTGTTATTTATGTATATAAAAGATAACTAATAAGAAAGGGTTTGACGGTAATATGCACAACAAAAGTGAAAGTTTCCAAACTGGCCATTGTGTTTAAAAATTGTCCACACTAAAAGAATTTTACATTCTACTTTACAACGAATCCATAAATTTTTTTGATAACATAGAAAAGAATTGAGTTTCTTGAAAATTTGTCTCTTATAAAAAATTAATTTCAACGGAAGTAAAGTCTAAAAAGAACAAAATGGAAATGTAGCACCTTCAATATTATCTGAGATACCCCTAACAAACAAAAATAAAACACGTGAAATGCTTGATTATGGCAACTAAATTATAAATAGAAATAGAAAAATTAAGAAAAAAGACGCAAGTAAATAAATTTAGGGGCGCCACTTTAATTTGATTGAGGATAAATTTATCCTTTTTAGTGAAAACGGGGTGAATTGTCGTTAAGAGGAAATAGTGCTACCCTTGGTAATATCATTTTCAAAGAATTGCACGAGCTTGCCTGAGTTCACTAATATTCTAAAAGCCACGTGGCAGTGAGAGTGATTTGGTGGGAGACTGAGATATGACCAATCGTAGAGTCAAAACGTAGGACCATAGGAACGGGTTTCTGAATAGAGGCAAGGAGACCTTGGCTCTGAAAGTATTCATTATTTACATTATTGGTGAATTAAAAGCAAGCACTCTGAATATAATTCAAACCAAGTCGGCATGTTCAAAATATCCAACTCTCAAATTTGATTTTGATAAATCAAGATTCAATAGGTATCTATCTATAAGATACTAGATTCAGGCAAATTTCGTGCGCGTATATATATTTCTTTTTATTAATAATTACGAGGTAAGAGCGTTGAAGCTCATCTAACTGGATGTGAGAAACTTTTTTATCATATGTATTTTGAATTATAAAATTTTAGATCCTATGTAACTATTGTTTTGTAATTTCTCTAAATGTTTTAGTGTTCTTATTTTGAAATGGAAAGGGCAACTGGCGAGTAGAAGTTAGGAGCAAAATTTAAGTTGACCTCGGATTCAGCTTGGTGGTTATATATAAACTTTTTTTTTTAAATTTTGATATAAATACTATCAATTAGCCGTGGAAAGTTTATGTTTCGTGATTATTTGTGTGAAAAATATGTTATATCGGCGGAGTACCTTACATACATTCTCTTATGAACTAATGTTGCGTGAAACTAGCTGTCAACTTTTTTGTTTTTTTTTGCTTTTTATTTTGGCCAAGCAGGAGAGTTATCGACTCGACTTCTCAAATATACTCGCTTTTGATCTGTGGCATATTATTTTTAAAAAGTCTTTTGTCCCGAGCTGTATAAAATATTTTATTTGAAAAAAAAATCTCATTTATATATATAACAAAAGCAGCAACGGTATTTACATCGTTTGAATGAGCCTAAAAAAAGAGCATGCATAGTGTTCAAGTCTTTTAAAAACCAGAACTGCAAAAAATGCTAAACAAGCAAAAACTGATTAGCCCATGCCAATGTGGCTGGAACATCTTTCACTTGTGATTCAGCAACGCTCCTTTGTTGATGGAGAGAAGTCAGACCCCACGTCTGGTCGTCCGGTGTGCCGAGTGTGGATGCGAGCATCGCATTTGTATCGTCTTCTGATGGATTAGCAAAAGTATATGAACCAAAGAGGTAATCGGCGTCGACCACCGGATCTATATCCATATCCATCAAGCGATCGATCCATTCATCGTCATCATTGACCTGCTTTGCCGTCGTAGGAAGTAAATCTGCATATGCACCGTCGTCAAAAGCTGGGTAAGCGGTGTCGCCAGTATCTACTAGGGCGGATGTTGCAATCTTGGGAAGGACATTGGCATCTCGGTTGCACCCAAAACTCGGGGAATAACTGGCATAGCGAACTTCTGTCCCGCCGGTCGTAAGAAGCCAGTTGAGGGTTGTGTTGTTGCCAAAGGCTGGAGACCTGGCAGATATCTGGTCCCGGTGTCATGTCATCGTCGTAACTGTAGCAGGAGGTGAGGATGCGCCTACTGATAGATTTGTATAAGAATCTTCTTCCACTGGAGCAAGAGATCTTGACTTGGAGTTGAAACCAGAATGGACCACCGAGTCTAGTTCCGTGGTCATCCACCCCTCCATCCATTCTTCACTACTTTCTTGCGCCGTCACTGTCGCCATAGGAGCAAGTGAATTGGCAATTGAGTCATTGGTGAAACCAGGGAAAGCCGGGTCATCGTTATCTAAATGCAAGGTGGGCGCCGCCCCTGCTGACATCTGAAGTTGTTCGGCATATGCGCCGGTGCTGCTAACGGCTTGGGAAGTGGCGGGTTGAGCTCCGTCCCCTGTGGATGATGACGCGATAGCAAAGTCACGGATGACGCTTGTGCCATGGCTGGAGTCGTTGAGTAGGCACATCCTCTTCGCTCGTTGATTCTCATCTTCAAATTGCACCGGTACGTCGGCTGAAATTACAATTTCCTTGTCTTTTGATGTCTTCTTGTCTCTATAAAATTTGATTTTGCATAGGACGTACTTGCACTGCCGCACGGAGTTAAGCCAAGCGGTTAACAATTTCCAGCCCATGGAGCGTCAAAAGAAAAGGGACGATACGGGAGAGGTAGATTATGGAAGGAGGACCAAGAACCTTTCATTACTGCCCTACGCACAAGAACCATTCTTCCTTGAAACAAACGGATGTTGCTCATAGGCATTAAGCATCATTACATGAAAAATCGATGCCAACAATCTACCATCAACTCGAGTCAAAGAATTATCAATAGACATGGAATTAAAACCTTACCCTCTCGTCGCACATTGAGAACTCGTACATGATCCAGCGCGCGCTCGTTGCGCCACGTCCACCATGAAACTTGAAGGACTTCTTGTAACCAACCAACTCACCACAAATGTCGGGGATTCTCATCGTGTGCTGCTCTTTCCATGTCCCAGACCCGGCGGTCCTTAAAACCCTCGACTTGTTCTTTCTCAACGTGGTGAAAACATAGAACGTCTGCTCCAAGGTGGTGTCAAAGATCCTCCAAGGCTCTTGGCTGTAGAGGTCGCACTCTTCGATAAGACCGGGAGGCAACGGCGCACCCCTTGCTTTCTGCTGGAGGTAGTGAGCGAAAAGGTGCTCATCGGTTGGGCGAAACTTAACTAGCGGATTCATGCTGGCGATGATCTCTCTCGTTCTTCTTCTTCTTCTTCTCTGGCTTTTGTTGCTTTCCAAGAAGAGAGTTTCGTTCTTTAAACGTTGGAATGAACACTTTAAAGTAAAGGCCACAAGATAATCTGTGTTGGAGATCAAACGTTGGAATGAACACTTTAAAGTAAATGACACGATATCCGTTCTTTAGCTATTGCTCGGTACATTAATAATATAATCGTAAAAAGATAGTTATGAGGTTTACAGGTGCACAATCCGAATCTTTTTCAACTAGATAGGGTCCAATAAAAGATTCTTTAAAGTAACCTTTATGTTTAAGTCACTATTAACCTTTGTGTTTAATTAAATACTATGGTTAAGTCAAGCTTTTTTCGTGTTGGGATCTTGCTTTTCTGGCTAATTAGCCAAATAACATTAACTAAATCGTTGATGAGAAGAGCAGATTGCGGTAGGAGATAATGCATTCTAATAGATCCCCAGAGTTGTGCGTGGATAGATCATCCCCGCCATTGATCACGCGGCCCACTAGCCTCGAGCACCGCCAGACCGTTCGTCCATCCCCAAAAAATCAACTAACTACGTCTTAATTTTGGTAACAAATTTACCGACTTAGATTTATACAATATCTGTAAATGTAAAATTTCTTTTCGTTTCATTAGGATCCACGGCGTGGCAAGTTTATAGACGTGGCGCTTCTAGACCACAAACTTCCAAGAGTGATTCTTATTGGACTCTGCTTATATTTCCACCTTATGCACCGCCAAAACTGACATATGTATTTAAGTGCATCTACATTGCCAAAAGGAATCACATACACACGCACAAATTAATACGTGGTAATCCAGAATACAGAGTTCTTGAAAGAGAAGAGTGATGACGGAGAGAAAGAAGATAAAACTGACGGAAGGGTACCCGACTGGTTACCGGTTCCGCCCCTCCGAGAACGACCTGTTCTTCCTTTACCTCTCGAAGAAGGTGGAAGGGGATTCGGATGCCATTCTCCTTTCATGCCCGAGGTCGACATATATGGGGATGACGATCCTTGGGAAATCTTCGATGCGAACTCGCAGGAAAGTTCCGACGTCTTCACTAGGTTGAAGATGATCAAGTCTTGGGTGAAGAGGCCGCTGGTTATGGGACTTGGAGCAACGGGAATAAGCGAAAAATCATGGACGGTAGAGTCGACACCGTTGGCTACAACAAGCTGTTCACTTTCAAGTCATTGACCGGAAGCGAGAAGACGAAGAATGAACACTGGAGCATGCACGAGTACTCTTTGAAGGGTCAAGAGGTATTTAAATTTCTCATATTAAAACTTCTATAGTCAATGGATTTAATAAACTTATTATATGAATTTTTTCAAAGAATTTCAAGAAACCCTTTCGGCAGAAAGTATAGCTGAATGATGTTATTCTTGAGGATTATTACCATAGAATGTGAAAAACTAGTAACTGTTCATACTATTTTTTGTGCGTCCTTTGCAAGTTAATTTCTGTTATTACTTAGTCAAGCTTTGCCACACAATTATTCATATAATGATTTTGTACCTCTTTTCCCTTTTCTTTAGGTTATTTTTGTTATATTCAAATATTTAAACTATGCTTTCATATAGTACTTTAACATTTGAGAACAGTTAAATATCATCTTTCTATTTTACTTTCCTATTTCAATATCAGAACAAAGGTCCAGTTCCTATTTGATTTTTGTTTTATATATTTTCACGTTTGAGTCTTTAGTGTGTGTTATATTTAAATACTACTTTCATCTTTCAAATTATTATATTAAATTTATTTAACTCATCTGATAAGTTAAACTTCTACCTCATACCATAGAATATTTTAACTTTTATCATTTCAATTAAGATTTCACCGTTTATTCTTTTGTTTTCTCTATTTGTCTGTTGCTGTCGTCAGTGTTAGGCATTGTTCTTTTCTATTATTTCAATCTTTTTCACAACTATTATCACATTACAATTCTTCATTAATATCTTTCCTCCCCTAACTTTTGTTTAATTAATTTCTCTATTTCCGTATAGATCTTAATGACCTTTTCTTATTTTTATCTTTCTTGCACATTAGTCATGTGTGCAGTTGACGTGATAATGATTGAATCGACCGAAGAACATCGCCAAGGGAAAAAGGTAAAACTAACGGAAAATTCTATTTCCCCTCAACATTCATCCATCATTTCCGAAGCCCATACTTCGAAGCTGCCGATTGTGAATTTAGCGCCGTGCCATTACTCCGTCAACGTTAACAACATAGCCCATCATCAATTGTGGAACGTACTGCCAATGCCTATGTCTATACTTAGTAGCACCCCATCAAACCAAATCCGGAATGAGCCAATTGATAAAGCAAATCTTTCATGATACGACAATCTTCTGCAATCTGTACCGGTCTCATTGATTGAGCCGATCTTCCATGATTTGTGTCAATTCCGTCGATTTTGTCGATAGAGTAATCTTTCACAATCTGTACTGATTTTGTAGATTGTATAACTGATACTGTAGATTGTTATCTTTATAAAATCTTTAATTGTATTTTCCCTCTCCTGTACATATTATAAATATAACACAAATCTCCACACCGATTGTGTGTGTGATTAAACTCAAATTCATACTTTTACATGGTATTAGAGCTTCACAATTTTTTTCACTAAAATGTCTTCTTCTACATCCTCCAACACCATTACTGCCGTCACCGCTGCTAACTCTTCATCCTTGTTATCCCCCTCCCAACCACCCTTTGCTCTTGGCAATATATCTCATGTTCTCCAAATCAAGCTAGATCGCAACAATTACCTTATGTGGCTCCTCTATTTCGTCTTCATGGGTATCTTCGGTTTGTGGATGGCTCATATCCTTGTCCGACACCCACTATCACTGATGCTGATAATAATGTGATTGACAACTCGGATCATACTGCATGGCATTATCAAGATCAACTCATCCTCTGCTGCATCCTCTCCACTCTTGCTGAATCAGTTTTCTCACACATTGTCGGTCTTGAGACTTCTCATGATGTTTGGACCTCGCTTGAGAAACTTTATGCTCCACAATCTCAAGCTTGCATAATGCAGTTAGAGTATCAGCTTCGATCTCTAAAGAATGGCTCTCTTTCCATGGAAGCCTTTGTTAAAAAAGCCAAGAAAATTGCGAATCAACTTTCTGCCGCTACTCATCCCATCTCTGATTCCCAATTAGTTCTCAGCATCCTCGGTGGCCTAGGTTTGGAGTATGATGCTTTTGTTACCTCAGTCACATCTCATCTTGATCCATTACCTCTTGATGACTTCCTCGGCCTGCTTTACAATCAGGAAATTACTCTTCAAAGCCGCACCACTGAATCTCCGATAGAGTCTTCTCCTATTGTGAATGTTGCGGTCAAATCATCTATTGCCGCGAATCCTCCCTCCAATGGCCGAGGACGTGGTTGAGGCTGTGGTCGCAATTTTTATGAAGGAGGTTCCTCTCATTTCAACTCATTTGTCAAGTTTGTAGTCGTGCAGGTCACTCGGCTCTCCAATGCTACCAGAGATTTAATCCTAGTTATAAAGCTAATAGTGGCTCTCCATCTGCAATGTATGCATCTTCAACTAGTGAGTCATTTGATCCATACCGGTACCCAAACTCTGGTGCCACTCATCATCTTATAGCAGACATGGAAAATTTGAACATTCGGAGTGACTATTATGGCATCAATCAAATCCGCACTGCAAATGGGTCAGGTTTGCAAATATCACATATTGGTTCTTCCATCTTACATTCTCCTACTAGTTCTTTTACACTACGAAATATTTATCATGTTCCCTCTATCAAGAAGAATCTATTATTAGTCTCTCAATTTACCAAAGACAACAATGTGATATTTGAATTTCATCCTACTTTCTGTTGTGTTAAGGATTGATCCTCGGGGAACCTCCATCTCAAAGGCCAGCATAAGAATGGACTTTATTATCTCAATAATGCACGTACCACCAATAAGGTCCCTCTACAGTCAAATAAATCACCACCAGCTCCATCTTGCTCCATTGGTGAACGAGTTTCTGCTTCTATTTGGCATGAGAACTTGGGTCATTCAACTGCCCGCATTACTTCTTCATTTATTTCAAAGCATGACGTGCCGATATCTCCGTCTTCCTCATCTAGTTTCTATGAATCATGTCACGTGGGCAAGTCGCGTCGTCTTCCCTTTACTAGATCATCAACTACTTATAATGCTCCTTTGGAGATACTTTATTCTGATCTATGGGGACCATCTCCAGTTACTTCAATTAATGGTTTTCGTTAATATATCATTTTTATTGATGCTTATAGTGGATATACATGGCTTTTTCCACTTACTGTGAAATCTGATGCATTGTCTACTTTTGTGCAATTTAAATCCCAAGTGGAAAGATATTTCAATTGTAAGATCAAGGCACTTCAAACTAATGGAGGTGGTGTATAAGAAATTTGATCCTTATCTTCATCTTCATGGCATCCTACATCGTCTTTCATGCCCGCACACACAAGAGCAAAATGACTGGGCTGAGCGCAAACACTATCATATTATGGAAACTGGCATCGCATTGCTTACCCGATCTTTTGTTCCTCGTATATATTGGGATGATGCCTTCCTCACTGTGGTCTTTCTAATTAACCGCATGCCTACAACAGTCTTGAGTGGATTGTCTCCTTATGAGAAATTGTTTGGCCAGAAACCCGATTATTTACAATTGCGTGTTTTTGGATGTGCATGCTACCATTGGCTATGCCCTTATACTCGCAATAAACTTGATGACAAAACAATGTGATGTATCTTCCTTGGCTATTCTCCCCATCACTGTGGCTATCATTGTCTTCATCGTAGCACTGGCCGAATTTATGTCTCTCGCCATGTGATTTTCCAAGAGAACTTTTTCCCTATTGCTAATTCACAATTTGGTCAATTGTCATCACCATTGCCTAGTTCTCCTGTTTGCATTGGTTATTCCTCTACTAAGCCCCCACAGTTTCAGGGGGTGTCCACCACCACATCAACTCCATTAAGTCCATCTACTATCATGGATGACTCCTCATTACATATTCAGCAATCTTCTGGATCCTCTTCTCCAGAAGCTCCATCGTTACTCAACTTCAACCGCCATCCAACGGTCACTCATCTAAAGAATAACATTCGCAAACCAAAGGTTTTTCTTTCCACTAAGCACCCACTTTGTTCTTGTTTTCACTCAAGCTTGACACCAAGTGAACCCGCTTATTTTTCTGTTGCAAACAAAGACCCCAAGCGGCAACAAGCTATGGCCAATGAATTTAATGCTCTCATTCAAAATGGCACTTTCATCACCCTTCTATGAATGTGGTCAATTGCAAGTGGATTTATCGCCTAAAAACCAAGTCGGATGGCTCCATTGATAGATACAAGGCACGACTCGTTGCGAAGGGCTTTACTCAACAGGCTGGCTTGGACTATGATGAAACTTTTAGTCCGGTTATCAAACCGACAACTATCCAATTTGTTCTCTCATTAGCTATCACGTATAACTGGTCTCTACGTCAATTGGACATTAAGAATGCATTTCTCCATGGCACCATTAAAGAAGAAGTCTACATATAGCAACCCTAAGGATTTGTTGATCCGCATTATCCTTGCCATGTATGTCGTCTTCGAAAAGCTCTATATGGGCTAAAACAAGCCCCAAGAGCATAGTTTTCTTGGCTAAGTTCATATATGTTATCTATTGGGTTTGTGGCCTCCCTTTGCTAATTCTTCATTATTCATACAACATCGCTCTAACCACATTCTACTTCTTCTCATTTATGTGGACGACATTATTATTCTTTGGGAGCTCTACCTTCTCCATCACTGAATTAATTACTTGTCTTGGCACTGAGTTTGCAATCACTGATTTGAAAAATTTATCATACTTTCTTGGCATCGAAGTAGGGGTGTGCATGGTCCGGGCGAGCGGTTCCCGACCTAGAACCGGGAACCCCCCGCTAAGGACCGGCTCCGAAAATTGGAACCGGGATCCACCCGTTTGTTGCATGGATCCACCCGGGAACCGGACCGCCGGTCGGTCCGGTTCCCGGGTGGATCCTTGGAACCTATCTTGACGCGAAAATTTTGGTTTTCAACGTAAAACGGTCGCGAAACAATTTTGGTTTATCGGACCACCGGTCCGGTCCGGTTACCAAGTTTTGAGCTCTAAAATTCCAAGTTCCAATCTCCAAAAACTAAAACAATAATTAATAGACGAATGCTCAACATTAAATAACAATCAACTACACATGAATGAGGAAGAGGAGGAGGAGCGGTGGCGGCGGAGGAGGAGCGGCGGCAGCGGCGTGGATGCTCGAGGAGGAATTGAAGACGAAGAGAAGAAGGGCGAGGAAGAAACGAGAGAGAGAATCAAAGGCGAGGAAGAAACCGGAAGAGATGAGACACGAATTAGGGCTTCGCGAATTAGGGCTTCGTCACTTTCATTTAGTATTTTTTTAATATTATAAATAGGTACCGGTCCGATCTGGGTGGGCGGGCGGGCGGTTCCGTCCACGGAACCGGGAACCGGACCGGTTCCCTCAAGAATCGCCCGGTTCCGGCGGTTCGGTCCGGTTCCGGGCGGGGGCGGTTCCGGGTATTTTGCTCACCCCTACATTGAAGCCCATAAATCCTCTAATGGGCTGTCCCTCACTCAATCCAAGTATGCCACCGATCTTCTAACTCGTACAGGTATGGCTAATGCAAAACCTTGCTCATCACCTATGGCTCCCTCGGCTTCTAAGTTGTTGAAACAAAGTGGTGAACCACCGGCGATGTCTCCACTTATTGAAGTACGGTTGGGGCACTGCAATACCTCACTCTTACTAGGCCATCCTTTGCCATCAATAAAGTGTGCCAATTCATGCATTGTCCAACTGAAGATCATTGATTAGCCGTCAAACGGATTTTGCACTATCTCAAGGCTACTATTCATTATGGCATTACCTTGTGACCTATTCGCCAATTGACCTTCAACTGCGTTTTACGGATCTTGATTGGGCTGGCTGCCCTAATGGCCGAAAATCTACAAGTGGCTATTGCATTTATTTTGGTCCCAACTTGATTTCTTGGAGTTCTAAAAGCAACCAACCATTGCTAGATCCGATCTTGAATCGGAATACAAAGGGGTGGCTAACGTATCCTCTGAATTATTATGGCTATTACAACTCCTTTGAGATCTACGATACACTCTACATCGGCCACCACTTGTTCTTTGTGATAATGTAGGGGCAATCTATTTGGCTGCCAATCCCATCTTTCATGCCCGAACCAAGCACATAGAAATTGACTATCATTTTGTTCGTGATTTAATTAAAAGAAGCAGTTGGAAGTTCGCTTCATTCTTACACAGGTTCAAACGGTCGATATCATGACAAAGCCTCTATCCATCTCTCGGTTTCTTATTTTATGCGACAAGCTCATAGTGACTCTGCCACCATTTCGCTTGAGGGGGTGTGATAAAGCAAATCTTTCATGATACAGCAATCTTCTGCAATCTGTACCAATCCTATTGATTGAGCCGATCTTCCATGATTTGTGTCAATTCTATCGATTCCGTCGATACAATAATCTTTCACAATCTATACTAATTATGTAGATTACTATTACTGATACTGTAGATTGTTGTCTTTGTAAAATATTTAATTGTATTTTCCCGCTCATGTACATATTATAAATATAGTACAAATCTCCACACCGATTATGTGTGCAATCAAACTCAAATTCATACTCTTACACCGATGCATCAATCACGAAACAAGATCATTCATTAAGATTATTTCGTGACACCTTCCGTGATAACCTTTGAAGGAAGCGTGACGAAGGTCTATGCACCTCTGTCTTGGTCATTCCAAGCTGCCGATGCTCAAGACAATAATTATAACAGCATCGGCGATAAAGATTATCCGATGATGCATCACGAGATAACCTTCGATGAAAGCACAACAAAGGTCGATACGCCTCGATCATTGTCAACACAAGCTGTTGATGCTCGAGACGATAACCATAACGACGTTGATTTTTATGGCTTACCTCTTATGGCGGCGGCAGGAGCATCAACTCCCGCGCAACCATGGACGAGCGGACCAGAATTAACACTATCCGATCCCTATGACTTTTAAGATTCTGTTCATCAAGTGTGAGTTTCTTATGGAAGTACAAACTTTAGGTTTTAGATAATCAGTTATGCAATATATTTTTTAGACTGGTCGATGATGTAAAAAGATGGTTGCAAGTTATCCTATGTAAGAGTGTATTATTCAATTACCAAATTGTTCATTATTAACTTTTTATCATTGCAATCTAATGAAAAAACCCGTATCAGACAATTTATTTGAGAGAGAGTAGGTTAACATATATGACTAACCAAGTATATAAAGATCATTAGGCTTATGGTCTGTTTATGATAATCAATATGATGTAATTTGGTGATATGATCGAATGCCATTCTAATTCTATAAAACCGAATTAATTACAGGCTGAGTGAATGACTCTATCTAAATCTGTACTTCTGATTATTCTTTTAGTTAACGGTTTTCAATCTGGTTTGTTTGCAAATATAAAATGGCTATCCGAAATTTGAAACTGAAGTCTTGACTAATCTCCATGGATGCCTGTCCTTTTGCGTGAATTGCATAAGCCTTCAATCATAGGTGCGTATCTTGGCCCTTAAAATTACTTTGAACGGAGGATCTCCTAGATCCATACTTAGGGCTTGATTAAGTTTGCAATATAAATTGGAAAGTTTCAAACCGTGGTGTTCCATTTATAATGTGGACTCAGCAGAAGAAGGAAATTAAGGACATGTCATATTAAAGATATTTAGGTCAAAGTCATAGTTTGTCTCACTTTTTGCTTTCTCAAATTACCCTAGCTATATAAAATAAAAATCAATTGACTAACCACCACTTTCTTTCATACGTTTATAACCACTCTTTTTTCTCAATATTTTAACAAGTTCAATATGATTTGGGGATATTTGTTATATAAGTTTTTAAACTATACTTTTACATTCAACAGTTTTCATCTTATCCTTAAAATGGCTTCACTAACTAAATTTATGAAATAGAATTGATAATAGATTGGCGCTATTTCCACTATCTTACTAAATCAACCCCATCTTCACCGAAAAGACAAAATTGTCATTAATCATTTCAATTTCAATTTAAAAAGTGGTGGTCTCGAATTATTTACTTTCCTTCTTTTTTTAAGTTTTTATATTTCTAAGTAGTATTTAGTTGTCCTAATATTTAATTTCGCGTGTTTTATTTTTGTTTATAGTGAGTATTTCATCTATTTTAGAGGCACTATGATTTCTTTTTTCTTTTCAAATTTTACTTTTATAGAAATTAAACTTAATGAAAAGAGAAGTTTTCAAGAAACTTAATTCTTTTCTATATTGTCGAACAAATTTATGAATTAATTATCAAGTAAAATATGTAAAAAAAAATTAACGTTGAAAATTTCTAAGATAATTACATGATTATAAATTTTCACTTTTAATGTGCACATCATCGTTAAGTCCTTTCTTATCTTAATATTTCATCATAAACACGTTATGGATGATATTAATTTTGTTAAATTCAAATTGATGAGATTCACTAGTACTTTTTAAATTAATTCTTATTCTATGCAGTGTTTTGATTTAATTAAATTTCATAATTTAAAGTTTCACTTTAGAAACTGTAATGGTGATTTGATTTTGAAAAATCTTTAAAGAGAGTTTCTTTTGTTATTTATGTATATAAAAGATAACTAATAAGAAAGGGTTTGATGGTAATATGCACAACAAAAGTGAAAGTTTCTAAACTGGCCATTGTGTTTAAAAATTGTCCACACTAAAAGAATTTTCCATTCTGCTTGACAACGAATCCATAAATTTTTTTGATAACATAGAAAAGAATTGAGTTTTTTGGAAATTTCTCTCTAAGAAAAAAATTAATTTCAAAGGAAGTAAAATCTAACAAGAAAAAAAGGAAATGTAGCACCTTCAATATTATATGAGATACCCCTAACAAACAAATTTAAAACATGTGAAATGATTGATTATGGCAACTAAATTATAAATAGAAATATAAAAAATTAAGAAAAAAAGACGCAAGTCAATAAATTTAGGGGCGCCACTTTAATTTGACTGAGGATAAATTTATCCTTTTTAGTGAAAACGGGGTGAATTGTCGTTAAGAGGAAATAGTGCTACCCTTCGTAATATCATTTTCAAAGAATTGCACGAGCTTGCTTGAGTTCACTAATATTCTAAAAGCCACATGGCAGTGAGAGTAATTTGGTGGGAGACTGAGATATGACCAATCGTAGAGTCAAAACGTAGGACCATAGGAAGGTCGGGTTTCGAATGCAGAGAAAATGAGACCTTGGCTCTGAATCTAGTATTCATTATTTACATTATTGGTGAATTAAAAGCAAGCACTCTGCATATAATTCAAACCAAGTAACCGGCATGTTCAAAATATCCAACTCTCAAATTTGATTTTGATACATCAAGATTCAACAGGTATCTATCTATAATATACTAAATTCAGGCAAATTTCGTGCGCGTATATATATTTCTTTTTATTAATAATTACGAGGTAAGAGCATTGAAGCTCATCTAATTGGATGCGAAAAAGTTTTTTATCATATATATTTTGAATTATAAAATTTTAGATCGTATGTAACTATTGTTTTGTAATTTCTCTAAATGTTTTAGTGTTCTTATTTTGAAATGGAAAGGGCAACTCATGAGTAGAAGTTAGGAGCACAATTTAAGTTGACCTCGGATTCAGCTTGGTGGTTATATATAAACCTTTTTATTTTTTTTTTTTTTTTTAAATTTTGATATAAATACTATCTATTAGCCGTGGAAAGTTTATGTTTCGTGATTATTTGTGTGAAAAATATGTTATATCGGCGGAGTACCTTACATACATTCTCTTGTGAACTAATGTTGCGTGAAACTAGCTGTCAACTTTTTTGTTTTTTAGCTTTTTATTTTGGCCAAGCAGGAGAGTTATGGACTCGACTTGTCGAATATACTCGCTTTCGATTTGTGGCATATTATTTTTAAAAAGTCTTTTGTCCCGAGCTGTATAAAATATTTTATTTGAAAAAAAATCCTCATATATATATATAACAAAAGCAGCAACGGTATTTACATCGTTTGAATGAGCCTAAAAAAAGAGCATGCATAGTGTTCAAGTCTTTTAAAAACCAGAACTGCAAAAAATGCTAAACAAGCAAAAACTGATTAGCCCATGCCAATGTGGCTGGAACATCTTTCACTTGTGATTCAGCAACGCTCCTTTGTTGATGGAGAGAAGTCAGACCCCACGTCTGGTCGTCCGGTGTGCGAGTGTGGATGCGAGCATCGCATTTGTATCGTCTTCTGATGGATTAGCAAAAGTATTTGAACCAAAGAGGTAATCGGCGTCGACCACCGGATCTATATCCATATCCATCAAGCGATCGATCCATTCATCGTCATCATTGACCTGCTTTGCCGTCGTAGGAAGTAAATCTGCATATGCACCGTCGTCAAAAGCTGGGTAAGCGGTGTCGCCAGTATCTACTAGGGCGGATGTTGCAATCTTGGGAAGGACATTGGCATCTCGGTTGCACCCAAAACTCGGGGAATAACTGGCATAGCGAACTTCAGTCCCGCCGGTCGTAAGAAGCCAGTTGAGGGTTGTGTTGCTGCCAAAGGCTGGAGACGTGGGGTGGCAGATATCTGGTCCCGGGGTCGTTGTCATCGTCGTAACTATAGCAGGAGGTGAGGATGCACCTACTGATAGATTTGTATAAGAATCTTCTTCCACTGGAGCAAGAGATCTTGACTTGGAGTTGAAACCAGAAAGGACCACCGAGTCTAGTTCCGTGGTCATCCACCCCTCCATCCATTCATCACTGCTTCCTTGCACCGTCACTGTCGCCATAGGAGCAAGTGAATTGGCAATTGAGTCATTGCTGAAACCAGGGAAAGCCGGGTCATCGTTATCTAAATGCAAGGTGGGCGCCGCCCCTGCTGACATCTGAAGTTGTTCGGCATATGCGCCGCTGCTGCTAACGGCTTGGGAAGTGGCGGGTTGAGCTCCATCCACGGTGGATGATGACGCGATGGCAAAGTCACGGATGACGCTTGTGGCATGGCTAGAGTCGTTGAGTAGGCACATCCTCTTCGCTCGTTGATTCTCATCTTCAAATTGTACCGGTATGTCGGCTGAAATTACAATTTTCTTGTCTTTTGATTTCTTCTCGTCTCTATAAAATTTGATTTTGCATAGGACGTACTTGCAGTGCTGCACCGAGTTAAGCCAAGCGGTTAACAATTTCCAGCCCATAGAGCGTCAAAAGAAAAGGGACGATACGGGAGAGTTAGATTATGGAAGGAGGACCAAGAACCTTTCATTACTGCCCTACGCACAAGAACCATTCTTCCTTGAAACAAATGGATCGTTGCTAATAGGCATTAAGCATCATTACATGAAAAATCGATGCCAACAATCTACCATCAACGCGAGTCAAAGAATTATCAATAGACATGGAATTAAAACCTTACCCTCTCGTCGCACATTGAGAACT
Organism: Eucalyptus decipiens; assembly: GCA_014182575.1. Classification (NCBI taxonomy): domain Eukaryota; kingdom Viridiplantae; phylum Streptophyta; class Magnoliopsida; order Myrtales; family Myrtaceae; genus Eucalyptus; species Eucalyptus decipiens. Next base: position 42,836,182 of record CM024619.1, on the reverse strand, counting down.
CATACATGATCCAGCGCCTGCTCGTTGCACTCGAGCCACGTCCACCATGAAACTTGAAGGACTTCTTGTAACCAACCGACTCACCACAAATGTCGGGGAATTTCATCGTGTGCTGCTCTTTCCATGTCCCGGACCCGGCGGTCCTTAAAACCCTCGACTTGTTCTTTCTCAACGTGGTGAAAACGTAGAACGTCTGCTCCAAGGTGGTGTCGAAGATCCTCCAAGGCTCTTGGCTGTAGAGGTCGCACTCTTCGATAATACCGGGAGGCAACGGCGCGCCCCTTGCTTTCTGCTGGAGGTAGTGAGCAAAAAGATGCTCATCGGTTGGGCGAAACTTAACTAGCGGATTCATGCTGGCGATGATCTTTCTCGTTCTTCTTCTTCTTCTTCTCTGGCTTTTGTTGCTTTCCAAGAAGAGAGTTTCGTTCTTTAAACGTTGGAATGAACACTTTAAAGTAAAGGCCACAATAACCGTTCTTCAGCTATTGCTTGGTGCATTAATAAAATAATCATAAAAAGATAGTTATGAGGTTTACAGGTGCACAATCCGAATCTTTTTCAACTAGATCGGGTCCAATAAAAGATTCTTTAAAGTAACCTTTATGTTTAAGTCACTATTAGCCTTTGTGTTTAATTAAATACTATGGTTAAGTCAAGCTGTTTTCGTGTTGGGATCTTGCTTTTTCTGGCTAATTAGCCAAATAACATTAACTAAATCGTTGATGAGAAGAGCAGATTGCGGTAGGAGATAATGCATTCTAATAGATCCCCAAAGTTGTGCGTGGATAGATCATCCCCGCCATTGATCACGCGGCCCACTAGCCTCGAGCACCGCCAGGCCGTTCGTCCATCCCCAAAAAATCAACTAACTACGTCTTAATTTTGGTAACAAATTTACCGACTTAGATTTATACAATATCTGTAAATGTAAAATTCGTTTTCGTTTCATTATGATCCACGGTGTGGCAAGTTTATAGACGTGGCGCTTCTAGAACACAAACTTCCAAGAGTGATTCTTATTGGACTCTGCTTACGTTTAAATTTCACAGAGGTGTATCCACCTTATGCACCGCCAAAACTGACATATGTATTTAAGTGCATCTACATTGCCAAAAGGAATCACATACACGCGCACAAATTAATACGTGGGAATCCAGAATACAGAGTTCTTGAAAGAGAAGAGTGATGACGGAGAGAAAGAAGATAAAACTGACGGAAGGGTACCCGACTGGTTACCGGTTCCGCCCCTCCGAGAACGACCTGTTCTTCCTTTACCTCTCGAAGAAGGTGGAAGGGGATTCGGATGCCATTCCTCCTTTCATGCCCGAGGTCGACATATATGGGGATGACGATCCTTGGGAAATCTTCGATGCGAACTCGCGGGAAAGTTTCGACGTCTTCACTAGGTTGAAGATGATCAAGTCTGGGGTGAAGAGGACCGCTGGTTCTGGGACTTGGAGCAACGGGACTAAGCGAAAGATCATGGACGGTAGAGGCGACACCGTTGGCTACAACAAGCTGTTCACTTTCAAGTCATTGACCGGAAGCGAGAAGACTAAGAATGGACACTGGACACTGGAGAATGCACGAGTACTCTAAGAAGGATCAAGAGGTATTTAAATTTCTCATATTAAAACTTCTATAGTCAATGGATTTAATAAACTTATTATATGATTTAAAGAATTTCAAGAAACCCTTTCGGCGGAAAGTATAGCTGAATGATGTTATTCTTGAGGATTATTACCATAGAATGTGAAAAACTACTACCTGCTCATACTATTTTTTGCGCGTCCTTTGCAAGTTAATTTCTGTTATTACTTAGTCAAGCTTTGTCACACAATTATTCATATAATGATTTTGTACCTCTTTTTTCCCTTTTCTTTAGGTTATTTTTGTTATATTTAAATATTTAAACTATGCTTTCATATAGTACTTTAATATTTGAGAACAGTTAAATATCATCTTTTCTATTTTGACCTTTCCTATTTCAATATCAGAACAAGAGATCCAGTTCCTATTTGATTTTTGTATTATATATTTTCACGTTTGAGTCTTAAATCAAGTACAACCGATGTGTGTTATACTTAAATATTACTTTCATCTTTCAAATTATTATATTAAATTTATTTATCTCCTATGATAACTTAAACTTCTACCTCATACCATAGAATATTTTAACTTTTATCATTTCAATTAAGATTTCAACGTTTTTTTTTTCCTATTTGTCTGTTGCTGCCGTCAGTGTTAGGCATTGTTCTTTTCTATTATTTCAATCTCTGTAACAACTATTATCACATTACAATTCTTCGTTAATATCTTTGCTCCCCTAACTTTTGCTTAATTAATTTCTCTATTTCCGTATACATCTGAATGACCTTTTCTCACTTTTATCTTCCTTGCACATTAGTCATGTGTGCAATCACCACGTGATAATGATTGGATCGACCGAAGAACATCGCCGAGGGAAAAAGGTAAAACTAATGGAAAATTCTATTTCCCTCAACATTCATCCATCGTTTCCGAAGCCCATACTTTAAAGCCGCCGATTGTGAATTTAGCGCCGTGCGATTACCTCATCAACATTAACAACATAGCCCATCATCAAATGTGGAACGTACTGCCAATGCCTATGTCTATACTTAGTAGCACCCCATCAAACCAAGTCCGAAATGAGCCAATTGATAAAGCAAATCTTTCATGATACGACAATCTTCTGCAATTTGTACCAATCTCATTGATTGAGCCGATCTTCCATGATTTGTGTCAATTCCGTCGATAGAGTAATCTTTCACAATCTGTACCGATTCTGTAGATTGCCATCACTGATACTGTAGAATGTTATCTTTATAAAATCTTTAATTGTATTTTCCCTCTCATGTACATATTATAAATATAACACAAATCTCCGAACTGATTGTGTGTGTGATCAAACTCAAATTCATACTTTTACATGGTATTAGAGCTTCACAATTTTTTTCACTAAAATGTCTTCTTCTACATCCTCCAACACCATTACTGCCGTCACCGCTGCTAACTCTTCATCCTTGTTATCCCCTCCCAACCACCCTTTGCTCTTGGCAATATATCTCATGTTCTCCAAATCAAGCTAGATCGCAACGATTACCTTATGTGGCTCCTCTATTTCGTCTTCATGGGTATCTTCGGTTTGTGGATGGCTCATATCCTTGTCCGACACCCACTATCACGGATGCTGATAATAATGTGATTGACAACTCGGATCATACCGCATGGCATTATCAAGATCAACTCATCCTCTCGCTGCATCCTCTCCACTCTTCGAATCAGTTTTCTCACACATTGTCGGTCTTGAGACTTCTCATGATGTTTGGACCTCGCTTGAGAAACTTTATGCTCCACAATCTCAAGCTTGCATAATGCAGTTAGAGTATCGGCTTCGATCTCTAAAGAATGGCTCTCTTTCCATGGAAGCTTTTGTTTAAAAAGCCAAGAAAATTGCGGATCAACTTTCTGCCGCTACTCATCCCATCTCCGGTTCCCAATTAGTTCTCAGCATCCTCGGTGGCCTAGGTTCGGAGTATGATGCATTTGTTACCTCAGTCACATCTCGTCTTGATCCATTACCTCTTGATGACTTCCTCGGCCTGCTTTACAATCAGGAAATTATTCTTCAAAGCCGCACCACTGAATCTCCGATACAGTCTTCTCCTATTGTGAATGTTGCGGTCAAATCATCTGTTGCCCCGAATCCTCCCTCCAATGGTCGAGGACGCGGTTGAGGACAAGGACGCGGTTGAGGCCGTGGTCGCAATTTTTATGAAGGAGGTTCCTCTCATTCTCGACTCATTTGTCAAGTTTGTGGTCGTGCAAGTCACTCAGCTCTCTAATGCTACCAACGATTTAATCCTGGTTATAAAGCTAATAGTGGCTCTCCATCTGCAATGTATGCATCTAGTGAGTTATTTGATCCATACTGATACCCAGACTCTAGTGCCACTCATCATCTTATAGCAGATATGGAAAATTTGAACATTCGGAGTGACTATTTTGGCATCAATCAAATCCGCACTGCAAATGGGTCAGGTTTGCAAATATCACATATTGGTTCTTCCATCTTACATTCTCCTACTAGTTCTTTTAAACTACGAAATATTTATCATGTTCCCTCTATCAAGAAGAATCTATTATTAGTCTCTCAATTTACCAAAGACAACGATGTGGTATTTGAATTTCATCATACTTTCTGTTGTGTTAAGGATTGATCCTCGGGGAACCTCCTGTTCAAAGGCCAGCATAAGAATGGACTTTATTATCTTAATAATGCACGTACCACCAATAAGGTCCCTCTACAGTCAAATAAATCACCACCAGCTCCATCCCGCTTCATTGGTGAACGAGTTTCTGCTTCTATTTGGCATGAGAGCTTGGGTCATCCAACCGCCCGCATTACTTCTTGATTATTTCAAAGCATGACTTGCTGATATCTCCGTCTTCCTCATCCAGTTTCTGTGAATCATGTCACGTGGGCAAGTCGCAGTGTCTTTCCTTTACTAGATCATCAACTACTTGTAATGTTCCTTTGGAGATACTTTATTATGATCTATGGGGACCATCTCCAGTTACTTCAATTAATGGTTTTCGTTAATATAGACCTTCGTCACGCTTCCTTCAAAGGTTATCACGGAAGGTGTCACGAAATAATCTTAATGAATGATCTTGTTTCGTGATTGATGCATCGGTGTAAGAGTATGAATTTGAGTTTGATTGCACACATAATCGGTGTGGAGATTTGTACTATATTTATAATATGTACATGAGCGGGAAAATACAATTAAATATTTTACAAAGACAACAATCTACAAGTATCGTAATAGTAATCTACATAATTAGTATAGATTGTGAAAGATTATTGTATCGACGGAATCGAAATATTGACACAAATCATGGAAGATCGGCTCAATCAATAGGATTGGTACAATTGCAGAAGATTGCTGTATCATGAAATATTTGCTTTATCACACCCCCTCAAGCGAAATGGTGGCGGAGTCACTGTGAGCTTGTCGCATAAAATAAGAAACCGAGAGATGGATAGAGGCTTTGTCATGATATCGACCGTTTGAACCTGTGTAAGAATGAAGCGAACTTCCAACTGCTTCTTTTTAATTAAATCACGAACAAAATGATAGTCAATTTCTATGTGCTTGGCTCGGGCATGAAAGATGGGATTGGCAGCCATATAGATTGCCCCTACATTATCACAAAGAACAAGTGGTGGCCGATGTAGAGTGTATCGTAGATCTCAAAGGAGTTGTAATAGCCATAATAATTCAGAGGACACGTTAGCCACCCCTTTGTATTCCGATTCAGTACTGGATCTACCAATGGTTGGTTGCTTTTTAGAACTCCAAGAAATCAAGTTGGGACCAAAATAAATGAAATAGCCACTTGTAGATTTTCGGCCATTAGGGCAGCCAACCCAGTCAGCATCCATAAACGCAGTGAAGGTCAATTGGCGAATAGGTCACAAGGTAATGCCATAATGAATAGTAGCCTTGAGATAGTGCAAAATCCGTTTGATGGCTAATCAATGATCTTCAGTTGGACAATGCATAAATTGGCACACTTTATTGATGGCAAAGGATAAATCCGGCCTAGTAAGAGTGAGGTATTGCAGTGCTCCAACCGTACTTCAATAAGTGGAGACATCAGTCAGTGGTTCATCACTTTGTTTCAACAACTTAGAAGCCGAGGGAGCCATAGGTGATGAGCAAGGTTTTGCATTAGCTATACCTGTACGAGTTAGAAGATCGGTGGCATACTTGGATTGAGTGAGGGACAGCCCATTAGAGGATCTATGGGCTTCAATGTAGGGGTGAGCAAAATACCCGGAACCGCCGGACCGCCCGGAACCGGAGTAACCGCCCGGAACCGGCGGTTCTCGAGGGAACAGTCCAGTTCCCGGTTCCAATTGTTGAGAACCGGTGGGAACCGGTCCGGTTCCCGGTTCCGTGGCGGAACCGCCCGCCCGCCCACCTGCACCGGACCGGTACCTATTTATAATATAAAAAAATACTAAATGAAAGTGACGAAGCCCTAATTCGCGAAGCCCTAATTCGTGTCTCATCTCTTCCGGTTTCTTCCTCGTCTTTGATTCTCTCTGTTTCTTCCTCGTCTCTTCTCTTCGTCTTCAATTACTCCCCGGGCATCCACGCCGCTGCCGCTGCTCCTCCTCCGCCGCCACCGCTCCTCCTCCTCTTCCTCATTCACGTGTAGTTGATTGTTATTTAATGTTGAGCATTCGTCTATTAATTATTGTTTTAGTTTTTGGAGATTGGAACTTGGAATTTTAGAGCTCAAAACTTGGGAACCGGACCGGACCGGTGGTCCGAGAAACCAAAATTGTTTCGTGACCGTTTTACGTTGAAAACTAAAATTTCGCGTCAAGATTGGTTCCATGGATCCACCCGGGAACCGGACCGGACCGACGGTCCGGTTCCCGGGTGGATCCATGCAACAAACGGGTGGATCCCAGTTCTAATTTTTTGGAACCGGTCCTTAGTGGGCGGTTCCCGGTTCTAGGTCGGGAACCGCCCGCCCGGACCATGCACACCCCTACTCGATGCCAAGAAAGTATGATAAATTTTCCAAATCAGTGATTGCAAACTCGGTGCCAAGACAAGTAATTAATTCGGTGATGGAGAAGGTAGAGCTCCCAAGTAATAATAATGTCGTCCACATAAATGAGAAGAAGTAGAATGTGGTTAGAGCGATATTGTATGAATAATGAAGAATTAGCAGTGGAGGCCACAAACCCAATAGATAACATATATGAACTTAGCCAAGAAAACTATGCTCTTGGGGCTTGTTTTAGCCCATATAGAGCTTTCCGAAGACGACATACATGGCAAGGATAATGCGGATCTACAGATCCTTAGGGTTGCTGCATGTAGACTTCTTCTTTAATGGTGCCATGGAGAAATGCATTCTTAATGTCCAATTGACGTAGAGACCAGTTATACGTGATAGCTAAGGTGAGAACAAATTGGATAGTTGTCGGTTTGATAACTGGACTAAAAGTTTCATCATCGTCCAAGCCAGCCTGTTGAGTAAAGCCCTTCGCAACGAGTCATGCCTTGTATCTATCAATGGAGCCATCAGACTTGGTTTTTAGGCGATAAATCCACTTGCAATTGACCACATTCATAGAAGGGTGATGAAAGTGCCATTTTGAATGAGAGCATTAAATTCATTGGCCATAGCTTGTTGCCAGTTGGGGTCTTTGTTTGCAACAGAAAAATAAGCGGGTTCACTTGGTGTCAAGCTTGAGTGAAAACAAGAACAAAGTGGGTGCTTAGTGGAAAGAAAAACCTTTGGTTTGCGAGTGTTATTCTTTAGACGAGTGACCGTTGGATGGCGGTTGAGGTTGAGTAACGATGGAGCTTCTGGAGAAGAGGATCCAGAAGATTGCTGAATATGTAATGAGGAGTCATCCATGATAGTAGATGGACTTAATGGAGTTGATGTGGTGGTGGACACCCCCCTGAAACTGTGGGGGCTTAGTAGAGGAATAACCAATGCAAACAGGAGAACTAGGCGATGGTGATGACAATTGACCAGATTGTGAATTAGCAATAGGGAAAAAGTTCTCTTGGAAAATCACATGGCGAGAGACATAAATTCGGCCAGTGCTACAATGAAGACAATGATAGCCACGGTGATGGGGAGAATAGCCAAGGAAGATACCTTGCATTGTTTTGTCATCAAGTTTATTGCGAGTATAAGGGCGTAGCCAATGGTAGCATGCACATCCAAAAACACGCAATTGTAAATAATCGGGTTTCTGGCCGAACAATTTCTAATAAGGAGACAATCCACTCAAGACTGTTGTAGGCATGCGGTTAATTAGAAAGACCGCAGTGAGGAAGGCATCATTCCAATATATACGACGAACAAAAGATCGGGTAAGCAATGCGATGCCGTTTCCACAATATGACAAAGTGTTTGCGCTCAGCTCGACCATTTTGCTTCTGTGTGTGCGGGCATGAAAGACGATGTAGGATGCCATGAAGATGAAGATAAGGATCAAATTTCTTATACACCACCTCCATTAGTTTTAAGTGCCTTGATCGTACAATTGAAATATCTTTCCACTTGGGATTTAAATTGCACAAAAGTAGACAGTGCATCAGATTTCACAGTAAGTGGAAAAAGCCATGTATATCCACTATAAGCATCAATAAAAATGATATATTAACGAAAACCATTAATTGAAGTAACTGGAGATGGTCCCTGTCGCGACCAATTTTTTCGGGGTTTGGACCACCTAGGGTTTGGCTAATGGATTGTTAAGCCTAGACTTAACTCGGGCTCTCCCAAGCCCATACCAATTCGCGACTTAGGTTCAAGTTCTTAACATGCAATTAATTTTCAATTAGGAGTCGCCACTAATCTATTTTTGGTGGGTCGATTAGAAACCCAAGTAAAATAACGGGAGAATTATTTTACTCATATGAACCAGAGACTATGGGTACGGGGACTTGGTTACGCTAGAATTCTCTAACGCCCTTTCGGTACCTTTCTTTTTATTTAAAAAAAATGTTTGGCAATTGAATTGATTTTAATTTAACTTCCTAACATGTGAGGTGATCATACATGTGCGCATACCACCAATTTAACACTCAAGAAAGCAATTAAATATTGCAAAACATACCTAGGAACAACGAAAGCATCTGCATTGTTAAATCAGAATTCACATCAGCAGCCCTAGATATGATTTCTAATTAACACGCAATTTCAATTTTTTGTTTTCACTTTATTTAATGAGAATCATGACTTATGCAATGCATGTAATCTAATATGACATGGCGGCATGACCTAAACTATATGACATGAAGAAATGCAATAATTAAATGCAATCTAAATTAATCAAATGATGACAGATAATGCGATGCAATGACATACTAAAATGGCACGCAATATACAATTTAGTATGCGAGTTATATGTCACGCGACATTTTATTAAATGACATAATCTAATGACGAGCAATTTCATTAGAAAATAGACCTAACAACAATCAATAAATGGCGTGCATTCCATGGACCTAATTCTATATGACATGCAAATGACATTTTTTATTTTAAAAGATAATTGTTACCCTAATAATAATAAAAATAAAAATAAATAAAATTTAGGTGTCAACACTTGTGCCCCTCTTTGAAGGTGAACTCGCAGAGGTTGCCTTCAAAGATAAATTGAGACCTAAATTTTGGTTATGCACATGCAATGGATAATTTTTGTTGGAAAATGAATTCCATTTTTGATGCAACTTATATGATGCATGGAAACGCTAATGTAAACGGTAAAGGAACTTACCTGGAATAACTTACCTTGAACGAGGGTAGAGTGATTCAAGATAGTTGGTGTTACATGTCCAGGACCCGTACCATTCTACGGTAGCCCAAAATAGTAACATGACTTTGCAAAGAGACTGCTTTCCTAGGACCCGTACCATTCTACGGTCGCCCAGTATGACATTGTTTGGTTGTGTCTAGGACCCGTACCATTCTACGGTCGCCTAAATAGGGAAATAAGTTTTGTCTAGGACCCGTTCTATTCTACGGTCACCTAAACCGGGATTTACCTTCCAGGACCCGTACCATTTTACGGTCGCCTGAATAGGGAAATAGGTTTTGTTTAAGACTCGTTCTATTCTACAGCCACCTAAACGGGGGTTTACCTTCCAGGACCCGTACCATTCTACGGTCGCCTGAATAGGGAAATAGGTTTTGTCTAGGACCCGTTCTATTCTACGGTCACCTAGACTGAGGTTTTGCTTGGCTAGGACCCGAACCATTCTTCGGTCGCCCAGCCTTGTGACAGAAATCATCCGACCAGGACCCGAACCATTCTTCGGTTGCCTTAATCAGATTGAATCTGGGGAGAAATCTTTAGAGGACAACTCAATTGAGTGTCGGTATGCTTAAAAGGGAATATCTGTGCAATGACAAATATTCAAGGTATGGATAGAGGTATACTTACCTGGTATCATCTTTGTTCCTGGAGAAATGTCTTCTGCAAAATATGGTCATAGGAGAAGCAATATGCATTTGTGATCACAAACATGCATTAATTTAAGGGAAGTTCATGCACTATGATTTATATCAAGCCTGCATCACCTAATTTTCATTGGGAAAGATTTCACAAGGAATGTTCCAATCTGAATACATGAGTATCATGGATGTGCCAAATGGGGGACCTCTTGGTCTGAAAGGACTTTTCACTCATCCTCATTAAAATGGATTGTTTTATCCTGACCTTTAATGCATGATTTTTGACAATCACTCTATCTTTCCATCATCATGCCAAACAAGGGTTCGAGCAATCTCGCAAGTGGTACGAACTTACCAATCTCAGAGGTCTTTAACAGGGACTGCAATGCTGGCTTGGTCAACGGCTTAGCAAAGGAGACTCTTTGAGTCGAGGCTAAAAAATGAATGATATTTCATAATCTTGGGGTTTACAAGCCAAGAGACATGAGAAATGAAGCAGAAATTATCTTACTCGCACTTCTTCAAGCGATGCTTTCAAATATATGAGCTTCTACATTAATTCAAATGCCCTAATCTGAAGAGACTTTGTAAGGGACGTAGCGTAGGTTGGGTTCATGGGTTGAGAAACGAAAGGATCATTTGGCTCAAAAAGTGTTTACGGGGTTAAAGTTGGTGATCATCTTGATTATTTCCAACAATTTTCTTCCCTATCGTCGAAGATTTTCTTCACATCACGATTTCACCGATTGCAACATCATTTGAGTTTTTTTTTTTTTTTTGAGTACCACCTTGTTGGAGATACGACTCACTTCATCAAGTGTTTGATTTTTTCTTTGGGCATTGGCCTTACTTTTACCAGACACACTGCTTTTTCATGCCCCATTTTCTGCACTCTTTTTGTTTTTTTTTTTGGACAAAGTCTCCATTTTTAATCAGCATTGTAAATCATTCTAATTGAGTGGTTTGATTTTTCTTTCCTTGCCCCAGTGTGGGGGATGATCACCAACTGGGTTTAATGTGAAATGAATTCATAGGCTCAATGGGGCTATGCAATGGATAAAGTGTATAGGATAGAGAAAGAATTGCTCTTCGTCGTCCTAAGGCACTTTAAATTATCGTACAAGTCACACCGTAAAAGCAATACTCGAAGATTGATGCAAGTGTGAGTAAGAAAATTCCTATCATTCATTTCAGATCTTGTCCCAGTATGAGACAATTCTTGACAGTGATAATTTAAAAAACTCTTCATGTGTGTGGGCTCAAAGGGCTGAACAATGGATATACCTGTAGTGTTTTGGGTAGCAGAAGAAACTGCCTCTCATCACCTTGGTTGACGTACCCTTTGCGAGATCACCCTTTTCCTCATAGGCATGGAATTTTTCACACAACTCACTGGGGTTTGTGTATGGAATGGGTTTGCCTTTCATCATTCCAAAGTATCCCATTTCACACATTCAATTCATCTCACACAATTCATCAAGGAAGAAAAATGCAAGATTTGCAACAAGTTTGAATTTGCAATTCAATGAAGCAATTTATTCATCATAAACTGTTTGCAATTCAAAACATGACATGGCAATTTCTATTATGGGTAATATTTCTTGACAAAGATCTGAATTAACTGGAGTGGAAAACACACGACCATCCATTTCAGCCAAGATCAAAGCACCGCCATGAAGTACCTTCTTTACCACATATGGGCCACTGTAGGTTGGAGCAAACTTCCCCCCAGGATCTGGAGAAATTGGTAACAACTTTCTTAGAACAATATCATTTACCTCGAAACGTCTCGGTTGCACCTTTCGGTTAAAAGATCTTGCTACTCTCTGTTGATATGTTTGGCCATGGCAGAGAGCCTTCAGTCTTTTCTCATTGATCAAATTTAACTGTTCAAGTCTTTGTTGCGACCATTCTGCCTCAGATAATTCCACTTGGGATAATACTCTCAGGGAAGGAATCTCCACTTCCACAGGCAAAACTGCCTCCATGCTGTATACCAACGCAAAAGGAGTTGCCCCGGTAGAGGTACGAATCGATGTCCGATACGCCATTAGTGCGAAGGGTAATCTGTCATGCCAATCTCGATAATTCTTGGCTGTCTTAGCCAAGATCCTCTTAATATTCTTATTGGCCGCTTCAACAGCCCCATTCATTTGAGGGCGATAAGGGGACGAATTCAAATCTTTGATCTTGAACTCGCTGAACAATTCATCAACAAGCTTGTTATTCAAATTTGTCCCGTTGTCAGTGATAATCGTTTCAGGGACACCATAGCGAGCAATTATGTCACGTTTGATGAATTTCGCAACATTGCGAGCAGTAACACTTGCAAATGACATAGCTTCAATCCATTTTGAAAAATAGTCTATGGCCACTAAAATGAATCTATGTACATTTGAAGCTTTAGGATTTATCGGGCCGATCACATCAATCCCCCACATTGAGAAGGGCCATGGCTCAGAAAACTGGTGTAGCTCTGTTGGAGGAACATTTATCTTGTCACCATGAATTTGGCAACGGTGGCAACTCCGAACATGCTGAATACAGTCACCTTCTAGCGTGAGCCAATAATAGCCTAATCTCATGATCTTCTTAGCCATCATGTGTCCATTCATATGGGGACCACATACTCCTTCATGAACTTCTTGCATAATTTGAGTGGCTTCAGCTGCACACACACACCGCAACAAGACTGAATCATAAGATCTCTTGTACAAATTTTCACCACTGACAAAAAACTTTGAGGCCATCTTCATAATGTACTTCCTATTAGCTGAAGTGCTTCCCTCGGGGAATTCCTGTTTTTGGATGTAGTTCATGATATCGTAATACCATGGTTTTCCGTCAGACTCTTCTGTCACCACCATACAATAAGCCGGTCTTGGCAGAACCTCTATCTTTAATGGCTCAACTTCTAATCCGTTAGTGAATTGCAACATAGATGATAAAGTTGCGAGTGCATCTGCAAATTGATTGTGAGACCTCGATAAGTATTCAAATGAAACTTCATCGAATTCCTTGATCAAATCTTCTAGGTACTTGTGATACGGGAGCAATTTAGCATCCTTAGTCTTCCATCCACCTACAATGCCGGTATGATCGCCGCAGTAATCCCCGAATACCTTTAACTTGGCTACACCCATCTCGATTGCAGCTTGAAGTCCGAGGATGCAAGCTTCATACTCAGCTATATTGTTAGTGCATGGGAATATCAATTTCGCAGCCATCGGATGATGTTGTCCGTCCTGGGATATCGAATTGCCCCCAGTAACTGCATGTTGACAGCTCCGTCAAAGAACATTGTCCATGAATCTTCATTTACACTCAAGATACGGTCATCTAGGGAACAATCATCATTATTTGAGACTTCTGGATTCTCAGCCAATAAATCAGCGATCACTCGACCCTTAACTGACTTCTGTGGCATATATTGCACATCAAATTATGATATCAAAATTTTCCATTTAGCCAACCTACCCACCAAAGCTGGCCGATCAAGTAGGTACTTGATAGGATCGTTCTCAGTTACAAGGAATATTTGGTAATGCAGTGTGTACTGTCTCAATCTATGCAACACCCACACTAGTGCAGCACAAGTCTTTTCCACATTAGAATATTTCAGCTCTGACATGGTGAACTTTTTACTCAGGTAATAAATGGCTCGTTCTTTTTCGTCGGCGGGACCTTCTTGTGCCAACATCGCACCTAATGACTCACTATGAATGGTGAGGTAGAGAATCAAAGGATGCCCTGGCGATGGCGGGACAAGAACTGGTGGATTCATCAAGTACTGTTTCAACTTGTCGAATGCTTTTCGACACTCATCATCCCAGTTGACTCGTGCATTCTTTTTCAAGAGCTTGAAGAACGGCTTAGCAGTTTCAGAAAGTTGGGAAATAAATCGAGCAATGTAATTTAATCTGCCCAAAAGACTTCGGACTTCTTTTACCGTTGATGGAGGTTGCAGCTCACATATGCCTTTTGCTTTAGCCAGGTCGATCTCAATCCCTTTATTGTTCACAATGAATCCAAGTAATTTACCAGATGTTGCTCCAAACACGCACTTAGTGGGGTTTAGACGGAGCCTGAACTCACGAAGTCGATCGAACAACTTTTTCAAGGTTTCAATGTGGCTTTTCCCAGGTTGACTTTTGGCGATCATATCATCAACATAGACCTCGATCTCTTGATGCATCATGTCGTGAACAAAGGCTACCATGGCTCGCCGATAAGTTGCGCCGCGTTCTTGAGCCCAAAGGGCATAACCTTGTAATGAAAGGTCCCCCATGGGGTGATAAATGCAGTTTTCTCCTTGTCTTCATCCTTCATCCTTATCTGATTGTACCGAGAAAAACCATCCATAAATGAGAATAGTTCAAATCCGGCGGTACTATCAACAAGGACATCTATGTGAGGTAGAGGGAAGTCATCCTTTGGGCTAGCCTTGTTCAAATCTCGATAATCGACACAAACTCGAACTCGACCATCCTTCTTCATCACCGGCACGATGTTTGCTACCCATTCAGGATATTGTGAGACTTCAATGAATCCGACTTTTAGAAGCTTCATCACCTCTTCCTCTATTTTCTTCGAGAGCTTAGGCTTAGTTCTCCGCAGCCTTTGCTTCTTAGGAGGCATGTTCGGGTCAGTGGGCAAACAATGCTCTACAATTGACGGGTTTAACCCAGGCATGTCAGGTAGGTCCATGCGAAGATGTCCCGTATTCCTTCGCAGCTGAATTAGGCGCTCAGCCTCGTCTTTGGAGAGATTCGCCCTATTTTCACCTCCTTGGCCTCTTCAATGTCACTTAAATTAATAGTCACGGCCCGCTTCGGATGTGAGAGTCTTGGTTTTTTTTTCATATTGTTCCAAGCTTCGCTGCACCTCAATGGAATCTTCAATGGAATCTTTGATCGACTCTTCAGGATTGTTATCAGCACTTGTTGCATTGGATTGGACCATTTCGACACCTTTGCATGTTATATGATCATCCCCGAAACATGAAATAGAAGGATAAAAAAGACAAAATGTGGCTAATCATATATTTTTTTTGTGATTTTTTTGAAACTTTTTTTTTTTTTTACAAAAGCATTTTTCGAAACATTTTGACATGAGAAAACACGATGAAGCCTGTGCCTCTTAATTCTCCTTGGATTTTGATTTTGTCTTATCGGCCGGATATCATCACCGGGCCGGGTTTGGTGTACCTCATCATGCCCTCAAAATAAAACTTGTAAGTTCATTGAAATTCATCAATCAATTACAATTTATTGAATGGAAAATGCAATTCAAGTCCTAAGAATAAAGAAGAAATTGAAAACAACTCCTAGAAAGCAATAAAAATTCCCCGCGTAGGAATGTGAGAAAGCAAGAATGAGTTACTCTTGTGGGCGAGGGCCCGTTTCTTCCAGAGGTTCTCCATCAATGGCTCCGATGGAGAGATCATCGAACAAACTTGAAATTCCTTCCAGGGTGTCATCAGAGTTTTCCGTCTTTGAAGGCGCCGGATCATCCATGCCATCCCATCCACGGGGAACTATATTGCGGGCATCAAAGTAAAAGCTGGGAGGAGCCGAATACTTCACCATATAGTCGAACTTCCCACTTGGCTGTCCGAGAGTATCCATCACTTCAGCCTTCATGTTGCATCATAATTGAGGACCAGGAACGCCTCATGAATGTTTGAGGTGGTAAATTTTGCCTCCCTCGCCCTTGCTTAGGTGGCGAGTTATGCCTTCCCCGTCTTTGTCTTCCTGAACTTCCTCCACCTCTTCCATGGTACCCTAACCCAGCCAGACGGGACCTCCGAGGGGCTTCAATGGGGTTTCGAATGCCCCGGCCATTCCTTCCAAGCCCATTGCCGTGGACGAAACCATTCCCAACCATTACTCTTCCTACCATGAGGGCAGCATCCGAAACCTCAGGAGTGGGCGGCGATGAACCTCGAGAAGCATGTATGGTAGACACTAACTCAAATGAGTGATAACTTGGTTCGAGCTCAGAATCCGGCTCTACATAAGGGATAGCCGTCTCATGATAAATCCGGTGGTCTTCTTCACCGTACACAGTGACCAGCTTTCTTTTGATCACAAATTTTACAGCTTGATGTAGACTTGAAGGGACTGCACCAGCAGTATGTATCCAGGGACGACCTAGCAGAAAATTGAACGCGGTAGGGATATCCAGCACCTGAAAAGGAATGTTGAAGACAACCGGCCCTATTTGCACGTCAAGATGGATTTTACCGATCACCTCCTTTTTCGTTCCATCAAAAGCTCTCACAGATGTCTTCGCAGCATGTATCTTGGACAGGTCTACCTTGAGGCGGTGAAGAGTGGCTAGTGGACATATGTTTAGGGCGGACCCATTATCAATGAGTACTCGAGACACATGAGAAGTCTTATGCTTGACAGATACATAGAGTGCCTTGTTATGCCCCCTACCCTCAAGAGGGAATTTCTCATCTGAAAAAGCAATCATGTCCTTGAGAAGGACCGCTCCCACAAAATCCTCCAGCTTATCTGCCTCAACTGTTTCGGGTACCCGAATTTCACTTAGCACCTTCATCAGCGACTTTTGATGCACAGATGAGGTTTGGAGGAGCTCAAGCAAAGAGATCTGAGCAGGCATCTTTCGTAACCGATCGACGATATTATACTCACTTGCCTTAATCACAGCCAGAAATTCCTTAGCCTCTTCGTCAGTGACGGGTTTTGCAAGTTGAGCATTATTTTGAGCATAAGTTTGACCAGACCTTGTAACGAGGTCAACATCTAGGTCGTAAGACCAAGGCACCACTTTATTATTGACATACTCATACAGCTGAGGCATCTCAATCACGATCTCCTCATCCGATGCATCTTCCAGTGGGGGCATATCCGTAAGCGACGGATCTTCTCCTCTTTTACCATCATCAAGAGCAGCCTGCTCTTCCTCCCAATCGATAATGATATGAGAAATAGTGGAAACTATGCGTTATGGTCAAGATACACAATGATGCCATCATCCACCATTTCGGCAACTCTTTCTTTCATCGCTGATAGGGAAACATCTTCTTGATCTGAATAATATCCAGCTCTCACCACCCATTGTAGGCATCCGCCACACGCACCTTCGAGTTCTTGGTCTGTCTAACTTCAGGTTCTAGGATAGCATTCACTGTACCCTCATGCTCCGGTAGCGGATTCTTCTGGACGTTTGACTGAGCAGTTTGAAACGAGAAGGCCTTCATGTCCAAGAGATTTTGGATCTTGTGCTTGAGGGTGAAACATTCGTCAGTTGAATGCCCCAATTCGCCGCTATGGTAGTCACACTTCTTTGTCGGGTCATAACCGCAGATGTTTTCACGATTAGGACGCTTCGGCTCATTAGTAAGCAAACCTTTCTTTCGGAGGATCGTCAGCACTTGGGATGGAGACCTGTGGAGAGGAGAAAATTGCCTCCTATTATTTGCTTGGGCAAATGATTGACGGCCAACAGTTTGTGGTTGTCTTGGATTCATTTGGATGGCCGGGGCACGTTTGACATTTTCTTGGTTAAAAGCCACATTCACATCCATAGCCGCTTCCTTCTCCTTCTTGGCAGTGAATCTTTTACTAGATGGCTCAGTAAACCATCCTTCCCTTATCCCCATCTCGATTTGTTCTCCTACAGGAATAAGCTGATTGAAACTTTCAACGTACGTACTGGCCATTCAGTTACGGAACTCAGATGGAAGGATCTTCACGAACAACTTCATCAACTCCTTGTTGGTGGGCTCAGGAGTAATTTGGGCCGCCAAGTTTCTCCATCTCACAGCATACTCTTTAAATGACTCGCTCCTTTTCTTTTCCATCCGCTCCAGTCTTCTCGGGAAGGTGCGATGTCCATGTTGAACTTGTACTGT
The DNA here is from genome assembly GCA_014182575.1 of Eucalyptus decipiens. NCBI lineage: Eukaryota > Viridiplantae > Streptophyta > Magnoliopsida > Myrtales > Myrtaceae > Eucalyptus > Eucalyptus decipiens. The sequence goes on along the minus strand of CM024619.1, from coordinate 42,818,268 downwards.
TTGAGGAACGCGTCAGCCACTTCGTTGTGTGTCGAGCAGTTCACATTCTTCATCACCTACCAATTTAGTGCGGGTCCAGTCAAACTCGCATGGAATGATTGGATCATGAGGGGCTCATTCTTGACGTGCCGTGCCATGCGCACGTGGTACATCCGCAGATGAGATTTTGGGCAAGATGTGCCATCATACTTCTCAAACTCGGCATTTTGAACTTGCTCGGCATTTTGACCTTCTCATAGACCGAGAGGTCGAACGGGAGGGAGCTTTGTGATTCCTGTAGCTGTCTCATTTTCTCTTCCAGCTTCGCAAAACGCTCATCCTGATCTGTCTTGGGAACGCCGTCAAGCTTGGCCTTTCCAACAATGATTGGGTCATCCTCTAGCCCAGGCATGTCGTCATCAATCTTGTTTACTTGCTTTGGGATAACTATTTCAGGAAGAGCGGGTGCAGTTGTTGGATTTGCTTGGAGGAATTGGAGTTGATCCATCACAAGCTGTAAAGAGGTGAGTACTTGTTGAAGCTGAGTCTCCATAGCGGAGACACGATCACGCATTTCGGTTTGTTCGGCCATTCTTGCCCTTAATTGCGTGATGATGGGCGAACGTGATGGATCCGTTATAACCTAAAATAAGAAATGAACAAAAATAAGCATTCTTATATGAAAATACGCCGATCCGTGGCAACATTCTAGAAATTTTATTCATCAATGGAGCTTTTGACAGATCTATCGAAATAGAAACTCGAAATGTCCTAAACAAGTTAACTAGGAAAGTAAATAACTCAAACTCCCTAATCATTAATCTAAAAATGAAAATATCAAGATTGATTCAAGCATTTCATCTAGCTTGATCAATATACACTCGGGACACCATTCGGCGCAAACGTTTATTCTCCTCTTGAGCCTTTTCAAAGAACTCTTTTGAGGCGTTTATTCTCGCCGATTGGTGATCTTCAATGGCGCCTCCGGTATCTTTGGAAGCAACTCCTCGGGAATCTTGTGTTGTTGGATATACTCGATTGAGGCATAGTATTTCCTTTCTTTGCCCTTCAACTCCTCTTCGGGCCATTTGAGTTTTCGTGGACGGCACATGTCCCACATCGATTTGATAGCGAGAATGGAATCTTCATGGCCTCAGCTTCCATCAACGAAGCTGACTTGGAGTGGCTCTGATTGCAACGCTGGGGGAAGCTCTTGTACGACTTGATACTGACGAGTCACTCTAGTCGGATAGTACTCCAATGCTCCAGTGAATCCCAATAGAGGGATCGGGGGCCAACACTTCCACACGAGAGTCTCGCTACCCGAACTTGGAACCATTTAGCATGCCATAGGAAACCTTTGAGAGTTGGTTTATTCATGAAAGCTAGCCACCTAGAATAATGGTAATCTGGTGCATGTTTTTGATTGTTCTCAAATCTCATAATAGGGTGGTTAGAATTACTAACATCATGTATAGTCATTGAGCCACCAAATCCTTTTATATGAGAAAGGAACCAAATTTGTAAAAGTTCAGGAGAGGAATGGAGAGTCTTATCGCCACCTCTTTTGAAACGAGTGAGAGAAAGAAAAGTTTCAGTCAAGACAGTGTTTACAAAAAAATTTTCTTCCAACACTTGCCTAACTAATTGAGCAATCAAAGGGTTAATAGCATTCTTGCAGTAAGGAAATACTATAAACCCAAAGAAAGCCGAGAGGAAAATCCTACGCATTTGAAATGAGGTGCCTTTTTCAAAACACTCTTTCAAAAAAGATAAAGGACACGCATTTCGGTGGGCCTTTAAAATCTTTCTTATATCATCTTCTTTAATTATCAGAAAATCCGATAAAGTCATAACAGGATCTATTCCGATAGGTGGACTGATCAATTCAGCTTTTAAGGACTTCCCTATGGCGATGCTATATTCTTCCAAGGTGGGAGTGAGTTCGTGCTTACCGCCGAAGATGAAGGTAGAAGTCTCGGGGCACCAACAGTGGGCGAGTGCTTGGACGAGGCCGCCATGGATGTTGATACGTAGCAGTGGAATCAATCGACCAACATGTGACTGAACGAATTGACGGCTATTTTGATCTAACCGGTCCCACCAAGTGCTAAGCTCTTCCTTCGGAGGGAGAATAATCCGAATGTCCGGTATCCCCATTGTATATTAATCAAAGCTTAGGACAATCCTAATGCCATGGACCGACAAAATAATGCGACAAAGTAAGTAAATTGCAAAGGCAAAAATTAGAGAACTTACTTTACCAAAAAAAAAAATCGACGGCAACCACATAGACATGCGCATGGTAAGTGGCTCGATTTCTAATCTATAAGGCTTATCAAAGTGGAGCTATAAGGATGATCAGACTAGCCACGGGCTTGTGGACTATGTCGGGTCCTCATGACCGGCTTGGTCAAAGAGCCGACCAGTCGCGGGCATGCGGACCGAGGTGGGTATTCTTGACACCATGAAAGAAACTTCGGGATTGAGATGGGCGACTGCACCGCAAGCATGCGGTCGAAGTGGTATCCATCTCAATACCATCTTAAATGATCCTATGCGGCCTGTGTCCGGCGGCGGGTTGTGTGTGCAAAGTGTAGTGATTAATGCAAGGCATGCATGACAGTTTATATCAAACAACACTTCATATATGAAAGTAAACCATACATTCCTACACCTCCTCGCAAAACAAAGGTCAGCAAACACTTCCCCTTATACCTCCCATCCTACAAAAACATTTAACACCTTAAATGTTAGGGACGTACCTGGAATCCTTGCTGCCAAACAAAAACATTTTTTTAAAAGGAAATTGGCCTAAGTCCACTAAGAGTTTTAACTCAAGTCCCCAGCGGAGTCGCCAAGCTGTCGCGACCAATTTTTTCGGGGTTTGGACCACCTAGGGTTTGGCTAATGGATTGTTAAGCCTAGACTTAACTCGGGCTCTCCCAAGCCCATACCAATTCCCGACTTAGGTTCAAGTTCTTAACATGCAATTAATTTTCAATTAGGAGTCGCCACTAATCTATTTTTGGTGGGTCGATTAGAAACCCAAGTAAAATAACGGGAGAATTATTTTACTCCTATAAACCAGAGACTATGGGTACGGGGACTTGGTTACGCTAGAATTCTCTAACGCCCTTTCGGTACCTTTCTTTTTATTTAAAAAAAAAATGTTTGGCAATTGAATTGATTTTAATTTAACTTCCTAACATGTGAGGTGATCATACATGTGCGCATACTACCAATTTAACACTCAAGAAAGCAATTAAATATTGCAAAACATACCTAGGAACAACGAAAGCATCTCGCATTGTTAAATCGGAATTCACATCAGCAGCCCTAGATATGATTTCTAATTAACACGCAATTTCAATTTTTGTTTTCACTTTATTTAATGAGAATCATGACTTATGCAATGCATGTAATCTAATATGACATGGCGGCATGACCTAAACTATATGACGTGAAGAAATGCAATAATTAAATGCAATCTAAATTAATCAAATGATGACAGATAATGCGATGCAATGACATACTAAAATGGCACGCAATATACAATTTAATATGCGAGTTATATGTCACGCGACATTTTATTAAATGACATAATCTAATGACGAGCAATTTCATTAGAAAATAGACCTAACAACAATCAATAAATGACGTGCATTCCATGGACCTAATTCTATATGACATGCAAATGACATTTTTTTATTTTAAAAGATAATTGTTACCCTAATAATAATAAAAATAAAATAAAATAAAATTTAGGTGTCAACAGTCCCCATAGATCAGAATAAAGTATCTCCAAAGGAGCATTATAAGTAGTTGATGATCTAGTAAAGGGAAGACGACGCGACTTGCCCACATGACATGATTCACAGAAACTGGATGAGGAAGATGGAGTTATTGGCACGTCATGCTTTGAAATAAATGAAGAAGTAATGCGGGCAGCTGGATGACCCAAGTTCTCATGCCAAATAGAAGCAGAAACTTGTTCACCAATGAAGCAAGATGGAGCTGGTGGTGATTTATTTGACTGTAGAGGGACCTTATTGGTGGTACGTGCATTATTGAGATAATAAAGTCCATTATTATGCTGGGCTTTGAGCAGGAGGTTCCCCGAGGATCAATCCTTAACACAACATAAAGTAGGATGAAATTCAAATATCACATTGTTGTCTTTGGTAAAATGAGAGACTAATAATAGATTCTTCTTGATAGAGGGAACATGATAAATATTTCGTAGTGTAAAAGAACTAGTAGGAGAATATAAGATGGAAGAACCAATATGTGATATTTGCAAACCCGACCATTTGCAGTGCGGATTTGATTGATGCCAGAATAGTCACTCCGAATGTTCAAATTTTCCATGTCTGCTATAAGATGATGAGTGGCACCAGAGTTTGGGTACCGGTATGGATCAAATGACTCACTAGTTGAAGATGCATACATTGCAAATGGAGAGCCACTATTAGCTTTATAACTAGGATTAAATCTCTAGTAGCATTGGAGAGCCGAGTGACTTGCACGACTACAAACTTGACAAATGAGTTGAAATGAGAGGAACCTCCTTCATAAAAATTGCGACCACGGCCTCAACCGCGTCCTCGACCATTGGAGGGAGGATTCGGGGCAACAGATGATTTGACTGCAACATTCACAATAGGAGAAGACTGTATCGGAGATTCAGTGGTGCGGCTTTGAAGAATAATTTCCTGATTGTAAAGCAGGCCGAGGAAGTCATCAAGAGGTAATGGATCAAGATGAGATGTGACTGAGGTAACAAATGCATCATACTCCAAACCTAGGCCACCGAGGATGCTGAGAACTAATTGGGAATCGGAGATGGGATGAGTAGCGGCAGAAAGTTGATCCGCAATTTTCTTGGCTTTTTTAACAAAGGCTTCAATGGAAAGAGAGCCATTCTTTAGAGATCGAAGCTGATACTCTAATTGCATTATGCAAGCTTGAGATTGTGGAGCATAAAGTTTCTCAAGCAAGGTCCAAACATCATGAGAAGTCTCAAGACCAACAATGTGTGAGAAAACTGATTCAGTAAGAGTGGAGAGGATGCAGCAGAGGATGAGTTGAGCTTGATAATGCCATGCAGTATGATCCGAGTTGTCAATCACATTATTATCAACATCAGTGATAGTGGGTGTCGGACAAGGATATGAGCCATCCACAAACTGAAGATACCCATGAAGACGAAATAGAGGAGCCACATAAGGTAATTGTTGCGATCTATGTTGATTTGGAGAACATGAGATATATTGCCAAGAGCAAAGGGTGGTTGGGAGGGGGATAACAAGGATGAAGAGTTAGCAGCGACGGCAAAGAATGGTGTTGGAGGATGTAGAAGAAGACATTTTAGTGAAAAAAATTGTGAAGCTCTGATACCATGTAAAAGTATGAATTTGAGTTTAATCGCACACACAATCGGTGTGGAGATTTGTGTTATATTTATAATATGTACAGGAGAGGGAAAATACAATTAAAGATTTTATAAAGATAACAATCTACAAGACGCTTATACAATCTGTGGTTCGGTACAGATTGTGAAAGATTACTCTATCGACAAAATCGACGGAATTGACACAAATCATGGAAGATCGGCTCAATCAATGAGATCGGTACAGATTGCAGAAGATTGTCGTATCATGAAAGATTTGCTTTATCAATTGGCTCATTCCGGACTTGGTTTGATGGGGTGCTACTAAGTATAGACATAGGCATTGGCAGTACGTTCCACAATTGATGATGGGCTATGTTGTTAACGTTGACGGAGTAATGGCACGGCGCTAAATTCACAATCGGCAGCTTCGAAGTATGGGCTTCGGAAATGATGGATGAATGTTGAGGGGAAATAGAATTTTCCGTTAGTTTTACCTTTTTCCCTTGGCGATGTTCTTCGGTCGATTCAATCATTATCACGTCAACTGCACACATGACTAATGTGCAAGGAAGATAAAAGTAAGAAAAGGTCATTAAGATCTATACGGAATAGAGAAATTAATTAAACAAAAGTTAGGGGAGGAAAGATATTAATGAAGAATTGTAATGTGATAATAGTTGTGAAAAAGATTGAAATAATAGAAAAGAACAATGCCTAACACTGACGGCAGCAACAGACAAATAGAAAAAACAAAAGAATAAACGTTGAAATCTTAATTGAAATGATAAAAGTTAAAATATTCTATGGTATGAGGTAGAAGTTTAACTTATCAGATGAGATAAATAAATTTAATATAATAATTTGAAAGATGAAAGTAATATTTAAATATAACACACTAAGACTCAAACGTGAAAATATATAAAACAAAAATCAAATAGGAATTGGACCTTTTGTTCTGATATCGAAATAGGAAAGATGATATTTAACTGTTCTCAAATGTTAAAGTACTATATGAAAGCATAGTTTAAATATTTGAATATAACAAAAATAACCTAAAGAAAAGGGAAAAGGAGGTACAAAATCATTATATGAATAATTGTGTGACAAAGCTTGACTAAGTAATAACAGAAATTAACTTGCAAAGGACGCACAAAAAATAGTATGAACAGTTACTAGTTTTTCACATTCTATGGTAATAATCCTCAAGAATAACATCATTCAGCTATAGTTTCTGCCGAAAGGGTTTCTTGAAATTCTTTGAAAAAATTCATATAATAAGTTTATTAAATCCATTGATTATAGAAGATTAAATTTGAGAAATTTAAATACCTCTTGACCCTTCATAGAGTACTCGGGCATGCTCCAGTGTCCATTCTTCGTCTTCTCGCTTCCGGTCAATGACTTGAAAGTGAACAGCTTGTTGTAGCCAACGGTGTCGCTTCTACCGTCCATGATTTTTCGCCTATTCCCGTTGCTCCAAGTCCCAGAACCAGCGGTCCTCTTCACCCCAGACTTGATCATCTTCAACCTAGTGAAGACGTCGAAACTTTCCTGCGAGTTCGCATCGAGGATTTCCCAAGGATCGTCATCCCCATATATGTCGACCTCGGGCATGAAAGGAGGAATGACATCCGAATCCCCTTCCACCTTCTTCGATAGGTAAAGGAAGAACAGGTCGTTCTCGGAGGGGCGGAACCGGTAACCAGTCGGGTACCCTTCCGTCAGTTTTATCTTCTTTCTCTCCGTCATCACTCTTCTCTTTCAAGAACTCTGTATTCTGGATTACCACGTATTAATTTGAGCGTGTGTATGTGATTCCTTTTCGCAATGTAGATGCACTTAAATACATATGTCAGTTTTGGCGGTGCATAAGGTGGAAATATAAGCAGAGTCCAATAAGAATCACTCTTGGAAGTTTGTGCTCTAGAAGCGCCACGTCTATAAAATTTCCACACCGTGGATCATAATGAAACGAAAAGAAATTTTACGTTTACAGATATTGTATAAATCTAAGTCGGTAAATTTGTTACCAAAATTAAGACGTAGTTAGTTGATTTTTTGGGGATGGACGAACGGTCTGGCGGTGCTCGAGGCTAGTGGGCCGCGTGATCAATGGCGGGGATGATCTATCCACGCACAACTTTGGGGATCTATTAGAATGCATTATCTCCTACCGCAATCTGCTCTTCTCATCAACGATTTAGTTAATGTTATTTGGCTAATTAGCCAGAAAAGCAAGATCCCAACACGAAAACAGCTTGACTTAACCATAGTATTTAATTAAACACAAAGGTTAATAGTGACTTAAACATAAAGGTTACTTTAAAGAATCTTTTATTGGACCCGATCTAGTTGAAAAAGATTCGGATTGTGCACCTGTAAACCTCATAACTATCTCTTTACGATTATTTTATTAATGCACCAAGCAATAGCTGAAGAACGGTTATTGTGGCCTTTACTTTAAAGTGTTCATTCCAACGTTTAAAGAACGAAACTCTCTTCTTGGAAAGCAACAAAAGCCAGAGAAGAAGAAGAAGAACGAGAGAGATCATCGCCAGCATGAATCCGCTAGTTAAGTTTCGCCCAACCGATGAGCACCTTTTCGCTCACTACCTCCAGCAGAAAGCAATGGGCGCGCCGTTGCCTCCCGGTATTATCGAAGAGTGCGACCTCTACAGCCAAGAGCCTTGGAGGATCTTCGACACCACCTTGGAGCAGACGTTCTACGTTTTCACCACGTTGAGAAAGAACAAGTCGAGGGTTTTAAGGACCGCCGGGTCCGGGACATGGAAAGAGCAGCACATGATGAGAATCCCCGACATTTGTGGTGAGTTGGTTGGTTACAAGAAGTCCTTCAAGTTTCATGGTGGACGTGGCTCGAGTGCAACGAGCGGGCGCTGGATCATGTACGAGTTCTCAATGTGTGACGAGAGGGTAAGGTTTTAATTCCATGTCTATTGATAATTCTTTGACTCGAGTTGATGGTAGATTGTTGGCATCGATTTTTCATGTAATGATGCTTAATGCCTATTAGCAACGATCCGTTTGTTTCAACGAAGAATGGTTCTTGTGCGTAGGGCAGTAATGAAAGGTTCTTGGTCCTCCTTCCATAATCTAACTCTCCCGTATCGTCCCTTTTCTTTTGACGCTCTATGGGCTGGAAATTGTTAACCACTTGGCTTAACTCCGTGCAGCAGTGCAAGTACGTCCTATGCAAAATCAAATTTTATAGAGACAAGAAGAAATCAAAAGACAAGGAAATTGTAATGTTAGCCGATGTACCGGTGCAATTTGAAGATGAGAATCAACGAGCGAAGAGGATGTGCCTACTCAACGACTCCAGCCATGGCACAAGCATCATCCGTGACTTTGCCATCGGGTCATCATCCACAGTGGATGGAGCTCAACCCGCCACTTCCCAAGCCGTTAGCAACAGCGGCGCATATGCCGAACAACTTCAGATGTCAGCAGGGGCGGCGCCCACCTTGCATTTAGATAACGATGACCCGGCTTTCCCTGGTTTCAGCAATGACTCAATTGCCAATTCACTTGCTCCTATGGCGACAGTGACGGCGCAAGGAAGCAGTGATGAATGGATGGAGGGGTGGATGACCACGGAACTAGACTCGGTGGTCCATTCTGGTTTCAACTCCAAGTCAAGATCTCTTGCTCCAGTGGAAGAAGATTCTTATACAAATCTATCAGTAGGCGCATCCTCACCTCCTGCTACAGTTACGACGATGACAACGACCCCGGGACCAGATATCTGCGACCCCAGGTCTCCAGCCTTTGGCAGCAACACAACCCTCAACTGGCTTCTTACGACCGGCGGGACAGAAGTTCGCTATGCCAGTTATTCCCCGAGTTCTGGGTGCAACCGAGATGCCAATGTCCTTCCCAAGATTGCAACATCCGCCCTAGTAGATACTGGCGACATTGCTTACCCAGCTTTTGACGACGGTGCATATGCAGATTTACTTCCTACGACAGCAGAGCAAGTCAATCATGACGATGAATGGATCGATCGCTTGATGGATATGGATATAGATCCGGTGGTCGACGCCGATTACCTCTTTGGTTCAAATACTTTTGCTAATCCATCAGAAGACGATACAAATGCGATGCTCGCATCCACACTCGGCACACCGGACGACCAGACGTGGGGTCTGACTTCTCTCCATCAACAAAGGAGCGTTGCTGAATCACAAGCGAAAGATGTTCCAGCCACATTGGCATGGGCTAATCAGTTTTTGCTTGTTTAGCATTTTTTGCAGTTCTGGTTTTTAAAAGACTTGAACACTATGCATGCTCTTTTTTTAGGCTCATTCAAACGATGTAAATACCGTTGCTGCTTTTGTTATATATATATATGAGGATTTTTTTTCAAATAAAATATTTTATACAGCTCGGGACAAAAGACTTTTTAAAAATAATATGCCACAAATCAAAAGCGAGTATATTCGACAAGTCGAGTCCATAACTCTCCTGCTTGGCCAAAATAAAAAGCTAAAAAACAAAAAAGTTGACAGCTAGTTTCACGCAACATTAGTTCACAAGAGAATGTATGTAAGGTACTCCGCCGATATAACATATTTTTCACACAAATAATCACGAAACATAAACTTTCCACGGCTAATTGATAGTATTTATATCAAAATTTAAAAAAAAAAAAAAAAAAAATAAAAGGTTTATATATAACCACCAAGCTGAATCCGAGGTCAACTTAAATTGTGCTCCTAACTTCTACTCGCGAGTTGCCCTTTCCATTTCAAAATAAGAACACTAAAACATTTAGAGAAATTACAAAACAATAGTTACATACGATCTAAAATTTTATAATTCAAAATACATATGATAAAAAACTTTCTCGCATCCAATTAGATGAGCTTCAACACTCTTACCTCGTAATTATTAATAAAAAGAAATATATATACGCGCACGAAATTTGCCTGAATTTAGTATCTTATAGATAGATACCTGTTGAATCTTGATGTATCAAAATCAAATTTGAGAGTTGGATATTTTGAACATGCCGGTTACTTGGTTTGAATTATATTCAGAGTGCTTGCTTTTAATTCACCAATAATGTAAATAATGAATACTAGATTCAGAGCCAAGGTCTCCTTGCCTCTACATTCGAAACCCGACCTTCCTATGGTCCTACGTTTTGACTCTACGATTGGTCATATCTCAGTCTCCCACCAAATTACTCTCACTGCCATGTGGCTTTTAGAATATTAGTGAACTAAGGCAAGCTCGTGCAGTTCTTTGAAAATGATATTACGAAGGGTAGCACTATTTCCTCTTAACGACAATTCACCCCGTTTTCACTAAAAAGAATAAATTTATCCTCAGTCAAATTAAAGTGGCGCCCCTAAATTTATTTACTTGCGTCTTTTTTTCTTAATTTTTTATATTTCTATTTATAATTTAGTTGCCATAATCAAGCATTTCACGTGTTTTATTTTTGTTTGTTAGGGGTATCTCATATAATATTGAAGGTGCTACATTTCCTTTTTTTTCTTGTTAGATTTTACTTCCTTTGAAATTAATTTTTTCTTAGAGAGAAATTTCCAAAAAAACTCAATTCTTTTCTATGTTATCAAAAAAATTTATGGATTCGTTGTCAAGCAGAATGGAAAATTCTTTTAGTGTGGACAATTTTTAAACACAATGGCCAGTTTAGAAACTTTCACTTTTCTTGTGCATATTACCATCAAACCCTTTCTTATTAGTTATCTTTTATATACATAAATAACAAAAGAAACCCTCTTTAAAGATTTTTCAAAATCAAGTCACCATTACAGTTTCTAAAGTGAAACTTTAAATTATGAAATTTAATTAAATCAAAACACTGCATAGAATAAGAATTAATTTAAAAAGTACTAGTGAATCTCATCAATTTGAATTTAACAAAATTAATATCATCCATAACGTGTTTATGATGAAATATTAAGATAAGAAAGGACTTAACGATGATGTGCACATTAAAAGTGAAAATTTATAATCATGTAATTATCTTAGAAATTTTGAACGTTAATTTTTTTACATATTTTACTTGATAATTAATTCATAAATTTGTTCGACAATATAGAAAAGAATTAAGTTTCTTGAAAACTTCTCTTTTCATTAAGTTTAATTTCTATAAAAGTAAAATTTGAAAAGAAAAAATAAATCATAGTGCCTCTAAAATAGATGAAATACTCACTATAAACAAAAATAAAACACGCGAAATTAAATATTAGGACAACTAAATACTACTTAGAAATATAAAAACTTAAAAAAAGAAGGAAAGTAAATAATTCGAGACCACCACTTTTTAAATTGGAATTGAAATGATTAATGACGATTTTGTCTTTTCGGTGAAGATGGGGTTGATTTAGTAAGATAGTGGAAATAGCGCCAATCTATTATCAATTCTATTTCATAAATTTAGTTAGTGAAGCCATTTTAAGGATAAGATGAAAACTGTTTCATGTAAAAGTATAGTTTAAAAACTTATATAATAAATATCCCCAGGAACTTGTTAAAATATTGAGAGAAAAGAGTGGTTATAAACGTATGAAAGAAATGGTGGTTAGTCAATTGATTTTTATTTTATATAGCTAGGGTAATTTGAGAAAGCAAAAAATTGAGACAAACTATGCTTTAACCTAAATATCTTTAATATGACATGTCCTTAATTTCCTTCTTCTGCTGAGTCCACATTATAAATGAAACACCACGGTTTGAAATTTTCCAATTTATATTGCAAAAGTTAATCAAGCCCTAAGTATGGATCTAGGAGATCCTCCGTTCAAAGTAATTTTAAGGACCACGATACGCACCTATGATTGAAGGCTTATGCAATTCACGCAAAAGGACAGGCATGCATGGAGATTAGTCAAGACTTCAGTTTCAAATTTCAGATAGCCATTTTATATTTGCAAACAAACCAGATTGAAAACCGTTAACTAAAAGAATAATTGGAAGTACAGATTTAGATCGAGCCGTTCACTCAGCCCCTAATTAATTCAGTTTTATAGAATTAGAATGGCATTCGATCAAATCACCAAATTACATCATATTGATTATCATAAACAGACCATAAGCCTAATGATCTTTATATACTTGGTTAGTCATATATGTTAACCTACTCTCTTTATTTCCTATGACAAAATATCCCGCAGGACCACCATATATATATCTCAAATAAATTGTCTGATACGGGTTTTTTCATTAGATTGCAATGATAAAAAGTTAATAATGAACAATTTGGTAATTGAATAATACACTCTTACATAGGATAACTTGCAACCATCTTTTTACATCACCGACCAGTCTAAAAAAAATATTGCATAACTGATTATCTAAAACCTAAAGTTTGTACTTCCATAAGAAACTCACACTTGATGAACAGAATCTTAAAAGTCATAGGGATCGGATAGTGTTAATTCTGGTCCGCTCGTCCATGGCTGCGCGGGAGTTGATGCTCCTGCCGCCGCCATAAGAGGTAAGCCATAAAAATCAACGTCGTTATGGTTATCGTCTCGAGCATCAACAGCTTGTGTTGACAATGATCGAGGCGTATCGACCTTTGTTGTGCTTTCATCGAAGGTTATCTCGTGATGCATCATCGGATAATCTTTATCGCCGATGCTGTTATAATTATTGTCTTGAGCATCGGCAGCTTGGAATGACCAAGACAGAGGTGCATAGACCTTCGTCACGCTTCCTTCAAAGGTTATCACGGAAGGTGTCACGAAATAATCTTAATGAATGATCTTGTTTCGTGATTGATGCATCGGTGTAAGAGTATGAATTTGAGTTTGATTGCACACATAATCGGTGTGGAGATTTGTACTATATTTATAATATGTACATAAGCAGGAAAATACAATTACATATTTTACAAAGATAACAATCTATAGTATCAGTAATAGTAATCTACAGAATCAGTATAGATTGTGAAAGATTATTCTATCGACGTAATCGACAGAATTGACACAAATCATGGAAGATCGGCTCAATCAATGGGATTGGTACAGATTGCAGAAGATCGTTGTATCATGAAAGATTTGCTTTATCACAACCCCTCAATCGAAATGGTGGCGGAGTCACTGTGAGCTTGTTGCATAAAATAAGAAACCGAGAGATGGATAGAGGCTTTGTCATGATATCGGCCGTTTGAACCTGTGTAAGAATGAAGCGAACTTCCAACTGCTTCTTTTTAATTAAATCACGAACAAAATGATAGTCAATTTCTATGTGCTCGGTTCGGGCATGAAAGATGGGATTGGCAGCCAAATAGATTGCCCCTACATTATCACAAAGAACAAGTGGTGGCCGATGTAGAGTGTATCGTAGATCTCAAAGGAGTTGTAATAGCCATAATAATTAAGAGGACACGTTAGCCACCCCTTTGTATTCCGATTCAATGATGGATCTAGCAACGGTTGGTTGCTTTTTAGAATTCCAAGAAATCAAGTTGGGACCAAAATAAATGCAATAGCCACTTGTAGATTTTCGATCATTAGGGCAGCCAGCCTAGTCAGCATCCGTAAACGTAGTGAAGGTCAATTGGCGAATAGGTCACAACGTAATGCCATAATGAATAGTAGCCTTGAGATAGCACAAAATCCGTTTGACGGCTGACCAATGATCTTCAGTTGGACAATGCATAAATTGGCACGCTTTATTGACGGCAAAGGATAAATCTGGCCTAGTAAGAGCAAGGTATTGCGGTTCCCCAACCGTACTTCGATAAGTGGAGACATTAGTCAGTGGTTCACCACTTTGTTTCAACAACTTAGAAGCCGAGGGAGCCATAGGTGATGAGCAAGGTTTTGCATTAGCGATACCTGTACGAGTTAGAAGATTGGTGGCATACTTGGATTGAGTGAGGGACAGCGCATTAGAGGATCTATGGGCTTCGATGCCAAGAAAGTATGATAAATTTCCCAAATCAGTGATTGCAAACTCGGTGCCAAGACAAGTAATTAATTCAGTGATGGAGAAGGTAGAGCTCCCAAGAATAATAATGTCGTCCACATAGATGAGAAGAAGTAGAATGTGGTTAGAGCGATGTTGTATGAATATTGAAGAATTAGCAGTGGAGGCCACAAACCCAATAGATAACATATATGAACTTAGCCAAGAAAACCATGCTCTTGGGGCTTGTTTTAGCCCATATAGAGCTTTCCGAAGACGACATACATGGCCAGGATAATGCGGATCAACAAATCCTTGGGGTTGCTTCATGTAGGCTTCTTCTTTAATGGTGCCATGGAGAAATGCATTCTTAATGTCCAATTGACGTAGAGACCAGTTATATGTGATAGCTAAGGAGAGAACAAATCGAATCGTTGTCGGTTTGATAACTGGACTAAAAGTTTCATCATAGTCCAAGCCAGCCTGTTGAGTAAAGCCCTTCGCAACGAGTCGTGCCTTGTATCTATCAATGGAGCCATCGGACTTGGTTTTTAGGCGATAAATCCACTTGCAATTGACCACATTCATAGAAGGGTGATGAAAGTGCCATTTTGAATGAGAGCATTAAATTCATTGGCCATAGCTTGTTGCCAGTTGGGGTCTTTGTTTGCAACAGAAAAATAAGCGGGTTCACTTGGTGTCAAGCTTGAGTGAAAACAAGAACAAAGTGCGTGCTTAGTGGAAAGAAAAACCTTTGGTTTGCAAATGTTATTCTTTAGATGAGTGACCATTGGATGGGTAGAAGTTCGCGGTTGAGGTTGAGTAACGATGGAGCTTCTGGAGAAGAGGATCCAGAAGATTGAATATGTAATGAGGAGTCATCCATGATAGTAGATGGACTTAATGGAGTTGATGTGGTGGTGGACACCCCCTGAAACTGTGGGGGCTTAGTAGAGGAATAACCAAAGCAAATAGGAGAACTAGGCGATGGTGATGACAATTGACCAGATTGTGAATTAGCAATAGGGAAAAAGTTCTCTTGGAAAATCACATGGCGAGAGACATAAATTCGGCCAGTGCTACAATGAAGACAATGATAGCCACGGTGATGGGGAGAATAGCCAAGGAAGATACCTTGCATTGTTTTGTCATCAAGTTTATTGCGAGTATAAGGGCGTAGCCAATGGTAGCATGCACATCCAAAAACACGCAATTGTAAATAATCGGGTTTCTGGCCGAACAATTTCTAATAAGGAGACAATCCACTCAAGACTGTTGTAGGCATGCGGTTAATTAGAAAGACCGCAGTGAGGAAGGCATCATTCCAATATATACGACGAACAAAAGATCGGGTAAGCAATGCGATGCCAGTTTCCACAATATGACAGTGTTTGCGCTCAGCTCGACCATTTTGCTCCTGTGTGTGCGGGCATGAAAGATGATGTAGGATGCCATGAGATGAAGATAAGGATCAAATTTCTTAAACACCACCTCCATTAGTTTGAAGTGCCTTGATCTTACAATAGAAATATCTTTCCACTTGGGATTTAAATTGCACAAAAGTAGACAGTGCATCAAATTTCACACTAAGTGGAAAAAGCCATGTATATCCACTATAAGCATCAATAAAAATGATATATTAACGAAAACCATTAATTGAAGTAACTGGAGATGGTCCCCATAGATCAGAATAAAGTATCTCCAAAGGAACATTACAAGTAGTTGATGATCTAGTAAAGGGAAGACAATGCGACTTGCCCACGTGACATGATTCACAGAAACTGGATGAGGAAGACGGAGATATCAGCAAGTCATGCTTTGAAATAACTGAAGAAGTAATGCGGGCAGTTGGATGACCCAAGCTCTCATGCCAAATAGAAGCAGAAACTCGTTCACCAATGAAGCAGGATGGAGCTGGTGGTGATTTATTTGACTGTAGAGGGACCTTATTGGTGGTACGTGCATTATTAAGATAATAAAGTCCATTCTTATGCTGGGCTTTGAGCAGGAATTTCCCCGAGGATCAATCCTTAACACAACAGAAAGTATGATGAAATTCAAATACCACATCGATGTCTTTGGTAAATTGAGAGACTAATAATAGATTCTTCTTGATAGAGGGAACATGATAAATATTTCGTAGTTTAAAAGAACTAGTAGGAGAATGTAAGATGGAAGAACCAATATGTGATATTTGCAAACCTGACCCATTTGCAGTGCGGATTTGATTGATGCCAGAATAGTCACTCCGAATGTTCAAATTTTCCATATCTGCTATAAGATGATGAGTGGCGCCAGAGTTTGGGTACCAGTATGGATCAAATGACTCACTAGTTGAAGATGCATACATTGCAGATGGAGAGCCACTATTAGCTTTATAACTAGGATTCAATCTTTGGTAGCATTGGAGAGCCGAGTGACCTGCACGACTACAAACTTGACAAATGAGTCGAGAATGAGAGGAACCTCCTTCATAAAAATTGCGACCACGGCCTCAACCGCGTCCTCGTCCTCAACCGCGTCCTCGACCATCGGAGGGAGGATTCGGGGCAACAGATGATTTGACCGCAACATTCACAATAGGAGAAGACTCATCGGAGATTCGGTGGTGCGGCTTTGAAGAATAATTTCCTGATTGTAAAGCAGGCCAAGGAAGTCATCAAGAGGTAATGGATCAAGACGAGATGTGACTGAGGTAACAAATGCATCATACTCCGAACCTAGGCCACCGAGGATGCTGAGAACTAATTGGGAATCGGAGATGGGATGAGTAGCGGCAGAAAGTTGATCCGCAATTTTCTTGGCTTTTTTAACAAAAGCTTCCATGGAAAGAGAGCCATTCTTTAGAGATCGAAGCTGATGCTCTAACTCCATTATGCAAGCTTGAGATTGTGGAGCATAAAGTTTCTCAAGCGAGGTCCAAACATCATGACATGTCTCAAGACCGACAATGTGTGAGAAAACTGATTCAGTAAGAGTGGAGAGGATGCAGCAAAGGATGAGTTGATCTTGATAATGCCATGCAGTATGATCCGAGTTGTCAATCACATTATTATCAGCATCAGTGATAGTGGGTGTCGGACAAGGATATGAGCCATCCACAAACCGAAGATACCCATGAAGACGAAATAGAGGAGCCACATAAGGTAATCGTTGCGATCTAGCTTGATTTGGAGAACATGAGATATATTGCCAAGAGCAAAGGGTGGTTGGGAGGGGGATAACAAGGATGAAGAGTTAGCAATGGTGACGGCAGTAATGGTGTTGGAGGATGTAGAAGAAGACATTTTAGTGAAAAAAATTGTGAAGCTCTGATACCATGTAAAAGTATGAATTTGAGTTTGATCGCACACACAATCGGTGTGGAGATTTGTGTTATATTTATAATATGTACATGAGAGGGAAAATACAATTAAAGATTTTATAAAGATAACAATCTACAGTATCAGTCATAGCAATCTACAGAATCGGTATAGATTGTGAAAGATTACTCTATCGACGAAATCGATGGAATTGACACAAATCATGGAAGATCGACTCAATCAATAAGATTGGTACAGAAGATTGTCGTATCATGAAAGATTTGCTTTATCAATCGGCTAATTCCGGACTTGGTTTGATGGGGTGCTACTAAGTATAGACATAGGCATTGGCAGTACGTTCCACATTTGATGATGGGCTATGTTGTTCATGTTGACGGAGTAATGGCACGGCGCTAAATTCACAATCGGCAGCTTCGAAGTATGGGCTTCGGAAATGATGGATGAATGTTGAGGGGAAATAGAATTTTCCATTAGTTTTACCTTTTTCCCTTGGCGATGTTCTTCGGTCGATTCAATCATTACCACGTCAACTGCACACATGACTAATGTGCAAGGAAGATAAAAGTAAGAAAAGGTCATTCAGATGTATACGGAAATAGAGAAATTAATTAAACAAAAGCTAGGGGAGGAAAGATATTAACGAAGCATTGTAATGTGATAATAGTTGTGACAAACATTGAAATAACAGAAAAGAACAATGCCTAACACTGACGGCAGCAACAGACAAATAGGACAAAAAAAAAACGTTGAAATCTTAATTGAAATGATAAAAGTTAAAATATTCTATGGTATGAGGTTGAAGTTTAAGTTATCATGGGACATAAATAAATTTAATATAATAATTTGAAAGATGAAAGTAATATTTAAGTATAACACACATCGGTTGTACTTGATTTAAGACTCAAACGCGAAAATATATAATACAAAAATCAAATAGGAACTGGATCTCTTGTTCTGATATTGAAATAGGAAAGGTCAAAATAGAAAAGATGATATTTAACTGTTCTCAAATATTAAAGTACTATATGAAAGCATAGTTTAAATATTTGAATATAACAAAAATAACCTAAAGAAAAGGGAAAAAGAGGTACAAACTCATTATATGAATAATTGTGTGACAAAGCTTGACTAAGTAATAACAGAAATTAACTTGCAAAGGACGCGCAAAAAATAGTATGAGCAGGTAGTGGTTTTTCACATTCTATGGTAATAATCCTCAAGAATAACATCATTCAGCTATACTTTCCGCCGGAAGGGTTTCTTGAAGTTCTTTGAAAAAAATTCATATAATAAGTTTATTAAATCCACTGACTATAGAAGATTAAATTTGAGAAATTTAAATACCTATTGACCCTTCATAGAGTACTCGTGCATGCTCCAGTGTCCAGTGTTCATTCTTCGTCTTCTCGCTTCCGGTCAATGACTTGAAAGTGAACAGCTTGTTGTAGCCAACGGTGTCGCCTCTACCGTCCATGATTTTTCGCTTATTTCCGTTGTTCCAAGTCCCAGAACCAGCGGTCCTCTTCACCCCACACTTGATCATCTTCAACCTAGTGAAGATGTAGAAACTTTCCTGCGAGTTCGCATCGAAGATTTCCCAAGGATCGTCATCCCCATATATGTCGACCTCGGGAATGAAAGGAGGAATGGCATCCGAATCCCCTTCCACCTTCTTCGAAAGGTAAAGGAAGAACAGGTCGTTCTCGGTGGGGCGGAACCGGTAACCAGTCGGGTACCCTTCCGTCAGTTTTATCTTCTTTCTCTCCGTCATCACTCTTCTCTTTCAAGAACTCTGTATTCTGGATTACCACGTATTAATTTGTGCGTGTGTATGTGATTCCTTTTGGCAATGTAGATGCACTTAAATACATATGTCAGTTTTGGCGGTGCATAAGGTGGAAATATAAGCAGAGTCCAATAAGAATCACTCTTGGAAGTTTGTGGTCTAGAAGCGCCACGTCTATCAACTTGCCACGCCGTGGATCATAATGAAACGAAAACAAATTTTACATTTACAGATATTGTATAAATCTAAGTCGGTAAATTTGTTACCAAAATTAAGACGTAGTTGATTTTTTGGGGATGGACGAACGGTCTGGCGGTGCTCGAGGCTAGTGGGCCGCGTGATCAATGGCGGGGATGATCTATCCACGCACAACTTTGGGGATCTATTAGAATGCATTATCTCCTACCGCAATCTGCTCTTCTCATCAACGATTTAGTTAATGTTATTTGGCTAATTAGCCAGAAAAGCAAGATCCCAACACGAAAACAGCTTGACTTAACCATAGTATTTAATTAAACACAAAGGTTAATAGTGACTTAAACATAAAGGTTACTTTAAAGAATCTTTTATTGGACCCGATCTAGTTGAAAAAGATTCGGATTTTGCACCTGTAAACCTCATAACTATCTTTTTACGATTATTTTATCAATGCACCAAGCAATAGCTGAAGAACGGTTATTGTGGCCTTTACTTTAAAGTGTTCATTCCAACGTTTAAAGAACGAAACTCTCTTCTTGGAAAGCAACAAAAGCCAGAGAAGAAGAAGAAGAACGAGAGAGATCATCGCCAGCATGAATCCGCTAGTTAAGTTTCGCCCAACCGATGAGCACCTTTTCGCTCACTACCTCCAGCAGAAAGCAATGGGCGCGCCGTTGCCTCCCGGTATTATCGAAGAGTGCGACCTCTACAGCCAAGAGCCTTGGAGGATCTTCGACACCACCTTGGAGCAGACGTTCTACGTTTTCACCACGTTGAGAAAGAACAAGTCGAGGGTTTTAAGGACCGCCGGGTCCGGGACATGGAAAGAGCAGCACATGATGAGAATCCCCGACATTTGTGGTGAGTTTGTTGGTTACAAGAAGTCCTTCAAGTTTCATGGTGGACGTGACTCGAGTGCAATGAGCGGGCGCTGGATCATGTACGAGTTCTCACTGTGCAACGAGAGGGTAAGGTTTTAATTCCATGTCTATTGATAATTCTTTGACTTGCGTTGATGGTAGATTGTTGGCATCGATTTTTCATGTAATGATGCTTAATGCCTATTAGCAACGATCCGTTTGTTTCAAGGAAGAATGGTTCTTGTGCGTAGGGCAGTAATGAAAGGTTCTTGGTCCTCCTTCCATAATCTAACTCTCCCGTATCGTCCCTTTTCTTTTGACGCTCTATGGGCTGGAAATTGTTAACCGCTTGACTTAACTCCGTGCAGCAGTGCAAGTACGTGCTATGCAAAATCAAATTTTATAGAGACAAGAAGAAATCAAAAGACAAGGAAATTGTAATGTTAGCCGACGTACCGGTGCAATTTGAAGATGAGAATCAACGAGCGAAGAGGATGTGCCTACTCAACGACTCCAGCCATGGCACAAGCATCATCCGTGACTTTGCCATCGGGTCATCATCCACAGTGGATGGAGCTCAACCCGCCACTTCCCAAGTCGTTAGCAACAGCGGCGCATATGCCGAACAACTTCAGATGTCAGCAGGGGCGGCGCCCACCTTGCATTTAGATAACGATGACCCGGCTTTCCCTGGTTTCCGCAATGACTCAATTGCCAATTCACTTGCTCCTATGGCGACAGTGACTGCGCAAGGAAGCAGTGATGAATTGATGGAGGGGTGGATGACCACGGAACTAGACTCGGTGGTCCATTCTGGTTTCAACTCCAAGTCAAGATCTCTTGCTCCAGTGGAAGAAGATTCTTATACAAATCTATCAGTAGGCGCATCCTCACCTCCTGCTACAGTTACGACGATGACAACGACCCCGGGACCAGATATCTGCCACCCCACGTCTCCAGCCTTTGGCAGCAACACGACCCTCAACTGGCTTCTTACGACCGGCGGGACAGAAGTTCGCTATGCCAGTTATTCCCCGAGTTTTGGGTGCAACCGAGATGCCAATGTCCTTCCCAAGATTGCAACATCCGCCCCAGTAGATACTGGCGACACCGCTTACCCAGCTTTTGACGACGGTGCATATGCGGATTTACTTCCTACGACAGCAGAGCAAGTCAATGATGACGATGAATGGATCGATCGCTTGATGGATATGGATATAGATCCAGTGGTCGACGCCGATTACCTCTTTGGTTCAAATACGTTTGCTAATCCATCAGAAGACGATACAAATGCGATGCTCGCATCCACACTCGGCACACCGGACGACCAGACGTGGGGTCTGACTTCTCTCCATCAACAAAGGAGCGTTGCTGAATCACAAGCGAAAGATGTTCCAGCCACATTGGCATGGGCTAATCAGTTTTTGCTTGTTTAGCATTTTTTGCAGTTCTGGTTTTTAAAAGACTTGAACCATATGCATGCTCTTTTTTTAGGCTCATTCAAACGATGTAAATACCGTTGCTGCCTTTGTTATATATATATAAATGAGAATTTTTTTTTCAAATAAAATATTTCATACAGCTCGGGACGAAAGACTTTTTAAAAATAATATGCCATAGATCAAAAGCGAGTATATTCGACAAGTCGAGTCCATAACTCTCCTGCTTGGCCAAAATAAAAAGCTAAAAAACAGAAAAGTTGACAGCTAGTTTCACACAACATTAGTTCATAAAAGAATGTATGTATGGTACTCCGCCGATATAACATATTTTTCACACAAATAATCACGAAACATAAACTTTCCACGGCTAATTGATAGTATTTATATCAAAATTTAAAATAAATAAAAAAGGTTTATATATAACGACCAAGCTGAATCCGAGGTCAACTTAAATTTTGCTCCTAACTTCTGCTCGCGAGTTGCCCTTTCCATTTCAAAATAAGAACACTAAAACATTTAGAGAAATTACAAAACAATAGTTACATAGGATCTAAAATTTTATAATTCAAAATACATATGATAAAAAACTTTTTCGCATCCAATTAGATGAGCTTCAACGCTCTTACCTCGTAATTATTAATAAAAAGAAATATATATATGCGCGCACAAAATTTGCCTGAATTTAGTATCTTATAGATAGATACCTGTTGAATCTTGATGTATCAAAATCAAATTTGAGAGTTGGATATTTTTAACATGCTAGTTACTTGGTTTGAATTATATTCAGAGTGCTTGCTTTTAATTCACCAATAATGTAAATACTGAATACTAGATTCAGAGCCAAGGTCTCCTTGCCTCTACATTCGAAACCCGACCTTCCTATGGTCCTACGTTTTGACTCTACGATTGGTCATATCTCAGTCTCCCACCAAATCACTCTCACTGCCACGTGGCTTTTAGAATATTAGTGAACTCAGGCAAGCCCGTGCAGTTCTTTGAAAATGATATTATGAAGGGTAGCACTATTTCCTCTTAACGACAATTCACCCCGTTTTCACTAAAAATGATAAATTTATCCTCAGTCAAATTAAAGTGGCGCCCCTAAATTTATTTACTTGCGTCTTTTTTTCTTAATTTTTTATATTTCTATTTATAATTTAGTTGCCATAATCAAGCATTTCACGTGTTTTATTTTTATTTGTTAGGGGTATCTCATATAATATTGAAGGTGCTACATTTCCTTTTTGTTCTTTTTAGACTTTACTTCCGTTGAAATTAATTTTTTATAAGAGACAAATTTTCAAGAAACTCAATTATTTTCTATGTTATCAAAAAAATTTATGGATTCGTTGTAAAGTAGAATGTAAAATTCTTTTAGTGTGGACAAATTTTATACACAATGGCCAGTTTAGAAACTTTCACTTTTCTTGTGCATATTACCATCAAACCCTTTCTTATTAGTTATCTTTTATATACATAAATAACAAAAGAAACCCTATTTAAAGATTTTTCAAAATCAAATCACCATTACAGTTTCTAAAGTGAAACTTTAAATTATGAAATTTAATTAAATCAAAACACTGCATAGAATAAGAATTAATTTAAAAAGTACTAGTGAATCTCATCAATTTGAATTTAACAAAATTAATATCATCCATAACGTGTTTATGATGAAATATTAAGATAAGAAAGGACTTAAAGATGATGTGCACATTAAAAGTGAATTTATAATCATGTAATTATCTTAAAAAATTGTCAACGTTAATTTTTTTTTTTACATATTTTACTTGATAATTAATTCATAAATTTGTTCGACAATATAGAAAAGAATTAAGTTTCTTGAAAACTTCTCTTTTCATTAAGTTTAATTTCTATAAAGGTAAAATTTGAAAAGAAAAAGAAATCATAGTGCCTCTAAAATAGATGAAATACTCACTATAAACAAAAATAAAACACGCGAAATTAAATATTAGGATAACTAAATACTACTTAGAAATATACAAATTAAAAAAAGAAGGAAAGTAAATAATTTGAGACCACCACTTTAAATTGCAATTGAAATGATTAATGACGATTTTGTCTTTTCGGTGAAGATAGGGTTGATTTAGTAAGATAGTGGAAATAGCGCCAATCTATTATCAATTCTATTTCATAAATTTAGTTAGTGAAGCCATTTTAAGGATAAGATGAAAACTGTTGAATGTAAAAGTATAGTTTAAAAACTTATATGCTAAATATCCCCAGATCATACTGAACTTGTTAAAATATTGAGAAAAAAGAGTGGTTATAAACGTATGAAAGAAAGTGGTGGTTAGTCAATTGATTTTTATTTTATATAGCTAGGGTAATTTGAGAAAGCAAAAAATTGAGATAAACTATGACTTTAACCTAAATATCTTTAATATGACATGTCCTTAATTTCCTTCTTCTGCTGAGTCCACATTATAAATGAAACACCACGGTTTGAAACTTTCCAATTTATATTGCAAAAGTTAATCAAGCCCTAAGTATGGATCTAGGAGATCCTCCGTTCAAAGTAATTTTAAGGACCACGATACGCACCTATGATTGAAGGCTTATGCAATTCACGCAAAAGGACAAGCATGTGTCACGGTCCGTGAATCCTCCCGTACTCGTGACACTTGTGAGTGGCGCTTGAGGTTATCTAGTGAAGAGTGTGAGGCAGAAGAGTAGAACACAACTGGTCCGTGGGAGTGGCGTCAGGACGGTTGGTGCTAGGAGTTCTAGGATAGAAGGTTATATCACTCAAGAGCTCTGAAGACGGGGTAGGCCTCCCGTGCACAAACTGGTCGGGAGCTGATGCCGCTCTCCTGACGAGGCCATGGCAGGCCGAAACCAGTTGTTGTGCCTAAAGAGAACTGCTATATAATTCGATGGACTAGACGCCCGAGCGAAGCTAGGCGTGGTAGGATCTTGTACGAAGAATCGTTCACCGTATCGTTCGTGGAACAACTAAAGAAAGGGCTTGCCTGGCGAATTCCGCTCACTAGTCGCCCACGGGTCGTTTCCGAGGCCAAGGGAACTCTCGGCCCGTGACAAGTGGTATCAGAGCAGGAATCCCTCCAGTAAGCGAGTGAGCAAGTTGGAGAATTGGACTCCTCGCTCATGTACGGGTCAAGCAGATAAGTCCTAGTGGATGGGTGCTAGGACGAGTCGGCTTCTCGACGAGCGGGCGAGTTAGAGAAGAACCGAACCCTTGCTGAATGGGGATACGTTCCTAGATCGATCAGTGAATTTGAAGAAGAGGTCTACTACCGCGTTTTCAACAAGAAAATAACCTCCATTGGTCTGCTGGGGTCAAGATGTTGATTAGGCTGAAATGGTGCTGCCAAAGATGCGGTTGGCGAAAGATGCCACACTTGCCGAAAAGCGCAGGTGACCGAATGGCCGAGCGGCTGAGATCAAAAGAAGCCACCAATGGAGCAAGACCTATTTTGTTGGGCGAGCGTGACCGTTCGATGTGAATTCCCAAAAGTGGCACATCAATGGTTAATTTACGCAAGGAAGCGACAGAGCAGAGATCGCAATGAGGGCGTTGCGAAATGAGTGGGGGAGAATGTAACGGTCCGTGAATCCTCCCGTACTCGTGACACTTGTGAGTGGCGCTTGGGGTTATCTGGTGAAGAGTGTGAGGCAGAAGGGTAGAACACAACTGATCCGTGGGAGTGGCGTCAGGACGGTTGGTGCTAGGAGTTCTAGGATAGAAGGTTATATCATTCAGATGCTCTGAAGACGGGGTAGGCCTCCCGTGCACAAACTGGTCGGGAGCTTATGCCACTCTCCTAATGAGGCCATGGCAGGCCGAAACCAGTTGTTGTGCCTACAGAGAATTGCTATATAATTTGATGGACCAGACGTACGAGCGAAGCTGGGCGTGGTAGGATCTCATACGAAGAATTGTTCACCGTATCGTTCGTGGAACAGCTTAAGAAAGGGCTTGCCTGGCAAATTCCGCTCACTAGGCGTCCGCAGGTCGTTTCCGAGGCCAAGGGAACTCTCGGCCCGTGACACATGCATGGAGATTAGTCAAGACTTCAGTTTCAAATTTCGGATAGCCATTTTATATTTGCAAACAAACCAGATTGAAAATCGTTAACTAAAAGAATAATCGGAAGTACAGATTTAGATCGAGCCATTCACTCAGCCCGTGATTAATTCGGTTTTATAGAATTAGAATGGCATTCGATCAAATCACCAAATTACATCATATTAATTATCATAAACAGACCATAAGCCTAATGATCTTTATATACTTGGTTAGTCATATATGTTAACCTACGTTTTTTTTTCTTATGACAAAATATCCCGCAGCACCACCATATATATATCTCAAATAAGTTGTCTGATTCGGGTTTTTCATTAGATTGCAAGGATAAAAGTTAATAATGAACAATTTGGTAATTGAATAATACACTCTTACATAGGATAACTTGCAACCATCTTTTTACATCACCGACCAGTCTAAAAAAAAATATTGCATAACTGATTATCTAAAACCTAAAGTTTGTACTTCCATAAGAAACTCACACTTGATGAACAGAATCTTAAAACTCATAGGGATCGGATAGTGTTAATTCTGGTCCGCTCGTCCATGGTTGCGCGGGAATTGATGCTCCTGCCGCCGCCATAAGAGGTAAGCCACAAAAATCAACATCGTTATGGTTATCGTCTCGAGCATCAACAGCTTGTGTTGACAATGATCGAGGCGTATCGACCTTTGTTGTGCTTTCATCGCAGGTTATCTCGTGATGCATCATTGGATAATCTTTATCGCCGATGCTGTTATAATTATTGTCTTGAGCTTCGGCAGCTCGGAATGACGAAGACAAAGGTGCATAGACCTTCGTCACGCTTCCTTCAAAGGTTATCACGGAAGGTGTCACGAAATAATCTTAATGAATGATCTTGTTTCGGGATTGATGCATCGGTGTAAGAGTATGAATTTGAGTTTGATTGCACACATAATCGGTGTGGAGATTTGTACTATATTTACAATATGTACATGAGTGGGAAAATACAATTAAATATTTTACAAAGATAACAATCTACAGTATCAATAATAGTAATCTACATAATTAGTATAGATTGTGAAAGATTATTCTATCGACGGAATCGACATAATTGACACAAATCATGGAAGATCGGCTCAATCAATGAGATTGGTACAGATTGCAGAAGATTGATGTATCATGATAGATTTCCTTTATCACACCCCCTCAAGCGAAATGGTGGCGGAGTCACTGTGAGCTTGTCGCATAAAATAAGAAACCGAGAGATGGACAGAGGCTTTGTCATGATATCAGCCGTTTGAACCTGTGTAAGAATGAAGCGAACTCCCAACTGCTTCTTTTTAATTAAATCACGAACAAAATGATAGTCAATTTCTATGTGCTTGGTTCGGGCATGAAAGATGGGATTGGCAGCCAAATAGATTGCCCCTACATTATCACAAAGAACAAGTGGTGGCCGATGTAGAGTGTATCGTTGATCTCAAAGGAGTTGTAATAGCCATAATAATTTAGAGGATAAGTTAGCCACCCCTTTGTATTCCGATTCAATGCTGGATCTAGCAACGGTTGGTTGTTTTTTAGAACTCCAAGAAATCAAGTTGGGACCAAAATAAATGCAATAGCCACTTGTAGATTTTCGGTCATTAGGGCAGCCAGCCCATTCAGCATCCGTAAACACAGTGAAGGTGAATTGGCGAATAGGTCACATGGTAATGCCATAATGAATAGTAGCCTTGAGATAGCGCAAAATCCGTTTGACGGCTGACCAATGATCTTCAGTTGGACAATGCATAAATTGGCACACTTTATTGACGGCAAAGGATAAATCTGGCCTAGTAAGAGTGAGGTATTGCAGTGCCCCAACCGTACTTCGATAAGTGGAGACATCAGTCAGTGGTTCACCACTTTGTTTCAACAACTTAGAAGCCGAGGGAGCCATAGGTGATGAGCAAGGTTTTGCATTAGCCATACCTGTACGAGTTAGAAGATCAGTGGCATACTTGGATTGAGTGAGGGACAGCCCATTAGAGGATCTATGGGCTTCGATGCCAAGAAAGTATGATAAATTTCCCAAATCAGTGATTGCAAACTCGGTGCCAAGACAAGTAATTAATTCAGTGATGGAGAAGGTAGAGCTCCCAGTAATAATAATGTCATCCACATAGATGAGAAGAAGTAGAATGTGGTTAGAGCGATGTTGTATGAATATTGAAGAATTAGCAGTGGAGGCCACAAACCCAATAGATAACATATATGAACTTAGCCAAGAAAACCATGCTCTTGGGGCTTGTTTTAAGCCATATAGAGCTTTCCGAAGACGACGTACATGGCCAGGATAATGCGGATCAACAAATCCTTGGGGTTGCTGCATGTAGACTTCTTCTTTAATGGTGCCATGGAGAAATGCATTCTTAATGTCCAATTGACGTAGAGACTAGTTATATGTGATAGCTAAGGAGAGAACAAATCGAATCGTTGTCGGTTTGATAACTGGACTAAAAGTTTCATCATAGTCCAAGCCAGCTTGTTGAGTAAAGCCCTTCGCAACGAGTCGTGCCTTGTATCTATCAATGGAGCCATCGGACTTGGTTTTTAGGCGATAAATCCACTTGCAATTGACCACATTCATAGAAGGGTGATGAAAGTGCCATTTTGAATGAGAGCATTAAATTCATTGGCCATAGCTTGTTGCCAGTTGGGGTCTTTGTTTGCAACAGAAAAATAAGCGGGTTCACTTGGTGTCAAGCTTGAGTGAAAACAAGAACAAAGTGGGTGCTTAATGGAAAGAAAAACCTTTGGTTTGCGAATGTTATTCTTTAGATGAGTGACCATTGGATGGGTAGAAGTTCGCGGTTGAGGTTGAGTAACGATGGAGCTTCTGGAGAAGAGGATCCATAAGATTGCAGAATATGTAATGAGGAGTCATCCATGATAGTAGATGGACTTAATGGAGTTGATGTGGTGGTGGACACCCCTTGAAACTGTTGGGGCTTAGTAGAGGAATAACCAATGCAAATAGGAGAACTAGGCGATGGTGATGACGATTGACCAGATTGTGAATAAGCAATAGGGAAAAAGTTCTCTTGGAAAATCACATGGCGAGAGACATAAATTCGGCCAGTGCTACAATGAAGACAATGATAGCCACGGTGATGGGGAGAATAGCAAAGGAAGATACCTTGCATTGTTTTTTCATCAAGTTTATTGCGACTATAAGGGCGTAGCCAATGGTAGCATGCACATCCAAAAACACGCAATTGTAAATAATCGGGTTTCTGGCCGAACAATTTCTGATAAGGAGACAATCCACTCAAGACCGTTGTAGGCATGCGGTTAATTAGAAAGACCGCAGTGAGGAAGGCATCATTCCAATATATACGAGGAACAAAAGATCGGGTAAGCAATGCGATGCCAGTTTCCACAATATGATAGTGTTTACGCTTAGCCCGACCATTTTGCTCCTGTGTGTGCGGGCATGAAAGACGATGTGGGATGCCATGAAGATGAAGATAAGGATCAAATTTCTTAAACACCACCTCCATTAGTTTGAAGTGCCTTGATCTTACAATTGAAATATCTTTCCACTTGGGATTTAAATTGCACAAAAGTAGACAGTGCATCAGATTTCACACTAAGTGGAAAAAGCCATGTATATCCACTATAAGCATCAATAAAAATGATATATTAACGAAAACCATTAATTGAAGTAACTGGAGATGGTCCCCATAGATCAGAATAAAGTATCTCCAAATGAGCATTACAAGTAGTTGATGATCTAGTAAAGGGAAGACGACGCGACTTGCCCATGTGACATGATTAACAGAAACTGGATGAGGAAGACGGAGATATCGGCAAGTCATGCTTTGAAATAATCGGAAGAAGTAATGCGGGCAGTTGGATGACCCAAGCTCTCATGCCAAATAGAAGCAGAAACTCGTTCACCAATGAAGCAGGATGGAGCTGGTGGTGATTTATTTGACTATAGAGGGACCTTATTGGTGGTACGTGCATTATTAAGATAATAAAGTCCATTCTTATGCTGGCCTTTGAGCAGGAGGTTCCCCGAGGATCAATCCTTAACACAACAGAAAGTAGGATGAAATTCAAATACCACATCGTTGTCTTTGGTAAATTGAGAGACTAATAATAGATTCTTCTTGATAGAGGGAACATGATAAATATTTCGTAGTTTAAAAGAACTAGTAGGAGAATGTAAGATGGAAGAGCCAATATGTGATATTTGCAAACCTGACCCATTTGCAGTGCGGATTTGATTGATGCCATAATAGTCACTCCGAATGTTCAAATTTTCCATGTCTACTATAAGATGATGAGTGGCACCAGAGTTTGGGTACCGGTATGGATCAAATGACTCACTAGTTGAAGATGCATACATTGCAGATGGAGAGCCACTATTAGCTTTATAACTAGGATTAAATCTCGGGTAGCATTGGAGAGCCGAGTGACTTGCACGACTACAAACTTGACAAATGAGTCGAGAATGAGAGGAACCTCCTTCATAAAAATTGCGACCACGGCCTCAACCGCGTCCTCGTCCTCAACCGCGTCCTCAACCATTGGAGGGAGGATTCGGGGCAACAGATGATTTGACCGCAACATTCACAATAGGAGAAGACTGTATCGGAGATTCAGTGGTGCGGCTATGAATAATAATTTCCTGATTGTAAAGCAGGCCGAGGAAGTCATCAAGAGGTAATGGATCAAGACGAGATGTGACTGAAGTAACAAATGCATCATACTCCGAACCTAGGCCACCGAGGATGCTGAGAACTAATTGGGAATCGGAGATGGGATGAGTAGCGGCAGAAAGTTGATCTGCAATTTTCTTGGCTTTTTTAACAAAAGCTTCCATGGAAAGAGAGCCATTCTTTAGAGATCGAAGCTGATACTCTAATTGCATTATGCAAGCTTGAGATTGTGGAGCATAAAGTTTCTCAAGCGAGGTCCAAACATCATGACATGTCTCAAGACCGACAATGTGTGAGAAAACTGATTCAGTAAGAGTGGAGAGGATGCAGTAGAGGATGAGTTGATCTTGATAATGCCATGCAGTATGATCCGAGTTGTCAATCACATTATTATCAGCATCAGTGATAGTGGGTGTCGGACAAGGATATGAGCCATCCACAAACCGAAGATACCCATGAAGACGAAATAGAGGAGCCACATAAGGTAATCGTTGCGATCTAGCTTGATTTGGAGAACATGAGATATATTGCCAAGAGCAAAGGGTGGTTGGGAGGGGGATAACAAGGATGAAGAGTTAGCAGCGGTGACGGCAGTAATGGTGTTGGAGGATGTAGAAGAAGACGTTTTAGTGAAAAAAAATTGTGAAGCTCTGATACCATGTAAAAATATGAATTTGAGTTTGATCGCACACACAATCGATGTGGAGATTTGTGTTAAATTTATAATATGTACATGAGAGGGAAAATACAATTAAAGATTTTATAAAGATAACAATCTACAGTATCAGTGATAGCAATCTACAGAATCGGTACAAATTGTGAAAGATTACTCTATCGACGAAATCGATGGAATTGACACAAATCATGGAAGATCGACTCAATCAATAAGATTGGTACAGATTGCAGAAGATTGTCGTATCATGAAAGATTTGCTTTATCAATCGGCTAATTCCGGACTTGGTTTGATGGGTGCTACTAAGTATAGACATAGGCATTGGCAGTACATTCCACATTTGATGATGGGCTATGTTGTTAATGTTGACGGAGTAATGGCACGGCGCTAAATTCACAATCGGCAGCTTCGAAGTATGGGCTTCGGAAATGATGGATGAATGTTGAGGGGAAATAGAATTTTCCATTAGTTTTACCTTTTCCCTTGGCGATGTTCTTCGGTCGATTCAATCATTATCACGTCAACTGCACACATGACTAATGTGCAAGGAAGATAAAAGTAAGAAAAGGTCATTCAGATGTATACGGAAATAGAGAAATTAATTAAACAAAAGTTAGGGGAGGAAAGATATTAACGAAGCATTGTAATGTGATAATAGTTGTGACAAACATTGAAATAATAGAAAAGAACAATGCCTAACACTGACGGCAGCAACAGACAAATAGGAAAAAAAAAAACGTTGAAATCTTAATTGAAATGATAAAAGTTAAAATATTCTATGGTATGAGGTTGAAGTTTAAGTTATCATAGGACATAAATAAATTTAATATAATAATTTGAAAGATGAAAGTAATATTTAAGTATAACACACATCGGTTGTACTTGATTTAAGACTCAAACGTGAAAATATATAATACAAAAATCAAATAGGAACTGGATCTCTTGTTCTGATATTGAAATAGGAAAGGTCAAAATAGAAAAGATGATATTTAACTGTTCTCAAATATTAAAGTACTATATGAAAGCATAGTTTAAATATTTGAATATAACAAAAATAACCTAAAGAAAAGGGAAAAAGAGGTACAAACTCATTATATGAATAATTGTGTGACAAAGCTTGACTAAGTAATAACAGAAATTAACTTGCAAAGGACGCGCAAAAAATAGTATGAGCAGGTAGTAGTTTTTCACATTCTATGGTAATAATCCTCAAGAATAACATCATTCAGCTATACTTTCCGCCGGAAGGGTTTCTTGAAGTTCTTTGAAAAAATTCATATAATAAGTTTATTAAATCCACTGACTATAGAAGATTAAATTTGAGAAATTTAAATACCTATTGACCCTTCATAGAGTACTCGTGCATGCTCCAGTGTCCAGTGTTCATTCTTCGTCTTCTCGCTTCCGGTCAATGACTTGAAAGTGAACAGCTTGTTGTAGCCAACGGTGTCGCCTCTACCGTCCATGATTTTTCGCTTATTTCCGTTGTTCCAAGTCCCAGAACCAGCGGTCCTCTTCACCCCACACTTGATCATCTTCAACCTAGTGAAGATGTAGAAACTTTCCTGCGAGTTCGCATCGAAGATTTCCCAAGGATCGTCATCCCCATATATGTCGACCTCGGGAATGAAAGGAGGAATGGCATCCGAATCCCCTTCCACCTTCTTCGAAAGGTAAAGGAAGAACAGGTCGTTCTCGGTGGGGCGGAACCGGTAACCAGTCGGGTACCCTTCCGTCAGTTTTATCTTCTTTCTCTCCGTCATCACTCTTCTCTTTCAAGAACTCTTTATTCTGGATTACCACGTATTAATTTGTGCGTGTGTATGTGATTCCTTTTGGCAATGTAGATGCACTTAAATACATATGTCAGTTTTGGCGGTGCATAAGGTGGAAATGTAAGCAGAGTCCAATAAGAATCACTCTTGGAAGTTTGTGGTCTAGAAGCGCCACGTCTATCAACTTGCCACGCCGTGGATCATAATGAAACGAAAACAAATTTTACATTTACAGATATTGTATAAATCTAAGTCGGTAAATTTGTTACCAAAATTAAGACGTAGTTGATTTTTTGGGGATGGACGAACGGTCTGGCGGTGCTCGAGGCTAGTGGGCCGCGTGATCAATGGCGGGGATGATCTATCCACGCACAACTTTGGGGATCTATTAGAATGCATTATCTCCTACCGCAATCTGCTCTTCTCATCAACGATTTAGTTAATGTTATTTGGCTAATTAGCCAGAAAAGCAAGATCCCAACACGAAAACAGCTTGACTTAACCATAGTATTTAATTAAACACAAAGGTTAATAGTGACTTAAACATAAAGATTACTTTGAAGAATCTTTTATTGGACCCGATCTAGTTGAAAAAGATTTAGATTGTGCACCTGTAAACCTCATAACTATCTTTTCACGATTATATTATTAGTGTACCGAGTAATAGCTAAAATAGGAAAGTTATTTAGAGAGTTATATAAGACCATTGTCATAAATTGAAAAGTCTGAAATAGTTCTTGAGAGAGAAGAAAAGGAGAGGAAGAATGGCGGCTACGCTTCCCATCGAATACAGATTGTGTATGTTCGACGAACAAGTCTTCTCATATTGCCTTGCGCCTAGGGTGAACAGGTATGAAGTGTTTCTGGCATTCATCCGTGAGTTCAATGCGTATGAAAAGGAGCTGTGGATATTCTTTGATGAGAATGTCAAAAAAATCTTGTACGTCTTCACCAAACTCAAGATGAAGAAATCTAGAGTTGAAAGAATGGCGGGCTCGGGATACTACAAGGGGGCAAAAAGCACTGACATCAAAGATTGCCATGACAATTTCATTAGTTACAAGAAACACTTCAACTTTATAGTGAAAGACGGCTCCACTATCAAGAAAGGATCTTGGATTATGCATGAGTACTCCATGCCTAATCAAGAAGTGAGTCGAATGCTTTTGTTCCAACTTTGTTAATTTGTTGCCATGTGCGTCTATCCTAAGTTTTCTTGTTACTTTCTTTGCTGTAAGAGATGATAGTCTACGTACTGTGTGAGTATCTCTAACTCATAATTTTAGCTTATGTATTCTAGGGTTCATTATGTTCATGAATTTGGAAAGCCAATTTATTTTCTTCTCAAATTAATTTTGAAAGACATGCAAACCGCAATACTATTCCTATGATCGATATAGTCCATTTGTAGGTTCAGAGTTTTTCTCAAAATATTGAGTCCCCCATCGTGCCATAGTGATTTGAATAGTGCGGCCTTTATATCATAGGGTTTCAATCGTGTAAGAAAATCTGGAAAACCTAATAGTTGTCCTTTTTTTCTTTTCGTCGATCTCTGAAAGCCACGTTAATCACAATGCACTCATGTAATTGACTTACTTTCTTTTCTCCATAGCTTTATTTGATAAAATAGCATAAATTTTTTACACCTTAGTATTTTTTATCTATATATATATATATATATTATAGATTGTTCTGTGCAAAATCCAATTTAAAAAAGTAAGAAAGTGGTGGAAAACAAGGCACTACATTGTTCCTAAGCATGCCTATTAGAATTGGAGAAAATTATCGACTTAGGGATTCTTTCAACTTCAACAACAAAATCGATGTGCCTCGCCAAGACATCAACATGGAACCATCCAAGACAATGTCTTTGTTTTCGGGTGCTCATGTTGAGTGGCATCCATTGGATTGCTCAGGTTCAAAGGGGAGCATTTTGGCATTGGCGTCTCATCCATGCTTAGCGATCTCTGCATTAGATATTGAGGATTTCATCAATGTAAGAAGGCCAATCGAGCAAAGCTTCATGGACGATGCAACATTCAATGGAATCGTGAATTTACCTCCATCTACAATCATGGAAGAGGATACCGATGGTGACAGCTCTCAATGGATAGAAAGTGTCGTACTTGGTGGGCTTGCCTCCAACAATCAACACTACCACATAAAAGTTCATCCCCACAGTAGTGGAAGCACTTAAGCGATCATTAGTTTACAAGAAATTGTGAGGACCAGATTGTCTCGATCTAAGATGTTGTGATTTTACCACATTAGTATGTGCTAATATTTTTCGTCAAATCCCAATCGCAATAACATGTTTAAATGTTGATTAAAGTGAGGAGTATCCCATTCCTTTGTCATTAGTTCTCCATCCTACGTTGTCATTAGACTATGTTTTTCTATGCTATACTACATGACCGAATTTCATCAAGAGCTCTCATATAAAAAGGCAAATTACCTGGTCGGCAAGCATCCATATTATATATGCACTATTACATTATATACGTTGAGCTTTTCTATATATACCACGAGTTGAAATGCAATCTGGAAATCCCTAATATAATTTAAGAATAATGAAGTAATCTCTACATCATTATTGTCCTGAAAGAATATGTTGATTCTATGCTATATTGCATGATCGAATTTCATCATTTGTCACAAGCGTACCGGTTTGTGATTTTTTTATGGTATTAAAAAACTAATAGAATGTAAATTTGTCACATTTGTATTAATTTAGAATTTTCATGGTATTGTTACGGATGTACCAGTTTGAGATTTTTAATAATAAAAAAAATTAGTTATTGATAAATTTGTCATAAGCGTATCAGTTTGGATTTTTCATAATATTAAGCATATATAAAAATAATGATGTAATTGAATTTTAGTACGTAAATTGAGATTTCTCGAAACAATTTCTTTTAATTTCTACTTTCACGACAGAGTTCTAAAATATTTATTTGTAAAAGAAAAACGCTCGTTGCATTAAGCGACCTAGCAAACCGAAGCAATAAAACATTCAGTGCACGCTTTTTCCGATCAGGTATGGGCCCACAGAGGGGCCTGATTCAGCGATAAGTCCGCGTGGTGAGGGGGCGAAAAGAACGCAGGCCCCCGAGCTTTGACTTTTCAAGGTAATTGGCATCATGTTGTGGGTCCCATCCGATACGGTTTCGGAATAATAGCCTCGAAAAAAGACTTACTAAAACCGGTATACAAAACGAGAGTGATGCAACGGACCGGACCGTGAACGGACCTACGAAACAAGCGGGCCCTATTCGAGAATAGATAGCGGTCCCCTAACGTATCGGTTAATGTATAGAACTTGATAAGGTTTCATTATTTCTCTAAATTGAAATTGAGCTGTCATGCAATGTTGAATAACCTCAAGTACATTAGAATAGGTATGCGATGCGGGACCTGAACATGAAACTACAAAAAGTTCAATTACAGTGTTGATCTTGTTTTGTATGATTACAATGGCCAAAGAGGTGTCAGTTAGCAGTGAAAATCTCATCTACGCATTACTATATAAAGGTTTCGTACCCCACTAATGAATACTACATTTGGCATCACATGCAACTAGAAGTTACAAAAAATTTGACAAGCTTGTCACCGTGGCATCACCAAAATGTTAACGGTTAAAAAATTCATATGCACGAGATAAGTCTCAGATGAATAGCTCGGCACAACCCATTCGGAGAAGATCCATTCACGGTTCGAATCGAACTCGTGGTCTCGTGCAAGAGAATCAATCCCTTTTAACAAGTTTTGGTTGATTTTTTCTTTCTTCTTCAATTTTTTTTTTTTTTTGGTTTGGTGAAACAAAAAGGCCAAATCCAATCGTTTTCTCTGGGCCCCACTACTTGCTTTATTCATCGAAAACAAGGCCCACAGGTTGGGCCCAGAAAACGTTGGGCCTCACCACCCACTCCAAAGAGGACACAAGAACGGACATTTTACGAGAGAGAAGGGAAGGGAAGGGGGGGCTCGTCTATGATAATGATGAAGATGTTGATCACCCCGTCTGGGCCCTACCAAAAAACAAATAATAATTAACGTCTCGCCACGTGATGGTTGGCCCCACATGCCTACTTAGATTTGCTCCCCCTCTATAATTGTCCGATTAACCGGAGATAAAGATCCATTCGATCATATCGAGGATCCGCTTATTTCGCAAAAAATATTTATTCATAAAAATCAGTTCCCTCGTCGGAGTATCAACCGTTGTCCAGCGATTGCAGATGGCCACTTTTTTCTTTTTCTTGATGCAAAAAGCATACTGTGAAGATTTTTTTTTTAATCATTAGGATTTTTCTTAGTGGACACCCTTCTAATATGGAAGGAATATGTTGAAGAGTTCGAATCCCCATCTTTTTAGGAAATTGGGGCGGAGACAAATTAATTTAAGGAATGGGGTTCGACTCTCATATCTTGTAAGAAGGTAGAGTAAAAATCTGAAAGTGAGAGTTAAAATAAAAATAGAGTAGAATCAAAAAACAAAAAAAAACAAAAAAGATTTTCTTTTTTCATCGGGTAATCTAAGGTTAATTGGGCTAATTATTGGTTTACGTTGATAATCAAGATCTCTTAGCTGGCGATCAGGGATTTACGTTATCTCAATGCAGGGCTTATCCGAGCTTCAAGTTAAAACAATCAAATTCCTTATCCTCAAGAACTATCCAATCTAATGGAGGAAACCATTAAAATATTTGCCCCCGCTTGATTATTTTATATTCACGCTAAATGACAAAGAATTTTTTAAAAAATATTTTCAATCTCGAGTCCAACACTAAAATTGGCATGTAATAAAAATTTTATTAATAAAATCCGCTGAAGATTTTGGATCTAATGAAGCAAAAATTTGCAAATTTTGAGTCTGTTAAAATCTTATTCTTTTTTTTGGGGGGAGGAGGGGAAGATTTCAGTGATTATCGTCTTGATCTGAGGGTGAATAAAAGGCAAAGGAGCCGCTGGAATGATGGAAGAGGATAAAAAATAATGATTTCTGGTGGTGGGCCAAAGTCTATCTCATAATTTAGAGCGGAAGATGGGGACAAAAAACAATTGACTACACCCAGCGAGTCACGACAAAATTGAACATGACTAAGAGAGAGAAAGAAAGAGAGAGACGGAAAGAAGGGTTACGTGTCGGGGGAGGAGAGAGAAAGTTTGAAAAACCCCGCGATGATATAGAAGGGGAGATATAATCCGTACTTATATCATTGACGTGGGTAGGCGAT
Organism: Eucalyptus decipiens; assembly: GCA_014182575.1. Lineage (NCBI taxonomy): Eukaryota > Viridiplantae > Streptophyta > Magnoliopsida > Myrtales > Myrtaceae > Eucalyptus > Eucalyptus decipiens. The sequence continues at coordinate 42,779,950 of CM024619.1, read as the reverse complement.
TTCTATTTCAAACTATAATTGTCCTTTTCAGCGATGATAATGATAGACATGGGTTGTGTAACAAATTCGCTGCGCAGGTTATGTGCTGTATGAAATTCTAGGTGAGAATTCGAGAATTTCTTGTTGCCCATGTTGTGTCGTAAGCCACTTCTATTGGATAACATTAGATCATATCATTGAATAACACTAATCGACAAAAAAAAAGTTATCAATTAGCAAATTTCATATGCTAAACTGTAGTGTATGGAAAGTATTGCGCCTAGAAGATTTTGAGCATCATGACATTACTGTATAAACGTCAAGTAATGTGTACAAAATCGTGACTTGTTGATCCTAAGTAAATGTTGGTATGTGGTAATTTGAATTCGATCTCAAATCAATTGATCAATAAGAATATGGACGATCGCAACTACCGAATTCTCAATGATTAGATTCTTTACGAGAGTTTTCCTTACATTGATAGCATATGGATAGTAATAGTAATTATCAAGTTGAACCCATTTGCAATAATAGTGTGCTTATCTAGTTTTGAATAAGTTCCCAACTAAATCCTTTATGGCCATGTGACAAGTTCAATATTCTCAATGAGTTGTTGTTGATAACGAGTAACAAGTTTTCTACCGCACAATATCTGCTCAATATAGAAGTCAACCTGCATCATAATTATGGAGAAGTATAATTGTATTGAAAAAATCGCGATTCGTAAATTTGATTGACGAATATTTTAAATGTGCTAGCCCCTCAAATTTGGACGAAATAACCATCTAAAAATTCTTAAAAGAACATATTTATAATTGCAAGGTGTGAAGAATTTGTCAAATCTCTTGATGAAGATATTTTACGGTTATGAATTCACAGCTACAGCAGGGCGGCGGCCACGGATAAACTCGTAGTACCAAGCAAAGCTCCAAATCCGAGAATTTCGTCTACATCGCCCACGAGAATAATCCCACACGAAGACTTAGGAAACGTAAAGAAACCGACAAATTCCCCCGAGAAGAAAATGTTAGCGATTTGATGGATGGGAGATGGGGAGGGGCGGTCTGCGTTGTCAAAACCACTGACTCTGCATGCACACGCCTCCTCCCTCTTTATATGCCACGTCTCTCCCCCATCTCTCCCCTCTCTCTTTCTCTCTCTTGAAGTTTGCCTTCTTTGTTTGCAGAAACCGGAGCTGAAAGAAGAGAGAGAGAGAGGGCGAGGGGAACGGGATAACATTGATGACACGGATGGTGAAGGCGACCCGCCACCCGGGCCGGAGAGAGGGGGGGGAATAAGGTTAAAAGGGGAGAGGGGATTTTTTCTGGAAGTGGGAGTTGCGCTCATTCCCTCCCCGGTGCAGTGACGGGTGATGATTGATCGATTGATTGATTGATTGGCGATGGGTGTCGTGTGGGCGCTTTATTAAATCTGCGGCTCTCCCGTTTGACGTTTAATATCAAAGTCTGAGAAGATCGGAGCGATCGTTCTCCTGCGCTGGCTACGGCGGTTCTTTCCCCTGCTCTCCTTGCCGATCCCGCAGCTCGTGTTGGCGTTGCAGTTATTGGTCTCTCGTTTCCTTTCGTGCTCTGAGGATCGAAGAACCCAAGAAATTCAAGGAATTCGACAAATTCACCGAGAGAGAGAGAGAGAGAGAGAGAGAGTTCTGGTGGTCACACACGGAGGCAACAGCAATTTTGACACATTTTTCGTCCATTCGAAACGACGAGGATCATTTCAACTGTGTTTTTCAACGCCCAGCTCATCTTTTAAGGATACCCAATCAAAGAACAAGAGACCTCTTTTTTCCTGATTTGCCATGTGAGTTTCTTCTCTCTCCCCCTCTCTCTCTCTCTCTCTCTGTCCCCGATCATTCTTGATGCTAATTTGGGCGACTGTTTTGGCAGCGAATTTGGGTTCTAGATGCTGAGGAACAGGCCAAGGGCAGTGACAGGAAACAAGCAGGCATTGGTGGCCGATCACCGGTCTCAGTCCACCACCACCACCACCACTCAGAACAATCACACCTCTAACAACAAAGCAATCTTCCCGTTTTTCTTTGCTTCGAGATTCATGGATTTGATGATCAAGACTGCACTCACCGAGCCCAAATACCTAATGGGCGTGGGCGGTCCCAGCAGCCCGAGCATAACCCTCCACATCAATCCTTTTTCTCACCTCAAATTCCCATTTTGGTACCAAAACTATCACCGGCCTCCGAGATTCCCAGATAAATTCCATGAAGTCAAGAGACACCCACTTCGAGAGCTCGACTCCACCGCAAGGACCGGCCTCGCTCTTGTGGACGCACTGTCGAACGACAAAGCACGCACCCATCGAGAATCTGTCCTCGAAGGAAGCGACAAACTGGTCTTGCCCGGATCAAGATCGAAATTTGAGGCTCCTCCTGCTCGAAGAGCCCGTGGTCTCTCCAAGCGGGTCTCGGAATTTACGCTCCCTGATGATCAGGTGCCGTTGAGAGGGCGTTTGTCCGTGAGCGAGATAGAGCGCTTGGCGGACTACACGTGCGTGATATCTCGCGGGCCTAACCCTACGGCCACCCATATTTTTGGTAGCTCTGTAGTGGACAAGTATTGCTTGCCCAGCGAGGTTAAGAAGCACGCACTGCTTGGTCCAGATAACTTCCTCAGCTTCTGCCACACTTGCAAGAAGAGCATTGGACAGAACGCGGACATTTACATTTACAGGTACTCGTCCTTCCATTTTTAAACTTAAACAGGTTCTCGTTCACCTCCTCTGTTTTCCTCTTCTTTTCAAGAGCATAGAAGATAATGTCATGGGGTGTGAACACTCCACCCTGGACAGATGGAGGAAAATATCCACGAAATCAATTAAAAGAGATGATGTTAGATTTTTCTAAATGCCGTTCTCGTTTCATTGCAGGGGCGAGAAAGCTTTCTGCAGCAACGAATGCCGGTTCGAACAGATTCTGCGAGACGAGGCAGAGATCGCTGCAGAAGCTGATGACGTTTCTCTCTAACTCCGGCACTTCACACCTCCCAAAGTTTCGTGCATCTCGAGAACACTACTATTTCAGAATTTGCTGAGAGGTTATCATTATTGAATTCACGGGACTAGACGTCTGCCAGATTAGGGAGTACTTTAAAAATTTTCTCCTTTCCCCATTTCTGAATATATTTTTCGAAACCCTTCTTCATCATATCGCACCTCTCCTGCAGATACGACATGAGAGAGAGAGAGAGAGAGAGAGAGAGAGGGAGGGAGGGAGGGAGGAAGAGGGGAATATTTTGTAGAAGCCTTCCTCCATTGATCATGATTTTTTTCTCCTCAATTTTCCGTTTTGGAATCAGCAGAAGAAGCAAGCAAGATCTCTTCTTGTTTAATATTTTCTGCCCTTTCATGAGTAATAAAAAAAATGATGCTTGCTTCTGAGCCCTGCCCACAGCCAAACACCTCATCTCCTGGCTCTGGACAGATGTTGATGACGAAGTACGAAAGCTCAACCCATGTTGTCATTTTATAATCGGATCATTTGCGAATAAACCGTAATGTACACGAGAAAATCATGGCAGGAGTTGAATTTTTCAATTCAATTGTAGAAGATTCTCTTCCCCTCGTCAGCCTTATCCCGGCTTCAGCTTTGGTTGAGTGAGCATCCGGGATACCATCTCCATATTTTTATAATGCGAGTCTCGTCTGATATATCTGCGACCTTCTCCCGTGCATCGATCCAGATGGGAAGTCACTTTCGGGTTCGCGATCCGAGCTAAAATTGAATTGATATTTTTATGTATGGGGGGTGGGTTCGGCCTCTCGCTACGGATTACAAATTTACAAATGGGTTGATTGTGCATCCCCATACTGTGGTCCTGCTCCTGAAAATTTGATTATGGTTTGATTTTCTTTGCCCATTTTCTTGAATTCACAAGGAAAACATGAGTGAATTGGGTAAAGGCTCTTTGGTCAACTTAATGGTAGGTTTGAATCCGTGGGAGATTGAGGGTTTGCCTCGATGGTAGTTTTCGATTTGGACACTACTTCTTCACGAAGAAAACGTTTGATTTTGCATTTAGTGAGAACTAGGCTTTCGTCAAGGAGTAACTTCATTAGTTGAAATTGCTCATCATTAGTTGAAATTGATAGATGAGCAAAGTACACATTGGTTTGAAAAACCGAACTAGAGGGGTTGGTTTTCAATTTATGGAGTTAGGAACTAGTCAGTCTGATCTTAGAATTAGACCGATCAGTCCGGTAAATTTCAAAATCAGTGATGATATCTATGTGAACCGAAAAAGGGCATGGAATCTTTTTTTTTTTTTTTTGGCAATTCGTGAGCTAAGAAAGGCACAAAATCATTATAGTGCATTGTCAAAAATGAAAAATTCATGCTACTCCACATCCTGATTCTAATAATTCATAAGGCATTGGAACAGATAACATAGCCCGTTAGCCACAAATTCAAGTAAATCATGACAAAGAAAGTTACTTATGGAAAAGGGAGCAATGTAGAGTAAATGCGGTGAGAGGCAAGAGCTCACCCTTAAATATAAATACATATCTCATTTGGGGTACTTTTAAATTGGAGGTGGAGGGAGACTAGTTATATGTATATACGGGTTGGGGTACTTTTTACACGCAAAATAAATTAGGGCATAATCCAACTCTTATTTAACGTCCGCTTTTTCAACTTAAAAAAGTTTAAGTCAATGGTTTGAGGGAAAACCAAATATACATAAAATGCTTATATATCGCATAAACGAGTGACCTGCTATACTTTGTTACGATATTAAAGCTGATTTCTCATTGAGAAAATAGTAGAACTAAAACTGGCAGATTGCTCGCTGTTGTTGATTCTTTGCTTTGACGTTAACGTCTCTTCTCTTGATTTGCAACTCTTGACAAGCTGATAAGGTTGCGAAATTCCTTGGAAAACATAAGGCATTGACGTTCGCTTTATTGAATACGGCCAAACCCGATCTTGGGCCCCAAAACTTATAATAAATTAAATTCCACCATGAGCTAATTTCAAATCACAAAGAATCCAAGCCTCGTTGATAGTACATATCAAGATAGATAAGACACTAAACTATTGTTGATTCGTTTAGCTTGACGTTGGTCAATTATTTCGGCACAATTCGTGACCTGAAGCTACAGGTAGCTGAGATCACTTGAAAAATAATTGTGCTTGGCTCATTAAGACTCGTTTTCTAATTAAATTTTATCTATTGAGTTAAAAGAGGGCGCGTGAAATGGTAATCGCAAGAGGGTATTCTGTTCATGAGCTTTGGACATTATTAAAAGAAAATGCTGGTTGCTTGTGATCTCTATTTCGAAATTAGTTTTTGACTAGAGTTAAGATGAAGTTAATTTAATCACGACTAATTCCCTCATTTATCAATTTAATATATATCAGCGACGACTGAAGATGGTTATTAGGGAAGCAAGATCTACGTTGCTTTCGTTAATAGTCTACGTTGGAAGCCGTGGCTCTAGCAATTTACTTATAATCCCTTTTTAAAAAATAAAATTAATCTATTTAGTTTAAAAGCGAATCCTTGGAAAAGAAACATTGATATCAAAGCAAAGATTTTAATTCAATTCTCTGGTTTTCACTATTCTTATGTAATGAGGGAATATTTTCGTGGCGAATTTGCTTAATAAAATCAATTCTCTGAAGATCTATGTAACGTGTGGGGCAAGGACGCAGGCATTTTTAGGTAGGAGCTTTTAATGAGCAAAATCCTCCTTCATCTACACGACAAGAAAACCCGTATTTTGCTGAGGGAAAACATTAAATGGAGGGACGTTGCTTCCGGGATTGAAATCGGTCGAGTTTTGCATGCTTACAGTTACGTGTAAGTAGGCCTTTGTCAATTCGAAGTAAGGCCCGATCGGGCCTAACCAGCCGTTAGGCCCGATTCGGGTAACCCCCCTCCGAGCCCGCCTCCTCGAACCAGCTTTGTCGTGCCTAGGCCCGGCAGCCCGTGTCGCCCACCAGCTAAGCATACCCGCCTTCATGTTATCTAAACTTCAAACTATTCGAGTACGACGTGAAATCTGTTTCTTTAGTGGAGGTTAACCGAGGAATATTTTTCAGCGCGCTTGTTGAGTTCGAAGGATATGTTTCGACAGATTCTCTGATGTTGAATCGTAGAGAAGCTTGACAAGGCAACTGGCTTGAAAGGTCTCTTATGGCGTTACTTTTCTAAGATGTCGCCGTGTATGCTGCTCCGTGGCCTTAATCACGATCATAGTTATCACAAATTAGAAATGTCCGATTTAAGAGCAATTAAAAAGGGCGACCAACACTAGCGACCAACACTAGTGACCTTTCAGAGCATCATCATAAGTGCTTCACATCTATTATAAAATGTCCGATTTAAGTCATAATTATTTCGGATCTCCTGTCACTGCATCCTTGTCAAGTAATCTCTCCGCACGAGGTATGCTACAACATGAGCTGTTCAAAGACTCGCTCATATCATGAATCGAACTCTCAACCTTGTGCGGGTCAGACCACTGGACCAATGTCACTCCCATTATTGTCTTCAATGATGAGAAATGGGCATGGCATTATGCCAAGACCTTGAATCTTTTTTTCTGGACCACGCCTTGGACCATGGAAAGAGAAGAAGTGGAATGACAAAGCCGGTCTTCAACATATGATATGAACTTGAAAAGTAAGCAGGAAAACAAAGGCAAAGAGGAGGAACATGGGGAATTTTCTGTGTGTATTGTATTACGTACAGACTCAATGTACATATCCATATTATAGTACAAAGTGTATATAACAAAACGCAACCAAATAATCTACAAATCAAATCCGATATTAAATTGATCTCGATTGATTTCATGTGTCAATCTTAATCTAAATAATATCCAAATGATTCTCCCGAATCTTCCAACAGAACTCCAGCAGACTCCTGAAAAAATGACACAATCAATCGATTATCATTTCCCAACAGGCAAAACGCCCTGTTATCCCACGCCCGCTTAAAGCTTCGATCCACTTCTTGTCCTAGCGCTAGAAGTTGGATTCGCAGCCGTCGGATCTAGCAGCGTGACGTTCGCTAGAGAAAAAGGGGGGAACCGCGAGCTCGATCGAGTCCGAGATCGACGGTTCTGTTTCGATCAGGAGATCATCGTCACCGCTGAAGACAAATCTGGTGCTGGGGGTGGGGGGGGGGGCGGTGGGGGGGTGTCCGACTCTGATTCCAAGAGAATATTTCAATCCGAACTTTCATCCCCCAGGAAGAATACAACACTAGAGTTCCTGACTTACCATGCCACGGACAAATTGCAGGAAAACAGAAGGCTGCGGTGGGTTCGGAAAAGCTAACCTGAATTGTAGTCCTTTCAAATGTCACGAGCCTTCCCGCTTGGGTAAAAGAGGAAGTTCCTCTGTCTAGCCTGAGATTCTCTGCCTTGCAATGTTGGACCGAGAATTTTAGATTTCAGACGGGTGAGGTAAAAAAATCGAAGAAATACTGTTTTCGAAAAATTACTTTTCGACTTTTCAATGCTTGGATGATGAAAATTTAATTGATTTATGGAAAACATTTTTTAGGAATTGAAAATAACAAAATTAGATTGGGGCAAACAACTTTCTTTTCAGGCAAAAAGGAAATTACTAACCCTAAATCACCGAACGATTGAAAATAATTTTCAAGAAAAGTATTTTTCTTGATCACAAAATTTTTATTGAAACAAATCTATCTTAAGATTCTAAACAAATTACTTTTTTTTTATAAATATTTTTACCTAATAGCCAAGTTTTATTTTTTTTTTGGGACCTAGACATGGAGGCCACCACTAGCCCTCTTGACCCATCAACATTGACCCGAGTACTCAAAATGTTGATATATACCACTAAAATCAGAATTCACCGAGTGTTCTAACACATGCACCTATTGTTATTCGGTCTATAACCAAAGGAAAATGCCCCCGAATTGACATCAATTTGTCACATGATAAGTGCCAAGAACAAGTCGAATAGGATATTTCTTTCTACTTTTGAGGAAAATGTTCAATCTTCAGCCTTAAAAAAAAGAGGGCACGTATGTATGATCGAAACAGCTCATTGCTGCTTCTAACCTCTGATCAAGTGGGCGCTGAAGATGCTCTGCGCAAATGTCAGTTTCTTTTTTCTTCCTCTCTGGCAGATGTTCTCCTTGTTTCTTCGTCCTGACTCCTGAGTGCCAACCCCACGAGAAATTTGAGGGAAAATCTCCCAATTTCCCTTTTAAAAAAAACACCAAAGTGCTATTCCATGATTGCCTAGCTTAGAGGGAAAAGAAATTGTTTGTAGTCTTCCATGGATCCCAAGTGTCTGACTTGATGAGTTCATCCTAATAATTCAAGAGTATGAAGATTACCTGTAATGAGTCTGATCACATGTGTTGCCCCGTTTTGCCACCTTTAGGAGTTGATAAGAGCTCGATTAGAGTTCATTAAAATGATCAGCAGATAAATCGAACGGATACCCTTTCAAATTCGATTCTCCATATTACCGAGTGTAAACGGTTTTGGGTTCAAGCCATCGATCCAGACTTTTTAGCTGATTGTGTTGCACACGGTCCATAAAATTTAGCGTTTTACGTTGAAGTCTCGAGATTTACCTACAAAAAAATGGATTTTTCCATCCCAGCTGTTCCTGCAGGTCTCCATCTGTGGGTCTCTTCAGAGACTACCTTCTTAGCTTTCAACTAATTGTATACAAAGACCACAGTTTTGGCCCTAAAGAAAGAGCCAGCGACAGTCGTCAGCTACATAATCCATGCATACGTTGCTAGCGGTCTTTGATTTTTTTCTTCTTTTTCATAACCCAAAAAGTCTGTCTTAAAGCAGGTAAATGTCGGTTTCGCTTAAACCCACGGAACATCCGAGCTGCTAGAACGAAAAGATCAGGCGCGTGATCAGAGCTAACATTTCGAAAATTGGTCAGTTTGGAGGGAAAGGACTTGGGAAGGACAATAATGCAGAAATCTCATGTGGCCTTATGGCCCGTGGGTGTCATGGTCAATTGCTCTCTCTTCCTCTCTCGTGATGGAGATCGTGTGATGTTGATCTCTCGAGAATGCAAGTTTTTTGTATCGTTTCTCAAGGGGTGAAATCACAGGCAGCGCCGTGTCGCCTTCTCTTACAACTAAAGCAAAAGGCTTCCCCCCATAGCTTTTCGCAGCTACTTTCACCATAACAAAAGCACCCATTTCACCCTCCCCCCCCTTTTGAGTTGTTGCCACCCTATCCTGAATTCATTAATCTCGACGCATCCGGCTTATCGGGGGATTCGCATGAGCTCGGCGCGCGACTGCCGTCGGATCATGCCGGACCCTCCGAAACCGACGGATGTGGTGAGGTTCAAATTGGGAATAGTCTCGAGCTCAAGTTATCAAGGTGAGTGCAGAGTGATGTGAACAGTTAACGGAGGGCGTTGGTCGTTGGTTAGGGGCGTTGGACACGGAATGAAGCAAACGGGCGGTTGCAATCATTCCAACCGAGCAACCGAACCCATGGAGGGATTCGCAAGCGATCCTGATCCGTCCGCCTCATCAACCCGACCCATCGACGCTTATGCGATCGAGCGGACCGATATTTTCGAAGCGCTCCGGAGTTTTTTCTCCGGCCCCGATCGCGTAGTTGAGCTTGTTATGACTGCTTGGTCCGCCACAAATTGAGTTCACTGTCATTCGGGACATCCGATGTGACCTAACACCTTCGATTAGTCGGGCTCAATGAAGAACTACAGCATTCGGAGTTTTTCCCGATCCGAAGGTTGTGATCGTGAATGGTCCGCAAATACTTATGATTCGAGAATTTACACCGGTGGTTGGACTGTACCATCTTATCAAATAACCTGATTCAATCCAATGGAATGCCCCCTTAATTTGGAATCATCCACATGTGGAGGATGATGGAGGTACTTACCAAATGCAATCTTGTTTCTTTTAATTTGGGCAAAGTTTTAATTCGTACAGGATTTTAGGTGAGTGGGAAATTTCGTTTGCACTTTATATGGTTGGACTTCCTAATTTAGTGACTGACCCTAGAGTCTAATAATCTAGAGGTAAATTAAACTTTGTGCAAGAATCAATTCCTAAAATTTTAGATCATTTTAAGTAGGAGATAATCAAGCTAGGTTGCTTCCCAATCAAAGAGGGGTAAACAAGCTATGCCCCATGATGAGGCTATGATTAGTAAAAAATTCCCCGGAAAAATTGTCCAAACAGTCCTACTTTTGTTGTATGGATATCAATTTAATCATAAATATTTTAATTTTCACATAAATTTCAATATAATCTTTCTATTATCGTATACGTTGTATCATGTCAACAAAATCCTGCGAAAATTAACCGGATATTAGTAAGGATAGCTTATAAATATGAGTGCATGAAACAAGTCAAAAGCAAAAGTATTTATTCATAATTTTGTGTATAAGATCAAGCAGTAGGCGCACACATTTCGTTAATTTGATTCCAAAATACGTGAGTCGTGGGACCAAAAGATGGGGCAGATCCAGATTTTCGTGACCGTTCCTCCCGAAATACCCCTAGCAAAGATCATATTTATATATATAAATATTCTCAAGAGGCTTTCCGAGTAAGAAGTCAAAATAATGGGGCTACACGTGGATTTTTCTTAGCATGTGTTTAGAAAGTTGTGCTACGCACGGTGCTTTGGTAGTCCCATTCGACGAGGAAACATTAGAAAATATATTGGAAAAAGTTCCATCTTTACACCGGCTCGATTCAAGGATTGTTTTCTGCCTTAGATCATCGTATGTGTAACAACCCTTACGATATAACAGGCGAGAAGAGACAGGCAGGACGGATTTCAGGCACAAAAAAAGCCATCCCATAGGACGACGCACAACAATCCTACAATAAAATCGGAAGAGAGGAAGTATTATGACAGGAAATCCATAGCAGAATGATCGATTAACTTCATACAAATTTAGAAACTTCAATCAGAAGTTAACTAATTAAATTAAAGGACGTTGCGTCGCACATGCACAAACGATTCTACCACATGTGATGAGATATATATATTGCGCTGTCAATAACTTTACTTCGGGTTAATCTTCAAAGTCATGCCTATATTTGACATGAACTCCAACATCTTAACCTGGTAAACTGTACTGAATGGATGATTGAAAATGCTGAATCTCACCTAATTCGACGATCAAAATCTCCTCCATGTTCATCCTCATACATGTCCTGCTGCAGGATCCTCCCTCCCTCTCTCTCTCTCTCTCTCTTGTCTGAACACAAATATAAATAGGGGGGTCTCTTTACGTTCGAGGTGTCCTGCTCTGCCCAGCCCTCCACCCCATCTCTGCAAAGTCGCCTCCGGAGCTACTGCTCTGTCTCTCTCTCTGCTTTCTGCTCATCTCTCTGCCCCAGAAATCTGGCAATGCCGGCCACCCTGCGCAAGAACCTCAACCTCTGCTTCACCAAGTGGAAGCCCCCGCCGCTGTCCCCCAATCCCCTTCCCCTTCCCCTTCCCCGCCCCTCTCCGCCACCCCCACCTCCACCCTCGTCAAGAACTTCAACACCCTCTACGCCCCTTCCTCCTCCTCCTCCTCCTCCTCCTCCCCCTCCTCCGCCTCCGCCGCCGCCGCCCCCGACCTCGCCGCCGCCTTCGCCTCCCACCGCTTCTTCTTCTCCTCCCCCGGCCACTCCAACTCCATCGTCGACTCCGCCCCTTCCGCCTCCGCCGCCCCCCCGGCGCCGCCGGAGGCCTCGTCGGCCTCGGCGCCGCTCGTCGACGACAGCGTCGCCGTCCCCACATACTCCCCCGACCCCTACGCGGACTTCCGGCGGTCCATGCAGGAGATGGTGGAGGCGCGCCAGCTGTTCGACGTAAAGTCCGACTGGGACTTGCTGCACGAGCTGCTCCTGTGCTACCTGGCGCTGAACCCCAAGAGCACCCACAAGTTCATCGTGGGCGCTTTCGCCGACCTCCTCGTCAGCCTCATGTCGCGGCCGCGGCAACGGAGCGACCGAGCTGCCGGCGGCGGAGCTGCTGACGACGAGTTTTCCCCGCGTGGCAACGGATGTAAGATCTTCCGGCGCTGCATTAACTAGATCACGACGATCGCTGCTACCGCAAACCATGCTTCTGCAGTCGATTAAACGAAAGAGGGATCCCCATGTCCTATCGGCGATGCACAAAATGAATTTTTTTTTTTTTTTTTTTTTTTTTTGTGGGGTTGGTGCACATGAAATCAAAAATATGGTTTTGTAGAGTAACGTGGCCTACTTATCATCACTCCTGTCTCATCAAATATGGATTAGTTTACCTAATTTGAAGATCAATAGATTGAGCGGATACTATATTTACTCTTTTGCTGTCCTTTTCGCCATTTTGCTGCTTTTAAGTTAATGGAAAAGAGCTGGAGGGACCACAGTATTCTGAGGCAGGGCAGTGTTTGGCTGTTGTCGTATCATTAGGTGCTGGTTTTGCGGATCTGGTGACTAATCCTCGACTCAAAAATGGGAAGAAATACGAGTATGATGGTCGATCCCCCAAAAAAAGCCTCTGTTTTTCTACGATTCCAATTGCCTTCTGATTTTGATTGAGTGTTTGCATGTGGGTGATACCCGTAATTGTAACTCACCAATTAGAAGTACGGTCGGAGAAATCACTACCATCGGTGTGAATATGAATAATGCTGATTCTGACGTTAGCTTCCTCCATGATGCTGCCATGTCCATTGTCCAGTGCCTGTGAGAAGGGCAGGGTCGGGCGCCCACCATGTCCTGGGGAAGAAAAGGGTTGAATTCATATTTTTCTGACATGATTGACTAATAGCTTTGGCTACAGATGCGGTTAAAATCAATGCACATGATTCAAGAATAGGATCGAGTGTCCTCTTCTGTTTTCGGGTTGGGTACAAATTGCAAATGCTGCATTGAACCGCATTGAAAAAATTGCAAATGCTGCCAAAGACGGACAAAGCTCAAGGAATCTTCTCACTCTGCGTGCGTCTATATCTCGACCGTTCCTTTTCGTTTTCGTGCTAAACAGGTTGATGGAACTTGGGCCCGAGAGCAATAGCGAAAGATTCGGCAAAATGCGTAACAGGAGAGTACGATCAATTGAATACTTCCAACTTGCAGTTATGAATTCAGTTTGCAGGTTGGAAGAGGCCATGCTCATTGCTCCCTGTGCACGGCCGTACCTTGTTCACTGTTCTTGTCTCTTGTGCTCTGTGGCTCTTCTCCTCAGACTCCCAGATTTAAAAACGAAGAACAGCCCAAATCCACCGATGCTCGAAGCGGATTCGTGCCCGAGATTTCCGGCTAACCACGCTGGGGGCACCGCCGTGTTTCTACAAGATTCGGCGAGTTTTAATATTCGGACAGAGACGGGTCGACTTGGCTTGCGTCGTACTTTCATGGAATTGACGAGGTGTGTGAACTTGATCCATGTGTGCTCGTGAGAGGGAGGGGAAGACGAGAATTTTGGGTATGTAAATAATAGCTAGATCTCGTGGCAAAAAAAAATAAAATAAATAATAGCAAGATCCATTTTGTGATACGACTATGAGGGTTTCAATGTGTATGATCGTGCCAACTCAAGAGAGAATTCTCAAATGATATGTAGTAAACCCTAGCTTGTCTTTGATTGCCAAATGGCTGCTCTTCCTGCGCGCGGCTATCTCCTTGGTGGCTCTTCACTTTTGTCGTTGGCGGATGCAGCCTGAGCTGTGGGGTCCATTCGGCCTTGTGATGCCTAGTGCTGTTTCTTGTTAGGTTCCCTTTGCCTGTTGTTTAGACTGTTCCGTGCTTGTTTTGGTCAACTTTGTTTGTGGTCTTATGTTTTACTTTGGTTCCCTTTTACTTATTCTGACGTGTTGTCTCTTTGAATGTAAGTTTTTGGCATCGAACTTTTGTAAATTTGATTTAAAGCTCAATATATTTTTACATTTTACCAAAAAAAAAACATTTTAAAACTATACGGGTGTTATTGAGTTTCAACCAGTCAAGCTAATTTGATCGATCATAACTATTGTGCCTATTGTGTAGTCGCCTTTTTTTTTTTTTCATTCTCTCATCCTATGAGATTTACTATTTCCTAAATTATTCCTAATTGAATTACACGCATCAAGTGTTGATGCCACCACAGGTCTAATCACAAGTTGGCAGGTAAACCGATTGAAATTTGAAATCGAGAAATTTCTAGTGTGATCCACTCACGAATGAGGTACGTGAACTTTTGGATCCATGAGCACCGTTGAATGGACCGTCCCATCAAATTTAGGGCGCATTTGTTTGCACCGTGTTTGTTTCCAGGAACAAAAATTTCTGTTTTGTTTCAGGGAAAAAAAAACAAAAAACGCGTTTGGGTGCGTTTCTTTTTTTTTTTTTTGTTAAAAAGCAAAAGGGAACAGAAATAAGAAACAAGAAATTATTGTTTCTTATTTTCGAAACATATTTGAGGAACAAAAAAGAAACAAAATTGTCTTCTCATCTGCGAGCCTCTCCTCTGCAAGCATCTCCATCGTCGTCTTCTCAGGCGCCTCCCACTCTCCCAGCCGACAGTAGCCTCTGTCTCGAGATCATCCGGCTTCTCCACCCGTCGTCCTCTCCGGTCCGGGACGCGCGGCGTCTCCACTCGTGAGCGGGTGACGGTTTGGGTCGAGGGTCGGCAGGCGGTGGCGGCGCTGCGGTGTGGGGCTCGGCCGTGGGGTCTCGAGCGGCGGACATCTAGGAGCGGAGCGACGAGGACGGCCGGTTGAGTCGTGGGCCGGTGCGGGGTCGACGATAGAGCGGATCTCGAAGTTGTGGGTCACGGAGCGGTGAGATCTGATGCGGCGGTGGCGAACGGAGGCTCGAGACTTGCAGATGCGTCGATTGGGCGTGAGGCGGAGGGGTGGTCACCGATGCGGTGGAGGGAGACGACGGTGTGGCAATCGCCCGACGTGGCGAGGCCGACTCGCGCCTGGGCCGGGCGAGCTCGATCTCGCCCGGAGGCGGCGATGCCGAGCCTCGGGCAAGGCCGCCGGCCTCGTTGGCGGTGGATGTGGTGGAGGGAGACGACGGTGTGGCTCGATCTCACCGTCGGCGGCGCGGCGAGGCCAACCTCGCGCCTAGCCGGGCGAGCGATCGATCTCGCCTCCAGAGGCCGGCTCGCCCAATGGTGACGAGGCCGCCTAGTGGCGGCAATGCCGAGCCTCACTGGGGGCGAGCCGTCGTGGGCCGGGCGAGGCCGGCCTTCGTCGACGGCCGACCATGGCCGAGGCTGGCAACCTGGCCAAAAGAATAAAAAAAAGAAAAAGGAAAAATAAATAAGAAAAATAAGAGAAAATAGAAAATAAAAATAAAAATATTAAAAAATTAAAAAAAATAAAAAAATTATACAAACTTACTAAACGTGTTTATTATTTTTATATTTTTGGAGCAATTTACCAAACGCGTTTTTGTTCAAAATTGTTCGCTAAGAAACAATTTTTTTTTTTTTATTTATGTTCCCAGAAATAATTTTTAAATAGAAACGTTACAAAACGCATCTTATTAAACAAAATTTACGGCGCATGCAAACATTTGACAATAAGATCGCAAAACGACGTCGTTAGGACCTCCTATCCGGTTCTCTGGTTCACCCCACATTGCCGACACCGAGCTACGCAGATGCCGCCCATCTTCCTTCGACGGCGAGAATGGGGACGATGTCGCCGTTCCCGCTCTGCATTTCTTGTATATGGAGCCCCTCTCTCCCCTCCTCGCGAACCCACCTCCTCTCTCGTCCCGTCCTCTCGCCCCGCGCATCTTCTTCCCGCGGGAAGGCATCGGCGGAGAATTCTCGGCGCGGCGCCGCGGCGTTCGCCACCGGTTCGAACGAGCGGAACGAGTCCGCGTTCGTGGACGAGAACGGCGTCGTCGATGACATGGATGGGTACCTGAACTACCTCTCCCCCGAATACGAGTCCGTCTGGGACACCAAGCCTTCCTGGTGAGACTTCCCATTTCCGTTTCCCATCATTTTGACTGTACGGCAGCGTGTGATTTTGGTTGTTGGATGTCAAGGTGAAGTTTTTGATCGACGCGTTGTTGTTTCCGGTCGATTAGGCGATTGTTTGGGGGTTTGCAGTTGATGGGTCATTGGGAATTTCTGATACAAATGAGTACATAAGCTGTTCTAGCGAAAAAGTCCAGTACTTTTAGTTCGATGTGAGAACAGTGGCTGACCATGCTTTTGACTTGTTTCTTTACTGAGTTTGGCTTCTGAGATTCATAAGTCGATTTCGGAGGCCCGGCAGATGCAGTTGTCGTGGTGATCCATTCATGCCTAACCAACCATTGAACTAGCAGGTCAAGATGGTAATTGGAAGTGTCATTTCTCCATAGACAATTGAACACACTCTGCAGTCATGTTTGGGACATAGTGTATGGTTCCACGTCCAAGTTGTTGAACTTGGGTACAACCGAGCCGGCTTTGAACGAGAATGAGTATTGGACAAAGTTCTATGTAATGCCATGTTGAACAATGTGGAACCTTTGTGGATTCGTCCAGAAAATTGTCATGGTAGATGGCCCGAGTGCCTTCTGGGAAAAAATTGGGATGACTGAGGAATCCGTAGATATCTTGACAAGCAATTCAATTCAACCTGCACTGATAGAACCCACGCCAGTGA
Source organism: Eucalyptus decipiens (assembly GCA_014182575.1). Classification (NCBI taxonomy): domain Eukaryota; kingdom Viridiplantae; phylum Streptophyta; class Magnoliopsida; order Myrtales; family Myrtaceae; genus Eucalyptus; species Eucalyptus decipiens. The sequence continues at coordinate 42,763,350 of CM024619.1, read as the reverse complement.
TTTAGGGTTTTGATCAGTAATTTGCACACTGTTCTTCAGTTTTAGGCATTCTGAATTATTTCCTATATGTTTAATCCTTGCATTGTTTTATGCTATCGTCATCTGCCTTCAAGCACTTGCTTTCTAGAATTCTTTAGGAGCTCTGAATTACTTCACATGTAGGTCTACATGCTTTGTCATGTTTCTTGTTTACTTGCATCGACAGAATCCTTTAACAAACATTCTCCGTGCATAGTTGATTCAGATGTATGATCAGTGCAACTTCAATCATAACTGTCTTTGTATGTGCATGTTTCAGCTCTTCTCCTCTGTGAAGATGCAAGTTCTGTCTAATGTTGATGGCGAGTTGTTCACTCATATTATTATTGTTCAGAATCCTTTGAATGACCTGCTTTGCAGACTCTCAGAGATGTTTTGCTCTATGTGTTCTCCCTTCAGGCAACTCTGTTTGATACCCGTGAACTTCACCTGGAAGACATGTTCAGCTAATATTCATATGCACCATCTGGATGTTGTCTGATAAACTTGAAATGTGGGAGAGAAAGTGCCATTAAGATGTTAGGGTTGTCTAAAATCTTGATATCGGAGCTTAGAGGTTCTTTTGTAAACTTAACATATGGATATAGGGATTAAATGTGGCTTTCGGTTCTTCACATTTTAGAAATTGCATTCTCCTTTACCATATGGATAGCTAGGCTGCTTATAGATTGCTTAAAATAGGAAATGATGTGGCTTATTTCATGATGCTTAGGCGCACGATCTCACATCATGCATCTGATTTCATTCCAAAGATACTAATGGAAAATATACACTTCGTCCTCCATCATGAAATTCCAATAAGTCTTCTTCACAAAGAGTCTAATAAAGTTGATGACCAGAGTGATCGACCATGTTTATATTGTGAGGACTCCAATACCATGATTGAGATCCCGTGCTATATAATACATAAATTGGCACATGTCCTGTTGATGATAACATAACTTGTGTACAAGGTCTCACCCATATCAAGGAAAGTGAACTACCGCAAGAGATGGATGTTCTGGTGATAATTAAAGCTCATATCTCTTGAGTCTAGCCAGATTGGTTTGCTCAACTTTAATGGGTATTTGTAATTCTATTTTGTTTTTCATTTTGGCTCACAGGATTGTTTTGTCAAAAGTTCAAACAGGAATCCTTCCTTTGTATTAGTAGTTTTCTAATCAAGTTTGTGCATCCAATTGTTGGATTGACAGGTGTCAGCCTTGGACAATAACATTGACAGGAATGTTAGCAATCGCCGGTAGCTGGCTAATTTTGCATTCAATGTTGGTAACGACAATTATATCTTTGCTAATATGCTCATGGTGGTACATCTTCCTTTACTCTTACCCTAAGGTATGGCCATAGCCCTGTCACACTTCCTGCATTAAGGGAAGGGGATAGATTGGTTCTGCAAGATTTGCTTTTCCTGTTTCAGGCATACACGGACATGATTGCTGAGAGAAGAAAGAGGGTGAGAAGTGGCGTCGAAGATATATTTGGTTCGACAAAGGCTGACGGTATAGACCAAACCTCCAACTGATCATTAGCTGAAGCAGGAAGAAGAAGGATGAAGGGTGCAAAGTGCCGGTATCTTGCGGACTGATGAGGAATTTTTGAATGTCAAAAGCATCTCATGAAATGAAAAGATCTGTATTTAACGTGAGCAGAAAATGTTCTTCAGTTTATAGTCGGTAGTATTGTATAATTGTGTTGCAATGAAGAAAATACATTTTATGTCTCGAGAAAATGTTGAAGAATGTCCTGAGTTGGAAGACAGCGTGAAATGCAAGAACTGCAAGATTCTGGCGAAGTTAGGTTTGCATTTCATTAATGAAAAACCTCGAAAAGGAAGTTAAGAGTCTGTTCTGTTATTAGAACATTATTGAATTCTTCTTTTTTTCCCTTCTTGCCAAATTAAGGATATATTATTTTGCTTTTTTTTTAACAATAAAGCCTGAATTTTCGTTGAAATAAAATAAAATCTCAAACAAAGTTGTCGCTCCTTTGAGAAGCAAGGACGTTAGGAGCAATTTCACCATTGTTTCTTTCAATGTGGAACTTTTACATGGCTTCTTCCACAGCTTAATCACAAACACATCCGAAAATAATTTTCCATAACAAAAAATAAAATAAAAAATAAAAATCCAAGCCGTGCCGGCATAACCCGAATCAAAATTGATCGACATTAGTATTGAGAACACGTTGCCTCTCAAAGTTTGCGTCAATGTAACGTGCCCTTTCTCTTAATTTTCATGGCCGGCTGGAAAGTCTGAACTACATGAAATTGCCATTTTTTTTGTCATTCGCCATCAGCCATGATGCGAAGTTTGTGTTCCTATGTGAATCTCGCAGGTCGGGTTTCGCTAGTGACGTGTTCCGGCGGTTAATAATAGCTAAGATCAGCCCAAATCACAGCTGCGCAGGACGCCGGAAAGCAAAACCGAATAACCCGTTGGGACTGTTTAAGCTAACTCAGCAAAAACAATTAACTGATCCGCAACAAAAAGTTTCTACACCTTTTGACCCCGCAAGAGCTGTAGGGATTTACAAAGAAGAAGAGAGCCATCGACACTGCTTCAGCAGTTGCAAAGGCCAACCTAGATAAAACCTCACAGCCGCACGAACCAAACTCCTAGCAGTTACTCACCTCCTCTCTCCTTTGCTTATCCTTCCCTTTTTTTTTTCTAACTATGTTCTTTGCCCTGGGAACTTGAGCTCCTCGCAGCAAAGCTTTCGCGTCGTTTGCTTCCTTCGACCAATCCAAGATCATCTGTGAAAATGGTGCTCGAGAACGAATACAAAGATTACAAGGTCATCGTGAACCAAGAAAGGAACGAGATAAAATTGTGCCCGAGTCGTGATTCAACCACTGAGGAATGGAGCCAGGATCCGCTCGCCACCTCTCTTCCCACGATGTTCAGCCAAATTCTGGTCATGATCGTCTTGAGCAGCTTCATCTCTGTCCTCCTCAAGCCCCTCCATCAGCCTCGCTTCGTTGCCGATATCATCGTGAGTGCACGTTCGAGCACTCGCCACCCTCTCTGCCAAATTTGCCTTGACATCTTTTGGTGTATGCTTTCACATTAACAAACACTCGGGGCAGCATAAAACGTTCTGTTTCGGCTGGACTAGGCATGCTCTTCCTCAGTTTAACAAACCTCCATTATGAAACGTTATGTCTTTTTCGAATTTGCTAATCCTGACCGACTCTAATATAGTGTTATAAGAATACGAGCTGGCTGCCGTAGTCTGGACTCTGACTTGGATCCAGGCCGAGCTCTTGAACCATAAAAAAAAAGGGGAGAAATTACCATTTTTTGGGAGGGAAGTTTCAATTCCGGTGTAAGCTTCATTAAGAGCAATCCTAGTTTATCCTTTTTGTTCCTACGCTTGCTTTTCCTCTTCCATTTCTCATCTTGGCCATTCAAATCCTCTCAAAACTTTCGATGCAAGAGTAGAAGAGGGGGCAACAAAACGAGCTGAAGCTCATCAACCTGCTCAATTTGCTTGCAGGCTGGCATCCTCACAGGGCCGACGTTGCTAGGACAAGACACAAAAATACACAATCACTTACTTCCTTTCTGGAGCGCGCCGACCATGGAGGCGTTCACCACCTTGGGTGTCATGTACTACATGTTCCTTGTCGGGTTAGAGATGAACTTGGCTCCTATACTTCGAATCCGGAGGAAATCCGTAGGCATTGCCCTGGCTGGGATTCTTATCCCACTCGCCATAGGATTCGCCTCATACTTCGTGATTGCCCCGAAAGCAGATCAGACGGACAAGTGGTTGAGGCAAAAGGGAGCCTTTGTGTGGGGCATCGCCCTCACGGCCACGAACTTACCCGACGTCACGCGGATTTTGTCCGACCTCAAGCTCCTGCGCACGGAGACTGGAAGGATCGCGCTGTCTTGTGCCTACCTAAGCGACATAGGCACTTGGCTGTTACTCGTTACATTGATCACGATTTCTCACGATGAGATCCTCCCCATTGCGATCGGCACTGTCGTCTTTGTGCTGTTTTGCATGTTTGTGGCCCGTCCGGTGCTCTTGTGGCTCATCAACCAGACGATGGACGGGGAGGAGTACACGGAGCACCAGGTCCAGTTCGTCCTCTGCGGAGTCATGCTATGGGGCTTCATAACAGATGCAATAGGATTGTACTCGATCTTCGGGGCTTTCATGTTCGGTTTCATCCTTCCGAGCGGCCAGCTCGCAACCCTAATCACGGAGAGGCTCGAAAGGGTGACATCATGGATAATGCTGCCACTCTACTGTCTGTTGAACGGCCTCCGGACCAATGTCCCCGAGATGATACCGCAAGGAACGACCAGTGGGCATGTCGCGGTCTTCATATGCTTGGCTTGGATGACCAAGTTCTCGAGCTCCCTTCTTATCTCCATATACTGCAATACGGAACGACGAGAATCCGTGACGCTCGGAGTGCTCATGAACACCAAAGGACTGTTGGCCATTATTGTCATCAACATTGGGCGTGATCTGATGGTACGACTCTGCAATTGTCGTTCATCCAGCGATTCTAGTTTTTAAGTCTTATAACCACGTGACTTTCGTTTATGTGATGCAGCTTCTGGACATTGAGTCATCTGCGGTGATGGTTATAGCACTCCTGGTGATGACATTCACGGTCCCTCCAATCGTCAGGCACACCTACAAACCTGAAAAGCCTATGATGCTGCACAAACGGAGGACCATCCAGAGCAATGGGCTAGATTCGCCGCTTCAAGTCCTCGCGGGCATCCACTCGATGCAGAGCATGCGCGGCATCGTGAACCTACTGCAGCTCTCCCATGCTACCAGGCAGTCCCCGATCCACGTCGTGGCCGTCCACCTGGTGGAGCTCACGGAGCACACTTCAGCGGCGCTGCTGGTCGTGCACGACTCGTACAAGTCAAGTTCCTTTAGGGCAAGCGAGGAGAATGCCAAGGTCGATTCAGATCAGATCATCGAAGCCTTTGAAGACTACGAAAGGGAAAGCAACGGCACGGCGTCTGTCGAAGTTTTGACCGCTCTGTCGCCCTACTCCACGATACACGTGGATGTTTGCAGCATTGCGGAAGACAAGCGAGCTTCGATCATAATCATACCGTTCCACATACAGGGAAAGAACTATGATGAACCCGAGAGCAGCAGCTCTTCCATCAAAGACGTCAACCAAAATGTTCTGGCGGGAGCACCGTGCTCTGTAGCATTGCTTGTCAACCGGGGTCTAGGGATGTCCAACCACAGACCGCGCGCATTGCTAATGTTCTTCATTTGCGGGCCAGACGATCAGGAGGCCTTAGCATATGCATGGAGGATGGCATTCCATCCCGAGGTTCGCTTGACAGTCGTGCGGTTCTTAGGGGACGACGCCACAGCCCCCGCGCCAATGGACAACCCCGAGGACAGCGACAGGGCTTTCACAATCTTTGAGGAGCACTCGAGGCAAAGAGCAATAGACGAAGGGTACTTAAACGAATTCAAGTCAGAGACGATGAACAGTCGGTCCGTCACTTACACAGAGGAAGTGGTGAACGACTTGAATGAAACCCTGACCACTATAAGGCGAATAATGGAGCGAGAACCATACGAATTGTGCATAGTAGGACGAGGGAAACAAAGCACGTCCCCGCTCGTGGCCAACCTGTCGGAATTAATCGAGTACCCGGAGCTGGGAGCCTTAGGAGATGCAATCGTCACCTCTAATTTCCCAGGGAACTCATCTGTTCTGGTAGTGCAGCAGCATACCAACAATGTTCCAAGATCTGAAGCTGGGTCGAGCAGGTTTTGGCCAATGCCCGTGCATGGAAAGTCAAGAACTGGCAGCGCAAGGGCACTCCTTAAGTGAAGGAAGAACGTAAGAACCGGCAGCAATCGCTTATCAGGGACACCCAAAGCCGGTCCAGTACCTCAACCTGTCCATGGAGATGCCGTGGCTTCAATGCTCCCAGCACTACGCCCGTATGTGCCCCCGACACTAGAACAGATCTGAAATGGAAACTGGCATACGCTGCTTTTCAAACTGCCTCCATCCGAAGTTGATGTGTCTGTCCCCCAGTCTGTACTTTTTGCCATAGATGTACAATCGGACCAAGGCTTATTAATAGAAAAACATACCGTTTCCATTTAGCTGGTGAATATATATAAAAGAGCAGCAATCGCAGAAGTACAAATGATGATTTACAAATAGATGGAGCTGTTACTAAGAAAAGAACCCCTACACATTCGATGAAACTTATTTTGATGTAAGTGTTTCTTCAGAACCAATGGGGCACCTATGAGAAACAGAAAAAGAGCCTTATCAGGAATGAAGTAGGACTTACACTTTCAGGACAACCCATTAGATACGTAATTCAAGCTGAGTATCCTCAAACATGGGGAGAAATCAATACACGATGTATCTACATTTAGAAGTACATTGGATAAATTCTATACCACATCGAGTATCTATGCTGGATCATAATCTAGTACCAACTTATCCCCAAAAGGGTTCCAACTATTTTGGACTTCACCCATTCATCCTGCTTGTCGGTCTAAGTAGCCTTTGGTAGATTATCGTATCCATCACATGCGAGGATGGCAAAGCTTGAACCCACATCGGAACAAGGAAGAGCACTTGGCTTGCTCGAGCCCACTTCACCTGCAAATTACCCTCCCCAAAATCCAGGGAAACAGCTTGAAATCCATCTACAAAAACCACAAGAGAGCACAGAATAAGTTCAACAACTGCCCATGAATCCAACGTCTCAGAAACTTGATAAAAAAACCAAAAATATGTTAAGGTACATAGCCATGATCATTAATTGACATGCGGAACGAAACGAATGAATTCAGAATCTTCTGAAGACTTGAAGCTTTGAATCAGGAAACTAATTCAAAGCAAGACAACTCGGTATCTTTGCTCCTCAAAGATAAATTGCTTCTCTAAAGCAAGATCAGTAAAACCCAGTGCTTTCATTTCATGGAAACTACCAGAATCATCTTTGCATGCCATAAAACCCATCAACTTCTATAGGCCACTCTCATATCTGTCCATGCACTTCCATCACACTCAGATAATGGGTGTATTAGAGCATATATGACAGATATAAAAGAAACTTTCCTGTTCACTGAATCCTTATTGATAAAAGTAATCCGCTATTCAATATTCTCATGAGTTTTGTCAGGGGTGGAGAGACAGACAAGAATGCCAACTGTAAGCTGAAGCAACCTAGTATCACCAATAGCAGCAAGAAGGCAGCAAAGCAAAAGATAACTACAGTTCTCAGAACAAGCACTTTTTGGCAGATTTTAATTCCAGTGAACAAAACGTACACTAAGCAGAGAATGCTCATCCACATTCTTTCATTTTCCAAAGATGCTGGACATTTGATGGGGAATAAAAGAACTCACCTATCCATCACAGCCTAAGCAGTTAAGCATCTTGAACCCAAATTCTCACAGTTCTATCGGAATCAAGGCCAGCAGATGCAATCTTGTTCTCCGATGGATGGCACGTGACGGAAATGACCGTATCAGAGTGGCCTTCGAGTTTCTGAATTAGGTTTTTCCCTTGGAGATCCCATATGCAGATGCACCGATCCTCTGAGCCGCTAACAATGTACTTCCCATTCGTAACAGAGAATGTAGAAGTTAAACAGTAGACGCTGTTCTTATGACCCGCGTAAATCTTCAAGAACTTCCCAGTTGCGTAGTTCCACAGCTTCTGCAACCCAATGCACAAATTGTAAAACAACTGAGAGACAAATCAAAGATGCCAACTTTTACTCATCATCCACCGAGATTTCTTCCCTTATTGCATTCATTAGAAAGCATCATAAGAACATAACTTCTCACAAAGACACATCAACTTCTCCTTCTTCAATTAACTTTCTACGGATACAGTCAAACTATCTAGCTGGTCCACCAACGGGATTCTCAACTCATCAGCCAAGCACACGAATGTAAGCGAAATTCAAAACTGAAATGAGCACATAATCTCCAAAAAAGAGAAAAAGCAATCACCAATCAACAAGCTGGAAACTTACAACAATCGACGACATATGCACAAGTTCCGGTCACAAAATTCGACGAATTCCGATAAAAGAGAGAGAACCTACGAGGGTGTCATTGAGAGTGGCGACGAGGATGAACTTGCCGTTGGGCGAGAACTTGGCGAAGGAGACGGCGGGCACCGTGTCGTCGATCAGCGTCTTGAGGCAGGCCCCGTTCTTGGTGTCCCAGATCTTGCACGACCCGTCGTGGCTCCCGGAGACGATGAGGGAACCGTCGCGGTTGAAGTGGACGGAGGTGACGGGCATGGAGTGGGCCCGGATCACGTTGAGGCACCGGCCGGTCTTGACCTCCCAGATGCGGATCGTCTCGTCGAACGAACCGGACACGATGAGGCTGGACTGCGGGTTGAAGTTGACGCAGAAGACGAAGTCGGTGTGGCCGCGCAGGGTCTTGAGGCAGTCGAAGGGGGCGCGGGAGGACCAGATGCGGAGGGTCCGGTCGTCGGAGGCGGAGCAGATATAGTGGGAGTCGGAGGACCAGGCGAGGTCGGAGACGCCCTCGGAGTGGCCGACGAGGCGGTGGAGGAGGGAGAGGGCGGCGGAGGACCAGATGATTAGGGTTCTGTCGAGGGAGGCGGAGGCCAGGAGGGTGCCGTCGTTGGAGAACTTGACGCAGGAGACGGCGCCGGCGTGGCCGGTCAGGCTCTTCAGGTGGCGGTAGGGCTTGTAGCCCGGCGGCGGGGCGACGGCGGCGGCGGCGCCACCGCTGGCCATCGTCCGTCTGAAAACGAGTTCTTGCGGTTGCGGATTACGGACCGGTTTGGAATCTTTGGAATGCCCAATTTATAGCGGGGATCGAGATATCAATTAGGGGGCGTTCGGTCGGCAAGGCATTGATTAAGATAAAGTATGATTACATATAATAAAAAATTATATTCTACCCTTTTTATTTTGTGAAATCTATTGCACAGCGTCTAAAATCAAGAAGTACCAGGCATCTGGTTAGAGCTGTCAATGCGTTGGGTCGGGTCGGGTCGGATTTTGACGTTATCCTACTCTACCCAAATCTAGTGTGTTTCGATCCGAAGCAATCCAAAAAGTAAGTAAAATTAGGATCAAATCAAATTTCGAATATATATTATTTTTCCATTTTCTTTTCTCCCTTCACCTCTTCTTTATCGCCCAATAAATTTCCCATTGGGTTTCTTGACTAATTTTAACAGATCAACTCAATTAAATTTTGAAGCATCGAAGTATATTATCTCTATTTAGTTCAATAAAAATGAAATTCAATGAAACCAAAAGTGAATGAGGATAACCTATCCCATAGATCCTCCACATACACCAATTGAATAGAGTCCCTCTAGGACCTTCTCTTCCAATAAGTTATTCAATAGCCTAGAGAGAGAAGAAAATTACAATTTTACAAATTAAAGGACAATGCTCAAACTATCTCTCGTACATAATAAAAATAGAACACATGGTATATCATATTATGTGGAACCATTTGAGAAATACGACTTAGACGAGTTGCATATTTGAATTAGCTATTGGTATAGAGCTTGTGAGCTAATTGCCTAACAAATTCCTAAATATAACAATGTTTTGTTTTTTTTTTTGACCGCCTAAATATATATAACAATGTTAAACAGGGCATTTTAGAAGAGAATACTATGGTGTCCTAGTAGTAGTATCAATCAAAGGTATTACTTAGAAAAACATTATATTTGAAAGAGAGGGAAAACATATTCAGCTGAGGAGATTAGTTGTCTATCTAATCTAGGAAATATTCGATTAAATAAATAACTGGAATTTTTCAAAATGATACATTCTCGAAATAGCTGTATATTTCTCTTAACTAATAATTACATTATAAGGTAACCCCTAATATATTTAACCCGCTCAGATGCAATTGCAAATAAGATAATTATCTCTTCAACATAATCATGTCTTTTTTTGAAATAATTTTTTTTTCGAAATATGATTAAGAGGTCATCTGTCGCGAGCCCACTGTAGTCGGGGTGGCCACCCTTCAACCATTAGCTAGGTGGACCACCGCGACAAGGTCATTAGACCACCACGCACAATGGTCATTGACGATGGCTTCGCTATTAGGGTCGCCATTGGAGGTGCCTAGGATACATGCAAATTTGTCTCACTTATTTATTTTCAAAATTCTTATTTATTCGAGGAATGATCTCCAATAGATGGGTTATATATGGGTTGTTAATGGTTTGGATTGTATATAAGTATAGTGATAAATAAGTTTATTTTTAAATCATTTTATAACCCATTTAACTTATAAAAGGTTATTAATTGAGTCAACCCATTAATGAGATACCATTTTCTCGAATAGTTTTTATTAGTTTTTTTTTTTAACACCCCACTGTGAAGTCCAACTACGTCCTTTGCCAATCACTGGGCAAGGGCTACAAATAGGGCAAGGTTTGTGGCCCTCGCCCAATCACACTAGCAAGCCTTGAGCTCACTAATTGGGGAGGCTCAAGTCGCTAGCACTGAGGCTAGTGACCTTAGCTCCCTATATCTGGCGAGCTCAAGCTTTCCAATTTGGTGAGTCGAGGTTGTCGACCTCGGTGTTGGCAACTCGAGCCTCCCTAATCAAGTGAGACTTGGCAAGTTGGAGTCTCGCTCGAGATTGGCTTGGCTCAACTCGCTAGAATTGGGCAAGCTTGAGCCATGGTGAGCTTGGAGCTTGCATATTGCTGACCATAGCTGTCGTGGCCGGTGACTGATGAAGAAGGAAGAAAAAGGAAAGGAAATTTTTTTTTTTAAATCTATTAAAAATACTTAAAAGGAATGCACATACCAAGTGGAAAATATTTTTTAATTTATTTTCAAGTTTCAAGAAAACACAAGAAAATATTATTATTTTTAGAAATACCACATTTTTTGTGAAATAAATGAAGTCCCAAATTTTTTAAAAATTATAAAATTTAAATTTTGTAATTGTATGTAAGGTTTAATATCACAAAAAATTTTAAACTGATATACTTGTGATAAATTTATTCTAAATTAAATTTTTTACCACAAAAAATCTCAAACTGGTGTATATTTGACAAATTTATCCAATCTGGTACACTTATGATAATTTACTCTTGCCAAATTGAATGATACGTGACAGTTGATTGGTGTAACAATTTATAATTTTACTCTTCATTTGTCATATTTTTAACAAAAGGTATATCAATTTGGGGTTTTTGTTAGTTAAAAAATTAATTTAAGAGTAAATTGATCACAAATGTATCGATTTTTACCACCCACTTAGGTGGCGCTGTTAGCGGCCAGCTTCTCCCCTTAACGCAAGGGGATGAGTTTGATTCCCGGGCATTACCTGGTGGCATGTATGTGGTAGCTAGCACGTGTTGCGTCCAGGGTTTATCCCTTGTTACCCTGGGCTTTTTGGACTATCCGTGTTAGTACGGTATGCGGGTTTCTTGGGTCACCAAAAAAAAAAATGTATCAATTTTCGATTTTTTGTGATAATTTAAGATAAATTTATCACAAGTATATTAGCTTGAGATTTTTCATGATAAAAAAATTAATTTTAAATAAATTTATCATAAGTGCATCAATGTAGAGTTTTTCATGGTATTGACCCTTCTAACAATACAATGTTTTTAAAAAATCATAAGAAATAAGTTTTTTTATATTTGGTTAAATATGAAAGTGTATTAGCACTATTGATTGAATCTAGTATGGGATTGGCATGGACCGGGTCGGATATTGATCGATAAATTTATATTGCTAAACGAATTAATGGGTCAATTTGGGGTGGATCAATCCCAACCCGACTCAATCTCAACCCAACTAACCTGTTTGTCAAGTCATAATGGCCACATGACTGCTCCATCAACCATCATGTAGCCTAAACGTGCTACTTTTACTCCATTTATTAGCCAAACTGGTGAAAGATTAAAATTGGCACCTCTATAAGAATTGAGATTTCAAGTTTGAACCAAACTCAGATGCATTACGTTAAAGAACGGCTTAAGAAAATGGATCGGAAAGGAAGACTCGAACCGATAGCATGAGAAGCCATCGCATGATTTATAGACCACGAAGACCAACCGACATCCTCGATCATCTATTGTGTGCTTCCCACTGCGAGAACCACATAAGACAACAGTTCAGGCAAATTTAATCAACATGGTCTATGGACCATCCGATACTTCTTTTCCAATAGCATGAAAAGAGAAATACAAACTCATTGCTTTCATAATTAAGGTTTTGCACTCGGCAGCGAATTCCAAAGTATCTTTACCATATCCAGGATTAAATACAGCTATGAAGATCAATAACTACAGCCTTGCCAAGGTTGCAAATTTGCAGGGAATCAGACAAACTGGAGAATAACCTTCGGATTAAGCACCATCCACGAGACTGAACTAGCTTTCCCACGGTGCAGGCATCAACCGGAGCTTTTCCTCAGCAGCTTGATTGCTGGCAGGAATCCTCTCTTCAGCCAGCAATGACTGCAAATCACTACCATTGGCCAAGCTGTTGAACTCGACAGCTTTCGAAGGCATGGTCGGGTATCGCCGCTGGCAGAATGTCATCAATCTCTTGACAGATTGCAGGTACTTACGGGTTGTCTCGTCATTCATGATATGGGCCACACTGTTCGTGTAGATCTTCTCACGAGCTGAACGCTCGTGGATACCAACCATAGTGACACCGATAGGCCAGGGTGCATTTCCAATGGCCATTTTTATGTAATGATCCATTGCTGCTAGGTAGTCTCGCTTCATGCAACAGTTGACAACTATCATCAATGCTTGCCGGATATCATCAGGGAGAACCTGAAGATTTAGATAACCAGAGATGCAATCAGTATCGGTTCATCATTTTTTGTCCACTCATAAACGGCAAACAAGAGAGAGCCAAAAACAAAAAGAAGTCCACTCATAGACACACGACAGAGATTATCTATGTATAATCAACCCAGATAAGAGAAGGAGAAAAAAGGATTAGTTCGTTATGGTATGACCATCTAACGTATCAATATCTGCTCATTACATGTACCATCTCCACACCTTATCAATATGAACTGCTCAAATCCTTCAACACCAAAAGATTAAAATGATGCCAAGCGATATAAAATACCATGACAAATTCAAGAATACAAATGTATCCACGATAATGAAAGAAAGAAAAGAAAAAAAAGAAAGCAAAGAAAGTTAACTTTTCCGAGATCCGCCTTCTATGCTTAACCTTAAGTGAAGCTAGCCGACACACATAACTATGAAACTACTAGCCAGTTAATGCAAGCAAATTGAATCTTTGCATTAAGGAGATTATTTTCACTACCCCTAGCATGAGGGCCAACACTCGTAACCTCAAGGAAGAGGAGAGGTGTGTGATACCATGTCAAAGTTTTACATGAAATAAGCACCAATCTAAGATATATTTTTGGGGTGAGAAGAGGTGTAATAGAATGGGTGAGCAAAAATGAAAATTCCTAGCAATCCTATCCAATTGTTACAGTAGGGTGAGAAGAGGTGTAATAGAATGGGTGAGCAAAAATGAAAATTCCTAGCAATCCTATCCAATTGTTACAGTAGTCTCAGTACAATAATTTCAATATTAGGAAATTGTGCTCGCCCTTCTACCATCACCTCCTTACTCACTTAGAGTAACAAAGGCTATACTCAAGCACAAGGGCTCCACTTGGTGGAGCTCCAAATCCTCAAGAAAAGAGGATTGGGTTCAATTCTCATCCTCCCCCTCGATAAAAGAATGGCTGAAACTCTTGTTAAGACACTTGAAATCTAAAAAATCCAGATGATAAGAAAGACGCAAAAGGCATGACAAAGTTTGGAATACCATGTAGGCAGATGCATTTCAAGCACCAACAGTACGCATAATGGATAATCTCCTCACAGACACTATCCTGGCAGTGACAGAGAATTATCACTATCACTCTCATAATACGGCAAAGAGCACCGCCACTCGCAGATTGACAGTCAACCGCAAAACCAACAGAGGAGTGAACATTAAGAAATTCATCTATCACGCCAGTGAACCAAACTAGATCCATCTCCCTCAGTTTTCAGTAATTTTGAACTTGACAACTTTCTTCTTATTGTTTAGGTTTCGCCACATGGATCTTCCAACAAAGAGCAAGCAAGGTAGCAAGAGATAAGCACAAACATCCGCGCATCATTTAAACTTCGAGCAAGTCAATCATACCATTCAGCAGCAGGATCATAATAAATTTTTCTCGATAAGTAGATCACACTAAGTTAAAACAAACATCAACTTCTCCTTTTGCCTAAGCAATACGTTAAAGACATTAAAAATCTAGTCAAGACAAAATTTTTAGGAACAGAAACCTCACCTTCTTCCTGCAAAACTTGAACAGCGGTTTCAAGTACCTCGCACACTGCTTGAAAGTCGCCACCATCGACTTCCCCTTGGCCGTCCTCTTCTCTGCGTCCGGCATCTCATCCAACTCCTGCTTCCACTCATTCAACAACCTCTTGAAGAACACCAAGATCTTATCCTCGTCGCTCAACTCGTCAAAATTCGCCTTCATCCGCTTCAAATCCTTATCGGCATCGACTCCACTCGACCCTCCATCACCGCTCAGCTCATCCTCACCCCTCCTGCCCTCTCCATCCTCCCCGCCGCCGTCCTCTCTCTCCTTCCTCTTCCTATCGCCCATCATCCCGCTCTTCTGCCGCTTCCTCAGCTCAGCGATGTCGCGGAGGAAGTCGTTCGTCTGGCCTTCGGTCATGTCGCTGTCGACCTCGAACAGCCCGGCCTTGAGGACGTACTTGAGCCGGTCGAGCCGGGCGTCGTCGTCCTCGCCGAAGAGCGTGATCGGCTGCTTCAGGAACCGGAGGCGGCGGATCACCTCCTGCCGCGGCAGGACGAGGCTGTCGATGTTCTGCTCGTGGGTGAGGGACTTGGAGGACGCGGCGGCGGAGGTGGAGGTGGCGGAGGAGGGGGCGGAGGCGGAGGAGGAGGAGGGGTTGGGGTTGGAGGCGGCGTCGGAGGAGGAGGAGGACTGGCGGTGGGACTTGGCCTCGAGCTCGCGCTTCTCCTGCTCGCGGAGCTTCTGGATCTGCTTCTGCTCGATCTCGGAGCGCTTGAAGACGCGCCGGCCGCCGGTCTCCTCGGCGAGGGTCTGGCGCTTCTTGAGGAGTTCTTGCTTGAGGATGTCCATTCTAGGGTTTCGGTCTTGGCTTCGCGATTGAACGGGAGGAGGAGAAAGAAGAAGAAGAAGAAGGGATGTACTGAACGGGGAGGGATTGGGTATCCCGGTCGAGTAGCACCGGTCCAGGTCAGAGCTTAGCTCGGGTTATCAATCGCAAGACCGACTCGTATCTTAGTATGTCCGGTCCGGTTCATATATGAGAATTAAAAATGAAAAGAGAATAAAAAAATTGAATGATTTTGTTTTCGACCTATTTCCCTTAAAATTCCAATTCTGACAAATATGTTTTTCCTTAAAAAGCACCGATTTTAGGCTGCATTCCAATTCTGATATACATATTTTTTGTTTTACAAAAGAAAACAAACATTAAGTTGCGTTTCAATTTTGACTTGAACTTTTCTTATCTCATTAAAAAGTACTAACTTTAGAGCTAATTTGATAAAAAAACTCAGGTCAAAATATTCTGTTGTCTTTATGAAAAACAACCAATTTTTAGTCGATACCTAAAATCGCCCTCCTAAAGTTTATATCTAATGATGTCATTAAAGATTTGACGTGTCATTTTATATGTACTTAATGAAAGCTTGATGGAAGTACGATAAATTTTAGATTTGAGTATTGATTGAAATTAGTACATTTTCACGATATAAAACAAATTTATTGAGATACATGTTAAAGTTGGTGTTTTACAAGATAAAAAAAAATTTGGGCCAAAATTAGGACCAAGATGAACTTGGTGCTTTTTTATTAGACAAACAAAAAATTGGACCAGAATTGGAACTTAAGGCGAAATCGGTGCCTTTTAAAGGGATTTTGACAAAAAAAAAAAAAGAAGAAGAAAAGAATTAGGCCATTTTTTGGGCATAGAAAACTGGAATCCTAAAAAAATCGAATTCTTTTTTCCAGAAACTAAAATGGAATTTTTTTCGAGGGGTAAAAAATAAAAATGAAACAAGGGATCAGGTTAAACCGGGTTCATGTTGTAGCTTTACTTAAACCGGATTCCTGAGCACCAGGCTAAAAAGCTCACTCGATTCGGGAAGACTCTCCGAGATCCGGTAGTCATCATCCAGCGCTTGCCGATAGGAGTCAGTCCCGACGCCGAAGAGGAGAAGAAGATGACGACGATACGCAGGTTCTGCTGCGACGACCTCCTCCGCTTCGCCTCCGTCAACCTCGACCACCTCACCGAAACCGTGAGCTCCTCTTCTCCGATTCCATCTTCCTTAATTCAGCCCGCAGGACTGGCTACAAATATTGAATTTTTCGTCCTCTTCTTTTTCTTGCATCCCGCGCAGTTCAACATGTCGTTCTACATGACCTACTTGGCGAGGTGGCCCGATTACTTCCACGTCGCCGAAGGCCCCGGGAAGCGGATCATGGGTTACAGTGAGTGAGCTGGAGTTTCGTTTTGTGTTTTTTTTTTTGGGTTCTTAGGGATGACCCGTCGGTTCATATGATGTTCTTGTTCTGAATTTCGTTTCTTGATTCCGTACTCTGTTGCCTGCGGATATTGCGCTGCGTGATTTCGTGCCCGTAAAGAAAGAACCCATTTTTTTCTCGTGGGCTTATATTTCTCTTAAGAGCTTGGACCTCTCTCTCCCGGAGTGTATGTTGGCTTACAAAATTTGGATTTCCAAGCGAGGACTTTGGCATTTTGTTACCGTTTACTTGATAGTTCAAACCGTGGGATGGATTTTTGTTCTTTCTTTTTATTTCATCTCCATGTCTCTCTCTATCTGAAACACACGCAAACATATGATGTTTTCCCAGAGCAATGCGACCTGACATCAGTAGAGAATTAGAGTATGGATGATAAAGTACTAATGGGTGCAAGGAGTAGCGTATGTGCACTTGATGCTGTAGGCTAGAGGGATAGGAGGTTTAAAAGCTATGACTAAGCTCACTTTATCCTTACGCTTGGGATTTCTTGTCGATAGAACATGTGCTGTTATATGTACTTAAGTGGTGATTGTTCATTTAAAGTCATCGCAAGCTTGATTGAAGCTTGTTAATTGGAGTGAATGTATAAAAATTCCCAATGAGAGATGTGAGTCTAACTGATGTGCTTTTATTTCATTGGATGGGTGAGAGTACCACTAGCAAGTCTGGCAAAGGTAATCTTTTGATGTGCAATTGCAATGTTTCCTCCCTCTGCATCAGCATTGTCGCGTCTATTGTAGATTCTTTATTGGTCTTCGCTGTAAATTCTTCCCTTATATTATCCAGGCATACTTGGTAAAACTTTCATTTTCCCCCCTTTGTGTATGGATGCAGTTATGGGAAAAGTTGAAGGGCAGGGTGAATCTTGGCATGGACATGTAACTGCTGTAACTGTTGCTCCAGAGTATCGGAGGCAACAGGTGGCTAAGAAACTGATGAATCTGCTGGAAGAGAATAGTGACAAGATGTAAGAGAAATGCATAGTTTTATCTTATACTAATCGTCCATGTTCTGTTCCTTTTGTTCAAAAATGCCTGATTTAAGCAATGGTCAAATCTCTTCTCGCTGAATTTGTTTGAACTACCTTTTCATTAATGACCAGATAAATGCTTTAGCCTTATAGACAATGAATTGTGAGCATATGTGTTTCAGTGTACCGGCACTGGGTCTCTAATGTCGCCTCAGCACTGGTCAGGTGAATAATTCCCTAAATTTCTTCAGAGGGTTTAGAGCATAATGTGGAGGCTGTTATTTTTATTCTCTGTCTCTGTCTCTCTCTCAGATGGTAAAATAAAGAAGAGACAGCAAAAGATTATATTGTAGAAGTACGATATAAGGAGATATGAAACTTCTTATTTCTTCCCTCTTTAATTATTGCATAATGTGTATATGGTTCAGTTTAAAAGGAGGATGGACTATGGTATTTTCATGTTTTGATAAATGCGAAAACCTTTAGGCTGATTTTGTGAGATTCGTGCATGTCCTATTTAGTAATTATCGTCTGGTCAGCTCCTGCTAGGTGACAAGGCTTCTATTAGTGGCAGGAGAAGCCTAAACAGAAAGCATCTTGTCTTTACAAAGCAGGCAGCCGTTTGAAGGTAGTAGAGCTACCATTATGCTATTGCATAAGTCATTTGAACCATAGTGAAAAAGCTTTTATGGGGAATTCAAGGACGAATGAGTGAAGAGGCACTGAAACTTTAGTGGTCCTAGATTGGTGAACCATGAAGAGACATTAAAAGTTCTTCTTTTAGTGCCAAATGATGGATGAGGTGAGTCATTTGGGAAAGGGTCATGGCGTAGTTAATTATTCATTGAATTGCCCTTTCAGTCGTGGGGATACAATGTACAAGTTGAGTCACGAATATGGGACAACACATAAAACAGACAAGACGCTTTCTGTTTAGGCTTCTTCTGCCACAAATAGAAGCCTTGTCACCTAGCAGGTTAAAGCTGTTGGTTCAGGTTCTTTGGGTCTCAATGATTCATATGACTTTTGTAATTAAAGAATGAGTAATCTCTCTTGGAGTGATTCCATTGACATTGGTTTCTCTCCCTCTTACTTGTCACATTTTGGCTAAAAGCAGTAATCTTTGGTAAGTGCTAAAGTCACATTATTTCAAGTCCCTGTCTGGATTCCTTTCAGCATGACCTGCAATCTTCCTATCGGTTACTTATGTCAAGTTGATGGCAAATCCAGTCATATGTTTGATATGTTGTCTCGTGAACCAGAGTTTTTGCCCTTAGTGCATTAAATCATCTGGAAACTGACTCGATGATTGAATCAAATGAAGACTTGGTTGTTTTATTTGTGTCAGTGGTCATCAATATGAGTTTGTAACATGCGTCTCATCTGTTTCTCTTCCTTTGTGGGAAAAGAGCCTGAGAAGATGCTGTGCTTGTTCATATGTATTCATTTTTTTTTTTCCATGGATAAAATGCTAGCTGGACCTGTCTATTTAGATTTTTATTTTTTATACTGCCTAAACATTGGTAATGTTCTTTTCTTTTTCATTTCAGGGTTTAATATAAGCTGTATTTATTAGGAGGTCATGTGCTTTCATTCCCATTATTAACACTACAAGAACTTTTCTTTGGCAGTGATAAGGCTTACTTTGTTGATCTGTTTGTGCGGGCATCAAACACGCCAGCCATAAAGATGTATGAAAAGGTAAACCTTTCTTTTTCAACCAGCTGAATTCTTTGCTCACCTTCGAAGAATTTTCCTTCTTTCTCGTTCTCCTTAAACCTTCCTCTTTTGTTTTCCATCAATAATGCTGTAGAAAAGAGATGCATTCTTCCAATGTGCTCAGGCATGAGAGAACTGCATGCCTTATAATGATGAAGGGATTGGCGGCCGAAACTCTTTTAATGAAAAGAGATTCTCCAAACAACACCCCCGCGCCGCCCCCCCCAAAAAAAACAAAAACCACTTTCCTTTTCCCTTCCTCCCCCATCCATAAGTTCAGGCTCTCTTAACTGTCAGCTGTGATGGAATTGACATGTGAGGGACCAAAAAGATGCTTAGCTCTACAACCATGCCTTTTTAATAAGTTGGTCATGCTCGACATCCAATGAAAATCTAGTGCATGGCATTGCAAACCCTTTAGTAGATCAATCTCAAACTTTCAATATACCAAGCTTCTTGAATCCCATAGAGTTGATCAGTGTATGTGCATGATATGTGCACAAATGCACCTGTGTAGAAATGTGTTGGCCAGACTAATTCGTGATAATCAGGGTACGCTTGTTTACTTGTTTATAGTACTCATCTCTTTATTTCTTCCTTTTCAGCTTGGATACGTAATTTATAGAAGGGTGCTACGCTATTACTCTGGCGAAGAAGATGCTTTAGGTGAGTCTCCATTCTCACCCTGATGTATTTCATCATTTTCCCGATGGATTGCCCCTCCTCTCAACAATCACCATTTTCATCTTCAGATATGAGAAAAGCATTGTCTCGGGACGTCGAGAAGAAGTCCATCATTCCCCTCAAACGGCCGATAACTCCTGATGAACTGGAGTACGACTAGAGATTTCCATCTACTCGCCGACGAGGATGATGCGTTTAGTATTTCTCCCCACTGTATTGCCGGGCCTCCTTGTTCCCATGGACACACGAACAAACGAACTGTATCCCTTCTCCTATTCGTTTGAACATGGATTTTCAAATGTCTCGAAGATGAGTCATTTTCATCCGAACTTTCATTTACCGTTTGCAAAAGTTAACCAAACAGTTCGAGTTCAACATCTCGCGGTGACCAAACCGCTTGCGCCACGTATCTTTGATAGCAAGACGACTGAGTAGGAGAAGTGCATGACCGGTGTCGACGCACCGACGAGGGACTCGGGGAGGTGTCATCGAGATGGAACTGCGAGTGAGCTTGTTGTAAACACAAACAACGCGAGGCTTCGCTTCTTAATCTGTACTACAATCTAAAGCTTACTTCCATAGTTTGATACGCACTCGCGGAAAGGCCAATACGCCCATCCACGCATTCCTCGTACGAAACGAAATAAATTTCAACCGTCTACCTGTCGGCAATAAAGCCGACAAGACGGCGCAGCACGTGCCACTCCCAAAGTCCGAAACTTTGGAGCTCGAACTCTATTTCATTTTCCTGAATTCTCGAGGCGAGGGCGGAGAAACCGAGCAGCCGAGCCATGGTCTCGCTTCGCTTCCCTTTCTCGTTTTCTCAGCCCCCCAGGCGCCCCCGTCTCCCCTGCTCCTCCTCCCCCTCCGCCCTCTCCTTCGCCGTCGCCGCCGCCTCCGTGGCCGCCGGAGCAGCCGCCGCCGTCGCCGCCGGCATTGCTACGTCCCGGGACCCGCGACGCCCGTTGCTCGAAAGCGCGCGCGATTTCCTCGTCTCCGGGAGCTCTTCCTTGCCCCTGTGGGGCTCGCTCTCTCTGGCCGAGAATTCGCCTCCGGTCGTCGAGTCGAAGACCGGCGTGTCGTTCCCTTCGGTCGTCGGCGGGTCGCGGCAGCTCCTGGGAGTTGGGTTGAGGAGGAAGAGCGTGCTGGGGTTGAAGAACATCGATGTCTATGCGTTCGGTACGGGCATTGCCGCTCCTCTTTCTGGGATTCGTGCATTTTTTGTTGTTTCTTCTGACGTTTCGAGTGTGCCTGAAGATCCTGCATTCTTGTTGGTTTGGGTGAAGATATTGTTTGCTTAAGAATTGGTGTCACCTTGATGTTTCTATATCCGGTGTTTGTGGTTACTGACTTGGTCGTGCGTGTGCGTGTCCCTATAAATTTTTCCACTGAATTGGGGTCTTCAGTTCACTATAGAGCTAGATTTCTGGGAATATAAGGCCCTTCATGTCTGAGTGAGATGAGATTACTCACAGAAAGTGGCGCTGTTAGAGGAAGCTTTCTGCGAACAGTCATCACATTAAAGATTTTACCTTGTCCTTTTTAAGGGCAGATCATGAGTATTCTGTTGAAGGATCGGCATGTGAAACTATTCCTGAAAGGGCAAAAAGGAAGCAACTGCCAGAAATTGTTCGTTTAGACAGGCACATTCATGGGCAACTCTGGATGAGCGGCTGATATGACTCATTGATGAACAAAATTTGTTTGTACTTCATTGAAATGGGGGTCTACCAGTCTTTGCAGGAGAATTCTACAGAAGAGTGAACATGACCTAAAGCTTGCTTTTATGGAATTAGTGCTCTTGCTTGTCACAGTCAACTTTTGGGATCTATTGTACTGCAATAAAGCTCCTCCGTGTAATTAAGACATCTCAAACCTTTTTAAGATCCGTTGCTTGGTTATTTTGCGAATGATCTCGGTGGTCTCAGTTAATTCGAGGCATTTGCTATCTAGAATTTTGCATGGTTTGGCATTCTTTACAACTAACTAGACTCTGTCCTTCATAGTCCATGAATTAGGTCCAGTTGGTTCGTTTTTCATTACATCCATCAGCAGCTTTACTTAGTTTGTGCATATTCTCTACGGTACATGCTCTGCATTGCTTGAATTGTTGATTGGGTGCCACCATTCACAACAGTTTCTCGATAATTAAGGAATACATCAGGTGGCTATTGCTTGCCTAATGAGCATCACCTTGTAATTATAACTTGTTTATGCTACTGTAATCTTTTTAGATCAAACCTGCTCTTCTGTATTGGCTTGTGGCACTTTGAGTACATCATAATATATATTATGCTTCAACGTATCTGCACAAGCACTAACAAAGCTGTGGCTGTGAAGGTGTATATGCTGATGATAAAGATATAAACAAGTTGCTCAAGGAGAAATATGGAAAACTATCCATTTCTGAGCTCAAGGAAAGCAAGGAAGTGTCAGAGGATCTGATGGAAAGTGATATCTGTGTAACTGTCAGGCTACAAATTGTATATGGCAGATTGAGTATAAAATCCGTGCGCAGTGCATTTGAAGAATCAGTTGGAAACAGGCTCAAAAAGTTTAGCCCAGAAGACAATAAAGAATTGCTTCAAAGGTGAGTTGAGGTCTTATCAGCTGTTGTAAGCTGCACATAACTGATTCTAATAAATAAATTGAGGAATTTTGATATAGAAGAATCTGAAATTAAAAAGATACTGGAAACATGAACTGTTCGAGCTCCTTCTTCCCTAAATGACTTGCTTCTAGATATATATATTTCAGTGTTTGAAAATTCAAGTTGATGTAGAATATTATTCTATATGGCCACTTCTTCTCCAATTTTGGTTAACATTTTATCCTGTCCTAATATGGCTTGTTATGATTTTCTCCCCCCATGACATTGCTCTATCTGAGAAAGATGTGTTATTGTTAAATTCTTTACCATCACGCTTCTAGTAACATGTATTCCATATCAATAGTGACTTCGAAAGATGAATCTGCAGATTTACTTCCCAGTTCAAGGATGAGTTCAAAATACCACGAGGATCTGTGATAGACCTGTCAAGAGACCAGGGTCATGTACTTCGGACCACGAGTAAGATGATTTGATAGATTGTACCATCTACTTGGTTGAGAACTGTTCTATTCCATGCGTCTTTTTTTCCTCCAGCATACAATGCCTCAAACATAGCATACAAATGTTACATTAAAAGTAAAGTTAAAGAATATGTGACTTGAATCCTGTAGAACCATAGTTATTGCAATTGTACATATTCTCATATTAGTCCTTGCTCTGTGGAATAGCTACATTTCAAATTCATATACTTCTAGCATTAATTTTTCCTTGTTCTCGTGCAATTGTGTCAATTGATTTACTCTGCTTGTGTGTGACTAAGCAATATTCTTTTAATTTGTATACTGTAGTAGATGGTGGCTCTTTCGATAGTGTGTGAGCAACCTCCCTGGCAAACACAAAGTTGATTATTGGATCTATCAATGAGAGTGAACTGCTGTTGTATGAATTATTTTTTATAAACACGGCTGGTGGAGAAATTTTTTCGATGAAAGGCCTTGATCACCATTAATGCATGGGTTGTAACTACTCGCGCCTTAACTAACCAACTCATCGATGATGATAAAGGCATCGCATACAAAATTATATCTGCCTTGGTTGATAGAAAGCCTTTGTATGACATTGCTTGACGCTTCTTTCAATGACATGCTTGCAGTTGATGGGAAGGAGGTGGGAAGCATAGAGAGCAAACTTCTTTGCCGGTCGATTCTGGACTTGTATATCGGCGATGATCCTTTTGATAGACAAGCTAGAGAAGATGTCAAGCTGAACTTGGCTTCTCTTCTTGAAAAGTGACTCGTACTATCTTCTGCTATTTGTTTGCAGGAGAGACTTGTGAAGACGGATCTTGAACATACTCTTACTTTCTCGGCCGACCTAAATAAGAGTTGTGTTAGACTTTATTCCAATAACTCAGGAGCTATAAATTATAAGAAAGGATTCGAACATAGAAGTGGTATTTTCCTTTTTGGCATAATTTGATCTCCAATCACGACACAACCGATCTCAGTATCACATATGAGCATTGATTTCGCACTGTCTTAATCTTTGACATTGCAACTCTCGTGCATTCTTTGCTTTGTTAGCTCCTTCGGCTATGTCGAGGGTACTAGACTTTGTGGTGTTGCACATTATATGAAATCTGTCGCCTGCATGGTAAACCTATACCGTGGACAATCTGTGCTGACCCCTAATCAGGGCAATTGTGGAGTCAAGCTTTGGGAAAGTTATGCTGGTTGAGGTTATGGAGTGAAAATGGTCACACCTGGTACCCAGGGACATGAGCTGATGATAAAACATCGTTTCAGAGAATTCATGTTTGTCCATGTAATGTATGTTGTAGTTGCATCAGATTGTTCCATCCAAAGCTGTATGCATGATTCTCACTGACATTGGAAATTTGCTGTATGCATCAGAAGGAAGAATAATGTAAAACCGTGAAAGAAGTGAAAGAATTGAAAAGTACATGACCAAAATTGATTAAAGCAATCAGTGATCATTCTTTCGGTGAAGGACTTCCTTTTCCGCAGCAACGCCGGTTCTTGTTCTGAAGGAACTAGAGTCGGAATCGGGAGTGACAATTGACGATCTCGTCCTTCAATTTGTTTTTATACAAAATATATCCTTATTGAAAATTAATGTTCAGCGAATTTCACATTGTGGATCGACATATACTCAAGTGCAACTCGATTTCAACTCATGTTATGTTTAAATTAGGGATGAGCATGGTTCAAATGGGCGATTCTTATTTTAAATTCGGGAACCGTCCACTAAGAATCAATTTTGAATAATTGAAATTGGGAATTGCCCGTTGATTTCATGGATTTACCCTAGAAACTGGACTGCTAGTATGGTCTGGTTCTTGGATAGGTTCATAGAACCAGTTTTGCTAAGTTTCACACGTTAGCACTGTAATATGTGTCAAAGAATTACACAACAGAATCACCTTATTAAAAATACTCTCAATTAGAGCTAATGAACCAATAATATTAATATGTTAAAAAGTCTGCAAGTAAGAGAGTACTCATTAAACTTGTTATAAGTGGGTACAAGCAGATAGTTATTGAACATAAAACTAGCAAGTAGCCTAGAGATTTAAGATTTTTCATTTTTTAATATTGGTCTAGTTTAGTGGGTGGTTTCACAGTTGAAATCAAGAACTAGACTGATTTTCTAATAAATTGGAGCCGAAAATCAGATTTTTTCCCTGAGAAACCATTAGTTATTGGGCGGTCCGAACGGTTCCTGTTTTTTGGCACACCCTTAGTTTAAATATTAGGGTAAAAACATATTCAACATATTCTCCATTCAAGTGATTGCTGGTTTAAGTAAATAGGGCCAAAAAAGGAACTTTTATTTATTTATTTATTTTTTTCTGTTTTTTCTGGAGATATTGAGAGAATTTTCTTTCAGAGCGGTTATCTTCCTGGGGAGAATACTTTCCCAGGAACTTACAGGAGGTCGCTCATTCATCTCGAAGCAGCTCCGCGCGGAAGCTTGAAGCCAAGAAACCGAAGCTTTTCCGTCCAACTTCGCAGACAATGGCCTCTCAGCTCTCGAGTCTATGCCTACCCAACTCTCCTTCCCTCCCTTCAACTTCTCTCTCTGCCGAGCCAGGCCTTCTCTCGCTCCTCCTACCGCCACGCCGTCTCTGTCCTCCTCCTCTCCTTCTCCCTCTTTCCAGGTTCTCTCTCTCTCTCTCTCTCTCTCTTTCGCTCGCTCGCTCGCTCGCTCGCTCTGCGCGAGACCGTGTGTTCCAAAGTCTTTCTTTTTTCAAGAATATGACACGTGGGAGCCCCTCCTTTCGCAGTAATTTGAGTGGGTACTCAATTTAACGATTGCCCTTTATTAATCTCTTCGCAATGCGTCGTGGGTTTGGCTTGTTTCGGGGACTTCGGTTTGTGAATGATTAGGGTGAGATAATGTTTCTCAGGGGAATTTTTGCAGATAGTTGGTGGGAGAAATTCGGGTTGGCGTGGAACTGGGGTCGCCCAGTTCGGCGGCGATGAAGAAGAAGCGGATTGGTTGGATCTGGAAGCTGATCTTTGTCACTGGACCAAAGGTTTGCGCACTGTTCAGGTATAATCCCGCTGTGGTTTTGGATTCTGACTTTATGGTATTGTTAATTGGTTTTGGTTGGATTATCTTTGTTGCCGAGTAATGGATGTTTGCGGTGTCATGGCCGATGAATAGTGGTATCCCGGTCATATTGCAAAGACAGAGAAAGAACTTAAAGAGCAGTTGAAGTTGATGGATGTTGTTGTAGAAGTCCGCGACGCGAGAATTCCTCTGTCGACAACCCATCCACAGGTAAGATTATGGGTCCTGCGGTGGTCTTTTGTCGGGGACAGCATGAATGTGCTTATATATTGATCTTGTTTGATTTAACATGTGCATGGTAGAAGAATCATATACTCTTGAAAGATAAGATATGCGTAAGGACGAGTAAATCAGGGAACTACGAGGTTAATAGATCCTGATGAGCTTTGTGTTTAATTTGAGAAGGAAAAAAAAGCTAGAGAGAATAATTAGTAGATTATACATTGCATCGGGATGTGAACCTGATGGGATTGTAATTTGTTATGATGTTGGGGTAACTAGCTTCAAACACATAAATAGTCAATTTGCTACAATTCATTGTTATGAGTTCATTTCTGTGGGCAGATGGACTCATGGCTTGGTACTAGGAAAAGGATTTTAGTGCTGAATCGAGAAGATATGATATCCAAGGCAGACCGGAATGCTTGGGCAACTTATTTTACTAAACAAGGAATAAAAGTCATCTTTGCGAATGGACAACTCGGAATGGTATCAATGAGAAACTCCTCGTGCTTTTGGTTTTCAAGGAAATAGCAAATGATGGTTGTATTGGAACTGCAGGGGACTATGAAGCTAGGCCGATTGGCAAAAACACTAGCAGCTGATGTAAACATCAAACGCCGGGCAAAAGGTTTACTTCCTCGAGCAGTATGTTCCTTCATCTGTTGAATAACACTACCATAAATTTATTTGATTTTTTCGTGTTTTAGTTTTTTCGAAATCAATGGACTCTTTTAATACTTGTTAATCTGCATATAGTGAAATTTTTTGTGCAGCATGCAACCTTAGGAGCTTTTACATGTGATTGTCTTCTTGCATATGACATACAGATACTAACTTGTTCTGCTTTTGCCATATGAACTGTTATGCGTGTTTCCTTCATTTTCAGAATCTCACTTGTTAGAATAGAATTGTTTTCCAAGACAAAGCAATGTCAATTTCAGTTCATTTATATCCTTTATCTAGAGTTTTCTGATTGTGATTCCTATGTGATAGATATCTGTTATATTTCCCTTACCCTAATCAAGAAAGCAGTGTCTGATCTTCTAGACATTATCTTAGTCAAAAGTTTGTCTGCTTAGTGCTTGAAGCTTGACATCAGGTCTGATTATTAGTTTGCTGGACTTGGCATATGTTGTTTACACTGCAAAAATGATTTTCTGGGTGTATCTGGGAATCTTGGTTCTTGAGTATAGATATTGGGTTGTGGAGAAAAGAGAGATGGTTGGCATCTGCCTTACAGTGATGGGAACAGCTTCTATAATCACCTGTGACCAACTAATCTGTGGAATGACATAATAGTAACTGTTTACATTTTCTCCACCATCAACCCTGGTGTCATAGTAGCTGCCTAGAAGATTCTCTGCTTTCTTTATTTTCACCTTTTTTTTTCCTTAGGTATATGGATTCACTCAGGCTGGTGTCATCATCCACCCAATATTTGAATGCATTTATTGTTTTTTGCATCGTGTTAAGATGATAACTCTTTAATCAAGGGTTATATTAGCTTTTGAGTCTGGCAGTTCATTACAGTTACTGTTTCAATTTGAAGCCTAAGAACAGTCTTTGGGTCTTGCCGCACTCCATTGCATACGGCAGTTTCATCTTCTGTTTGTATTAACTCCTCTGCTGTTGAGCAGGTTCGAGCTGGAATTGTTGGTTATCCAAATGTTGGAAAATCTTCTTTGATTAATCGTCTGTTGAAGCGACGCATGTGTCCAGCAGCTCCCAGACCTGGTGTTACAAGAGAATTAAAGTATGTGTAGATTGGATTTGATATGTTCGTAAGGTATCTCAACTAGCTGGAAAAGGAAAAGAGATTCTACTTGAATTTCTAATTGCCTTTTGACAATGTACCCTTTGAAAGTATCATAGATGCGTTCTGTGCTTATAATCTAGTTTTAAGGTTTTAGACTCTCAGGTGATATATATCATAACACTTTATCGCTTTCAAACAAAAAGAAGATGGAGAAAACCACTAAAGTCAGTCCAAAACTACAGCAAATTCTCTTTTGGCAGATGATATGAAATTATTTCACATATCTATTCTCAGAGATTTAATTGGGAATTTTTTTTCTTGAAGGCTCACCCTAAAGATGGAATTTTTAAAGTAAAATAATACTATCTAGGTAAACTATGTTTGCCAGATGAATTCTGCTACACCAGCTATATCTGTTTGACTGATACATGCGTTTCCTTCTACTGTTGAAGATGGGTACACTTTGGCAAAGACCTTGAGTTGTTAGACTCCCCTGGAATAATCCCTATGCGAATTAGTGATCAGGTAGCTGCTATAAAGCTTGCCATTTGTGATGACATTGGAGAGAGATCCTACAATGTTGCTGATGTAGCTGCAATTCTTGTACAAATGCTGACCAGGCTTCCTGCAGTCGGTAGGTTGCCCATTGCATTATTCCCCATGACCTATGATGTTTATCTCTGACTTCTGTGGCTAGCAGTAGCTGGCTGGCAAAAGGAGCTTTTACTTTTAGGGGCAATGTGTGATGTAAAATATATTAAAAGAAAAGAAATTCTGCTAGACTTGGTAAAGATTAGCTAAGTGCTGGAAAAGCCCTGGATAACCCATTGTTAGTTGGTAATACTTGTTCAAATGTCATTAATGCATTCCACCAAGGTTAACCATACTGGATTTTATCCCCTAATTGGTTGATTTGGTTTAGTGTGAGGCTTTTTGTTAGGCATTGGGCTTCATTTGAAAAGCCTGGAGAATAAATAAAACTATCAAGGGTGACTACCTCAGTGCGACTTGGGGGAATCTGGCCTTTTGAGCTGAGGATCAATTTTATTCAGTTACTATAAGCCATTTGTGTTTCTGTGGAAGCTCAGTGTCATTGAAACACCCCCACACCCCTCTTTCTCCCAAAAAAAGAAAAGGAAAAATAAAATAAGCAAAAGGAGAGAAAAAGTGCAAACTGGTTTGCGTTGTCTGTCAATCATTTGAGAAAGTGAAGAAATTGTCAGTTGGAGAAAATTGTCTGGATTTTATTATTTGTTCTGAGAGAAGATGAGAAATTCTGGCACACGATTTGTGAAGAGGCTTTTTTAGAGTCTATATTATTTGCCTTTGCTCATAAAAAACTCATTGCCATCTCGCTTGTGCTACTTCATTTAATGATGTGAGCATTTGCATTATAATAGGTTGCTGTCAGTACTTACCTAATTCCCTCTCACGAAGAACTAAATTTACCTCTTGTTTTTTACATTGTTCACCCACGTTCCTCTTTTTCAGGTGTAGGGGTCCTGCAGAACCGCTACAAGATTGATGTGGATGGTCATTGTGGAGACATGTAAGCATATGATTCTAGTGGGACCATGGTCTTTAAGATTTGCAAAGAGTTGGACATGAAGAGCAAGAATAAAGAGTAAACATAAAATGGATTACAAAAGGAAAAAAAAAGCGAGAAAAAGCAAGAAAGATAATCTTTATCTTTGGAGTTGAGAGATAGCCTTGGGCTTTTGGAACACTCCTGACAAGGTGCAGCCATTTTCACTCTTCCGTAGGTCCTGGACTAATTAATTCTCTCCTTTTCTTGATTGCAGATTCGTTCAGAAGGTTGCTCTTCAGTTGTTCAGTGGGGATATTCATCAGGCTGCATTCCGCATCTTGTCAGACTTCCGCAAGGGAAAGTTTGGCTGGGTAGCATTGGAAAGACCTCCTCGTTAGTTCGTAATGAATTACAGGTCTCTTAAACCTTTTCTTGTGAGGCATGTCTACAAAATGCCACACTTTAAGAAGAGAGCCTAGAAATCCCCGTTGCTCGTGTTCGGAGAGCTCATAAAATTAGTAGCAGATGAGAAGATACATTGTGATCCAGGCCTGAAAACTAGGGGGAACCATGAATAGAAAGTGCTCTGTTCGGGATATCTGGGCATGCAAACTGGGCAATTCCTGATTTCTCTTCCTTGCAAAAGTTCAAGGGTTCAAGACAAGCAAAATGGAGGGGATGCCATCGAAACCTTATTGTAAAAGTCTGTAATGCAAGCATGTATAGAAATGATTAAGCATTTTTCTTGCCCTGAAGGGATGGTAAGTACGTGTCAAAGCGCATAAATTCGAGGTATTTTGTGAATTGCACACGCTGAAGCTTCTATTGTAAAGTTAGACCGATGCATATACTTTGCCCTTTATACTCTCATTTTGCTCAAGTATGGTGAGTCATTTTCAGTTCTAAAACCAAACCTGCAAGATTGTGATGTGTAGCCAAATTGGGGTAGGAATAGAGCCGCCCTTTTTATTAGGGGTGAGCGGTTCCAAGTTCCGGTTCGGTTCCGTCTGGAACCTGGAACCTATCCTAGGGTACAGGTTCCTCACTCAAAATGAGGAACCTGGAACCTACTCGTCAGAGTGAGCATATAAACCCAGTATGCAGGGTTCGAGGTTGATTCCAGGTTCCAAAAGTTTATTTTATTTTATTTTATTTTAATTTTTTTTTTCAGATTTGAACTATAACGTATGCGCACGTTACCAAAAAAAAAAAAAATAAAAAAAAATAACGTACGCGCACGTTAAAAAAAAATATAACGTACACGCATGTTATCAAAAAAGACTATAACGTATGTGCACGTGCACGTTATAAAAAAAAAAAATATAACGTACGCGCACGTTATAAAAAAAAACTATAACGTGCGCGCACGTTACCAAAAAAAAATATAACGTATGCGCATGTTACAAAAAAAACTATAACGTACTCGTATACTACACAGTAACTTTCCACATCTTAGCAAACATACCAATGCCAACAGGTTCTTTTTTTTTTTATTATTCATTTTTAGAGTTGAATTATAACATACGTGCTCTAAAAATGAATAAAAAAAAAATTGTAACATACGTGCATATTATCGGACTCTTCAGCACTGTCGTAATGATCCTCTAACATCAAAATCATGCCATAAATATATTTCCTGAGCTATGAAAACAATAAAACAAAATATAGACTCTTTGACAACAATGTTTTTTCATGCATTAAACTTATCAATGGTGAGATCACAACAACCATCTAAAGGCTCCTAAACTCTTTGACAACATATTTAAAGCAGCACAAAGCCAATTAAAAACCTTGCTTGAATTCTCTACCGCGAGACCCATTGCAGTTGCGACACCGCAAACTCTATTTATCAACAATAATCTCCGCATTAAGGCCAACCATATCTGAAAAAAGAAAAAGAATATGTTAAATAAAATATTCACTTATCAAACATACAAAAAAAATTACAATATATAAAGATATAAACATTACTTACCTAATTCAAATTGTTCTGCGTTCTCGATACACTCTTCAACACCAAGCGGTACACGAGCGGCCCTCAACCAATCTTGAGTGCAAATCAAAGCTTCAACTACTTTGGGAATTAAAGAACTTCGAAAGCCATCAAGCACACGATCCGATATATTAAAAGTTGACTTTGAAGCAACGGTTGTTATAGGAATGGACAAAATATATCGAGCCATCAAAGAAAGGATCTTATATTTTGAACCATTAGCCTTCCACAAAATTAAAATGTCAAGACCAAGATCCTTTTTCATTCTTTTCTTGAAGATACTCATCAAGCTCGGACTTGTTATTATCACGCCATTGTTCATTCAAGTATAAAAACATTTTCTTCCAATCTTGGGCGTCATACATCTTTAGTTCTTCACTACCACCTGTATTGGGTTGGGAAGTGGAACTACTACTACTTGCACCCAAATTATGGCCACCAAATTTTTTTTTTTGGTGACCCAGGGAACCTTCGTACGCCGCTTCGCGGCGGAGAGTAAACCCTGGGGTGAACTGGGCCACCACCACAGACCCAGCACACAGGTAAATCGCGCGCTTTGCATTGAAGCAACGCGGACACGGAGTCTCGAACTCTTCCCCCTGCGGATGGAGTAATGGCCACCAAAATCTTGATCGCTTGAAATAAGAGAAGATTACTCATAAAATTCATACAAATGCTCCAATGTATTCTTCACCTTGCAATGCATCTCTTCAATCTTCAATTCATCATCATAAATTTGTTCATACAAGAATCTCATATAATTTAATTTGGCTTTAGGATCTAACATAATCGCAATCAACACCATAATGTTCACTTTATCCAAGTTTCCATAATATTTGTCAAATTTTTCTTTCATTTTAAATCCATAGTTTGAAGCTTAGGAACCGAAGCATTGACCGCATCTTTCAAATATCTATACAAAAGAGCTATCCCTTCAAAATAATCATTTGAAGTAACATATGAAGTCCCAGACATCTTCTTGGTGGCATCATAGAATGTTTTTAGAAAATTTGAAAGAATAATAGCATTTTCCCAATCATCATCCCTAGGAGTTTCATGATCTAGCTCACTTACAAAAGATGGATCGTGATCTTCCATCCTTTCGAAAGCTTTTATGAACTTTATGGCGGTGTCTAACATGAGGTAAGTGGAGTTCCATCTAGTGGCAACGTCAAGAACTACCGAACTCTTATAAGTGATCTTTTCTCTCTCAATGCAAGATTTAAATCCTTGGGCTCTTGTGGGAGAACTCATTACATACCTAACCATATTTCGGATATGTGCAATGGAGTCACGTACCGTAGTCAAGTCATCTCTCATAATCAAATTTAATATATGAGCTGTACATCTCATGTGCAAAACACTACCATCTAATATCAACGACATTTGTTTG
Organism: Eucalyptus decipiens; assembly: GCA_014182575.1. Taxonomy (NCBI): domain Eukaryota; kingdom Viridiplantae; phylum Streptophyta; class Magnoliopsida; order Myrtales; family Myrtaceae; genus Eucalyptus; species Eucalyptus decipiens. Next base: position 42,730,296 of record CM024619.1, on the reverse strand, counting down.
GAAAGTTTATCCCTCAAATAGCCAATTGCAACATCATTCGAGCTAGCATTATTCACAGTAATTGTGGACACCTTTTTTTCTATTCCCCACTCCTCAATGCATGTCTCCACCATTTTCCTAATCTCCCTACCCCTGTGACTATGTATCACCACAAAGTTGATGATTCTTTTATGCAACTTCCAATTTTCATCAATAAAATGTGCAGTGAGACACAAATAATTCAGATTTTGATTGGAACTCCATGTATCAGTCGTGAGTGCGATCCTAGAATTAATCTTTCCAAAATAATTCTTCAAAAAAGTTCTTTAACATAAAAACAACTTCATGCAATCTTTTGCCACTATGAAACGTGATATATGTTTGAAGAGAGGTTGTATCTCAGTAACATATTCACGAAATCCAATACGCTCAACCAAGGAAAAATGTTGCTCATCAAGGATGATAAACCGAGCAAGCATGTGCCTAGCTTGTTTTTGATTAAATGACCATGTCGATAAGACGCTACCAGTACTAGAATCTCCTCCTGCCTTGCCAGCCATGTTGACATTACGTGGTACAAAGAATTTCTGCCTCTTATCTAGATTACAAGGAAACCTCTTACATGTGTTTAAGTGCTTCCTCATTGCAGAAGTACCATTAGCAACACTGTACTTAAGTATGGACCCACAATGAATGCATTTCACTTGATATATTTTTCCATCCTTATCACTGATTTTTGAATAATGATTCCAGCATTCAGATGTATATTTCTTATCATGAGAATGATGAGAATCGGATACCTTATTTGTGGCACTCAAGGTAGGGGGTGCATCTTCTTCAATTTCATTGCCAAAAAACTCCAATTCCGTACCCGGAGTCATCTCCTCACGTCATTCCACCTCCATTGACGTGTTATATTGATACATTAATTTCGCACTACACAACAATAATAGAATATAATTAGAAAATTCAAAACATAATGTGAATTGAGTTATAGAATATGCAAGCAATTGCTAAAAACCAAATCAATACACAACTTTAGGACTATATCATATTATCAATACAAATGCAAAAGATTTATTCAAATATGCCGTTATTTTATGATAATGCACCAAACCAAGCAAAACTCTAAGTAATCATAAACATCCCTTTCCCATCTTTAGTATAAAAGGAACTCTTTATCAACCATCTTAACTTAATTTAATGATACAAAACAAGCAAGCTTTAAGAAAATGCAAATCAATAAAATGCTAACATAAGATACAAACATTTAGCAAATTAAAGCCTTTTAAAGTTCTCAAGCTTGGAGAAATCGTCACCACAATCCCCACTATTGAATTTAATGTAGAGACAGTCGAATACAAGAACATTAGCTTCACAATTTGGGATGTCGGGGGTCAGGACAAGATTCGTCCATTGTGGAGGCACTACTTCCAGAACACACAAGGTTTAATTTTTGTTGTGGATAGCAATGATAGGGATCGAGTTGTTGAGGTAAGAGATGAGTTGCATAGAATGCTAAATGAGGATGAGCTAAGAGATGCTATTTTGCTTGTGTTTGTGAACAAACAAGATCTTCTTAATGCAATGAATGAATGCAGCTGAAATAATTGACAAGCTTGTGTTTGGTCTTGAAAGGATTTAGTCTTTGTTTTTGCTGTTGATATATTGTTGTAAAAATGGTTCAAACCATCTTTGTATTTGCATTTGTTTAGAGACTTCGAGAATTGTTTACTCAGTTTTGAAGTTCAAGTTTTCCTATACTTCCAGTTTTTGAAGCTCTAGTAACATGCTAATAGTGAGGACATAACAATATTAGCAATGAAATGAAAGAGTTATGAAAAATTGTCTACTCATGTTGCTTGGTCATGTGATTCTTGTGTGAATTGTGCACTGTCTATTATCGCAAGGCATGTGGATTCAAGGGCCTTTAGTGAAGTTTCAAACTAACGCCTTTACTGCGAGAATTCTGGTAACCTTGTTGCTTATAGCATCCAACCTTTGGGCATAAGACTATATCACAATGCTGATGCATTTATGTATTATGAAGACAAAACTCCGTTTTCCTATACTTTTAAGTAGTACAAATGGTTTTTTAAGACCAAAAAAAGTTCTCAACCTCATCCATGATATTGGGATCAGCTCCAGCATCTAATAAGCAGTTTATGATTTCTAGGTTCCCATTATTAGCAGCAATGTGCAATGGTGTTGCTCCTCCAGCACTAATATTCACATTAGCAAACCCTATGTACAATCGAATGAACAATCTAATGAGATAAATTAATTTCTATCACATATCCGGCAAACCGTTTTCTCACCAGACATCATATAAATTCAAACCATCGAACCGAGCGAGTGAGTCTTTCTTGGCCAAAACAAAGACCGAGTAGAGTGTTTGGAGCGAGATTTTGCACCTGGTTTGTTTGGCGGATCGAGGTCTCGATTGACGACGATGAAGAGCGTCTGGTTAGAGTTGTTCCTCCGCTTGAAGAAGAAATATTAGTATTCGTTTGATCTTCAACACCAAATCTATGAAGAACAATTTAACAACTTGCGGAATAGCCTTGACCGGAGCTCTGAAAATCCACGGCGAGCTCTAGCGATGTGGTTTTCCGTCGCTCCGAAATGGGCGTCGCGACTGCTGGTGTCGGGTTGTTGGAGCATAGGCGGAGACAGCAGCAACGGCGTCGTGGGTCAAAATCGCGGCTGAAACAGTGGCTTTTGGCGTCTGGTTGTAGCGGCGGTGGAGTAGAGGAGGACCCAACAGTAGGGGCGTCGGGGCTTCTGGCGCGAGCAGTGTGGGTCACGAGCGGAGACGAGCTCGGCTCAGATATGCTTGCGTTGGGTAGTTGGCGACGGGCGTTGAGGCAGAGTACGGCATCGACGGGCGTCGAGCGGCGTTTGGCGACGGTGGTCGGCGCTGAGTAGAGCGATGGGCGTCGAGCGGCGTTCGGCGACGGTGGCCAGCGCTGAGCAGTGAGCAGGGACGTCGGTCAGGGTCTTCGGGGCAACGACGACTTAGGACTTAGGTGTCGCGAATGTGGGCGTCGAGCGACGTCGGGGACTGGCGTCCAGCGGCGTCCGGCGACGGTGGCCTTGAGGGTGAGCAGCGTCCGGTGGCGAGACTAAAATCGGAAATCGGAGGGCGAGGAAGATACGGGGATGAGGCTAAAGGCTGGACTTTCGAGCGAGCGCCGAGCGGGGGGTTCCTTTTGGAACCCTAACCGGTTCCGGTTCCGCGACCGGTTCCGATTCCGCTTGGAATCGGAACCGGGATTGCCGGTTCCCGGAAAAATGGAACCGGGAACCGAACCGAACCTCCGGTTCCCGGTTCTACTCAGTACCAGTGCTCGCCCCTACTTTTTATGTTACCATTTTTTCTTATCTTTAAGCAACTTCATTTACCTTCCTTATAAGCACTTTAACGTTACCAACTATTATGTAAAATTACCAACTTTTATTAAGGTGACTTGCTAACTTTTTCCCTAATAATGAATAACACTATAAAAAAGTTGGTGAAATAAAAGAACCAAATAAACGTCAATAATTAACCCAAATAAGAGTTGATAATCCAACAATAGTTGAAACTTGATCAGAATGAAATCGACCAGGAAGATGTCACTGCCATCGCCTTTGGAATCACCTTCCTCCGCATTTTGCTCGGCGCTGGGCAGGAGCCAATCCTCCTCGGAGACGAGCTTGGAGAGCCGGATGGCATGGAGGAAGGTGTGATCCAAGTCGAGGACCAAGTGAAGCATCTTCAACACTAATGCGGCATCGGCGCTCTTCTTACGCATCCGATTGGGGTAACCATGGCTAAAGCCTCAAGGAAGGATGAAGATAGCTAAACGGAAGACTATGATTGTCGCCAACTGCACGGTTGCACATTGGACGCATGTGTCATGGGCCGAAAGATGGACGACCCGAGAGGTTCCCCAGAGTCGACCTCGACTCGCCCGTGGACCTCCTACTCTCGCTCGGATTCCCACCAAGCCTTCTCCCCGAAGATTGCAAGGGCGGGCGAAACCGTCATTGAGCCACACTCTAGAAGTCTATTCCGTTATTTATGTCGGTAGACGGTAGTTAGACATTATGTCGGTAGTTGAGGCGGTGCGATCTCACCCGTCGGATGAAAAGTAGATCAACGGATGTAATCCGAGGCCCTCAGCTATAAAAGGGGTGTCCTCTTTCATTTGTAATCATCCAATCCAATCCATTTCAGTAATATCAAAGCTTTCCATTCCTTTCAGAGCTCCTCTTTCTAACTTTCTCTCTCAACCATCCAGATAAGCGAGCGGGTAGGCGTTTGATCGAGCAAGGCTTGGCTTGGGTGATCCAAAGTTACTCGAGTCGCCGCGCGGTCACATTCCCAATTGATCGGCCCGTGACAAGTGGTATCAAAGCAAAAGAGAGATCCGTTCGAGAGACCAAGGAGCGCCAACTGTTCGAAGGAATGTCAAGCCAAGAAGCTGTCATGGAGGGAGAGGCCGCACAAGTCAAGGACAACCGCGGCCGTGGAAAGAAAAGAGACGCCTCGATGGATGTCATAGCTGCGTTCGATGAGAAGATCGGGAAGGTCTGGAGCGCCGTGCTCGAACTCATGGAAGGTCTTGACAATGTGCGAGACCGGATCATGGAGGTTAAGAGTTCGCTCCGTGAAGACTTCACGATCAGCCTCAACGAGGCTACCGCGCCATTGCATGACAAGGATGAAGCCCTTGAAGCATCGATCGATGTGTTGAAGGAGCGCGTCCAAGTGGTCGAAGAGGAAGCTCCGCGTAGGGACGAGGTTGAAGCCATGAAGGCCGAGATCCAAGAGCTCAAGACCGAGCTCGCCCTGTGCAAGCTGAGCATCACCAATGGTGCTGTATCTACCCAAGTAGTGTCCAAACTTGAGGTGCCAAAGCCAAAGGAGTTCAAAGGCGAACGATCCGCCAAGGAGGTGGACAACTTCATTTGGAGCATGGAGCAATACTTCGGCGCCGTCAACATACACGACGAGTCGATCAAGGTACGAACCACTTCCATGTTCCTGTCTGATACGTCAATGCTTTGGTGGCGCAACAGGTGTGATGAGGTTAGACGCGGCGCCGATCCCGTGTGCACATGGGATGACTTCGTGAGAGATTTTCGGGACTACTTTTTCCCCGAGTTCGCTTAGCAAGAGGCCCATAGCAAGCTCCATCGCCTCGAGCAAAGAAGCGCGATTCGAGAGTATGTGAAGGAGTTCACGGAGCTCAAACTCCAGATTTGCAACCTAAGTGAAGAGGAGGCTCTCGGAGTATTTATGGATGAACTCAAGCCATGGGCATAGCTCGAGTTGAAATGGCGGGACGTGAGTAGTCTTGCGCGAGCACTTAGCGTGGCCAAGTCGCTCATCGACCTCATCAAGATTGAACCAAGGAGTCGACCAAGGGATTGGAGGTCGGATCGACCTTGCGAGGATGAAGCACAAAGCACTCCCCGGGGCACGCACGATCAAGGCGGCCGAGCCAAAGCATGGGGAGAAAGGTCTTCCAAGCCATCCTTCTAAAGGGGTCGACCGCCGACGGACTACACGAGTAAGTTCGATCAACCCCCGCCTTCTCCTTGTTTCATTTGCCAAGGTCCGCACTGGACCCAAAAGTGCCCGAAGAAGGGTCGAATCAACGCCCTCCTTGCCATCGAGGAAGAAAAGGAAGAGCCCAAAGAAGACAAGCGGCAGATTCGGATTGGAGCTGTGAGGATGATCAACTCGGTCCAAGCCTGATCGCCGACCAAAGGAGAAGGAATCACTCCAAACAAGGACATGTTCTTTGTGGAGGTCGAAGTGGGCGGCCAACATGCTTTACGCTTTGGTCGACACCGGCGCATCCAACATGTTCATGTCGACCGAGGTTGCAAAGGCCTTGGTACTTCACGTGGAACCATCCGAGAAGTCGTACAAGCCCATCAATTCGGGCGACTTCCATGGCGTAGGAGCAACACCCGACGTGGATGTCAAGATTGGCGGATGGAAGGGCCGAATGGCGTTCGAGGTAATTGTTAATTATGACTCGAGTTTGAGCGTTCGCTAAAACGCGAAATTCGATAGACTCGCGAAGGAAATATAAAAATAAAATAAAGGAGGAAAGTTGTTTGCTGCGGAATCTTTTATGAAATAGAAAAGGAAAGCCACGTGAAGCTTCTCCATGCGAAGAATCCAGAGAAAGGAGTCCATGTATGCTGCACGTGAAAGCTTTAAGGAGGAGGTGGGGCCCAAGGTCAAAAGTTTGACCTTGGGCACACCCACGTATAAAAGCGTAACTTTGCAGGTCTTCTTTCTATGCTTCTGAAAAATTGCCGCCGAGCTCCACGTACGTTACCGCACGTTCAACGATCAGCGAAGCCACATCTTGAAGTGCCGCGAGAGTGCTTGTTCCGCCGTTGTTGATGCAAGCAAACTTGAAGCACCAAATATCGAGTGCTTGAAAGTGGGTTCGTTCGTGCAATTACATCCAAGAAGTTTAGTGTTTGTAGTCGATTAACTTTTGAGGTAAGATTTGCATGTAATTCCTTCGTGAGATTGAGAGATTATTTCCGAAGAATTTCGGGGCTAAACATTGGGTGCGTTATTGGGTGTAATTGGGGCTTGGGAAACACCGAGAGAGTGTTTGAGTGACTTGAGTGTGTAATCTCCTTGTATCGCTTGATTTATAGTGAAATTCGCTGCTGCTCTCCCCGTGGATGTAGGTCTTTACGACTAAACCACGTAAATCTAGTGTCCGATTTATTTTTCTTCTTCCGTCTATATTTTGTTCGATCGCTCGCCCTATTGCAACAGTAATCCCTCTTGACGACTATGATCTCATACTTGGGATGCAATTTTTCCATAGTGTGGGTGCTATGATTGACATGAGGACCAAGTGCATGATGATCCTCGACCAAAAGTGCCCGTCGATGATCCCCATGATCAAAGGGGTGGTCGACACCAAGACCATCGCGTCAATCCGACGCCTTGACAAAAGCTTGAAGGCCGTGATGCGTATCAACAAACTGTCCGAGGTGAAGCCAAATGTCAAGTTGGATCCGACTCCAACTCATGCCATGTCAATCCAAACACTCTTCCCCGAGGTTGAGTGCGCACCGCTTGCTCCGTTCAAGCCAAAGACCGAGCCGCATGCCAAGTCCGAGTTCATCATCGAAGGTTGCGGCCCTTCGTTCATGAGTATTCGAGCGAAGCATAACAAGAACAAGAGAGCCCATGCCAAAGCCCATGCTCGTGCCAAGAAGGCTGACCGTTAAGCTGAGAGGACGAGGACGTCGCTCGATTGAGTGGGGGAGAATGTCATGGGCCGAAAGATGGACGACCCGAGAGGTTCCCCAGAGTCGACCTCGACTCACCCGTGGACCTCCTACTCTCCTCGGATTCCCACCAAGCCTTCTCCCCAAAGATTGCAAGGGTGGGCGAAACAGTCATTGAGCCACATTCTAGAAGTCTGTTCCGTTATTTATGTCGGTAGACAGTAGTTAGACATTATGTCGGTAGTTGAGGCGGTGCGATCTCGCCCGTCGGATGAAAAGTAGATCAACGGATGTAATCTGAGGCCCTCAGCTATAAAAGGGGTGTCCTCCTTCATTTGTAATCATCCAATCCAATCCATTTAAATAATATCAAAGCTTTCCATTCGCTCCTCTCTCTAACTTTCTCTCTCAACGATCCGGGTAAGCGAGCAGGTAGGCGTTTGATCAAGCAAGGCTTGGCTTGGGTGATCCAAAGTTGCCCGAGTCGCCGTGCGGTCACGATCCCAATCGATCGGCCCGTGACACATGCCTTCATGAATAACCGGATGCAAGCATGCGATCTTTCGCCTTTTCGTGTTATTTCATTCGCTCCTAAATCCCGATTCTCGCCTCACTAGGTCTCCCTTTTTTTAACCTTGTCTTTTTCCCTTTTCCATATGATCATGTGTGATTAGATCTTGGTCACAAACTAATAAATCATGTATGAATCGTCTTCTGATTTTTAGCTTAGGTTAAATTAGGCCTCTCTTGAGAATTTTATTCTTAACTTTTAACTATTTATAAATTTTGTGAACTTTGTGGGTTGGATTTAGTTTAATCCGAGAGATCTTAAAACATTTGGAAATGTTCAGTTAAATATGTAAGAAACGTCATCAACTTTTTTGTAACTAGAATGCTTTAACTGCACTTGTCATCTTGACTCCGAGTGAAACGTAAACCTTTCATTTCATTAGGAGATATTCGAATGCCCAATAAAAAATTGGGGGCACCTGAGGTTTTTTAACTTCATTCGTTGACCTATGACTAACGTTTTACCATCAATTGAATTGAACACCCAATTTTTAGTAAATATTCTTAATATGTTTACCAATTTCTCAAAAGAAAAAAGGAAATCCTTTTGTTGATCAAGAGGAAATATGGCAATAAATTTTGTGGGTGATGGTTATTATGGGTGAAGTTTAATGTTTTGTGGGTAAATATGCGAATTCCTTAAGAGATTTCAACCATGTGATATGCGTTGAATACAATTTATTCGGGAGAGATTTCAACCATGCTTGGACTTAATTGATTCATAAGATTAGCAAAGCGTTTCTTATATCAATAAATGTAAGAATCCATCGTCATCTCTACATGAGAATGGATTAAGAGGGAAAAAGAAATAAAAATTTATTGAATAGTTTATGTCTTTAGTGAAAAGTAGAATTTACAACCCATAATTCTTACATCAACAAGAGTTGGCATGTTTTCATTACAAGTCAACTATTCTTCTATATTAATAAAATTACAATAATTTGATGCTAACAAGTACGAATCTCATACTCCCAAAGAGTTTTAAATGCAAAATACCTAGTCAGCATCATCCATGTAATACATATCCTATTATTATTATTAGGAGGGTTAGATTTTATTAATGATGAGCTTTTTTATGCATATAAAAAGTTAAAATAGCTAAAATGCATCGATGAAAACCCTAATTTAATTCAACAATCAAAAAGTGGTTCGTACATTCTTAGTCAAGGTACAAATTGAAATTTCAATGTATGTATCATTTAATATTTTTGTATATGAAATAAGATTGCATTATATTGGAGATGGGCGTGGATACGCAAACGCTAATTGATTCGAGGAAGAAAAATGTGGGCCAACACTATATGCAATATATAATATTATAGTACTATTTTCGATCTCAACTACAATTAAGGTTTCATTTATTTTATAGAAAATGAATGATTTGAAAAATACTTTCTGGAAAATGATTGCTTATTGTCGCAAGAAATAGTTAGCTAATAAAATATATTTTTATGATCAACAATAATTTATATCAAAATATATTTTTAAAAATATTTTTCGTTCATTAATTTTTGCAAGGGATATAAGCAATCATTTTAAAAAAAATATTTTTCAAATAATTTACTTTTCACAAAACTTACTTTGCAATGCTCATGGAAGTGAATGATAGTCTTGTATTTTAGTTATACATTTAGCGAAAAAAATTGCATGCGAATTCTCATATCAGCAGAAGTTGCTAAGGCGTACTAGAAAACATCACTTCTTGGTGCGGTAAAAGAAAATGGAATGACGTGCTATTCTTGGACGATAGTTATCCCAATATCTTTGTAATTCAATTCGCATCTATCTTGATTCTTGAATATGGTCTCTTTAATCATATTTATTTATGTATTTCGATAAACATGTATCAATCATTTCATCAGTCTTAAGTTAAACCAGGTTTGACCAAAAAAATCCAGAATGCATTTTAACTTTTTGTTCACATGAAAAAGCTCAACATATATAATGTAATAGTGTATATATAACATGGATGATTGCTAACTAGGTAATATGCCTTTTATATGAGAGCTCTTGATGAAATTTGATCATGTAGTATAGCATAGTATCAACATATTCTTTCTAAGGATGCAGAGATTACTTCGTTATTCTTGAGTTAAATTAGGGATTCCCAGATTGTATTTTGACTCTTGGTATATATAAAAAAGCTCAACAGTCACGACCAGCTAAAGCTAAAGTTCCATTAAAGAGCGTTTCCACGGGGTAGAACCTCCTCAGGGAATATATAATGTAATAGTGCATATATCACATGGACGCTTGCCGACGAGATAATTTGCCTTTTTATATCAGAGCTCTTAATGAAATTAGGTCATGCAATATAGCATAGAAAAACATATTGTTTGGTGGCAACGTAGAATGGAGGACTAATGACAATGAAATGGGATACTCCTCACCTTAATCAACATTTAAAAATGTAATTGCGATTGGGATAGGACGAAAAATATTAGCACATACTAATGTGGCAAAATCACAAAATCTTAGATTCATCGATTTTAAGAGACAATCCAGTCTTCATAATTTCTCGTAGACTAGTTGAACGATCGCTCAAGTGCTTCCACTACTGTGGCGACACATACTAAACATTTGTCTAATAAAAACTAATGTATTTATGTATCCATTGAGAGTCGTCACCATTGGTATCCTCTTCCATTATTGTGGATGCAGGTAAATTCATGATTCCATTGGATGTTGCATCGTCCTTGAAGCTTTGCTCGATTGGCCTTCTTACATTGACAAAATCCTCAATATTTGATGCAGAGATCGCCAAGCGTGGGTGAGATGCCAACGCCAAAATGTTCCCCTTTGAACCTGTGTAATCCAATGGATGCCACTCAACATGAGGACCCGAAAATGGAGACATTGTCTTGGATGGTTCCATGTTGATGTCTTGATGAGGCACATCGATTTTGTTGTTGAAGTCGAAAGAATCCCTCAGCCGATGATTTTCTCCAATTCTGATAGGCATGCTTAGGAACAATGTAGTGCCTTGTTTTCCACCACTTTTTCTTTTTTAAATCGGATTTTGCACAGAACAATATGCAATTTACATATAAAAAAATTACTAAGGTGTAAAAAATTTATGCTATTTTATCAAATAAAGCTATGGAGAAAAGAAACCAAGTCAATTACGTGAGTGCATTGTGATTAACATGGCTTTCGGAGATCGAGGAAAAGGAAAAGGACAACTATGAGGTTTTCCAGATTTTCTTGCACGACGAAACCCTATGATATAAAGGCCGCACTATTCAAATCACTACAGCACGATGGTGGACTCAATATTTTGAGAAAAACTCTAACCTGACAAGTAGAATATAGTGATCATAGGAATAGTATTGCGGTTCGCATGGCTTTCAAAATTAATTTGAAAAGAAAATAAATTGACTTTTTAGATTCATGAGCATAATGAACCTTAGAATACATAACTCAAAATAATGAGTTAGAGATACTCACGGTACGTAGACCAGTAAAGAAATTAACAAGAAGGCTTGAGGTAGATGCACATGGCAACAAATTAACAAAGTTAGAACAGAAGCATTCGACTCACTTCTTGGTTAGGCATGGAGTACTCGTGCATAATCCATGACCCTTTCTTGGCATTTCGGCCGTCGGAAGAGGAGCCGTCTTTCACTGTGAAGTTGAAGTATTTCTTGTAACCAATGAAATTGCCATGGCGATCTTTGATGTCGGTGCTTTTTGCCCCCTTCCGATATCCTGAACCCGCTGTTCTTTCAACTCTAGACTTCTTCATCTTGAGCTTGGTGAAGACGTACAAGCTTTTTTCCACATTCACGTCGAAGAATTTCCACGGCTCCTTTTCATACACATTGAACTCATGGATGAATTCGGGAAAAACTTCATCCCCCTTCACCCTAGGCGCAAGGCAATATGAGAAGACTTCTTCGTCGGACGGACAAAATCGGTATCCAATGGGAAGTGTATCCGCCATTCTTCCTCTCCTTTTCTTCTCTCTCGAGAACTTTTTGAGACTTCTCAATTTATGATGATGATCTTATATAGCTCTCTAAATGACTTTCCTATTTTAGCTATTGCATGGTACATTAATAGTATAAGCTTGAAAAGATAGTCATGAGGTTTACAGGTGGACAATTCAAATCTTTTTCAACTAGATCGGGACCAATAAAAGATTCTTCAAAGTAATCTTTATGTTTGAGTTATTATTAACCTTTGAGTTTGGTTAAGTCAAGCTGTTTTCCTCTTGGGATCTTTTTTTTCTGGCTTATTAGCCAAATAACATTAACTACGTTGTTGATGAGAAAAGCAGATGGCAGTAGGAGATAATGCATCTAATATATCCACAAAGTTGTGCGTTGATGGATTATCAATAAATATAAAATTTATCTTCATTTCGTTATGATCGTGGTTTGGGAAGTTTATAGACGTGGCACTTCTAGAGCACAAACTTCAAATTTCCTATTGGACTCTGCTTACATTTAAATTTCCCAAAAGGTATATCCACCTTGCGCACCGCCAAAACTCACATATGTATTTAAGTGCATCCACATTGCCAAAAAGAATCACACGTACAGGCTTTCAACGTTTAAATTAATATATTCAATTTATTTATTTCATCTAATAATTTAAATTTCTAACTCATACCATAGAATATTTTCAATTAAGATTTCAACGTTTTTTTTTTTCTATTTATCTGTTGCTGCCGTCAGTGTTAGGTATTGTTCTTTTCTGTTATTTCAATCTTTATCACAACTATAATCATATTACAATTCTTCGTTAATATCTTTCCTCCCCTAACTTTTGTTTACTTTAATTTCTCTATTTCTGTATACATCTCAATGACCTTTTCTCACTTTTATCTTCCTTGGGCAGTTAGTCGTGTGTGCAATCACCAACCTCGAAATGGCGGAGAAGAGGGGTTCGGAAGTGATAATGATCGGATTGACCAAAGAACATTGCCGAGGAAAAAAGATTAAACAAATGGAAAATTCTATTTCCCCTCGACATTCATCCACCGTTCCGAAGCCCATACTTCGAAGCCGCAAATTGTGAATTTAGCGCTGTGGGATTACCCCATCAACGTTAACAACGTAACCCATCGTCAAATGTAAACGTACCACCAATGCCTATGTCTATGGTTAGTAGCACCCCATCGAACCAAGTCCGGAATGAGCCAATGCATCAATCCTGAAACAAGATCATTCGTCATGATTATCCCGTGACGCCATCCGTGATAACCTTCGAAGGTAGCATGACGAAGGTCTATGCACCTCCGTCTTCATCATTCCAAGCTGCTGATGCAAGACATTAATCATAACAGCATCGGTAACAAAAATTATCCAATGACCCATTACGAGAAAACCTTCGATGAAAGCACAACAGAGGTCGATATGCCTTCATCATCGTTGACACGAGCTGTTGATGATCCAGACGATAACCATAACAAAGTCGATTTTTATGGCTTACCTCTGATGGCGGCGGCAAGGGCATCAACTCCCGCGCAACCGTGGACGACCGGACCAGAATTAACACTATCTGATCCATATGGAGTTTAAGATTTTGATCATCAAGTGTGAGTTTCTCATGGAAGTACAGACTTTAGGTTTTAGATAATCAGTTACGTAATATTTTTTTCCGACTGGGCGGTGATGTGAAGAAGATGGTTTGCAAGTTATCCTATGTAAGACTGTATATTCAATTATCAAATTGTTTCTGATTAACTTTTTGTTATTATAATCTAATAGAAAACCCGAATCAGACAATATATTCGGTATATATGCTTAAACTATGGTGGTCCTGCGGGATATTTTGTCATGGGAAAAAAATAAGTGGGTTAACATGTATGATTAACCAAGTATATAGATATTTTTAGGCTTATGGTCTGTTTATGATAATTAATATGATTTAATTTGGTGATTTGATGGAATTCAATTCTAATTCTATAAAACCAAATTAATTACGGACCGAGTGAATGGCTCGATCTACATATGTACCTCCAATTATTATTCTACTTAACGGTTTTCATTCTGGTTTGTTTGCAAATTAAACTATTTTATATATAAAATGGATATCCAAAATTTGAAACTGAAGTCTTGACTAACTCCATGGATGCTTGTCCTTTTGTGTGAATTGCTTAAGCCTTCAATCATAGGTCGGTATCGTGGCCCTTAAAATTACTAACTCCATGTATGAACCGTCTCGTGATTTTTAGCTTAGGTTAAATTAGGCCTCTCTTTAGTATTCTAATCTTAAGTTTTGACTTTTTTTATAATTTTTGAGGAATACACATATTCAATTTAATTTAATCTGAGAGATACTTAAAACATTTGAAAATATTCAATTAAATATTTGAGAAACGTCATCAACTTTTTTCTAACTTGAATGCTTCAGTTAAATGTGTCATCTTCTGATTCTGAGTGGATGTGAACCTTTCATTTGATTTGAAGATAGTCGAATGCCCAATGAAAAATTGGGTTGCGCGTGAAGTTTTTTTGGCTTCATTCGTCGATCAATGATAACTTTTTACCCTTCATTTAACTCCCAAATTTCAATAAATGTTGTTAGTACCCACCTTACCATTTTCCAAAAATAGAAGAGAACATTGTTGCATTGATTGAGACGAATTGTCGCGATAAATTATGATTAGTTGATCACTTTCATTTGATTGAGTTTTATGTTTTTATGGGAAAATATACGTATTACTTGAGAGATTTCGATCCTATGATATGGACTAGATACAATTTATTAGGAAAAAAAACACAACAAGTAGCATCCTCCATTCAAAACGGAAAACATAGAAAGATTTCGTTAACTAGTTGCAATTTTATCTTCCTTGAAGATTGGAGAGTTTTAGTAGTAAGGGTTAATACCCTAAAAAATCTCAAACTGGTACACTTGTGATAAATTTACCCAAAACTATTTTTTTGACCATGAAAAACCCCAAACTGGTATACATGTAACAAATTTACCTCGACTGATCATAAAAAAACCTAAATTGGTTCATTTATGACAAATTTACCCAAAACTAATTTATTCGACCGCAAAAAGCCCCAAACTGATAAATTTGTGACAAATATACCCTTCACTAAATTGGATTAATACCACAAAAAAATCATAAAAATTGTAAACTCTGACAGACGGATCGTAAAATCCAAAATTTGTATATTAGTCAATTATCACGTGTCATTTAACTTAGAGTTAATACCCTGAAAAACCCCAAACCGGTACACTTGTGACAAATTTACCCAAAACTATTTTTTTGACCATCGAAAACCCCAAACTGGTATACCTTTGACAAATTTACCCCAAACTAATACACTTGTGACAAATTTACCCTCTGTTAGTTTTCGTTAAATTTTATTATCAAATTATTAAGTTAAATGACACATGACAATTGACTAGTATACCAATTTGAGATTTTATGATCCGTTTGTCAGAGTTTACAATTTTTATGATTTTTTTGTGGTATTAATCCAATTTAGTGAAGGGTATATTTGTCACAAATTTATTAGTTTGGAGTTTTTTGCGATCGAATAAATTAGTTTGAGGTAAATTTGTCATAAATGTACAAATTTATGGGTTTTTTTTTATGGTCAGTCGGGGTAAATTTGTTACGGGTATATCAGTTTGGGGTTTTTCATGGTCAAAAAAATAGTTTGGGGTAATTTTGTCACAAGTGTACCGATTTAGGATTTTTAGGGTATTAACCCATTTCAAAATCAACATAACGATGGGCAGACAACAAGAAGATTGAGGGTCCCACCTTCTCTCTAATTACTACTAGGGTTAATATCCTGAAAAACCCCAAACCGGTACACTTGTGACAAATTTATCCCAAACTATTTTTTTGACCATAAAAAAATCCCAAACTGGTATACCTTTGACAAATTTACCCCAAACTGATACACTTGTGACAAATTTATCCTCTGTTAGTTTTTGTTAAATTTTATTATCAAATTATTAAGTTAAATGACACGTGACAATTGTCTAGTATACAAATTTGGGATTTTACGATCCGTTTGTCAGAGTTTACAATTTTTATGATTTTTTTGTGGTATTAATCCAATTTAGTGAATGGTATATTTGTCACATATTTATTAGTTTGGGGTTTTTTTGCGGTCGAATAAATTAGTTTGGGGTAAATTTGTCATAAATGTACCAATTTAGGGTTTTTTTTTTTTTATGGTCAATTGGGGTAAATTTGTTACAGGTTTACTGGTTTGGGGTTTTTCATGGTCAAAAAAATAGTTTGGGGTAAATTTGTCACAGGTGTACCGATTTGAGATTTTTTAGGGTATTAACCCTTTAACTTAATAATTTGATAATAAAATTTAACAAAAACTAACAGAGGGTAAATTTGTCACAAGTGTATTAGTTTGAGGTAAATTTGTCAAAGGTATACCAGTTTGGGGTTTTTTATGGTCAAAAAAATAGTTTGGGGTAAATTTATCATAAGTGTACCTGTTTGGGGTTTTTCAGGGTATTAACCCTTTTGAAATTAGGGACAACACGTGTCATCAATTTTTCTATTTGAATGGTGGAGTTCAACAACGAGAATGTCTTAGTTGACGAAGAAAAGATAGATTTGCATACTTCGAGGAAAACCCCTTTTTGAATCTTTCGTATACTATTCTTCTTTTAAAGTGCATACAACCTATAGAAAAATGCTTACAAAATTTAAACTTTGAATCCAAACTCTTATTCAAAATGCTTACATAATTTATACATAATTTATAGCGTAAATTTTGCTGCACTACAAAAATGCAACCATTTTTCTTATTCCAAAGACAATGCTCCAATATGTGTAAACTTATCTCCGACATAATTAATCTTCATTAGTTAATTAGCCAAAAAAGTTGGATCCAAACTATTTAAACATGAAGACAGCTTGTGTGAATCCTTAAACATGATGAAGATGGCTTGACTTGTCTGAGAATATGTAGATTTGATCCGAGCTAGTCATATAGGATTTTTATGGTCAGAATTATAGCTTCACGCTTATTTGAAGGGATTAAGCTTTATGAATGAGCATTCCGAGCTCAAACAAGAAGTGATTTTTTGTGTATTATTTGACTCTATTAATCTTTTAACATTTGGATTTTTTCTATGGCAGAACTACACGTTGTGTCAGAATCTCTAATAAACCTTCGAAGCTTATCTAACATTTTCTCTTAATGACCTATAAACTCATTAATTAGTTTTCGTTTAAGTCCACTAGCAAAGGCTCGAACTTAACTGATTCATGAGATTAGCCAAGTATTCCTATACAACTCACTCACTGATTTACCGACTAAGATTTATATAATATCAATGAATGTAAGAATCTATTATCACCACTACATGAGAATGGATTAAAAATAAAATAAAGAATTATTGAGTTTTGCAGGTCTTAGTAAAAAGTAGATTTTAAACTTACCTATAATTCTTACGTCAGCAAGAGTTGACATATTTTCATCACAAGTCAACCATACTTCTATATTAATAAAATTACGTTGTGTGGATGCTAAAAAGTTTGAATCCCGTACTCTCTCAGACTTTTCATTAGAAAGGAAAAATAACCTAGTCAACATCATCCATACTCGTCCAAAAAAATAAAAAAAACATCATCCATATAATACATAGCCTATTATTATTGTTGTTGTTGTTATTATTTTTTTTAGGTGGCTCAGATTTTATTAATGATAAGCTATTATGCATATAAAAAGTTTAAATAGTTAAAATGCATCGTTGAAAGCCCTAGTCTAAATAATCGGGAAGTGGTTCGTTCATGCTTTGTCAAGAAAGTAAAAATTAAAAGATTTTTCTTTGAAATTTCAATGGACATATCAATTAATATTTTTGTATATGAAATAAAATTGCATTATATTAGAGATGGATTTGGATACGCAAACACTAACTATTTTAAATCGTTGGAGATGTTGGAGAGACTTGGCGTTCTTTTGAAGTATAAGAGATTTAGAGGTTCAAAGGAAGTAAAATGCGGGCCAACACTACATGCAAAATATGATATTAGAATGAGGGCGTTCTTCATTAAAATTAATATCTTCATTTAAATTATTTCCAATGTCTGATAACAACTAAGACTTTGTTTATTTCATGGAAAAAAGAAATGATTTCGAAAACATTTTCCATCAAATGACCGTTTGTTGTCGCTTGAAATATTTAACTAATGAAAAAGTTTTCATTGTAATTTATATTTAAATATGATTATAAACGGTGAAAATATTTTTTATTCATTAATTTTTATTAGAAATATAAACAATCACTTTTAGGAAAATATTTTTCAAATTATTTATTTTTCACGAAACTTACTCTATGATGCTCAAGGAAGTGAGGTATGCCCTTGAATGTCAGTAATACATTTAAAGAAAAATTTGCATTTGAAATTCTCAAATCGACACAAGTTCCAAGGGCTCACTAGGAAATATCCCTTTTTCGTGCGGCAAATGAAAACGGAATATCGTGCTATTCTCGGACGATAGTTATCTCAATATCTTTGTCATTCAGTCCACATTTATCTTGATTCTTGAATCTGGTCTCTTAAATCATCTTCATTTATATATTTCGATAAGGATGCAGAGATCACTTCATTATTCTCAAATAAAATTAGGGATTTCCAAATTGCATTTTAACTCTTGGTATATATGAAAAAGCTCAACATATATAATGTGATAGTGCATATATAATATGAATGCTTGCTGACTTGGTGAATTGCCTTTTTATATGTGCTAATGAAATTCAATAATGCAACATATAGCATAGAAAAACATTTTCTTCGATGACAACTTAGAATGGAGAACTAGTATATAACATAGAAAAACATTTTGTTTGATGACAACGTAGAATGAAGAACTAATGACAATGGATGGGGGCACCATTCACTTTAATCAAATATTAACATGTAATTGCAATTAGGATCCAACAAAAAATATTAGCACATATTAATGTGGCAGAATCACATCATCTTAAATTCATCAATTTTAAGAGAAATCCGGTCCTCACAATTTCTCCTAGACTCAATGAACGATTACTCAAGTGCTTCAACTACTGTGGGGATGAACTTTTATGTGGTAGCGTCACCTTTTGGAGGCAAGTCTGTTGGAGAAATCGTTCTAGAAGATTTTGAAGCTGACAAAACGTTTCTATCAGTCTAGTCTGGATATTTGCAGTTTGTCTGAAGACTTTCTGATCACCAGACTCAGTACTCAAGACTCAGTACTCAAGACTCAGAACTCAAGACTCAAGAATCAAGACTCAAGACTTAAGACTCAAAATTATTCTCATTGACAGTCTATCTGATTCAGTGTCAGAGGAAATCCAAATCCGAAGAAAATGATTAAGGATTTCATCTTATTCTCTCGGAGAAGATCTTTTGGCTGGATAAATATAACGGATTCTTTGATTCATATCTAGATCAATTGAAGATCCGATGATCGACGAAGTATTCTTGGAAGGTTCTATTCATGGAAACCTAGATCTCGATTGTATGGGCGAACGGGATTGATGGGCTATCGTCGATTCCTTTAATAGCTCGAATGATCTTCTTGATTGATTCCGTCCAACGGGTAGATTGGAGGAATTCCTTTGGTAAGTGCCAACGGGTATGATGGCATAAAGGAGTATAAAGGAAGACGTTCTAGTTGTTTTAGAAGAGTGATCGATAGAGAAATTCCAGTCGAAGCACCTTGATTATTAGTCGATACGATCGAGCGAAATTGTATACACGAGAGAGTGTCTATACTTGGTGATACCTTGAGTGAGTGTGGTAGTTCATCTACACCCAGAAATCAAGAAAGATCAATATTGTAACATCTCTTTGTTCATAGTGGAATCCAGCCGATTGGTACATCGGTGCGAAGAGTGGACGTAGGCTTGAATCAAGCCAAACCACTATAAACCGCGTGTTTAATTCTCTCTTTCATTCGAGTCTTACGATTGATTATTATTTGTTGCAATTTCTTGTCTAAGTATTGTACGTCTATCAAGAAAAATCGTTTATATACTTATTCACCCCCTCTAGGTACTAGCACTAGCAATATCAATTGGTATCGAGCTCGTGTTCTTACTTTATTTGAAGTGTTTTACTTGAGTAAAAGATCCATGGCTAGTATCTTGGCACCGGGGCTGATGGAAGGGCAAAGCAATACCAGACCTCCCTACTTTGATGGAAAGGATTACAACATCGGAAAGAACAAGATGAAAGCCTTTCTACGATCAAAGGATCCTCTCGGAATGGGACGTTGTGGAAAAAGGGATCACTCCTCTTTGCTGCATCGAGTCTACGAAAGAGGAAAAGAAACAATTGAGACCAGTGGAATGACTCGGGAAGAAATAAATAAGAGACAAGCACTCGATGCAAAAGCAATTTACTCTTTATATTGTGCTTTGTCACCAAGCGAATATATGAGAATATCTTCTTGTGTTACAGCAAAAGAAGTATGGGACAGATTACACATCACCTATGAAGGAATAGATCGAGTGAAGGAGACCAGAATCAACATTCTCCTTGGTCAATATGAATCCTTCAAAATGAAACCAGGAGAACCTATAACCGACATGTTTAGTCGTTTCTGAGATATTGTCAATGGTCTTGAGAACCAAGGACAAAAAATCACTGATCCCATGAAAGTGAACAAGCTATTGCGTGGACTCTCTAAGGATTGGAATCATATAAAGACTTCAATAAGAGAGACGCAAAGAATTATGCCACTATCTGTCGACGAGCTGATTGGAACTCTTCAGTCTTATGAAGTGAAACGAATTAATGAAGACGAAGATCCAAGAGGTAAGAAATCCATTGCATTAAAATCAAATGATGATTCGATGATGCAGATTCGAAGATGATACGGACGATGAGGAGCTTGCTCTTATGATAAGAAGATTCGGAAAACTGAATAGGAAAGGAAGGAGGTTCAACTCCAAGAAACAAAGATTTCAAAGACAGCAGTCCAAGTCGGTGATGATGAGGAACCGAACAAAGATGTAGTTTGTTTGAATGTAAGAAAAATGGACACATAAGACCCAATTTGTCCTCTTCGAAGAAGAAGAAAGAAAAAGATGAAAAGTTTCGAAAAGCACTCAAAGCCGAAATTTGGAGTGATGCGAGTGTGAAAAAGTGATGATGAATATGCCAATTTGTGTCGATGGCACAATCGGACTCGGACTCGGTCTGGATCGGACTCGAGACAGTGAATTGGAGGTAAGTGATGTTAAAATTCCTGTCAAAGTCTCTAAATATATTGATGAATTGTGTTTTAATCTTAAGACTTCTCTCAAAAGAGTTTCCGAACTAAAAAAGGAAAAATTAGCTTTAAAACAAAAAGAAAACATTTTAGAAGAAAGAATCAAAAGTTTAGACTTGAATGTTTCGACTCTTAAAGAAAAAGAAGATAATCTCTTAAAAGAAAATACTTTTCTAAAAGAAAATACTTTTCTAAAAACTGACTTATCAAATATTTTAAGGAAATTTTCTATAGGATCTGAAAAACTTGAAAAAGTTCTTTCAGTTCAAAGACCTTACTTCAATAAGTCTGGTCTAGGTATGACAGCAGAAACAATTCCTTGATTGATTTTCCTAAAGTAAAAGAAAGAATTAAGAAAAGACCATCGGAAGAGGCTTACAAAAATCATTTCAAGAAAGTTTTTGTAAAATCTGTAGGTCGAAATGCTCTAAGATGTTCAAAGTGTAACAGTAAGGATCACTTTGAAAAAGAGTGTCCTATGATTTGGAAGCCTGTTAAGAAAGCATGGCCTTATAATGTTTATTCTACTAACACCAAAGGACCCAAGAAAATTTGGGTACCAAAGAAAGTTTGAGACTCTCTTTTGAATGCGGGTCTCCGTCAAGAAAAAGGTAAAATGGTATCTTGACAGCGGATGTTCAAGACACATGACGGGAAACTCAAATTGCTTCATAAAGCTTATTCAAGTGAATGGAGGAAAAGTTTCATTTGGAGGAAACAGCAAAGGAAATATTGTGGGATTTGGAACTGTCAAAATTGGAAATCTCACAATAAACAATGTTTCTCTAGTAGAATGACTCAATTACAATCTTCTCAGCATTAGTCAACTATGTGATATCTTTTGGAGTCAAGATTTTCTTCCAAGAAGGAACATGTTCGGAATCGGTAAAGACTCTACTCGAGTCTTTCAAAGGTCGAAGACATGGAAATATCTACCTCCTAGACGTAAAACCAAATGAATTGCATTGCTTAATCTCAATTCAAGACGAAGCAAGCTTATGGCATAGAAAGCTCGGGCATGTCAACATGAAGCAATTGGCCAAAATCTCATCAAAACAGCTTGTTCAAGGATTACCAAAATTATCATATCAAAAGACCAATCCATGCACACCATGCATTCTGGGAAAATAGGTAAGAAATTCATTCAAACCAATAAATCATGTCTCTACTAATCATGTACTGCATTTGCTTTGCATATGGATCTCTTCGGACCAACAAGAACCCAGTATTGGAGGTAAGAAATATTGCCTAGTAATTGTAGATGATTACTCCCGTTTTACTTGAGTATATTTTCTTGCAAGTAAGTCAGAAACATTTTCGTATTTTGAAAAATTTGCTAAAAAGATTCAAAATGAAATTGGATGTGTTATATCAAGTATAAGAACAGATCATGGAGGTGAATTTGAAAATCAAAATTTTACAAAATTTTGTGATGATTCTGGATTTAAACATGTATTCTCCTCTCCATATACTCCTCAGCAAAATGGAGTTGTGGAAAGGAAGAATCGATCTCTTCAAGAAATGGCTAGAACTCGTTAATTGAAAGTAAAATTTCTTCACGATTTTGGGCCGAAGTTGTTTCAACAGCATGCTATATAATCAATAGAGTCTTTCTAAGACCTATTCGAGAAAACCCCTTATGAATTATTCAAAGGAAAGAAGCCTATTGTTTCATACTTTCATGTATTCGGATGCAAATTTTTATATTGAAAAATGCAAAAGATCAAGTTGGTAAGTTTGAAGAAAGATCGGATGAAGGCATCTTCCTTGGATATTCTACATCAAGCAAAGCCTACGAGTCTATAATAAGAAGAGCCGGTCGTGGAGGAGTCAATGAATGTCAAATTCCAAGACTCTATGCAAGATGAGTCCGGTCGGACTCGGCATGAAGAGTCCGAACACACTCCGAGACCCTCAAAAGATTACAACTCAAGAAGCTTCTCGACTACTGGAAGATCAGCATCAAGCTACTCGAGAAGACTCAGATAAAGAAAGAGATCTTCAACCAGTTAAATCAACCAGTAACTGGAAACATAAATCTAGTCATCCTAAAGATCTCATTATCGGAGAAATTAATGAAGGAATTCGCACCGAGATCCAAAAGGCGTGAAGAGTCTAGTCTTTGTAGCTCTTATTTCTGAAATTGAACCAAAAAGCATAGAAGAAACTCTATATGATGAAAGCTGGATTGAAGCCATGCAAGAAGAGCTCGAGCAGTTCAACATTAATGACGTGCGGGATCGTCATCTAAACCAAAAGGTAAAACTGTTATTGGAACCAAATGGGTGTTCAGAAACAAGATGAATGAAAAAGGAAAAGTCGTACGAAACAAAGCAAGACTCGTGGCAAAAGGATATACGCAAGAAGAAGGAATAGACTATGATGAGACTTACGCTCCTGTGGCAAGGTTAGAAGCTATTCGTCTATTACTTGCGTTTGCTTGTTATAAAAATTTCAGGTTATTCCAAATGGACGTCAAAAGCGCTTTCCTAAATGGATTTATCCATGAGGAAGTTTACGTGGAACAACCTCCGGGGTTTGAAGACCCAAAGAAGCCGGACTCGGTCTTGACGAAAAAGGCTATGTATGGTTTAAAGCAGGCACCTCGAGCTTGGTACGACAGACTAAGTAAGTTCTTATTAAAAAATGGTTTTGCCAAAGGTAAAGTTGATACTACTTTATTTATTAAAAAGGAAAACAAAAGTTTTTTACTTGTTCAAATATATGTGGATGATATCATATTTGGATCCCCTAATGAAAGTCCGTGCAAGAAATTTTCAAAGTCTATGCAGGATGAATTTTAAATGAGTATGATGGGAGAATTAACATTCTTTCTTGGTCTTCAAGTAAAGCAATTGAAGGAAGGAACTTTCATCTGTCAAGAAAAATATGCTAATGATCTTGTCAAAAGGTTTGGATTAGAAAATTGCAAAAAGGCGATATACCAATGTCAAGTTCGTTGAAAATAGACAAAGATGAAGAAGGGAAGAAAGTTGATCAAAAGCATGTACGGAAGCATCATCGGTTCACTTCTTTATCTTACCGCCTCTAGACGACATTTTGTTGAGTGTTTGCATGTGCTAGGTTTCAATCGGATCCTAGAGAATCTCATTTCAAGGCTGCAAAACGTGTTATTAAATACGTTGCCTCGTCTTCAAGCATCGGTCTATGGTATCCTAAGGAGGGAGACTTCAATCTTCTGGGATATTCAGACACTGATTTGGCCGGTTGCAGAGTCGATAGAAAGAGTACTTCAGGAACCTGCCAGTTGCTTGGAAGCAGGACAATGTCTTGGTTTTCAAGGAAACAGAGCACTGTAGCTCTCTCTACAACAGAAGCAGAGTATGTAGCTCTTGGAAGCTGCTGTTCGCAAATTCTATGGATAAAACAATAGCTACAAGACTTTGGGATTGAAGACTCATGCACGAAATCGAGATGTGACAACACCGGCGCAATCAATCTCACCAAAAATCCAATCCTTCATTCAAGAGCAAAGCATATAGAGATTCGACATCATTTCATTAGAGATCATATTCAAAATGGAGAAATCTCAATTCAATTTGTTGATTCGAAAAGTCAACTAGCGGATATATTCACAAAGCCTTTGGAGAAAAATCAATTCGATTTTATCCGTACCAGACTCAACATTTTGAAGCTTGAAGAGGTTAAAGTCTGAAGAATCTACATTTCTTATCAATCAGACTCTAACCTTCAGACTCTGAATTCTCAGACTCAGACTTTCATTGTATAGACTATAAGTTATTTTTATCTCGAAAAGGTACGATCATTCATTCAGTTATAATTGATTGATACCATCCTTAATTTCCGTAAAAAAAAAAAAAAAATTGGAAACATGCTTTTTCAAAAAGGGATAATTTCTTTTAAAAAGGCAGTTATTATTTTTTTAAAAGGAAGACGACATGTTCACTTTCCTTCGTATCGATTGATCTTTCCTTTTCAAAAAGCGAGTTATATATACACGATTTTTCTCTTTTTACTCGATTCTCAAAACCCTAAAAGGCATTCTTCTCTCAATCCTGTTTTCTACTTCGTATTCATACTCGAGAAAGTTGTCATTTTTTTCTTGGGAAAGCGAGTGAAGGAATCTTTCATTGACAAGAAAAGATGTCTTCTTCGAGAAAGTCGTCAAGGATCGCAAGTAGGGGTCCACAGAGAATGAAGGAGGGACCTACGCACTTCGATCTCATCGATGAAGATGATTTGTCGGGACAGCAACAGAGTCCTTTTCCTTCTCCACCTCATCACTCACCATCTACCCCACAAGATGCGGGTCATCATCAGGAGGAAGTCATACTAGAGGACGTTGAACCTGTGAGAGCTCAAAAACCCTCTTTTATTTACAAGCTCTATCGTGCGTTGAAAGCTTCGGTTTCTCTCTGAATTATATAGATGGTTTCCTTAAAGATAAGAATTATGGGAATGAGTACAAATTTTTGAAGCGAATGGAGGAATTGGGAATTGCTCCCAAAGGAAAGGCTGAAGAGGCACTTGCGAACATTCCAAGTGACCCTCGTGTTGGAGGATCGAATCCCATTGAGGGGAACGATGATGATAAATGTTTAGTGATTTTCAACCGAGAATGGGCATTGCTGCAAAGGTGAAGAGAAAGAAGATGGAGTTGTTTAAATCGAAGGAACAGGAGAACCTGTTCTTCAGACTGTTAAAACGAGGGGTGATAAACCCCAGGAGTGTTGATTTTGATTTCTGGATCTTTGTTAATGTGAACTTAAGGGAAAAGTTCAAACCTGCTTCAACTTGAGCGATTTTGCACCGATACCACGAGATGGTTATGCACACTTGACTGCATATTTCTATTCGAATCTCGTTTTCTAGATGCGAATAGAATATCATTCAGTGTTCGAGATCAGGTCTATGTGATAGATGTGGACATGCTAGCGGACATAATTGGTGTTGAACGAGGACGTTATCAACCAATCAAAGTCTCGATTGCTCGTGCTACTCTGGAGCTTGTCAAAAACAGAGATACAGAGGGGAAAATTACCTACTCGAAGATGAGTGCCATCAATATTGTGCTGCACAAAATTGTGATCAATTGCATCAGGCCAAAGTCTACATCAAAGGCGATGTATCTAATTCGGAAGCAAAATTGATGTATGCAATCAACTCGGGGAAGAAGTTCTCTCTCCCTCATACTATTCTCTTCCATATGTATGAGCAATGTCGAAGAACAAGGGACAATTGCCTTACCCAAATCTTGTGACCAAGATCTTCAGACACATGAATATTGAACCGCCACACACTCTCTCGTATTCGATCGTGCGATAAAATGGTGGTAGGTTTGAATATGTTGACGAAGATGCGTCGAAAGAACTTAGCAAGGAAATGGCAAAGTTCAAAGTGAAAACTCCACTCTCTTCTGCATCAAAGAGAAAAGGGAAGGAGCCCATTGGTGCTCCATCCAAAAGAAAAGATCTCTCATCTTGGAGGATGAAGAAAAGAGGAAGATCTTACTATTCACCGGTGAGGACTAGACGTTACGTATCTCGATCAACGGAACTTCGGTCGAAGCGAAGAGAAGAAGAAGAGCGAGAGAGAGAAAGAGATAGAAGCTGAAGAAGAAGAAGAACAGAGAGAGAAAGAAAAAGAAGCTGAAGAAGAAGGAGAAGAAGAGAAAGAAAAGTCTGCCGCTGAACGGAGAGCAGGAAAGCGAAGAGCATGATCATCACTCCTCCCATCGTGATGTCTTAGAGACGGGGAGTTGGCGAGCAAGATTTTGATGTCTTAGAGACAGGGGAGTTGGGGAGCAAGAAAAATCCTCACCTCATGCTGCTCCGAGGAAGAGTTTCGGGCTTCTCAATTGCCCGAAGAAGAACATGATACATCATCAAATCTGCAAGGTTATACGAAGCGCCATCGTGCATTCACTCCATCCGAGAAAGTAAATGCTAGTATGCGAGACGAGACAATTCAGCAGATTTTCATCGTATTCTTGATATTCTTACGGAAATGCGGGGCCAAATCTATGCTCTGGACTATGAGATTCAAGCCATCAAGAATGCTGGACAAGCATCTTCAGTTACCCTGGAGGACAGAATGAAAGACCTCGCTCTACAGCTTCAAGCCAATGCCAAAGGAGAGGAGGTATAGCTCAATTAAGGGAAGACTTGAAGAGGCTCGAAGGCATAGTACAGTCCATGGGAGATTTCCAGATCGTGCGCATTCCCAAGCAGACGACTCTTTTCTCACCTTTTTACTGATGACAAAAAGGGGGAGAAGAAATTTGAACCAACCAACTTTTTTTAAACCTTGATTTTAAATTTGTTTTTGTGGTTGTGAGTTTTTAAGTTTTTAAGTATGACTTGTGTGAACTTGAGTATGGACTGAATTTGGCTGTGGATTGTGATGCTTGACTGTTGGCATTTATATCGAGTGTTGTTATATGGTATTACTCATGAAAGTCTAACCAATTTTCTGTGGATGCGAGTCGGTTGTTTTATTAATCTTTATGAGATAGCCATATTGCTTGAGAAATGTTTTGCAGGTCAAGGTTGTTCAAATCTACAGGAAAGTTTTGTCATCATCAAAAATGGGGAGATTGTTGGAGAAATCGTTCTAGAAGATTTTGAAGCTGACAAAACGTTTCTATCAGTCTAGTCTGGATATTTGCGGTTTGTCGAAGACTTTCTAATCACCGGACTCGGTACTCAAGACTCGAACTCAAGACTCGGTACTCAAGACTCGGAACTCAAGACTCAAGAATCAAGACTCAAGACTTAAGACTCAAAATTATTCTCATTGTGGTCTATCGATTCGGTGTCGAGGAAATACAAATCCGAAGAAAATGATTAAGGATTTCATCTTATTCTCTCGGAGAAGATCTTTTGGCTGGATAAATATAACGGATTCTTTGATTCGTATCTAGATCAATTGAAGATCCGATGATCGACGAAGTATTCTTGGAAGGTTCTATTCATGGAAACCTAGATCCCGATTGTATGGGCGAACGGGATTGATGGGCTATCGTCGATTCCTTTAATAGCTCGAATGATCTTCTTGATTGATTCCGTCCAACGGGTAGATTGGAGGAATTCCTTTGGTAAGTGCCAACGGGTATGATGGCATAAAGGAGTATAAAAGGAAGACGTTCTAGTTGTTTTAGAAGAGTGATCGATAGAGAAATTCCAGAGTCTGAAGCACCTTGATTATTAGTCGATACGATCGAGCGAAATTGTATACACAGAGAGTGTCTATACTTGGTGATACCTTGAGTGAGTGTGGTAGTTCATCTACACCCAGAAATCAAGAAAGATCAACGCTGTAACATCTCTTTGTTTATAGTGGAATCCAGCCGATTGACTGTCAGTGCAGAAGAGTGGATGTAGGCTTGAATCAAGCCGAACCACTATAAACCGCGTGTTTAATTCTCTCTTTCATTTACTGAGTCTTACGATTGATTGTTATTTGTTGCAATTTCTTAACTGTCTAAGTATTGTATGTCTATCAAGAAAAATCATTTATATACCTATTCACCCCCTCTAGGTACTAGCACTAGCAATATCAAAGTCACCTAGTACGACTCCATCTTTTAGGTCATTGTAAACATTTAGCTAATCAAAATTAATGTACTTATGTATCCATTGGGAGTCGTCACCATCAGTATCCTCTTCCATGATTGTGGATGCAGGTAAATTCACGATTCCATTGGATGTCGCATTATCCATGAAGCTTTGTTCAATTGGGCTTCTTGCATTGATGAAATCCTCAATATCTGACGCAGAGATCGCCAAGCGCGGGTGAGACTCCAAAGCCAAAATGTCCTCCTCTGAACTTGTGCGATCCAATGGATTCCACTCGACATGAGGACCCGAAAACAATGACATTGTCTTCGATGGTTCCATGTTGATGTCTTGGTGAGGCACATCGATTTTGTTGTTGAAGTCGGAAGAATCCTTAAGCCAATGATTTTCTCCAATTCTGAACGGCACGCTTAGACACAGTGTAGTGCCTTGTTTTCCACCGCCTTCTTTTTTAAATCGGATTTTGCACATAACAATCTGCAATTTACATATAAAAGGAAACACTAGGACGTTAAGAAAAATTATGATTTTTTTTTTTTACCAAGTAAAGTTGATTACATGACTGCATTGTGGATAACGCGGCTTTCAAAAGAGAGAAAAAGAAAAAGGACTACTAGTTGGCTTTCCAGATTTTCTTGATTCATGAAAACCCAGAATAGAAAGGCGGCACTTATTCAAATCGCCATGGGCATGATGGTGGACGCAATATTATGAGAAAAACACTAGCATGACAAACGCTAGAATATATTATGGTTCACATTACTCGCAAATTTAATTTGAAAATAAATTAAATTTGGCTTTCCAGATTTATGAACATATTGAACTCTTGAATAAATATTACAAAATAACGAGTTTGCTATAATCAGTAAAATCCCAGCAACTTTCCCAGGTTTATTAGAGATACTCACATTGTACGTAGACCATCATCTCTTAGGGTTGAAAATTAGCTTCAAAACTTGAGGTAGACGCACATGGCAACAAATTAACAAAGTTAGAATGAGAGAATTCAACTCACTTCTTGGTTAGGCATGGAGTACTCGTGCATAATCCAAGATCCTTTCTCCACGTTTTGGCTGTCGAAAGAGGAACCGTCTTTCACTTTAAAGTTCAAGTGCTTCTTTTGACCGATGATGTTGCAATGACAATCTTTGAAGTCGGTGCTTTTTGCCCCCTTCCAGTATCCCGAACCCGCCGTTCTTTCCACTCTAGACTTCTTCATCTTGAGCTTGGTGAAGACGTACAAGCTTTTTTTCTGCATTCTCGTTGAAGAACTTCCATGGCTCCTTTTCATACACATCGAACTCATGGATGAATTCAGGAAACACTACATGCCCCTGCACCTTAGGCGCAAGGCAATAGGAGAAGACTTCTTCGTCGGTCGGGCAAAATCGGTATCCGAGGGGAAGCGTATCCGCCATTCTTCCTCTCTCTCTGTTTTTCTCTGTCAAGAACTATCTGAGACTTTTTCAATTATGACGATGGTCTTATATAGCTCTCGACTTTCCTATTTTAGCCGGGGTGATGGTACGTTTATAATATAAACGTGGAAAGATAGTTATGTGGTTTATGGGTGTATAATCTTTTACCACTAGATCGGGTCCATTTTCATAGATTTTCCGAGATACGTCAAAGAGCTGTTTCGTGTTGGGATTTTTTTTTTCCCTGGCTAGTTAGCCAGATAACGTAAACCATATCCGACGAGGAGGAGACGTGATTGCAGCTAGAGATATTGCATTTTATTTTTATCCCCGAGTCGGATATGGATTGATCATCCCGGCCGTTGATCACGCGGCCCATCTGCCTCGAGCACCGCTCGACCGTTCATCCCATCCACTAACCGATTTAGCCGACTCGGATTTGAACCCGTGAATCCGGAGAGTCTAGCTGGTAACCCGAAGAAACGGGCCACGCCCGGATCCGAATAATGTCAAGAAACCCTTTCGCCGGAAAATATAGTTGAATAATGCTATTCTCGAGGATTATCACCTTAGTATGTCAAAAACTGCTACCTGTTCGTTATATTTTTTGTACGTCCTTTGCCCGTTATTTTCTGTTGTTACTTACTCAAGGTTTGCCAAACCATTATTCATATACAATGGTTTCGTACCCTTATTTTTCTTTGATTTTGGTTATTTTTGGTTATATTTAAATATTATTATTACGCCTTTAGTTAATAATTTAACAAGTTAGAACAATTGATAGATGTCAAAAAAATTTCCTATTATAGTATTAGAGCAGGAGGTCCGGTCCACATTTGTCTTTTCTGTTATATATTTTTACACTTGAGTGTTAAGTCAAGTACTTCCTATGTGTGTTATATTTAAAAATCATTTTCATCTTTCATTATATTATATTAAATTTCTTATATTCATATACAACTCAAACTTCTAACTGATATCACAAAATCTTTAAATTTCTACCATTATATTAAATTTATTATATACACCCTATGTCGTGATAATCTTGTGATGCTATATGTGATTACCTTTGAAGGAAGCACGACAAAGGTCTATGCGCCTCCATTTTCATCATTCGAAGCTGTTGATGCTTAAGACAATAATCATAAATGTTATCCGACGATGCATTACAAGATAACGTTCGAAGAAAACACAAGAGAGGTCAATACGCCTCCATCTTGGGAGAATTACCAAAAAGTCCTAAACCTATTGCAATTGTGTCAATTCAATCCTTCCGGCCAAAATTGGCCGGCCGGAGCTAATGTGGACATTGGCCAGAGATAGCTGGCCGGCGAACAATTTTTTAATAATTTTTTAAATTTTTTTCGAATTTTTATTTTATTTTATTTTTAACCTTCTTCTTCCTCTGGTCAGCGAGGCTAACCTCGCTGGCCACTAGTGAGGCTCGCCCCCGCCAGCCACTGGCGAAGGCGAGCCTCGCCTAGCCAAGGGGAGGCTTGGCCTCGCCCAGCCATGGCCAGGTCGAGCCTCGCCAGATCTGGCGACGGCGGCCTCGCCGTCGCCGGGTGAGGCTCGCCTTCGCCAATGGCGGCGAGGGAGCCTCGCCCGCCGACGGCGAGGCCGCCTAGCCATGGTGAGGTCGAGCCTCGCCGGATGGGCGACGGCGGCCTCGCCGGCCACTAGCGAGGCCATAACTAGATCGGCGAGGCTCGCCTCGCCATGGCTAGGTGAGGCCGAGTCTCGCCTTGGCTGGGCGACGGCGGCCGCCGCCGGTCACCGGGCAAGCCTCGCTAGTGGCCGGCGAGGTCGGCCTCGCCGGCCGGCCGAGGAAGAAGTAGAAGGTAAAAAATTTTAAAAAATTTTAAAAATTTAAAAATCGAAAAAAAAATTATAAAATTATAAAAAAATTGTTCGCCGGCCAGATGTCTCCCGGCCAGCCAATTTTGGCCGGAAGGACTGAATTGGCACAATTACAAAAGGTTTAGGACTAAATTGGCAAAAAAAAAAAAAGTTTAGGGACCGAATTGGCACAATTGCAATAGGTTTAGGACTTTTTGGTAATTCTCCCCCTCCATCTTCGTCGACACAAGGGGGCGGGGTGGGAGGGGCATTAACTCCTGCGCAACCATGGACGAACGAACTGGAATTAGCACCTTGTGATCTATATGATGAATTGGGAAAGCTTTTAAGATACTGATGTTGTAATGCGAGTTTCTTATGGAAGTACGAACCTTGGTTTTTTATATAATCGGTGATGTTTACTATGGAATGTTCCCCGTAAATATATTGAGATTGTGAACGAATGCGACGGCACTTATTGGGCACTTCTTTGCGGAAAACAGAAGACGTAACAACACTATAATATGTATTATCTTGCATCTTTCGTGTTATTTCTCTCTCTCCTAAATTCTTATTCTTGCCTGATTACGTCTCCCTTTTATTTTTGTCCCTTCTCCTTTTCCTTTCTTGAAATTATCATGTGTGATAAGATCTTGGACGCAAACAAATAAATCGTGTATGAACCGTCTCTTGATTTTTCGCTTAGGTTAAATTAGGCCTCTCTTTAGTATTTTAATCTTAAGTTTTGACTTTTTTATAATTTTTGAGGAATACACATATTCAATTTAATATAATCCAAGAATGTCTATTTGAATGGTGGAGTTCAATAACAAGAATGTCTTAGTCGACGAAGAAAAGATAGATTTGCATTCACGTCATCTTTCTTCGAGGAAAACTCCTTTTTGAAACTTTCGTATATTATTCTTCTTTTGAAGTGCATACAACCTATAGAAAGTTCAACATCCATCCAAATCCAAACTCTTATTCAAAATGCTTACATAATTTATAGCGTAAAGTTTGCTGCACTACAAAAATGCAACCATTTTTCTTATTCCAAAGACAATGCTCCAATATGTGTAAACTTATCTCCGACATAATTAATCTTCATTAGTTAATTAGCCAAAAAAATTAGATCCAAACTATTTAAACATGAAGACAGCTTGTGTGAATCCTTAAACATGATGAAGATGGCTTGACTTGTCTGAGAATATGTAGATTTGATCGGAGCTAGTCATATAGGATTTTTATGGTCATAATTATAGCTTCATGCTTATTTGAAGGGATTAAGTTTTATGAATGAGCATTCCGAGCTCGAACAAGAAGTAATTTTTCGTGTATTCTTTGACTCTATTAAGTTTTTTTGTCATCTCCATGCTTACGTTTTCTTTTAACATTTGGATTTTTTCTATGGCAGAATTACACGTTGTGTCAAAATCCCTAATAAACCTTCGAAGCTTGTCTATTATTTTCTCTTAATGACCTATGAACTCATTAATTAGTTTTCGTTTAAGTCCACTAGCAAAGGCTTGAACTTAACTGATTCATGAGATTAGCCAAATATTCCTATACAATTCACTCACTGATTTACCGACTAAGATTTATATATTATCAATGAATGTAAGAATCTATTATCACCACTACATGAGAATGGATTAAAAATAAAATAAAGAATTACTGAATTTTACACATCTTAGTAAAAAGTAGATTTTAAACTTACCTATAATTCTTACATCAGCAAGAGTTGACATATTTTCATTATAAGTCAACAGTCAACCATACTTCTATATTAATAAAATTACGTTGTGTGGATGCTAAAAAGTTTGAATCCCATACTCTCTCAGACTTTTCATTAGAAAGGCAAAATAACCTAGTCAACATCATCCATATAATACATAGCCTATTATTGTTGTTGTTGCTGCTATTTTTTTAGGTGGCTCAGACTCTATTAATGCTAAGCTATTATGCATATAAAAAGTTTAAATAGTTAAAATGCATCGCTGAAAGCCCTATTCTAAATAATCAGGAAGTGGTTCGTTCATGCTTTGTCAAGAAAGTAAAAATTAAAAGTTTTTTTTTTTTAAATTCCAATGGACATATCAATTAATATTTTTGTATATGAAATAAAATTGCATTATATTAGAGATGGATCTGGATATGAAAACACTAACCGTTTTAAATCGTTGGAGATGTTGGAGAGACTATGGCGTTCTTTTGAAGTATAAGAGATTTAGAGGTTCCAAGGAAGTAAAATGCGGGCCAACACTACATGCAAAATATGATATTAGAATGAGGGCGTTCTTCATTAAAATTAATATCTTCATGTAAATTATTTCCGATGTCTGACAACAACTAAGACTATGTTTATTTCATGGAAAAAGGAAATGATTTCGCAAACATTTTCCAAAAAATGACTGTTTGTTGTCGCTTGAAATATTTAACTAATGAAAAATGTTTTCATTGTAATTTAGATTTAAATATGATTATAAATGATGAAAATATTTTTTATTCATTAATTTTTATTAGAAATATAAACGATCACTTTACTCTACAATGCTCATGGAAGTGAGGTATGCCCTTGTATGTCAGTAATGCGATTAAAGAAAAATTTGCATGTGAAATTCTCAAATCGACACAAGTTCCAAGGGCTCACTAGGAAATATCACTTTTGGTGCGGCAAATGAAAACGGAATATGGTGCTATTCTTGGACGATAGTTATCTCAATATCTTTGTCATTCAGTCCACATTTATCTTGATTCTTGAATTTGGTCTCTTTAATCATCTTCATTTATATATTTTGATAATGATGCAGAGATCACTTCATTATTCTCAAATAAAATTAGGGACTTCCAAATTGCATTTTAACTCTTGCTATTTATGAAAAAGCTCAACATATATAACGTGATAGTGCATATATAATATGAATGCTTGCTGACTCGGTAAATTGCCTTTTTATATGTGCGCTGTTAATGAAATTCGACCATGCAGTATATAGCATAGAAAAACATTTTGTTTGATGACAACATAGAATGGAGAACTAATGACAATGGAATGGGGTACCATTCACTTTAATCAAAATATTAACATGTAATTGCAATTAGGATCCAACGAAAAATATTAGAACATATTAATGTGGCAAAATCACAACATCTTAAATTCATCAATTTTAAGAGAAATTCAGTCCTCACAATTTCTCCTAGACTCACTGAACGATTGCTCAAGTGCTTCCACTACTGTGGGGATGAACTTTTATGTGGTAGCGTCACTTGTTGGAGGCAAGTCACGTAGTACGACTCCATCTTTTAGGTCATTGTAAACGTTTATCTAATCAAATAAATGAACTTATGTATCCATTGAGAGTCGTCACCATCGGTATCCTCTTCCATGATTGTGGTGGATGCAGGTAAATTCACGATTCCATTGGATGTCGCATCATCCATGAAGCTTTGCTCGATTGGCCTTCCTACATTGATGAAATCCGTGAATTGCTTTGCTCGGCTCTCGTTGTGCGGAGATGAGGAATGGCGTTCCTTTCTGAGATCCCGCGTGTGGATTTTGGGTCCGGACTTGCGGGGTTGTCGTGGCGTCCATGGGCGTCCGGTGCCTGATTGGTGCTGCTTGGGAAGGGATGGAACGGAGGGAGGGCGAATGCGAGCTTCCTTTCTAGGTTTCTTTCTGAGGCTGGATGGATGAATGGAAGCGGTGTGGAAATGGTCTTGAGTAGTTGAGCCTGGAATTTCGATTCGGGTGTCTGGTTATGCGCGGTTGCTGGTCGTTTTAGTTTTTCTGGGGAAGACAGTCTCTTCGGTTGTTGTCGTGCTTAGTCTAGCGTTCCGCTTTGGAGGGCTTCTGCTAGTGAGGTCCTAGCTCTAGGGATACTGGTTATATCTGGGTCATCAGATCTGTCCGTAATTGCTTTCGCCTCATGTTTCTTCGAGGAAAACCCTTTTTGAATCTTTAGTATTCTTCTTTTAATGTGCATACAACCTAAATAAAGTTCAACATCCATCCAAATCCAAAGTCTCATTCAAAATGCTTACACAATTAAGTGCGTCAAATTTGTTTCACTACAAAAATGCAATCATTTTTCTTATTCCAAAAACAATGCTCCAATGTGTATCCTCACGTGCAACATATTTAATCTTCATTAGTATTAGCCAAACATATATATATGTGTGTGTGTGTGTGTGTGTGTGTGGTGCGCACGTATTGGATCCAAACTTTTTAAACATGAAGACGGCTTGTCTTAACTGAATTCCATAAACAAGATGAAGATGGCTTGACTTATTTGTGGTGATTTAGATTTGATCCGAGCTAGTCATATAGGATTTTTATGGTCATAATTATATCTTCCCGCTTATTTGAAAGGGTCAGGTTTATGAATGAGCACTCCAACTTAAAAAAGAAATCAATCTCTCGTGTATTGATTGACTATGCTAAGTTTTTTGTCATCTCCATGCTTTCGTTTTCTTTAAACGTTTGAATGTTTTTCTATGACATAACTGCACATTGGCTTCGTTTGGGAATCGCTTTCCCAAGTGTCTTTAGGAGGCTAAAGGCCTTTGGGCCAAAAATTGAGTGTTTGGCAATTTTTTTACATTTGCCTTTGCCAAAGGCAAAACCTTCCCAAGGCTGAAAGCCCAAGGCAGGTTGGGCACTGCCTTGGGCAGTCTTGACACGTTAGCTTGGAAGGCTTGGAAGGTAATAAATTTTTTCTTCCGAAATTGTCCTTATTAATTTTTCGTTTTTTCGGCTTTATCCTGACAACTGTTCATCATTTTCGTCCTTCCCTTCTCTCTATTGAGAACATGGCCAGCATCTATGCGTGGTCGCTGACAAAGGGTAGGTGGTGCGGTGAAGAGCAGGTGGTGTGGCGAAGGACAGGTGGTCTGGCTAGGGTCCCATGACCCTCCAACGAGGGTCGCTGCGCGGAGGACGCCGACAACCTAGATTGTGCGCAGATCTAGGTCACGGTGACTAGATCGTGGGCGCCGGCGACCTCCGTGGCGCGATGGGTCGCACGACGGCTTAGCGAGGGTCACGACGATCGGGATCTCGCGATTTGAGTCGCCGTGACCAGATTGAGCGGCACCAGCGACCTCTGGACGGAGGTCACGGCGCGGCGGGTCGAGGCGATTGTCCGGCGAGGGTTGCAACGACCCAGATCGTAATCTCGCGATATGGGTCACCGCGACCAGATCGAGCGGCACCGGCGACCTCCGCACGAAGGTCGCAACGCAGCAGGTCGCACAACCTTCCAGCAAGGGTCGCCGCGACCCACATCTCACGATCTGGGTCGTTGCGACTTCCCCCTTGCTGGATAGCCTACCCTTCACCGCACCGCCTCCCCCTC
Source organism: Eucalyptus decipiens (assembly GCA_014182575.1). Classification (NCBI taxonomy): domain Eukaryota; kingdom Viridiplantae; phylum Streptophyta; class Magnoliopsida; order Myrtales; family Myrtaceae; genus Eucalyptus; species Eucalyptus decipiens. The sequence goes on along the minus strand of CM024619.1, from coordinate 42,693,106 downwards.
GCCGAATTGCCTACCCTTCCCGGCTAGCCGGTGAAGCCCTTGGCCGACCAACTCTCCTTTTTTCCCTTTTTTTTTTAATAACAAAAGCATTTTGCAAATTTAATTTATCCAAACACTATTTTGCACAAAGATACTTCACAAACAGACTTTCACAAGTACAATTTACCAAACATAATTTGCATTTTGAAAAATTCCTTTAACTCAAGGACTTTTACATTTTCTTAAGGACCTTCCCTAAAAGTCTTCCCAAATGCACCCATTGTGTCAAAACCTCTAATAAACCTTTGAAACTCGTCTAAAATTTTCTCTTAATGACATATAAACTTATTAATTTGTTTTGGGTCAAGTCCACCTATAAATGCTCGGATTTAATTGATTCATGAGATTAGCATAGTGCTCCTTTACAATTCACTAATTGATTTATTAACTAAGATTGAACAGAAGAATTTATTGTCATCTCTACATGAGAATGAAGATAAGAATGGATTAAAAGACAAAAAATATATAAATAAAGAATTTATTGAAATTTTATACGTCCAGTGTGAAAAGTAAATTTGACAACTTATTCATAATTCTTACATCAACAAGAGTTGGGACAAAGTATATTGAGAGTGCCAAAATTTAGCACAAGTAAACACTTTAGTATCAAAAGTTCGAAAGTGCATACTTAAATTTTACTTTTTTTGAAAATTGGGACACTTAAGTTCCAATTTTGACAAGGACCGCCGTAAATCTAAGGTAGCATTATTTTAAAAGTGAATTGGTCTACATGACTTTCCGGAATCGCCTAGTTAATAATGAATGTGCAAAATGATGTGATTTTGCCCCAAAATCAATTTTTAATAAAAATATTAATCAAATTAAATTAAAAGACTAATTAAAAGAAAAAGAAAAAGAAGATATAGTAGCGTTTGGCAAGGGTTTGGAAGCCCTTGCAGTCACCCCCTCCTCCTAGCCATCATTGAAAAGGGTCTGTAGCAGTGGGGCAAGGGTTAGCTAGGGTCATCGGGCCTTAAGCAAAGATTGCGCAATCTGGCCAACCGCTAACGAGGGCCTACTAGCCCTCGTCCAAACTGGGGTGAGGGTTGCGACCCTCCCCTAGATCCAACAAAGGTCACTAGCCCATGCCTAGTTGGGCCAAGGGTCATCTGTCGCTGGCTATGGCGGTTTTGTGGGAGCTAGCTGGCCTTGGCTTGACTGGGTGAGAGCTAGTAGGCTCTCGCTAGTGGTTGGCTAGGGTCATCGGGCACTGTCGCCAGCTCTTTTCAATAATGATGGGCGGTGGCAACGAGGGCTTCCATAACCCTCGCTAAACCCATTACTCACCTTTTTCCTTTAAAATAACGTAGTTTTAAAATTATTTTTAATTAATATTTATATTAAATATTAATTTTAGGGGCTTTTTATTGATGTGGGCATTTTTTTTTTTAAATTGCCATGTGGATTTTTTTTTAAGGAATTGCCAAGTGGATGATTTTTTTTTTTTTTTTTTTAAAAAAGATTGCCATGATGGTGAAAGAAGTCACTAGAACATGTCATGTTAGCCATTTGGCCAGAATTTCTCGCCATTAGTATTTAAGTGTTCTATTATTCTCCAATTTCGGTACTTAAGGCTACCTTTTGAAACTTTTGATATTTATGTGTCATATTGTATCAAATTTTGACACTTTTAGTGTCTGCACCTCACAAGAGTTGACATGGTTTCATTACTAGTCAACCATTCTTCTATATTAATAAAGCTACGATGTATTGATGCTAATAAGTTTGAATCCCATACTCACTAAGAGTTTCAAATGCACAATACCTAGTCAGCATCATCTATATCGTACATACCCTATTATTATGATTATTTTTAGGAGGCTTAGATTTTATTAATTATGAACTTTTTTATGCATATAAAGTTAAAATAGTTAAAATGCATCGATGAAAGCCCTAATTTAACTTAACAATCAGGAAGTGGTTCGCAAATGCTTCATCAAGAAAGTAAAAATTAAAATAATTTTTTTTTTTTTTTTTGAAATTTCAATGTACATATGAATTAATATTTTTGTATATGAAGTAACATTGCATTATATTGGAGATGGATGTGGATATGCAAACAATAACCGTTTTTAGTGGTTGGAGATATTGGAGAGAGTATGTATGACGTTCTTTTGAAGTATAATAGATTTAGAAGATCCGAGGAAGAAAAATGTGGGCCAACACTATATCCAAAGTATAATATTATAATATTTTTCTGATCTCTAACTACAAGTAAGGCTTCGTTTATTTTATAGAAAATAAATAATTTAAAAAATACTTTCCAAAAAATGATTGCTTGTTGTCGTTTGAAATAGTTAGCCAATGAAATATATTTTCATCATCAACAATAATTTATATCTAAATAAATTTGTGGATGATAAAAATATTTTTCATTCATTAATTTTGTAAGAATTGAAGGATGGACTTGTACGTTAGTTATACATTCAGCGAGGGACATTCTCCAATCAGTAGAAGTTGTTAAGGAAACACCACTTCTGTGTAAAGTAAATGAAAACGGAATGACATGCTATTCTTGGACAATAGTTATCCCAATATCTCTGTCATTCAATCTGCATCTATCTTGATTCTTGAATCTAGTCTCTTTTATCATTTTTATTTATTTATATTTCAATAAGCATGTATCAATCGTTTTATTAGTCTTAAGTTAAATTAGGGATTTCCAGATTACATTTTAACTCTTTGTATATATAAGAAAGCTCAACATATATAATGTAAAAATGCATATATAATATGATGCTTGCTGACTAGGTAATTTGCCTTTTTATATGAGAGCTCTTAATGAAATTCGATTATGCAACATAGAAAAACATATTATTTAATGACAATGTAGAATGGAGAACTAATGACAATGGAATGGGACACTCCTCACTTTAAACAGTATTTAAACACGTAACTGAGATTGGGATTTGATGAAAATTATTAGCACATATTAATGTGGCAAAATCACAACGTCTTACATACGTTGATTTTAAGAGACAGATTGGTTCATATAATGCATTGCACTACTATGGGGCCAAACTTTTATGTGGTAGCGTTGGTTGTTGGAGGCAAGCCACCTAATATGACGCCCGGCCTTGTAGACTTTTGTCTAATCAAAACTAATGTTGCTGTATATCCATTGAAGGCTGTCACCATTGGTATCCCCTTCCATGACTGTGGATGCAAGTGAATTCGCGATTCCATTGGATGTTGCATTGTCCATGAAGCTTTGCTCGATTGGCCTCCTCGCCAAGTGCGGGTGAGAAGCTAGAGCCCAGGCGTTCCCTTTTGAACCTATGCAGTCCTGTGGATGCCGCTCAACATGAGGACCCGAAAACAGCGACATTCTCTTTGATGGTTCCATGTTGACGTCTTCGCGACGTGCATCGATTTCGTTGTTGATGTCGGAAGAATCCTTAAGCCAATGATTTTCTCTAATTCCGATAGGCTTGCTGAGAAATATTGTAGTGCCTTGTTTTCCACCGCTTTCTTCTCTTTTAAATCGGATTTTGCACATAACAATCTGCAGTTTACGTATTAAAGAAAATAATAAGGTGTAAAAAAATTATGCTATTTTATCAAATAAAGCTATGGATAATAGATACTAAGTTAATTACATGAATGCACCGACCAAAATAAAAAAACAAAAAATTTCTTGAATGCATTGCGATTAACGTGGCTTTCAAAGAACGAAAAAAAAGAAACAGGACACCTAGTAGGTTTTCCAGATTTTCTTTCACAATGAAACCCTAGATTGTAAAGGCCACACTATTCAACTCATTATGGCACGATGGTCAACTTAATGTTATCAGAAAAACTCTAACCTGACAAATAGAATATATTTGATCATAGGAATATATTACGGTTCACATGGCTTTCAAAATTTGGCTTTCCAGATTTGTTAACATAATGAACCCTGGAATACATAACTTAAAATAACGACTTAGAGACATTCACACCATACGTGGACTAGAAAAATTAACTATCAACAAATTAACAAAGTTAGAACAAGTGAATTCGACTCACCTGTTGGTTAGGCATGGAGTACTCATGCATAATCCAAGATCCTTTCTCGGTGTTTCGGCTATCGGAAGATGAGCCATCTTTCACTTTAAAGTTCAAGTGTTTCTTTTGACCGATGACATTATCATGGCAATCTTTGACGTCAGTGTTTTGTGCTCCCCTCCAGTATCCCGAACCCGCCGTTCTTTCCACTCTAGACTTCCTCATCTTGAGCTTGGTGAAGACGTACAAGCTTTCTTCCGCGTTCTTGTCGAAGAATTTCCACGGCTCCTTTTCATACACATCGAACTCGCGGATGAATTCTGGAAACACTACATCCCCCTTCACCTTAGGCGCAAGGCAATAGGAGATGGCTTGTTCGTCGGATGGACAAAATCGATATCCAAGGGGAAGCGTATTCGCCATTCTTCCTCTCTTTCTCTTTTTCTCTCTCTCAAGAACTATCTGAGACTTTTCAATTCTTGACGATGGTCTTATATACCTCTCTAATGACTTTCCTATTTTAGCCGGGGGCGGTGGTACATCTATAAAATAAGCCAGGGGCAGGCGTAAACCAAACCCGACGAGGAGGAGACGTAATTGCAGCTATGGAGATATTGCATTTTATCTTTTATTCCCTAGTCGGATATGGATTGATCATCCCGGCCGTTGATCACGCGGTCCATCTGCCTCGAGCACCGCTCGACCGTTCGTCCAATCCGCTAACCGATTTACCCGACTCGGATTTGAATCCGTGAATCCGGAGAGTCCAGCTGGTACCCGGAACCCGAAGAAAAGGCCCAAGCCCAGATCCGGAGGAGCCCGGCCCGCTTGCTGCGTCCGGCAAGAAAGTTCAAAATTTTCTGCTCGACGCGAATTTCCAACGACGCCCCTCGAGAGCAGGCGGCGATTCTCTCGAACGGCCCGAAACAGGGGGAGGGCAAATCCGTAAAAGCGGATCACTTTACCTCCCCCTTCACTTTCCCTCGACTCGCTTCGCAATCCCCACGCGCTTCCCCTTTCCCCACAAATTCGAAACCTCCGAATCCGTTTTCCGGGGAGCTTTCCGCGAAGCGAAATCTCTGTCAAGATGAACACCTCCGATATGGTGAGAATCTCTGTTCATCTGTAGAGACGCGTCTCCGTCGATCTCCAGATCTTTAGGCATTCGAGTTCGCGATGTCGTTTGCGCTTAGGTTTTTTTTTTCAATCGATCCGTCAATTGCTTCGCTCGGCTCGCGTCGTGCGGAGATGAGGAATGGCGATTCCTTTTCAGATCGCGCGTGCAGACTTTGGGTCCGGATTTGCGGGGTTCTCGTGGCGTCCACTTGGGAAGGGATGGAACGGAGGGAGGGCGAATGCGAGCTTCTTTCTAGGGTTTTTTTTTTTTTTTTTTTTTTTTTTTTTTTTTTTTCTGAGGCTGGATGGATGGACGGAAGCGGTGCGGAGATGGTCTTGAGTAGTGGAGCCTGGAATTTCGATTCGGGTGTCTGGTTATGCGCGGTTGCTGGTCGGTTTAGTTTTTCTGGAGAAGACAGTCTCTCTGATTAGTATCGTGGCCCTTAAAATTACTAACTCCATCTATGAACCATCTCGTGATTTTTAGCTTAGGTTAAATTAGGCCTCTCTTTAGTATTCTAATCTTAAGTTTTGACTTTTTTTTTATAATTTTTGAGGAATACACATATTCAACTTAATTTAATCCGAGAGATACTTAAAACATTTGAAAATATTCAATTAAATATTTGAGAAACGTCATCAACTTTTTTCTAACTTGAATGCTTCAGTTAAATGTGTCATCTTCTGATTCTGAGTGGAATGTGAACCATTCATTTGATTTGAAGATAGTCGAATTCCCAATGAAAAATTGGGTTGCGCGTGAAGTTTTTTTGGCTTCATTCGTCGATCATTGATAACCTTTTACACTTCATTTAACTCTCAAATTTCAATAAATGTTGTTAGTACCCACCTTACCATTTTCCAAAAATAGAAGAGAACATCGTTGCATTGATGGAGAGGAATTGTCTCGATAAATTATGATTAGTTGATCACTTTCATTAGATTGAGTTTTCTGTTTTTATGGGAAAATATGCGTATTACTTGAGAGATTTCGATCCTGTGATATGGACTAGATACAATTTATTCAGGAAAGAAAACACAACAAATAGCATCCTCCATTCAAAACGGAAAATATAGAAAGATTTCGTTAACTAGTTGCAATTTCATCTTCCTCGAAGATTGGAGAGTTTTAGTAGTAATTAGAGAGAAGGTGGGACCCTCAATCTTCTTGTTGTCTGCCCATCGCTATGTTGATTTTGAAATTAGGGACAATATGTGTCATCAATTTTTCTATTTGAATGGTGGAGTTCAACAACGAGAATGTCTTAGTCGACAAAGAAAAGATAGATTTGCATTCACGTCATCTTTCTTTGAGGAAAACCCCTTTTTGAATCTTTCGCATATTATTCTTCTTTTAAAGTGCATACAACCTATAGAAAGTTCAACATCCATTTGAATCCAAACTCAACCTATAGAAAGCTCAACATCCATCCGAATCCAAACTCTTATTCAAAATGCTTACATAATTTATAGCGTAAAGTTTGTTGCACTACAGAAATGCAACCATTTTTCTTATTCCAAAGACAATGCTCCAATATGTGTAAACTTATCTCCGACATAATAAATCTTCATTAGTTAATTAGCCAAAAAAATTCGATCCAAACTATTTAAACATGAAGACAGCTTGTGTGAATCCTTAAACGTGATGAAGATGGCTTGACTTGTCTGAGAATATGTAGATTTGATCCGAGGTAGTCATATAGGATTTTATGGTCATAATTATAGCTTCACGCTTATTTGAAGGGATTAAGCTTTATGAATGAGCATTCCGAGCTCAAACAAGAAGTAATTTTTGGTGTATTATTTAACTCTATTAAGTTTTTTTGTCATCTCCATGCTTACGTTTTCTTTTAACATTTGGATTTTTTCTACGGCACAACTGCACATTGTGTTGGAATACCTATTAAACCTTCAAAGCTTGTCTAACATTTTCTCTTAATGACCTATAAACTCATCAATTAGTTTTCGTTTAAGTCCACTAGCAAAGGCTTGAACTTAACTAATTCATGAGATTAGCCAAATATTCCTATACAACTCACTCACTGATTTACCGACTAAGATTTATATAATATCAATGAATGTAAGAATCTATTATCACCACTACATGAGAATGGATTAAAAATAAAATAAAGAATTATTGAATTTTACACGTCTTAATAAAAAGTAGATTTTAAACTTACCTATAATTCTTACGTCAGCAAGAGTTGACATATTTTCATTACAAGTCAACCATACTTCTATATTAATAAAATTACGTTGTGTGGATGCTAAAAAGTTTGAATCCTATACTCTCTCAGACTTTTCATTTGAAAGGCAAAATAACCTAGTCAACATCATCCATATAATACATAGCCTGTTATTGTTGTTGTTGTTGTTATTATTATTATTTTAGGTGGCTTAGATTTTATTAATGATAAGCTATTATGCATATAAAAAGTTTAAATAGTTAAAATGCATCGTTGAAAGCCCTATTCTAAATAATCAGGAAGTGGTTCGTTCATGCTTTGTCAAGAAAGTAAAAATTAAAAGATTTTTTTTTTTTGAAATTTCAATCGACATATCAATTAATATTTTTGTATATGAAATAAAATTGCATTATATTAGAGATAGATTTGGATATGCAAACACTAACCGTTTCAAATCGTTGGAGATGTTGGAGAGACTATGGCGTTCTTTTGAATTATAAGAGATTTAGAGGTTCCAAGGAAGTAAAATGCGGGCCTAACACTACATGCAAAATATGATATTAGAATGAGGGCGTTCTTCATTAAAATTAATATCTTCATTTAAATTATTTCTGATGTTCGACAACAACTAAGACTCTGTTTATTTCATGGAAAAAGGAAATGATTTCGAAAACATTCTCCAAAAAATGACCGTTTGTTGTCGCTTGGAATATTTAACTAAAGAAAAATGTTTTCATTGTAATTTATATTTAAATATGATTATAAACTATGAAAATATTTTTTTCTTCTTTAATTTTTATTAGAAATATAAATAATCACTTTTAGGAACATATTTTTCACGAAACTTACTCTACAATGCTAATGGAAGTGAGGTATGCCCTTGTATGTCAGTAATATGTTTAAAGAAAAATTTGCATGCAAAATTCTCAAATCAAATTGACACAAGTTCCAAGGGCTCACTAGGAAATATCACTTTTTGGTGCGGCAAATGAAAACGGAATATCGTGCTATTCTTGGACGATAGTTATCTCAATATCTTTGTCATTCAGTCCAAATTTATCTTGATTCTTGAATCTGGTCTCTTTAATCATCTTCATTTATATATTTCAATAAGCATGCAGAGATCACTTCATTATTCTCAAATAAAATAAGGATTTCCAAATTGCATTTTAACTCTTGGCATATATGAAAAAGCTCAACATATATAATGTGATAGTGCATATATAATATGAATGCTTGCTGACTTGGTAAATTGCCTTTTTATATGTGTGCTATTAATGAAATTCGATCATGCAGTATATAGCATAGAAAAACATTTTCTTTGATGACAACGTAGAATGGAGAACTAGTATATAGCATAGAAAAACATTTTGTTTGATGACAACGTAGAATGGATAACTAATGACAATGGAATGGGGTACCATTCTTTTTAATCAAAATATTAACATGTAATTGCAATTAGGATCCAACAAAAAATATTAGCACATATTAATGTGGCAAAATCACAACATCTTAAATTCATCAATTTTAAGAGAAATCCAGTCCTCACAATTTCTCCTAGACTCATTGAACAATTACTCAAGTGCTTCCACTACTGTGGGGATGAACTTTTGTCACGCCCCGATCCTCCGAGCACGCGAACATCCCACTCTGGTCGATTCAATTGCGACTTCCCAGGACGAGTCGCCGACCCATTCAATTTATTATGCACATGCGGAAGCGAAACGAATCCCCTGACAACAAAATACGGGATAGAAAAGCAGGAAGCAAAACCACAACATAACACTTTCATAATTCAACGAGTTACAAATGAAGCCTATAGCCAAAGGTCTACAAAAGACCAGGCTCTTAAAAGGAACTGTCCTACGATCTACAAGTCGGACACGTTCTCCAATCTTATGACTTCACCTCTACGACTCCTCAAGGCCAATCTAAGCCATCTGGCCGCTCCGTCCACCAGGGACCTGAAATTTTTATTCCCCAAACCGGGATGAGACAATGTCTCAGCAAGTTCAACCCCCTAAACCCATATTAGAAAGAAAATACGCCCCGGGTGGCCTAGCCACATCACACAGAGAACTTACCTCGCCTCAGTTCCTTTCTGCAGGTTAGCACAATTCAAATCACTCAATCACAGGTAGAATAATAATTCAAACAATTGGAACGCCATCACTTTCATATAAATCACAATCGCACTTAGCACGCATTCCAATTATTATTCACTGCCACACAAGGGCATAGCCTACTCGCTGTTCGGCTATCTACTGACACTAATGTCAGGCATCGCCTCCCCCCATGGAGCGCGGCTTCGTCAGTACGTCGACGGCGTTCCCGAAGGAGCATGGGCCCAGAATCAACTGCGACCCGCATCCACCACGTGGGCATCCCATATAGGGGCAAGTCCGGCTCAACAGCCCAGGACGATTCCTCTTAATTATCACACGGCCAAAGCATACTCCCAGGGACACTTTGCATTTCACTCAATGCTTCCATTTAAAATAGTGATCCCGGCCATTTTTCTTCATATTAAAATATTCCAAAAATTACTCATGTGTGTGGGAACAAGCTAATTTCGAATCAAAAAGCCAATATCTCACTTTTCCAAATCCCACTATTTAATATAATTATTAAAATCCAATTCTTGCATCAAAACCCAACACTTGGGTTTTTATGAAGAAATCCATATTTATCACAATCAACACCCAATTTGCCACATCCATTCATCAAATTCAAATTCTAAATGTACGGCGATCGATCAGCACGAAATTCTGAGAATTTAGGGTCCCAAAATAAATTTTCGAATTTATTAAATAATTAAATTTATTCCGAAAATTAATATAATAATAATATCCATTTTTTTTCACGATTCACGCTCAATTTATGATATCCATTCATCAATTTCACAATCCGACTACACGGCAGCGATCGGCACGAAATTTTGAGCAACCGGGGTCAAAAATAATTTTTTTCGTTTTTTTTTTTAATAATAATAATATTTTAATAATTCCGGAATATAATATAATATTATAAATTCCAGAATTCGAAATCATTTAAATAATTCAAAAATAAAACCCCATTATGTCACATCAATGCTTTATATTAAATAAACTCTCTTAGCCTTTAATTAAGCATACTTTAAATTAAACAAACACCTTAATCTAATTCACAATTAAATCAACTAATCTAACCACCTAAACATACTTAACTTAGACTAAGCACACTTAGGGCATCATTAACCCTCTAATCAAGATTTAGTGAGTTAAACTCACCGGATTAGCGAGCCGAGCGGATCAAAACGACCGGGACGACGCGAGGATCGACTTTCCTCAAAGCGGGCCGAGCATCCGGGCTCGGGAAGGCGGCCAAAACGGCCCACGAAGGGGCTGCCATACCCATTTTTCGAGCTGCTGTCCATGGCGGTTTGAGGCCGAGAATGGGCGGATCCGGCGCCGGTTGAGGCGGCCACGGGCGGCTGAGGGTGAGGCGGAGCTCCGGCGAGGCTAACGGTGGCCGGAGATGGTCGGGCGGCGGCCTAGGGTGGCTGAACGGGACCGAACAGAGGCGGAACAGGGGCTGTGGTCGCACGGCGGGGACGGCAGGCGCGAGCGGCGGTGCGGCGGCTCCGGTGCGGCGACGGGCGGCGGCAGAAGCTCCTCCGGCGGCGTGCGGCTTCGGACGGGGCTGCTCGAGCTTGCTGTTGGGCGTCCGACCAGATCTGGAATCTCGGGCAGCAAATGGAGATGGAGACGAGAGGGCGACGGGTAGGCGAGCTGATCGGCGGAGCGGCATGCGGGCGGCGCGGTGCAGCGACGGCGGCGTGAGGCGGTGGCGGGTGGCTCCGGGCGGCCTGCTCGACGGTCTCCCTTGCTGCTGGTTGCGTCCGAGGAAGAAGAAGAAAAATCCATGGAGGAAACGCACGGGAGGGAGGAAGAAGAGAGGGAGGAGAGAGAAGAAGGGGGCCTTTTCTTTTCTTTTTGCCTTTCTTTTAATCTAACCAATTGGCCCACCATGACATCATCCTATGTCATCTTCCACTCACTCAAACCACTCCCATAACTTCTCCATGGTCAGCACTTTCATTTTTCGGCCCATCTCAGACGTCAAATTCTTCAATTCCATTCAATCCACTTCCAATTGAGCCAAATGAAGTCCATAAAATAAATTCAATGTCACCACACTTCAATTCACATCTTCACTTGACTATATAATCAATTTAAGTCCCAAAAGTACGACCAAAAGCGGGCCTACTAATTTCTCGAGCCAAATTAGCCATTTCGATTTAATTTGCCAAAGAACTCTGATTGCAAGAAAAATCTTCCAAAGATGATTCAATGATCCTAAAATGATTTTTGACACACCCAGACTTCCAATTTTTGGATTCGATCTCAATTCCACGATTAATTTCACTTTGGCACGATACTAGCGCGGCCCAACCTACCGGGTAGCCTTTAGAAATTTTCATGCATTTGACCTGTGGTTGATCATGTCAAGCCACAATGTACATCTTTGAAACATTGGCGACTTTCGGTTATCGAGGTAATCTCAAGGTTTCAAATACAAACACAGGGTACCCAATCGATAGAAAAGTCGGTCCAGTGTCGATCGACAAGAATTGTGCGATCTGGTGGAATCACCCACACCTGATCACATGCCTCGTCGAGTTGACCTATCTCCGATCTCTAATCGATTTTAATCGTGCCGTAATGACCCTTGCAGATTAGCTCGGTCGAAAGGTCGCTTCCGGTCAAATTCTCGAGTCGATGCATCGAAACTCTTAATGCCTTCACCCAATAGATTAGTTTTCATATGAGTGGCCGACTCAAGGAAAATAACTATATGCGTGCCAACGAAATGCCCGTCTCAATTTATTGAAAATAGAATTGGAAAATCGGGATGTCACAACTTTTATGTGGTAGCATCACTTGTTGGAGGCAAGTCACCTAGTACGACTCCATCTTTTAGGTCATTGTAAACGTCTATCTAATCAAAATTAATGTACTTATGTATCCACTGAGAGTCGTCACCATCGGTATCCTCTGTGGATGCAGTTAAATTCACAATTCCATTGGATGTCGCATCATCCATGAAGCTTTGCTCGATTGGCCTTCTTACATTGATGAAATCCTCAATATGTGATGCAGAGATCGCCAAGCGCGGGTGAGACTCCAAAGCCAAAATGTCCTCCTTTGAACCTGTGCGATCCAATGGATTCCACTCGACATGAGGACCCGAAAACAATGACATTGTCTTCGATGGTTCCATGTTGATGTCTTGGTGAGGCACATCGATTTTGTTGGTGAAGTCGGAAGAATCCTTAAGCCAATGATTTTCTCCAATTCTGAATGGCATGCTTAGACACAGTGTAGTGCCTTGTTTTCCACCGCCTTCTTTTTTAAATCGGATTTTGCACATAACAATCTGCAATTTACATATAAAAGGAAACACTAGGACGTTAAGAAAAATTATGATTTTTTTTTGACCAAGTAAAGTTGTGGAGAATAGAACCTAAGTTGATTACATGACTGCATTATGGATAACGCGGCTTTCAAAGAGTGAGAAAAAGAAAAAAAGACTACTAGTTGGCTTTCCAGATTTTCTTGATCCATGAAAACCCAGAATAGAAAGGCGGCACTTATTCAAATCGCCATGGGCATGATGGTGGACGCAATATCATGAGAAAAACACTAGCATGACAAACGCTAGAATATATTATGGTTCACATTAGCCGCAAATTTAATTTGAAAAGAAATTAAATTTTGCTTTCCAGATTTATGAGCATATTGAACTCTTGAATAAATATTGCAAAATAACGAAGTTTGCTATAATCAGTAAAATCCCAGCAACTTTCCCAGGTTTATTAGAGATACTCACACCATACTCACACCGTACGTAGACCATCATCTCTTACGGTAGAAAATTAACTCGAAAACTTGAGGTAGACGCACATGGCAACAAATTAACAAAGTTAGAATGAGAGAATTCAACTCACTTCTTGGTTAGGCATGGAGTACTCGTGCATAATCCAAGATCCTTTCTCGGCGTTTTGGCTGTCGAAAGAGGAACCGTCTTTCACTTTAAAGTTCAAGTGCTTCTTTTGACCGATGATGTTGCAATGACAATCTCTGAAGTCAGTGCTTTTCGCCCCCTTCCAGTATCCGGAACCCGCCGTTCTTTCCACTCTAGACTTCTTCATCTTGAGCTTGGTGAAGACGTACAAGCTTTTTTCTGCGTTCTCGTTGAAGAACTTCCATGGCTCCTTTTCATACACATCGAACTCGCGGATGAATTCAGGAAACACTACATGCCCTTGCACCTTAGGCGCAAGGCAATAGGAGAAGACTTCTTCGTCGGTCGGGCAAAATCGGTATCCGAGGGAAGCGTATCCGCCATTCTTCCTCTCTCTCTCTTTTTCTTTGTCAAGAACTATATGAGACTTTTCCAATCATGACGATGGTCTTATATAGCTCTCTAATGACTTTCCTATTTTAGCTGGGGGCGATGGTACATTTATAAAATAAGCCAAATAACATAAATCAAACCCGACGAGGAGGAGACGTAATTGCAGCTGGAGATATTGCATTTTATTTTTTATTCCCTAGTCGGATATGGATTGATCATCCCGGCCGTTGATCACGCGGTCCATCTGCCTCGAGCACCGCTCGATCGTTCGTCCAATCCGCTAACCGATTTACCCGACTCGGATTTGAATCCGCGAATCCGGAGAGTCCAGCTGGTACCCCTAACCCGAAGAAAAGGCCCAAGCCCAGATCCGGAGGAGCCCGGCCCGCTTGCCGCGTCCTTCAAGAAAGTTCAAAATTCTTTGCTCGACGTCGATGCGAATTTCCAACGATGCCCCTCGAGAGCCGGCGGCGATTCTCTCGAACGGCCCGAAACCGGGGGAGGGCAAAACCGTGAAAGCGGGATCACATCTCTTCCCCGGCACTTTCCCTCGATTCGCTGCATACATTTTCCCGCACTTTCCCTACAAATTGAAATCCCCGAATCCGTTTTCCAGCAAGCTTTCCAGGAAGCGAAATCTCTGTCAAGATGAACACCCCCCCGATATGGTGAGAATCTCTGGTCATCAGTAGAGACGCGTCTCCGTCGATCCGTGAATTGCTTCGCTCGGCTCTCGTTGTGCGGAGTTGAGGAATGGCGTTCCTTTCTGAGATCCCGCGTGTGGATTTTGGGTCCGGACTTGCGGGGTTGTCGTGGCGTCCATGGGCGTCCGGTGCCTGATTGGTGCTGCTTGGGAAGGGATGGAACGGAGGGAGGGCGAATGCGAGCTTGCTTTCTAGGTTTCTTTCTGAGGCTGGATGGATGAATGGAAGCGGTGTGGAAATGGTCTTGAGTAGTTGAGCCTGGAATTTCGATTCGGGTGTCTGGTTATGCGCGGTTGCTGGTCGTTTTAGTTTTTCTGGGGAAGACAGTCTCTTCGGTTGTTGTCGTGCTTAGTCTAGCGTTCCGCTTTGGAGGGCTTCTGCTAGTGAGGTCCTAGCTCTAGGGATACTGGTTATATCTGGGTCATCAGATCTGTCCGTAATTGCTTTCGCCTCATGTTTCTTCGAGGAAAACCCCTTTTTGAATCTTTAGTATTCTTCTTTTAATGTGCATACAACCTAAATAAAGTTCAACATCCATCCAAATCCAAAGTCTCATTCAAAATGCTTACACAATTAAGTGCGTCAAATTTGTTGCACTACAAAAAATGCAATCATTTTTCTTATTCCAAAAACAATGCTCCGATGTGTATCCTCATGTGCAACATATTTAAGCTTCATTAGTTGATTAGCCATATATATATATGCGCGCGCGTGCGCGTGCACGTATTGGATCCCAACTATTTAAAAATGAAGATGGCTTGACTTATCCGAGCTAGTCATATAGGATTTTTATGATCATAATTATATCTTCCCGCTTAGTTGAAGGGATCAAGTTTATGAATGAGCACTCCAGCTTAAAAAAGAAATCAATCTCTCGTGTATTGATTGACTCTGTTAAGTTTTTTGTCATATCCATGCTTTCGTTTTCTTTAAACATTTGAATGTTTTTCTATGACAATACTGCACATTGTGTCAGAACCTCTAATAAACCTTTGAAACTCGTCTAAAATTCTCTTAATGACATGTAAACTCATTAATTTGTTTTGGGTCAAGTCCACCTATAAAGGCTCGGATTTAATTGATTCATGAGATTAGCAGAGTGTTCCTTTACAATTCACTAATTGATTTATTAACTAAGATTGAACGGAAGAATCTATTGTCATCTCTACATGAGAATGAAGATAAGAATGGATTAAAAGACAAAAAAAATATAAATAAAGAATTTATTGAAATTTTATACGTCCAATGAAAAGTAAATGTGACAACTTATTCATAATTCTTACATCAACAAGAGTTGGGACAAAGTATAGTGAGAGTGCCAAAATTTGGCACAAGTAGACACTTTAGTGCCGAAAATTCGAAAATGCATACTTAAATGTTATTTATTTATTTTTATTTTTTAAAATTGGTATACTTAAGTGCCAATTTCGACAAGGACCGCCGTAAATCTAACTTAGCATTATTTTAAAAGTGAATCCGTCTACATGACTTTTTGGAATTGCCTAGTTAATAATGAATGTGCAAAACGATGTGATTTTGTCCCAAAATCAATTTTTAATAAAAATATTGAAAGCCCTTGCTGTTGGCAAGGGTTTTGGAAGCCCTTGCTGTTGGCCCCTCCTCCTAGCCATCACCGAAAAGGGCCTGCAATGGTGGGGCGAGGGTTAGCTAGGGTCATCGGGCCTTAAGCAAAGGTTGTGCAACCTTGGCCAACCGCTGATGAGGGCCAACTAGCCCTCGTCCAAATCTGGGGTGAGGGTTGCGACCCTCCCCTAGATCCAACGAAAGTCGCTAGCCCACACCGAGTTGGGCCAAGGGTCTTCGATCGGCTATAGCAGTTACGTGGGAGTTAGCGGGCTTTGGCCTGACTAGGCGAGAGCTAGTAGGCTCTCGCCAGTGGTTGGCTAGGGTCATCGGGCACTATCGCTAGCTCTTTTCAATAAGGATGGGCGGTGGCTACGAGGGCTTCCATAACCCTTGCTAAACCTATTGCTCACCTTTTTCCTTTAAAATAACATAGTTTTAAAAACTATTTTTAATTAATATTTACATTAAATATTAATTTTAGGGGCTTTTTATTGATGTGGACAATTTTTTTAAAAAAAAATTGCCATGTGGAAATTTCTTTTAAAAGAATTGCCACGTGGATGATTTTTTTTTTTTTTTAATTTTAAAAAAGATTGCCATGATGGTGAAAGAAGTTGCTGGAACATGTCATGTTAGCTGTTTGGCCAGAATTTCTCACCATTAGTATTTAAGTGTTCTATTATTCTCCAATTTTGGTAGTTAAGAGTACCTTTTGAAACTTTTGATATTTAAGTGTCATCTCGTATCAAATTTTGGCACTTGTAATGTCCGCACCTCACAAGAGTTGACATGGTTTCATTACCAATCAACCATTCTTCTATATTAATAAAGCTACGATGTATTGATGCTAATAAGTTTGAATCCCATACTCACTAAGAGTTTCAAATGCACAATACCTAGTCAGCATCATCGATATTGTACATACCCTATTATTATGATTATTTTTAGGAGGCTTATATTTTATCTTTTTTGCATATAAAGTTAAAATAGTTAAAATGCATCGATGAAAGCCCTAATTTAACTTAACAATTAGGAAGTGGTTCGCAAATGCTTCGTCAAGAAAGTAAAAATTATTATTATTTTTTTTAAATTTCAATGTACATATGAATTAATATTTTTGTATATGAAATAAAATTGCATTATATTGGAGAGGGATGTGGATAGCAAACACTAACCGTTTTTAGTGGTTGGAGATATTGGAGAGAGTATGTATGACGTTCTTTTGAAGTATAATAGATTTAGAAGATCCGAGGAAGAAAAATGTGGGCCAACACTATATACAAAGTATAATATTATAATATTTTTTTGATCTCTAACTACAAGTAAGGCTTCGTTTATTTTATAGAAAATAAATAATTTAAAAAATACTTTCCAAAAAATGATCGCTTGTTGTCATTTGAAATAGTTAGCCAATGAAATAAATTTTTGGATGATGAAAGTATTTTTCATTCATTAATTTTTGTAAGAATTGAAGGATGGACTTGTACGTTAGTTATACATTCAGCGAGAAAATTTGCATGGGACATTCTCCAATCAGTAGGAGTTGTTAAGGCATACTAGGAAACACCACTTCTGTGTAAAGTAAATGAAAACGGAATGACATGCTATTCTTGGACGATAGTTATCCCAATATCTTTGTTATTCAATCTGCGTCTATCTTGATTCTTGAATCTAGTCTCTTTTATCCTTTTAATTTATTTATATATCAATAAGCATGTATGGATCATTTTATTAGTCTTAAGTTAAATTAGGGATTTCCATATTACATTTTAACTCTTTGTATATATAAGAAAGCTCAACATATATAATGTAATAATGCATATATAATATGATGCTTGTTGACTAGGTAATTTGCCTTTTTATATGAGAGCTCTTAATGAAATTCGATTATGCAACATAGAAAAACATATTATTTAATGACAATGTAGAATGGAGAACCAATGACAATGGAATGAGAGACTCCTCACTTTAAACAACATTTAAACACGTAACTGAGATTGGGATTTGATGAAAAATATTAGCATATATTAATGTGGCAAAATCACAACGTCTTACATACGTTGATTTTAAGAGACAAATTGGTTCATATAATGCATTGCACTACTATGGGGCCAAACTTTTATGTGGTAGCATTGGTTGTTGGAGGCAAGCCACCTAATATGACGCCCGTCCTTGTAGACTTTTGTCTAATCAAAACTAATGTTGCTGTATATCCATTGAAGGCTGTCACCATTGGTATCCTCTTCCATGACTGTGGATGCAAGTGAATTCGCGATTCCATTGGATGTTGCATTGTCCATGAAGCTTTGCTCGATTGGCCTCCTCGCCAAGTGCGGGTGAGAGGCTAGAGCCCAGGCGTTCCCTTTTGAACCTATGCAGTCCTGTGGATGCCGCTCAACATGAGGACCCGAAAACAGCGACATTCTCTTTGATGGTTCCATGTTGACGTCTTCGCGACGTGCATCGATTTCGTTGTTGATGTCGGAAGAATCCTTAAGCCAATGATTTTCTCTAATTCCGATAGGCTTGCTGAGAAATATTGTAGTGCCTTGTTTTCCACCGCTTTCTTCTCTTTTAAATCGGATTTTGCACATAACAATCTGCAGTTTACGTATTAAAGAAAATAATAAGGTGTAAAAAAATTATGCTATTTTATCAAATAAAGCTATGGATAATAGATACTAAGTTAATTACATGAATGCACCGACCAAAATAAAAAAAAATAAAAAATTTCTTGAATGCATTGCGATTAACGTGGCTTTCAAAGAACGAAAAAAAAAGAAACAGGACACCTAGTAGGTTTTCCAGATTTTCTTTCACGATGAAACCCTAGATTGTAAAGGCCACACTATTCAACTCATTACGGCACGATGGTCAACTCAATGTTATCAGAAAAACTCTAACCTGACAAATAGAATATATTTGATCATAGGAATATATTACGGTTCACATGGCTTTCAAAATTTGGCTTTCGAGATTTGTTAACATAATGAACCTTGGAATACATAACTTAAAATAACGACTTCGAGACATTCACACCATATGCGGAGTAGAAAAATTAACTAGAAAAATTAACTATCAACAAATTAACAAAGTTAGAACAAGTGAATTCGACTCACCTGTTGGTTAGGCATGGAGTACTCATGCATAATCCAAGATCCTTTCTCGGTGTTTCGGCTATCGGAAGATGAGCCATCTTTCACTTTAAAGTTCAAGTGTTTCTTTTGACCGATGACATTATCATGGCAATCTTTGACGTCAGTGTTTTGTGCTCCCCTCCAGTATCCCGAACCCGCCGTTCTTTCCACTCTAGACTTCTTCATCTTGAGCTTGGTGAAGACGTACAAGCTTTCTTCCGCGTTCTTGTCGAAGAATTTCCACGGCTCCTTTTCATACACATCGAACTCGCGGATGAATTCTGGAAACACTACATCCCCCTTCACCTTAGGCGCAAGGCAATAGGAGATGGCTTGTTCGTCGGATGGACAAAATCGATATCCAAGGGGAAGCGTATCCGCCATTCTTCCTCTCTTTCTCTTTTTCTCTCTCTCAAGAACTATCTGAGACTTTTCAATTCTTGACAATGGTCTTATATACCTCTCTAATGACTTTCCTATTTTAGCTGGGGGCGGTGGTACATCTATAAAATAAGCCAGACAGCGTAAACCAAACCCGATGAGGAGGAGACGTAATTGCAGCTGTGGAGATATTGCATTTTATCTTTTATTCCCTAGTCGGATATGGATTGATCATCCCGGCCGTTGATCACGCGGTCCATCTGCCTCGAGCACCGCTCGACCGTTCGTCCAATCCGCTAACCGATTTACCCGACTCGGATTTGAATCCGCGAATCCGGAGAGTCCAGCTGGTACCCCGAACCCGAAGAAAAGGCCCAAGCCCAGATCCGGAGGAGCCCGGCCCGCTTGCCGCGTCCGGCAAGAAAGTTCAAAATTTTCTGCTCGACGCGAATTTCCAACGACGCCCCTCGAGAGCAGGCGGCGATTCTCTCGAACGGCCCGAAACAGGGGGAGGGCAAATCCGTAAAAGCGGATCACTTTACCTCCCCTTCACTTTCCCTCGACTCGCCGCAATCCCCACGCGCTTCCCCTTTCCCCACAAATTCGAAACCTCCGAATCCGTTTTCCGGGAGCTTTCCGCGAAGCGAAATCTCTGTCAAGATGAACACCTCCGATATGGTGAGAATCTCTGTTCATCTCTGTAGAGACGCGTCTCCGTCGATCTCAGATCTTTAGGCATTCGAGTTCGCGATGTCGTTTGCGCTTTTTTTTTTTTTTTTTTTTTTTCAATCGATCCGTCAATTGCTTCGCTCGGCTCGCGTCGTGCGGAGATGAGGAATGGCGATTCCTTTTCAGATCGCGCGTGCAGACTTTGGGTCCGGATTTGCGGGATTCTCGTGGCGTCCATGGGCGTCCGGCGCCTGATTGGTGCTGCTTGGGAAGGGATGGAACGGAGGGAGGGCGAATGCGAGCTTCTTTCTAGGGTTTTTTTTTTTTTTTCTGAGGCTGGATGGATGGACGGAAGCGGTGCGGAGATGGTCTTGAGTAGTGGAGCCTGGAATTTCGATTCGGGTGTCTGGTTATGCGCGGTTGCTGGTCGGTTTAGTTTTTCTGGAGAAGACAGTCTCTCTGATTAGTGTCGTGGCCCTTAAAATTACTAACTCCATGTATGAACCATCTCGTGATTTTTAGCTTAGGTTAAATTAGGCCTCTCTTTAGTATTCTAATCTTAAGTTTTGACTTTTTTTATAATTTTTGAGGAATACACATATTCAACTTAATTTAATCCGAGAGATACTTAAAACATTTGAAACATCAACTTTTTTCTAACTTGAATGCGTTAGTTAAATGTGTCATCTTTTGATTCTGAGTGGAATGTGAACCTTTCATTTGATTTGAAGATAGTCGAATTCCCAATGAAAAATTGGGTTGCGCGTGAAGTTTTTTTGGCTTCATTCGTGGATCATTGATAACCTTTTACACTTCATTTAACTCCCAAATTTCATTAAATGTTGTTAGCACCCACCTTACCATTTTCCAAAAATAGAAGAGAACATCGTTGCATTGATGGAGAGGAATTGTCGCGATAAATTATGATTAGTTGATCACTTTCATTCGATTGAGTTTTATGTTTTTATGGGAAAATATGCGTATCACTTGAGAGATTTCGGTACTGTGATATGGACTAGATACAATTTATTCAGGAAAGAAAACACAACAAGTAGCATCTTCCATTCAAAACGGAAAATATAGAAAGATTTCGTTAACTAGTTGCAATTTCATCTTCCTTGAAGATTGGAGAGTTTTAGTAGTAATTAGAGAGAAGGTGGGACCCTCAATCTTCTTGTTGTTTGCCCATCGCTATGTCGATTTTAAAATTAGGGACAACACGTGTCATCAATTTTTCTATTTGAATGGTGGAGTTCAACAACAAGAATGTCTTGGTCGACGTAGAAAAGATAGATTTGCATTCACGTCATCTTTCTTCGAGGAAAACCCCTTTTTGAATCTTTCGCATATTATTCTTCTTTTGAAGTGCATACAACCTATAGAAAGTTCAACATCCATCCGAATCCAAACTCTTATTCAAAATGCTTACATAATTTATACATAATTTATAGCGTAAAGTTTGCTGCACTACAAAAATGCAACCATTTTTCTTATTCCAAAGACAATGCTCCAATATGTGTAAACTTATCTCCGACATAATTAATCTTCATTAGTTAATTAGCTAAAAAAAAAAAAAAAAAAAATAGATCCAAACTATTTAGACATGAAGACAGCTTGTGTGAATCCTTAAACATGATGAAGATGACTTGACTTGTCTAAAAATATGTAGATTTGATCCGAGCTAGTCATATAGGATTTTTATGGTCATAATTATAGCTTCACGCTTATTTGAAGGGATTAAGCTGTATGAATGAGCATTCTGAGCTCAAACAAGAAGTAATTTTTCGTGTATTATTTGACTCTATTAAGTTTTTTTGTCATCTCCATGCTTACGTTTTCTTTTAACATTTGGATTTTTTCTATGGCGGAACTACACATTGTGTCACAATCCCTAATAAACCTTCGAAGCTTGTCTAACATTTTCTCTTAATGACCTATGAACTCATTAATTAGTTTTTGTTTAAGTCCACTAGCAAAGGCTTGAACTTAACTGATTCATGAGATTAGCCAAATATTCCTATACAACTCACTCATTGATTTACCGACTAAGATTTATATAATATCAATGAATGTAAGAATCTATTATCGCCACTACATGAGAATGGATTAAAAATAAAATAAAGAATTATTGAATTTTACATGTCTTAGTAAAAAGTAGATTTTAAACTTACCTATAATTCTTACATCAGCAAGAGTTGACATATTTTCATTACAAGTCAACCATACTTCTATATTAATAAAATTACGTTGTGTGTGTTAGGGAAATCCCTTATGATGTTTTGAAGATGACAAAATAAATCAAAGGCTACTAACATGTTTAATGGTTAAGTAAAAGACCATGCAGATAATAGAACATGTAAATGATATTATCAAAGCCTGAAGACGACCAGAAGACTGAACGTAACTCATGTCCAAAGTATATTCTGAAGATATCCAGACTTCTGTGTCAAAGTCTGAAGACTGCCAGACTCAAGACTCAAAGTCTGAAGATTGTTCAGACTCAGATTGTAAAGTCTAGAGACTCAGATTGTAAAGTCTACAGACTCAGACTTTATATCCAGATTACGATGAATCGTAACTCAAGCCCAATCATATAACGGCTAGTGATCTGGTTTGGATTCCACATCAAGATTGATTTGATTGATTCAATCTATTTAATTGACGATTGGATCTTGAAGACAAGAACTTTCTACACGAAGAAGCTTTACTTATGGAAACCAAGATTTCGTTTGTATGGGCGATCGGAATCAATTTGGGATTTTACCTTTGTCACTCAACGGCTACCAAATCTTCTAGATACAGAGCTGTCCAATGGGTATATTGGAAGACGATTCTCCGGGATACCGTCCAACGGGTAGTTTGGAAGTGGAGGAGTATTTAAGGAGATGAAGGACCGATGAGCAAGTAAGAGACGGAGCGTAGAATTTATAATTCCAAAGTCTGAGCGACTTTTGATGATATACTTGTCTCTTGAGAGCTTAAACGTTTGTAATCGTGAGAGAAATACCAAAAGAGTGACTTAGTGAGATAGTGTGATCTACTACTAAGTGTTTGCACTCGAAGTTGTAATCTCTTGTTGATTGCATAGTGGAATCCAGCCAAGAAGGCTATTATCGTGGGAGAGTGGACGTAGGCTTGGATTAAGCCGAACCACTATAAATCTTGTGTTCTTATTCTCTTCCCTAACTCCTTTATTTTGTTCATACTAGCACCATCAGTGTGGATGCTAAAAAGTTTGAATCCCATACTCTCTCAGACTTTTCATGTCACGCCCCGATCCTCCGAGCACGCGAACATCCCACTCTGGTTGATTCAATTGCGACTTCCCAGGACGAGTCGCCGACCCATTCATTTTATTATGCACATGCGGAAGCGAAACAAATCCCCGACAACAAAATACGGGATAGAAAAGCGGGAAGCAAAACCACAACATAACACTTTCATAATTCAAACGAGTTACAAACGAAGCCTATAGCCAAAGGTCTACAAAAGACCGGCTCTTAAAAGGAACTGCCCTACGATCTACAAGTCGGACACGTTCTCCAATCTTATGACTTCACCTCTGCGACTCCTCAAGGCCAATCTAAGCCATCGCCGCTCCGTCCACCAGGGACCTGAAATTTTAATCCCCAAACCGGGATGAGACAATGTCTCAGCAAGTTCAACCCCCTAAACTCCTATTAGAAAGAAAATACGCCCGGTGGCCTAGCCACATCACACGTAAGACTTACCTCGCATTAACCTTCATCCGCAAGTTAGCACAGTTTATATAATTCAACCACGTGCAATTATAATAACCAAACAACTGCAGCACAATCACATCATCGAACAATTCAACCACTTGGATCGTCTCGCCGATCAATCGACTCGGCCGATTACATGTCATTCAGTAACCCACCACGCTTCCAATCTCGACCCTATAGGAGGATTTAATAACCGGTGGCAATCACGGCCCCACTCGGCACGACCTTTAATTAGGTGGTCCATCACGGCCTCACCGGGCACGACCTCTCATAGGTGGTCTATCCCGGCCTCACCGGGCACGACCTCTCATAGGTGGTTCATCACGGCCTTATTAGGCACGACCTCTACTAGGTGGTCAATCACGGCCCCATTAGGCACGACCTCTCTTAGGTGGTTCATCACGGCCCTACTAGGCACGACCTCTCATAGGTGGTTCATCACGGCCCTACTAGGCACGACCTCCAATCGGTGGTTAATCACGGCCAATCTCCTATCAATTCCCACACTTAGGGTTTTCTAAAGAATCCTCATAATTCGCAATCACACTCAATTTGCCACAACCAATCATCAATTTCAAGTTCTAAATACACAAAGCAATGATCAAAGACGAAATTCTAAGAGAATAAGGTCCCAAAATGATTTTTCGGAATTTATTAAATAATTAAATTTATTCCGAAAATTAATTAAATAATAATATCCATATTTTTCACAATTCACCCTCAATTTATAATATCCAATCATCAATTTCAGAATCCGACTACATAGAACGACCTGGTACGAAATTCCGAGAATTTAGGGTCTCGGCAAAATTTTCGGAATTTAATAAATAATTTAATTTATTCCGAAAATAATTAAATAATAATATTTTAATAATTTCGAATATTAAAATATTATTTAATTATTCAATAATTTCGAAATGTTTAAATAAATCAAAAGTAAATTCCTTTATGTCACATCAATGTTTATATTAATGTAAACATTCACTTAACCTTAATTTAATCACACTTTAAGTTAATCCAACACCTTAATATAATCTACACTTAAATAAATTAAACTAACCACCTAATAACACTTAACATAAACTAAACACCCATAAAGCATCATTAACCCTCTAATTAGGTTTAGTGAGGTAAACTCACCGGATTAGCAAACCGAACGGACCAAAACGACGGGGACGACGCGAGGATCGACTTTCCTCAAGGCGGGCCGAGCATCCGGGTTCGGGAAGATGGCCAAAACGGGCCAAAACCCTCTGCGATACCCATTTTTTGACTTCTCTCGCACGCGGCTGGTTGAGGGCGGATCCGGGCTCGGATTGAAGCAACAAATGCACCTAGATGGACGGAGAGGCTGAACAAGACTTAGGCGAGGCTTTATGGTGGCCGGAGGAGGGGTGGACGGCTCCGGCGGAGCTCCACCAGATCTGAAACGTTGCTGAAACAGAGGGCTGAGCGAGGGAGGGATGGTGACGCACGGAGTAGCGGCGAGGCGGCGGAGCGAGCAGCGTTGCGCGGGCGGCGGTGCGGCGGCGTCCAAGCAGCTGGTCGCGGCTCCTTCCGGCGACGCTGGACGTTGCTTCTGCTATTCGGTTCTGTTCGAACCAGAGGAGGGAGAGACCGCGACGGGAGAGGAAGGGGGAAGACGGAGGCGTGCGGCCGAGGCGGAACGACGACGTGCTCGAGCGGCGGCGCGTGGGCGGCGACGGCGGCGAGAGGCGTGCGACAACGGCTGCTGCATCTTCTGGTCTTCGGTCTCCATGGAACCGAGCAGCTGAAGGAGGGAGATGGGGTTCGGTCGATGGAGGAGAGAGGGGAGGAAGAAGAGAGGGAGAGAGAGAAGGAGGATGGGACCATTTTCTTTTCCCTTTTCTTTTTCTCTTTTTCCCTCATCCAATCAAGGTGGCCCACCACCATGACATCACATGGTGTCATACTCCACTCACTCACAACCATACTCCAATGGGTCCATTTCCATTTTCCACGGGCATGAAATCTTGTACAACCAATTCTTCAATTCCACTTGATTCTCTTCCAATTGAATCAAATTGAAGTCCATAAAATTAATCCAATGTCACCACACTTCAATTCACATATTCACTTATCCATAGAACCAACTTAAGTCCCAAAAATACGACCAAAAGCGGCTCACTAATTTCTCGAGCCAAATTAGCTATTTTCTGATTTAATCGCTGAAAAATTCTGATTACATGAAAAATCTTCTGAAGATGATTCAATGATCCTGAAATGATTTGTGACACACCCAGACTTCCAATTTCTGAATTCGATCTCAATTCCACGGTTAATTTCACTTTGGCACGATACTAGCGTGGCCCAACCTACCGGGTAGCCTTTAGAAATTTTCACGCATTTGACCTGTGGTTGATCATCTCAAGCCACAATGTACATCTTTGAAACATTGGCAACTTTCGGTTGTCGGGGTAATCTCAAGGTTTCAAATACGAATACAGGGTACCCAATCGATAGAAAAGTCGGTCTAATGCCGATCGACAAGAATTGTGCGATCCGGTGGAATCACCCACACCGATCACATGCCTCGTCGAGCCGACCTATCTCCGATCTCTAATCGATTTTAATCGTGCCGTAATGACCCTTGCAGATTAGCTCGATCGAAAGGTCGCTTCCCGGTCAAATTCTCGAGTCGATGCATTAGAAACTCTTAATGCCTTCACCCGATAGATTAGTTTTCATATGAGTAGCCGACTCAAGGAAAAGAACTATATGCATGCCAACGAAATGCCCGTCTCAATTTATTGAAAATAGAATTGGAAAATCGGGATGTCACATTTCATTAGAAAGGCAAAATAACCTAGTCAACATCATCCATATAATACATAGCCTATTATTGTTGTTGTTGTTATTATTATTTTTTAGGTGGCTCAGATTTTATTAATGATAAGCTATTATGCATATAAAAAGTTTAAATAGTAAAAATGCGTCGCTGAAAGCCCTATTCTAAATAATCAGGAAGTGGTTCATTCATGCTTTGTCAAGAAAGTAAAAATTAAAAGATTTTTTTTTTTAAATTTCCATGGACATATCAATTAATATTTTTGTATATGAAATAAAATTGCATTATATTAGAGATGGATCTAGATATGCAAACACTAACCGTTTGAAATCGTTGGAGATGTTGGAGAGACTATGGCGTTCTTTTGAAGTATAAGAGATTTAGAGGTTTCAAGGAAGTAAAATGCGGGCCAACACTACATGCAAAATATGATATTAGAATGAGGGCGTTCTTCATTAAAATTAATATCTTCATTTAAATTATTTCCGATGTCGACAACAACTAAGACTATGTTTATTTCATGGAAAACGGAAATGATTTCGAAATTTTTTTGCAAAAAATGACTGTTTGTTGTCGCTTGAAATATTTAACTAATGAAAATGTTTTTACTGTAATTTAGATTTAAATATGATTATAAACGATGAAAATATTTTTTATTCATTAATTTTTATTAGAAATATAAACAATCACTTTTAGGAAAATATTTTTCAAATAATTTATTTTTCACGAAACTTACTTTGCAATGCTCATGGAAGTGAGGTATGCCCTTGTATGTCAGTAATACATTTAAAGAAAAATTTGCATGCGAAATTCTCAAGTCGACACAAATTCCGAGGGCTCACTAGAAAATATCACTTTTTGGTGCGGCAAATGAAAACGGAATATCATGCTATTCTTGGAGGATAGTTATCTCAATATCTTTGTCATTTAGTCCACATTTATCTTGATTCATGAATCTGGTCTCTTTAATCATCTTCATTTATATATTTCGATAAGGATGCAGAGATCACTTCATTATTCTAAAATAAAATAAGGATTTCCAAATTGCATTTTAACTCTTGGTATATATGAAAAAGCTCAACATATATAATGTGATAGTGCATATATAATATGAATGCTTTCTAACTTGGTAAATTGCCTTTTTATATGTGCGCTGTTAATGAAATTCGATCATGCAATATATAGCATAGAAAAACATTTTGTTTGATGACAACGTAGAATGGAGAACTAATGACAATGGAATGGGGGTACCATTCACTTTAATCAAAATATTAACATGTAATTGCAATTAGGATCCAACAAAAAATATTAGCACATATTAATGTGGCAAAATCACAACATCTTAAATTCATCAATTTTAAGAGAAATCCGGTCCTCACAATTTCACCTAGACTCACTGAACGATTGCTCAAGTGCTTCCACTACCATGGGGATGGACTTTTATGTGGTAGCGTCACTTGTTGGAGGCAAGTCACCTGGTACGACTCCATCTTTTAGGTCATTGTAAACGTTTATCTAATCAAAATTAATGTACTTATGTATCCATTGAGAGTCGTCACCATCGGTATCCTCTTCCATGATTGTGGATGGTAAATTGATTCCATTGGATGTCGCATCATCCATGAATTCAACATTGATGAAATCCTCAATATTCCAAAATTGAACCTGTCGCATTCATCCATGAAGAAAACAATGACATTGTCTTCGATTGGTTCCATGTTGATTCTTTGAGGCACATCGATTTTGTTGTTGAATGAAAATCCTAAGCCAATGATTTTCTCCAATTCTGACGCTTAGACACAGTGTAGTGCCTTGTTTTCCACCGCCTTCTTTTTTAAATCGGATTTTGCAGATAACAATCTGCAAAATATGAAACACTGACGTTAAGAAAAATTATGATTTTTTTTTTAAAGTTGTGGAGAATAGAACCTAAGTTGATTACATGACTGCATTGTGGATAACGCGGCTTTCAAAGAGTGAGAAAAAGAAAAAGGACTACTAGTTGGCTTTCCAGATTTTCTTGATCCATGAAAACCCAGAATAGAAAGGCGGCACTTATTCAAATCGCCATGGGCATGATGGTGGACGCAATATTATGGGAAAAACACTAGCATGACAAACGCTAGAATATATTATGGTTCACATTACTCGCAAATTTAGTTTGAAAATAAATTAAATTTTGCTTTCCAGATTTATGAACATATTGAACTCTTGAATAAATATTGCAAAATAACGAGTTTGCTATAATCAGTAAAATCCCAGCAACTTTCCCAGGTTTATTAGACGTACTCACACCATACTCACACCGTACGTAGACCATCATCTCTTACGGTAGAAAATTAACTCGAAAACTTGAGGTAGACGCACATGGCAACAAATTAACAAAGTTAGAATGAGAGAATTCAACTCACTTCTTGGTTAGGCATGGAGTACTCGTGCATAATCCAAGATCCTTTCTCGGCGTTTTGGCTGTCGAAAGAGGAACCGTCTTTCACTTTAAAGTTCAAGTGCTTCTTTTGACCGATGATGTTGCAATGACAATCTCTGAAGTCAGTGCTTTTCGCCCCCTTCCAGTATCCGAACCCGCCGTTCTTTCCACTCTAGACTTCTTCATCTTGAGCTTGGTGAAGACGTACAAGCTTTTTTCTGCGTTCTCGTTGAAGAACTTCCATGGCTCCTTTTCATACACATCGAACTCGCGGATGAATTCAGGAAACACTACATGCCCTTGCACCTTAGGCGCAAGGCAATAGGAGAAGACTTCTTCGTCGGTCGGGCAAAATCGGTATCCGAGGGGAAGCGTATCCGCCATTCTTCCTCTCTCTCTCTTTTTCTTTGTCAAGAACTATATGAGACTTTTCCAATCATGACGATGGTCTTATATAGCTCTCTAATGACTTTCCTATTTTAGCTGGGGACGATGGTACATTTATAAAATAAGCCAAATAACATAAATCAAACCCGACGAGGAGGAGACGTAATTGCAGCTGGAGATATTGCATTTTATTTTTTATTCCCTAGTCGGATATGGATTGATCATCCCGGCCGTTGATCACGTGTCCATCTGCCTCGAGCACCGCTCGACCGTTCGTCCAATCCGCTAACCGATTTACCCGACTCGGATTTGAATCCGCGAATCCGGAGAGTCCAGCTGGTACCCCTAACCCGAAGAAAAGGCCCAAGCCCAGATCCGGAGGAGCCCGGCCCGCTTGCCGCGTCCTGCAAGAAAGTTCAAAATTCTTTGCTCGACGTCGACGCGAATTTCCAACAATGCCCCTCGAGAGCCGGCGGCGATTCTCTCGAACGGCCCGAAACCGGGGGAGGGCAAAACCGTGAAAGCGGGATCACATCTCTTCCCCGGCACTTTCCCTCGATTCGCTGCATACATTTTCCCGCACTTTCCCCTACAAATTCGAAATCCCCCGAATCCGTTTTCCAGCAAGCTTTCCACGAAGCGAAATCTCTGTCAAGATGAACACCCCCCCGATATGGTGAGAATCTCTGGTCATCAGTAGAGACGCGTCTCCGTCGATCCGTGAATTGCTTCGCTCGGCTCTCGTTGTGCGGAGATGAGGAATGGCGTTCCTTTCTGAGATCCCGCGTGTGGATTTTGGGTCCGGACTTGCGGGGTTGTCGTGGCGTCCATGTGCGTGCGGTGCCTGATTGGTGCTGCTTGGGAAGGGATGGAACGGAGGGAGGGCGAATGCGAGCTTCCTTTCTAGGTTTCTTTCTGAGGCTGGATGGATGAATGGAAGCGGTGTGGAAATGGTCTTGAGTAGTTGAGCCTGGAATTTCGATGCGGGTGTCTGGTTATGCGCGGTTGCTGGTCGTTTTAGTTTTTCTGGAGAAGACAGTCTCTTCGGTTGTTGTCGTGCTTAGTCTAGCGTTCCGCTTTGGAGGGCTTCTGCTAGTGAGGTCCTAGCTCTGGGGATACTGGTTATATTTGGGTCATCAGATCTGTCCGTAATTGCTTTCGCATCATGTTTCTTCGAGGAAAACCCCTTTTTGAATCTTTAGTATTCTTCTTTTAATGTGCATACAACCTAAATAAAGTTCAACATCCATCCAAATCCAAAGTCTCATTCAAAATGCTTACACAATTAAGTGCGTAAAATTTGTTGCACTACAAAAAATGCATTCATTTTTCTTATTCCAAAAACAATGCTCCGATGTGTATCCTCATGTGCAACATATTTAATCTTCATTAGTTGATTAGCCATACATATATGCGCACGTGTATAATGGATCCCAACTATTTAAACATGAAGACAGCTTGTCATAACTGAATTCCTTTAACAAGATGAAGATGGCTTGACTTTTCGGTGGTGATTTAGATTTGATCCGAGCTAGTCATATAGGATTTTTATGGTCATAATTATATCTTACCGCTTAGTTGAAGGGATCAGGTTTAAGAATGAGCACTCCAACTTAAAAAAGAAATTAATCTCTCATGTATTGATTGACTCTGTTAAGTTTTTTGTCATTTCCATGCCTTCGTTTTCTTTAAACGTTTAAATGTTTTTCTATGACACAACTGCACATTGTTTCAGAACCTCTAATAAACCTTTGAAACTTGTCTAAAATTTTCTCTTAATAACATATAAACTCATTAATTTGTTTTGGGTCAAGTCCTCCTATAAAGGCTTGGATTTAATTGATTCATGAGATTAGCAAAGTGTTCCTTTACAATTCACTAATTGATTTATTAGCTAAGATTGAATGGAAGAATCTATTGTCATCTCTACATGAGAATGAAGATAAGAATGGATTAAAAGTTAAAAAAATATAAAAATAAATAAAGAATTTATTGAAATTTTATATGTCCAGTGAAAAGTAAATTTGACAACTTATTCATAATTCTTACATCAACAAGAGCTAGGACAAAGTATACTGAGAGTGCCAAAATTTGGCACAAGTAGATACTTTAGTGTCAAAGTTCGAAAATGCATACTTAAACGTTTTTTTTTTTTTTAAATTGTGACACTTAAGTGCCGATTTCGACAAGGACCGTCGTAAATCTAACGTAGCATTATATTTCAAAGTGACTTGGTCGACATGACTCTCTAGAATTGCCTAGTTAATAATTAATGTGCAAAACAATGTGATTTGGCCCCAAAATCAATTTTTAATAAAAAAATTAATTAAATTAAATTAAAAGATATTTAAAAAAAAAGAAAGATGTAGCAACGTTTGGCAAGGGTTTTGGAAGCCCTTGCTCTTGCCCCCTCCTCCTAGCAATCACTGAAAAGGGCCTGCAATGGTGGGCTGAGGGTTAGCTAAGGTCATTGGGCCCTAAGCAAAGGTTGCGCAACCCTGGCCAAGCTTTGATGAGGGCCTACTAGCCCTCATCCAAACCTGGGGTGAGGGTTGTGACCCTCCCCTAGATCCAACGAAGGTTGCTAGCCCACGCCTAGTTGGGCCAAGAGTCATTAGTCGCTGGCTATGACGGTTGTGGGAGCTAGCGGCCCTTGGCCCGATTGGGCGAGAGCCAGCAAGCTCTCGTTAGTGGTTGGCTAGGGTCATCAGGCACTGTCGCCAGCTCTTTTCAATAATGATGGGTGGTGGCAATGAGGGCTTCCGTAACCCTCGCTAAACTTGCTGCTCACATTTTTTCTTTAAAATAATTTATTTTTAAAAAATATTTGTAATTAATATTTATATTAAATATTAATTTTAGGGGCTTTTTTTTTATTGATGTGGACACTTTTTTTTTTTTTTAAAATAAAAAAATTGCCATGTGGAAATTTTTTTTAAAAGAATTGCCACGTGGATGATTTTTTTTTGAAAAAGCTTGCCATGATAGCGAAAGAAGTCACTGGAACATGTCATGTTAGCCGTTTGACCAGAATTTATTGTCGTCAGTATTTAAGAGTTCTATTATTCTCCAATTTTGGTACTTAAGGGTACCTTTTGAAATTTTTGTTATTGAAGTGTCATCTTGTATCAAATTTTGGCACTTGTAGTGTACGCACCTCACAAGAGTTGACATGGTTTCATTACAAGTCAACCATTCTTCTATATTAATAAAGTTATCGATGCTAATAAGTTTGAATCCCATACTCACTAAGAGTTTCAAATGCACAATACCTAGTCAGCATCATCCATATTGTACATACCCTATTATTATGATTATTTTTAGGAGGCTTAGATTTTATTAATTATGAGCCTTTTTATGCATATAAAGTTAAAATAGTTAAAATGCATCGATGAAAGCCCTAATTTAACTTAACAATTAGGAAGTGGTTTGCACATGCTTCGTCAAGAAAGTAAAAATTAAAATATATATATTTTGAAATTTCAATGTACATATGAATTAATATTTTTGTATATGAAATAAAATTGCATTATATTGGAGATGTATGTGGATATGCAAACACTATCCGTTTTTAGTAGTTGGAGATATTGGAGAGAGTATATATGACGTTCTTTTGAAGTATAATAGATTTAGAAGATCCGAGGAAGAAAAATGTGGGCCAACACTATATACAAAGTATAATATTATAATATTTTTTTGATCTCTAACTACAAGTAAGGCTTCGTTTATTTTAAGAAAATAAATAATTTAAAAAATACTTTCCAAAAATGATCGCTTGTTGTCATTTGAAATAGTTAGCCAATGAAATATATTTTCATCATCAACAATAATTTATATGTAAATAAATTTGTGGATGATGAAAATATTTTTCATTCATTAATTTTTGTAAGAATTGAAGGATGGACTTGTACATTAGTTATACATTTAGCGAAAAAATTTGCATGGGACATCCTCCAATCAGCAGAAGTTGTTAAGGCGTACTAGGAAACACCACTTCTGTGTAAAGTAAATGAAAATGGAATTACATGCTATTCTTGGACGATAGTTATCCCAATATCTTTGTCATTCAATCTACATCTATCTTGATTCTTGAATCTAGTCTCTTTTATCTTATTTATTTATTTATATATCGATAAGCATGTATGGATCATTTTATTAGTCTTAAGTTAAATTAGGGATTTCCTGATTACATTTTAACTCTTTGTATATATAAGAAAGTTCAACATATATAATGTAATAATGCATATATAATATGATGCTTGCTGACTAGGTAATTTGCCTTTTTATATGAGAGCTCTTAATGAAATTCGATTATGCAACATAGAAAAACATATTATTTAATGACGATGTAGAACGGAGAACTAATGACAATGGAATGGGATACTCCTCACTTTAAACAACATTTAAACATGTAAGTGAGATTGGGATTTGATGAAAAATATAAGCACATAGTAATGTGGCAAAATCACAACGTCTTACATACGTTGATTTTAAGAGACAATTTGGTTCATATAATGCATTGCACTACTATGGGGCCAAACTTTTACGTGGTAGCATTGGTTGTTGGAGGCAAGCCACCTAATACGACGCCTGTCCTTGTAGACTTTTGTCTAATCAAAACTAATGTTGCTGTATATCCATTGAAGGCCGTGACCATTGGTATCCTCTTCCATGACTGTGGATGCAAGTGAATTCGCGATTCCATTGGATGTTGCATTGTCCATGAAGCTTTGCTCGATTGGCCTACTCGCCAAGTGCGGGTGAGAAGCTAGAGCCCAGGCGTTCCCTTTTGAACCTATGCAGTCCTGTGGATGCCGCTCAATATGAGGACCCGAAAACAGCGACATTCTCTTTGATGGTTCCATGTTGACGTCTTCGCGACGTGCATCGATTTCGTTGTTGATGTCGGAAGAATCCTTAAGCCAATGATTTTCTCTAATTCCGATAGGCTTGCTGAGAAATATTGTAGTGCCTTGTTTTCCACCGCTTTCTTCTCTTTTAAATCGGATTTTGCACATAACAATCTGCAGTTTACGTATTAAAGAAAATAATAAGGTGTAAAAAAATTATGCTATTTTATCAAATAAAGCTATGGATAATAGATACTAAGTTAATTAAATGAATGCACCGACCAAAAAGAATAAATAAAAAATTTCTTGAAAGCATTGCGATTAACGTGGCTTTCAAAGAACGAAAAAAAAGAAACAGGACACCTAGTAGGTTTTCCAGATTTTCTTTCACGATGAAACCCTAGATTATAAAGGCCACACTATTCGACTCATTACGGCACGATGGTCAACTCAATGTTATGAGAAAAACTCTAACCTGACAAATAGGATATATTTGATCATAGGAATATATTACGGTTCACATGGCTTTCAAAATTTGGCTTTCCAGATTTGTTAACATAATGAACCTTGGAATACATAACTTAAAATAACGACTTAGAGACATTCACACCATACGTGGACTATCATCTCTTATGGTAGAAAATTAACTAGAAAAATTAACTATCAACAAATTAACAAAGTTAGAACAAGTGAATTCGACTCACCTCTTGGTTAGGCATGGAGTACTCATGCATAATCCAAGATCCTTTCTCGGTGTTTCGGCTATCGGAAGATGAGCCATCTTTCACTTTAAAGTTCAAATGTTTCTTTTGACCGATGACATTATCATGGCAATCTTTGACGTCAGTGTTTTGTGCTCCCCTCCAGTATCCTGAACCCGCCGTTCTTTCCACTCTAGACTTCTTCATCTTGAGCTTGGTGAAGACGTACAAGCTTTCTTCCGCGTTCTTGTCGAAGAATTTCCACGGCTCCTTTTCATACACATCGAACTCGCGGATGAACTCTGGAAACACTACATCCCCCTTCACCTTAGGCGCAAGGCAATAGGAGATGGCTTGTTCGTCGGACGGACAAAATCGGTATCCGATGGGAAGTGTATCCCCCATTCTTCCTCTCCTTTCGTCTCTCTCAAGAACTTTTTGGGACTTCTCAATTTATGATGATCTTATATAGCTCTCTATATGACTTTCCTATTTTAGCTATTGCGTGGTACATTAATAGTATAAGCGTGGAAAGATAGTCATGAGGTTTACAGGTGGACAATTCAAATCTTTTTCAACTAGATCGGGTCCAATAAAAGATTCTTCAAAGTAATCTTTATGTTTGAGTTATTATTAACCTTTGAGTTTGGTTAAGTCAAGCTGTTTTCCTGTTGGGATCTTTTTTTTCAGGCTTATTAGCCAAATAACATTAACTACGTCGTTGATGAGAAAAGCAGATGACAGTAGAAGATAATGCATCTAATATATCCACAAAGTCGTGCGTTGATGGATTATCAATAAATGTAAAATTTATCTTCATTTCATTATGATCGTGGTTTGGGAAGTTTATAGACGTGGCGCTTCTAGAGCACAAACTTCAAATTTCCTATTGGAATCTGCTTACATTTAAATTTCCCAAAAGGTATATCCACCTTGCGCACCGCCAAAACTCACATATGTATTAAAGTGCATCCACATTGCCAAAAAGAATCACATGTACGCGCACAGAATACATTGTAATCCAGAATACAGAGTTCTTGAGAGAAGAGTGATGATGGAGAGAGAGAAGATAAAACCGATGGAAGGGTACCCGACCGGTTACCGGTTCTGGCCATCCGAGAACGACCTCTTCTTCCATTACCTCTCGAAGAAGGTGGAAGGGGATTCGGATGCCATTCCTCCTTTCACGCCCGAGGTCGACAATATATGGGGATGATGATCCTTGGGAGATCTTCGATGCGGACTCACAGGAAAGTTTCTACGTCTTCACTAGGTTGAAGATCATCAAGTCTATGGTGAAGAGGACCGCCGGTTCCGGGATTTGGAGCAACGGAAATAAGCGTACAATCGTGGACAGTCGAGGCGACACTGTCGGCTACAACGAGCTGTTCACTTTCAAGTCATTGACCGGAAGGGAGAAGACGAAGAACGGACGTTGGACCATGCACGAGCACTCTATGAAGGGTCAAGACGTTTTTAGGTTTCTCAAATTTAATCTTCTATAGTTAATGGATTTAATAAACTCACCACATGATTTTTTTCGAAGAATTTCAAGAAACCCTTTCCGCGGAAAGCATAGCTGAATGATTTATTCTTGAGGATTATTACCATGGAATGTGAAAAACTGCTACCTGTTCATACTATTTTTTGTCATCCTTTGCAAGTTATTTTCTGTTACTACTTACTCAAGCTTTGCCACACAATTATTCATATAATGATTTCGTACCCCCTTTTAACTTTTCTTTAGGTTATTTTTGTTATATTTAAATAGTTAAACTATGCTTTCATATGTTATATTTAAATATTACTTTCATCTTTCAAATTAATATATTCAATTTATTTATTTCATCTAATAATTTAAATTTCTAACTCATACCATAGAATATTTCAATTAAGATTTCAACGTTTTTTTTTTTTTTTCTATTTATCTGTTGCTGCCGTCAGTGTTAGGCATTGTTCTTTTCGGTTATTTCAATCTTTATCACAACTATAATTATATTACAACTCTTCATTAATATCTTTCCTCCCCTAACTTTTGTTTAATTTAATTTCTCTATTTCTGTATACATCTCAATGACCTTTTCTCACTTTTATCTTCCTTGGGCAGTTAGTCGTGTGTGCAATCACCAACCTCGAAATGGCGGAGAAGAGGGGTTCAGAAGTGATAATGATCGGATTACCGATTATGAATTTATCTATTTCTGTATACATTCATCCATCGTTCCGAAGCCCATACTTCGAAGCAGCCGATTGTGAATTTAGCTGTGGGATTACCCCATCAACGTTAAAAATGTAACCCATCGTCAAATGTGAAACGTACCACCAATGCCTATGTCTATGGTTAGTAGCACACCATCGAACCAAGTCCGGAATGAGCCAATGCATCAATCCTGAAACAAGATCATTCATCATGATTATCCCGTGACGCCATCCGTGATAACCTTCGAAGGTAGCATGACGAAGGTCTATGCACCTCCGTCTTCATCATTCCAAGCTGCTGATGCAAGACAACAATCATGACAGCATCGGTAACAAAAATTATCCAATGACCCATTACGAGAAAACTTTCGATGAAAGCACAACAGAGGTCGATATGCCTCCATCATCGTGGACACGAGCTGTTGATGCTCCAGACGATAACCATAACAAAGTCGATTTTTATGGCTTACCTCTGATGGCGGCGGCAAGGGCATCGACTCCCGCGCAACCGTGGACGACCGGACCAGAATTAACACTATCTGATCCATATGGAGTTTAAGATTTTGATCATCAAGTGTGAGTTTCTCATGGAAGTACAAACTTTAGGTTTTAGATAATCAGTTACGTAAATTTTTTTTCCGACTGGGCGGTGATGTGAAGAAGATGGTTTGCAAGTTATCCTATGTAAGACTGTATATTCAATTATCAAATTGTTTCTGATTAACTTTTTGTTATTACAATCTAATAGAAAACCCGAATCAGACAATATATTCGGTATATATGCTTAAACTATGGTGGTCCTGCGGGATATTTTGTCATGGGAAAAAATAAGTGGGTTAACATGTATGATTAACCAAGTATATAGATATTTTTAGGCTTAAGGTCTGTTTATGATATGATTTAATTTGGTGATTTGATCGAATTCAATTCTAATTCTATAAAACCGAATTAATTACGGACTGAGTGAATGGCTCGATCTACATATGTGCCTCCAATTATTATTCTAGTTAACGGTTTTCAATCTGATTTGTTTGCAAATTAAACTATTTTATATATAAAATGGATATCCAAAATGTGAAACTGAAGTCTTGACAAACTCCATGGATGCTTGTCCTTTTGTGTGAATTGCTTAAGCCTTCAATCATAGGTTGGTGTCGTGGCCCTTAAAATTACTAACTCCATGTATGAACCGTCTCCTGATTTTTAGCTTAGGTTAAATTAGGCCTCTCTTTAGTATTCTAATCTTAAGTTTTGACTTTTTTATAATTTTTGAGGAATACACATATTCAACTTAATTTAATCCGAGATATACTTAAAACATTTGAAAATATTCAATTAAATATTTGAGAAATGTCATCACTTAAATATTCAATTAAATGTGTCATCTTTTGATTCTGAGTGGAATGTGAACCTTTTAGTTGATTTGAAGATAGTCGAATGCCCAATGAAAAATTGGGTTGCTGGTGAAGTTTTTTTGGCTTCATTCGTCGATCAATGATAATCTTTTACACTTCATTTAACTCCCAAATTTCAATAAATGTTGTTAGTACCCACCTTACCATTTTCCAAAAATAGAAGAGAACATCGTTGCATTGATCGAGAGGAATTGTCACGATAAATTATGATTAGTTGATCACTTTCATTCGATTGAGTTTTATGTTTTTATGGGAAAATATGCATATTACTTGAGAGATTTCGATCCTGTGATATGGACTAGATACAATTTATTTAGGAAAGAAAACACAACAAGTAGCATCCTCCATTCAAAACGGAAAACATAGAAAGATTTCGTTAACTAGTTGCAATTTCATCTTCCTTGAAGATTGGAGAGAAGGTGGGACCCTCAATCTTCTTGTTGTCTGCCTATCGCTATGTCGATTTTGAAATTAGGGACAACATGTGTCATCAATTTTTCTATTTGAATGGTGGAGTTCAACAACGAGAACGTCTTAGTCGACGAAGAAAAGATAGATTTGCATTCACATCATCTTTCTTCGAGGAAAACCCCTTTTGAATCTTTCGTTTATTATTCTTCTTTTAAAGTGCATACAACCTATAGAAAGTTCAACATCCATCCAAATCCAAACTCTTATTCAAAATGCTTACATAATTTATACATAATTTATAGCGTAAACTTTGCTGCACTACAAAAATGCCACCATTTTTCTTATTCTAAAGACAATGCTCCAATATGTGTAAACTTATCTCCGACATAATTAATCTTCATTAGTTAATTAGCCAAAAAAAATTGGATCCAAACTATTTAAACATGAAGACAGCTTGTGTGAATCCTTAAACATGATGAAGATGGCTTGACTTGTATGAGAATATGTAGATTTGATCCGAGCTAGTCATATAGGATTTTTATGGTCATAATTGTAGCTTCAAGCTTATTTGAAGGGATTAAGCTTTATGAATGAGCATTCCAAGCTCAAACAAGAAGTAATTTTTCGTGTATTACTTGACTCTATTAAGTTTTTTTGTCATCTCCATGCTTACGTTTTCTTTTAACATTTGGATTTTTTCTATGGCACAACTACACATTGTGTCAGAATCCCTAGTAAACCTTCGAAGCTTGTCTAACATTTTCTCTTAATGACCTATAAACTCATTAATTAGTTTTCGTTTAAGTCCACTAGCAGAGGCTTGAACTTAACTGATTCATGAGATTAGCCAAATATTCCTATACAACTCACTCACCAATTTACCGACTAAGGTTTATATAATATCAATGAATGTAAGAATCTATTATCAGCACTACATGAGAATGTATTAAAAATAAAATAAAGAATTATTGAATTTTACATGTCTTAGTAAAGAGTAGATTTTAAACTTACCTATAATTCTTACATCAGCAAGAGTTGACATGTTTTTATTACAAGTCAACCATACTTCTATATTAATAAAATTACGTTGTGTGGACGCTAAAAAGTTTGAATCCCATACTCTCTTAGACTTTTCATTAGAAAGGCAAAATAACCTAGTCAACATCATCCATATAATACATAGCCTATTATTGTTGTTGTTGTTATTTTCTTTTAGGTGGCTCAGATTTTATTAATGATAAGCTATTATGCATATATAAAAAGTTTAAATAGATAAAATGCATCTCTGAAAGCCCTATTCTAAATAATCAGGAAGTGGTTTGTTCATGCTTTGTCAAGAAAGTAAAAATTAAAAGATTTTTTTTTTTGAAATTTCAATGGACATATCAATTAATATTTTTGTATATGAAATAAAATTGCATTATATTAGAGATGGATCTGGATATGCAAAAACTAACCGTTTTAAATTGTTGGAGATGTTGGAGAGACTATGGCGT
The DNA here is from genome assembly GCA_014182575.1 of Eucalyptus decipiens. Classification (NCBI taxonomy): domain Eukaryota; kingdom Viridiplantae; phylum Streptophyta; class Magnoliopsida; order Myrtales; family Myrtaceae; genus Eucalyptus; species Eucalyptus decipiens. The sequence continues at coordinate 42,652,462 of CM024619.1, read as the reverse complement.
TCTTTTGAAGTATAAGATATTTAGAGGTTCCAAGGAAGTAAAATGCGGGCCAAAATATGATATTAGAATGAGGGCATTCTTCATTAAAATTAATATCTTCATTTAAATTATTTCCGATGTCTGATAACAACTAAGACTTTGTTTATTTCATGGAAAAAGGAAATGATTTCTAAAACATTTTCCAAAAAATGATCGTTTGTTGTCACTTGAAATATTAACTAATGAAAAATGTTTTCATTGTAATTTATATTTAAATATGATTATAGACTATGAAAATATTTTTTTCATTAATTTTTATTAGAAATATAAACAATCACTTTTAGGAATATATTTTTCAAATCATTTATTTTTCATGAAACTTACTCTACAATGCTCATGGAAGTGAGGTATGCCCTTGAATGTTAGTAATACGTTTAAAGAAAAATTTGCACGTGAAATTCTCAAATCGACACAAGTTCCAAGGGCTCACTAGGAAATATGACTTTTTGGTGCGGCAAATGAAAACGGAATATCGTGCTATTCTCGGACGATAGTTATCTCAATATCTTTGTCATTCAGTCCACATTTGTCTTGATTCTTGAATCTGGTCTCTTTAATCATCTTCTTTTATATATTTTGATAAGGATGCAGAGATCACTTCATTATTCTCAAATAAAATCAGGGATTTTCAAATTGCATTTTAACTCTTGGTATATATGAAAAAGCTCAACATATGTGATAGTGCATATATAATATGAATGCTTGCTGACTTGGTAAATTGCCTTTTTATATGTGCGCTGTTAATGAAATTCGACCATACAATATATAGCATAGAAAAACATTTTGTTTGATGACAACGTAGAATGGATAACTAATGACAATGGAATGGGGTACCATTCACTTTAATCAAAATATTAACATGTAATTGCAATTAGGATCCAACAAAAAATATTAGCACATATTAATGTGGCAAAATCTCAACATCTTAAATTCATCAAATTTAAGAGAAATCTGGTCCTCACAGTTTCTCCTAGACGCATTGAACGATTACTCAAGTGCTTCCACTACTATGGGGATGAACTTTTATGTGGTAGCGTCACTTGTTGGAGGCAAGTCACCTAGTACGACTCCATCTTTTAGGTCATTGTAAACATTTAACTAATCAAAATTAATGTACTTATGTATCCATTGGGAGTCGTCACCATCGGTATCCTCTTCCATGATTGTGGATGCAGGTAAATTCACGATTCCATTGGATGTCGCATTATCCATGAAGCTTTGCTCGATTGGCCTTCTTAAGTTGATGAAATCCTCAATATCTGACGCAGAGATCGCCAAGCGCGGGTGAGACTCCAAAGCCAAAATGTCCTCCTTCGAACCTGTGCGATCCAATGGATTCCACTCGACTTGAGGACCCGAAAACAATGACATTGTCTTCGATGGTTCCATGTTGATGTCTTGGTGAGGCACATCAATTTTGTTGTTGAAGTCGGAAGAATCCTTAAGCCAATGATCTTCTCCAATTCTGAATGGCACGCTTAGACACAGTGTAGTGCCTTGTTTTCCACCGCCTTCTTTTTTAAATCGGGTTTTGCACATAACAATCTGCAATTTACATATAAAAGGAAACACTAGGACGTTAAGAAAAAATTATGATTTTTTTTTTTTTTAACCAAGTAAAGTTGTGGAGAATAGAACCTAAGTTGATTACATGACTGCATTATGGATAACGCGGCTTTCAAAGAGTGAGAAAAAGAAAAAAGGACTACTAGTTGGCTTTCCAGATTTTCTTGATCCATGAAAACCCAGAATAGAAAGGCGGCACTTATTCAAATCGCCATGGGCATGATGGTGGACGCAATATTATGAGAAAAACACTAGCATGACAAACGCTAGAATATATTATGGTTCACATTACTCGCAAATTTAACTTGAAAATAAATTAAATTTTGCTTTCCAGATTTATGAACCTATCGAACTCTTGAATAAATATTGCAAAATAACGAGTTTGCTATAATCAGTAAAATGCCAGCAACTTTCCCAGGTTTATTAGAGATACTCACACCATACTCACACCGTACGTAGACCATCATCTCTTACGGTAGAAAATTAACTCGAAAACTTGAGGTAGACGCACATCGCAACAAATTAACAAAGTTAGAATGAGAGAATTCAACTCACTTCTTGGTTAGGCATGGAGTACTCGTGCATAATCCAAGATCCTTTCTCCGCGTTTTGGCTGTCGAAAGAGGAACTGTCTTTCACTTTAAAGTTCAAGTGCTTCTTTTGACCGATGATGTTGCAATGACAATCTTTGAAATCGGTGCTTTTCGCCCCCTTCCAGTATCCCGAACCCGCCGTTCTTTCCACTCTAGACTTCTTCATCTTGAGCTTGGTGAAGACGTACAAGCTTTTTTCTGCGTTCTCGTTGAAGAACTTCCATGGCTCCTTTTCATACACATCGAACTCGCGGATGAACTCAGGAAACACTACATGCCCCTGCACCTTAGGCGCAAGGCAATAGGAGAAGACTTCTTCGTCGGTCGGGCAAAATCGGTATCCGAGGGGAAGCGTATCCGCCATTCTTCCTCTCTCTCTGTTTTTCTCTGTCAAGAATTATCTGAGACTTTTCCAATCACGATGATGGTCTTATATAGCTCTCTAATGACTTTCCTATTTTAGCTGGAGGCGGTGGTACATTTATAAAATAAGCCAAATAACGTAAACCAAACCCACTGAGGAGGAGACGTAATTGCAGCTGTGGAGATATTGCATTTTATTTTTTATTCCCTAGTCGGATATGGATTGATCATCCCGGCCGTTGATCACGCGGTCCATCTGCCTCGAGCACCGCTCGACCGTTCGTCCAATCCGCTAACCGATTTACCCGACTCGGATTTGAATCCGTGAATCCGGAGAGTCCAGCTGGTACCCCTAACCCAAAGAAAAGGCCCAAGCCCAGATCCAGAGGAGCCCGGCCTGCTTGCTGCGTCCTGCAAGACAGTTCAAAATTCTTTGCTCGACGCAAATTTCCACGACGCCCCTCGAGAGCCGGCGGCGATTCTCTCGAACGGCCTGAAACCGGGGGAGGGCAAAACCGTGAAAGCGAGATCACATCTCTTCCCCGGCACTTTCCCTCGATTCGCTTCACACATTTTCCTGCACTTTCCCCTACAAATTCGAAATCCCCAGAATCCGTTTTCCAGCAAGCTTTCCACGAAGCGAAATCTCTGTCAAGATGAACACCCCCCCGAGATATGGTGAGAATCTCTGGTCATCAGTAGAGACGCGTCTCCGTCGATCCGTGAATTGCTTTGCTCGGCTCTCGTTGTGCGGAGATGAGGAATGGCGTTCCTTTCTGAGATCCCGCGTGTGGATTTTGGGTCCGGACTTGCGGGGTTGTCGTGGCGTCCATGTGCGTGCGGTGCCTGATTGGTGCTGCTTGGGAAGGGATGGAATGGAGGGAGGGCGAATGCGAGCTTCCTTTCTAGGTTTTTTTCTGAGGCTGGATGGATGAATGGAAGCGGTGTGGAAATGGTCTTGAGTAGTTGAGCCTGGAATTTCGATTCGGGTGTCATGCGCGGTTGCTGGTCGTTTTAGCTTTTCTGGAGAAGACAGTCTCTTCGGTTGTTGTCGTGCTTAGTCTAGCGTTCCGCTTCGGAGGGCTTCTGCTAATGAGGTCCTAGCTCTAGGGATACTGGTTACATCTGAGTAATCAGATCTGTCCTTAATTGCTTTCGCATCATGTTTCTTCGAGGAAAACCCCTTTTTGAATCTTTAGTATTCTTCTTTTAATGTGCATACAACCTAAATAAAGTTCAACATCCATCCAAATCCAAAGTCTCATTCAAAATGCTTACACAATTAAGTGCGTCAAATTTGTTGCACTACAAAAATGCAATCATTTTTCTTATACCAAAAACAATGCTCCGATGTGTATTCTCATGTGCAACATATTTAATCTTCATTAGTATTAGCCAAACATATTTATGTTTTGTGTGTGTGTGTGTGTATGGCGTGCGTGTATTGGATCCAAACTATTTAAACATGAAGACAGCTTGTCTTAACTGAATTCCATAAACAAGATGAAGATGGCTTGACTTATCTGTGGTGATTTAGATTTGATCCGAGCTAGTCATATAGGATTTTTATGGTCATAATTATATCTTCCCGCTTATTTGAAAGGGTCAGGTTTATGAATGAGCACTCCAGCTTAAAAAAGAAATCAATCTCTCGTGTATTGATTGACTATGTTAAGTTTTTTGTCATCTCCATGCTTTCGTTTTCTTTAAACATTTGAATGTTTTTCTATGACATAACTGCACATTGGCTCCGTTTGGGAATCGCTTTCCCAAGTGTCTTTAGGAGGCTAAAGGCCTTTGGGCCAAAAATTGAGTGTTTGGCAATTTTTTTACATTTGCCTTTGCCAAAGGCAAAGCCTTCCCAAGGCTGAAAGCCCAAGGCAGGTTGGGGGCTGCCTAGGGCATTCTCGGCATGCTGGCTTGGAAGGTAATAAATTTTTTCTTCTGAAATTGTCCACATTAATTTTTTGTTTTTTTGGCTTTATCCCAACAACTGTTCATCATCTTCGTCCTTCCCTTCTCTCTATTGAGAACACAACTAGCATCTACGCGCAGTCGCCGGTGAAGGGTAGGTGGTGCGGTGAAGGGCAGGTGGTGCGGCGAAGGATAGGTGGTTCGGCTAGGGTCCCACGACCCTCCAACGAGGGTCGCCATGCGGAGGACTCCGACAACCCAAATTATGTGTAGATCTAGGTCGCGGCTAGGGGTGAGCAGTGGTCTAGGGTCGACCCTGGACTGACCCTGGACCGGCCCAACCCTGCCGGTCCTGGTCCGGTTCCCAAGGGCATTGGGTCGGTCCTTGGTCCTGAAATTTCAGGATCAACACTGTGCGGGTCGGTCCTCGGTCCTAAAGAGTTTTGGGTTGGTCCAACCCTGAACCAACCCTATATATTATATTATATTATATTATATTATATTATATTATATTATTTATAATTCTTTTATATATTCAAACCTAAGTAAATGTCTGTTATATTATATTATATTGAGATATTTTATCAATAGTACTAATAGTAATTTCAATTTAAAACTTTTGTTGAGTATTAATTATGTGTCGTTTGTTTTGTTTTCAGGTATATAGAAGTTCAAGTGAATTAACAAGATGTGAAGTTATATATTCATGGTTTATATGAAGTATTTTGAACTTTTTATGGTTTAATTGTATTCTACTAATGAATTTCAGTTGCACTTTGCTTTTCAATTCGTGTCAAAAGGTAGAAGTTTTTGAAGAGTAGAGTAGTGCTACAGTTGCTACGATGATTTGCTAGTCAAGTGGTGTGAAGCTCATTTTTTGGTTGAATGAACTCTACATGATCAAATGCAAGAAAACGCTTTTGCATATGAACTTATGAATATTAAAGATAGATGATTACAAGAACTTTCCATCTTGTCCCATATCTCGATGAGCAGTTATTAGGTACGAAATTTCTATTATTGTGTCATCTTAAATTTGCTAAATATGTATTGGTATTTATAGTTTAGTTGCACAATGCCGCATTGTCGATGGATGTGTAATTTGAATTTGTAGGTTTGCTTTTTTAGGGAGTATAAAAAATAAAACGAAAAAAATTATCGATCGGTCCCGGGTTGACCTTGGAACCGGACTGAACCCATTAGGTCGGTCTGGTCCTTGGTCCCAAGCTCAATAGGGTCGGTCCTCGTTCCTAAAAATTGAGGACTGACATTGTACGGGTTGGTCCTAGGGTTAGGGGGTGGCCCGGACCAACCCGGACCATGCTCACCCCTAGTCGCGGTGACTAGATCGTGGGCGCCGACGACCTCTGCGGTGCGGTGGGTCGCATGACGGCTTAGCAAGGGTCACAGCGACTGGGATCTCGCGATTTGGGTCGCCGCGACCAAATTGAGCGGCACCAGCAACCTTCACACGGAGGTCACGGCACGGCGGGTTGAGGCAACCGTTCGGCGAGGGTCGCAACAACCCAGATCGTAATCTCGCGATCTGGGTCGCCGCGACCAAATCGAGCAACACCGGCGACCTCGCATGGAGGTCGCGGCGCGACGGGTTTCTTAACCTTTTGGCAAGGTTCGCTATGACCCAGATCTCACAATCTGGGTTGTTGTGACTTCCCCCTCGCCGAACAGCCTACCCTTCACTGCACTGCCTCCCCCTCGCCGAATTGCCTACCCTTGGCCGGCCAACTCTCCTTTTTTCCCTTTTTTTTTTTAATAACAAAAGCATTTTGCAAATTTAATTTATCCGAACACTATTTTGCCAAAGATACTTTACAATGGACTTTCACAAATACAATTTACCAAACACAATTTGTATTTTGAAAAACTCATTCAACTCAAGAACCTTTACATTTTCTCAAGGACTTTCCCCAAAAGTCTTCCCAAACGCACCCATTGTGTCAGAACCTCTAATAAACCTTTGAAACTCGTCTAAAATTTTCTCTTAATGACATATAAACTCATTAATTTGTTTTGGGTCAAGTCCACCTATAAATGCTCCAATTTAATTGATTCATGAGATTAGCATAGTGCTCCTTTACAATTCACTAATTGATTTATTAACTAAGATTGAACAGAACAATCTATTGTCATCTCTACATGAGAATGAAGATAAGAATGGATTTAAAGACAAAAAATATATAAATAAATAATTTATTGAAATTTTATACGTCCAGTGTGAAAAGTAAATTTGACAACTTATTCATAATTCTTACATCAACAAGAGTTGGGACAAAGTATATTGAGAGTGCCAAAATTTAGCACAAGTAAACACTTTAGTATCAAAAGTTCGAAAATGCATACTTAAATTTTACTTTTTTTGAAAATTGGGACACTTAAGTTCCAATTTCGACAAGGACCGCCGTAAATCTAACATAGCATTATTTTAAAAGTGAATTGGTCTACATGACTTTCTGGAATTGCCTAGTTAATAATGAATGTGCAAAATGATGTGATTTTGCCCCAAAATCAATTTTTAATAAAAATATTAATCAAATTAAAGTAAAAGACTAATTTAAAAAAAAAAAAAAAAGAAGATATAGTAGCATTTGGCAAGGGTTTTGGAAGCCCTTGCAGTCACCCCCTCCTCCTAGCCATCACTGAAAAGGGTCTGCAGCGGTGGGGCAAGGGTCATCAAGCCCTAAGCAAAGGTTGCACAACCCTGGCCAACCGCTGACAAGGGCCTACTAGCCCTCGTCCAAATCTGGGGTGAGGGTTGTGAGTTGTGACCCTCCCCTAGATCCAACGAAGGTCACTAGCCCACGCCTAGTTGGGCCAAGGGTCGTCTGTCGTTGGCTATGGTAGTTTTGTGGGAGCTAGCTGGCCTTGGCTTGATTGGGCGAGAGCTAGTAGGCTCTCGCTAGTGGTTGGCTAGGGTCATCGGGCACTGTCACCAGCTCTTTTCAATAATGATGGGCGGTGGCAACGAGGGCTTCCATAACCCTCGCTAAACCAACTACTCACCTTTTTTCTTTAAAATAACATAGTTTTAAAATTATTTTTAATTAATATTTATATTAAATATTAATTTTAGGGGCTTTTTATTGATGTGGACAATTTTTTTTTTTAAATTGCCATTTGGATTTTTTTTTTTTTTTTTTTAAGATTGCCATGATGGTGAAAGAAGTCACTAGAACATGTCATGTTAGCCATTTGGCCAGAATTTCTCGCCATTAGTATTTAAGTGTTATATTATCCTCCAATTTTGGTACTTAAGGGTACCTTTTGAAACTTTTGATATTTATGTGTCATATCGTATCAAATTTTGGCACTTGTAGTGTCCGCACCTCACAAGAGTTGACATGGTTTCATTACTAGTCAACCATTCTTCTATATTAATAAAGCTACGATGTATTGATGCTAATAAGTTTGAATCCCATACTCACTAAGAGTTTCAAATGCACAATACCTAGTCAGCATCATCTATATTGTACATACCCTATTATTATGATTATTTTTAGGAGGCTTAGATTTTATTAATTATGAGCTTTTTTATGCATATAAAGTTAAAATAGTTAAAATGCATCGATGAAAGCCCTAATTTAACTTAACAATCAGGAAGTGGTTCACAAATGCTTTGTCAAGAAAGTAAAAATTAAAATAATTTTTTTTTTTGAAATTTCAATGTACATATGAATTACAATTTTTGTATATGAAGTAAAATTGCATTATATTGGAGATGGATGTGGATATGCAAACAATAACCGTTTTTAGTGGTTGGAGATATTGGAGAGAGTATGTATGACGTTCTTTTGAAGTATAATAGATTTAGAAGATCCGAGGAAGAAAAATGTGGGCCAACACTATATACAAAGTATAATATTATAATATTTTTTTGATCTCTAACTACAAGTAAGGCTTCGTTTATTTTATAGAAAATAAATAATTTAAAATGATCGCTTGTTATCATTTGAAATAATTAGCCAATGAAATATATTTTCATCATCAACAATAATTTATATCTAAATAAATTTGTGATGATAAAAATATTTTTCATTCATTAATTTTTGTAAGAATTGAAGGATGGACTTGTACGTTAGTTATACATTCAGCGAGAAATTTGCATGGGACATTCTCCAATCAGTAGAAGTTGTTAAGGCATACTAGGAAACACCACTTCTGTGTAAAGTAAATGAAAATGGAATGACATGCTATTCTTGGACGATAGTTATCCCAATATCTTTGTCATTCAATCTGCGTCTATCTTGATTCTTGAATCTAGTCTCTTTTATCCTTTTTATTTATTTATATATCAATAAGCATGTATCAATCGTTTTATTAGTCTTAAGTTAAATTAGGGATTTCCAGATTACATTTTAACTCTTTGTATATATAAGAAAGCTCAACATATATAATGTAATAATGCATATATAATATGATGCTTGCTGACTAGGTAATTTGCCTTTTTATATGAGAGCTATGAAATTCGATTATGCAACATAGAAAAACATATTATTAAATGACAATGGAGAATGGAGAACTAATGACAATGGAATGGGACACTCCTCACTTTAAACATCATTTAAACATGTAACTGAGATTGGGATTTGATGAAAAATATTAGCACATATTAATGTGGCAAAATCACAACGTCTTACATACGTTGATTTTAAGAGACAAATTGGTTCACATAATGCATTGCACTACTATGGGGCCAAACTTTTACGTGGTAGCATTGGTTGTTGGAGGCAAGCCACCTAATACGACGCCTGTCCTTGTAGACTTTTGTCTAATCAAAACTAATGTTGCTGTATATCCATTGAAGGCCGTGACCATTGGTATCCTCTTCCATGACTGTGGATGCAAGTGAATTCGCGATTCCATTGGATGTTGCATTGTCCATGAAGCTTTGCTCGATTGGCCTACTCGCCAAGTGCGGGTGAGAAGCTAGAGCCCAGGCGTTCCCTTTTGAACCTATGCAGTCCTGTGGATGCCGCTCAACATGAGGACCCGAAAACAGCGACATTCTCTTTGATGGTTCCATGTTGACGTCTTCGCGACGTGCATCGATTTCGTTGTTGATGTCGGAAGAATCCTTAAGCCAATGATTTTCTCTAATTCCGATAGGCTTGCTGAGAAATATTGTAGTGCCTTGTTTTCCACCGCTTTCTTCTCTTTTAAATCGGATTTTGCACATAACAATCTGCAGTTTACGTATTAAAGAAAATAATAAGGTGTAAAAAAATTATGCTATTTTATCAAATAAAGCTATGGATAATAGATACTAAGTTAATTACATGAATGCACCAACCAAAATAAAAAAAACAAAAAATTTCTTGAATGCATTGCGATTAACGTGGCTTTCAAAGAACGAAAAAAAAGAAACAGGACACCTAGTAGGTTTTCCAGATTTTCTTTCACAATGAAACCCTAGATTGTAAAGGCCACACTATTCAACTCATTACGGCACGATGGTCAACTCAATGTTATCAGAAAAACTCTAACCTGACAAATAGAATATATTTGATCATAGGAATATATTACGGTTCACATGGCTTTCAAAATTTGGCTTTCCAGATTTGTTAACATAATGAACCCTGGAATACATAACTTAAAATAACGACTTAGAGACATTCACACCATACGTGGACTAGAAAAATTAACTATCAACAAATTAACAAAGTTAGAACAAGTGAATTCGACTCACCTGTTGGTTAGGCATGGAGTACTCATGCATAATCCAAGATCCTTTCTCGGTGTTTCGGCTATCGGAAGATGAGCCATCTTTCACTTTAAAGTTCCAAGTGTTTCTTTTGACCGATGACATTATCATGGCAATCTTTGACGTCAGTGTTTTGTGCTCCACTCCAGTATCCCGAACCCGCCGTTCTTTCCACTCTAGACTTCTTCATCTTGAGCTTGGTGAAGACGTACAAGCTTTCTTCCGCGTTCTTGTCGAAGAATTTCCACGGCTCCTTTTCATACACATCGAACTCGCGGATGAATTCTGGAAACACTACATCCCCCTTCACCTTAGGCGCAAGGCAATAAGAGATGGCTTGTTCGTCGGATGGACAAAATCGATATCCAAGGGGAAGCGTCTCCGCCATTCTTCCTCTCTTTCTCTTTTTCTCTCTCTCAAGAACTATTTGAGACTTTTCAATTCTTGACGATGGTCTTATATACCTTTCTAATGACTTTCCTATTTTAGCTGGGGGCGGTGGTACATCTATAAAATAAGCCAAATAACATAAATCAAACCCGACGAGGAGGAGACGTAATTGCAGCTGGAGATATTGCATTTTATTTTTTATTCCCTAGTCGGATATGGATTGATCATCCCGGCCGTTGATCGCGCGTCCATTTGCCTCGAGCACCGCTCGGCCGTTTGTCCAATCCACTAACCGATTTACCCGACTCGGATTTGAATCCGCGAATCCAGAGAGTCTAGCTGGTACCCCTAACTCGAAGAAAAGGCCCAAGCCCAGATCCGGAGGAGCCCGGCCCGCTTGCCGCGTCCTGCAAGAAAGTTCAAAATTCTTTGCTCGACATCGACGTGAATTTCCAACGATGCCCCTCGAGAGCCGGCGGCGATTCTCTCGAACGGCCCAAAACCGGGGGAGGGCAAAACCGTGAAAGCGGGATCACATCTCTTCCCCGGCACTTTCCCTCGATTCGCTGCATACATTTTCCCGCACTTTCCCCTACAAATTCGAAATCCCCCGAATCCGTTTTCCAGCAAGCTTTCCACGAAGCGAAATCTCTGTCAAGATGAACACCACCCCCCCGATATGGTGAGAATCTCTGGTCTGTTGAGAATGTAGCACTGCAAATGCTTAAAAGGAAGCAGCAAGAAGAAATTTAGAAACAAAAGTCAACTGGAACAGAGGAAACAGAGGTTTGGCACCAATAGTGTAAAGCTACGTCATTTGCTTCAGCAGAGTTATCTCTTGTACACATTTGCTTGAACTCTTCTTTTTTCTATTATGTGTGTGTGCTGAGTTGTCATTCAAGGAGTGGTTAGTTTAGATCTAGAAGTTTTTCCTATAAAAGCTTGTAAAAACATACAGTAGAGTGATCGAGCTCCCAGATGAAATATATCAGTAAAAAGAAAGAAGAAGATGAGCTCCACAGAAAGCTCTCTTCTCATTCAGCTTCATCTAGTTGCTTCTGTATTCAGTTTTCTTCATGGTATCAGAGCCCTTCTCTGAGAGCTCGATGATCGCAACAAGCAACCAGAAGAAAATTCGACGGTGACGTTCTCGGCCTTTAGCGAGGAAATCCTGCGCTTGTTCTCCTGAATCCTCCTGTGCGGTGCTTCCGCCGCACGTCGCCGGCTTCCACCGCCTGTCACGCCCCGAACCACGAGCGCGCGCACATCCCACTGCGGTCGATCAAATATGCGACATCCCAGGATATGTCGCCGACCCATTTATTTTATTACGCATGCGGAAGCGAAACAAATCCCCTGACAACATTTAACTTGGGATAGAAAAGCAGGTAATCAATCACAACATAACACTTTCATAATTCAACAGAATTACAAATAGAAGCCTATAGCCAAAAGTCCACAAAGGACCGGCTTTTAAAAAGGGACAGTCCTACGATCTACAAGTCGGACACGTTCTCCAATCTTATGACTTCACCTCTGCGACTCCTCAAGGCCAATCAAAGCTATTTGACCGCTCCGTCCACCAGGGACCTGAAATTTTGATTCCCCAAACAGGGATGAGACGATGTCTTAGCAAGTTCAACCCCCTAAACCCCTATTAGAAAGAAAATACACCCCGGGTGGCCTAGCCACATCACGCAGAGAACTTACCTCGCCTCGGTTCCTTTCGCGCAGTTAGCACAATTCAAATCACTCAATCACAGGTAGAATAATAATTCAAACAATTAGAACGTCATCACTTTCATATAAATCACAATCGCACTTAGTACTCATTCCGATTATTATTCACTGCCACGCAAGGGTATAGCCTACTCGCTGTTCGGCTATCTACTGGCATATAGCCAGGCATCGCCTCCCCACCTTGGAGCGCGGCTTCGTCAGTACATCGACGGCGTTCCCGAAGGAGCATGGGCCCAGAATCAACTGCGACCCGCAACCATTGCGTGGGCATCTCATATAGGGGCAAGTCCGGCTTGATAGCCCAGGACGATTCCTCTTAGTTATCACACAGCCAAATCATACTCGGCTCCATGACACTTTGCCTTTCACTCAATGCTTCCACTTAAAATAGTGATCCCGGCCATTTTTCTTCATATTAAAAATATTCCAGAAATTACTCACGTGTGTGGGGACACGCTAATTTCGAATCAAAAAGCCAATATCTCACTTTTTCAAACCCCACTATTTAATATAATCATTAAAATCCAATTTTTGCATCAAAACCCAACACTTGGGTTTTTATGAATAAAATCCTTATTTACCACAATCAACACTCAATTTGCCACATACATTCATCAAATTCAAATTCTAAAGGCAAAGAATGGGATCAAAGACGAAATTTGTGAATTTAAGGTCCCAAAATAATTTTCCGAATTTATTAAATAATTAAATTTATTCCGAAAATTAATATAATAATAATATCCATATTTTTCACGATCCACGCTCAATTTATGATATCCAATCATCAATTTCAAAATCCGACTACACGACAGCGATCGGCACCAAATTCTAAGCAACCGGGGTCAAAAATAATTTTTTTGTTTTTTTTTATAATAATATTTTCATAATTCCGGAATATAATATAATATTAAAAATTCCAGAATTCGAAATCATTTAAATAATTGAAAAATAAAACCCCATTATGTCACATCAAGGCTTTATATTAAATAAACTCTCTTAACCTTTAATTTAATCACACTTTAAGCTAATTAAACACATTAATATAATCCACACTTAAATAAATTAAACTAACCACCTAATCACAATTAACATAAACTAAGCACACCTAAAGCGTAATTAACCCTCTAAGCGAGGTTTAGTGAGTTAAACTCACTGGATTAGCGAACCGAGCGGACCAAATCAACGAGGACGACGCGAGGATCGATTCACTCCAAGGCGGGCCTAGCTTCCAGGGTCGGGAAGCCGGCCAAAACGGGCCACGAAGGGGCTAAGAAACCCATTTTTCCTGCTCGCCGTGGCTGCTGGTTAGGGGGCGGATCCGGTGCCGATTGGGGCGAGCAAGGGCGGTAAGGACTAGGCGGAGCTCCGGCGGGCTAAGGCGGGGGCGCACGGCGGCGGAGGGAGCTCCGGCGATGGCTCACGGGTGCCGGACAGCAGCTCGGATGATGGCCAAACCAGGGGACGACGCGGCTGAAGGCGGAGACGCGCGGCGAGCGCGCGGCACGTGCGGCGGCGGCGACGAGGAACTCTAGCGGCGGCGGCGACGGCGTGCGAGCGGGTGGCCGAATGGCGGACGAAGGGGCGGCATCTCCAGCTTGCTGGGTTTTCGAAGAAGAAGGGGATGAAGAAGATGGAGTTCGGTCGATGGAGGAGAGAGGGGAGGAAGAAGAGAGGGAGGAGAGAGAAGAAGGAGAGAGAGAGGGGGGCCCTTTTCTTTTTCTTTTTCCCTTTTCTTTTATCCAACAATTGGCCCACCATGACATCATCAAGATGTCATGCTCCACTAACTTCAAATCCCTCTCCACAACAATATTCAATGGGTCCACTTTTATTTTCCGCCGGGGTCCAAATTCTTGTACACTAATTTATCCAATTCCATTCAATTCTCTTCCAATTGAGTCCAATTGAAGTTCATAAAATTAATCCAATGTCACTACACTTAAACTTACATATTCACTTGTCCATAGAACCGACTTAAGTCCCAAAAATACGACCAAAAGCGGCTCACTAATTTCTCGAGCCAAATTAGCCATTTTCTGATTTAATTGCCGAAAAACTCTGATTGCAAGAAAAATCTTCCAAAGATAAGTCAATGATCCCGAAATGATTTGTGACACCCCCAGACTTCCAAATTCTGAATTCGATCTCAATTACACGGTTAATTTCACTTTGGCACTATACTAGCGCGGCCCAACCTACCGGGTAGCCTTTAGAAATTTTCACGCATTTAACCTGTGGTTGATCATCTCAAGCCACAATGTACATCTTTGAAACATTGGCGACTTTCGGTTGTTGGGGTAATCTCAAGGTTTCAAATACAAACACGGGGTACCCAATCGATAGAAAAGTCGGCCGGTGTCGATCGACAAGAATTGTGCGATCTGGTGGAATCACCCACACCTGATCACATGCCTCTGTCGAGTCGACTTATCTCCGATCTCTAATCGATTTTAATCGGGCCGTAATGACCCTTGCAGATTAGCTCGGTCGAAAGGTCGCTTCCTAGTCAAATTCTCGAGTCCGATGCATTAGAAACTCTTAACAGCTTCACCCGATAGATTAGTTTTCACATGAGTGGCCGACTCAAGGAAAAGAACTATATGCGTGCCAACGAAATGCCCGTCTCAATTTATTGAAAATAGAATTGGAAAATCGGGATGTCACACCGCCAAACCCCGCCGGTCTTCCTCTGTATTTTTGTCGTCGCCGCCGTCTCTACGTCGCCACCTCCCTCGCCGAACGAGCGAATCTCTAATTCGCGGTGCGCGGCTGTCTCCGGCGCTCGAATCCCTAATTCGCGGTGCGTGGCTGTCTCCGGCGCTCCTCTGTGGCGGAATCTCGCCGGCTGCTCATGCGCTAGGAAACCCCTGCGGCAGGAAATTCCAGGGATGGACGTGATCTCCCAGCTGTAGGAGCAAGTCAACACGGTCTTGTCGGTCGCCTTCAACACCTTCGGCTCGCAACAGAGGGACGCGCCCCTTCCTCCGGCGTGCTGAAAGTGTAGAGCCGCACGAGCTTCTTCATCTTCTTCTTCATCCAAAAGTCTCTGATCTCAGCTGTGTTTTCCTGAGTGCTCGAAATACACATTGATTCATGGCTGCAAGAACTCCCAAATTTCCTTTTCCTATTCACGTAAACTTGAGCAATTTTGTCACGATTAAGCTCACTGAAGATAATTTTCTTCTTTGGCAAGCTCAATTTCTCGATTTCTTCGGAGTCAGGAGCTGTTTGGGTTTGTTAATGGTGAGATTTCTCCACCATCACAGAAGATACGAGTAGATGTCGACGGTAAGATGGTTGAAGAACCAAACCCTAATTATGCATATTGGATCAGAACCGATCAGCTAATTTCCTCGTGGATCAGTGGAGCGGTATCTGAGAATATCCTAGGGCTGATTATTGGATTGGAAACATCTTGTGAGGTATGGCAAACCTTGTTGAACCGATTTACGTAAGTCCGTAGCTAGAGAATTCGAGCTAAGAGGGAAACTCCAAGCATGTCAAAAACGAAGTAGGCCATTATCCGAATACTTGAGAGAGTATAAACTGATTTGCGACCAGCTGAACGCAATAGGTAAGCCTTTGGATGAGATAACAAAGGTGTTTGGAGTCTTGGAAGGGTTAGGATCGGAGTATGAGAATTTTCGAACAACAATGTATTGTTTGAAACCTCAACCGGATTATAATGAAGTTATTTCGCAACTGGAGAGATTTGAAACAAGGTTGCAAAATTACTCCTCAAACCAATATAATCCAAACTTAGCCTATTATGGGCAGAGGAATGTTGAAGGGAATCAGAATATGGATAGTGAGATAGTTCAATCAAGTTTTGCCTTCGTAGGACGAGAGAGGAAACAACAGGTTTTATGGAAATAGAGGTGGACTTAGTTATGGCGGGGGTGGTCGAAGTTTTAATAGTCGAGGTCGTGGTTATGGAAGAAATCAAAGTTATAGAGCCTATAGTTCAAACCACGAACAAGAGGTTCAGACTTATAAACCATAACCGAGTAATTTTGGCCAAGGATTTCGGCCTTATGCAGTGCTCCACAAAGATATCAAGAAGTTAAGTCATATCCTCCTCTTAACTCTTCACTTAAAAATAGTCAAGAGGAGAAAGCAACAGGAGGAGCAAGAGTGACGTGTCAAATCGCAAACGACCAGGGCACGATGCTCTTCGGTGTTGGTATCGCTTTGACAATTCCTTCCAAGACCAAGACATTCCAACAGCTCTTGCAGCAAAGTACATCTCGAAGATCCGAAAGGAGTTCATGGTACCGGAGACAGTGCTTCGCTCATATAGCTGCTAATCCGGGTATTGTTTACAACTCATCAAAGTATATTGGCTCGGACACAGAATGATAGGCGATGGGTCCTGTCTTCCTATTACCTTCACTGGAAATGCTTTTTTACACACTGAATGTGATGTGTTACCCCTTAATGATGTGTTAGTGGTTCCAGAAATAAAGAAAAATCTGCTTTCAGTTTCTAAGCTAACCG
This sequence comes from Eucalyptus decipiens, assembly GCA_014182575.1. Lineage (NCBI taxonomy): Eukaryota > Viridiplantae > Streptophyta > Magnoliopsida > Myrtales > Myrtaceae > Eucalyptus > Eucalyptus decipiens. Next base: position 42,635,641 of record CM024619.1, on the reverse strand, counting down.
ATGACTATCCTTGCTCCTTTGTTTTTGACAAATATGGTGTTTATGTTAAGGATCATCAAACCAACACAACGATGCTGCTTGGAAGGAAAGTTGGGGGTCTCTACAAAGTGAACCAGCAAACCACCAAGGCCCTTTTCACTCAAAGACATAAAGCAGTTGCAGAAGAAGTGTGGCACCAACGGCTAGCTCACACTAATTTTCAGACCTTAAAGTTTCTTCAGAAACAGAATGTGATCCACTACAATAAGACGACTCAAGCTATGTGTAGGAGTTGTCAAATAGTAAAAAGTACTAAGCTAGCTTTTCCATTATCTGAATCTGAAACACATTTTCCTTTGGAAATGATACATTGTGATGTTTGGGGACCATCTCCAGTGAGTTCAGTTCAAGGGTTCAGATACTATGTCCTCTTTATAGATAACTTTTCTCGTTATAGTTGGGTTTATCCAATGAGATTGAAGTCAGATTTCTATGATATCTTCATCCTGTTTCAGAAGTATGTGGAAAATCAGTTTGATCGAAAAATTAAAGTGTTTCAATGTGATGGTGGGGGCGAATTTTCCAGCAATAAGTTTCAGAATCATTTAAGAGCCTGTGGAATCAAAAACTACGTGTCATGTCCACATACGCCAGAACAAAATGGGATCTCATAACGGAAGCACAGACATGTGGTGGAACTTGGATTATCAATGTTGTTTCATGCAAGAGTCCCATTGATTTACTGGGTGGATGCCTTCTTGACTGCAACTTATATTATAAACCTGCTTCCTGCTCAAAATTTACAGATGGAGTCTCCATACAGTAAGCTCTTCAAGCATAAACCAAGCTATGAACATTTACGTGTCTTTGGAAGTGCTTGCTATCCTTGTCTTAGATCATATACACAACACAAGTTTGATCCTCGCTCACTCACTTGTGTGTTTCTCGGCTATAGTGATAAACATAAAGGGTATAGGTGTCTTGTACCTTCGGATGGCAGAGTTTATTATAGCCGAAATGTCACCTTTGATGAGAGCTTCTTCCCTTTTGCTAAGAAGCTAAATGAGGTGTTTCCACATTATACTGCTTTGTACAAGAAATGGGTTGAAGAAGTTGAATTTCTAGATTCAACCAAAGCAGAACAAGTGAGGAAGATTCCACAAACTAATGCAGGTTTTTTACAAGAACATGAGTTGCTTGAACACAAGCAGATGCATGCCACAAACACCACCACTGAGAAGTCACAAACACCATCAGCGTCACATTCACCACCTATAACAGATGCATCAGCTATCTTAGAGATAAGTGAAGATGTTGCACCAAGTCAACCAACTGCTATACCGGTTGACAACTACCAGAATCAAAATAGACAGGCTTTACAGCCCATTATATCAACTGGAACATCAACACACTCCATGGAAACCCGGTCCAAGTCAGGTATTGTGAAACCGAATCCTAAGTATGCTTGTCTGGCTGAATATCATGTACCTACAGAACCAAAGACAATCAAATCTGCATTAGCTCATGAGGGGTGGCATAGAGCAATGATCGAAGAGATGAATGCACTTCATGAAAACCAAACCTGGACATTGGTTCCAAGAACTGATCATATGCATGTGATAGGGTGCAAGTGGGTTTTAAAACTAAGCGGCGCGGATGGAAGTCTTGACAAGTTGAAAGCAAGATTGGTAGCAAAGGGATTCCACCAAGAGGAAGGAATTGATTTCCTTGAGACATTTAGTCCAGTCATCAAACAAGCAACAATTCGGATCGTTCTCTCAGTTGCAATGGTAAAGAGGTGGTCGATACATCAACTCGATGTCAAAATGCCTTCTTGCACGGCACATTGAAAGAGACTGTCTATATGGAGCAACCCCCTGGATTTGCCCATCCTACTGTCGATCATGTCCGTCTACTCCAAAAGTCTCTTTACGGCCTACGACAAGCGCCACGCGCATGGTTTGAGAAGTTTAGTAATTTCCTACTTGAATCAGGTTTCTTTTGTAGCACCACGGATCCTTCACTCTTTGTGTTTCATAAGGGGCAAGACACAATTCTACTCCTCCTCTATGTAGATGATATCCTGTTGACAGGTAATTCTAATCTTTTACTTACACAACTGATAACATCTCTAAGTTCAACGTTTCACATGAAGGACTTAGGATGTATTCATTATTTTTTGGGTATTGAGGCAAAACACACACCCAAAGAACTCTTTCTTTGTCAGACAAAGTATGCTGTTGATCTTCTTGAGAGAGCAAACATGAAGGAATGTAAACCCATATCAACACCATTGTCTCCAAAACTATCATATTCCTCTGATGATGAAGTTTATCTTGATCGACCACTTGAGTACTGCAGCTTAGTTGGGGGTCTCCAGTATTTGACAATAACAAGACCGAATATTGCTTATGCTACCAATATGCTTTGTCAGAAAATGCAGAACCCTACAGTTGGTGACTTTAACAGATTAAAACGAGTTCTTCGCTATGTTAAAGGAACTGTCAACTTGGGACTTTTCCTTCACTCCAACAGTTCCTTGAAGCTTTATGGGTTTTCGGATGCTGATTGGGCTGGTTGTGTTGAAACAAGGCGTTCTACAACTGGATTCTGTACTTATCTTGGGTCCAACATAATCTCTTGGTCAGCAAAGAAACAAACCACAGTATCTCGATCATCCACAGAAGCAGAGTATATAGCGTTGGCTTCTACTACTATTGAGCTCACATGGATAAGTTTTGTTCTTCGGGACATCGGCATCTCGTTAGCTTCCCCTACGGTAATCTTCTGTGATAACCAATCAGCAATCTCTCTTACAACTAATCCTGTACTACATGCCAGGACAAAACATATTGAAATTGATTTCCATTTTGTTCGCCGAAAGTATCTCTTGGTTCTCCGAGTGTACGATATATTCCCACCAACTACCAAATTGCTGATATTTGTACTAAAGCACTATCCAGACGGGACCATTGCGTCATACACACCAAACCGGGTCTAGGATTCAAACCCAAACCCGTTTGGGGGATGTTGAGAATGTAGCACTGCAAATGCTTAAAAGGAAGCAGCAAGAAGAAATTAAGAAACAAAAGTCAACTGGAACAGAGGAAACAGAGGATTGGCACCAATAGTGTAAAGCTACGTCGTTTGCTTCAGCAGAGTTATCTCTTGTACACATTTACTTGAACTCTTCTTTTTTCTATTATGTGTGTGTGCTGAGTTGTCATTCAAGGAGTGGTTAGTTTAGATCTAGAATTTTTTCCTATAAAAGCTTGTAAAAACAGAACAGAGAGTGATCGAGCTCCCAGATGAAATATATCAGTAAAAAGAAAGAAGAAGATGAGCTCCACAGAAAGCTCTCTTCTCATTCAGCTTCATCTAGTTGCTTCTGTATTCAGTTTTCTTCATGGTCATCCGTAGAGACGCGTCTCCGTCGATCCGTGAATTGCTTCGCTCGGCTCTCGTTGTGCGGAGATGAGGAATGGCGTTCCTTTCTGAGATCCCGCGTGTGGATTTTGGGTCCGAACTTGCGGGGTTGTCGTGGCGTCCATGTGCGTACGGTGCCTGATTGGTGCTGCTTGGGAAGGGATTGAATGGAGGGAGGGCGAATGCGAGCTTCCTTTCTAGGTTTCTTTCTCAGGCTGGATGGATGAATGGAAGCGGTGTGGAAATGGTCTTGAGTAGTTGAGCCTGGAATTTCGTTTCGGGTGTCTGGTGTCTGGTTATGTGCGGTTACTGGTCGGTTCAGTTTTTCTGGAGAAGACAGTCTCTTCGGTTGTTGTCGTGCTTAGTCTAGTGTTCTGCTTTGGGGGGCTTCTGCTAGTGAGGTCCTAGCTCTAGGGATGCTGGTTGCGTTTGGGTCATCAGATCTGTCCGTAATTGCTTTCGCATCATCTTTCTTCGAGGGAAACCCCTTTTTGAATCTGTAGTATATTATTCTTCTTTAAAAGTGCATACGACCGAAATAAAGTTCAACATCCATCCAAATCCAAACTCTCATTCAAAATGCTTACATAATTAAGAGCGTGCAATTTGTTGCACTACAAAAATGCAATTATTTTTCTTATTCCAAAAACATTGCTCCAATATGTGTATCCTCATGTGCAATGTATTTAATCTTCATTAGTTGATTAGCCAAAATATATATACATATACATATACATATATATATATATATCTGTGTGTGTGTGTGTGTGTTGGATCCAAACTATTTAAACATGAAGACAGCTTGTCTTAACTGAGTTCCTTAAACAAGATGAAGATGGCTTGACTAATCTGTGGTGATTTAGATTTGATCCGAGCTAGTCATACGGGATTTTTATGGTCATAATTTTATCTTCCCGCTTATTTGAAGGGATCGGGTTTATGAATGAGCACTCCAGCTTAAAAAAGAAATCAATTTCTTGTGTATTGATTGACTCTGTTAAGTTTTTGTCATCTCCATGCTGTCATTTTCTTTAATTGTTTGAATGTTTTTATATGACATAATTGCACATTGTGTCAGAAACTCTAATAAACCTTTGAAACTCGTCTAAAATTTTCTCTTTATCACATATAAACTCATTAATTTTTTTGGGTCAAGTCCACTTATAAAGGCTCGGATTTAATTGATTCATGAGATTAGCAGAGTGTTCATTTACAATTCACCAATTGATTTATCAACTAAGATTGAATGGAAGAATCTACTGTAACCTCTACATGAGAATGAAGATAAGAATGGATTATATATATATATATATATATAAATAAAGAATTTATTGAAATTTTATACGTCCAGTGAAAAGTAAATTTGACAACTTATTCATAATTCTTACATCAACAAGGGCATGGACAAAGTATACCGAGAGTGCCAAAACCCGGTACAAGTAGACACTTCAATGTCAAAAGTTCGAAAATGCGTATTTAAATGTTACTTTTTTGAAAATTGGGATACTCAAGTGCTAATTTCAACAAGGACTGCCGCAAATATGATGTAGCATTATTTTAAAAGTGAATTGGTCTACATGACTTTTCGGAACTGCCTAGTTAATAATGAATGGGCAAAACGACGTGATTCTGCCCCAAAATCGATTTTTAATAAAAATATAATTAACCTTTGAGTTTGGTTAGGTCAAGCTGTTTTCCTGTTGGGATCTTCTTTTTTTTTTTTTTTTTTTTTTTCTGGCTTATTAGCCAAATAACATTAACTACGTTGTTGATGAGAAAAGCAGATGGCAGTAGGAGATAGTGCATCTAATATATCCACAAAGTTGTGTGTTGATGGATTATCAATAAATGTAAAATTTATCTTCATTTCATTATGATCGTGGTTTGGGAAGTTTATAGACGTGGCGCTTCTAGAGCACAAACTTCAAATTTCCTATTGGAATCTGCTTACGTTTAAATTTCCCAAAAGGTATATCCACCTTGCGCACCGCCAAAACTCACATGTATTTAAGTGCATCGACATTGCCAAAAAGAATCACATGTACGCACACAGAACACGTTGTAATCCAAAATACAGAGTTCTTGAGAGAGGAGTGATGATGGAGAGAAAGAAGATAAAACCGATGGAAGGGTACCCGACCGGTTACCGTTTCTGCCCATCCGAGAACGACCTCTTCTTCCATTACCTCTCGAAGAAGCTGGAAGGGGATTCGGATGTCATTCCTCCTTTCTTGCCCGAGGTCGACAATATATGGGGATGATGATCCTTGGGAGATCTTCGATGCGGACTCAGAGGAAAGTTTCTATGTCTTCACTAGGTTGAAGATGATCAAGTCTAGGGTGAAGAGGACCGCCGGTTCCGGGATTACGGAAATAAGCGTACAATCGTGGACAGTCGAGGCGACACTGTCGGCTACAACGAGCTGTTCACTTTCAAGTCATTGACCGGAAGGGAGAAGACGAAGAACGGACGTTGGACTATGCACGAGCACTCTACGAAGGGTCAAGAGGTATTTAGGTTTCTCAAATTTAATCTTCTATAGTTAATGGATTTAATAAACTCACTACATGATTTTTTTTGAAGAATTTCAAGAAACCCTTTCGGCAGAAAGCATAGCTGAATGATGTTACTCTTGAGGATTATTACCATGTAATGTGAAAAACTACTACCTGTTAATACTATTTTTTTGTCATCCTTTGCAAGTTATTTTCTGTTATTGCTTACTCAAGCTTTGCCACACAATTTCCATATAATGATTTTGTACACCCTTTTTTATTTTCTTTAGGTTATTTTTGTTATATTTAAATAGTTAAACTATGCTTTCATGTGGTACTTTAACATTTTAGAACAGTTAAATGTCATCTTTACTATTTTAATCTTTCCTATTTCGATATCAAAGCAAGAGATTCAGATCCTATTTGATTTTTGTATTATATATTTTCATGTTTAAGTCTTAAGTCAAGTACAACCTATGTGTGTTATATTTAAATATTACTTTCATCTTTCAAATTAATATATTAAATTTATTTATTTCATCTAATAATTTACATTTCTAACTCATACCATAAAATATTTTCAAGGGTCAATACCTTGAAAAACCCCAAACTGGTACACTTATGACAAATTTATCCCAAACTATTTTTTTGACCATAAAAAACCCCAAACCGGTACACTTGTGACAAATTTACCCCGATGAACATAAAAAACCCTAAACTTGTACATTTATAACAAATTTATCCCAAACTAATTTATTTAACCGCAAAAAACCCAAAACTGGTAAATTTGTGACAAATATACACTGTTAAATTTGATTAATACCACAAAAAAATCACAAAAATTGTAAACTGTGACAAACGGAGCGTAAAATCCAAAATTGATGTACCGATTAAATCTCACGTGTCATTTAACTTAATAATTTGATGGTGAAATTTAACGAAAACTAACATAGGGTAAATTTGTTACAAGTTTACTAGTTTGGGGTAAAGTTGTCAAAAGTATACCAGTTTAGGGTTTTTTGTGGTCAAAAAAATAGTTTGGGGGTAAATTTGTCACAGATATACCAGTTTGGGGTTTTTCAGGGTATTAACCCTATTTTGAATTAAGATTTCAACGCTTTTTTTTTTTGGTAAGGTAAGTATTATAATGAGTATAACTAACAAATGTTAAAAAAGGACAAGGCACCAAAAGCTTACACTCATAGAGATCGACATGTCAGTACGAGTAATATTATTCTTTACCTTTACAAAAAAAAAAAAAAAAAAAAGACATGTCAGTACGAGTGGAAGGGTGCCCAAAAAAGGAGAAAAAACCTCCTCAAAGCTTACAGCAAAAAAAGCGGCAGCAAGGCAAACTGCAGAGACAAGGAAAGAGACAACAACCTCGAGGGCCAGCAACAAGCCACTACAAGTGACAAGCAAAAACGCCAACCAAAGACCAAGATCAAAAGACCGCAGCAACCGAAGGAGATTCAGCAACCGAAGAAACCTCCCAGGAACAAGCAGAAAAAACCTCCTACTCCTAGAGAATAAAGAAACAACAAAGTCACTCAAAGATTGAAGGGTGTAATCCCTAGCTTTGTTGTAACCTTCTATTTCTAGGAGTGTCTGGCACATGATGGAAGGTTAGCACTTTATCCTTAATGGCTTTATGAAGATAATTCTTCAAGGCTGGAAGATAAAGAGATTGGTTGCGGAAGATAATGTTATTCCTTTCTTTCCAGATGATATAACAAATGGCCCCAAAGGAAAAATGAGCCAAGGATTGGTAAAAGCCGTCATCAGCAAAATGATTCATGGCCCACTCAAGGTTTTCCAACCACGGTTTGTTTTGCCAAGCAAGGTTGCATTTAGCTGCCTAATAACGAGCAAGGCTTCCAGTAATTTGGCAAGAAAAAACAAGTGGTTAATGGAATCCGGTCGAAGAGAGCAAAAGGCACATACCGCATGCTGGATTCTGCCATACGCTAATAAAGAGACTTGGGTAGGTAGGCGGTTCCAAGTAATAAAGAGACTTGAAGATAATTCTTCAAGGCTGGAAGATAAAGAGATTGGTTGCGGAAGATAATGTTATTCCTTTCTTTCCAGATGATATAACAAATGGCCCCAAAGGAAAAATGAGCCAAGGATTGGTAAAAGCCGTCATCAGCAAAATGATTCATGGCCCACTCAAGGTTTTCCAACCACGGTTTGTTTTGCCAAGCAAGGTTGCATTTAGCTGCCTAATAACGAGCAAGGCTTCCAGTAATTTGGCAAGAAAAAAACAAGTGGTTAATGGAATCCGGTCGAAGAGAGCAAAAGGCACATACCGCATGCTGGATTCTGCCATACGCTAATAAAGAGACTTGGGTAGGCAGGCGGTTCCAAGTAATAAGCCACATAAGAGTTTGATAACGAGGGGGGCAAGGATGAGCTCCAAATAAAAGAAGACCAAGGCACCACCCGACCCTTTGGACGGATCAAATTCCAGGTCGACGCAGTAGAGAACTTGCCCGAGGGATGGCCCAACCACTGGAGGCGATCATAATCAAATGAGAGTACGGGGGTTCACCCCAATTTGCCAAGGAAATAGCAACAGAAGAAACAGGGCTAAGAAGAGTGAGACCAACCACAATCGACGCTAAACAAGGTAGACCAGGACGATAAATTTCAGCACCAGAAAAGAAATCGCTGAGCAGCCCCTTTGAGTGCCAAGGGTCAAACCAATAGGAAACCAAGAATCCATTCCCAATCTTCCAACAAAAATGTTGCCGAAATTTATCTCTGAAGAGGAGCAATTTCTTCCAAGCCCACGAGCATAAGGTGCTGCCGTCAGTGTTAGGCATTGTTCTTTTCTGTTATTTCAATCATTGTCACAACTATAATTATATTACAATTCTTCATTAATATCTTTCCTCCCCTAACTTTTGTTTAATTTAATTTCTCTATTTCTGTCTACATCTCAATGACCTTTTCTCACTCTTATCTTCCTTGGGCAGTTAGTCGTGTGTTTAATCACCAACCTCGAAATGGCGGAGAAGAGGGGTTCGGAAGTGATAATGATCGGATTGACCAAAGAACATCGCCGAGGAAAAAAGGTTAAACAAATGGAAAATTCTATTTCCCCTCGACATTCATCCATCGTTCCGAAGCCCATACTTCGAAGCCGCCGATTGTGAATTTAGCGCTGTGGGATTACCTCATCAACGTTAAAAACGTAACCCATCGTCAAATGTGAAACGTACCACCAATGCCTATGTCTATGGTTAGTAGCACCCCATCGAACCAAGTCCGGAATGAGCCAATGCATCAATCCTGAAACAAGATCATTCATCATCATTATCCCGTGACGCCATCCGTGATAACCTTCGAAGGTAGCATGACGAAGGTCTATGCACCTCCGTCTTCATCATTCCAAGCTGCTGATGCAAGACAACAATCATGACAGCATCGGTAACAAAAATTATCCTATGACCCATTACGAGAAAACTTTCGATGAAAGCACAACAGAGGTCGATATGCCTCCATCATCGTGGACACGAGCTGTTGATGATCCAGACGATAACCATAACAATGTCGATTTTTACGGCTTACCTCTGATGGCGGGGGCAAGGGCATCAACTCCCGCGCAACCGTCGACGACCGGACCAGAATTAACACTATCTGATCCATATGGTGTTTAAGATTTTGATCATCAAGTGTGAGTTTCTCATGGAAGTGCAAACTTTAGGTTTTAGATAATCAGTTGCGTAATATTTTTTTCCGACTGGGCGGTGATGTGAAGAAGATGGTTTGCAAGTTATCCTATGTAAGACTGTATACTCAATTATCAAATTGTTTCTGATTAACTTTTTGTTATAATAATCTAATAGAAAACCCGAATCAGACAATATATTCGGTATATATGCTTAAACTATGGTGGTCCTGCGGGATATTTTGTCATGGGAAAAAAATAAGTGGGTTAACATGTATGATTAACCAAGTATATAGATATTTTTAGGCTTATGGTCTGTTTATGATAATTAATATGATTTAATTTGGTGATTTGATCGAATTCAATTCTAATTCTATAAAACCAAATTAATTACGAACTGGTACACTTGTGATAAATTTAGTAGTAAGGGTTAATACCTGAGGAATACACATATTCAAAAAATCTCAAATTCAATTAAATGGTACACTTGTGATAAATTTACCCAAAACTATTTTTTTGACCATGAAAAACTCCAAATTTCAATAAATGTTGGTACCAACCTTACCATTTTCCAAAAATATTGTTGCATGTAACAAATTTATCCTTTCATTTGATTGATCATATGGGAAAAAACCATAAATTGGTACATTTATGACAAATTTACCCCAAACTAATTTATTCGTACATTTGTAATAAATTTACCCAAAACTATTTTTTTGCAAAAAACCCCAAACTGATAAATTTATGACAAATATACCCTTCACTAAATTGGGTTAATACCACAAAAAAAATCATAAAAATTGTAAACTCTGACAGACGGATCATAAAATCCAAGATTTGTATACTAGTCAATTATCATGTGTCATTTAACTTAGGATTAATACCCTGAAAAACCCCAAACCGGTACACTTGTGACAAATTTACCCCAAACTATTTTTTTGACCATCGAATACCCCAAACTGGTATACCTTTGATAAATTTACCCCAAACTAATACACTTGTGACAAATTTTCCCTCTGTTAGTTTTCGTTAAATTTTATTATCAAATTATTAAGTTAAATGACACGTGATAATTGACTAGTATATCAATTTGAGATTTTACGATCCGTTTGTCAGAGTTTACAATTTTTATGATTTTTTTGTGGTATTAATCCAATTTAGTGAAGGGTATATTTGTCACAAATTTATCAGTTTTGAGTTTTTTGCGGTCGAATAAATTAGTTTGAGGTAAATTTGTCATAAATGTGCAAATTTAGGGTTTTTTATGGTCAGTCGAGGTAAATTTGTTACGGGTATATCAGTTTGGGGTTTTTCATGGTCAAAAAAATAGTTTTGGGTAAATTTGTCACAAATGTACCGCTTTGGGATTTTTTAGGGTATTAACCCATTTCAAAATCAACATAGCGATGGGCAGACAACAAGAAGATTGAGGGTCCCACCTTCTCTCTAATTACTACTAGGGTTAATACCCTGAAAAACCCCAAACCGGTACATTTGTGACAAATTTACCCCAAATTATTTTTTTGACAATAAAAAATTCCAAACTGGTATACCTTTGACAAATTTACCCCAAACTGATATACTTGTGACAAATTTATCCTCTGTTAGTTTTTGTTAAATTTTATTATCAAATTATTAAGTTAAATGACACGTGACAATTGACTAGTATACAAATTTGGGATTTTACGATCCGTTTGTCAGAGTTTATAATTTTTATGATTTTTTTGTGGTATTAATCCAATTTAGTGAAGGGTATATTTGTCACAAATTTATTAGTTTGGGGTTTTTTGCGGTCGAATAAATTAGTTTGAGGTAAATTTTTCATAAATGTACCAATTTATGGGGGTTTTTTTTTTTATGGTCAATTGGGGTAAATTTGTTACAGGTATACCGGTTTGGGGTTTTTCATGGTCAAAAAAATAGTTTGGGGTAAATTTGTCACAAGTGTACCAGTTTGGGATTTTTTAGGGTATTAACCCTTTAACTTAATAATTTGATAATAAAATTTAACGAAAACTAACAGAGGGTAAATTTGTCACAAGTGTATCAGTTTGAGGTAAATTTGTCAAATGTATACCAGTTTGGGGTTTTTTATGGTCAAAAAAATAGTTCGGGGTAAATTTGTCATAAGTGTACCTGTTTGGGGTTTTTCAGGGTATTAACCCTTTTGAAATTATGGACAACACATGTCATCAATTTTTCTATTTGAATGGTGGAGTTCAACAGAGAATGTCTTAGTCGACGAAGAAAAGATAGATTTGCATACTTCGAGGAAAACCCCTTTTTGAATCTTTCGTATATTATTCTTCTTTTAAAGTGCATACAACCTATAGAAAAATGCTTACAAAATTTAAACTTTGAATCCAAACTCTTATTCAAAATGCTTACATAATTTATACATAATTTATAGCGTAAATTTTGCTGCACTACAAAAATGCAACCATTTTTCTTATTCCAAAGACAATGCTCCAATATGTGTAAACTTATCTCCGACATAATTAATCTTCATTAGTTAATTAGCCAAAAAAAGTTGGATCCAAACTATTTAAACATGAAGACAGCTTGTGTGAATCCTTAAACATGATGAAGATGGCTTGACTTGTTTGAGAATATGTAGATTTGATCCGAGCTAGTCATATAGGATTTTTATGGTCATAATTATAGCTTCACACTTATTTGAAGGGATTAAGCTTTATGAATGAGCATTCCGAGCTCAAACAAGAAGTGATTTTTTGTGTATTATTTGACTCTATTAATCTTTTGACATTTGGATTTTTTCTATGGCAGAACTACACGTTGTGTCAGAATCCCTAATAAACCTTCGAAGCTTATCTAACATTTTCTCTTAATGACCTATAAACTCATTAATTAGTTTTCATTTAAGTCCACTAGCAAAGGCTCGAACTTAACTGATTCATGAGATTAGCCAAGTATTCCTATACAACTCACTCACTAATTTACTGACTAAGATTTATATAATATCAATGAATGTAAGAATCTATTATCACCACTACATGAGAATGGATTAAAAATAAAATTAAAAATTATTGAGTTTTGCAGGTCTTAGTAAAAAGTAGATTTTAAACTTACCTATAATTCTTACGTCAGCAAGAGTTGACATATTTTCATCACAAGTCAACCATACTTCTATATTAATAAAATTACGTTGTGTGGATGCTAAAAAGTTTGAATCCCGTACTCTCTCAGACTTTTCATTAGAAAGGAAAAATAACCTAGTCAACATCATCCATACTCATCCAAAAAAAAAAAAAAAAAAAAAAAACATCATCCATATAATACATAGCCTATTATTGTTGTTGTTGTTATTATTTTTTTTTTTTAGGTGGCTCAGATTTTATTAATGATAAGCTATTATGCATATAAAAAGTTTAAATAGTTAAAATGCATCGCTGAAAGCCCTAGTCTAAATAATCAGGAAGTGGTTCGTTCATGCTTTGTCAAGAAAGTAAAAATTAAAAGATTTTTCTTTGAAATTTCAATGGACATATCAATTAATATTTTTGTATATGAAATAAAATTGCATTATATTAGAGATGGATTTGGATACGCAAACACTAACTGTTTTAAATCGTTGGAGATGTTGGAGAGACTATGGCGTTCTTTTGAAGTATAAGAGATTTAGAGGTTCAAAGGAAGTAAAATGCGGGCCAACACTACATGCAAAATATGATATTAGAATGAGGGCGTTCTTCATTAAAATTAATATCTTCATTTAAATTATTTCCAATGTCTCGATAACAACTAAGACTTTGTTTATTTCATGGAAAAAAGAAATGATTTCGAAAACATTTTCCATCAAATGACCGTTTGTTGTCGCTTGAAATATTTAACTAATGAAAAATGTTTTCATTGTAATTTATATTTAAATATGATTATAAACAATGAAAATATTTTTTATTCATTAATTTTTATTAGAAATATAAACAATCACATTTAGGAAAATATTTTTCAAATTATTTATTTTTCACGAAACTTACTCTATGATGCTCAAGGAAGTGAGGTATGCCCTTGAATGTCAGTAATACATTTAAAGAAAAATTTGCATTTGAAATTCTCAAATCGACACAAGTTCCAAGGGCTCACTAGGAAATATCCCTTTTTCGTGCAGCAAATGAAAACGGAATATCGTGCTATTCTCGGACGATAGTTATCTCAATATCTTTGTCATTCAGTCCACATTTATCTTGATTCTTGAATCTGGTCTCTTAAATCATCTTCATTTATATATTTCGATAAGGATGCAGAGATCACTTCATTATCCTCAAATAAAATTAGGGATTTCCAAATTGCATTTTAACTCTTCGTATATATGAAAAAGCTCAACATATATAATGTGATAGTGCATATATAATATGAATGCTTGCTGACTTGGTGAATTGCCTTTTTATATGTGCTCTGTTAATGAAATTCAATAATGCAACATATAGCATAGAAAAACATTTTCTTCAATGACAACTTAGAATGGAGAACTAGTATATAACATAGAAAAACATTTTGTTTGATGACAACGTAGAATGGAGAACTAATGACAATGGATGGGGCACCATTCACTTTAATCAAAATATTAACATGTAATTGCAATTAGGATCCAACAAAAAATATTAGCACATATTAATGTGGCAGAATCACAACATCTTAAATTCATCAATTTTAAGAGAAATCCGGTCCTCACAATTTCTCCTAGACTCAATGAACGACTACTCAAGTGCTTCAACTACTGTGGGGATGAACTTTTATGTGCTAGCGTCACTTGTTGGAGGCAAGTCACCTAGTACGACTCCATCTTTTAGGTCATTGTAAACATTTAGCTAATCAAAATTAATGTACTTATGTATCCATTGGGAGTCGTCACCATCAGTATCCTCTTCCATGATTGTGGATGCGGGTAAATTCACGATTCCATTGGATGTCGCATTATCCATGAAGCTTTGTTCAATTGGGCTTCTTGCATTGATGAAATCCTCAATATCTGACGCAGAGATCGCCAAGCGCGGGTGAGACTCCAAAGCCAAAATGTCCTCCTCTGAACTTGTGCGATCCAATGGATTCCACTCGACATGAGGACCCGAAAACAATGACATTGTCTTCGATGGTTCCATGTTGATGTCTTGGTGAGGCACATCGATTTTGTTGTTGAAGTCGGAAGAATCCTTAAGCCAATGATTTTCTCCAATTCTGAACGGCACGCTTAGACACAGTGTAGTGCCTTGTTTTCCACCGCCTTCTTTTTTAAATCGGATTTTGCACATAACAATCTGCAATTTACATATAAAAGGAAACACTAGGACGTTAAGAAAAATTATGATTTTTTTTTTTTTTTACCAAGTAAAGTTGATTACATGACTGCATTGTGGATAACGCGGCTTTCAAAGAGAGAGAAAAAGAAAAAGGACTACTAGTTGGCTTTCCAGATTTTCTTGATCCATGAAAACCCAGAATAGAAAGGCGGCACTTATTCAAATCGCCATGGGCATGATGGTGGACGCAATATTATGAGAAAAACACTAGCATGACAAACGCTAGAATATATTATGGTTCACATTACTCGCAAATTTAATTTGAAAATAAATTAAATTTTGCTTTCCAGATTTATGAACATATTGAACTCTTGAATAAATATTACAAAATAACGAGTTTGCTATAATCAGTAAAATCCCAGCAACTTTCCCAGGTTTATTAGAGATACATTGTACGTAGACCATCATCTCTTAGGGTTGAAAATTAGCTTCAAAACTTGAGGTAGACGCACATGGCAACAAATTAACAAAGTTAGAATGAGAGAATTCAACTCACTTCTTGGTTAGGCATGGAGTACTCGTGCATAATCCAAGATCCTTTCTCCACGTTTTGGCTGTCGAAAGAGGAACCGTCTTTCACTTTAAAGTTCAAGTGCTTCTTTTGACCGATGATGTTGCAATGACAATCTTTGAAGTCGGTGCTTTTTGCCCCCTTCCAGTATCCCGAACCCGCCGTTCTTTCCACTCTAGACTTCTTCATCTTGAGCTTGGTGAAGACGTACAAGCTTTTTTCTGCATTCTCGTTGAAGAACTTCCATGGCTCCTTTTCATACACATCGAACTCATGGATGAATTCAGGAAACACTACATGCCCCTGCACCTTAGGCGCAAGGCAATAGGAGAAGACTTCTTCGTCGGTCGGGCAAAATCGGTATCCGAGGGGAAGCGTATCCGCCATTCTTCCTCACTCTGTTTTTCTCTGTCAAGAACTATCTGAGACTTTTTCAATTATGACGATGGTCTTATATAGCTCTCGACTTTCCTATTTTAGCCGGGGTGATGGTACGTTTATAATATAAACGTGGAAAGATAGTTATGTGGTTTACGGGTGTATAATCTCTTACAACTAGATCGGGTCCATTTTCATAGATTTTCCGAGATACGTCAAAGAGCTGTTTCGTGTTGGGATTTTTTTTTTTCCCTGGCTAGTTAGCCAGATAACGTAAACCATATCCGACGAGGAGGAGACGTGATTGCAGCTAGAGATATTGCATTTTATTTTTATGCCCGAGTCGGATATGGATTGATCATCCCGGCCGTTGATCACGCGGCCCATCTGCCTCGAGCACCGCTCGACTGTTCGTCCCATCCACTAACCGATTTAGCCGACTCGGATTTGAACCCGCGAATCCGGAGAGTCTAGCTGGTAACCCGAAGAAACGGGCCACGACCGGATCCGAATAATGTCAAGAAACCCTTTCGCCGGAAAATATAGTTGAATAATGCTATTCTCGAGGATTATCACCTTAGTATGTCAAAAACTGCTACCTGTTCGTTATATTTTTTGTACGTCCTTTGCCCGTTATTTTCTGTTATTACTTACTCAAGGTTTGCCAAACCATTATTCATATACAATGGTTTAGTACCCTTATTTTTCTTTGATTTTGGTTATTTTTTGTTATATTTAAATATTATTATTACGCCTTTAGTTAATAATTTAACAAGTTAGAACAATTGATAGATGTCAAAAAAATTTCCTATTATAGTATTAGAGCAAGAGGTCCGGTCCACATTTGTCTTTTCTGTTATATATTTTTACACTTGAGTGTTAAGTCAAGTACTTCCTATGTGTGTTATATTTAAAAATCATTTTCATCTTTCATTATATTATATTAAATTTCTTATATTCATATACAACTCAAACTTCTAACTGATATCACAAAATCTTTAAATTTCTACCATTATATTAAATTTATTATATACACCCTATGTCGTGATAATCTTGTGATGCTATATGTGATTACCTTTGAAGGAAGCACGACAAAGATCTATGCGCCTCCATTTTCATCATTCGAAGCTGTTGATGCTTAAGACAATAATCATAAATGTTATCCGACGATGCATTACAAGATAACGTTCGAAGAAAACACAAGAGAGGTCAATACGCCTCCATCTTGGGAGAATTACCAAAAAAGTCCTAAACCTATTGCAATTGTGTCAATTCAGTCCTTCCGGCCAAAATTGGCCGGCCGGAGCTAATGTGGACGTTGGCCAGAGATAGCTGGCCGGCGAACAATTTTTTAATAATTTTTTAAATTTTTTTCGAATTTTTTTTTTGATTTTTTACCTTCTTCTTCCTCTGGTCAGCGAGGCTGACCTCGCTGGCCACTAGTGAGGCTCGCCCCCGCCAGCCACTGGCGAAGGCGAGCCTCGCCTAGCCAAGGGGAGGCTTGGCCTCGCCCAGCCATGGCGAGGTCGAGCCTCGCCGGGCGAGGCTCGCCTCGCCGGTGGCGGGCGGGGAGCCTCGCCCAACGACGGCGAGGCCGCCTAGCCATGGTGAGGTCGAGCCTCGCCAGATCTGGCGACGGCGGCCTCGCCGGCCACTAGCGAGGCCATAACTAGATCCGGCGAGGCTCGCCTCGCCATGGCTGGGTGAGGCCGAGCCTCGCCTTGGCTGGGCGTCGGCGGCCGCCGCCGTCACTGGGCAAGCCTCGCTAGTGGCCAGCGAGGTCAGCCTCGCCGGCCGGCCGAGGAAGAAGTAGAAGGTAAAAAATTAAAAAAATTTAAAAAAATTAAAAAAAAATTAAAAAAATTAAAAAAAAAATTAAAAAATTAAAAAAATCGAAAAAAATTATAAAATTATAAAAAAATTGTTTGCCGGCCAGATGTCTCCGGCTGGCCAATTTTGGCCGGAAGGATTGAATTGGCACAATTACAAAAGGTTTAGGACTAAATTGGCAAAAAAAAAAAAAGTTTAGGACTGAATTGGTACAATTGCAATAGGTTTAGGACTTTTTTGGTAATTCTCCCCCTCCATCTTCGTCGACACAAGGGGGCGGGGTGGGAGGGGCATTAACTCCTGCGCAACCATGGACGAACGAACGGAATTAGCACCTTGTGATCTATATGATGAATTGGGAAAGCTTTTAAGATACTGATGTTGTAATGCGAGTTTCTTATGGAAGTACGAACCTTGGTTTTTTATATAATCGGTGATGTTTACTATGGAATGTTCCCCGTAAATATATTGAGATTGTGAACGAATGCGACGGCACTTATTGGGCACTTCTTTGCGGAAAACAGAAGACGTAACAACACTATAATATGTATTATCTTGCATCTTTCGTGTTATTTCTCTCTCTCCTAAATTCTTATTCTTGCCTGATTACGTCTCCCTTTTATTTTGTCCCTTCTCCTTTTCCTTTCTTGAAATTATCATGTGTGATAAGATCTTGGACGCAAACAAATAAATCGTGTATGAACCGTCTCTTGATTTTTCGCTTAGGTTAAATTAGGCCTCTCTTTAGTATTTTAATCTTAAGTTTTGACTTTTTTATAATTTTTGAGGAATACACATATTCAATTTAATTTAATCCAAGAATGTCTATTTGAATGGTGGAGTTCAATAACAAGAATGTCTTAGTCGACGAAGAAAAGATAGATTTGCATTCACGTCATCTTTCTTCGAGGAAAACTCCTTTTGAAACTTTCATATATTATTCTTCTTTTGAAGTGCATACAACCTATAGAAAGTTCAACATCCATCCAAATCCAAACTCTTATTCAAAATGCTTACATAATTTATAGCGTAAAGTTTGCTGCACTACAAAAATGCAACCATTTTTCTTATTCCAAAGACAATGCTCCAATATGTGTAAACTTAACATAATTAATCTTCATTAGTTAATTAGCCAAAAAAAATTAGATCCAAACTATTTAAACATGAAGACAGCTTGTGTGAATCCTTAAACATGATGAAGATGGCTTGACTTGTCTGAGAATATGTAGATTTGATCGGAGCTAGTCATATAGGATTTTTATGGTCATAATTATAGCTTCATGCTTATTTGAAGGGATTAAGTTTTATGAATGAGCATTCCGAGCTCAAACAATAAGTAATTTTTCGTGTATTCTTTGACTCTATTAAGTTTTTTTGTCATCTCCATGCTTACGTTTTCTTTTAACATTTGGATTTTTTCTATGGCAGAATTACACGTTGTGTCAGAATCCCTAATAAACCTTCGAAGCTTGTCTAACATTTTCTCTTAATTACCTATGAACTCATTAATTAGTTTTCGTTTAAGTCCACTAGCAAAGGCTTGAACTTAACTGATTCATGAGATTAGCCAAATATTCCTATACAATTCACTCATTGATTTACCGACTAAGATTTATATATTATCAATGAATGTAAGAATCTATTATCACCACTACATGAGAATGGATTAAAAATAAAATAAAGAATTACTGAATTTTACACATCTTAGTAAAAAGTAGATTTTAAACTTACCTATAATTCTTACATCAGCAAGAGTTGACATATTTTCATTACAAGTCAACAGTCAACCATACTTCTATATTAATAAAATTACGTTGTGTGGATGCTAAAAAGTTTGAATCCCATACTCTCTCAGACTTTTCATTAGAAAGGCAAAATAACCTAGTCAACATCATCCATATAATACATAGCCTATTATTGTTGTTGTTGCTGCTATTTTTTTTTAGGTGGCTCAGACTCTATTAATGCTAAGCTATTATGCATATAAAAAGTTTAAATAGTTAAAATGCATCGCTGAAAGCCCTATTCTAAATAATCAGGAAGTGGTTCGTTCATGCTTTGTCAAGAAAGTAAAAATTAAAAGTTTTTTTTTTTTTTTAATTCCAATGGACATATCAATTAATATTTTTGTATATGAAATAAAATTGCATTATATTAGAGATGGATCTAGATATGAAAACACTAACCGTTTTAAATCGTTGGAGATGTTGGAGAGACTATGGCGTTCTTTTGAAGTATAAGAGATTTAGAGGTTCCAAGGAAGTAAAATGCGGGCCAACACTACATGCAAAATATGATATTAGAATGAGGGCGTTCTTCATTAAAATTAAAATCTTCATTTAAATTATTTCCGATGTCGACAACAACTAAGACTATGTTTATTTCATGGAAAAAGGAAATGATTTCGCAAACATTTTCCAAAAAATGACTGTTTGTTGTCGCTTGAAATATTTAACTAATGAAAAATGTTTTCATTGTAATTTAGATTTAAATATGATTATAAATGATGAAAATATTTTTTATTCATTAATTTTTATTAGAAATATAAACGATCACTTTACTCTACAATGCTCATGGAAGTGAGGTATGCCCTTGTATGTCAGTAATGCGATTAAAGAAAAATTTGCATGTGAAATTCTCAAATCGACACAAGTTCCAAGGGCTCACTAGGAAATATCACTTTTTGGTGCGGCAAATGAAAACGGAATATGGTGCTATTCTTGGACGATAGTTATCTCAATATCTTTGTCATTCAGTCCACATTTATCTTGATTCTTGAATTTGGTCTCTTTAATCATCTTCATTTATATATTTTGATAATGATGCAGAGATCACTTCATTATTCTCAAATAAAATTAGGGACTTCCAAATTGCATTTTAACTCTTGCTATTTATGAAAAAGCTCAACATATATAACGTGATAGTGCATATATAATATGAATGCTTGCTGACTCAGTAAATTGCCTTTTTATATGTGCGCTGTTAATGAAATTCGACCATGCAGTATATAGCATAGAAAAACATTTTGTTTGATGACAACATAGAATGGAGAACTAATGACAATGGAATGGGGTACCATTCACTTTAATCAAAATATTAACATGTAATTGCAATTAGGATCCAACGAAAAATATTAGAACATATTAATGTGGCAAAATCACAACATCTTAAATTCATCAATTTTAAGAGAAATTCGGTCCTCACAATTTCTCCTAGACTCACTGAACGATTGCTCAAGTGCTTCCACTACTGTGGGGATGAACTTTTATGTGGTAGCGTCACTTGTTGGAGGCAAGTCACGTAGTACGACTCCATCTTTTAGGTCATTGTAAACGTTTATCTAATCAAAATTAATGAACTTATGTATCCATTGAGAGTCGTCACCATCGGTATCCTCTTCCATGATTGTGGTGGATGCAGGTAAATTCACGATCCCATTGGATGTCGCATCATCCATGAAGCTTTGCTCGATTGGCCTTCCTACATTGATGAAATCCTCAATATCTGACGCAGAGATCGCCAAGCGCGGGTGAGACTCCAAAGCCAAAATGTCCTCCTTTGAACCTGTGCGATCCAATGGATTCCACTCGACATGAGGACCCGAAAACAATGACATTGTCTTCGATGGTTCCATGTTGATGTCTTGGTAAGGCACATCGATTTTGTTGTTGAAGTCGGAAGAATCCTTAAGCCAATGATTTTCTCCTATTCTGAACGGCACGCTTAGACACAGTGTAGTGCCTTGTTTTCCACCGCCTTCTTTTTTAAATCGGATTTTGCACATAACAATCTGCAATTTACATATAAAAGGAAACACTAGGACGTTAAGAAAAATTATGATTTTTTTTTTACCAAGTAAAGTTGTGGAGAATAGAACCTAAGTTGATTACATGACTGCATTGTGGATAACGCGGCTTTCAAAGAGTGAGAAAAAGAAAAAGGACTACTAGTTGGCTTTCCAAATTTTCGTGATCCTTGAAAACCCAGAATAGAAAGGCGGCACTAATTCAAATCGCCATGGGCATGATGGTGGACGCAATATTATGAGAAAAACACTAGCATGACAAACGCTAGAATATATTATGGTTCACATTACTCGCAAATTTAATTGAAAAGAAATTAAATTTTGCTTTCCAGATTTATGAGCATATTGAACTCTTGAATAAATATTGCAAAATAACGAAGTTTGCTATAATCAGTAAAATCCCAGCAACTTTCCCAGGTTTATTAGAGATACTCACACCATACTCACACCGTACGTAGACCATCATCTCTTACGGTAGAAAATTAACTTGAAAACTTGAGGTAGACGCACATGGCAACAAATTAACAAAGTTAGAATGAGAGAATTCAACTCACTTCTTGGTTAGGCATGGAGTACTCGTGCATAATCCAAGATCCTTTCTCCGCGTTTTGGCTGTCGAAAGAGGAACCGTCTTTCACTTTAAAGTTCAAGTGCTTCTTTTGACCGATGATGTTGCAATGACAATCTTTGAAGTCGGTGCTTTTCGCCCCCTTCCAGTATCCCGAACCCGCCGTTCTTTCCACTCTAGACTTCTTCATCTTGAGCTTGGTGAAGACGTACAAGCTTTTTTCTGCGTTCTCGTTGAAGAACTTCCATGGCTCCTTTTCATACAGATCGAACTCGCGGATGAATTCTGGAAACACTACATGCCCTTGCACCTTAGGCGCAAGGCAATAGGAGAAGACTTCTTCGTCGGTCGGGCAAAATCGGAATCCGAGGGGAAGCGTATCCGCCATTCTTCGTCTCTCTCTCTTTTTCTTTGTCAAGAACTATATGAGACTTTTCCAATCATGACGATGGTCTTATATAGCTCTCTAATGACTTTCCTATTTTAGCTGGGGGCCATGGTACATTTATAAAATAAGCCAAATAACATAAATCAAACTCGACGAGGAGGAGACGTAATTGCAGCTGGAGATATTGCATTTTATTTTTTATTCCCTAGTCGGATATGGATTGATCATCCCGGCCGTTGATCGCGCGTCCATCTGCCTCGAGCACCGCTCGACCGTTCGTCCAATCCGCTAACCGATTTACCCGACTCGGATTTGAATCCGCGAATCCAGAGAGTCCAGCTGGTACCCCTAACCCGAAGAAAAGGCCCAAGCCCAGATCCGGAGGAGCCCGGCCCGCTTGCCGCGTCCTGCAAGAAAGTTCAAAATTCTTTGCTCGACGTCGACGCGAATTTCCAACGATGCCCCTCGAGAGCCGGCGGCGATTCTCTCGAACGGCCCGAAACCGGGGGAGGGCAAAACCGTGAAAGCGGGATCACATCGCTTCCCCGGCACTTTCCCTCGATTCGCTGCATACATTTTCCCGCACTTTCCCCTACAAATTCGAAATCCCCCGAATCCGTTTTCCAGCAAGCTTTCCACGAAGCGAAATCTCTGTCAAGATTAACACCCCCCCGATATGGTGAGAATCTCTGGTCATCAGTAGAGACGCGTCTCCGTCGATCCGTGAATTGCTTGCTCGGCTCTCGTTGTGCGGAGTTGAGGAATGGCGTTCCTTTCTGAGATCCCGCGTGTGGATTTTGGGTCCGGACTTGCGGGGTTGTCGTGGCGTCCATGGGCGTCCGGTGCCTGATTGGTGCTGCTTGGGAAGGGATGGAACGGAGGGAGGGCGAATGCGAGCTTCCTTTCTAGGTTTCTTTCTGAGGCTGGATGGATGAATGGAAGCGGTGTGGAAATGGTCTTGAGTAGTTGAGCCTGGAATTTCGATTCGGGTGTCTGGTTATGCGCGGTTGCTGATCGTTTTAGTTTTTCTGGGGAGGACAGTCTCTTCGGTTGTTGTCGTGCTTAGTCTAGCGTTCCGCTTTGGAGGGCTTCTGCTAGTGAGGTCCTAGCTCTGGGGATACTGGTTATATTTGGGTCATCAGATCTGTCCGTAATTGCTTTCGCATCATGTTTCTTCGAGGAAAACCCCTTTTTGAATCTTTAGTATTCTTCTTTTAATGTGCATACAACCTAAATAAAGTTCAACATCCATCCAAATCCAAAGTCTCATTCAAAATGCTTACACAATTAAGTGCGTCAAATTTGTTTCACTACAAAAATGCAATCATTTTTCTTATTCCAAAAACAATGCTCCAATGTGTATCCTCACGTGCAACATATTTAATCTTCATTAGTATTAGCCAAACATATATATATGTGTGTGTGTGTGTGTGTGTGGTGCGCACGTATTGGATCCAAACTTTTTAAACATGAAGACGGCTTGTCTTAACTGAATTCCATAAACAAGATGAAGATGGCTTGACTTATTTGTGGTGATTTAGATTTGATCCGAGCTAGTCATATAGGATTTTTATGGTCATAATTATATCTTCCCGCTTATTTGAAAGGGTCAGGTTTATGAATGAGCACTCCAACTTAAAAAAGAAATCAATCTCTCGTGTATTGATTGACTATGCTAAGTTTTTGTCATCTCCATGCTTTCGTTTTCTTTAAACGTTTGAATGTTTTTCTATGACATAACTGCACATTGGCTTCGTTTGGGAATCGCTTTCCCAAGTGTCTTTAGGAGGCTAAAGGCCTTTGGGCCAAAAATTGAGTGTTTGGCAATTTTTTTACATTTGCCTTTGCCAAAGGCAAAACCTTCCCAAGGCTGAAAGCCCAAGGCAGGTTGGGCGCTGCCTTGGGCATTCTCGACACGTTAGCTTGGAAGGCTTGGAAGGTAATAAATTTTTTCTTCCGAAATTGTCCTTATTAATTTTTCGTTTTTTCGGCTTTATCCCGACAACTGTTCATCATTTTCGTCCTTCCCTTCTCTCTATTGAGAACACGGCCAGCATCTATGCGCGGTCGCTGGCGAAGGGTAGGTGGTGCGGTGAAGGGCAAGTGGTGCGGCGAAGGATAGGTGGTCTGGCTAGGGTCCCATGACCCTCCAACGAGGGTCGCCGCGCGGAGGACGCCGACAACCTAGATTGTGCGCAGATCTAGGTCGCGGTGACTAGATCGTGGGCGCCGGCGACCTCCGTGGCGCGATGGGTCGCACGACGGCTTAGCGAGGGTCACGGCGATCGGGATCTCGCGATTTGAGTCGCCGTGACCAGATTGAGCGGCACCAGCGACCTCTGCACGGAGGTCACGGCGCGGCGGGTCGAGGCGATTGTCCGGCGAGGGTTGCAACAACCCAGATCGTAATCTCGCGATCTGGGTCACCGCGATTAGATCGAGCGGCACCGGCGACCTCCGCACGGAGGTCGCAACGCAGTAGGTCGCACAACCTTCCAGCAAGGGTCGCCACGACCCACATCTCACGATCTGGGTCGTTGCGACTTCCCCCTTGCTGGATAGCCTACCCTTCACCGCACCGCCTCCCCCTCGCCGAATTGCCTACCCTTCCCCGGCTAGCCGGTGAAGCCCTTGGCCGACCAACTCTCCTTTTTTCCCTTTTTTTTTAATAACAAAAGCATTTTGCAAATTTAATTTATCCAAACACTATTTTGCACAAAGATACTTCACAACAGACTTTCACAAGTACAATTTACCAAACATAATTTGCATTTTGAAAAATTCCTTTAACTCAAGGACTTTTACATTTTCTTAAGGACCTTCCCTAAAAGTCTTCCCAAATGCACCCATTGTGTCAAAACCTCTAATAAACCTTTGAAACTCGTCTAAAATTTTCTCTTAATGACATATAAACTTATTAATTTGTTTTGATTCATGAGATTAGCATAGTGCTCCTTTACAATTCACTAATTGATTTATTAACTAAGATTGAACAGAAGAATTTATTGTCATCTCTACATGAGAATGAAGATAAGAATGGATTAAAAGACAAAAAATATATAAATAAAGAATTTATTGAAATTTTATACGTCCAGTGTGAAAAGTAAATTTGACAACTTATTCATAATTCTTACATCAACAAGAGTTGGGACAAAGTATATTGAGAGTGCCAAAATTTAGCATAAGTAAACACTTTAGTATCAAAAGTTCGAAAATGCATACTTAAATTTTACTTTTTTTGAAAATTGGGACACTTAAGTTCCAATTTTGACAAGGACCGTCGTAAATCTAACGTAGCATTATTTTAAAAGTGAATTGGTCTACATGACTTTCCGGAATCGCCTAGTTAATAATGAATGTGCAAAATGATGTGATTTTGCCCCAAAATCAATTTTTAATAAAAATATTAATCAAATTAAATTAAAAGACTAATTAAAAGAAAAAGAAAAAGAAGATATAGTAGCGTTTGGCAAGGGTTTTGGAAGCCCTTGCAGTCACCCCCTCCTCCTAGCCATCACTGAAAAGGGTCTGTAGCGGTGGGGCAAGGGTTAGCTAGGGTCATCAGGCCTTAAGCAAAGATTGCGCAATCCTGGCCAACCGCTAACGAGGGCCTACTAGCCCTCGTCCAAACTGGGGTGAGGGTTGCGACCCTCCCCTAGATCCAACAAAGGTCACTAGCCCATGCCTAGTTGGGCCAAGGGTCATCTGTCGCTGGCTATGGCAGTTTTGTGGGAGCTAGCTAGCCTTGGCTTGACTAGGTGAGAGCTAGTAGGCTCTCGCTAGTGGTTGGCTAGGGTCATCGGGCACTGTCGCCAGCTCTTTTCAATAATGATGGGCGGTGGCAACGAGGGCTTCCATAACCCTCGCTAAACCTATTACTCACCTTTTTCCTTTAAAATAACATAGTTTTAAAAATTATTTTTAATTAATATTTATATTAAATATTAATTTTAGGGGCTTTTTATTGATGTGGGCAATTTTTTTTTATTTTTAAATTGCCATGTGGATTTTTTTTTAAGGAATTGCCAAGTGGATGATTTTTTTTTTTAAAAAAAGATTGCCATGATGGTGAAATAAGTCACTAGAACATGTCATGTTAGCCATTTGGCCAGAATTTCTCGCCATTAGTATTTAAGTGTTCTATTATTCTCCAATTTCAGTACTTAAGGGTACCTTTTGAAACTTTTGATATTTATGTGTCATATCGTATCAAATTTTGACACTTTTAGTGTCTGCACCTCACAAGAGTTGACATGGTTTCATTACTAGTCAACCATTCTTCTATATTAATAAAGCTACGATGTATTGATGCTAATAAGTTTGAATCCCATACTCACTAAGAGTTTCAAATGCACAATACCTAGTCAGCATCATCTATATCGTACATACCCTATTATTATGATTATTTTTAGGAGGCTTAGATTTTATTAATTATGAGCTTTTTTATGCATATAAAGTTAAAATAGTTAAAATACATCGATGAAAGCCCTAATTTAACTTAACAATCAGGAAGTGGTTCGCAAATGCTTCATCAAGAAAGTAAAAATTAAAATTTTTTTTTTTTTGAAATTTCAATGTACATATGAATTAATATTTTTGTATATGAAGTAAAATTGCATTATATTGGAGATGGATGTGGATATGCAAACAATAACCGTTTTTAGTGGTTGGAGATATTGGAGAGAGTATGTATGACGTTCTTTTGAAGTATAATAGATTTAGAAGATCCGAGGAAGAAAAATGTGGGCCAACACTATATCCAAAGTATAATATTATAATATTTTTTTGATCTCTAACTACAAGTAAGGCTTCGTTTATTTTATAGAAAATAAATAATTTAAAAAATACTTTCCAAAAAATGATCGCTTGTTGTCGTTTGAAATAGTTAGCCAATGAAATATATTTTCATCATCAACAATAATTTATATCTAAATAAATTTGTGGATGATAAAAATATTTTTCATTCATTAATTTTTGTAAGAATTGAAGGATGGACTTGTACGTTAGTTATACATTCAGCAAGGGACATTCTCCAATCAGTAGAAGTTGTTAAGGAAACACCACTTCTGTGTAAAGTAAATGAAAACGGAATGACATGCTATTCTTGGACGATAGTTATCTCAATATCTTTGTTATTCAATCTGCGTCTATCTTGATTCTTGAATCTAGTCTCTTTTATCCTTTTAATTTATTTATATATCAATAACCATGTATGGATCATTTTATTAGTCTTAAGTTAAATTAGGGATTTCCATATTACATTTTAACTCTTTGTATATATAAGAAAGCTCAACATATATAATGTAATAATGCATATATAATATGATGCTTGCTGACTAGGTAATTTGCCTCTTTATATGAGAGCTCTTAATGAAATTCGATTATGCAACATAGAAAAACATATTATTTAATGACGATGTAGAATGGAGAACTAATGACAATGGAATGGGACACTCCTCACTTTAAACAGTATTTAAACACGTAAGTGAGATTGGGATTTGATGAAAATTATTAGCACATATTAATGTGGCAAAATCACAACGTCTTACATACGTTGATTTTAAGAGACAAATTGGTTCATATAATGCATTGCACTACTATGGGGCCAAACTTTTATGTGGTAGCGTTGGTTGTTGGAGGCAAGCCACCTAATATGACGCCCGTCCTTGTAGACTTTTGTCTAATCAAAACTAATGTTGCTGTATATCCATTGAAGGCTGTCACCATTGGTATCCTCTTCCATGACTGTGGATGCAAGTGAATTCGCGATTCCATTGGATGTTGCATTGTCCATGAAGCTTTGCTCGATTGGCCACCTCGCCAAGTGCGGGTGAGAAGCTAGAGCCCAGGCGTTCCCTTTTGAACCTATGCAGTCCTGTGGATGCCGCTCAACATGAGGACCCGAAAACAGCGACATTCTCTTTGATGGTTCCATGTTGATGTCTTCGCGACGTGCATCGATTTCGTTGTCGATGTCGGAAGAATCCTTAAGCCAATGATTTTCTCTAATTCCGATAGGCTTGCTGAGAAATATTGTAGTGCCTTGTTTTCCACCGCTTTCTTCTCTTTTAAATCGGATTTTGCACATAACAATCTGCAGTTTACGTATTAAAGAAAATAATAAGGTGTAAAAAAATTATGCTATTTTATCAAATAAAGCTATGGATAATAGATACTAAGTTAATTACATGAATGCACCGACCAAAATAAAAAATAAAAAATTTCTTGAATGCATTGCGATTAACGTGGCTTTCAAAGAACGAAAAAAAAAAGAAAACAGACACCTAGTAGGTTTTCCAGATTTTCTTTCACGATGAAACCCTAGATTATAAAGGCCACACTATTCGACTCATTACGGCACGATGGTCAACTCAATGTTACGAGAAAAACTCTAACCTGACAAATAGAATATATTTGATCATAGGAATATATTACGGTTCACATGGCTTTCAAAATTTGGCTTTCCAGATTTGTTAACATAATGAACCCTGGAATACATAACTTAAAATAACGACTTAGAGACATTCACACCATACGTGGACTAGAAAAATTAACTATCAACAAATTAACAAAGTTAGAACAAGTGAATTCGACTCACCTGTTGGTTAGGCATGGAGTACTCATGCATAATCCAAGATCCTTTCTCGGTGTTTCGGCTATCGGAAGAAGAGCCATCTTTCACTTTAAAGTTCAAGTGTTTCTTTTGACCGATGACATTATCATGGCAATCTTTGACGTCAGTGTTTTGTGCTCCCCTCCAGTATCCCGAACCCGCCGTTCTTTCCACTCTAGACTTCTTCATCTTGAGCTTGGTGAAGACGTACAAGCTTTCTTCCGCGTTCTTGTCGAAGAATTTCCACGGCTCCTTTTCATACACATCGAACTCGCGGATGAATTCTGGAAACACTACATCCCCCTTCACCTTAGGCGCAAGGCAATAGGAGATGGCTTGTTCGTCGGATGGACAAAATCGATATCCAAGGGGAAGCGTATCCGCCATTCTTCCTCTCTTTCTCTTTTTCTCTCTCTCAAGAACTATCTGAGACTTTTCAATTCTTGACGATGGTCTTATATACTTCTCTAATGACTTTCCTATTTTAGCTGGGGGCGGTGGTACATCTATAAAATAAGCTAGATAGCATAAACCAAACCCGATGAGGAGGAGACGTAATTGCAGCTGTGGAGATATTGCATTTTATCTTTTATTCCCTAGTCGGATATGGATTGATCATCCCGGCCGTTGATCACGTGGTCCATCTGCCTCGAGCACCGCTCGACCGTTCGTCCAATCCGCTAACCGATTTACCCGACTCGGATTTGAATCCGTGAATCCGGAGAGTCCAGCTGGTACATCGAACCCAAAGAAAAGGCCCAAGCCCAGATCCGGAGGAGCCCGGCCCGCTTGCCGCGTCCGGCAAGAAAGTTCAAAATTTTCTGCTCGACGCGAATTTCCAACGACGCCCCTCGAGAGCGGGCGGCGATTCTCTCGAACGGCCCGAAACGGGGGAGGGCAAATCCGTAAAAGCGGATCACTTTACCTCCCCTTCACTTTCCCTCGACTCGCTTCGCAATCCCCACGCGCTTCCCCTTTCCCCACAAATTCGAAACCTCCGAATCCGTTTTCCGGGAGCTTTCCGCGAAGCGAAATCTCTGTCAAGATGAACACCTCCGATATGGTGAGAATCTCTGTTCATCTGTAGAGACGCGTCTCCGTCGATCTCCGGATCTTTAGGCATTCGAGTTCGCGATGTTGTTTGCGCTTAGGGTTTTTTTTTTTTTTTTTTTTCAATCGATCCGTCAATTGCTTCGCTCGGCTCGCGTCGTGCGGAGATGAGGAATGGCGATTCCTTTTCAGATCGCGCGTGCAGACTTTGGGTCCGGATTTGCGGGGTTCTCGTGGCGTCCACTTGGGAAGGGATGGAACGGAGGGAGGGCGAATGCGAGCTTCTTTCTAGGGTTTTTTTTTTTTTTTTCTGAGGCTGGATGGATGGACGGAATTGGGGGGGAGATGGTCTTGAGTAGTGGAGCCTGGAATTTCGATTCGGGTGTCTGGTTATGCGCGGTTGCTGGTCGGTTTAGTTTTTCTGGAGAAGACAGTCTCTCGATTAGTATCGTGGCCCTTAAAATTACTAACTCCATGTATGAACCATCTCGTGATTTTTAGCTTAGGTTAAATTAGGCCTCTCTTTAGTATTCTAGTCTTAAGTTTTGACTTTTTTTTATAATTTTTGAGGAATACACATATTCAACTTAATTTAATCCGAGAGATACTTAAAACATTTGAAAATATTCAATTAAATATTTGAGAAACGTCATCAACTTTTTCTAACTTGAATGCTTCAGTTAAATGTGTTATCTTATGATTCTGAGTGGAATGTGAACCTTTCATTTGATTTGAAGATAGTCGAATGCCCAATGAAAAATTGGGTTGCACGTGAAGTTTTTTTGGCTTCATTCGTCAATCAATGATAACCCTTTACACTTCATTTAACTCTCAAATTTCAATAAATGTTGTTAGTACCCACCTTACCATTTTCCAAAAATAGAAGAGAACATCGTTGCATTGATGGAGAGGAATTGTCGCGATAAATTTTGATTAGTTGATCACTTTCATTCGATTGAGTTTTATGTTTTTATGGGAAAATATGCGTATTACTTGAGAGATTTCGATCCTGTGATATGGACTAGATACAATTTATTCAGGAAAGAAAACACAACAAGTAGCATCCTCCATTCAAAACGGAAAATATAGAAAGATTTCGTTAACTAGTTGCAATTTCATCTTCCTTGAAGATTGGAGAGTTTTAGTAGTAATTAGAGAGAAGGTGGGACCCTCAATCTTCTTGTTGTCTGCCCATCGCTATGTCAATTTTGAAATTAGGGACAATACGTGTCATCAATTTTTCTATTTGAATGGTGGAGTTCAACAACGAGAATGTCTTAGTCGACAAAGAAAAGATAGATTTGCATTCACGTCATCTTTCTTTGAGGAAAACCCCTTTTTGAATCTTTCGCATATTATTCTTCTTTTAAAGTGCATACAACCTATAGAAAGTTCAACATCCATCAGAATCCAAACTCAACCTATAGAAAGCTCAACATCCATCCGAATCCAAACTCTTATTCAAAATGCTTACATAATTTATAGCGTAAAGTTTGCCGCACTACAGAAATACAACCATTTTTCTTATTCCAAAGACAATGATCCAATATGTGTAAACTTTTTTCCGACATAATAAATCTTCATTAGTTAATTAGCCAAAAAAAATTCGATCCAAACTATTTAAACATGAAGACAGCTTGTGTGAATCCTTAAACGTGATGAAGATGGCTTGACTTGTCTGAGAATATGTAGATTTGATCCGAGGTAGTCATATAGGATTTTTATGGTCATAATTATAGCTTCACGCTTATTTGAAGGGATTAAGCTTTATGAATGAGCATTCCGAGCTCAAACAAGAAGTAATTTTTGGTGTATTATTTAACTCTATTAAGTTTTTTTGTCATCTCCATGCTTACGTTTTCTTTTAACATTTGGATTTTTTCTATGGCACAACTGCACATTGTGTTGGAATCCCTATTAAACCTTCAAAGCTTGTCTAACATTTTCTCTTAATGACCTGTAAACTCATCAATTAGTTTTCGTTTAAGTCCACTAGCAAAGGCTTGAACTTAACTGATTCATGAGATTAGCCAAATATTCCTATACAACTCACTCACTGATTTACCGACTAAGATTTATATAATATCAATGAATGTAAGAATCTATTATCGCCACTACATGAGAATGGATTAAAAATAAAATAAAGAATTATTGAATTTTACACGTCTTAATAAAAAGTAGATTTTAAACTTACCTATAATTCTTACGTCAGCAAGAGTTGACATATTTTCATTACAAGTCAACCATACTTCTATATTAATAAAATTACGTTGTGTGGATGCTAAAAAGTTTGAATCCTATACTCTCTCAGACTTTTCATTTGAAAGGCAAAATAACCTAGTCAACATCATCCATATAATACATAGCCTGTTATTGTTGTTGTTGTTGTTATTATTATTATTTTAGGTGGCTTAGATTTTATTAATGATAAGCTATTATGCATATAAAAAGTTTAAATAGTTAAAATGCATCGTTGAAAGCCCTATTCTAAATAATCAGGAAGTGGTTCGTTCATGCTTTGTCAAGAAAGTAAAAATTAAAAGATTTTTTTTTTTTTTTGAAATTTCAATAGACATATCAATTAATATTTTTGTATATGAAATAAAATTGCATTATATTAGAGATGGATTTGGATATGCAAACACTAACCGTTTCAAATCCTTGGAGATGTTGGAGAGACTATGGCGTTCTTTTGAATTATAAGAGATTTAGAGGTTCCAAGGAAGTAAAATGCGGGCCAACTGTGACATCCCAATTTTCCAATCCTATTTTCAATAAATTGAGACGGGCATTTCGTTGGCACGCATATAGTTCTTTTCCTTGAGTCGGCCACTCATGTGAAAACTAGTCTATCGGGTGAAATCGTTAAGAGTTTCTAATGCATAAGACTCGAGAATTTGACTAGGAAGCGACCTTTCGACCGAGCTAATCTGCAAAGGTCATTACAGCACAAATAAAAATCAATTAGAGACCGAAGATAGGTTGACTCGACAGAGGCGTGTGATCGAGTGAGGGTGATTCCACCAGATCGCACAATTCTTGTTGATCAGCAATGGACCGACTCTTCTATCGATTGGGTACCCTGTGTTCGTATTTGAAACCTTGAGATTACGCCGACAATCGAAAGTTGCCAATGTTTCAAAGATGTACATTGTGGCTTGAGATGATCAACCACGGGTCAAATGCATGAAAATTTCTAAAGGCTACCCGGTAGGTTGGGCCGCGCTAGTATCGTGCCAAAGTGAAATTAACCGTGGAATTGAGATCGAATTCAGCAATTGGAAGTCTGGATGTGTCACAAATCATTTTAGGATCATTGACTTATCTTTGGAAGATTTTTCAGCAA
Organism: Eucalyptus decipiens; assembly: GCA_014182575.1. NCBI lineage: Eukaryota > Viridiplantae > Streptophyta > Magnoliopsida > Myrtales > Myrtaceae > Eucalyptus > Eucalyptus decipiens. The sequence goes on along the minus strand of CM024619.1, from coordinate 42,602,260 downwards.
TTAAATCAGAGAATGGCTAATTTGGCCCGAGAAATTAGTAGGTCCGCATTTGGTCTTGCTTTTGGGACTTAAGTTGGTTCTATGGACAAGTAAAGATGTGAATTGAAGTGTGGTGACATTGGATTAATTTTATGGACTTCAATTTGATTTAATTGGAAGAGAATTGATGAGAATTGGAGAAATTGAATGTACAAGAATTGGACCCCGGCGAAAAATGGAATCGAACCCATTGGAATAAGGTTGTGGGAGCTTTGAGTGAGTGGAGTATGACATCATGGGTGATGTCATGGTGGGCCATTTTTTGGGATTAAAGAAAAAGGAAAAATAAAAGAAAAGAGCCCCCCTCTCCTTCTCTCTCCTCCCTCTCTCTCCCGCCGATGCCCTCATCCCCATCTTCTTCTTGGTCTTCTTCGAACACCAGCAGCAAGGGAGATCGTCAAGCAGGCCGCTCGGAGCCGCTCGTCGCCGGCCGCCGCACGCCCGTCGCCGCCTCACGCCGCCGTCGCTGCACCGCCTTCGCCGCTCGCCCTTCGCCTTTCTTCTCTCCCTCCGTTTGCTGCTCGGGATCTCGGATCTAGTCGGGCGCCGAGCGAAGCAGCGCCGCCGTCGCCCGTCGCCGCCCGGCTCGCCGCCGGAGCCGCCGCCGTCGTCGTCGCCGCCGTCGTCCGCACGGCGCGCGCCCGCGCCGCTCCACCCGCTTCGCCCGGCTCGTCGTCCCGAAGCCTTTGTTCGCCCGCGCAAGAGCTGCCGGAGCTCGTTCGTCGCCACCGTGCACCGTCGTTCGTCACCGCCTCGCCCGTCCAAGCCCCGTCGGTCCTCCTCCGCCGTCCCTCCGCCCGAATCGCCGCCGGACAGCCCCATCTCCGCCATGGACAGCAGCTGCAGAAAATGGGTATGGCAGCCCATGTTTGGCCCGTTTCGGCCGCCTTCCCGAGCTCGGATGCTCGGCCCGCCTTGAGGAAAGTCGATCCTCGCATCGTCCCCGTCGTTTTGGTCTGCTCGGTTCGTTAATCCGGTGAGTTTAACTCACTAAACCTTGATTAGACGGTTAATGATGCCTAAGTGTGCTTAGTCTAAGTTAAGTAAGTTTAGGTGGTTAGATTAATTTATTTGATTGAGGATTATATTAAGATGTTTAATTAAGTTAAAGTGTGTTTAATTTAAAGTTAAGTATGTTTATTTTTAATGTAAAACCTTGATGTGACATAATAGGGTTTAAATTTTGAATTATTTAATTGCTTCGAAATTCTGGAAATTTATAATATTATATTAATTCAGAAATTATTATAATATTATTTATATTTTAAAAAAAATGGAAAAATTATTTTTGAGCCCGATTGCTCGAATTTCGTGCCGATCGCTTTGTGTAATCGGATTTTGAAATTGATGATTGGATATTATAAATTGAGCGTGGATTGCGAAAGATAGGGATATTATTATTTAATTAATTTTCGGAATAAATTTAATTATTAAATAAATTCCGAAAATTATGTTGGGACCCTAAATTTTCAGAATTTCGTGCGATCGTTGTTGTGTATTCAGATTATGAATTTGATTATTTGATATTGCAAATTGAGTGATGATTTGTGCAATTGATTATTGAATTGTTGTGTGCTAATTGAAAGACTCGGGTCGCGGTGGTGGCTAGGCCAACTGGATCCTTATTCTCGCTAGAAATGCCGTCAAGAGAGTGACGTGGCTTGGTCACGATAGTGGCGGGACCGACCGGACCTTTATTATTCTAGAAATGCTTTGTCGATAGAACGACGTGGCTTAGTCGCGTAGTGGCGGGACCGATTGGACCTTTATTATTCTAGAAATGCTATCGATAGAACGACGTGGATTGGTCACAGTAGTGGCGGGACCAACTGGACCTTTATTATTCTAGAAATGCTGTCGATAGAACGACGTGGCTTGGTCGCAGTAGTGGCGAGGCCGACTGGACCTTTATTCTTCTAAAAATGCCGTAATGCTAGTAGATAGCCGACCTGCGTGTAGGTTGTGCCCCTGTGTGGCAGTGGATAATGATGACATGGAACGCTTGCTGTGATTGTGAAGTTAAGTGAAATTGATTGTATTATGATGGCTTGCATTCTTATCATTATTGGTGCTTGAGGGATATGAATTGTACTAACCTGCAGGAAGGCAAGAATGCGAGGTAAGTATTTATGTGATGTGGCTAGGTCGCCCGGGGCGTATTTTCTTTCTAATAGGGGTTTAGGGGGTTGAGCTTGCTGAGACATTGTCTCATCCCGGTTTGGGGATTAAAATTTCAGGTCCCTGGTGGATGGAGCAGCTAGATAGCTTTGGTTGGCATTCGGGAGTTGCATAGGTGAAGTCATAAGGATTGGAGAACGTGTTCGACTTGTAGGTCGTAGGACAGTTCATTTTTAAGAGCCGGTCTTTTGTAGACTTTTGGCTATAGGTTTTTGTTTGTAATTCTGTTGAATTATGGAAGTGTTATGTTGTGGTTTTGCTTCCTGCTTTTTTATCCCGTATTTAATTGTCAGGGGTTTTGTAATACGTTCCGCTTGCGCAATAATAAATTAATGAGGTCGGCGACACTACTTGGGAATGTCGCATTTGCATGACCATGGTGGGATGTTGGCGCGCTCAAGGTTCGGGCGTGACACCAACACTACATGCAAAATATGATATTAGAATGAGGGCGTTCTTCATTAAAATTAATATCTTCATTTAAATTATTTCCGATGTTTGACAACAACTAAGACTCTTTTTATTTCATGGAAAAAGGAAATGATTTCGAAAACATTCTCCAAAAAATGACCGTTTGTTGTCGCTTGGAATATTTAACTAAAGAAAAATGTTTTCATTGTAATTTATATTTAAATATGATTATAAACTATGAAAATATTTTTCTTCATTAATTTTTATTAGAAATATAAATGATCACTTTTAGGAACATATTTTTAAATCATTTATTTTTCACGAAACTTACTCTACAATGCTCATGGAAGTGAGGTATGCCCTTGTATGTCAGTAATATGTTTAAAGAAAAATTTGCATGCGAAATTCTCAAATCAAATTGACACAAGTTCCAAGGGCTCACTAGGAAATATCACTTTTTGGTGCGGCAAATGAAAACGGAATATCGTGCTATTCTTGGACGATAGTTATCTCAATATCTTTGTCATTCAGTCCAAATTTATCTTGATTCTTGAATCTGGTCTCTTTAATCATCTTCATTTATATATTTCGATAAGCATGCAGAGATCACTTCATTATTCTCAAATAAAATAAGGATTTCCAAATTGCATTTTAACTCTTGATATATATGAAAAAGCTCAACATATATAATGTGATAGTGCATATGTAATATGAATGCTGACTTGGTAAATTGCCTTTTTATATGTGCGCTATTAATGAAATTCGATCATGCAGTATATAGCATAGAAAAACATTTTCTTTGATGACAACGTAGAATGGAGAACTAGTATATAGCATAGAAAATCATTTTGTTTGATGACAACGTAGAATGGATTACTAATGACAATGGAATGGGGTACCATTCTTTTTAATCAAAATATTAACATGTAACTGCAATTAGGATCCAACAAAAAATATTAGCACATATTAATGTGGCAAAATCACAACATCTTAAATTCATCAATTTTAAGAGAAATCCGGTCCTCACAATTTCACCTAGACTCACTGATCGATTGCTCAAGTGCTTCCACTACCATGGGGATGGACTTTTATGTGGTAGCGTCACTTGTTGGAGGCAAGTCACCTAGTACGACTCCATCTTTTAGGTCATTGTAAACGTTTATCTAATCAAAATTAATGTACTTATGTATCCATTGAGAGTCGTCACCATCGGTATCCTCTTCCATGATTGTGGATGCAGGTAAATTCAAGATTCCATTGGATGTCGCATCATCCATGAAGCTTTGCTCGATTGGCCTTCTTACGTTGATGAAATCCTCAATATCTGACGCAGAGATCGCCAAGCGCGGGTGAGACTCCAAAGCCAAAATGTCCTCCGTTGAACCTGTGTGATCCAATGGATTCCACTCGACATGAGGACCCGAAAACAATGACATTGTCTTCGATGGTTCCATGTTGATGTCTTGGTGAGGCACATCGATTTTGTTGTTAAAGTCGGAAGAATCCTTAAGCCAATGATTTTCTCCAATTCTGAATGGCACGCTTAGACACAGTGTAGTGCCTTGTTTTCCACCGCCTTCTTTTTTAAATCGGATTTTGCACATAACAATCTGCAATTTACATATAAAAGGAAACACTAGGACGTTAAGAAAAATTATGATTTTTTTTTACCAAGTAAAGTTGTGGAGAATAGAACCTAAGTTGATTACATGACTGCATTATGGATAACGCGGCTTTCAAAGAGTGAGAAAAAGAAAAAAGGACTACTAGTTGGCTTTCCAGATTTTCTTGATCCCTGAAAACCCAGAATAGAAAGGCGGCACTTATTCAAATCGCCATGGGCATGATGGTGGACGCAATATTATGAGAAAAACACTAGCATGACAAACGCTAGAATATATTATGGTTCACATTACTCCCAAATTTAATTTGACAAGAAATTAAATTTTGCTTTCCAGATTTATGAACATATCGAACTCTTGAATAAATATTGCAAAATAACAAAGTTTGCTATAATCAGTAAAATCCCAGCAACTTTCCCAGGTTTATTAGAGATACTCACACCGTACTCACACCGTACGTAGACCATCATCTCTTACGGTAGAAAATTAACTTGAAAACTTGAGGTAGACGCACATGGCAACAAATTAACAAATTTAGAATGAGAGAATTCAACTCACTTCTTGGTTAGGCATGGAGTACTCGTGCATAATCCAAGATCCTTTCTCAGCGTTTTGGCTGTCGAAAGAGGAACCATCTTTCACTTTAAAGTTCAAGTGCTTCTTTTGACCGATGATGGTGCCATTACAATCTCTGAAGTCGGTGCTTTTCGCCCCCTTCCAGTATCCTGAACCCGCCGTTCTTTCCACTCTAGACTTCTTCATCTTGAGCTTGGTGAAGACGTACAAGCTTTTTTCTGCGTTCTCGTTGAAGAACTTCCATGGCTCCTTTTCATACACATTGAACTCGCGGATGAATTCAGGAAACACTACATGCCCCTGCACCTTAGGCGCAAGGCAATAGGAGAAGACTTCTTCGTCGGTCGGGCAAAATCGGTATCCGAGGGGAAGCGTATCCGCCATTCTTCCTCTCTCTCTGTTTTTCTCTGTCAAGAAAATCTGAGGCTTTTCCAATCACGACGATGGTCTTATATAGCTCTCTAATGACTTTCCTAATTTAGCTAGGGGCGATGGTACATTTATAAAATAAGCCAAATAACGTAAATCAAACCCGACGAGAAGGAGACGTAATTGCAGCTGGAGATATTGCATTTTATCTTTTATTCCCTAGTCGGATATGGATTGATCATCCCGGCCGTTGATCACGCGGTCCATCTGCCTCGAGCACCGCTCGACCGTTCTTCCAATCCGCTAACGGATTTACCCGACTCGGATTTGAATCCACGAATCCGGAGAGTCCAGCTGGTACCCCTAACCCGAAGAAAAGGCCCAAGCCCAGATCCTGAGGAGCCCGGCCCGCTTGCCGCGTCCTGCAAGAAAGTTCAAAATTCTTTGCTCGACGCGAATTTCCAACGACGCCCCTCGAGAGCCGGCGGCGATTCTCTCGAACGGCCCGAAACCGGGGGAGGGCAAAATCGTGAAAGCGGGATCACATCTCTTCCCCGGCACTTTCCCTCGATCTCCAGATCTTTAGGCATTCGGGTTCGCAATATCGTTCGTCCTTAGTTTATTTATTTATTTATTTATCGATCCATGAATTGCTTTGCTCGGCCCACGTTGTGCAAAGATGAGGAATGGCGGTCCTTTGTCAGATCGCGCGTGTGGATTTTCGGTCCGGATTTACGGGGTTCTCGTGGCGTCCATGGGCGTCCGGTGCCTGATTGGTGCTGCTTGGGAAGGGATGGAACGGAGGAAGGGCGAATGCGAGCTTCCTTTCTAGGTTTTTTTCTTAGGCTGGATGGATGAACGGTAGCGGTGTGGAAATGGTCTTGAGTAGTTGAGCCTGGAATTTCGATTCGGGTATCTGGTTATGCGCGGTTGCTAGTCGTTTTAGTTTTTCTGGAGAAGACAGTCTCTTCGGTTGTTGTCGTGCTTAGCCTAGCGTTCCGCTTTGGGGGGCTTCTGCTAGTGAGGTCCTAGCTCTAGGGATGCTGCTTACATCTGGGTCATCAGATCTGTCCGTAATTGCTTTCGCATCATGTTTCTTCGAGGAAAACCCCTTTTTGAATCTTTAGTATTCTTCTTTTAATGTGCATACAACCTAAATAAAGTTCAACATCCATCCAAATCCAAAGGCTCATTCAAAATGCTTACACAATTAAGAGCATAAAATTTGTTGCACTACAAAAATGCAATCATTTTTCTTATTCTGAAAACAATGCTCCAATGTGTTTTTTCATGTGCAACATATTTAATCTTCATTAGTATTAGCCAAATATATATGTGCGCGCGCGTGTATTGGATCCAAACTATTTAAACATGAAGACAGCTTGTCTTAACTAAATTCCTTAAACAAGATGAAGATGGCTTGACTTATCTGGGGTGATTTAGATCTGATCCGAGCTAGTCATATAGGATTTTTATGGTCATAATTATATCTTCCCGCTTAGTTGAAGGGATCGGGTTTATGAATGAGCACTCTAGCTTAAAAAAGAAATCAATCACTCGTGTATTGATTGACTCTGTTAAGTTTTTTGTCATCTCCATTCTTTCGTTTTCTTTAAACATTTGAATGTTTTTCTATGACAGTACTGCACATTGTGTCAGAACCTCTAATAAACCTTTGAAACTCGTCGAAAATTTTCTCTTAATGACATATAAACTCATTAATTTGTTTTGGGTCAAGTCCACCTATAAAGGCTCGGATTTAATTGATTCATGAGATTAGCAGAGTGTTCCTTTACAATTCACTAATTGATTTATTAACTAAGATTCAATGGAAGAATCTATTGTCATCTCCACATGAGAATGAAGATAAGAATAGATTAAAAGACAAAATATATATATAAAGAATTCATTGAAATTTCATACGTCCAGTGAAAAATAAATTTGACAACTTATTCATAATTCTTACATCAACAAGAGCTGGGACAAAGTATACTGAAAGTGCCAAAATTTGGCACAAGTAAACACTTTAGTGTCAAAAGCTCAAAAATTCATACTTAAATGTTTTTTTTTTTAAAAAAAATTGGGACACTTAAGTATCGATTTCGACAAGGACCGCCGTAAATCTAATGTAGCATTATTTTAAAAGTGAATCGGTTGACATGACTTTCTGAAATTGCCTAGTTAATAATGAATGTGCAAAACGATGTGATTTGGCCCCAAAATCAATTTTTAATAATAAAATTTATTAAATTAAATTAAAAGACTATTAAAAAAAAAGATGTAGCAGCGTTTGGCAAGGGTTTTGGAAGCCCTTGTTGTCGCCCCCTCCCCCTAGCAATCATCGAAAAGGGTTTGCAATGGTGGGTTGAGGGTTAGCTAGGGTCATCGGGCCCTAAGCAAAGGTTGCGCGACTCGGCCAACCGCGACGAGGGCCAACTAGCCCACGTCCAAATCGGGGGTGAGGGTTGCTAGCCCATGCCTAGTTGGGCCAAGGTCACTAGCCCATGCCTAGTTGGGCCAAGGGTCGATCGCCGGCTATGCTGGTTTTGTGGGAGCTAGCGGCCCTTGGCCCAACTGTGTGAGAGCTAGCAGGCTCTTGCTAGTGGTCGGCTAGGGTCATCGAGCACCGTTGCCAGCTCTTTTCAATAATGATGGGCGGTAGCAACGAGGGCTTCCATAACCCTCGCTAAACCTACTACTCACCTTTTTCTTTAAAATGATTTAGTTTTAAAAATTATTTTTAATTAATATTTATATTAAATATTAATTTTAGGGGCTTTTTATTGATGAGGACACTTTCTTTAAAAAAAAAAAATTGCCATTTGGAAATTTTTTTTAAAAAAGAATTGCCACATGGATGATTTAAAAAAAAAAAAAAAAAAAAAAGATTGCCATGATAGCAAAAGAAGTCGCTAGAACATGTTATGTTAGCTGTTTGGCCAAAATTTCTCGCCATCAGTATTTAAGTGTTCTATTATTCTCTAATTTTGGTACTTAAGGGTACTTTTTGAAACTTTTGATATTTAAGTGTCATCTCGTATCAAATTTTGGCACTTGTAGTGTACGCACCTCACAAGAGTTGACATGGTTTCATTACAAGTCAACCATTCTTCTATATTAATAAAGTTATCGATGCTAATAAATTTGAATCCCATACTCACTAAGAGTTTCAAATGCACAATACCTAGTCAGCATCATCCATATTGTACATACCCTATTATTATGATTATTTTTAGGAGGCTTAGATTTTATTAATTATGAGCTTTTTTATGCATATAAAGTTAAAATAGTTAAAATGCATCGATGAAAGCCCTAATTTAACTTAACAATCCGAAAGTGGTTCGCACATGCTTTGTCAAGAAAGTAAAAATTAAAAAATATTTTTTTTTTAAACTTCAATGTACATATGAATTAATATTTTTGTACATGAAATAAAATTGCATTATATTGGAGATGGATGTGTATATGCAAACACTAACCGTTTTTAGTAGTTGGAGATATGGGAGAGAGTATGTATGATGTTCTTTTGAAGTATAATAGATTTAGAAGATCCGAGGAAGAAAAAAGTGGGCCAACACTATATACAAAGTATAATATTATAATATTTTTTTAATCTCTAACTACAAGTAAGGCTTCATTTATTTTGTAGAAAATAAATAATTTAAAAAATACTTTCCAAAAAATGATCGCTTGTTGTCATTTGAAATAGTTAGCCAATGAAATATATTTTCATCATCAACAATAATTTATATTTAAATAAATTTGTGGATGATGAAAGTATTTTTCATTCATTAATTTTTGTAAGAATTGAAGGATGGACTTGTACGTTAGTTATACATTCAGCGAGAAAATTTGCATGGGACATTCTCCAATCAGTAGGAGTTGTTAAGGCATACTAGGAAACACCACTTCTGTGTAAAGTAAATGAAAACGGAATGACATGCTATTCTTGGACGATAGTTATCCCAATATCTTTGTTATTCAATCTGCGTCTATCTTGATTCTTGAATCTAGTCTCCTTTATCCTTTTAATTTATTTATATATCAATAACCATGTATGGATCATTTTATTAGTCTTAAGTTAAATTAGGGATTTCCATATTACATTTTAACTCTTTGTATATATAAGAAAGCTCAACATATATAATGTAATAATGCATATATAATATGATGCTTGCTGACTAGGTAATTTGCCTTTTTATATGAGAGCTCTTAAAGAAATTCGATTATGCAACATAGAAAAACATATTATTTAATGACGATGTAGAATGGAGAACTAATGACAATAGAATGGGACACTCCTCACTTTAAACAGTATTTAAACACGTAAGTGAGATTGGGATTTGATGAAAATTATTAGCACATATTAATGTGGCAAAATCACAACGTCTTACATACGTTTATTTTAAGAGACAAATTGGTTCATATAATGCATTGCACTACTATGGGGCCAAACTTTTATGTGGTAGCGTTGGTTGTTGGAGGCAAGCCACCTAATATGACGCCCGTCCTTGTAGACTTTTGTCTAATCAAAACTAATGTTGCTGTATATCCATTGAAGGCTGTCACCATTGGTATCCTCTTCCATGACTGTGGATGCAAGTGAATTCGCGATTCCATTGGATGTTGCATTGTCCATGAAGCTTTGCTCGATTGGCCTCCTCGCCAAGTGCGGGTGAGAAGCTAGAGCCCAGGCGTTCCCTTTTGAACCTATGCAGTCCTGTGGATGCCGCTCAACATGAGGACCCGAAAACAGCGACATTCTCTTTGATGGTTCCATGTTGACGTCTTCGCGACGTGCATCGATTTCGTTGTTGATGTCGGAAGAATCCTTAAGCCAATGATTTTCTCTAATTCCGATAGGCTTGCTGAGAAATATTGTAGTGCCTTGTTTTCCACCGCTTTCTTCTCTTTTAAATCGGATTTTGCACATAACAATCTGCAGTTTACGTATTAAAGAAAATAATAAGGTGTAAAAAAATTGTGCTATTTTATCAAATAAAGCTATGGATAATAGATACTAAGTTAATTACATGAATGCACCGACCAAAATAAAAAATAAAAAATTTCTTGAATGCATTGCGATTAACGTGGCTTTCAAAGAACGAAAAAAAAAAGAAAAGAAACAGGACACCTAGTAGGTTATCCAGATTTTCTTTCACGATGAAACCCTAGATTATAAAGGCCACACTGTTCGACTCATTACGGCACGATGGTCAACTCAATGTTATCAGAAAAACTCTAACCTGACAAATAGAATATATTTGATCATAGGAATATATTACGGTTCACATGGCTTTCAAAATTTGGCTTTCCAGATTTGTTAACATAATGAACCTTGGAATACATAACTTAAAATAACGACTTCGAGACATTCACACCATATGGACTATCATCTCTTATGGGACTAGAAAAATTAACTATCAACAAATTAACAAAGTTAGAACAAGTGAATTCGACTCACCTGTTGGTTAGGCATGGAGTACTCATGCATAATCCAAGATCCTTTCTCGGTGTTTCGGCTATCGGAAGATGAGCCATCTTTCACTTTAAAGTTCAAGTGTTTCTTTTGACCGATGACATTATCATGGCAATCTTTGACGTCAGTGTTTTGTGCTCCCCTCCAGTATCCCGAACCCGCCGTTCTTTCCACTCTAGACTTCTTCATCTTGAGCTTGGTGAAGACGTACAAGCTTTCTTCCGCGTTCTTGTCGAAGAATTTCCACGGCTCCTTTTCATACACATCGAACTCGCGGATGAATTCTGGAAACACTACATCCCCCTTCACCTTAGGCGCAAGGCAATAGGAGATGGCTTGTTCGTTGGATGGACAAAATCGATATCCAAGGGGAAGCGTATCCGCCATTCTTCCTCTCTTTCTCTTTTTTCTCTCTCTCAAGAACTATCTGAGACTTTTCAATTCTTGACGATGGCCTTATATACCTCTCTAATGACTTTCCTATTTTAATGGGGGCGGTGGTACATCTATAAAATAAGCGGACAAGGCGTAAAACCAAATCCGATGAGGAGGAGATGTAATTGCAACTGTGGAGATATTGCATTTTATCTTTTATTCCCTAGTCGGATATGGATTGATCATCCCGGCCGCTGATCACGCGGTCCATCTGCCTCGAGCACCGCTCGACCGTTCGTCCAATCCGCTAACCGATTTACCCGACTCGGATTTGAATCCGTGAATCCGGAGAGTCCAGCTGGTACCCCGAACCCGAAGAAAAGGCCCAAGCCCAGATCCGGAGGAGCCCGGCCCGCTTGCCGCGTCCGGAAAGAAAGTTCAAAATTTTCTGCTCGACGCGAATTTCCAACGACGCCCCTCGAGAGCAGGCGGCGATTCTCTCGGACGGCCCGAAACAGGGGGAGGGCAAATCCGTAAAAGCGGATCACTTTACCTCCCCCTTCACTTTCCCTCGACTCGCTTCGCAATCCCCCACGCGCTTCCCCTTTCCCCCACAAATTCGAAACCTCCGAATCCGTTTTCCGGGGAGCTTTCCGCGAAGCGAAATCTCTGTCAAGATGAACACCTCCGATATGGTGAGAATCTCTGTTCATCTGTAGAGACGCGTCTCCGTCGATCTCCAGATCTTTAGGCATTCGAGTTCGCGATGTCGTTTGCGCTTAGGGTTTTTTTTTTTTTTCAATCGATCCGTCAATTGCTTCGCTCGGCTCGCGTCGTGCGGAGATGAGGAATGGCGATTCCTTTTCAGATCGCGCGTGCAGATTTTCGGTCCGGATTTGCGGGGTTCTCGTGGCGTCCATGGGCGTCCGGCGCCTGATTGGTGCTGCTTGGGAAGGGATGGAACGGAGGGAGGGCGAATGCGAGCTTCTTTCTAGGGTTTTTTTTTTTTTTTTTTTTCTGAGGCTGGATGGATGGACGGAAGCGGTGCGGAGATGGTCTTGAGTAGTGGAGCCTGGAATTTCGATTCGGGTGTCTGGTTATGCGCGGTTGCTGGTCGGTTTAGTTTTTCTGGAGAAGACAGTCTCTCTGATTAGTGTCGTGCTTAGTCTAGTGTTCCGCATTGGAGGGCTTTTGCTAGGGAGTCCTATCTCTAGGGATGCTGGTTGCATCTGCATCGGTCAGATCTGCCTGTAATTTGCGTGTTGGTTTTAGATAGCATCTGTGAAGGGTAGGTTCAAATTGGAGCTTCTGCGATCACTCGAGTTAGGTGGTTCCTGGGACCTGCCAATCTGCAGGATGGCAGTGATTAATCTTAATTTTTCATGTGTGCAAAATATTTCTATGTTTGGTTCCATCAATAAGATGCCGTGTAGTGGGATGGCGGAAAATGTTTTTCCATTTTGGAACGTACCTAGTTAAATTCCTTAAGGAGATGGGCTTGCAATGTGTATCATCAAGGGGAAGAATTATCCTAGTAATGAATGGAGTTACGCTGTTTAGTTGCTACTTGGAAATGGCTAGCTCATTCACGAGCATGTGATCAACCTTTTCTCCTTCTTTCTTTCCAGTAAATCTGCATTTTCTTTTTCAGGTGCAAATAAATGTTCTTGCACTTTTTATCACACTTCTAACCGTTTTCATCCCCTATTTTTGCAGGACAGGCATGACTCAGAAAAGCAGAGCACTGCTGATATGACAGCTTTTGTAAGTTCTCAAGGCTTAGATTTCCTTACAGATTTGAAAGACTTCTGTTGGGTTAGCTCAATCTGCTCAAAAGATTTGTATGAACTAGCTAGCGTTGGTGATGTTATCTTAGGCATCTCAGGCATAATTAAATAAGTTGGATGATGATGAATATTTGGTATTGATTAGGTCACGCGTCTTCTATTTTCCTATAAAGCAATTTACAATGATAAAAATCCTCTTGGCTCTATTCTATAGTACTGCACCAAGAACTTTTATCCATTATAGTATGTTCATTTCGATTTGGAAGTAGACAGAGAACAAACCCTTGATTTTGTGCATAGAGTTTTTTTATGCTGCCTGATGCAAGATGTAGCTCCCATTTCTCTTATCCTTTGCTAAATAATTGTGTTTCTTCGTAGGTGCAAAGTCTTCTTCAGCAGATGGTAAGTTTGTTCTATGCATGGTGGGGATGTTTTCCGTGGTTGCCCTTTCAGAATGTCTAACGATATTGCTTATTTGTGTCCAATTTCAGCAAACAAGATTCCAGACTATGTCCGAGTCCATCATTACAAAGAATATCCTTTCCTTACATTGCATTTGACCTGCATTTCAAATGTGTAGTGTCATGTAATGAATCATGCTAATTATATTTTTTTGGGGTACAAGTATTGTGATCAGGCATACGAATAACTTTGTTATCTACACACTTTTTGGGTTAGATATTAGGGGAGGAGGAGAGTAACCAAAGATAGTAGGTTTTGGCGAGGGTTGGTCAGCATTGGGCCTTGCTCTTCTCTCTAACTTTGCTGCTAACATTCACTCACTTTCCTAGCAATAGCATAATGCTGAGGCTTGCTAGAGTAGTGCATGTGTGTCTGGTGCAATTTATCATTATGAAATTTTATGAGTCGACAGGAATGTGGCTTCTCTTTGGAATTGCATAGTGAAAGCTGGTTCCACTCTCTTTTCTATTTTTTCTGTCATTTTTACATCTGACAAGTAAGATGGATTTTTATGCATCGATTTAAAGGCATTGGTCGATCTTCTTCCATGTATTAACTTGAAAGAAATGTTGCAATCTGTTGTTTTCTTTGACCATGATGCACTTGATGAGATGGGCAATCGAATTGATGAACTTGAGCAGAGCATCAATGATTTGAAAAATGAGATGGGGATAGAGGGCTCTCCATCTCCCGCCCCTTCCAAGCAGAAGCCAGGTGAAGATTCAGCTTGAAACAGTTCAATGAGCATATTGTCAAAGGATGTGGTGGTTCTTGGCGATTTTGTTTGGAACTGTAGGGAAAAATGCGAAATACATTGTGAGACTGAGTGTGATGTACCTCTGTTTCTGTCTTTATTTCTTTCCTGTGGTTTTTATGTTGAGACTTTAATGACATGTCCTCATGTCTTACGATCACGTTTCGGATGTATTTATTGAGAAGCATAGAGAAGTTTAGATCTTCATTCTATTTGGTTCTGTTGAAATCCAGTATTTATTGAGAAGCATAGAGAAGTCGAAATCCTTTTAGATCTTCATTCTATTTGGTTCTGTTGTGTGATCAATGCGCTGCGCTAGGGTGTCTATCAGCTTAATAAGATCGGATAAAATAACATGCGAAGAGTGGGGATAATGCTGCTGATTAAAAAACGGCATAATAGTCAAATCTCTGTACTTGGGATGATCTTGGTGTAATTGTGCAAGGAAGATGTTTTCACCTTGAGGTGTATAGGGTATCTATATCCAGCGGTGCTGTAGATTCTGATGGCGTTTGGTAGTATCTTCAGTGGATGTGTGGGGAAGGGGCAGATTTCGTGCTAATTCTGACTCTGAGGTCGACTCGTGTCATGTTGGATGGGGCATTGTTAATATGGCATTACAGCCACAAGTCATTGCACTGTAGACCATGCTATGTTTGTATACATCGTACATTTCGTTACGCATGGTTCAATAACTCTCCAAACTGTGAGTATGGAAGATTCATGGCCTTTGGAAACTGATATTAACCTGTCTCGATCGTATTTGTGAGTTATGTGCTAGTGGCACGGTGGTTTACTTAAAAAAATTGGAGTTCCAACATTGTCTCAGGTTGCAATTTGAGTGGAAGCAAGACTGTCGAGCTAAGTTACTGTTATCAGTTCTTCAGTTCAAACCCACTTGCAGTTGTCTATATAAACATAAGTTAGATTTAAAGTTTAAATTGAGCATGAGCAACGAGAAATGAAATCCACACGCTGTCTCCTGTTTGGCAACCGTGCAAACGATTAAAATTTACTTGAGATGAACTGTGAAACCAGGTAAAATGCAGAACCAGATAAACAAGAAAATAAAATGGAACTGTGATTCGGTAAGCAACATACACAACAGAACATGCGTTTATATACATGCATGAATGAAAACATTCCATCGAAACTCCAGACAGAAGGGGAAATCTTGAATGAGTCCATCAATGCAGGCTCCGAAGGGTGACAACCACGGAAACCGGATTCATCAGCCCCTGCAACGAGTGATCTGACTGCATCCCCGTGAGTAAGGATTCGACTGACCTCCGGCCCGGCAGTTGTAGTATGATGCACCACGTTGCGAGCACGGCGCCGAGTTCCTCCTCAGCGCCCCATAGCTTATGTACTGCCTCGTCGCTAGAATGCGCCTCTCGCTCTCTGTTTCCTCCCCCAGAACTCTGCACTCGCCAATCGAGTCACCTTGGCACTCTGACCTCCACACAAAGTAGCTCGCCTGGTGGAGATCGGTGTATTCGGAGGCGCACGAGATGGTGATGCTGAACGCCGCGATCGCAAGCAGGGCGAGGAAGACATGGAAACGCTTTGAGGTGTTGTCCATTGTTGTCGTTGTGCTTGCTTGTTTTCTCATGTACGATTAGTTCAGACTTCAGCTGAAGTGTGATGCTTTTGTATGTGGTTAGCACTGACTTGGAGCGTTGATTTACATAATTGCCACTTGACTTATTCTTTAAATTGGTCTTGACAGTATCGGTGCCTTTGGCGCACCAAACTAAATTCACTTTGTTTTAATCTAGAGAGCAAGCCGAGAAACATTTTTGTTTGTGGCAAAAGAGAGAGTATCGTTTGCCTTAAATTCCACTTGTATGTTTATTTTGTGGTTATATCAATATGTATATAATGTAAAAGTACAATAAGATGCAGAAGGTCATCTTAAATTTATATAATTGACTCCCTGCGTTGGGACATATTGCAATTACTTTTAACCTCATATTTAAATTTAAAGTTTGCGCATCCATAAGTCATATAGTACTCTTTCCCTCCATGACATGAATCCGACTTTACTTAACCTACCACAATTTGCATTAGAGATATATAGTCAACTCTTATCATGAAGATTTCTTTGTACACTCAAAAGCCCAAAACCTAAGATGCAAGCTTTAGAAATATTCTACATAGCTTGATTATGAGGTTCATATGTGCTCTTTATACACATGTAGTTTCCTTCCACCTACTAAATTAAGCTTTTGGGTTGGGTTTCTTAACATGATATTAGAGGTAGGGGTTTATTTTGTGCGTGCATGTCGCAATGCTAGGGAATTTTCATGAGGACTCCTTGTGAATTGGGATAAGTAACAACAGTGCTGTTTTGAAATCCTTATGCGTTCTTTTTTTCCTTTTTCTTTAACTTAATTGTTCAGAATAAAGTAGGCAGCTTTGCTTGGTTTTAAAGAAAGGTAAATGACCTTCTTTGGAGGTTTCTTCGTCATCGTTATTTCTTTTGCATGAATGATTACCTATTGAGATCTGAGAGAACAAAGTGCGTTTGGGGACAGCGGATTCCGACAGCATGCTTTGAAAAAGTGGATGCTTCTTCATCATGTGGAGGCGCAACTGATGATTTTTGTCTAATTTAATTGGATCTTGCCAAGTATGCATTAGTAATATGTAGAGCTATCTCTAACCACAAGGCAAGTTTTAGATGATTATCGGATCATATTTGCCTTTCATCATAAGCACAACATCGTTAAACATCTATGCTTACCCCTAACTTTCTATTCCAAACGGAGAAACAAAAAGGCATGAGGGATGGAAATTTTGAAATAACTTATCTCGTGCATCTTGTTAAGATATGAGACACAATTTCAACACGTCGCCCACAAATATAAGCATATCCTTTGCTTGAAGTGACGATGCGTCTTGTTTGTTGGCGCATGTCCCAATCGTGGTTGAAAATTTTGGAGACCCTTGATGACATGATTATGTCGGGAACAAAGTCATTAGCATAATTTTAACGTGAGGACTAAGTTTAGTACTTGAGAATGTAAAGCTTTAATGAGTGCTTCCCACCGACCAAAAAAAAAAAAAAGAGAGTGCTTCCCCACTTTAAGTTTGTTGTGCTTGTACTTATATTATAGTTTTATATATTTAGCCTCACGAACCATTCTAATTCTTAGAAACCAAAATTCTCATCCAAGCAAGGAGATTTGGTTGTCTATATAGAAATAACATTTGAAGACTCGGCGGTCTTATTATCGTCCGTCTTCCACAAAATATACTTTCGAAATATGCCGTGCACGAGCCTCTACCCGATTTAGCTCTCAGGTGTCGTTGCTTCGTGTAAAGAGAGTTTAGAATTGCCAATACGTTAGTAGGGCTATGATAACGGACTTGTTATCTTATAACTATAGACTCTCTGGTGGTGTCGAATAATTATATTCTAATTGAATATTTCATCATAGGAGTGATAATTTCATGGCCCAAATAGTGGTCATTGACTCCGGGTGTCCCTCCCCACGATGTTGTCATAAGGCTCACCCACCAACAGCAGAATCTCACCAAAAAAATCTATGCTGGGCTATAATGAAGGAGATAATCCTATTAGATGTAGACAAACGGATAAAACCTAATTTAAATAGTCGAAATAAATTATTCAATAGTTTGTTAAACATCTCATCGTTCCCAATTCTAAATCTCCTGTATCTTACAAAAAATTGCATTTATTTCCCAAACAGATTCAATTTTTTTTTTTTTGGTTAATTTCTAATTTCCCCGCTTATGTGCGTGTGCTATTTTGCGAGTCTTAAGAAAAATAGTTAATTTGTTTCACAATTCAGTATGTCACAACCTCTTCTACTTAGCGGATTGAATTGGGGCTAAAATTAGTTAAATTTGGTGCACAACTATATACAATGTATAAGTGCAGTACGTAAATTTGTGTTATCACGATTAGATTTTACTCCTATTTATCGACACGTGATTTTAGGTTCTGAGCTTAATTGAATTATCTAGAGTAAACTCATAAGACATGGAAATTCGGCCAAGCTCATGGGACTGCAGTGACCAAAATTCATAAGAAAAGGAGGGTCTTGAGCTTTAATTGTATTGACGAGATCCCATTAAAGTTAAAAGCTTTGAGTTTAATTAAATAAACACTTGAAGAATGAAGCCTATTATTAAAAGAGCCCACAAAGAAGCAAGATTCAGCCAAGCCCACACACACTAGGACTGGCTGAACACCATAAGGAGTCAATTGAATTGGAATTTAGCCCATTAAAGTCTAACTGGGATTAGGCCTTAGGTTATTAAAGTCCATCACTTTAATAAGGCCTAAATCAAGCCCATATGGTCAAGTTTAGACTTAGGTTTACACTATATAATCTTTTTGGCTGCATTTGATAATCAGGATATAATTTAAACTATAACAAAAATGGGTCATGTTAAGTCGGGAATTTTGAATCATATTAAGCGACACGCGAGTGGGGGAGAGAGGACCACTTAGCCAAGCCTAGGCCGATCCCATACGGCTGAGCATCTCTCACGGTGCCGCTGCACACTGCCTTTGCTGGACCGAGCCTCACACGGCTGCCCTCCATGAAAGCCACGCCGATGTGCCCATGCTCCATCGAGCCAACGACGTTACTGCTGTCGCCACTGTTTCCGGGTCCAAGCCACGAGACGTCTTGCTCCCCTCCTGGTCGATGAGGCCGCTGCTGATCTTAGCCGTGACCAGCCACCGTGACGACAAGCCAGTGGCATCGCGATGCTCTATTTGCCTGCTGCTGATTTGCTGCTCCTTGCGAACCACAACGAGCTGCTGTGTCGCTGATCCCTGCTGCGCCAAGACGACGAGTTGCAGATGCAGTCCCTCCGAGTGGCACCCCTCACTGCTGAGCCATCCTTGGCCGTGAGTTCATCGATTGCTGAGCTATACCAACAGCGAATCCTTTGCTTTTGCAAGTGTCCTTGCCGTTCCTCGCTGCCTTGCCACTAGCACACCACTCGCCGAGACCGACCACCGTTGGCCATCCCCGCCATTAGATCCGCCACTGTCAAGTCCGCCTTCAAATTTGGCTACATTATATCCAAATTAGCTAAAGACCTTATCCTACACCAGCACGCCACTCACCGAGAGCCACCACCGTTGGCCATACAGCCGTGACCCGCCGTCGTCAAGTCCGCATCCAAATTACGTTATCTCCGCATTAGCTAAAGACCTTATCCTAATTTGATTTGAATATTTTTTTACCTGCTTATCAGTAACTAACATTGTATGTTTTGAGTGATAGTCCGATTAGGATTAATTTCACACATAATCGTTGTCTGAATCTCTGATCCTAGAGATATGGTCATGGATCAGTCTCTGATCCTTAAGATGGGGTCATGGATTGCACAAAAAAATCGATAATTTAATCGTTAAGGCTTCAGAATAGGTTATGAATTTTATCTACTACCAAATTTGATTCAAGTAGATACTCTTTCCTATCTTTGCTGCCTATCTTATTTGATTGAGCGATTATGTTGTTTGATTGTCTTCTTTATCTAAAAAGAAAATATACAAAAAGATTCTTTGTTAGATTAGGTTAGATTTTCAGATACAATGCGTTAGGATAGATTCTAGAATAAGTTAAGAATAGATTCCAGATATGATTTTTCTTAATAGACTAGAATAGATTTTTCTGGATAATCTTGCGTATTTAGGATAGATTTTAAACAAGATTTTCTTGATAAGTTCGGTTGGCTTTGGATAGGTTACATATTTAGATAGATTTTAGAAGATTGAGATAAGTTTCTAACTTACATTAGGATTCGACTTAGTTTACATCCTAGTTTAAATTAGGTATTATCTTTCTCTCCATAGCTAATTTTCGGTTTTTAATTACGAATTTAATTAACAAAAAACCAAAAACAACATCTTGGAACAAATTAGATTCCTTTCTCAGATAAGAGCGCATGTTTAAATAATGATACTTACTTATTCCAAATTTTAATAAAAAAATTACAAAAAATATAATGTGCATGTCATATAGATTTAGATGCATATATACCATAATATATAGTTTGCATGTTAAAATTTGGGTCCATTTAATTAAAATCGCATGTCATATAGTTAGTCTTTATTTCAAGATAAAAGAAAGACTCAAAAAGAATTAATTGGAATTGAGTGATATTTAGATACTATATTTAGGATGAATGTTTGTTTTTAATTAATAATGCTACAGATTGCTTTACTTCAACACAAGTAAATATGTTCCCTTATCACAATTTAGTTATTGGCTTTGATTATTGATTGTTATTTTCATTGATTGCACAATCTTATGATGGCTCTTACGTGCTAGTGAATAAGGTTAAAATTAATCCAATTTACCTAATAAATATATTTTTTTTATAAAGAGAAAATGTATCAAGAGTAGCCTAACATAATCAAGTCTTCAAATCCATTTAATCTTTGCTCATAGAAGTAAATACTCTCCCACAGTGTTTGTAATTGATCCACTAAAAATCGATTAATGGCAACTTTAAATTGAATTAATCTTGCACGCGTTGAGAACTTGAACTTAAGTTGCAAATTGGTATAAATTTGGGAGAACTCAAATGTGAACTTAGTAATCTATTAACCAAGCCCAAGATAGTTCATTGTCAGGGGAGGTTATAAATAAAACAGTAATGCATAAAAGATGTGTGAGGATTCAAGTCCCTTATAGTTATCAAAACACTAAAATATTTCGCCTTGGTGGGGCGAATGTCAAAACGATGCGCATAAAGGTGCCATGCACCGTTAACTATATGTTGTGAGGATTTTGCACGTATAATTAAAATAGAACTAGAGGCTCACCCATTATAGAAATAGAACCCATAAAACAAAATCCATTTTTACTTCCAACTTCAGCCCATGAATAGTGGAAGCAAAAAAGCGCAAAAGCCCAGCATAACCTCTTCTCTTACTCTAACTTCCTGTTCCTGACCTTTGAGTACAAGCAAAGACGCGCATGTGACGGAGCTCAAGGGGTCTGAAAAAGAATCGAAAACCGCTCGAACTACCTAAAACCTGACCAAACCGGCTAGTTCGAGACTGTTCCTATGGGGACCAGTTTGGTTCCCTATTCTAGGTGTAGAAATGCCAACTTAGACCACTTGGACATTTCGATGTACATTTTTGTGTGATGGGTTAATGAGTTTGAGTTATGGACGTTATATACTCATTTGCTTTGAAAATAATTACCTCAATGAAATTGTTCACCACGCGTTTGATGTAATGCACAAACCAAAGTCATAATTTTTTTTTTTTATTTGTGTTTGTTTGTGTGTCGTCTTTGGTCATAACAATCATTTGGGTGGTATGTTCATAAATTACATCATGAAATTGTAAGATTTATTATAAAATCGAGAGATTGTTTCACAAGAAATTGTCAAGATTAAACCCCATGTCAGTTATTGTAGAGAATTTATCTCGAGTTTATTGTTGAGAATATGTTTTGAGTTTGAGCCCGTGAAGAAAAACCTAACCAAAATGGAAATTCCAAGTCCAATTAAGACTTGTGATTGGATGCGCCAACAAGTCCAAATAGGAATATTTTCTAATTGGAGTTGGATTTCCTAGCTTTAGAGTTGCATAAAAGGAGTTTCCTATTTTATAATCCAAATATTATATATGAGAGGTAGTCGTTGGCTTTTTGCCCATTGGTGAGTCGATGAGTTTTTGGTCATAACAATCAATTGAGTGGCTTGCTCATGAATTCCATCATGAAATTGTAAGATTCATGAATTTCTTTATAAAATCGAGAGATTGTTTCACAAGAAATCATCAGAATTAAACGTTATGCCAATTATTGTTGAGAATATATCTTGAGTTTATTGTTGAGAACATGTCTTGAGTTAGAGCTTGTAAAGGAAAACCTAAACAAAATAGAAATTCCAAGTCCATATAAGACCTGTGATTGGCCGCGCCAACAAGTCCAAATGGGAATACTTTCTAATTGGAGTTGGATTTCCTAGTTTTAGTAGATTTCTCAATTTAAGTCACATAAAAGGATTTTAGGATCCAAATATCATATACAAGAGGTAGGTGTTGCTTTTTTGCCCATTGGTGAGCCAATGAGTTTTTGGTCATAACAATCAATTGGGTAGCATACTTGTGAATTACATCATGAAATTGTAAAATTTATGAATTTCTTTATAAAATCGAGAAATTGGTTTACAAGAAATCATCAATTGAACCCCAATTTAACTATTGTTGAGAATATATCTCAAGTTTATTGTTGATAATATATCTTGAGTTTGAGCCCGTAAAAGAAATCAACCAAAATAGAAATTCCAAGTCCACATAAGACTTGTGATTGGACATGGCAACAAGTCCAAATAAGAATACTTTCTAATTGGAGTTGGATTTCCTAACTTAGTAGATTTCTCAGTTTAAGTTGCATAACAGGAGTCTCCTATTTTTATGATCCAAATATTATATATAAGAGTTAGGTGTTGGTTTTTTGCCCATTGGTGAGCTAAGGAGTTTCTGGTCATAACAATCAATTGGGTGCATGCTCATGAATTACATCATGTAATTGTAAGATTTATGAACTTTTTATAAAATCGAGAGATTGTTTCATGAGAAATTGTCGGGATTAAACCTCATTTCAATTATGGTTGAGAATATGTCTTGAGTTTATTGTTGAGAATATATCGTGAGTTTGAGCTCGTAAAAAAAAAAAAAAAAAAAAAAAAACTAACCAAAATAGAAATTCCAAGTCCACATAGGACTTGTGATTGGATGTGCCAACAAATCCAAATAAGAATACTTTCTAAATTACAGTGGATTTCCTAGAATAGATTTCCCGATTTAAGTCACATAAAAGGAGTTTCCTATTTTAGGATCCATGTATTATATATAAGAGATAGGCGTTGGTTTTTTGCCCATTAATGAGCAAATGAGTTTTTGGTCATAACAATTAATTGGGTGGCATACTCATGAATTACATCATGAAATTGTAAGATTTAGAAATTTCTTTATAAAATCGAGAGATTATTTCATGATAAATCGTCAGGACTAAATCACATGTCAATTATTGTTGATAATATATCTTGAGTGTATTGTTGAGATTATATTTCAAGTTTGAATTTGTGAAAGAAATATGATCAAAATGGAAATTCTGTCTAATTAAGACTTGTGATTTGACACCCCAACAACTTCATAAAGGAAAACTTTCTAATCTAAAGTTGTATTTGTAACATCCCGAACCCTTCGCAGGTCGTTAACAGTGCCGATGTTACATCTTTTACCATCTCTAACTCTTGGCTAAATTAAGCCTTGCCAGATTTCAGGCATTTTTTTTTTTTTTTTTTTTAAAGCGGTCCCATACGCGACTCATAGCGGAAGCAAAATTCACATCGTTCTATCTCCCTTCTAACCCATGATACAAATACACACCAACTAAACACCACGATTTTATAAACAGCATTGACGCTTTGCTTACATACATATAGCGAGATGGGGTTTTTCTCGGTCGGTACAAAAGAAAAGAAAAGGTAAGGACTCTACCATGTCCTTCCTAAAATCTCAAAAAGAACTCCGACCTCTAACATCACATAAGCACAAAAACCCTCCCATCACAAGCGTCAACTATCTATACAAAAAAGTGATCTAGCTCCTACTCCTCGCGCGCGATCTCACACCCATCCCGGTGCGTCGGGTGGTGGCGGCGGAAGCATCCCCGCATCACTCCATCCCGTCGTATGTGCACGGACAAAAACTCTTGTATGACGGGCCCCCGGCCCAGGCCGATATCATACATGACTAGGCATCGTACTCGGATGAAAGTCAACCCGGGTACCGAAGGACAATCTATCTCGGTCATCTCCACCTCGACGTCGGACGGAATACCGTAAAACACGCCACGCGATACGGCGGAGTAGCGGCATAGTGCTAATCTGAAATGTTATCCCCAAAGGGGTGAGTACAACCACTCGGCGAGATAGGAAATCCAATAACAATTTCGGTCTTGCACCATGCATATCATCATACAATACAGGCATTTCTTACCTTTTCGATGTCAAGCGTATTCATGCATCATCATGGCATACGTATCATCATTAACCATGCATCATCATGCATATCACATCATATTATCATTGGCCATGCATCATCATGCATATCACATCATCATTAACCATGCATCACCATGCATATCACATCATATTATCATTGGCCATGCATCACTATGCATATCACATCATATTATCATTGGTCATGCATCACTATGCATATCACATCATCATTAGCCATGCATTACCATGCATATCACATCATATTATCATTGGCCATGCATCACTATGCATATCACATCATCATTAGCCATGCATTACCATGCATATCACATCATATTATCATTGGCCATGCATCACTATGCATATCACATCATCATTAGCCATGCATTACCATGCATATCACATCATATTATCATTGGCCATGCATCACTATGCATATCACATCATCATTAGCCATGCATTACCATGCATATCACATCATATTATCATTGGCCATGCATCACTATGCATATCACATCATCATTAGCCATGCATCACCATGCATATCACATCATATTATTATTGGCCATGCATCACTATGCATATCACATCATCATTAGCCATGCATCACCATGCATATCACATCATAGATCAATTTTCACTTTTATTTATCAATTGATCCCACATTATCTTTCCTCAACTCATCAACTGCACCATCATCATCCTCCCTCCGGGCAGAAACCTCTGACAGGGATCCCAGTATCCCAGCCATCTCATGGTCACTGGGCTTCCGGCCCCCCACATTCCGGGCATCTCGCACCTCAACTAGCATTGCGAGGAACCTCCCTTCGGGCAGAAACCTCCGACAGGGACTTCCGGCCTTTACCCTTCTAACCAGGGGATCTCGCACCCTAACCCCGGCATCGCGAGTCACTCCCTTCGGGCGAAACCTCCGACGGGGACTTCCGGTCCCCCACATTCGGCATCCTGAAACTCCCGGGAATCTCTACGGAATTATGCCACTCGGCCACCAGACATCAACCTCCGCCACATCCTCTTACTCACATACCACTTCCACGTTTTATCATTCTTTTCATCTCATTATTTCATGGCATATGATTAACACACAGACATCACAATTCATGATCATTCATGCATCAATGCCCTATAGCAATGCATCATAGTTCACGATCATGCATATATCAATGTCATATAACAATGCATCATAATTCAATAGAACTCATGGCCGTTAAAAATCCACTTTTATTATTATTATTATTATTATATTATTATATTATTATTTTAATATTATATTTATTTATTTCCATAAATAAATATTATCTTTAACATTTATGATTTTCCAAAAATCATGAAAATCAAACAATCATTAAACAACTAATTAGAATCACAATTTCACACAATTTCATGGCCAAATTTGCATTTCACATAGTTTCCCAAATTTCCACCAAATACACTCAATATTCGGATAATGGCCAGATTGCACAGTTTTCGGATTTATTCAATTAAAATACCCATATTACCTCCGAAAATTCCCAAATTTTACAGAGTGATAGCCAACACATTTTCGTGCACTTTTCATGAAGAACACTAAGCCAAATTCTTTATGGATTAATTTATACAACTCCATGAAGCTTCTGGAACCTCTACCGTTTCGTCCAGAACACACATCACCGAAAAACTCAGATTTGACCCATTAAATCTCTTTTGTTTCTTCTGAAATTTGAGTATGTTATGCATCAATGTGTCCTTTACAAGTTTCATGAAGAGATCTAGGTTAAATAACCAAAGTATGATCCTCTTTTAGGTCCTTGAAGTCTCGGGTATCTCGGTTCACTTCAACAGAACCAAACGTCTCAAAGATCTAGCCGATTAACTAGGCTACACTTGTTCATTTCTCTTCAAATTTGAGTATGTTATAGTTTAGGATGTTACCTACAACTTCCATGAAGACAACAAAGTGAGATTTCCAACATAAATCAACATGCAACCAAGAAATCATCAAGAGGTCAGTGAAGATTTCGCAGATCTAGAACCTCCGTATCACAAGGAATTTGACCCCTCATATCACCTTCGTTTTCCATGAAATTTGAGTATGTCATACCTCAATATGTTAGCTTCAACTTTCATGAAGACACCGAAGCCAAAATCACACTCCAAACCCACATGAAAGCTCGAACAAGTTACTGACTCCACTAAACCGAACGAGAACAGTCACACGGTTTGCAAAATATCAACTCTTACTTCGGTTTTTCACACAAATCACACCTATAATCTAACATGCAAACACCACAACAAACATGCAAAGGAAGTTATGAACTCCCACTTGCCTTCAAGATAAACACACAGCAACACACGGCTGCGTACGGCGGCGTAGGACGGTCGGCAAGGCGGGCGTACGGCGGCACCTCCCTCTCGGCTCCGCCTCCTCTCTTCTCCCTCTCGGTCTCTCTTTCTCCCTCTCGAATTCTCTCTCTCTCGCACTCTCTCTTTGGACGGAAATGAAGCAAAGAGTCCGGCCACTCTCTCTCTTAACCCTTTTTATACCCCCTTAGGCCATCATTTGCAATGATTAACTCACCTATCCAATGGCAATGCATGCTTATCTCCCTTGCCACTTGTAATTTCTAATTTTGAATTCTATTTGGGCTTGGGCTTGGGCTTAGGCCCAACCGGCCCCTCCTCCTTGGGCTGGTCGAGCTCCTCTCTTGGGCCCAATGGGCCGACTAGCTTGGCCCACCAAGCTTGAGGCTAATGGGCTCAAGGCCCATTCGAATTTTTAGCCCTTTTTCCCTTCTTTTTTTTTTTTAATTCCTTCTATAATATTTTTGAAATTCCAATTTCCATCTTGGCCAAAGTCTTGGAATATTTCTAATTATTGAAATTTAAATCATATGGCCAAGCATTAATAAATTAAATTTAAATTTCAACAACACAAGCACAATTCATCAAATTAAAAGACAAATTGGCTAAAGCATAGGCCATAAAATTCTATCACCTAATTAAAGACATTTGACACACCTTAAGGCTTGGCTTTGGATTTCCGGGATGCCACAGTATTTCCTAGTTTGAGTAGAATTCCTAACCTAAGTCGCATAAAATGAGTTTCCTACTTTAGGATCCGAGTACTATATGTATAAGAGGTAAAAATAGCTTTTTGCCCATTGGTGAGCAAATGAACTTTTAGTCACAATAATCAATTGTGGGCATGCTTGTGATTACATCATTAAATGCTAAGATTTTAAAATCAGGATATTTTTTTGCAAAAAATTATCGGGCTTAAACCACATGTCAATTATTGGTAGTAATTAATAAAGGTTGAGAGACACCAAAGGGGTTTGTGTGACTCGAGTGTTATTGTAATTTTTGTTATATCACTTGATTTATAATAAAATAATGTGCCCCTCTTCCCTTGGAGTAGGTCACATCAATTGATTCACGCAAATTTAGCGCGCGATTTATTTCATTGTTCTATTTTTTGTTGTTGGATTGCTTGTTATTTGCAATAAATATGATTAATGTGGATCAAAATATGATAGTGCTCGTAAATTTAGTATCGGATTTATTTCCTCATATCGATTGAATCACATAAATTTAGTGCCTAATTTATCTCATTGCTTTATTTATTCTTTTGTTCGATCACTTATTTTTTGCAATAAATATGATTGACATGGACCCAAATATTTGAAGTCATCTCATGTTCTCGTACAGTACATCATAAATGCACTCCATTGACTTGATATACATACATACATACATACATACATACATACATACATATATATATTTATATTAGAAAAAAAGTTACTAAAAATCTTAAATTATGTTCATCTACTATGATATATTTATCATAAACTTTATTTGTGAGATAATGACCTTTCTATATTATGGACCTGGCACTGATTCCCAAGCGGAGGGAGATATAACACAAAAAGCTTTAAACCTATACTCGTATGATACAATTACCCTTAATTATTTCTTTATAACACAAAAAACTCCAAACGAATTTGTAATTATTTCGTATCACAAAACTTTTTTTAAGCAAATATATCATGCCGGTACAAGTTTGGGGTAAATGTGTTTTATAAATGCAAATTTATTTTTTTTCGCAAAAAAAAAAAAAAAAAAAAAAAGAATTAGGGTAGATGTGTGGACTTAGTTTATAGTCTTTTGTGACTTTTTCTTGATTAAGGGGGAGATGTGATGTAACCTCATAATATCATAACGAATGACCTATCGACGCAAGTTTTGTTTTCATGAGGCAATATTTAGGTGATTTAAAATGGGAAAATTTGCAAAATGTATATCTCTATTTTCATTTGAAATAAAATAAAAATCCCTATTTTTTTTTTTTTTTGATGAAGTATATCATTCATGTTATACTTCATTCACAAACCCTAAAACTCACACACTCACACACTCACACACATACTTTGGTTTACCAATTTTAATGTATCAAGATAAGCAAATCAACTAATTATTCACAGCTCTTACGAGGAAATCAACATTTACATATATAATTAAATAATAATGCAAGAAAAAAATTAGAAAACTTTATGCATTGACTTAATATATTAATTTTAGAGAAAATATTACCAAAACCCCTAAACTATGCACACCCATTCTGATACATTTATCCCAAATATTTTTTTGTGACATAAAAAATTCCAAATTTATACATGGGTGACATATTTATATTATACTAAAAACTCTAAAATTATACTCATATGACATATTTATCCATAATTATTTCTTTATGACACAAAAAACTTCAAACTTGTAATCACGTAACTCATTTAATCTAAAATTTTGAGGTAAATATGTGGCACGGACACAAACTTGAGGTTTTTTTTGTCACAAAAAAAGTTTGGGTAAATATATCACACCAGCATAAATTCAGAATAAACGTGTCTCATAAGTATGAAATGAGGAGGGGGAAAGGTTATTAAGTAGGAGTAACTAAAGGCAAGACTAGCATGAAAATGCCACCATCCATTATATGTATGGTTAATGTCTTGTCGATTTACCAATATTAATATATCAAGATAAGCCAGCCAGCTAATTTTCCATAGGAAATTAACATTTACATTTAGAAAACTAAATAATACTACAAGAGAGAAATTAGAAAATTTCGTGCATTGACTTGAGATATATATATATATATACACACACACACATATCTATACTATAATAGAGAAAAAGTTACCAAAAATCTTAAACTATGCTAACCCACTGTAATACATTTATGATAAACTTTATTTTCTGACATAAAAAAATCTCAAACTTAATTATGTAACATAAAAAACTCTAAACTTATACTCATATGATACATTTACCCTTAATTATTTCTTTATAAAATGAAAAGCTCCAAATGAATTTGGGATTTTTCTTGTCATTGAAAAAATTTAGAGCAAATATGTCATGCCGGTACAAGTTTTAGGTAAATGTGTTGTATGAATATAAATTTATTTTTGTCATTAAAAAAATTATGGTAGATGCGGGGACCTAGTTTACAGTTTTTTGTGACTTTTCTTGATCAAGGGGGAGATGTGTTGTAACCTCATAATAGCATAACGAATGACCTATTAACGCAAGTTTTGTTCTCATAAGACAATATTTAGGTGATTTAAAATGGGAAAATTTGCAAGATGTATGTCTCTATTTTCATCTAAAATAAAATAAAAACCTCTAATTTTTTTTTTTTGGATGAAGCGTATCATCCACATAAAACTCACAAACCCTAAAATTCACATACACACATATTTTACTCTACAAATTTTAATGTATTAAGATAAGCAAGTCAGCTAAGTATTCATAATTCTTACAAGGAAATCAACATTTACATATAAACAATTAAATAATAATGAGATAAAAAAAAAACTTAGAAAACTTTATGCATTGGTTCGATATATTAATTTTAGAGAAAATGTTACTAAAAACCCTAAAGTATGCACACTCATTGTGATACATTTATCCCAAATATTTTTTTGTTACATACAAAAAAATTCCAAACTTATACATGGGTAACACAATTATATTACAAAAAAATTCTAAACTTATACTCATATGACACATTTATCCATAATTATTTTTTTATGACACAAAAACTTCAAACTTATAATCACGTAACACATTTACCCTAAAATTTGAGGTAAATATGTCAAACGGACACAAATTTAGAGTTTTTTTATGTCATAAAAAAAGTTTGAGTAAATATATCACATAATTACAAATTTAAAATAAATGTGTCACATAAGTATGAAAGGAAGATGGAGGAAGGCTAGGAAGTGGGAGTAGATGAATGCAATACTAGCATGAAAATACTACCATCCCTTATGTATGTGAGCAATGTTTTATCAATTTACTAATATTAGTGTATCAAGATAAGCCAGTTAGCTAATCTTCCATAAGAAATCAACATTTACATTTAGATAACTAAATAATAATACAAGAGAGAAATTAAAAAAGTTCATGCATTGACTTGATATATATAGAAAAAGTTACTAAAAATCCTAAACTATGCTAACCTACTGTGATACATTTATCCTAAATTTTATTTTGTGACATAAAAAATCCAAAACTTAATTATGTAACACAAAAAACTCTAAACCTATACCTGTATAATATATTTATCCATAATTATGTCTTTGTAAGACAAAAAACTCCAAATAAATTTATGATTTTTTGTGTCACAAAAAAATGGAATTAGAATCGACGTGTGAACCTAAGTTAGAGTTTTTTTTTTATGACTTTTTCTTAATCATTGGGGAGATATGATGTAACCCCATAATAGCATGGTGAATGACCTATCAACGCAAGCTTTGTTCTCATGAGGTAATATTTAGATTTATTTAAAATGAGAAAATTTGCAAGATGGGAAAATTTGCATGATGCATGTTTCTATTAATAAAAATCCCGACTTTTTTTGGATGAAGCGTATCATTCAGATCATACTTCCATTCACTAACCCTAAAACTCGATCACCTACATACATATTTCGGTCTACCAATTTTAATGTATCAAGATCAACAAATTAGCTAATCTTTCAAAATTCTTACGAGGAAATCAATATTTACATATGGATAGTTAAATAATAATGTAAGAAAAAATTAGAAAACTTTATGCATCGACTTAATATATTAATTTTAGAGAAAATGTTACCAAAAACCTAAACTATGCACACACATTGTTATACATTTATCCCAAATATTTTTCTGTGATATAAAAAATCCAAACTTATACGCGGGCCACAAAATTATGTTTATACATAAAACTCCAAATTTATACACATATAACACATTTACCCATAATTATTTCTTTATAGCACAAAAAACTTCATACTCGTAATCATGTAACACATTTACACTAAAATTTGAAATAAATATGTCGCATAAACACAAATTTGAAATTTTTTATATCACAAAAAAAGTTTGGGTAAATATATCACACCGGCACAAGTTCATAATAAATGTGTCACATAAGTATGAAAGGAGGATTGGAGAATGCTAGAAAGTGGGAGTAGGCGAGACTAGTATGTAAATGTTATCATCTCTTATGTGTGTGCAATTACCAATATTAATGTATCAAAATAAGTCAGCTAGCTAATCTTTTATAGGAAATCAACATTTACATTTAGATAACTAATAATGCAAAAAAGAAATTAAAAAAATTTCATACATTGACTTTATATATATAATAGAGAAAAAATTGCCAAAAATCCTAAACTATACTCACCCACTGTGATACATTTATCCTAAACTTTATTTTGTGACATAAAAAATCTTAAACTTCATTATGTAACACAAAAAACTCTAAACCTATATTTGTACGATACATTTACTCTTAATTATTTCTTTATAATAAAAAAAATTCAAACGAATTTGAGATTTTTTGTGGTACAAAAAAAGTTTAGAGTAAATATGTCACAGTTGATGATACAAGTTTGGGGTAAATGTTTCTTATGAATAGAAACTTATTTTTGTCACCAAAAAAAGAAAAAGAAAAATTAGGATAGATGTGTGGACCTAATTTAGAGTTTTTTGTGACTTTTTATTAATCAATGGGGAGATGTAATATAAACTCATAATAGCATGGTGAATGACCATATTGATACAAGTTTTGTTCTCATGAGGCAATATTTAGGTGATTTAAAATGAGAAAATTTGCAAGATATATGTTTCTATTTTTATTTGAAGTACAATAAAATAAAATAAACCCCCAATTTTTTTTTGGATGAAACATATCATCCACATCATACTTTCTTCACAAACCCTAAAACTCACACTCATACACATACTTCGGTTTACTAATTTTAATGTATCAAGACAAGTAAGTTAGCTAATCTTTCACAAGTCTTACGGGAAATCAACATTTACATATAAATAATTAAATAATAATGCAAGGAAAAAATTAGAAAGCTTTATGCCTTAACTTAATATATTAATTTTAGATAAAATGTTACCAAAGACCCTAAACTATGCACACTTATTTTGATACATTTATCCCAAATATTTTTATGTTATATAAAAAATTCCAAACTTATACATGGGTGACACAGTTATTTTATACAAAAAATTCTAAACTTATATTCATATGGCACATTTACCCATAATTATTTCTTTATGACACAAAAAACTTCATACTTGTAATCACATAACACATTTACGCTAAAATTTAAGGTAAATATGTCGCACAGACACAAATTTGGGGTTTTTTTATATCACAAAAAAATGTTTAGTTAAATATATCATACCATCACAAGTTCAGAATAAATGTGTCACATAAGTATGAAAGGAGGAGGAAGGAATGCTAGGAAGTGGGAGTAGGTAAAGATAAGATTAGTATGGAAATGCTACCATCCCTCATATGTGTGGTTAATGCATTGTCGATTTACCAATATTAATGTATTAAGATAAGTTAGCCATCTAATCATCCATAGAAAATCAACATTTACATTTAGATAACTAAATAATAATGTGAGTGAGAAATTATAAAATTCCATGCATTGACTTGATATATATATTAGAGAAAACATTACCAGAAATCCTAGACTATATTGACCCATTGTAATATATTTATCTTAAACTTTATTTTGTGACATAAAAAATCCAAAACTTAATTATGTAACACAAAAAACTCTAAACATATACCCATATGATACATTTATCCTTAATTATTTCTTTATAACATAAAAAACTCCAAACAAATTTGGGATTTTTTGTGTCACAAAAAAAGTTAAGAGCAAATATGTTATGCCAGTACAAGTTTGGGGTCAATGTGTCTTATAAATATAAAGTTATTTTTGTCACCAAAAAAAAAAAGAAAAAAGAATTATGATAGAACATCTAGTTTAGAGTTTTTTTTATAACTTTTTCTTGATCAAGGAGGAGATGTGATATAACATCATAATAGTATGGCAAATGACCCATCGATGCAAGTTTTGTTCTCATGATGTAATATTTAGGTGATTTAAAATTAGAAAATTTGCAAGATGTATGTCTTTTTTTTTTTTTTTTTTCATTTGAAATACAATAAAATAAAATAAAAATCCATAATGTTTTTTGGATGAAGCGTATCATCCACGTCATACTTCATTCACAAACCCTAAAACTCACACACTAACACATAGACTTCGGTCTATCAATTTTAATGTACCAAGATAAGCAAGTTAGCTAATCTTTCATAGCTCTTACGAGAAAATCAACATTTACATATAGTTAATTAAATAATAATATTAGAAAAAAATTAGAAAACTTTATGCATTGACTTAATATATTAATTTTAGAGAAAATATTACCAAAAACCCTAAACTATGCACATTCATTGTGATACATTTATCCCAAATATTGTTTTGTGACATATACATGAGTGACATAGTTATGTTATACAAAAAACTCTAAACTTATACCCATATGACACATTTACCCACAATTATTTCTTTATGACGCAAAAAACTTCAAACTTGTAAAGTAAATATGTCGTATAGACACAAATTTGAGGTTTTTTATGTTATAAAAAAAGTTTGAATGAATATATCACATCGGCACAAGTGCAAGATAAATGTATTACATAAGTATGCATATGGGATTTTTTGTGTCACAAAAAAAAAAGAAAAAAAGAAAAATGTGTCATACCAATATAGGTTTTGGATAAATATATCATATAAATACAAATTTGGGAATTTTTTAGCCTCAAAAGAAAAATAGGGTAGATGTGTGGGTATAGTTTAAAGTTTTTTGTGACTTTTTCTTGGGGAGATATGATGTAAATTCATAATAGCATGGCAGATGACCCATACATATAAGTTTTGATCCAATCAAACAATATTTGGGTGATTTAAATCGGAAAGTTCACAAAATGTACGTCTTTGTTTTCATTTGAAATAAAATAAAATAAATTAGAAACCCCCCAAATTCTATTGGATGAATTGTACCATCAATATCATACTTCATTCACAAACCTAAAACTCTCACGCACATGCTTAATAAGTACACTTGAATCCCTCATAAATAAAAACCATTTTGTATTTGGCTTTTCTTAAGTGACATGTGTACTCATTGAGTCACTAATTGAGTGACCACAGGTTTCCCCACTCCAGCGTGCAATCATCTACGTAAATTAAAAGTTTTCGAAATTAAAATTGGATTATATTTTTAATTTTATGGTAAAATCAATAAGAAATTCCTTTGTTTTAAGACACCAAAGCAAATGGCTGGATTTCTATTGTTTGCTCCATTTGAACATGACATCTCCAAGAAGATTGGCCTAAAAATTTCTTTATGATCCTCAATCCGTACATTAGTTCAAAAATCGACAATGCCAATGTGAATTTGTCGACAACGGTTGAATTCACAAAGTGAATTTTAGGAATATGATTAGGAATGAATCGCCTTCCTTATTAAACAATACATCATGCAAGAATTAACTGATTTATTATATATATATTATCTCAACATACCTCAAAAAATTGAATTTGACTAATTGAGGTTGTAAACATTGATGCTCAAGCTAAATTTGCTTACGTTGTTCAATGAATTAGCGAGTATTGATTGTCAAATAAATAAATAAATATAGAGTATTACCATAAAAAATCACCAACCGGTACACATGCTATATTCACCCTCAAATTAATTTTTGCATTATAAAGCCTACCCATCGGTACACCCTTGCCATATTTACCTTAAACTCATTTTCATGTCACAAAAAATTCCAAACCAGTACAAATATGCCACATTGACCCCCCAAATTGGTGCACCAATGCCACATTTACCGAAAATTAATTTTAGATTTACCACAATTTGAGGCAATTGTGGCACGTGTGTGCAAGTTTGAGATAAATGTGACATGGGTGCACTAATCTAGAATTTTTTATGACACAAAAAGTAGTTTGTGGTGAATATAGCACGAGCATACTAGTTTGAGATTTTTTGTAACACAAACATTACTTTGGGATTATTTTTTATCGATTAAATTAAGAAAGTGTGTTTCTCAATAATTATATTGATATTAAAATGGCGTCCGGTAACAATCAAATTAAATGTGATTTATGTGCATAATTGTTTGCATATAAAATATTGTCGAGAATATATCTTGAGTTTGGGCAAGTGAAAAATGGCAATTCCAATCTAAATAAGACTTGCGATTTGACACTCCAACACGCAAGGCATTATGGGAATGCTTTCTAAGTCACAGTTGGATTTCTAGTTTTAGTAGATTTCTCAATTTGAGTCGCACAAAAGGAGTTTTCCTTTTTAGATCCAAATACCATAAGAGATGGGTGTTGGTTTTTTGTCATTTCATGAGCAAACGTGTTTTTTTACCTTAAAAATCAATTGTGTGCTATGCTTGCGAATTACATCATGAAAAATTACAAGTACTTTGAAACTAATAAATCTTGTGGTAAAATTTGTGAATTCCTTTGTAAATTGGAGACGTTGTTTCAAGAGAAATTTTCAGTAAGCTTGATGTAATTTGGGAGTCAAAAAATACTAAAAGTATATGAGTAACTCAAATGTGATTATAATTTTTGTTATATTGCTTAATAAATTCATGTGCTGCTCTACCTAATTTATTTTTATATTATGTTTATTTTATTATTCGATCATTAGTTTTTCACAATAAAATATGATTAACAACTATCCAAATATAATAAATTTGTGTTGAGGTTGCTTTATATATGCGTAAAGACATTGTAAACACACCATATTTATATCGGATTTTATCATGTCAATTATCGTCAAGTAAATAAAAACTTTGCTTTTTCAGACATTTCCATCATAGGAAAATGGCAAGATCTACAACATGCTGCAGGCATCTTCTGTTTTATTTTGAAAGAACAAAATAAAATGAACAAACAACCCAGATTTTATTGGACGGAGGGTACCACCGACTTATATTCATTCACAGCCCTATAAAACACACACACTTCGAAGCTACTCTCCCTCTCGCTCCTCCATCTCGTCTCTCATCTTCAAATTCATCGTTCGAACCAGCCATGGCCAATCTGTCTAAATCCACGCCGACCTCCTTCGCCCGACCCAACCCATCGCTCTCCTTTTCGATCGCTTGCGATGGGACGAAACGGCAAAAGGTAGAGTGCCGGCATCCCGCGATCCATGAAGGCAAGTGTTTGTTGTGCGAAAGCGCTGTCGACGATGATCACAGCGTTGCCTTTGGCTTCCTTCATCCTTCTTTTAGGCTTAGCTACGTGTTCGCCGATAAGATGCGTGAGCTGAGCACCACGGCCGCATTAGGGTTGAAGAAGCTTCACTTGGTCCTCGACTTGGACCACACCCTCCTCCACACCATCCGGCTCTTCAATCTCACCCCCGAGGAGGAGGACCGACTCATTCCCGAGGCCGAGTGGATCGCAGTAGGTGGTCCGGAGGGCCAGGGCGACGTCTTCTTGACCGGGACAGAGGCCGGTGAGGGTTGCATCACCAAGCTGAGGCCGTTCGTGCGGG
Organism: Eucalyptus decipiens; assembly: GCA_014182575.1. Classification (NCBI taxonomy): domain Eukaryota; kingdom Viridiplantae; phylum Streptophyta; class Magnoliopsida; order Myrtales; family Myrtaceae; genus Eucalyptus; species Eucalyptus decipiens. Next base: position 42,565,229 of record CM024619.1, on the reverse strand, counting down.
AGTTCTTGAGAGAGGCCCATGAGATGTTCGAGCTCACGGTCTACACGATGGGTGGCCGTGTGTATTCATCCAGGATGACGAAGCTGCTGGACCCCGATAGGCTATACTTCAGCGATCGGGTGATTGCACGGGAGGACTGCACGGTCAGAGGCCGCAAGAGCCTCGACATGGTCCTGGCCAAAGAATCCAACATACTGATCATGGACGACACCGAGACCGTGTGGCCGGATCATGCAGCCAACCTGATAGCGATCGAGCCATTTTACTTCTTCTCTCACGGAAGCAAGAAGCGGTGTGTGCGGCCCAGCTTCGGTCACGATGGCGAGCAAGACTGCGTGTTAGCAACCACTCTTCAGGTTCTCAAGGAAATCCACTGGCGTTACTTCGACTCGGAGCCAGGAATCAAGGGCAGGGACGTGCGGGAGGTGGTGCAACAGGTCCAGCGCCGAGTCCGCAATATATCTGGTGATCAAGCTTCTCCTGGAGATGCACTGTAAAAGATTGGGTTCAATTCTGTTTTTCAGGTGTTGTAAGTTGAAGATTGATTTTGCCCCAAGTGTTTGGGGAGAGTCAGTTGTTTCCATCAAGCTTTACAGCAGAAGCAATAGCTCCTAGCAATGGTTATATCGTTTATCTAAATTTCAGACTTAATGCAAGGACAATTATTCGTAAATCGTGAAATGTGTTTCTTCAAATATTGTAACGAATTGAGATTGATTTGGAATGATTTTTATATAACTCTTCAGGTTACGTTTGGTCGTCCGGATTTTTAATCGAAATAGAATTAGATAAGATATGATATGGAATTCTATCCACCTTTATCCCACCTCTCTCATGAGATAATTTTATATACTTATATTTCTCTTATATTCGATTTTATCATGTCTTAAGTGAGCACCAAACTTAATATATGATAAATCATATCCTATCCCGAATTTTATCTCGATTGCCAAACGCAGTAAACAAAGTAGATTTACCAGGATAATTTGCCTTCTTCCATCGTTAGTCCATTGTGTAATTTGGTTGAAAATGAGTTATCCCTCACATTATCTTAGGCTTAGAATTTTTATTTCGACTATAGTAAAAGATGACATTTGATCATTCTCATTTAAAATTTGTCAAATTACACGTCTTCACACACAAATGATTCTCTTTCCAACATAACCAGATGCCATTTTGGGCGCAAGATACCAATTATTTATTGCATTAATACGGCGGCAACAACTAAGCAGCCACGCTTACCAGGAAATAGCTCGCTCATTGCTTATAAATTTTAAAATTAATCACAAGAAATTTGAGAAAGGATCTGTCACTGGTAGAAATTTTCATGTTTTAGCTTCCCGTCATTTCTTGTTCTCTTCCTGAATTCCCGCTTTGCATCCAAGTATCGCTTCTTAATCAACAAGCTGCGCATCGCGGTTTTCGAAGCTTCGGCCGCAGCGAGGTGGATTGTTATTCTCAAAGCTTGTTCTTGAGCTTGTCAGAATGAAGGTCACTCCATCGGTGCGTAAAACCTGAAATATCACCAGTCAAGGGTCTCAGATCACATTATGGATGCGCTTAACCATATAAAAAAAAGTCGTGAAGTAGCGATAAGAGATTATAAATTGCAACCTATTCATACCAACAAAAGCATGTATAATTCACATTAAAGTAGGCCCTGCTTGTTTCGCAGTATCTGATTTGACTTTTAGGCAAAAATTATCAAAAAATTCGAATTTTTTGATTAATTTTCTTTTCTTTTCGTTTTGCTTCGTCCTCGGCCAATCGCCTCCATGGCGATTGGCCACAAACAAGCTCGAGCCTCATCGGCCTGTTGGCTAGCTCAAGCTCGTTTGTGATAGGTTGCCAACTACTGTCATGGCCAACAATCAGTTGAGGAAGAAGTAAAAAAGAAAGCGAAAAAAGGAAAAAAAAATAAAACTAAAAATAATTTAAAAAATTCCAGTTTCTATAAAAAAGAAAAATTAAAGATAAAATAAAAAGGTGTTTGGTGAAAGATAGTGTTTGGTCTAGAGGTTAAAAAAAGAGGATGTAAAATGTTTTCCATTTTCTAAAAAGCAGAAAATATTTTTGTACTTTTGAAGGTGTTTTTTCCATTGGTAATTTTTTCTTTTTATCTTAACTAGTTTATTTTCCGTGAACCAAATGCTAAAAAATCGAGAAAATTTTCCTGAAAGTTGTTTCCCTTAGATGAACTAAGCCTTAAGCACAAGATTGAATAATTCAAATATATATAATGAAATGATATGAACAAGCGTAAAGATCCGTAGGAGCATGACAAGACTCTTTTTATATTCCATCAGTAGCTAAAAGTTTACCTTCAAGAAGATAATTTCTGTTGTGTCTCTTGATTTATTAGTAAAATCTTCTCATGGAATAGATCATGTCGATTAAACCGCGTAAATTTAGTGCCATTTTTATTTCTTTATTTATATTCATTTTATTGTTTGATTGCTTATTTTTTGCAATAAATATGATTAACGTGGATTCAAATTCAATAATTTTGTGTTGAGATTGCTTCATATTCTCATATAGTACATTGTAAACACACGGTATTCGTATCGGATTCTATTATGTCAATTATCGTCAAGTACAAAAATACTTACCTTTTTTTTAGACAATATCATAATAGTAAGGGGAAAATACATTACAATGACAAATAGAAACAAACGGGGACAAAAAAAAAAAAAAAGGCTTGCGATTGGGAGTAGGTGGAGGCGAGACTAGTATAGAAATGCTGCTCTCCCTCCTATGTGGTCAATAGCTAGTTGATTTATCAATTTTAATGTATCAAGATAAGCAAATTAGCTAATCTTCCACAGTTCTTGCATATAGATAACCATATAACATTGCGGGAGAGAAATTAGAAACCTTTGTGCATTGACTTATATATATTCAAAAATATAAATATATTACACATTTATCTTCTTCTTCTTTTTTTGTCACACAAAATCCCAAACTTATACTAGTGTGCTTAAATATAACTTATATTTGTATAACACATTTATCCCAAATTTTTATTTAAAACACAAAAATGTTCAAATGTGTACTCATATCATTTATCCCAAATTTTGAGATCAATATATCATATGAACACAAATTTGGGACTTTCTGTGTCACAAAAAAAGTTTGGGATAAACATGTCACACCAATACAAGTTTAGGGCAAATAACTCAAATAGGGTACATTTAGAATTTTTTGTAATTTGTTTACTTCTTTCTTTTTTATGTTCCAAATAACTCAAATAGGGTCGAAGGAGAGATGCTATGTGACCTAAGGAGAGCATGGCGGAAGACGCATGGACGCAAGAAAGTTTTTGATCTGCTTCGGGCAATATTTTGGTGATTTAAAATAGGAAAGTTTGCAAGATAGAACACCGTGTTTTACGCGTCTAATAAGACAAAACAAAACAAAAACCCCCCGAATTCTATTGGATGTAGGTTTCTATCAACCTCATGAGTCAATCACAGCAGAAGCCCTAACACGCACACGCACACGCCACACGCACACCTCAAAGCTACTCTCCCCTTCGTCTCTCTATCGTTTGTCAAATTCTCTCCGAACCCTCATCATTCATGGACAACCTATGCAGATCCACGAACTTCAACCTTCCTCTGGGTTCCTTCAACCTTCCTTGAGGCTCAGCCAAGAGTACGCCGATCAGATGCGCGAGGCAAACACCCGAGCCGCGCTGGGGTTGAAGAAGCTCCACTTGATCCTCGACCTGGACCACACCCTCCTCCACACCGTCCGGTTCTCCTATCTCACCCCCGAGGAGGAGGAGAAACTCAAGGCCGAGGCCAAGCGGAACATGGAAGGTGGTGGTCCTGCGGGAAGCAGCGACATCTTCTTGGACAGTACCGGCGAGGGTTTTTTCATCACTAAGCTGAGGCCGTTCGTGCGGGAGTTCTTGAGAGAGGCCGACAAGATGTTCGAGTTGACGGTCTACACGATGGGAGGCCGTGCGTATTTGTCCATGAAGACCAAGCTGCTGGACCCCAATGGGCAATACTTTGGCAATCGACTCATCGCGCGTGAGGACTGCACGCTCAAAGGCCGCAAGAGCCTCGACGTGGTCCTGGCCAAAGAATCCAACGTCCTGATCCTGGACGACACGGCGGCCGTGTGGCCGGATCACGCCGAGAACCTGATACCGGTTGAGCCGTTTTACTACTTCTCTCACGGGAGCCAGAAGCGGGGCGTGCAGCCCAGCATCATTCACAACAAGGGCGAGCACGAGGGCGGGTTGGTGACAGCTCTTCGGGTTCTCAAGGAAATCCACGAGCGTTACTTCTACTCAGAATTAGGGCTCAAGGGCGAAGGGGACGTGCGCGAGTTGGTGCAACGGGTCCAGAGCGGAGTCCGCGATACGTCTGGCGATCAAGCTGCTCCTCCTGAAGATGCGCCGTAGAGATTCGTTTTTTTCTGTTCTTCTGATATTTACGAGTCCGTTGTTGTTTCTGTCAAGTATTAGGAGAGTTGCTTACAATTGTTAAATCTTTTACATAAATGTCGCGCTTATCCCGCACAGTTGAATTAGTTTCACTAATATTACAGCGAGCTTAGATTGTTTTTGCCATAATTTTTTTTCTCTTAATTCGATTGTTTCTGTTATCGCTGCAAAATTTGTGGCGAAATCAAAGTGGTGATAAGCTAATTGAAGTGAGTTTGCCAGGATTACTGACCTTTCTTGGTTGCCGTTCCATGGTGCCATTCGATTGAAGATGAGTTCTTAGCTTGCATTACAACAAGCTTATAATTTTTATTTCCGCTGTAAAAGATGACATTCTATGATTCTTATTTTAAACTTTGTTAAATTACGCATTTATTTATCGCATATGGAAACAGCTCGCTGCCATTTATTGGTTTGCCCAAAAAGCAAGTGTGAACAATTATATATTTGACAGACAAAAAGAAGACCATTACATATTTGATTAATACAACAAGCTGCAACAAAACTAAGCAGCCACGAGTACAAAGAAATAGTTCTTGCTCGTTGCTCATAACTTTGGGGAAAAAAATGAAAAAAAGGAATGAGAAAGGGACCTATCACTCGTCAAAAATTGAACTAGTCAAAATTGTTCAATTTTTTAGCTTTCTGTCATTTCTTGTTCTCTTCCTGAATTCCCGCTTCTCAGCCGAGTATTGCTTCTTAATCAACAAGCTGCGCATTGCAGTTTTCAAAGCTTCAGCCGCCGCGAGGAAGACATCATTCCCAATCGACACGCTCCCTTGCAACCTCTCAAACAGTTTCTGGCCTCCTGGGATTTCATTGTCACGCAGCAAAACCGGCTCTGCATCCCGACCATCGTCCTCAGGAAGAGACACGGCCCTCACTCGAGCCAAAGAGGAATGGTTGAAACCTTGCAACTTGGAGATGCCGGTGACCATCCACAGAAGACCCTCTGATAAGCTTGTTCCCAAGCTAGTCGGAATTAAGGTCTCTCCCTCGATGAGTACCACCTGAAAAAAAATCACTAGTCAAGAGACCGAGACCAAAATATGTATGCACTGAACTTTATAAGAAGGGTCCTGAAATCGCCATAAAGAACTTCAATCTGCAACCTATTCATAACAATAAAGCATGTCTGATCCACCTCAAATTTCGGCAAAAGATTGAATAATTCATATAAACATTGTCAGACAGTCATCATTTAAAGGTCTGGCTACAATGGGTAGAGGAAATGAGACTAATTAAGATTCTTCTTTCCCCACCCAGGCATATCGATCCCTTAATGCATAGACAAGTCACAAAAAAATTGACCCAGTGCATTGCGTGTATTCGCTGGCTTTTCGAAAATGAAAAACAAAAAATCCTTCCAAAACAGGGAGAGTAAATGCTTACCTTGGCTATAGAAAGAGTTTTAGCAGACGGATTGCAGTTCAAGAGCATTATACCTTTCAAGCTACAAAAACAATATATGAAGCATCAGAATAAAGAAGATGAATCAGGAAATCTTTCACGTTGAAGCCTAAAGAGTCGAGTATCCTAGAACTTGCCTCTGAACTGCCAACGCTATGGATGTACCATTTGAACAAGTGCAAAGATCTGTGACAGCATGACAGGGCTCTTCTTCTAATCCATCAGTAACTGAAAGTTCTGCCTTCAGGAAGAAAGAAAATCCTTCCATCAAACCGGGTAAAGAACCAAGCAGAACAACATTATAATGAAAGACTGCAATGGAAGATATAGGAAACAGCAGCTAGTTTGAACCACACCTAAGAATTCTTAGTATTTTTACTCTATTGTGAAAGTACAAGCACATTTGCCAGTTAACAGAGACATAAGTTAACCTGAATACAGGTCTGTGGAAGTAGGTACTACAAGTATCATTGCAAGTCTGACAAAATTCCTAGACCTTTCAAGTCAGTGATAGCATCTTAACAATCAAAGAATTGAGTAACCTATACCTTAGCTCCAATTTCACAAGTATCCAAGAGGGAACCCAAAGTCACATCCCAGAGGCGAACCTATAGAGGAAAGATGCACTGAGTACTAATGCATAACTATACTCTATCTAAACCAGGGAAAATTCTCAGCTGCAATCACTCACAGTGGAATCACCGCTGCCTGAAACAAGAAGCCCATGTGGATAATCTGGCGAATGAATGAAGTCTAGGCAGGATACATATCTGTCATCAACATGAGAAATAAAGCGACTTAGCACCCCAGTTGATCTGCCAATAAAAGCTTCAGAACAGCAAACACCTGGCCTCAAACTTCAATGCATAGACACTTACTCAGAATGACCCAGGCAAAAAGTTTGTATCTCGTGAGCCCCATCCAAAGGATTCTTGGGAACCACAGTCACCTGTCGCAATTACAAAATAATACAAGATTGGTACAAGAACAACCTAGAAGTTTAACTGAGACAGGTAATAGCCTTACCCGAATTTTATAATCCCGATCAGCACTAACAATGAACCGTCCATCTGGAGAAAATTCCTACAACAGATCCTTCACTTAATAACACAACGACAAAGCATTCAAAAGCATACAAGTCATCATGACGTTGAGGATAGGATAGTCATGTGGAAAATTAGCAATATTAAGCATTACCAAAATCAATAAAAGAATTTAATATTTGAGTTTTCTTTCAAAAGATTAAGAACAGTTAAAATTTATCTGGGCATGTTGGACACGGAGAAGGGGATAAAAGGGACACATTGAAAGAGGAACCAACTCACCAAGCTAGTGATGATGCTGCAATAGTGAGCCAGCATTGGTGCTGCTTTTTTATCAGGCAAAGCCTGATTTTCAACATTCTCCTTTAAACTCACAACCCAAACAACTCCGAATTTATCAGCGAAACACACAAATAGGCCATCATTGCTTACTGCAACAGAACTTACTCTCTTCTCACAACACCTACAAAATTAGCAACCATGATGGTGCCATCAGTTTAACAAGACTAAAATCCAGTAGAAGTCAGAGATGAAGCTAATGGCAGAGTGCCAAAGGAGAAAAAAAAACAAAAAGAACAGTTCAACAAGCAAGCAGAAGGAAATTACCACTTCAGTCTCAATTTGAGCTCAAATGAAAAATAACAAATAGATAAACCTCACGAAAGGGTGCAAAATAGAGATTAATCGCACATCAAATGAACCTCGCATGTCATTTGCAAATTAAACTCATTCTATGAGCAGAAAATCATCAAGCAGCAGTACTTTACATGAATGAAATGTTACAAATGCAAGGGAGTAACATCCTCCACTGGCAAGTAAATTTTTTATCTTCGAAGCCAAAAAATCAAATAAATCGGATGAAAAATCAGACCACTTGAGACGTAATCAGAAAATAGAGGCACTCAGCACTATTGCATCTGCTCCAAATGAAATGATAAACAGTTTTGCTTATATATACACTCTTCAGCAAACTTCTATAAACGAAATGGGCCTCTTGGCATGATTTCTGCAATTCCAACAAACTGAATCCATAGAATTCATCACTTCATCAAACTCCAATCATTAAACACTTACACTGAGCCAATGCAGAGCCAAGAATCCGTGGACCATATCTTGACTAATTTGTCATCCCCAGCAGATACCAAAAGCTTCCCGTTCGCACCGTATTGAATAGCCCTGATCGAATCCGAATGGAAAGGCTTTGCAGAATCATCCACCAAGGAGACAGGACAATCTCCGCTGTCAGATAACAATGGCATGCAGTCAACATTCTTGCTTAATTCGAACTAAACTCAAAAGTAGTGAAGTAAACTCCGCATTAGCTGGTTTGAGCACAACAAAGCCCCAGCGCAACCCAATTAAGAAAGAAGAGCAACTGCAATTAGCTCCAACGACAAAAAGTGGAAAAAAACAGAGAAACCCTGGTTACCAGAGCCTCAAAGACCAGAACTTGGAGCGATAATAACATCATAGAAGCAAAAATCTTCCTACCCATATGCCCCAAGAGGCTGGGCTCTTCCACGCATAGGAAATTCGAGCCAAATTTTTTCAGACAACACCAAAAAGGTTCGCACTTTCATGAGTTCAAACTGGTACTCGCCATGCGCATTGAACAGAGGAGATCCGCTTACATGAGATCGTAGACGCGGAGGTCTGATCCGACGGCGACGGCGACCGATCTCTGGGCAGGGTGGACGGCTATTAAGGCGGGAGCCACTTCGATTTCTCGGGGGTTGTCCCCTTCCTCCATTTGAGCGTCCCCCATATCTCTTTCCCGCCCTCCTCTGCTTTGGCAAGAACCGAGCCGGTCTTAGGGTTTTTGATTTGGGGTTCTCCATGTTTGGGGAGGTTTTAGCGAATCGGGTAAGAAGGGGGGCAAAATCGTAAAAATCGAGGAGTTTGTGATCTGACTGATAAGTGATTGTCTCCAAGTTTTACTCAGTTTGTGAGTTAATCATAATTTAGACAGGTACCATGAGTTTATTTCATTGAGAAAACACGCTCCCCATTTATTTCTCAGAAAATATATAATTTTAAAATTAATTTTTTTTTAAAAATAATGCTTATATTATTTGAAATAATTAATTAATAAAAAAATATTTTCATTATGGACAATCAATTTATGTCTAACATTTTCATGAACAATTTTCATTCATTCATTTGAGTGAGTGATACAAGCAATTAGTAATTTATTTTTAATAAATAATTTATTTTGGTGAAATAAAACACACCCTTACACATAATTGGAGATTTAAATCATTTGGTATAATAACGTTTGCTTATTACATAGAATCATAGATCTTTTGAGATGATTAACGATCTAACTTGGAATAGATTGATGAATTTGTGAGTTGCACATCATCATCTTTTGAGTAAGTTTCGTCATAATCCTAAATAAATGGTGTGGTCTCTGAATCAGTTTCTCCAAATTCTTTACAATGCAATTGGGTCCTTAAAGCATTGGCCTAGCCGAAATTTGCAAAATATGCAATCCAAGGTCAGATGGCCGATGGGCTCTGCTCAAATTCCATTACGGAGTGCACAAGTGATGAGTCATCACTTTCCACGACCACCTGCAAATCAATTTCTCTATGCAGATCAAACGGAATCTTTACCCTTTCAAGTATATGTGGCAAAGCCAGGGTTTCAACTTCAATTAAGGATGAAGCTCGAACCGATTTGACGAAACCGTCCACTACAACACCATTCGAATCCTTTGCACACTCCGGCAACAGCTCCGACTGTCGTCCGTTCCACCCACGAGCCACCCGAGTTAAATTTCAACACTTTATACGCTGGTGGGAGCCATTTTGCAAAAGGAGTTCCATCTCTCTCAATTTTCGGTTTTGCCTCTGGGTTCCACCGAAAGTAGCTTTTTGGCGCTGAAAAAGCTTCATCTACCACCATGGTTGCTTGCGGCTATCTTGATCGGTAATTGAAGATTGATCTTAGACCGCTGGAATATTTCCCAAGATTGATCTTTCTTCACTTCATTTTGACAACTTGCGATTGCTACATGGCTTTGTTATTGAGTTATTCTCAGCCCATTGGACCCAACTTGACCCCGTTGCTTGCAAGTCCACGGCAACAATTGACTGACCCTAACAAGATTATTTTACATTGGCTTTTATAATCGTTTTAATTTGATTTCTGATCCTCGACGTAAGACCAAATGTGGAAACTGGTTACTAATCTCTTTTGAAGGCGCATAAATTTTTATTTTTTTTTTTCTGTGGAGAGTAGTTGAGTCCCACCGTTCAATGTCAACATTAAGCAAATATTCGAATGGTTTGAAAAGAATCTTAAGAGCCCTTTCAAAGAAAGTGTGCAATTTTCTAAAGCTCAATTTTTTATCATGTTATGTGCAGTCGATACATTTGAAATCAAGCATTTCTTAGTGAAGAAACCCTTTTGAAAAATATTCCAGGAATTGTTATAAAGGCCTTTTAAAGTTAGACTTAAGTACTTGATTACTAACTGTTTAAGCAAATAATCGAAAAAAAATATAAGTAGGGAAATACAGGTATTCGATTGGGTAAGGTATTTGCGCAACCCTCAAACGTACTCTATAGGTATCGCTTCTAGATTTCTGAAATTTGGAACCTATTTTTATAAGCTCTAGGAACTCCCTTCAAATATGTTAGTTCCATAGGTTCTAGGCTACCCTCAACTACCAGTCTTTTTTCATAAGAAAAATCTATTAGAAAAATAGTGTCGCGCCAATTTTTAACATTTTCTATAGTCAATACAAAACATATGGATTACATGATATAATGGACGCTCATTTTAAAAGTAAGATTATTCTGAAAGGATAATAATAGTGAAAATACGAGACAAATAGAATAAGTAATGAATTGATGTTCACCTATTATTTGAAAGTTAGTTAACCTCAAAGCCTATCCAACTTTATTAAGAGCATGAACTAAAATTTTTTGAGATGGACATAGCCAAGCTCATCATAGAGAGAGAGAGGGCGAAATGGAGTTGGGGAATTATTTTTTCTAATGGGATTGTAGATTGCTAATCTATTGTGATTTTTGCACATTTTCATTTTTTGGTCAGTAATATAGGTATTTCATTACTTAAAGGTAGCATTACATAGAAATCGAGCATTACGAGTGCGTTTGGGAACCACTTCCCAAAGCCCCTTTGAAGCTTGAAGATACTTGAGCAAATGCTAGTCCATTTGGCAAAAAAATTTGAGCCTCCATTCCCTAAATGCCAACATTGTGAAGCTGAAAGCCCAAGGCAGGAGAGGACCTGCCTTGGGCTTTCAGCTTTTTCGGCATAATGCCCACACAGGCACTATTCATTTTTTTTTTCTGAAAATTGTCCTCACGAATTTTTTTTTTTCCGGTTCTTGCCCTTGTGTCGCAACTGTTCATCTTCTCCGGGGGGTTCGGTTCTGTCTGACTGCAAGCGGCCGACGACTGCTAGAGGGACGCCGGTGATCGTCGGGGGGTGGCGCGACCGACGCCGGAGGTGGCGCAACCGACGTTGGAGGTGGCACGACCGAGGGCTAGGTCGCTGCGACCCAGATTTGGGGCGACAGGCGGTCTTCTTCTTCTTCCATGAGCGGTCGCCAGCGATCGTCGCCCAAACGACCGACACCGGGCGAGGTTTGGGTCACCAAGACCCTAGATCTAGGGCGGCAGGGTCGTGGGAGGACCTTGCCACCCTCGATCTGGGTCGCGGGACCTCGCGGCCCCCGGATCTAGGTCCGGCGGCGTGGCGCGACCTCCCGCGACCTCGCCGCCCCGGATCGGGGGCGGCGAGGTCCTCCCGCGACCTCTCTCGCCCCAAATGCGGGGTCACTTGGGGTCGTCGGCGGCGGCCGCCCTTTGGTCAAATTTTATTTTTTTTACCACAAAGATCCTTTATAAATGTAATTCCCCAAACGCTATTTTGCTCAAAATACTTTACAAAGAGCTTTCAAAGTATAATTTACCAAACACGGTTGCATTTTGGAAAACACCTTTAACTCAAAGGTATTTGCATTTTCCTAAAAATTTTCTCCAAAAGTGGTTCCCAAATGCACCCTACATCTAGAAGCTATAGCTTCTGCAACTACCAAACTTTGCAACATAAAGGGAGGAAATATGTTCCAATTTTGGGCCAAATCAGTTCTTCCATGGGCCTTGGCGGCCCAATCCGCGACCCCATTTGCCTCTCTTTTGCAGTGTTGTAGACGCAAATTAGGGCACAGAGAAAGTAAGGAGTCGATCTCCGCGAAAAGGACACGATCTTCCCACGGCGGCGTTCGTTTCGGTTGAAGGATGTCGATCAAGACCAAGCAATCGCTTTCCATGATGATATTCTCCATGTTGATGCCCTGTTGTAGCAGGCGTTTAATAGCCAGGGCGAGTGCTTGAACCTCTACTTGAAATGCTGAAGCTGTGAATTCTTGCGTGTAAACATCAGTAAGAATCCCTTGGTGATTTTTGCTTATACATGCCATAGTGCCATGATAAATGCCCGGAAAGTGAGATGCATCTATATTGCATTTGAGGAATCCACGTTGCGGAGGTGTCTAGATGGGTGGTGATGGGCGATCAGTGGAGTCCCCCGTTCTGGAGTCTCCGGTTCGCTAAACGTGTTGGAAGGAAAGGCGCTAGACTCATGTTTGTGCGAGAGCATCGACGACAACGCGCTTTGGATCTGGACAAATTCGGCGGAAGATATAGTTGTTATGGAAGCACCAAATCTTCCACAGAACATGGGCAATCGTCTGCAGTCCAGGTACGGATTTCGGCTCTGTTGCTCTTGCTGTAATCCACGCATCTAGGCAATTAATAGTTAGAGGAGATACTGTGATGTTGAGCTACGAGTGATTCCAAATCTCGGTTGTCTATGAACAAAAGAAAAATAAGTGCTCAATCATTTCTGGAGAGTTCTGTTTGCAAATTTCACAGATCGGATCAGGGGTGATATGCTGAGAAAAAAGTTGAGCCTTGGTAGGAAGAGCGTTTTGACATGCTGCCCATAGGAATAGACGGATCTTCGGTGTTGTGTTAAGTGTCCATATTTTGCGCCAAAGTATGCTAGGTGGTTGATATGATGTTGATGCTTGGTGGTCTCTCTGCTCTACTGTTCTGCTGGCTAGAGTCTGATAATTGCTTTTAACTGTGTACTTTCCATCTTTAGTGGCTATCCACACCAACTGATCCGTGGCATGTAATGGTCTGATTGGGATTTTGAGAATTTCAGTCATAATATTGCTGTCAAATAATTCTGATATAAGGGGAACATTCCAGGTATGTTGGACAGGGTCAATAAGACTTGCCACCATCTCTGGTTCCTCTCGTCTAGCTGGGTCGCCAATGGTGCCGATTGGTAACTAGCTATGATCGTGAATTTTGATATTTCTCCCACCCCCACCGACCATCTTACCTTAGGTAAGATGGCGTCTTTGCCACAAAAGATACTCCGCCAGCCCTAAGAGGGCCTCGTTCCATGCTCAGCAAACAAAAATTCTTTAGATTGGAAATAAAGACCCTTGAACAGCCGACACCATAACAAGTTGGGTTGTTGAAGTAGGCGCCAAGCCTGTTTACCAAGTAAAGCCTTATTGAAAGTTAGCAAATCACGAAAACCTAACCCACCATTGACCTTGCTGGTTCTTAATAACTCCCAGTTTTGCTAATGAACACCAGCCTTTCTTTTATCATTCCTCCACCAAAAATTGGAGATTTTCTGTTCAATTCTGCGACATATGGATATAAGAATTTTGAATATTGACATAGCGTATTGCGGAATAGCCTGTACAACCGACTTGAGTAGGATTTCCTTACCCCCCCCTTCGACAATAAAAGCTCTTTCCACCCCTCAAGTTTTGTATTTACCTTTCCTAATATCCAACTAAACATGTCTTTTTTAGATCTTCCCCAATCAGAAGGCATACCTAAGTATTTCCCATATTTATGCAATACTGGCACCCTTAATTTTGCCGCTAGATTGTGTTGAAGACTCAAAGGACAGAATTTTGGAAAAAACATTCTCGACTTATTCCTATTAATGACTTGGCCAGTTTCTAGACAATACTGATTCAATAGGTTAGCTAGATTTTGACATTCCATAAGTGTACCTCTGAGGAAAAACACTGAATCATCAGCAAAGAAAAAGTGGGAAAGTGTAGGACAAAACCTGTTTAGTTGAATACCACGGAGCTGGCCCATGCTGATGGCTTGATGAGTAAGGGTGGATAGTAGATTCGCCACTAAAATGAAGATGTAAGGTGATAGCGGGTCCCCCTGACGTAACCCTCTTAAGGGCCGAAAGTATCTCAGTTGTTCCCCATTAAAATGCACACTTAAGGATGTAGTAGTAATACATTGCATCACCAATCTAACCCATGAGGGATGAAAACCCAAAGTAAGGAGATAATCCAGTAAGAAATCCCATTCAACTTTATCGTAGGCCTTATGCATATCCATCTTGAGCATTGCATTAAAGTTACGCTTCCTTATCCTTGTCTTGAAGTGATGAATAACCTCCTGGACAATTAACACATTATCCTAAATTTGACACCCACTCACAAAGGCAGCTTGTTTTACTTAAATGAGGTCCCCAAGCCAAGGTTTCAGACGATTCGCCAATACCTTAGAGATGATCTTATAAGCATAATTGCATAGGCTAATCGATCTAAATTGATCTAGGCTTTCGGGGTGGTTGGTCTTAGGAATTAGCACAAGTACTGTTTTATTAAGCTCGGCAGGCATAACCCCTGAAGTAAAGAACTCTTGAACTAACCTGAAAATGTCTTGTTGAATTATATCCCAATATGTCTGATAAAAAAGTCCATTTAGACCATCGGGACCTAGAGCCTTCGTCGCACCCAACTGAAACGTTGCAATTCTGACCTCCTCCATTGTGACCACAGCAGTTAACTGTGCATTCATCTCTTCAGTCACTAGGGGTTGGCATTGAGCAAGTATTGGTCTATATTCACGGGAACCCACAGAAGTATATAATTGGCAGAAAAAATCAAATGTCATCTCCTTTAGAATTGGTATTTCTCTAACCCAGTTGAGACTTTCATCCCTTAACATCCCGATTCTATTACGCTGCCTCCATTGTACCATAGTTGCATGAAAAAAATTGCTATTTTTATCACCCCACTGTAGAGCGCATAGCCCAAAATTGTTCTTCCTGCTGCCAAAGGTTTCTGATTTTCCCACGGAGATAGGCAGCTTCTTCGGTGTCATTATTGGAGTTGTAAAGCCTGTTAACCAGTAACTGGAGCTATTGTTGTAGTGCTGGCACCATCAACTGAACATTGTCGAACTTTAATCTACTCCATTTTTGCAGCTGATAAGAGACAATTCTAAGCTTGCGTAGGAAACTAGTATTGCGCACTTGGACTGAATTCCATGTATTAGCGATGACCTCGCGACACTCCGGGTCTTGGTTCCAATAAGCCTCAAAAAAAAAAAATTGCGTTGGCCTCTCGGATATGATGGTGATGTCGATATGATAAGGGGGCTATGATCAAAACCCAGGGCAGGCAACGCGAAGACTTGGGCTTCAGGGTATAGAATACGCCACTCCGTTGTGCACAACACACGATCCAACATTTCCTTAACCTGATCCGGACTATCCCTATTATTGGACCACGTAAACTTGCATCCCTTACTTTCAACCTCCATAAAGGCATAGTCATTTATGACATCTCGAAAGGATTGGAGTCTATACCTTTCCGGGGATCGCCCGCCTACTTTCTCCCAAGCATATAGTATTTCATTGAAGTCTCCGGCACATATCCAATGGAGAGTGTTGAGTGTGCTGATCGAGCGAAGTTGATCCCATAGCAGCTATCGATGATGGTAGGAGGATGGGGCATGGAGACAGGTGAAATGCATTAGCTTATCTTCCACTACATCCCGACATATAATATCAAAAAAGTCCGCCGAAGAGCTGTGAATGTCTACTGAAACAGTGTCATTCCAAAAAGCTAATAGGCCTCCTGCCAAGCCCTAAGGATTACTAACAAAAGAGTTACTGAAATGTAAGCGTCGTTGCAAACGCTGAAGTACTATCTCAGGATTCTTAGTCTCCATTAGGAACAAAAAGTCGGGCTTTTCTTTGGCCGTCAAGGCCTTTAAAGCTTGAACTATCAGGGGATTGCCCAAACCCTGACAATTCCAGCAAACCATCTTCATTTGTAAGGCGGTGGCTGTTTGGGGCCAGCCACCAAAGCTCACTGATGCTCTTCAGAGGCTTCTACTACAGGTGTTTCCATTAATTGAGTATCATCAAAGTTATCAAGTAGGACATTTTTCATTTCATATGGGGCATATCTTTTCTATTCCTTCGCTGGTGCCAACCTAGGACTAATTCAAGTAGCTTGCATTTTTTTTCAGTTGTGGGATGTCCATGAGGTTGTTGATCTAACCTTTCTGTTTTTCTTGTGCAGGGATTAGAGCTGTGGTAATGGTGTGGCCTTCCTTTTGAAATGGTTGCTGTGGTGGCTATTGTGGCATGCTTGAGATAGGATAAGGCTGCACAGATGGGGCCATGGTAACTGCAGTTCCAGTTGATGTAGTGGGCAATAAAGGAACAGCCGGCAATAGAGCTGGAGGTGTCTCAGGTACAATCTTCTCATTATGTTCCTGATTGATGGGGGGGTTGTAGAATGCATCCCAATAAGGGCTAGATTGGCGAACCTCCGCTCTTAACCAAGGACCAAAAGCCATCTTCTCTTTTCCATCCATTTTGGCTTCATCAAAAGGATACTCTTCACAATATGTAGCATAATGGCCAATTTTGCCACATGAGTAGCAATAGTGAGACAACCGTTCATACCTAAAATCCAGCCACAACATCCTCCCTTCAATCCTCACTAGTTTGCCGGTTTTTAAAGGTTCATTCAATTGGATCTCCACTTTAACCCGCCCTACCCTTAAGGCCAAGCCTTCTTTAAAATCGACTCGTACCTCTAAGACCTTGCCAAGCTGATTAACTGCCTTTCGTAGCATCATTTCCGTAGTCCATTCCAAGGGCAGACCAATGACTTGTACCCAAAATGCACAGCAGGTAAAGTCATAACAGAGTAACGGTGTGTGAGGGATCCAAGGCTTGAACCAAACTAAGTTACTAGAAAAGAGCCACGGACCACCGTCCAAGACTCGTTGTTTCTCACTTTCTGATCGAAACTTGTCGCGACCAAATTTTTCGGGTGTGTATCGCCTAGGGTTTGGCTAATGGATTGCTAAGCCTAGACTTAGCTCGGGCTCTCCCAAGCCCATACCAATTCGCGACTTTCGGTTCAAGTTCTTAACATGCAATTTTTTAATTATGAGTCGCCACTAATCTATTTTTGGTGGGTCGATTAGAAACCCAAGTAAAGTAATGGGAGATTTACTTTACTCCTACGAACCAGAGATTTGGGTACGGGGACTTGGTTACGCTAGATTTCTCTAACGCCCTTTCGGTACAATTTCTTTTTATTTTGACAAAAAGGTTTTGCAGGCAGCTTGAATTGATTTTAAACTATCTCCCTAACATATAAGGTGATCATACGGGGGCGCAAACCACCAATTTAACACTCAGATAAATAATAAATAAATTGTAAAAACTTACCTCAAAGCAACGAAAGCATCTGCAATATTAAATTAAAATCCACATCAACAACCATAGATATGGTTTCTAATTAACATGTAATTTTTTTTTCACTTAATTAATGAAAATCATGCAATATGCAATGCAATATTAACTAAATGACCTAATTCTAATGACATGTAATTTCTAATTAAATGAACTTAGCAACAATCACTAAATGACGTGCATTTCATGAACCTAACGCTATATGACGTGCACATGATTTTTTTTTTATTTTCTTAATAAGCATGCAATCTATCCTAATACGCAATGACGTGGAAAGAATGCCATAATTCTAATTTTTTTATTACGAAATTCGAAATTAAAATTGCCAAATAATTAAACGTGCAATTCAAATTTAAAACTAACATCCTAAATGATTGCATTTTTTTTTTGGATTTTTATTTAAGGAATTCGAAATAAATAAATTTCCTATTCTAAACATGCAAAATAATCCTAAAATAAGAAATATTCTAACATGAACCTAATCTAACTCAAATGTTTTTTTTTTTTATTTTTTGGATGATGTCGTCGAAATCAGCAAAGCGTTCTCGATGAAAGAGTGGGTATCGAGAGAGAAAGTCTCCATTGACTTCAAAGAAATTGGCCTCCCTGAGAGGCAACAACAATGAGCTTGAGGAGACACCAGCAACAGGTCGTGAGCGAGATGGTCACGGTGGTGAGGAGCTGCGACGACCGCAAGAACATGCGAGACTTCCCCGATGGATTGAACTGGAGCGTTTGGAAAAACCTGCAAAAGAAATTCAGCAAAAACAGCAAGGCAATTGATATGGCTTGGGGTTGCCGTTATTGGCCAGCGTGGACAAAACGGATGATGGCGGCGCAATCGAGTCGGAATATCGATAGCGCTCGAGTGCAGGACACCCGAGCTTTGCTAGAAGTGACGTCGGACTTGCTGAAGCCAGGTCGCAGGAGCAGGAACGGTGGTGGTGCTCGGAGACCGGCTGACGACTTTGCCGGTTGTCTCGTGCTCGCTGGATTCGGATGAAGTTCAGTGGGAAATCTGGGTCCCGCTGAGCAGTGCTTGACCCTTGGAAATTGCTCACCGGCCTGGAATTGCTGGAGATTCTGGTTTCGCTGCAAGGACTGAAAAACCAAACCAAAAATCACTGCTCTGCTTCGTCTCTCAGGGTATCGAGTTCCCTTGTATTGATCTTCCGTTGACGTACAAAGAGAAAAAGAAGCAAGAAACTTTTTCCTTTTTTACGTCTCCTCCCAATCGTGGCTATCGTTTTCTATATCAGGGGATTCAACCAACATTAGAATATTTCAAGGAATGGCAACAGAATATATGGGAACCAAATTGACCAAAATTCTTAGCTAGCTCTTGATGTCACTCGGATGTGTTTCCAACTTTGGACTTGTCGGACAGCAGGAGTGGGGATGGTCACCGTGGCTTGCAAATCACACTCGGGATCATCGAGAGCGGAGTCAATTCACGTGCGGTGGAATCCTTTCTTCAGACGTGTGGATGTGTTCTCTGCTTCTTTGATCAGCACACGTCTTTATAAATTTTTTAATGAACCCACCGCCCCATGTTGCTTGGATGAGCGTCAAGGTGGAGAAAATTGTAGGATTGAACTGCTGGGACTCGTGGCTTGCGGATGCTTCATCAGAGGGGATCACGACGCAGCTGAGGATGCTAGTGCAGCAGCTCGTCCCGGTGGTCGTCTCGCAATGTGACGTAGCGTTACGAGCATGAGAGCGCGGCGATGTGGCTGGCAGGACTCACATGGCAAAGGGAATCTCGACCAAGCTTGGTGGAGCACTCTATCTCTCTCCTATCTCACGTGTGTGTCTCTGTGTATTCAGAATTGCTTCCCCTCAATGTGGCCGTATGTATCAATATCTGTGTTCCCTTTTTTTTCTATCGTGAGCTTGCTTTTATAGCGTCCGACTCTGCACTTCAAAACAGGAAATATGAATATACTAAAGGAAACCACCTACCGACTTCCTTCTTTTGTGAGGTTTTATTCTTTTTTCTTTCCCTTGTATGCATTGCGTATCCATGTGTCCTCATTGAAGAATATTGTTTAAACATTTGTTCCCATTAGCTAATCCTTTCTTGCCTTTTTCTAATGTCTTTGCCCGCAAGTTTACATTCACACGATCAGCAAGAAATCCTTTTTCCCATTAGATCGTCCATTGATTTTATTATTTTTAATAACTCACCAAAGATTGATCGAACATTGCCAAACTTCCTTGATTGTAATCAAATTTTTCCAGATTCGAATCTCACAAAAATGAGCCGCATTATCTCCTCGAAAATACTGAAAAATCCACCGTCAATTCTCTATAACGGCTCGGGCTAATTTGCTCTCTCCGTGGGCTTAATCCAACTCATTAAATTAAAGTTCAGAACTACCAATTCAAACCCATCTGTCACCAGCCCAATGTAAATGCAAATTAAAATAAATGTACCTAAAACTATATGTTATGCAATTAACTATTTTTTTGGGGATAAAATTAACCCCTAATTTTTAATGCAATAAATGATTAATCGGGTCGCCAAAATTTAGGTGTCAACAAAACTTCGCCAAATATAAACCTCCTTCACGTTGAGCAAAATCTACATTGTCTATCCTCCATACACGTTTTAAAGTACTTTGTAAGGCCTGGAAATTAACAGAGGTTTGTGTGAGAACTTTGCCAACTAAAGTTAGTCTACATTCTGCCAAAATTGCTGGTGTTGGTGCAGAGCATAAACGGCCTAATCATTGACACAAAGCAGACAAGCGCACAGATTCTTCCTGATTTTCCGAAGCCATAATCCGTGGATTATGGAGGGCGGAGCTAAATCTAGAGATCTGATTCTATGCCAGCAGCGAAAGAAAACCCCATATCGTCGGACCAAGGTCAGCAAGCGAATTATAAATACAGATAAACCCAGCAGGGAGGATGGATGAAATTGACCTTAGGCAATGCATGCAGCCAATTCTTGATGACACGGGGGACGCCTTGCCTCGGCCATAGAAAAAAAGAGTTGACATCGAACTTCAATCGGCGATGGCGGTGATAGCAGTGACGAGCATCAGGGAATTCCTTCGCAGAGAGAAGGGATAGGCTTGGAATATGCTGAAGACAGGGTTTTGGTTGGGTTATGGTGCAAGATAGAGTAGCAGTGAAATTAGAGGAAGCGCTGCATTTATCGCAAATTAGGGAAATGCAAACTGGTTCTTGACTGTAGTACAGGGGTTTGACACAAACAAACGGAAATACCCAAATTCAGATAAGCACTCTGCATGTCGAGAGAGAAAGCTCTTCATGTCGAGAGAAAGGATTGTATTTTGCTTACCATTTTTGCACATTCAAATATGCAAATTTGATAATTAATAAGAGATAGGCCATACCAAATTAAGTATACATGGCACGTGCCCTGTACTCACCAGTCATGAAAATTTTGAAACTCAAGCCCATCCTTCAAGCTTTTATCATAAGCCATATAACCCACCAGGGTCTGCAGGTTTCGTAATTCCTCCGGTACCCCCATGATTTATGCAGGCGTGAATATTTTAGAGGCTTTAAAAACAAAAAATTTAAAAACCTATAGGAAATAATTCTAATAGTTCAGTATATTTATTTGGAGAATTAATATCATAAAAAATCTCAAACTGGTAATGTATAACAAATTTACTACAAACTAATTTTTTGATTACCAAAATCTCCAAACTTAATGTACCTATGACAAATTCATCCAAAATTAATTTATAGATTAACAAAAATCCCAAATTGATACACTCGTAACATATTTATCCTTCATTACCTTCCATCAAATTCTATGGTTAAATTGTTAAACTAAATAACACATAACAGTATGGCAATCCACATGGAAATCCATATCAATTTGATTAAAACTAATAACATATATCAATTTATAATTTTTATAATCTAAAATTTAATTTAGAGTAAATATATAATAAATATACCAATTTGAAGTTTTTCGTAATATTACTCATTCGTTTCAATTTCCTCTGAAGTCATGTCATGATGATGATTTTTCTTTGTTCACAGACGTTGGCCAAGGTCAATCAAAATAAATTGTGCGAACTGAAATTTCTTCTTAGTCTCCTCTTATTTGGCCTTTTAACTATTTATACTTTACTATGCAATGTCATTTATATTATATTCAATCAAATATTGAAATAAAAATACGTACCCTACTTGTGACGGATATCATCCTCCCAAAACTAAAGAAAGACATTCAGTTTGGACAAATCATTTGACTTTTATTTCGCTTCATATATGTGTGTGCATGCAATCGACATGCACTTCAAATATCTGTAAGCAAAATAAAATCCTGAACTCTCTGTCCATTCATTTCCTAAAACTTCAGTGGTGAAACACAAAGCCATCACATTTTCAAGCTTTTCTCTCTTCCCACTCAATTATCTTTTCCACATGTTTTTCCTTAGCAAGCTCAAACGTTTTGCTTAGAGGCTCTTCTCTATTAGTTGAACAACATGATCCTGACACACTAACATCCCCAGATAAGACCTTCACATGTGGCTTCTATGGACTTGGAGGCAATGCTTACTAGTTCCCAATCTGGTTCACCAACTCCTTAGACAGGTTCGTCGTTTGGACAGCCAATTGGGACAATCCCATTAATGGCCAAGGCTCCAAGGTCACTCCCCGGGGCACCGGCGCGTTGGTCCTCACTGATGTGGTCTGGGAGATGAACATGACTTCCACTAATGCTAGTTCGCTCGAGCTCCAGAATACAGGCAATCTTGCGCTGAGAAGTCCCGATAGGACAATTCAATGGCAAAGCTTCAAGTATCCAACTGATACTTTGCTGCCAAACCAGCTTCTCTCCAAGAGCAAGAAATTGGTGTCATCTCTGAAAGGAGGAGCATTTTACTCTGGCTATGTCAATCTGTACTTGACAATGACTATGTGTTGTGATTAATGTATGATGAACCGGACATATCAAGCCTCCATTGGCCAAATCGTGGGCTGAGTTATAACAGCTGGTTTAAGTGCTTCAATCCATCAACTTTGCTGGATTTTTTTTTTTTTAATATGTAAGTATTACGGAGCAAATGAAGTACAATAGTTTAGGGGCATCCCCTGACATTACAAATCGATCTAATAATTCAAAAAGATGGAGATAGAAGTCTTCACATAGTAGCCAATACAACAACATTTGATTGTAAAGGTTTAATTTTTTTGATAAAGTGAAGCTCTACCTCTTATATTTTTATGCACCTTGGTCAAAATAATATAAATGTCACTTGATTTCTTTTGAAACCCTATATGGTTGTGCTCCATCCAAATGCAATATATGGTTGCTAGGAAAGATACTTTGAGGAGTCTCGCCGCCAAATCTTTGCCCTTTGTTGCTCTAATCATCTATTGAAGTTCCTCATTCCATCCTCCTAAAGACCGCCTAATCCCATGTTGTGCAAGGATATTATGCCAAAATGTTGTATGTCTATTCACACCGGAAGAATAAATGAGTTTTGTTTCTATGTTGACCTTGCAAAAGTTACATTGGGTATCAATGGAGGTCATCCATCATGCTATGTTCTCTGCTGTCAATAGTTTATATCTACAAACTCGCCATCTAATAAAATTGTGTTTGTTAATGCCGCTACTCCAAATTATGTTGTACCACTCCACAACTGAACCCTCATGTCTAAGTTTGTCATATATATCACGACAACAATACCCTGAACTAGAAATAACTGAGGTTAGAGCATGTTGTAATTTGAGAAGATATCGCCAACTCCAAGCCATACTACCCCTAATGTCAAGTTGCATAATGGGGGTAACTCTACATTTTATGTTGTGAAACCAAATACTCCAAAGAGAATAAAATGGGTGATTGATAAGGTTCCATAGGATGCGGCCTAACAAAACTTTGTTCCATATGTGCAAATCGGGCAATCCTAATCCTCCTTCCTTTTTAGGTGAGCAAACTACCTGCCATTCAACATTGTGCGATCCATGATTTGTTGGAAAACCAACCCATAAGAAATGTCTAATCCTCTTCTCAATCTCGTATATAGTTTGCTTTGGAAGTAAGAACATCTACATCCAATAAAGAAAATGGAGATAAGGACCAGTTTAGTTTGCTGTAGACACCTTGCGTAAGTCATATGCTTCATGCCCTAACTTAGAGATCTATTTTAGGCCTCCCAAACTTTGCAATTTTCTTTGTATAATGTTGCAAGAAAGTCCCTCAAAGTTAGCCATTTTTCTTACTCGAAAACAACCAATTTACTTCAATTTGGTCCTTATGTCCAAATTTGATCAATTCAACCTAGAGCTCAATTTCAAAATTAATTAGGGGTAAAGATAAAAATGATGATTTGAGGGCTGAGGCAAATTTTGTAAAATTTTGCGAATTGGTCCCCTAACTGTTGGAATCTACATTTTGGCCCCAATTGGCTATTTCAATTGCAATATAACCCCCACAAGGTTTGGCTAGTCACATTCAAATCCTCGGCTCAAACTTTTTTCTTGTAGATTTTGAGAACAAAAAATATTTCTATTTTAAAACTATACTAAATGCCTAAGTAATCTATATGCAAAAATTTGACATTGAATATTTTTGTGGAAAAATAGCCTTCATTTTTTTTTCAAAAATATGCAAATGTGATCTTGGGGAAAAAATTTAGGTTTTGACATTTGTCCCTCTATGAAGGGAATTATGGCCCTTCTTCAAAGAGGTTACCGGCCCAAACCAAGGAATCCTTTAGATATGATGCACAATGGATCTTGTTTTATTGTTGATCACCTATGTTTTTGGTAAAAGTTGCCCGGGCCTGGTCACTGCGACCCCCTTTGTGAGGAGGCACCCCTTCTCTCGAAGTTACAGGGCTATTTTGCCGAGTTCCTTAGAGAGTTATCTCGCGTCCCTAGGTATTCTCTATTAAAGATGAATGACACGTAAATTCTTTCAATAGATGATGTAGCAAATGTAGATGTAATATATATGTACGTATGTACGAATGTATGTATGTATATCTCATTTTTAATCATTTTCATTTTTTTCTTTTAGACTTTAATACATTTTTTTTCTTCTTTTTTGCTTTTATTTTTTTATTTTTTAAATAAGTTGAAATTGAAAAGACTAAGGATACTTACCTAATGTTGCTTGCAAAGGGAATTTGATGAAGAGATTTCCAAGCGCTCGTCTTACTTACAAATTATCATTGTACTAAGAAGTCAACTCAACTTGGGAGGTTAAATGAGTCAACTCCCCTGGGGAGGTCAAAGAAACTACTCCACTTGAGGGTTGATTTAAAAGATAGTCGTCTAAGGCTTCGGGCCGCGATCTCTTATAGATGAACAGGTCTCGAGGCTGCTGACCCCTATACGTTCACAGAAGGACTATGAAGATGTCACTCCACTTGGGGGTTAATTGAAAAGAGTCATCCAAGACTAAGAGTGCATTTGGTTAGACTTTTAAGGAAAGTCTATAAGAAAATGCAAATGACTTTAAATTAAAGGGGTTTCCCATAATACAAATTGTGTTTGGTAAATTACAATATAAAAATCCATTGTGAAGTACTTTTGAGTAAAATAGTGTTTGAAAAAAATTATATATACAAAGGAATTTTGCTATTAAAAAATGGAAAAAAAAATAAAAAAAAGCTTTCCGGCTAAGGGTAGGCGGTCGGCGGCCGACAACCGTCGGTGATCCAAATCAATCACCGACGGCCGTCATCTGAGGTTGCAAGTCCTCAAGTGGTCCCCGAAAACCACCAACGAGTAGGGGTGTGCAAAATACTTGGAAATCGCCCGGACCGCCCGTAACCGGACCGGAACCGCCTGGAACCGACGATTCTTGAGGGAACCGGTCCGATTCCTGGTTCCATAGGCGGATCTGCCTGCCCGCCCACCCGGACCGGACCGGAACCTTTTTAATATTAAAAAAAAAAAATTACTAAAAGAAACCCTAAATCTCATCTCACTCCTTTCTAGGGGTGTGCAAAATACCGAGAACCACCTGGACCGTATTTGTAAATTCATTGCGTTTACTTTTCCCGCCGTTTGCATCTTCACGTACTTAAATTTGGTTTTTCTTTCTTTGGCTTGCTTTGATGTCACATAGTCGTTCTATGTTGAAAATCAAAATTGTTTCGCGTCAAAATCGGTTCCTTGGATCCACCCGGGAACCGGACTGGACTGGCGGTCCGATTCCCTAGTGGATCCATGCAACAAATGGGTGGATTCTGATTCCAATCTTTCGGAACCGGTCCTTAGCGGGCGGTTCCCAGTTCTAGGTTAGGAACCGCCCGCTCGGACCATGCACACCTCTACCAACAAGGGTGGCTTAAGGTTAGGCAACCCCCGAGGTGGGTCGCGCAACCCAAGTGAGGTCACACTTGACAAGGGCCTGATGAGAGCCACCTAGGTTCAGGCTACCCTCGGCATGGGTTATGCGACCCACGTGACGGTCACCTAAGGTCGTGTAACCTCAATGAGGGCCACCTGGGGTTGAATGACCCTCGTGGAGGGCTGTTTGAGGTCGCATGACCTCAACAAAGACCACTTGGTTGTACAACCCTCTCGATCCGTCACGAAGGTCACTCGATGGCCATGTGATCAAGGTCGCGACAACCCAGATCCATAAAGTCATTGCTGAGGTTACATTACACAACCACTTGAGGTCGTGACAACCTAGATCATGTGGAGGTTGTGCGCTCCCCTAGCGACGATCGCCTGGGTTGTTGTGACCACATCGACCTCTCACGGAGGTCTGGCAACCCAGATCGAAGCGAGGTCACTTGCACCTTGGCAATGGGCACCACGACCACACCGCCCTCACGTTGGCCCCTCTCCAGCCCATCACCAACCCCTCATAGCCCTGCACAACCTCACCGGCCAACCTTAATGAAGAAGAAGGTGAACAATCATATACAAAGGCAAAATCGGAAAAATGAAATGTCAATAAGGATATTTTTGGAAGAAGATTTTTTGTCTTATCTCCCTCTCAGCATGCCGAGAAGGTTGAATGCCCAAGGCAACCTCATACTTGCATTGGGCTTTCAACCTTCCAAAGACCTATTTTCCCTCAATCTAGGAATAAAAACACTACAAGTGTCATAATTTGGCACAAGGGGACACTTAAGTGCCATAACTTTCAAAAGGTACATTTAAGTGCCACATTTGAAGAAAAGTGGGACACTTGAGTGCCACATCCGGCGAATCCGGCCGGAAATCATACGTGGTAATTAAATATTAATATTTCTTGTTGAGGTAGCTCGCTTAAGAGCTGAGTTAGCTCTAATTCTCCCAAAACAACGTTGTTTCAAGTATTGGCCAAAATAAAGTCCTTAAATTAGCCAAAAAAAAAAAAAAAACAATGTCATTTTGGCATAATTTGAATTTTAATATAATATAAAAATTAATTAAATTAAATTTAAAAAAAATAATATAATATATATTTTTAGTATTATTTTAAAAAAAAAAAACGGAGGAGGAAGGCAATCGGCCGAGGGCGAGCCCCCGCCGTCGCCTCCTCCTCGCGTCACCGGAAGTTGGGGGAGGGTCGACTAGGGCCGCCGAGCGGGCAGCCCGGCCCTCGCCACCGGCTGCCTCCCTCTTCCTCCTTCCCCCCCCTCTTTTTCCTTCCTCCTCCTTCCTCCTCCCTCCCCCTGCGACCCTCGCCCGGATCGCGGTGAGGGCCGCCGACCACCACTTGGATGCGGGCGAGGGCGAGGGCCACCGGTCGGCCGGGGTCGCTAGCCCCTAGCTAGGGCTCGACAACCCCAACCGACCCTCCCCCTCCGTTGCTAGCCCTTCCCGACGACGCGGGGAGGCGGCGGTGGTGGCTAAGGGCCGAGCCCTCGTCGCCTTCCCCCTCCTCCCCCTTCCTTTTTTTTTTTTTAATTAAATATTAAAATTATTATTTTTAAATATTTTAACTAAATTTAATTTAATTAATTTTTATAGTATTTTTTTACCACGTCAGCCAAAACAACGCAATTTTTGCATTATTTTGCCACGTCAGTGAGCAAAACGGCGTCGTTTTGCACTTACTTCGCCGGAAAAATGCCATGTATGCAATTTGGCCGGATTGGCACTCAAGTGATCCACTTTACTCCAATTTTGGCACTTAAGTGTATCTTTCGAAAGTTATGACACTTAAGTGTCCAATTTCTGCCAAGTTATGGCACTCCAGGAGTCCGCACCTCCATCTTTGAAATTTTTTTTTCCCCATACACCATTTTTCAGCCCAAAGTGACTTGGCAAAGCCACTCCTAAACGATCCCTACATGCTCCGATCACTGGCAAAGGGTGAAAGCTCTAAAGCTGCACACGTGCATACACTTGTGGAAAGATTATTAAAATCACAGTATCCAAAGTTATATAAGTTGGGATCACCAAGCTACAAACTTGTAATTTGCTTTTTTCACCCAAAAAAAAAAAAAACTTGTAATTTGCTTTGCAATATCTATTTTAAAAAATCATCATTTAAGAGAGTTCCGAGATTGTATTGAGCAAAGCAAATGGAAAGTGTGATCAATCATGAGAAAGTATTTCGATTGTGAAAGGGTTTCAAGATTGCTTAAGCAAATCAAATGGAAAATGTAACCAATTTTTGAAAACAACATGAAGATTTTGAATGTCTTTTAAGTAATTGCCAATCAATTTTTGGTAATTGTCATCAATCAGCAAATTCTTTAGGAAAAATTTTCAACAAGATGATTTTGGTTAACTCTTAAACATATGGTGAAATACCTCCTGAGCCTCGCATTTTATATGGAGTAATGAGTAAAGGGCGCCACTGTTTCATTCTATTAACATAAATTTTAGATTTTTTTATAGAGAAAATTGCATACATCGATAGGCTTAATATGAGAGACTTATAAGGGAATTGGCAATTTTGGAAAAGGGACTACTAAAGTATTAGCCCTAACAAAATATTACTTTTTGGTACCAGTTTAGGGTCTTTAATGGTTAAAAAATTAGTTTAGAGTAAATTTGTCGTAGATATTTAGTTTGAAATTTTTCGAAATATTAACCCAACAAAAGAGATTGAGCGAAGAGAATTTGATTTTGGAGGATTGGGACGTCGTGTCTTTTGGGCCGCCAAGCAGAGACTTCACGAAAGGAAAGCTTTTGCACGGATCTTTGTACCCAGAAACGTAGCTTTATGCAGTCCTAGTTTCTAGAAAACTAAGTGCTCGTGGAATAAAGCAACCCTGTGCTTCTTCTCGATAGGCAATATGAAGACGTGGGAATTGACTCAATAGTCTTTTAAGGTGCAATAAAAACGTTTTGACAAACTTGAAAGTGACACAAATGGACACGGATCTTTAACGTATAGAATAAGTTCTATATCTAATTAGCAAAATCATAGCCCTTTTCAATGACAAGACTTGACAAATTGTAAAGTCTGAGTGTGATATGAGAACATGAATGGTAAGTCCATTGCAATTAGTTGGCAGTGGCTCATTCAAACCGGGGTTCACTATTTATATTTCAGGGATACGGCATGACCAACGTGCAATTGTTTTCATGATTAAGGAAAATATATTTTTAAAAGTCATCTTTCAGGAAAATGTCCCCTTTTTTCAAGTTAAGGAATTTATTTTTCTAACCTTATGTATGCAAATTTTGTTTGACCATAAATGGTTTTCCATTGACTAAGCATTTTTAACAAACCACACTAGTGAAAGTTCGAAATTTAATTGGCAGAAATTTTTTTTACTCAAACGAAGACACCTTAAGTCATCTTTGCCATACCCACCTAAAATTATGTTTTGTCCATTATTTTCTGCACCTTTGTCCAGATCCTTATCTTTTTCTCAGGCTGGTGGATTCTTTTCAGAAAGCGTGATGTGCAGAGCACGTTGGAAGACGGATACCGTGCAATAACCAGCCAGTTCAGGAGGTTCAGCTATGAGGAACTCAAGAGTGCGACCCAGAACTTCAAGGGAGAGATAGGAAGAGGAGCGTCAGGATCAGTATACAAGGGTGTCTTAGCGGACCAAAGGGTCGTGGCCGTGAAGAGACTCGGAGATGTGTACCATGAGGAGGAGGTCTTCTGGGCTGAAGTCAGTACAATTGGGAAGATACATCACATGAACCTGGTGAGGATGTGGGGTTTCTGTTCTGAGGGCAAGCACAAGCTCTTGGTCTACGAGTACGTGGAGAACCAGTCCATGGACAAGAACTTGTTCTCGGGGGACTACATCGAGTGGAGGGATCGGTTCAAGATCGCGCTCGGCACCGCCAAAGGGCTGGCCTACCTGCACCACGAGTGCCTCGAGTGGGTCATCCACTGCGACGTGAAACCCGAGAATATCCTCTTGGATAAGACATTCGAGCCCAAGATCGCGGACTTTGGACTGGCGAAACTGCTCCAGAGGGATGGCGCGAATTCGCAGTTCTCGCGCATAAGGGGCACGAAGGGCTACATGGCGCCTGAGTGGGCCCTGAACCTCCCGATCACCGCAAAGGTCGATGTGTACAGTTACGGGGTGATGGTCCTGGAGATAGTGAAGGGGATTCGGCTCTCAAGTTGGGTCGTGAAGAAAGAGGAGAACGAGGAGCAGGAAGCCGAGCTGACAGTCTTCATCCGGGAGATTAAGAGGAGGATTCAACGTGGCGAGGATTTGGGGATAGAGGATTTGGTAGACAAGAGATTGAAAGGGAAACATAGCAGGAAGCAAGCAAGAATGCTAGTTGAGATTGGCCTGTCATGTGTGGAGGAGGACCGGAACAAGAGACCAACCATGGATTCAATAGTGCATCAACTGTCTGATCGAAATTGATGGTCATCTTTCTGTTATGCAAGAAAAGTAAATTGCCAGAGTCAGATAATGAAGATTAAGATCGATTTTTCAATTTTTCTCCTTAGGTTTTTTTAGCTGTAAGAGATTGTGTCATCCACACTAGCCAGCCCATATTGTTATGCAGTAAATTACAATATCAATTAATTTAGTACATTCTCTTACAATTTAATTCTGTTTTTATCAGAAAATGAGAAGGAGATTATTCATGGTGAGCCTATGAGAAATATCTCCGTTGAAGCAAAAGTTGGCTTAGTTGATGTCTCAAAGATGGTTAACATAAAATTTGCTTCTAAGAAACTCAATTCAAGTCAAGAAGTCAAAGCAATATGTTGACAAGAGGTCAATATACATCGGTGCATAATAATGTCTCTCCTCCCACTCAGTATTAAATTATTATTAGAACAATCCAAATCTATTGTTTAATTCGGATAAATGGTCAAATGGGATGATTAACTTTCTTCATTTGTTTGATCTCGCAATCACTTTCAAACATTTCAGCAGCAGCCGGCCAAATGTACGAATCATGACAAAGATCGGTCGTTGCTTTCTCCTTTGACCAGCGCACCATGTTTAATACCTCATTTTCAGTTATTCATCACTTATATCCAATTTTGCAGCCCGTGTATTGTGACTTTTTATTTTGAATTTTAAACGCCTGAAATTTTAATGATATATAAATATTGACAAGTTAATATGTTTATATTTCAGTAGGAAAGTGAAAAAAAATTTACTTTTGTTAGAGAAAACTTCTTAATTGTTTTGAAGCTGACAAAACATTTCCTAAAATCTAGTCTGAAGACTTGCAGACTTAAGTGTTATAGTCTAAAAAACTCCAGATGCTACTGTCAAAGTCTGAAGACCGATAGACTTTAATCTCAAAGTTTGACCTCACTGACAATTTCCAGACCAACGAGTGAAAGACTTATCCAGATGCGAGTTTATCTTCAAGGATTCAATTCGTATGGTTTGTGGAAGATCTTATGGCTGGATATAACATCTTATGATCAATTATTCTTATTATAATCAATTCGGATAATCAGATCTCTTGAAAGGCAAAATATACTTGGAAGGGTTCAATTTATGGAAATCAAGATCCTAATTGTATGGGTGAGCAAGATTGATGGACTTTTATCACATTCCTAAAACGACTCGAAATCAGAGCAAAATGGATCGGTTAAGTGCCAATAGTTATATATATATATATATATAGAGAGAGAGAGAGAGAGAGAGAGAGAGAGAGAGAGACTGGTCTAGGTGGGTGGATAGGCGGTTTCACACCTAGAACCAGGGACTAGATTGATACTCACTGATTCCATTAAATTGGAATCAGAAATTGGACCTACCCCTATAGGAATCGCCAGTTCCGATCTGGTTTGATTTGGTTCCAAGCAATTTGGGTGGTTCCTGATTCTTTTGCACACCCCTAATGGCCATTTTGATGACTTACGATTGTGACTTGGCTCTACAATTCACACCAAAAAAAGTGTAAAGAAGTGAGAGGTAACATGAGTGATAACAAAAATAGATAGATCGCTCGCCATTCTTAAGAATCCACCTAAGATATGAGAGCAAAATAAGAAATCCTTCTTGTACTCAAGCCAAATGCTAAATAAGTTATCAATCAAAACAAGTCTACTTCCTCATTCATCATGGCATGCTTATATAGATGAACTTAGAACAATCCCCCAAGCATGAGTGATTACTAAGATTCTTTGGAAAGACAAAAAGATTCATAGGAAAGATAACTAGTGTTACTAGAAAACAACAACAATTAAATACAAACTCAAGAAACTTTAAACAACATTTAAGAAATAAATGTTGTTGGTACATGTATCCAAGATTTGCTTATTCCAATGTTACTGAGTTGATGACCTTCAAGGAATGTAGACACCCTCCAAATGAGGAGTAATCAAAGTAGACTCGGAACCAATAATTGTCTTGTCGATCGAGAACTAAATTGTCAATTGATAATAATGTGATCAACGATTTGCCCACTAAATCGATAACTTTCTTGTAGAACCGATGACTTCTAGAAATGCTCTGGCATAAGTAATCTAGATTTTTCTCAACCAATCAGACCCAATTGACCCCTTTAGGTCAACATAAAAATTGACTGACCCTAAGAACATTATTTCACATTGCATTTTGTTGATTATTTTGACTTTAGTTCTAATCCTCAACGTGCTCCGTGATTCATTGCGGAAATTGGTTACTGATTTCTTTAGAGAGCACTTATGGCCTGTTTGAAAACACTCGGGAAACAACTAATTTTATTCTTTTATTTTCTAGAACAAACAAAGAACAGAAATCTGTCTGGTAAATTTTTTATTCTCGGGAACAATCCATTTTTATGTTCCTAGTAATAGATTTAGAACAGAATCAAGAAATTAAAAATAAAAAAAAAAGTAGCTTATTATTTTCGGGAACAATTTCAAGAATCAAGCCCAACTCTTTCTTTTCTTCTTTTCTCCTTCTCTCTTCTTCTTCCTCCTAGTCCTAATTGGTCACCAGCCACCGCCAACCGTCATTGCCGCCGCTGCCGGCAATGGCTAGTGACCGGCTAGGCGAGGCCCGGTGAGCTCATTGGAGGCTTGCCTAACCACCAGCAAGGCTTGGCCTCGATAGCCTCGTCAGTGGCCAAGCGAGCTCACCAAACCTTGCCTAGCCCGTCGCTAATCACCACCATGGTTGGTGACCGGCCACAAACAAGGAGGAAGAAGAAGAGAAGGAGAAAGAAAAAAATATAAAAAATAGAAAAATAGAATAAAAGTATTAAAAAAATTAAAAATCCTAACAAGCACATTTCTATCCCAAGAATAAAAATTTTGGACAGTTACCAAGCACCTTCAAACGCATAGAAATTGTTCCCGAAAATAGAATTAAAAAATCATTTCTAAGTAAAAAAAATGTTCCCAAAAATAAAATGGTTATCAAATGCACCTTTAGTATTGTTGTTCTATGGAGGAGTTGGTGAGTTGAAGATGTCGGTCGTATTCTAATTTCAGTTTTCAACCAATATAGTTGAGACTAGGAAATTTTGCTATATCTCAAGTATGCCATGGAAAAACAAGGACGGGAAACATTGTCTTACAAGTGAATAGACAACGACTAGCAAAACAAGACTCCCCTACCCACCACTTGACATGAAAATAAATATTTGAATAGTTTGAAAAGGATCCGTTAAAAAGTGCCCCTAGGGCACTAATTAAGAAATCTTTAATGTGTACTTAAAAGGTAGGGTTAATACAACAACAAAAAAAACCTCAAATTGATATATCTGTAACAAATTTTAACCCAAATTAATTTTTTAACAATAAAAAACTCTAAACTGATATACTTTTGATAAATTTATCACAAATCAGTACACTTATGACAAATTTACTCTCTATTAGTTTTAGTTTAATTTTACTGTGAAATTGCTAAGCTAGATGACATATCACGGTTGATTGGTGTACCAGTTTGAGATTTTACTCTCCATTTGTCACCGTTGTACCAATTGTGTGAGGAGTATATTTATCACAGATGTACTCATTTAGGATTTTTAGCAATTAAAAAATTAGTTTGAAATAAATTTATCACAAATATATTAATTCAAAGTTTTTTGTGGTCATTTGGGAAAAATTTATCACATGTGTACTAGTTTTGAGTTTTTAATGATCAAAAAATTAGTTTATGGTAAATTTGTAATATATGTACTAGTTTGAGATTTTTTGTGGTATTAACTTTAAAAAGTAACCCAAGACTTCTTAAAGAATACCCCTTTCCAAAATAGACTCAAGTACTTTTTCTTTTTCTTTTTCTTTTTTACTGTTTAAGCAAATAGATGAAGAGGTAAATATATAAATAGGGCTGTCCAAGTTCAAGAGTTGGGAGGGCAGTCGCCCAACTCTTGAACATACACTATGGCTACGTTTGGTTGTCCGGATTAATAATTGGGATAGGACTGGATAAGATAAGATATGAAATCCTTGGATTTTTTATATCATATCAATTGTTTGGTAAATTGCAGTATTAAAATCGGATATACTCACATCATATATATATTGATATAAACGGTATATCATTATAAATGAACCTAAATGTTCATAAACGGAGATGGTGAAAATCTCCCGTAACAACTTATTTTATTTTATTTATTTTATTTTTCCTATTTTTTATATTATTTTCTTTATTATTTCTTTTTTCCCCTTTCATCATTCTTTGATAAAATTCTTGGATAAAATTTTATCAAATAGTAAACTATACTAACATACCTAAAATACAAAAATACCTAAAATATATAATAAATATAAATTTTAATCTATAGATTGAATGTTTATTATGAGATATAATTAAAGTTGAATATATAAATTGAAATAAGATTAATTAAAAATAAAATTCTATTTTTTATTTTTAATTTCTTAAATTAGAATTCAAATATTATTTATATTGAAATATAATTTCAATTTTGTTAATTTGATAAGTTTGTTATTCTAGAAAAATAACTTTCCTATTATGAACATTAGAAATCATATTCACATTTATCCCACCTCCCCCATGGGATAATTTTATCTTACCTATATCCCCCTTATATCCGACTTTATCATGTCTTGAGCAAGCACCAAACGTAAGATAGGATAAATCATATCATATCCCGAATTTTATCCCGACTACCAAACGCAGCCTATAGGTACTACTTCTGAGTTTTTGAAATCTCAAACCTGTCCTTGAAACTATCTTGAAACTTGCCTATTCCACAGGTTCTTGGGAGCCCTCAGTTACTCATCCTTTTTCATAAAGAGAAAAAAAAAAAAAAAAGATTGCCATGGTGGTGTTATTCATACCGTGCATTTAACACAAAACATACAAATAATCTAATACAATACGTGTGCCTTTTTAGTATTAGTATAATTCTCAAAGGATAAAAAATCAAAAACACAATAAAAAAGAATTGAATCAATTTCCTCCCATCATTTAAATCTACGAGTTTCATTAAAGCGTATCCGACTGTACTTAAAGCATGAACTAAAAGTTTTTGACAGATGTAGCCAAGCTTGTCATAGAGAGAGGAAGGATGAAATGAAGTTGGAGATTTATCTTTTTAATGGGATTGAAAATTGCTTATCAACTAGGATTTTACATTTATAAATGTGAAAATTTTGAAAAGAAAAGGAGAATGTTAAGAAGACATATTTAATTTAAGAATAATTATACAGGGTAAATCAATACCTTCCTATAAATACTCTGCGTAGGGTATAGGGTGCAGGGCACAAGGTGGGTAAAGGGCGGTATGACCATAAAGCCTGGCACCTACTTACGCTCGACTGTTCCAGAATTTTGAAACCTCAAACCTCCCTTATAAACTCTAATACGTACTATGAAACCAACCCGATCATGCGGTTGTACATGGTCCATAGGTTCCACAAAATCTCCCGCATACCCCTAGATATAAGCTGATGTGAAATATTTTAGGCTTTTGAAAAAAAAATATTGTAAGCAAGGAAATTATTCCAACAGTGCGGTATATTTGACCAGAAGCCATGTCACGATGATGATTTTCTTCGTTCACAGATGTTGCCCCACGGTCAATCAAAATAAATCGTGTGGACCAAAATTTCTCCTTATCTCTTCTTATTTGGCCTTTCGCGGGATATATTTGACTCCGCAATGCCGTTCATATTATATTATATCAAATATCAAAAGAAAAGTATGCACCCCACTTGTCACAGATATCATTTTTCTAAATTTAAGAAAGACGTGCAGTTCGGGCAAGTCATCGACATTTCTATATATTTGGGTTTGTGATCGTGCTCTTCATTCTATCTGTCCATTTGTTTCCTAAAACTCCAGTGATGAACCACAAAACCATCACTATTTCAAGCTTTTCTCTCTTCACACTTATGATCTGTTCCACATGTTTTACGTTTGCAAACTCGAACGTTTTGCATAGAGGCTCTTCTCTATCAGTTGAAGAACATGACTCAGACACTCTAACATCCCCAGATAAGACCTTCACATGCGGCTTCTATGGCCTTGGAGGCAATGCTTACTGGCTCTCAATCTGGTTCACCAACTCCCTGGACAGGACCGTCGTTTGGACAGCCAACCGAGACAAGCCCGTGAATGGCCAAGGTTCTAAGTTCACGCTCCAGGGCACTGGCTTGTTGATCCTGACCGATGTGGATGGTTCTGTGGTCTGGCAGACCAACACAACTTCTACTGATGCCCGTTCACTCGAGCTCTTGAATTCGGGTAATCTTGTGCTGAGAAGTCCTGATAGGACAATTCTACGGCAAAGCTTTGACTATCCAACTGATACTCTGCTGCCAAACCAGCTCCTCACTAAGAGCAAGAAATTGGTGTCATCTCTAAAAGGAGGAGCCTTTTACTCTGGCTACTTCAACCTATATTTCGACAATGACAATGTGCTGAGGTTGATGTATGACGGACTGGACATATCCAGCCTCTATTGGCCTAACCCAGACTTCAACGTGTTCCAGAACGGGAGAACAAATTACAACAGTAGCCGGATCGCAGTCCTTGATGGCACAGGCCATTTTCAATCAAGCGACCAGTTTCAATTCAATGCTTCCGACCGAGGCCTGGGGATCAAAAGGCGGCTGACAATGAACCAGGACGGAAACCTGAGGCTCTACAGCTTGGACAAGCAGTCTGGGTCGTGGGTGGTGACATGGCAGGCGCTTCCGGGATTGTGCAATGTGCACGGAATATGTGGGAGGAATGGGATTTGTGTGTACACACCTGAGCCCAAGTGCACATGCCCTCCTGGTTATGAGATGAGCGAGCCTACTGACTGGAACAAAGGTTGCAAGCCCAAGTTCAATTTCACCTGCTCCAAGTCTCAGGTCGTGAAGTTCTTGGCGCTTCCCAACACGGACTATTATGGGTTCGATGCCATCTACAACAACAACGCCTCGTTCAATTTCTGCAGGCAGGCCTGTTTGGATGACTGCAGCTGCTTGGGGTTCAGCTACCGAGAATCGCAAAGATTGTGTTTCGGGAAGAGATCGCTCTTCAGCGGCTACAAGCAACCGTCTTTTCCCGGAACTTTACATCTGAAGTTGCCCATCTCCATGGTGGCATCCTTGGAGCAGATTCGCAACGGCAGCGATCCTGATTGCTCCAAGGCCAGAGACCAATTAATGGTAGGTTCATCGACCATGTATGACACTATAAGCAAGAGGGTGAGATGGGCCTACCTCTACTGGTTCGCATCTGCGATTGGGGCGGTCGAGATCCTTATCTTTTTCTCAGGCTGGTGGATTCTTTTCAGAAAGGGTGATGTGCAGAGCACGTTGGAAGACGGATACCGTGCAATAACGAGCCAGTTCAGGAGGTTCAGCTACGAGGAACTCAAGAGTGCGACCCAGAACTTCAAGGGAGAGATAGGGAGAGGAGCGTCAGGATCAGTATACAAGGGTGTCTTAGCGGACCAAAGGGTCGTGGCCGTGAAGAGACTCGGAGATGTGTACCATGAGGAGGAGGTCTTCTGGGCTGAAGTCAGTACAATTGGGAAGATACATCACATGAACCTGGTGAGGATGTGGGGTTTCTGTTGTGAGGGCAAGCACAAGCTCTTGGTCTACGAGTACGTGGAGAACCAGTCCCTGGACAAGAACTTGTTCTCGGGGGACTACATCGAGTGGAGGGATCGGTTCAAGATCGCGCTCGGCACCGCCAAAGGGCTGGCCTACCTGCACCACGAGTGCCTCGAGTGGGTCATCCACTGCGACGTGAAACCCGAGAATATCCTCTTGGATAAGACATTCGAGCCCAAGATCGCGGACTTTGGACTGGCGAAACTGCTCCAGAGGGATGGCGCGAATTCGCAGTTCTCGCGCATAAGGGGCACGAAGGGCTACATGGCGCCTGAGTGGGCCCTGAACCTCCCGATCACCGCAAAGGTCGATGTGTACAGTTACGGGGTGATGGTCCTGGAGATAGTGAAGGGGATTCGGCTCTCAAGTTGGGTCGTGAAGAAAGAGGAGAACGAGGAGCAGGAAGCCGAGCTGACAGTCTTCATCCGGGAGATTAAGAGGAGGATTCAACGTGGCGAGGATTTGGGGATAGAGGATTTGGTAGACAAGAGATTGAAAGGGAAATATAGCAGGAAGCAGGCGAGAATGCTAGTTGAGATTGGCCTGTCATGTGTGGAGGAGGACCGGAGCAAGAGACCAACCATGGATTCAATAGTGCATCAACTGCTGGAAATTGATGGCGAAAGTAAATTGCCAGAGTCAGATAATGAAGATTAAGATCGATTTTTCAATTTTTCTCCTTTTTTTAGCTGTAAGAGATTGTGTCATCTTTCTGTTATGCAAGAAATTTAATCTCATTCTGTTTTTATCAGAAAATGAGAAGGAGATTATTCATGGTGAGCCTATGAGAAATATCTCCGTTGAAGCAAAAGTTGGCTTAGTTGATGTCTCAAAGATGGTTAACTTAAAATTTGCTTCTAAGAAAATGATTTAATTCAAGTC
Source organism: Eucalyptus decipiens (assembly GCA_014182575.1). Lineage (NCBI taxonomy): Eukaryota > Viridiplantae > Streptophyta > Magnoliopsida > Myrtales > Myrtaceae > Eucalyptus > Eucalyptus decipiens. Next base: position 42,526,468 of record CM024619.1, on the reverse strand, counting down.
AAGAAAATTGACAAGTATTAAATTATGTCAATATACATCGGTGCTTAATAATATCTCCTCCCACTCAGTATTAAATTATTATTAGAACAATCCAAATCTATTGTTTAATTCGGATAAATGGTCAAATGGGATGGTTAACTTTCTTCATTTGTTTGACCTCGCAATCACTAAATTTCAAACATTTCAGCAGCAGCCGGCCATATGTACGAATCATGACAAAGATCAGTCGTTGCTTTCTCCTTTGACCAGCGCACCATGTTTAATACCTCATTTTCAGTCTATTCATCACTTATATCCAATTTTGCAGTCCGTGTATTGTGACTTTTTATTTTGAATTTTAAACGCCTGAAATTTTAATGATATATAAATATTGACAAGTTAATATGTTTATATTTCAGTAGGAAAGTGAAAAAAATTACTTTCTCTTTACAAATTCAAATAAACAAAACCGTAGTATATCGATTTTGTAATGTTAACAAACAAAGCATCATCAATACGGCAAAGATTGATTCTATTATAATTAGAAATAGTCTAAGAATTTAATATATCAAGTGATATGGCAAACATTATATACGTAGTCATCAAATTGGTGGTGCAATATTGAATAGCCTATAAAAGTTTACATAACTTGATATATCAATTTTATAAATGAACCTTGAATCCAAATATATGTATGTATATGTATGTATGTGTGCGTGTATTAAATGCGTTCCTTAAACAAGTCTAAACCTGAAGCTCTAGAAGAGCGTCCCCTGGTACCTGTTTTTCTTCTTGAAGGTGGAAAGAGCATTTATTTATTATTGTTCTTTTCCGGGACGGAAGATTTTGTTGGAATTTGACATTACTCGGAACCCCGGTTAGTTGTTTGTTCTTCAAATCTGCGCATTCATGCTTAAGAAGTCGCTTCTTGTGGATTCCATGGCTTTCATTCAATAAAGACGTCTCTCTCTAACGTCCTTGAATGAACTTGGAATCTTCTAACATGGCGGAAGCGAAATTGAGTGAGAAGAGTAATTTATGAGCTTAGAAATGGAGATTAAATCAAAGATTTATTTTTGTCACATAAGTTTAATTTTTTGGATTATCATATTTTGTAGAAATTTTTAGGAGTTTTTGGCTTAAAGGCGTGTCCTTTTTATACCTAGAGGATAAAGCCAAGAAATTTTTTTGTAGATCTGTCAAATTGATTAGCCCTAATGTCCATCAATGACTCGAAAAAGTGATTATATTAGTGCCGGAAGTGACTTTCTAAATAACTTGGCCACTCTTGTGTAAGTTGTCCAAAGAACGGGATGATTCTACGTCAAACAAAAACAATCATTCTAATCTATCCGTGTCTATAAATTTCTATGATACTAGTTTCTCAAATTATTGACAAATTCCTCCAATTGAATCTATAGAGAAATGATGAAAATGAGGTTTTTCCAAGCCTTCTTAGAGAAAATAGTGAGAATGTGAAATGGGTGAGAGTGGGACAAGATCCACCTTGTCCACTCCTAAAGGGTAACAAACAAAACTGCGCAAAAAGAACATATTTTCTTCATTAGAAAAGTTCTAGCAGCTGTATTTGCCAATCAATTTAACAGCTCGCAACACCTACGTAACCTAATATGGGTAGCCTTCTTCTCGTTTCCATTTTCTTTTTTCTCTCAATTTTCCATTTTCCCATTTTTCTAAAACTAGAGCACATTATTCAAAACATCTAATAAAATATGTGTTTATAACCTATAATTGATATTAACACATAAATTTTGACGACCCATTTAGATATCAATTGCATTGAAAAATTAAGGATCAATCATGACCCCCAAACAAAAATATCAGTAGAATTATATATAAATATTAGGAGCTTTTTTTTAGCATAACAAGCCATATGATTGCATTGGAGTCAATGGGCTTAGGTGATTGAGGATCTGAGCTTAATTGAATTAATTGGATTAAGCCCGCGTAAATAAGAATTTGGCTAAGCCCTTTAATTTCACAAGTTGGCTGAAATTTGTGTATTGGGAGGGGGGATGCCAAGTTGGAAGTATAGATTAACTAAAGTCAAATTTGGAGAGTAGTTTAATTTCATATCATCAAAATAAGAGATATTAAGAGGGTTTCCTATTGTCAAAGATAAGTTATATCTCTAAGAATCCAAGATAGAAAAATAAGGGATAATGTTCTTAAAAGAAAAACCCTAGATTAGAGGCATTAAAATTGGGGTTCACAAAAGGGGCAAGCAAGACACAATAGAAAAAAGGACACAGTACACACATGAGATCTCTCTCTGCCTTGGGCTTTCAACTTTAAGACATGTCCCTATCTACCTTGGGCTTTCAACTTTCCCAATACTAGCATTTGGCCAATAGGATCCCAAAAATACTTATCAAACACCTCACATTTTCCCCACGCCCCTTGGGAAAACTAAATCAAACAGAGCCAAAGTGGTGGAAGCTCATGACCATTAATTGAAATTGACATTGATGATAAGCAATGTCATTATCAAATGAGGATTTCAAAATACAATTGGTCAAGCTATTGAAGACGTACAAGGATTTTTTTGCCTAGACTTATCATGAGATGCGAGGACTTGGAAGAGATGTGGTAAAACACAAGTTGCCGATCAAAAAGGGTTTTAGACCACACAAACAACCTCCAAGGCAATTTGCCCCCAAAATTATTCTCGAGGTCAAAGAAGAAATCAAGCAACTATTAGCGGGATTCAGCAAAACAACATGGTATGTCAAATGACTTTCCAACATAATGCCCGTGAAAAGGAAAAAAAATGAAAGTTAAGGATTTGCATTGACTTTAGAGATTTGAATGTTGTAATTGTTCACTTGGGAAAGTTCCCTCGACAATATCTTTCACCGAAGATGGCAGAACTTCAATTATTAGTAACGGGTCCTGTATCACTCTAGAAAGGAAGCAACGGATCTAAATTGCGGCAAAAGTAAAGTACAAGAAAACAGGAGAAATGTAAAGTGCAATTCAATGTGAAAGTGTAGTAAAATGAAAGAAAACAATTGTAAACAAATTGATCGATTGTCGATTTTGGCAAAAATATCCCCTACAATCATCTCTTCTCGACTATTTATAGTAATATTTCACAAGTAACTGCCTCTTAATGGTCACCTTCCCAATATCTACAATATTTTAGAAGTCCTCCGGGTTTCTAATCGGTAACCACTCTGCCTTGTCCATATTCTCGCCGGTACCCGACTCATGAAACTACCCCCATTCTTATCTCTTCAATTTTGATAAGGCCATTGCCACATTACTCGAAATCACTGTCTATCGACTATGAGTGTTCCAGCCCACTTTTGTTTGAGTCTTGCATATTGGGCCCGTTTTCCTCTTTACGACTCCCAAAACCCAATAGCTAATTTTGGTGCCAACAAGTACCCCTTTAATTCTGTTAACTATGGTAATGATTACACTCATCGAAGTTATCGCCTCGTTCTTTGCGCACTGTCGTTTCAGCTTCTTCTCTTCCTTACGCAAGCTGAAGCTTTTAGGGTTTTCGAACCCACACCCCTTTGAATATTTCACTTTTTCTCTTTTCTCTGTAAGTGCAACTCTTGACTTTCCTTTGTTTCTTTCACCGCCATTGAAGCTTTACTCCTCAAGGTCGAATTTTTATATCTTTTTCTCACCATCTTTAACCTTCCTGGTCCCCTACTAGCCCTACAATGTCTCAATCGTATGATCCGCCGCTTTTTTTTTTTTTGCTAGTTTCGAGCAACTCCAATCGCCGAAACATGCAAACGATGTCCTTCTTTCGCCTCAAGGTTCCACAAAGGAAGCAACCGATGAAATCGTCCTCGGCCCTTGTCTGTGGACACCAAATTCTCCTCTTTTTATTGCTAATTGCTTCCCTCGATATGTGGAAGAACCACTCCCATTCCAAAGGGACCATCTTTCGGAGCATGTCTTGTTGCCTCCCACTAAAAAGCTTAGAGCTTTTTATCCGTTCAATCGAACCTTCTTCGATTGGTATTATAGACTAAAAGCTACCAAGCTAGGGGTGTGGTGCAAGGCTCACATCGACAAAGCTTTGGAGTTCTATACCTTTAATTGGAAACTCAATCACAAGCTTTAGGGGAGTCTCGCCTGTTTTTGGTCACTGTCTATGAACTAATTCTTCTTCAAGTCAGGTCCTATGTTGGTAACCCTCCTTGACGTATACACTATCACTAGGTTTTTGCCCTAATGGAGATGATTGCCAGTGTTATCAATCCTTAATTTGCGATTTCAGAAAGTTTGTTCTCATCGAACTGGGGATATCAAGGACGATGAACACGTTTTTTTGCTTTACTAACTGCCTAGGTTCGTTTTTTGTCCCCCTTCCCTCTAGATAGCATGAGAACTCAAGAGTTTAGCTTTCTATCTTTCTCAAGGTAAGCACATAGGCCGTCTAGCTCTTTCTACTCTTTATCGTGGTCTAGGTTTCTCCTCTGTGGCTACGTGTGTTCCCATATCTGGAGTTTTTCATGGGCCTTTCTGGATTCTTCGAGTGTGGGTCAAGCTATATTTTTTATCCCTTTTCTCAGACGCCAAGATTCCCCTTTCTCAAGGGTCTCAAGTTGAACCATTTTATCCCGAAAGCAAAGGAGCGCAACTGTTGAGCTTCCGTCTTCATCCCTCTCCCGAAGGATCATCATCGTTTCAGCATTTCCTTCATTGGTTCTATCATCATTCTCTGAATACCGATGACTTCTGCCACTCTCCTGCTCGAATTTTGTTTTTGTTTTTTTATTTTGGCCGGACTAAGGATAGCAAAAAATTCTGGCGTTCTATTCTAATTGCATCTGACCTGACATTGAGACTGTCGCTGTAAGGAAAACATCACGCATTGAGATCTACTCTCCATAGTATTGTGCTTGGCAGCTCGGCTTGACTCAAGGAATACCGCTTATAGCTCCTTATTATATGGATTTTCCCTTTTGATGAGAAGCACATTTTCGAGATAACCAAGACATCTGATTCCTTCATTTGCAGCCGCACAATTACTAGTAAAATACTTCACCATTTTACAATCAAACCATTTGTCCCAGCCCCCAGTGTTCTCAAAAGTTTCACTACCTGATGGAGAACCTACCGAGATTCTCTTTTTTACAAAAGACTTCGACACCATTCCCGGCAAGGTCGTCTCCAGCGCTCATTTTATCAATGTTGTCGAAGCTTCATCTAGTCTTCTTGCCTCCCCAACTCCTCAGGCGTTGAAAAGAAGGTGAGACTCGGGTATTTTCTTTTTTTAATTCTATGATATTTTTGAATCTGGCCCTAGACTAATGCTCCGACATTCTAGGTATACCCGTTTCTATGCAAGTACCCGCTCCTCGGACTAGGAGACGTCTATCAAGGTCTAATTCGATTGCAAAGTCTACTCAATCAGCGTGACTAACCTTCAACTCCTCTGCTCTTGAGATCATTGATGTGGAGCCATTACAAACTTAAGGCCATTCTCTCGTTGATAATCCGGTATCCTTGACTCCCTTTGAATCGACACTGACGTTTCCTCGGATCCCGCAACTCTTCTTATGTCAGAGCATGCTTCTTCGTCTTCGGATAGAGCAAGCGAATCCTCTTCAACACCCGGAGAAATTCCACTAGAAACAATTCTTCCTTGGGAGGTTACTACCTCTATTGCTAGTGAGCATGATCTCGATGCGACCCAGGAGGAACAGGTCTTATTATCCACTCAGGAGAACTTAGAAGTAAACTCCCCTTTTGCTCCTAACTTCTCTCCGAACAGAAGAAGCGATCCCACTGCTCCCGTTCCACCTGTTGTTGCTTCGGGTCCCCTCCAACAACTGCTAATTACTTCTGCTTCTGGTGCTGATATAGAAAGGAAGCCTAGCCCATCTCCCACTCGAGACTTCACCTTTTCGTCGTCAGCCCCAGTGACTTTACAAGCTATCTTTTCTCCAGCCATCTATGGTCATGTCGCCTTCCATCGCCATGTTGATTCCCATTAGGTCGGAATGTACTGCAGCTATTAATGTAAGCTCGATTCTCATCTTATCTTTGCTGTATTCGCTTTTCTGCTTCTGAATTTAATTTTATTAGATTCCTCGCCATGAACCTGTTCCTACAATTATTGGGTCAACAACCTGGCTTGACCCGACGAAAGTGTCTCTTCCTGCTTCCGATGTCATTAAGAGTGCCAAGCAAACTCTTCGCAAGATTGCATGAACGCCCTCCATTACCCATTTGGATTCAGCACAGATAAGCTCACCAAACTTTCCTCAAAAGAATGGCTTCAAGCATTCTTGAAGATATTTGGAGAAGGCCCTATTAAATTCTTTGGCGACCCTCGACTCAAGGTACAAGCCAAGGCACTCCATGAATCTTTATGCTCTGATCTTGCTTTCACTGGGCGCTGCACATTCCGAGGCTGATTGCGACAAGTATCTTTCTGTCTTTCTTGAGAGCTTGGACACTGTCAAGAAGAACAATGATCAGCTCCAGTCTCTAGCTCTTTCAGAACGCAGGGTCCAAGCATTTGCTGGAAAAGACCAAAAGCAAAAGGTTGAGGCAAAATCATCTTATGCAGTCATTCCTAGTCATGATGGAGATCGAACTTCAATTGAAAAGAAACATCCTTAACCTCGAAGTTCAGCTCGCTGAGGAACTTCGCAAGCTTTTGTCCTATCAACTGGATATGACTGACACTTGGCGCCTGTTGAAGAATGGAATTGATAAAACAGCTGAACAACCTAAAAAATCTGAGAAATCTATTGTCACTTTGGATTGTCAAAAGTGATCAAGCCTCAGCTCCTACCCCAGAACATGACATGCGACAAAGAGTTTCTGTCTTTTCGTTCTTTAGTTGAGCGAGAATGTTCTCACTCTTAACTTCCCATGTTGGACCAATGTAGGGTCGCTTAGTTTTGTTATTCCTTTTTGCGCTTGGACATGCGTCCCTTCATGATTGGGCATGTTAACATATGCTTTTCATCTTGCGTTTTGGTTTGCGATGACGTTTTTTAATGTGTTAGTTAGCTTGCTCTTCTATGGCTCATGATCAATGTGGAACCGTCTAACTCCCATGTTCTTAATGGTTGTCTTGCCAAAACTGCCCACTACTTCCTAGTGATTTTCAACTGTTCTTTTTATTTAATGGTATCAACTTCCTTCACTTTATTTTCTTCTACTTTCCTCCGTTTCCTCTTATGCCATGGCTCCTCGCACTAGAGCTTCCAACAGGAATGTGTATCGTCCTAGCACTTTCACAGGTCGCATTACCGCCTTGTATCGTCTTGAAAAGAAAGGAAGGCTTCTGGCTAACTCTATTAATTTAGCCATCGATCTAGAAGCCAGGGAAGACTATGTTCCTGCTGATCTCAGATTGGGTCCCTACTTCAAGACCTTGCCCCTTCCTTTATATTTTGATGAAAGCTTTCCTCAGGATCACGGAGATCAATTCCCTTCAACGGCATGCCGATACAACTCGTCACCTAAAAGCACATATTTTAGTGCTTACTTCCTCAATCCTTTATTTCGAGACTAAGGATTCTTTAAATACTCTATTATCGGAACTCATCAATCTCAAACGTTTCTTCTCGTTGAAACTTCAACAGCCATCACTCATTGTGACAAAGGTGGCAATGCCTTTATCTCGTTTATTAGGGTATAAGCTAACTCTTTCGGGATGCAGTAGCCAAATGCCATTTGAGTAAGTTCATTGGCCTCCGCATTTTGATATCGCAGTATATGTACTTGCTCGAAATCGAGAAATTTGGTTAACAATTCTCTAGCTGAGCTATAGTACTCCATAATATTCCCGTTGAAACATTGATACTCCCCTGTCAATTGTTTGATCAATAGCTGTGAATTGCCCATCACTTTAACCGATTACACGTTCATGTCGGCCAACAAATAGAGGCCAACTATGAATGCTTCCTATTCGGCTTGATTATTAGAGCATTTAGAATCAAGGTTGAACTGGAATTTCGTCTTGTGTCCCCTTGGTGACACAATCAAAATTCCCACTCCTAAGGCAATGGATGTGGATGAACCGCCAAAGTATGTAACCACAAGAGCGCTATGCATACCTTTCACTTCAGGAAAGGTGCAAAAAAAGTCCTAAACCTGTTGGTTTTGTGCCGATTTAGTCCTAAACCTTTTTTTGGTGCCGATTTAGTCCTAAACTTTTTTACGTTGTGCCAATTCAGTCCTTTTCGACCAATTTTGGCCGGATTTTGCTGACTGGACGCCGGCCGGCTGACGTGGCTTGATCGCGCGACGTGTATAATTTTTAATAATATTTTAATATTTTTGAATATTTTTTATTTTATTTTTTCTCTTTTTATTTTTATTCTTTTCTTTTCTTTTTTTCTTTCTTTTTTTCTTTTTCTTTTTCTTCTCATCTTCTTCCTCCAACCGATCGCCGGAGCTCGACGACCGGCCAGAGGCGACGGCCGGCGAGGTCGACCTCGCCCGGCCACCTCGCCGGTGGCGCGAGGGCGGCCTCGCGGCGGGCGGTGAGGCTCGCCCGCCCTCGCGGCTGGGTGGTGAGGCTCGCCCTCGCCGGATCCGGCGAGGGTCGAGCCTCGCCCATGGCCGGCGAGGGCGAGCCCCGCCGGAGTCGGCGCGAGGCTAGCTGCCTCGGAGAACCCAAGGAATCACAAAACCCCACCCTCGACGAATCGCCGCCGCGGAGAAACGGGCGAAAATCCGGGGCCGGAGTTGTGCGACCGAAGACACCCGAGCCCCGTAAACCCTAGAGACGACAACAACGACGAGCGAAGGAGGGAGGGAATTTCTAGGGCGAGATTGGGATCGGAGAACGGAGCCGGGGAGGAGTCCGGCCTGGCCTCGCGCCGAGCTGGCGGGGGCTCGCCCTCGCCGGCCATGGGCAAGGCTCAACCCTTGCCGGATCCGGCAAGGGCGAGCCTCGCCACCCGGCCGCGAGGGCGGCCTCGAGCTGGGCGGGCGAGGCTCGCCCTCGCCGGATCCGGCGAGGATCGAGCCTTGCCCTCGCCCACCCGGGCGCAAGGCCGCCCTCGCGGCCACGGGCGAGGTGGCCGCGAGGTCGACCTCGCCGGCCGTCGCCTCTAGCCGATCGCCGAGCTTCGGCGACCGATTGGAGGAAGAAGATGAGAAGAAAAAAAGAAAAGAATAAAAGAATAAACATAAAATAAAAAAATATTCAAAAATATTCAAAAATATTAAAATATTATTAAAAATTGTACACGTCAATGCCGATCAGGCCACATCAGCCGATCAGCGTCCAGTTAGCAAAATCCGGCCAAAATTGGCCAGAAAGGACTAAATCGACATGATGTAAAAATGTTTAGGACTAAATCGGCACCAAAAAAAGGTTTAAGACTAAATTGGCACAAAACCAAAAGGTTTATGATTTTTTTGGCACTTTTCCCCTTTCACTTATGATATCCTTGATTTAAGCACATGGGTATTCCGCAAGAAAATCTACTACGGCTTCTCCTTTCACAGCTTTCATCGGCACGTAAACCAAATCCATTTCAAACAATGCGAAAGACCACTTTGCAACTTGGCCTTTCACTATAGGCCTTGCAAGCATATAATCGAAAACATTGGTTTTGCATATTGCATGAACAATAGTCTGCAACATATAATGCCGCAATTTTGTACATCCAAAATATAAAGATAAACCGATCTTTTCAATAGCAGTACATCTTTTTTGGCATCATTCAGTATCCTATTAAGATGATACACTATTCGCTCTTTACTTTCATCACTCTCTTGCGCCAACATACTACTGATGGTCATATCACGGCCAACGCATAGAGTTTTAGGGACTTGCCTGTTTTTGGTGGCATTAGAACTGGAGGATTAGTTAATTATGCCTTTATTCTCTCGAAGATACGTTGGTGTTCTTCTCACCAGACGAATTCTTCATAGTTTTTCAACTTCAACAAAGGATAAAACACTTCTATTTTGCCAGATAGGTTAGCAATAAAGCCCATAAGAAAGTTTACCTTCCCAATTATCATTTGCAATCGTTTCTTGTTAGTTGGAGGGGGTAAATCCAATATGGCATTAGCCTTATTCTTATCGACCTCTATTCCCCTAGTGTTAACTAAAAATCCTAAGAAATTCTCAGGCTTTTATATCGAATTTTCTGCTCGGTTCTCCCAAAGTTATATCAAGGTGCCCTTCCTCATATAGCCACTTAAAAGACACTTTGTTTGGTCTCTTCCGCCTTAGCATCACGTAATCCTTGGGAGTCTGTTCTTGGCAACTACTTTCGTTAAAATATCTCCCTCCGAACCTTGGATTTCTTCGATCGTCCACCGCTCTTTGCACGCGGTTGGAGTTACGAGAATGTGGACAATATTGAGGAGGCTGACGATATTGCCTAGGACAGTTTGTGGCTCCTAGCCTTGCTGTAGTTCCTTCTCGATTATGGCGATACTTCAGTAGTTCGAAATTATCATCGCCATCCAAGAAATACTGATGCATGATCTCTCTTCGACACCCTTCGTACAAACTCCTTCAATTCTTATGCCCCTTAAAGGCCGTTGACACCATCCCGGTCATTTGAGGAGACGGATCCGAGTCAATCTCCATCCTCTTATAACCTTCCTATATAAACTTGATCTTACCCCGTCGGATCGCCTCTTGAACAGCTTTCCTAAAGACATTGCAATAATTGGTACCATGACTACAGGAGTGGTGTCATTTGCAATATCTTCTAGTACCGATCTCTTTCTTACTCGGAATGACCTGACCTTACATTAGCCTTATTACTCCATCATGTACCAAGTGATCAAAGATCTCGTCTAACTTAGTAACATCAAACAAATAACTAAGTGTGTCCTTGGCCCTAAACATTACCGATTCTTTCACCCTAGTGGGCTTCAAGGCTTGACAAACATGTGGTTTATCCAGAATTATCTTCACCATCATGATTGCAACAGCATCATCTTAATTGTCGTCATCTTCTGAATCCTCTTCAAGATCATACATCATCATATTCTGTTTGTAATTTCGATAAGGCTTCTTGTCTTTTTCCTTCCAAAGGTTCTCATATTAAGTTGCTATGCCAGTTAATGAGAAGAAGTCAATAAATTTTTGCCCGGCCAAAAACTTCTTCAAAGCAAATTTCAAACCATTTTTTGCCATCTCGGCAACTTCTTTCTCTAGGAGAATGAACAAACACCGAGTTCTCCTCTTCTTAAATCAAGCAACAAATTGATCGACCATCTCTTTATTAAATTGTTTGACCATGGCCAGATTCGACAACGTCACTTCGGGAATCGGACAATAGAACTGGCTATGAAATTTATTCTCCATTTCTTCCCAATTCTGTAGCGAATTCGCCGAAAGACTAGTATACCAAGTGAACACCGTCTTCGACAGGGACAAGGGAATAACCATAACTTCATTCTCCCATCATTATTAACATCGTTACATTGAGCCGTAAATCAGCTAATATGTTTCACTGTTAATTAGTCATTCTCTAGTAAAGAGAATAAACTTAGGGATTTTGTATCCCTTAGGGTATGGGATGTTATCAACCCAATTCAGATACGGCTTGCGATATATAGGTCTCGGGATGACTCCATCTAATCCCATTTTTTGCATAACCAAACAGGCAGCCTGCTCTACCATCCTCTGATCTCTCATGAGATTTGGCCCCTAAATCGCTTGACTCAAATGTACCCTTGACAGCGAAGGAGGACGATTAGTGAAATCTCTCAATCCCCTTTATGATCGATAAGGCTGACACCTTACAACCGGTGTAGGAATCGACCCAATATTCACCATCCATGCAGTCAGCATCACATTGTTACCCCCTGGACGATTAACATTGGGAAGCACTAGCTGCGAGACACTCGTATAGGCCTCATTTCCTTGATTTAAAGTATGTCCAACCATCCTTGCGGGATTGGTACCATGATGGTTTTAATTGGTGATGGGCTTAAGGCCCGTCCGCCCATGCTGGGCCCAAAAAGCCCGGCCCACGGGAATAGGGCCCGTGGATGGGGGAAGGTATAAAAGGGAGGAGAGAGTGAGAGATGGCACTGGTTAGAAAAATAAACGTACATACGCTTTTCTCCCGCGCGCTTTCTCTCTCTCCAAAAGACAAAAAGAACAGTAAGGCAAACGGCACTTTCTTCTTCCCTTCAAGGTGTCATTGGATCGAACAGGGCCAAGATTTTCTTCCTCCTTCAGCATTGTTGTCTAATCTATGGCTAACAAGGTACGCTTGAATCCGTGGTGTGCTTTACGATCGGTGATACGTGAATTTCCCGGGCACGTCTTCCGCATTGATTTAGGGGTTCGATTCAGTGTCGAATTCGCTTTTCAGGGATCCGTTATTCCCAACATTGGTATCAGAGCCCTAGTTCACGTTTTTCCCGACCTGTTTGACGTTTTTTCATTGATTTTTCCCAAAAAATTCTCGGCCGTACGGATTGGGGCGTGAAATCCCGACACCTGAGCACTGTACGTCGTTTTTTCTGTGTTTGCGTAAGTCGAAATCGAATTCTGATGGCATAGGAAGAAAGGCGACGTTGAGACGAGTCCGGGAACAGGTCGAACGCCGCCAGGTGACGCCGCACCCGCCCACACGCGCGGTCAGAAGGCGGCTGCGCGTGGGCGCGACACGCCGTAAGCGGGCTTCGCCAACACGTGCACGACACACGCCGGTGGCGAATCGGCACGTGCGCGCCGGCCGCCGGCAAACCGGCACACGCCGGCGGCCGGCGAACCGGCACGCGCCGGTCGGCGGACCGACGCGTGCTGACGTCATCGTGACGTCACGGTAACCGCCGGGATGACGTCATTGCCGACGATCCGTTGGCGGCGGACACCGGCCGGCGACCCAACCCGACCCGACGGCGACCCGACCACATGGACGCCTGGCACGCGCGCGGCATGTGCCGGCTAACGTCTGCGTGACGTCAACCAACGCACGCGCGCGGCACATGCGGTCGGTCCGTCCGACACGGTCCGACCGGCGCTACCGGTCCGACCGGTTCGACCCGCGCGCCCATCGACCCGATCCGTTAACCCGTTGACCGACCGTTGACCGTTGACTGACGACTGTTGACCGTTGACCGACCGTTGACCATTGACCCGAAAAAAAATAAAAATAAATAAAAAAAAAAGGAATTTGTTTCTTTTTCATTTAGGCCTTTGTGGGTTATATGTAATCCATTATTATTCTGCATTTGTTGCATGAATTTTGGAAAATTATGTATTTTCCCTTATGTAAATTATGGATTATAAGTGATCCAATCATAATTCTGCATTTGTTGCAGGAACTATGATGCGTTATGCACGGATACCTGCAATCCTGAGAACAAACGAGGGAAATGCAAGACTTAAAAGGCTGATGTCAGATTTAGCTAATCATTGGTGGCATGACGGTGATTTAGTATCACATGTGGTCAGGGTCAATCAGATGATACAAGAAGTCATCTGGAATGGTTATCTTATGCCGGATTTTGAGAAAGTACCGGCTTTGATGAACACTCTTCCACCTGAATGGCAAGCGGTGTTAGGTCGGCTATGGGAGGTCAACGTGGTTCCGGATTATAGGGAGCTAGTGGAAGCTTTTGTAAGAGAGTACTATAGGATTGAGTTGGCCAAAACTTCAACCCTTAGATTGAGCGCCACATGGCGTAGAGTAAATGCGCCTTGGTGGCGACATGAAAGCACTCCAAAAAATTTTCCATGGTTGGCAAATGTGCCTTGATTTTCTCGAGATGTTTTGGTGATAGATTAGAAGGGACATTCCCTAATTATTTTTTATATTAATTATGAGATGTTTTATGGGTGTAAATATCTCTTTCCATGTTAATATTTCCTTTGTATATATTGCTTAGTGTAATGTATAATTGTATTATGTGAAAGCATTGTTATTCTATTGGATGTTAGATATTGTTGCTTTATGTTATTGCTGGTTGCTGTGGGTAATTTTAGAAGTTTTTGTAGCTTCATAGAATTGATTTTGCATATGACAATCATATTAATGATAGTTTTAAGTTAGGATTTTTGGAGGATGATTGGAAACATAGTGACCTTTCGATTCTGAAACCTTACTTGAAATTATTTATTGATATGATGAGTCTGTGCAAAGTGGATGCATAAATGATAGGCATTAATTATTCGTGCATGTATGTCGATGTGTTCGGGGATCGATGGTTTCAAAGCAACTAAGAACGTGATTGTTGATATGAACGGCAACAATTGTGAAATATTGAATAAGAAGATTCAATATGTGCTGGAAAAGCAAGAAGCACTGGAAGCTCTTGACCATATTATGGAAGATCTTGAGGATGCCGTGCGCCACCTTGAGCTAGTAGAGGACCGCCTAACGGCATTTGAGCAGAAAATAGATATTTGCAATGCTAGTTCTAGCTCAGAAAGGGCTTTGTGTTCTAAGTGCAAACGTATTGATTCGTTCAATATGTGGGAATGTAAAGGATTAAGTCCTTATTGTAAGAAATCGAGAGTTAACCAACACAAGAGAGGAAAACGTCCTCAAGTGAAGAAAATGTCAAGGGTGAGGTGTTACAATTGTGACAAGAAATGTCACTATACTCGCAACTGTTGTGAGCCGAAAAAGGTAAACACCTCTTGTACATTTGAGAACTTTGCTTATGTGTCAAATTCTGCATTATTGGCTGAATCTAATCCTTTGTGGATTGTAGATTCATGAGAGACAGATTATGTAAGGAAGGATAGAGGATCCTTCGTGAAATTCCGACGAATACCAACTGGAACTATGTGGATCTATGTGGGAAATAACTCCAGAGATGAAGTTAAAGGGATTGGCACCTGCCAATTGAATGTGCGTGGTGGACGCACCTTGTTCTTACATGATGTTCTATATGCTCCGGAGATTCGTCGAGATTTAAGTGTCTGTTTTGATGTTGGTTAAGCTTGGTTTTAGTGTGAACTTCCATAATAGAGGTGTAGATTTGTATTTGGATACAAACTACTATTGTTGTGGTCACTTTCTGGATGATTTCATTGTACTATATGTTGACTGTGGTGATGTCAATATTTGTTATTCCTTTGTTTCACGTCCTCTACTTAATATGATAATGATGTGATTATGTGGCATGCTAGACTTGGTCATATTGACCAACAACATATGAATGGACTAGCCAAAGAGGGCTTGTTAGGCAATATTGAAAAAGTCAATTTGCTAATATGTAAGCATTGCCTAGAAGGGAAAACGACAAGGAAACCATTTGAAAAAGGTAAAAGAGCTGAATTTCCTCTGCATTTAATCCATTCTGACGTCTGTGGTTTAATGAATGTGAGAGGAAGGCATTGGGCTGTTTATTTCATCACTTTTTAAGATGATTATACTCGATTCAGAATGTCTATTTGATTTCTCATAAATCTGAAGCATAAGTTGTTTTAAAAGGTTTATGAAGTTGGTAGAAAATCAATTAGACAAGGAAATAAAAGCATTGAGATCCGATTGGGATCGAGAATATTTATCTGATAAGTTCAGAAAATTATGTGATGAAAAAGGAATAGAAAGATGATTGTCTATTCCATATACTTCTCAACAAAATGGTGTTACGGAGAGAAGAAACAGAATCCTACTGGAAATGGTTAGATCCATGATGGCACATGTTAACTTACCTATCACTTTTTGGAGTGATGCGTTGTTAAGTGCTGCCTATATACTTAACCGGGTGCCTTCCAAAATCAGTTACTTCCACTCTATATGAGTTATGGACAGGTAGAAAACCGGACTTAAGTTTGCTTAAGCAATGGGGTTGTGCTGCCTATACACATAAGTCCTCTCACAAATTTGGGAAATTGGTTCCCAAAGGAAAGAAGAGTATTTTAATGAGATACTCCGAACACTCGAAAGGGTATGTGTTCATAGGTGAGCAGGAAAGTAAGAGTATAACTGAATTTGAATCACGGGATGTCACATTCTTAGTGGATGAATTTCCTAAGAAGGGCAAAATAGGGGAAGATTACTCCCTATTTGTAATATAGGATCAAGATAATGATATTAGTGGAGTTCGTCCAAGTGGGAGTAATATGAGAAATGATGAATTAAACTCAAATCATTCTCAATTATAACCACATGATGAGATGATATCGTCATTATCTAATCCGAGTGGGAACATAATGGGAAATGATGTGCTAAGTGTACAATCTCCCATACGGCGAACGAGTCGCCAAAGTATTCCCCGTCGACGTTTTGACATTGAAGGGGAAAACTTTTATGATTGCTCCACAAGATGAGAATGAGCCAAGAAATATTAATGAGGCCCTAAATTGCCCTAGTAAGGAAAAATGGATTAATGCAATGCAAGAGAAAATAGAGTCAATGAAGTCAAACCATGTTTGGGAACTGGTTGATCTTCCAAAGGACGCAAAGCTATTGGGAACAAGTGGGTTCTCAAAATAAAGCAAAATGCTGATGGCTCGATAGAAAGGCATAAGGCTCGCCTTGTGGCGAAGGGGTATAATCAACAGGAAAAAATTGATTATGAAAGTACATTTTCTCCTGTAGTGTGATTTATCTAGATTCGCATTATTCTGACAATAGTGGTTAGTATGAATCTTGAGTTACATCAAATGGATGTAAGACTACTTTTCCTCAGTGGTGAATTAGAGGAAGAAATATATATGGAACAACCTGCTGGTTTCATAATGAAAGGCCAAGAAGAAAAGGTATGTTGACTTTGGGGGTTGATATATGGCCTTAAGCAGTCGTCAAGATAATGGTATATACGTTTTTATAATGCCATAATGGCATATGATTTTACAATGATTGACGATGATCATTGTGTATATATCAAAAGATCCAAGGATCAATTAATGATCATATCATTATATGTTGATGATATACTAATTGTCGGAAGTAATATGGAGTTTGTTAATATTGTGAAGAATTCGTTGTCTTCCAACTTTGAGATGAAAGACATGGGTGATGTTGCATACATTCTTGTAGTTAAGATTTCAAGATTGTAAACCCATAGATACTCCTATTGCAAAAGGTGAAGGATTGAGCCATAGACTGTGTCCAAGAATTCCACAAGAGAAGGAACAAATGAAACATGTTCCTTATGCTAGTGCTGTTGGAAGCTTGATGTACGCTATGATGTGTACAAGACCTGACATATGTTTTGCAGTTGGAATGGTGAGAAGATACCAATCCAATCAATGTCAAGCACGTTGGAAAACCGTTAAAAGAATACTTAGGTATCTAAAGAGAACTACTAATTAGATGCTGAGTTATTAAGGAAAGGATCTGCAACTCTAAGGCTATTCTGATATTGATTGGTGAGGAGACTTAAATGAAAAGAAATCTACCTCTGGCTTTGTTTTCTTACCGAATAATGGCACCATATGTTGGAGCAGTAAGAAACAAAAGTGTATAGCCTTGTCCACGATATAAGTTGAGTTCGTGGCATTATCAACAGCAGTATAAGAAAGTGTTTGACTTAAGAGATTTTTTGGATCATTTAGGTGTTATTGGAAGTGCTGCAGATTAATTGTTGGTTAACTGTGATAGCCAAGCAGTAAAAGTATACACCAAATATCCAAAATATCATGGCAAGACCAAACCTATAGATACCAAGTATAATTTTGTCAAAGATATGATTGCACGAAAAGATGTGAACATAGAGTACATACTACGCATAGAATGGTAGCAGATCCTATGAGAAAGCCAATACCTAGAGTTGTGTTTTGTGGCCATATGAAGTCTCTAGGATTGAGTAGAGGCTGATGTACTGAATATTGTTATTTCCCTAAATATTCACATTTGATGAATTTATGTTTTCATCATTAATGCCTATGAATCTTTGTATGATCTTTATGCATCTTAATGCTCAGTGCATTACTTTAAGTTGAGAAGTATGTCGGACATATATAAGATTAGCCCATTCACACGGGTAATCGCATACATTTCTTGTGTGATAAATAGAGATGAGACTGTTTTTAAGCTTATTATCTAGGTGATAATCGAGAGCTCAAGCTTAAAAAATGTATGTCGCCTTAACTGGGTGTTAAGATGAGGACATAATACTTATTATGTCCGAAAGTAAAATACCCACATATTTTACTTTATCTTTCTATGATGCCAGATGTGAGTTCTAATGAATTTTGTGAATGAGTACATACGTGAACTCAAGTTAGACATTGGGTATGTCTGAACTATCATCTGTACGGTATTGAAAGGTGTAGACATACGCTCCGTGGGAAAGGAGTTAATACCGTAATACATATTTCATACTACGTATGCATGAGACGACCAATAAGAGTGACAAAAGTTTGATCTCAACTTTTTATGTCGTGTGAGACTCTTGAGGAAAATAGTTCCTCAATTTTTAGTCCCATCATGACTCTTACTTATTCTCAAGATTTCTATTTAGTGTTTGCTATCTTAGGATGTTGCCAATGGTCATGAGTTTGATTCGATCTAATGGGGCATTTCTAGAAAAGCAAACTGAACTGAAATTGAAAGTTTGAAGGAAAGAGGAAGATCGATTTTGGAGAATCACATTGTAGTTTTGTATTCACCGGTTAACCAATTATGACTGTCTTTGGGATAATCATAATTGTGAATACAATATATATATATATATATATATATATATATATATATATATATATATATCATTGTTTAAAAGAGATCAAGAGAGATATAAATGTGATCGATCGATCTAGGGTACTGCATACTAAATCTACTCGGAGTGTGACGCCCATTATGAGCTGCTATATATTCCTAATAGATGAAAAGCAATGAGTTCTCAAAGTATGCTGGTCGCACGGATTATTCATCAGTATGAATGTTGAAGAGAGGTAAAGAGAATCATATTCGGCCCACCATGTGCGAGTGGGAGATGATGGTTTTAATTGGTGATGGGCTTAAGGCCCGTCCGCCCATGCTGGGCCCAAAAAGCCCGGCCCACGGGAATAGGGCCCGTGGATGGGGGAAGGTATAAAAGGGAGGAGAGAGAGAGAGAGAGATGGCATTGGTTGGAAAAACAGACGTACATACGCTTTTCTCCCGCGCGCTTTCTCTCTCTCCAAAAGACAAAAAGAACAGTAAGCCAAACAGCACTTTCTTCTTCCCTTCAAGGCGTCATCGGATCGAACAGGGCCAAGATTTTCTTCCTCCTTCAGCATTGGTGTCTAATCTGTGGCTAACAAGGTACGCCCGAATCCGTGGTGTGCTTTACGATCGGTGATACGTGAATTTCCCGGGCACGTCTTCCGCATTGATTTAGGGGTTCGATTCAGTGTCGAATCCACTTTTCGGGGATCCGTTATTCCCAACATACCATTTGAGATCTCTGGCATTGACCCAAACGAAGACAATATTCTAGGGACGCCAACTCGTTTACCCTGATTGATTTGATTTTGGTCATTCAAACCATTAGCCCTTTGCATTATCCTAACCAGCGGCATGGGATTCAAGCCACTAACGAGTGGGTCCAAACATGCATGGATTGCATAATTGCACTAACAGAACCATTATGACTCGCATTTACTTGATTAGGCAAGCCCATTCTTGAAGTCAAATTAATAATCAAATTGGTTAACAAAAGAGTCAAGATAGTTAATGTTGACACTTCATTTATTTATTGCATAAAAATTAGGAATTAATTTTTAATCCTTAAACAAAAATATTAAATGAAATTGCATAACATATAGTTTTAGGAGCATTTATTATTATTATTGCGTTTGCATTGGACTAGAATGGATTTGACTCGATGATTTGGAACCCGTTATTTTTTTATGACAAAAAATTAAAGAAATTGACGATTTGATATTTTTGGTGATATAACAGGAGATTTTTTGTATTTTTATGCAATCTATTCATATATTCTCAGAAATGGCAAGTGTAACAAGGAGATATTACGAGTTCATCTTTACAAGATTTGGAATTCGAGAAAATCCTATTACAATCTTGAATCATTGGCAATATGCGATAAAAATCGTTGGCAATATGAGCACGACAAAGCCCCAATGCAACCCAATTAAGAAAGAAGAGCAACTGCAATTAGCTCCAACGACAAAAGTGGAAAAAACAAAGAAACCCTGGTTACCAGAGCGTCAAAGACCAGAACTTGGAGCGATAATAACATCATAGAAGCAAAAATCTACCTACCCATATGCCCCAAGAGGCTGGACTCTTCCACGTATAGGAAATTCGAGCCAAATTTTTTCAGACAACACCAAAGAGGTTCGCACTTTCATGAGTTCAAACTGGTACTCGCCATGCGCATTGAACAGAGAAGATCCGCTTACGTGAGATCGTAGACGCGGAGGTCTGATCCGACAGCGACGGCGACCGATCTCTGGGCAGGGTGGACAACTATTAAGGCGGGAGCCACTTCAATTTCTCGGGGGTTGTCCCCTTCCTCCATTTGAGCGTCCCCCATGTCTCTTCCCCGCCCTCCTCTGCTTTGGCAAGAACCGAGCCGGTCTTAGGATTTTTGATTTGGGGTTCTCCATGTTTGGGGAGGCTTTAGCGGGTCGGGTAAGAAGGAGGGCAAAATCGTAAAACATTGAGGAGTTTGTGATCTGACTGATAAGTGATTGTCTCTCAGTTGTACCATGAGTTTATTTCATTGAAAAAACACACTCCCCATTTATTTCCCAGAAAGTATATAATTTTAAAATTAATTTTTTAAAAAATAATCCCTTGTATTATTTGAGATAATTAATTAATGAAAAATATTTTCATCATCAAAAATCAATCTATATCTAACATTTTCATGAACAATAAATTTTTTCATTAGTTCATTTTAGTAAGTGATACAAATGATTATTTTTAACAAATCATTTATTTCGGTGGCAAAAGTCTGAGAAAATAAATGGAAAAAAAAAAAAAAAAAACCATAAATGATACAATTGGAGGTTTAGACCACTTGGCGTGATAATGTTTGCTTACTACATAGATACCTCTTTTGAGATGATTAACAATCTAACTTGGAATAGATTGATGAATTTGTGAGTTGCACATAATCATCCTTTGAGTAATTTTTGTCATAATCCTAAATAAATGGCGTGGTCTCTGAATCAGTTCTCCGAATTCTTTACAATGCAATTGGTTCCTTGAAGTATTGGCCTAGCCGAAATTTGCAATCTTCATTCCAAGGTCAGATGGCCGATGGGCCTACTCAGATTCCATTACATAGCGCACGAGTGATGAGTTATTACTTTCCACGACCACCTGCAAATCAATTTCTCTATGCAGATCAAAGAGAATCTTTACCCTTTCAAGTGTCTGTTGCAAAGCCAGGGTTTCAACTTCAATTATGGATGAAGCTCGAACCGATTTGACGAAACCGTCCACTACAATGCCATTCGAATCCTTTGCACACTCCGGCAGCAGCTCCGTCTGTTGTCCGTTCGACCCACGAGCCATCCGACTTAAATTTCAACACTCCATACGCTGGTGGGAGCCATTTCGCAAAATGAGTTCCATCTCTCTCAATTTTCGGTTTTGCCTCTGGGTTCCACCTAAAGTAGCTTTTTGGCGCTGAAAAAGCTTCATCTACCACCATGATAGCTTGCGGCTGTCTTGATCGGTAATTGAAGATTGATCTTGGACCGTTGGAATATTCTCCAAGATTGATCTTTCTTCACTTCATTTTGACAACTTGCGATTGCTTCATGGCTTTGTTATTGAGATATTCTCAGTCCATTGGACCCAACTTGACCCCTTTGCAAGTCCACGGCAACGATTGGCTGACCCTAAGAAGATTATTTTACATTGACTTTTATAATCGTTTTAATTTGATTTTTAATCCTCGACGTAAGACCAAATGCGGAAACTGGTTACTACTCTCTTTTGAAGGCGCATAATATATATATTTTCTGTGTAGAGTAGTTGAGTCCCACCACTCAATATCAACATTAAGCAAATATTCGAATGGTTTGAAAAGAATCTTAAGAGCCCTTTTAAAGAAAGTGTGCAATTTTCTAAAGCACTGTTTTTATCATGTTATGTGTAGTCAACGCATTTGAAATCAAGCATTTCTTACTAATGAAACCCTTTTGAAAAATATCCCAGGAATTGTTACAAAGGCCCTTTACAATTAGACTTAAGTACAGTACTTGATTTCTGACTGTTCAAGCAAATAAGCGAAAAAAAAAATGTAAGTAGGGAAATACAGGAATTCGATTGGGTAAGGTATTTGCGCAAACCTCAAACGTAATCTATAGGTACTGCTTCTCGGTTTCTGAAATTTGGAACCTATTTTATAAGCTCTAGGAACTTACTTCAAACATGTTAGCTCTATAGGTTCTAGGCTACCCTTAGCTACTAGTCTTTTTTCATAAGAAAAAATCTATTAGAAAAATAGTGTCACCGTAGTTTTAAATACTATCTACAGTCAATACAAAACATATGGATTATATGATATAATGGATGCTCAATTTAGAAAGATTATTCCTGAAAGGATAATAGTAGTGAAAACACGAGACAAATAGAATAAGTAATGAATTTATGTTCACCTATTATTTGAAACTTATTTAAACTCAAAGCCTATCCAACTTTATTAAGAGCATGAACTAAAATTTTTCGAGATAGACATAGCCAAGCTCATCATAGAGAGAGGGAGGGCGAAATGGAGTTGGGGAATTATTTTTTCTAATGGGATTGTAGATTGCTGATCTATAAGGATTTTTGCAAATTCAAATGTGCAAATTTGATAATTGATAAGAGAAAGGCCATAATTAAGTAAGTTATGAAAATTTTGAAACTCAAACCCACCCTTCAAGCTTTTATCACCAGTCATAGAACCCCCAGGGTCTACAGGTTTCGTAATTTCTCCGGTAACCCCTAGATTTAAGCAGGCGTGAATATCTTAGAAGCTTTTAAAAAAAAATTTAAAAAACCTATAGGAAATAATTCTATTAGGTAAGTATATTTATTTGAAGAATTAATACCATAAGAAATCTCAATCCAATATATATGTAACAAATTTACTACAAACTAATTTTTGGATTACCAAAAACTTCAAACTTATGTACTTATGACAAATTCACCACAAATTAATTTATAGATTAACAAAAATCCTAAATTGATACACTTATGACATATTTACCCTTCATTAACTTCCATCAAATTCTATGGTTAAATTGTTAAACTAAATAACACATAACAGTATGGCAATCCATAAGGAAATCCATATCAATTTGATTAAATTTATCACAAATGTATCAATTTATAATTTTTGATAATTCAAAAATTAATTTAAAGTAAATATATCTTAAATATGCTAATGTGAAGTATTTCGTAATATTACTTTTGTTTCAATTGCCTACTTCTTTTCCCTTGTTAATAATCCCACTGGCGCCACTGAAGTCATGTCATGATGATGATTTTTCTTTATTCACGGATGTTGGCCAAGGTTAATCAAAATAAATCGTGTGAACATAAATTTCTCCTTTGTCTCCTCTTATTTGGCCTTTTAATTGTTTAAACTTTACTATGCAATGCCATTTATATAATATTCAATCAAATATCGAAATAAAGTGCGTACCCTACTAGTGACGGATATCATCTTCCAAAAACTAAAGAAAGACATTTAGGGTGTGTTTGGGAGTGGCCTTTAGAAGCCACTTTGAAGCCTTAAAGATCCTTGGACCAATGTAGGGGTGTTTGGTAAAATATTGTCAAACCCCATTCGGAAAATACCAGTCTTCACAAGGCTGAAAGCCCAAGGCAGGTTGGGAGCTGCCTTAGGCTTTAGCCTTCTCGGCATGCTGAGCTGAGGGGTAAATAAAATAAAAAAAAAAATCTTCCCTAATTCATCTTCTTCTTCTTCTTCTTCTTCTTTGTGAGCAATTGCCGGCATAAGGTAGGCATGGTCGCAGTTGAGTGACCCAGACGACCGTCGCCAGGGGGTGGCACTACCGTCGCTGGGGGTTGGCTCGACCACCGCATCGTCTAGGTCATGGTGAGCTTTGGGTCGCCGACCTCGCTATGACCCAAATCTTGGGCAGCGGGGTCACAAGAGGACCTCACCGCCCCCGAGCGACCCACAGGAGGACCTCACCGTCCCTGATCTGGGTCGTGCGAGCTTAATTAGGGGTAAAGATAAAAATGATGATTTAAGGGCTGTGGTAAATTTTCTAAAATTTTGCAAATTGATCCCCTAATTTTAAGAATCTACATTTTGGCTCCAATTGGCTATTTCAATTGCAATATAACCCCCACAAGGCTTGGCTAGTCACATTGAGATCCTTGGCTCCAACTTTTTTCTTGTAGATTTTGAGAAAAAATATTTCTATTTTAAAACTATACTAAATGCTTAGGTAATCTATATGCAAAAATTTGACATTGAATATTTTTGTGGAAAAATAACTTTCAATTTAAAAAAAAAAAAAAGAAAAGCAAATGTGACCTTTGAGCAAAAATTTAGATATCAACAATTATTCCTCTTTAAAGGGAATTATGGCCCTTCTTCAAAGAGGTTCCCTTTAACGATGAATGACACGTGAATTCTTTCAATAGATGATGTAGCAGATGCAAATGTAATATATATGCACGTGTGTGTGTCTCATTTTTAAGACTTTCTTGCCTTTTTTTATTTTTTTATTTTTAAATAAGTTGAAACTGAAAAGACTAAGGATACTTACCTAATGTTGCTTGCAAAGGGAATTTGATGAAGAGGTTTCCAAGCTACATAAGCTCATCATACCTACAAATTATCATCGTACTAAGAAGTCAACTCCACTTGGGAGGTTAAAGAAGTCAGCTCCTCAGGGGAGGTTGAAGAAACTGCTCCACTTAGGGGTTGATTTAGAAGATAGTCATATGAGGCTATGAGCTGCGATCTCTTACAGATGAATAGGTCCCAAGGCTGCTGACCCGCATACATTCATAGAAGGACTATGAAGAAATCACTCCACTTGGGGGTTAATTGAAAAGAGTCATCGAAGTGACATGGCCGACGGACGAAGCATGTATAAGACAGTTCATGATTCAGCCATGTCACACACAAGGGTTTGCCCGCAAACAGCCCTAATCAATCCCTGATCAATCACTGACCGATCCATGCATGATCCGTGAGCATGCTTGATTAGTCCATGCGCAATATGGGGGACGATCCATGCACAACCAATGACCGACTCCTAATCAATGCTCGGCCAGCCCCTGTACAACCTGGAGTTGTTCACCTGCTCCGTGTCAGGCGCCCATGCTCGCCCATGCTGACCCTGATCTTGCTTTTGACATGCGCATATGGTTGTTTTCCAATGCCTACAACCATTGAGTGGCTTGATATGTAGACTTGACAGGATTCAAACTCCGCCTTTGGATCGAAGGGACGATCAACAACTGACATAAGACCTGAACTTGTATAAATAGTAGGGGTAAGCGGTTCCAGGTTCCTTACAGGTTTCACTGGAACTTGGAACCTACCCTTGGATATAGGTTCCTCATTTTATGGAACCTGGAACCTACCTTGTCACAGGTTCCAGGGTTGGTTTTAGGTCCAACAGGTTCTTTTTTTTTTTTGTTAAACAAAATGAAAATGAACGCAACAATAATAAACAAGCTTGTCATTTATGAGAGAGAATACAAAACAAATAAAACTAAACAACAACATGTGGGACTTTTTTCCATGGCAGCTCGCCGACACATGGGCTACTTGTCATCAAAGTCCGAACAACAGCAGCATCATTGATGGCAAAACAGTGATGGCAAAACAATAAGGTCCAGAAAAAAGCACTAACAAAAATTTGACATTCAAAAACACTAATCTCAAGTTCAGAGCATTTTTGTGGAATAATATCAAGGCATCCTCTAAAATCAACCAACTCATCATCAGCCTACTTTGGAAATTTGTGACAAAACTTATTAAAAAGCTTCCACAAAGAGACACCAAATGGTCTGTGCCTTACCCTTGCAGTGTTGTAAACAACAGTTTTGCAGTCTGGAAGAATGCTAATGGACCAAGGCGGCAAGTCATATTGCTCGTTTCCAAAATTGACTCTGACAAAATACTTCATGTCATAGTTTGCCAGGAAGGCCGTGCATCCGCTTCCAGCTTTGAACACATGAGCCTAAGAAAAGTAGAATTTGATAGGTAAAAGTTTAACTAACAACCCACAAGGCTGTGAGAGTGTTTTCATGCATATTCATTTTAAAGGGGCTTAAGAAACCAAACCTCTTGATTACTACACTGCTGGATCAGTAGAAACTAGAGCCCATTCACTTTGCTTAATGGCTTTGTGCAAATCTCTCAAGTGACTCCACTTTGGTTCCCTCAATAAACCTACAACATTTATGCAAATTCTGATGTCAGGAAGATGACTTAGTAATCGCCATGATAGGATGTCATGAATTACTTCTAGACTTAGTTTCAAAAGGTTTAATGTTTAAGCAACGAGATGTAGATTTGCCTTCACTCGGTTAAACTTCTGACGGTGTTACCAATTACTTTAGTCTTAAAGCTGTTAGATCCATCGAATGCTCAGAGTGAAACAAATTGAGGCACATGAGCAAAGTTAGCCTTGCCCATGCCAGGATACTAACAATCTATTCCAAGTCACATACCATATTCATCAAGAGGAGCATTGTAGTCATAGCTTGTGGCAATAAAGGGACCGCCAGCTATCCTGCCAAAGTTGGTTCCTCTGTGATACTAAAGACAACGGACAAGACCCATATAAAGAACAAGCAAGTATGCAATCATTTAAAAGAAGACAAAAAAGAAGGTTAACTAATGATTATAATTCGCAGCATACTGGAAAGGCAAAATCGAGTGATTGATACAGAGCCACAGATGCTACGGAAGTCAAGATTACCATATAGTAATTGATGAATGAACCACTGTTATGAATGAACCTCGCGACCGAGAACGCCAAATCCTCTACTGGTCTATAAGGCACCGCTCCTTCAAACTCGGTGTACCTGGAAATCATCATAATAATTAGCTTTGAATCTACACGACTGAGAAAGATACATAGGAGGGGGATAATTTCAGCTTGTTCAGATATATGCTTCTTGACGTACCAACAATGCACGTAGACATCGGGAGTCTCATTCTCTGGGTTTCGATCTGCCTAAAAGAATGCCTTGAGAGGGTTGTGTCCTATCCCAGATGTAGCTACAAAAGCAACAGCAATAGTCCAAGCAGAAGACTTTATTCTAGCAACACCAAAAAGTGCTCTGCCAAAAAATCTTGGTAATATTGATCTTGACCAGATGGTTGCATAAGAAAACACATAAAAAAAAAAGTAGTTATGCGATTATAATAAACCGAATGGCTACAAAAAACGAAACTAAATATCAATTCGAGAGAGAGAAACAAAGCGAAACATTTTCAGATAATTTCATAATCAAAGAACTCAAAGAGACAACTAAAAGACTACAATTTTGCGAAATCGATCAAAGTGTTCTTTTTTCCTTTAAACTTTACCTCTTCAATGTGACTTCAAACTCCTTCTCTCGGTGGACTTTTACCCGCGAATGACTTTATGCTATTCTTACAATGAAAAGTTCATAATCTTGGCTTTGTCATTGAGTTCTATGATTCTACACAACTAGCATATACTTAGAATGGCAATCTGCACCAATTTGATTGTGTGTCAAAGTGG
Organism: Eucalyptus decipiens; assembly: GCA_014182575.1. NCBI lineage: Eukaryota > Viridiplantae > Streptophyta > Magnoliopsida > Myrtales > Myrtaceae > Eucalyptus > Eucalyptus decipiens. Next base: position 42,498,934 of record CM024619.1, on the reverse strand, counting down.
ATTGCCACTGAAATGTTAATGCCTATGCCTCTACTTAGGAGACTCCGAAACAAAGAACAAACCCAAAATTTGCATGACACAGGGAATGCATCCGAAAGATGAAATCACCAAGAATGACATTTTGATATTTTCCGACTCTTTCACCACATAACATAAAAGAGGGAACTAACACACTACTGATTAGAGCCAAGATACGCCAGGAGACAATGGTTCCAAGAAAGTAAATCAACAAAAAGCCACAGCATATCATGAACTGCAATAGAAGCCAACTCTTTGTTAATAAGCAAATGAGTTATCTCAACTCACTTTCAATTTCTACATTGTCCAAAATTTTTGACCTAATTGAATGCCATAAATGCTCCCCTGAACATACCCACCTTCACACTCCTCTCTTCCGAACGAAATGCACAGGCTGCGCAAAAAAACAACACTAAAGGAGAACTGAAATCTGCAGGACAACAAAGGACTTTGCTCAGTTTTGTGACACTTAACAAAACGATGGAGAGAGGGGGCGGCAGAGATTACCAAGCACGAAAGGCGAGTGGCAAGAGGTGTCGGGGGCGGCTGGGCGAGCGGCGAGCAGCATCCACTAGGGGAACGAGCTGCATCTAGCAGCGGCGTTAAGGGTGAGCAATGTCCAACGGCTAAGCTACGGGGCGAGAGGGGGCTGATGGCGTCGAGGGAGGAAAGGGCAGGGTGAGCGGGGGTAACTGGCGTCTGGCAATGGGACGAGCAGCGTTTGGCGGCGGCATCAAGGGTGAGCGGTGTCCGGCGACGGCATCGAGGGTAAGCGGCGTCGGGGAAAGGGCAAAGGCAGAGAACGAGAGTGGAGAATTGAACTGTTAGATTTTGGGGTTTTAACTTTTAAGGAACCCCTAACCAATTCTAAAGGGGCCGGTTCTGGTTCTGGTTCGCATAAGAACTGGAATCGGAACAGAGAATCACCGGTTCCCAGAAAAAGGGAATCGAGAACCAGAACCGGCCTTTTAGAATCGGGAACCGCACCTGGACCTTTCAATTCGGTTCTCCAGTTCCCAATTCTACTCAGGAACCGCTGATAAATAGGGGTCCCTCCCCCTTATTTGATCTTAGCTCATTCATAGTGAAAAACATGTGCTCCTTTTGTGCAGCCGACCCTTGTGTTCGTGCGTGTGAGTGAAAAGGTTGACTTAGGATCACAAATCCTAAGGCCGCACGGTGTTTGATCGATCGTGTTTAACCGACCCGTGACAAGTGGTATTAGAGCGATCGTTCTAAGCGCAATGGCTGATCCTCGTGCTAATGTCCCGATCATGCAAGACAATGACTAAGAAGATCGTGGGCGTCCAGCCAAGAAAGGCACTCGGTCGAAGAAGAACCATGCTATCTCGAGCTCGAGGGATCCAAAGGGTGATTTGGAAAACCAAATGACAGTCCTAGAGGAGACAATCACGAACGTCTAGGCATTGGTGGACGACCTGAACCAGACCGTCAACGGAGCAGAAGCCGATAGGAAGGAAGGAAGGAGTTCTTGGCCGGAATGCAAGAACTCAAGGCTGGCATGGGAGAGCTCCATGTCGAAGTGCTAGGATCCCTCATGCACAAGCTACAGCAACGGGATGAAATCTGGGAGGCCGCGATAGTGGCCATGCGTGCAAAAATGGCCGAGATGAAGAGCAAGCTTGCTAAGCTTGAAGCTACATGCATGAACAGGTTAATTGTCGTGCAACCACATGCCGATGTGCCCAAGCCGAGAGAATTCAAGGGTTCACGGGTGGCAAAGGACATGGACAACTTCCTGTGCTACATGAAACGATACTTCCAGACCATGAGAGTGACCGACGATGTGATTTGGGTAAATACTGCAGCCATGTATTTAGCTGATGATGCATTGCTGTGGTGACGTCGCCAGTCGGATAATAGGAGTGGCGACCCTCTCACGACATGGACGAAGTTCATGAAAGAATTTCGGCGAACCTACTATCCCGTTTATGCAGAGGAGGAAGGTCGCGGGGAACTCAAGCACCTAGAACAAAAGGGCGAAGTCCACAACTATGTGAAACGGTTCTCGGAGCTGCTGCTCCAAATCTCATCCATGATCGAGACGGAGGCATTCCATCAGTTCATGAGCGAACTCAAACCATAGGTCAAGCAAGAGCTCAAATGATACCATGCAACGAATCTCGCAACGGCTACTTCCGTGGCCGAGTCCCTTGTGGAATACAAGCCGTCATCCTTGGCTAAGCTGGACTCTCATCCGAGAGAAAAGACTAATGGTGGGGGAGATCAACACCAGTACTATCGTCCAAACGGAGGCAAACCACCATCAGTCCCTCCTAGGACTCAACCCAAGTCAAGCCATAGAGGACACCATCGCAAGGTAGGCACCTACAAGTGCTTCTTTTGCGACGGTCCCCATATGGCCTGAGATTACCCGAAAAGAGGAAAGTTGGTGGCCTTGTGTAAGGAGAATGAACTGCGAGAGGAGGTGCGGCTGGGATCGTTGTGGATCCTTAGGTTGATCAAAGCCAAGAAGGCCAAGGAACCCAAAGGGATGATGTTCGTGGATGTGAAGATTGGTGGTGCCACGATAAGTGTGCTCGTGGATACTGGGGCATCCAACCTCTTCATATCCAAAGAGGCCGTGAAGAAGCTGAATCTTCTGGTCAAGACGGGAAAAGCCGGTTGGCTCAAAACAGTGAACTCAAGAGAAGTCCCGACTAGTGGTGTGGCTAGGGACATAGAGCTTCGCCTCGGTCCATGGACTAACCGGGAGGACATCGAGGTAATCCCCCTTAACGACTATGATTTCATGCTTGGTTTAGAGTTCCTCGATTGGATCAATGCGAGCGTTATGCCCTTCACGGATTGTATTTGCATCTTAGATAAGCAGTGCCAATGCATGGTCTTGATCTACTGCGAGTCGGGACGTGATAAAAAGATTTTGTCTACCTTGTAGCTGACAAAGGGGTTACAGAAAGGCAATGTGACCTTCTTGGCAGCGTTGAAGGAGGAGGGCGTGGAAGAAAGTGTGGTACCGAGAGAGGTGGCCTGAGTCCTCGACACCTTTTAAGAGGTGATGCCACCCAAGCTGCCCAAAAAGCTACCTCCTCGAAGAGAAGTGGACCACCGAATTGAGCTCGTGCCCAATACTCGACCGCTGGCCATGGCACCCTATCTCATGGCCCCGCCTGAGTTAGAAGAATTGAGGGAACAATTCAAAGAGCTGCTCGACGCAAGGTATATTTGGCCGTTTAAGGCCTCGTTTGGTACCCCGGTCTTGTTCCAAAGAAACATGATGGATCCCTTCGCATGTGCATCGACTAGCGGGCATTGAACAAGCTCACCATCAAAAACAAGTGCTCGATCCCTCTTATTGCAGACTTGTTTGATCAGCTCGAAGAAGTCCGATAGTTCTCCAAGCTTGATCTTCGATTGAGATACTACCAAGTTCAAATTTTCGAAGGGGATGAGCCGAAAATCGTGTGCGTGACTCGCTACGAATCATACGAGTTCCTTGTCATGCCTTTTGGCTTGAACAATGCGCTGGCTACGTTCTACACTCTCATGAACAAGGTACTACACCCCATTCCTTATCAGTTCGTTGTGGTTTATCTTAAGGATATCGTCTTATATAGCCAGACGCTTGAGGAACATGTTAAACATTTGAGTCAAGTTTTCCAGATCCTTCGGAAAAATAATTTATATGTGAAACGTGAGAAGTGTGCCTTCGCACAAAAAAAAAATCCATTTTCCTTGGGCACATCGTCGGGGGCGAACGAGTGTGGATGGATGCGGCCAAGATTCATGCCGTTGTTGAATAGGAGCTGCCGACCAAGGTGATGAAGTTGAGATCCTTCCTTGGTCTCACAAACTACTATCAGTGTTTCATTCGGGGATATTCGAGCCTCACCGCGCCCCTCACAAACATGCTGAAGAAGGAAAGGCCGTGGGAGTAGACGGATTTGTGTCAAGAAGCGTTCGATCGATTGAAGCAAGCCATAACCGAAGAGCCGGTGCTTGTGCTATCCGACCACACCAAGCCTTATGAGATAGAAACTAATGCTTTTGATTTTGCTATCGGTGGTGTCTTGATGCAGGAAGGGCATCCGGTTGCCTTCGAGTCTCGGAAATTGAACGATACCAAGCGACGATACACGGTCCAAGAAAAGGAAATGACCACGGTGGTGCATTGCCTTCATACGTGGAGGCACTATCTCTTGGGATCGCGTTTCGTGGTAATGACCGACAATGTGGCCACGAGCTACTCCTAAACTCAGAAGAAGCTCAGCCCGAAACAAGCTTGCTGGCAAGACTTCTTGGCCGAGTTTGATTATGTGCTAGAGTACAAGCCCAGAAAGTCTAATTCTGTGATCAACGCCTTAAGTAGGAAGCTCGAATTGGCCAACGTGGTGAGTCGACCCAATTGTTCGTGGATCTACTGTATCAAGGAAGGGTTGAGGCACAATCAAACAGCCCAAGCCCTCATTCGATACGCCCAAAAAGGCAAGACGAGGTGGTTTTGGTGCAAGGATGATCTCCTTTACACCAAGGGATAGCAACTATATGTGCCATTCTACGGGAAACTTCGGAAGGAGGTGATACATGAATGCCACGATTCCAAATGAGCGGGTCATTTGGGAATCCACCACAGTATGGCACTCGTTGAGGATCAATATTATTGGTCACACATGCGGGATGACATCGAAGCTTATGTGCAGAGATGTCTTGTGTACCAACAAGACAAGATAGAGCAACGGTCCCCGGTGGAACTCCTTGAGTCGTTGCCTATCTCGAAATGTCCATGGGAGAGCATCTCCATGGATTTCATCGTGAACTTGCCAAAGTCCGAAGGCTGTTAGACCCTCTTGGTCGTGATGGATCGCTTCTCCAAATATGCGACATTCGTGCCAGCCACGAAAGATTGCCCAGTTGAGGAAGCAACCAAGCTATTCCTCAAGCACGTCATTAAGTATTGGGGCGTTCCCCACACAATCGTGAGCGATCGCGATCCTTGATTCACCGAGTGGTTATAGACCGAGCTCTTCAAGTTGCTGGAGATGGATCTCAACTTCTCCACGAGCATGCATCCCCAAACTGACGGACAAATGGAGCGGGTGAATGCATTGCTGGAAATCTACCTCCGACACTACGTGAGCAACACGAAAGTGAATTAGGCGTGGCTGATCGATGTGGTCTAGTTCTCATACAACTTACAACAGAGCGAGTCCACGAACCAAAGCCCGTTCAAGATTGTGACCGGGCAACAGCTGCTCAAACCAAGCGTGATCGCTTCGGGATATCAAGGAAGTAGCCCCTCCGCATACAAGTTCGCCAAGGAGTGGGATGAACATGGGGACTTGGCATGGGCATGCCTGAATAGGGCTGCAAAGCGTACAAAGAAGTGGGCCAATAAGAAGCGACAACACATTGAATTTTAGGTCGGGGACTTGTTATTAGCCAAATTGCACCTAGTCCTTCAGTATAGTGACATGCACAAAGGGCTAATACATCGCTATGAAGGCCCCTTCCGAGTGTTGCAACGGATCGGAAAGGTGGCATACAAATTGGACTTGCCAACCAAGCTCAAGGTGCACCCCATGTTCCACGTGAGCATGCTGAAGCCTTTTTATGCGGACGAGGACGATCCGAATTGAGGCAAATCACATCGAACGCCCCTTGGAGCGAAAACCTCCTATGATCAAGACGTTGAATGTATCATAGTGGACCAGATCATACGAAAGAGATGTTGTGCACCAAAGAAAGAATATCTCGTTCGATGGAATGACCTTCCCAAGAACAAAGTGAATTGGGAACCATCCGAGGGCCTGTGGCAGTTCAAGAAGCACGTCAAAGCTTTCCATGCCACAAACGCGACAAGGATGTTGTAGGAAAAAGGCTGGCAAGAACAAATAAATTTGTCTGATGCGTGCAAATGTAAGCAATATCCTTAAGGATAATTCCGCCCCTCCGAGTGCGAAACTCGGTGCGATAGGCTTCTGATGACTATCCTCCCAAGATACAACAGACCTTCTTCTATATTCCGCACTGAATATTAGAAGGAACATAAACGTCTGTGTATAACCCAGCAAGAAAAAGGAAATGAAAGATTTCAAAAAGAAAGAATATTTTCTTTCATTCAGTGTGTATTTTTAAGATTGTCTTGTGAGATTTTATATTCAGACAAAATAGAGCTGTTAAAAGAGCCGTTGTAAAATAATGAAGGATTTATTTGAGAAATAAATTAAACGTTACAAAACAATTGGAAAGCCGTTGTATGACCGTTAAGAAACCGTTATGTGACCGTTAAAAATAATAATGGTCTTCAATGCGATCATAACTATTATCGAAGTTATTATTATTAATATTTCAAAATATTATTGAAATATCCAACAATCCCCCACATATTTCAAAAGATTTTGAAAATAAAATTAATACGATGCTGGGTTATTGGAGTGTAATGCATCGGAAGCGGGTGCTTGTTAGGCTATGAACCAGCCCTAGAAAAATGAAAAATAATTCACGAAATTATTGGTGAAGTTTGAAACTTCTATGAACCAAAAATTTCTTTTGTGAATTATAATTTTCATCAATCACATTGCACTCCCACAAATTTTGTTGTTCAACGCGGTTTTTGCGCTAATAGGCCATGCGTGTGCTTGGTTTATTCATAAGTGCTTTAGAGATTTTCGCCAAAATTCTCATAGGAGCGGCCCCACTCCACACTTATATAGGTGATTCCATCAAGTGTATTCTGCAGCTTAATACACCACCAATAATGGCTATGAAATTTCATCAAGAGCTTAGCTCAACCTCTATTTTCCTTACAGTTTTGCACCATTCTCATCTTAGGATGGACAATAATTTTTAATAATGCATCACTAGAACAACAAGTGACTTGTTGTTACCCATATAAACCTAATTCATGGGATCGCCAATCACATAGGTTGGGTTACCATCACTATTGCTTTTCCTCAATTGGCTTAAGTCCCATTCCCCTCGATGTGTCATAAATTAATTTTCTTCTCACAGGTTTAGTCAGAGGATCGGCCAAATTCACTTCTGACTTTACAAAATCAATGGATATAATTCCATCTTTAAGCAGCTGCTTTACTACATCATGTCTCAATCGGATGTATCTATTTTTACCATTGAAAGTTTTATTCTTTGTAATGGCTATTGCTGCTTGGCAATCACAGTGCATAAACACAGAAGGTGTCGGTTTCATTCCCAAAGGAATATCCATTAAGAGATTCCTTAACCAATCAGCCTCATTACCAGCCAGTTCTAGAGCCACACACTCTGACTCCTGGTGGATTTAGCAATTATTATTTGTTTGCCTGACTTCCAAGTTACAACACCTCCACCAAGGGTGAACACATATTCACTAGTGGATTTTATCTTATCTGAATCTGAAATCCAATTAGCATCACTGTATCATTCTAATACAGCGGGAAATCCACTATATAAAATACCATAATTCATGGTTCCTCTCAAATATTTCATTAATCTACTCAAAGCAGTCCAATGATCATCATTGGGATTTTGTGTATATCTGCTCAATTTACATACAGCATAAGCTATATCAGGTCGAGTATAATTCATCAAATGCATCAAACTCCCAATAATTTGAGCATACTTAGACTGAGCCACACCATCTTCTTTATTTTTCACTAATTGGATATTAGAATCATAAGGAGTATTCATAGGTTTAACATCAAAGTGATCAAATTTTTTAAGTAGCCTCTCCACATAATGCAATGGAGTAAGCATTAGGCCACTATCACTCTTTACGATTCTAACACCCAAAATAATATTAACTTCCCCCATGTCTTTCATATCGAATTTAGAAGTAAAAAAACATTTTGTTTCATTCACTACATCAATACACGTATAAAAAATAAGCATGTCATCAACATATAAGCTAATAATTATAAATTCACCATCAACACTTTTTATATATACACATTTATCTACTCCAATAGACAAAAATCCATTATTAACTAGAATATCATTAAATTTCTCATACTATTGCTTTGGCACTTGCTTTAAGCCGTATAAAGATTTAACAAGTTTACAAACTTTATTTTCTTGGCCAGGAAAAATACAGCCCTTAGGTTGCACCATATAAATTTCTTCTTCAAAATCACCATTTAAAAAAACTGTTTTAACATCCATTTGGTGAATAATAAGTTTGTAAATGGAAGCCAAAGCAATTAAAACACGAATTGATGAAATTCTCGTAACTAGAGCAAAAATATCAAAATAATCAACATTTTGTTTTTGTGTAAAACCTTTTGCAACTAATCTTGCTTTATATTTATCAATAGAACCATCAGGATTATTTTTTCTTTTAAAAATCCATTTACAGCCGATCGGTTTTGCACCGGGTGGTAAATCAACTAATTTCCAAGTTTGATTTTGTAAGATATAATCAATCTCGATTTTTATAGCTTCTTTCCAAAAATTGCTTTCTGAGGAAGATACTGCTTCAAAATAAGTCAAAAGATCATTATCAATAAGATAAGTATAAAAATCATTCCCAAAAGAAGTTTATTTCCTTATTCTTTTGCTTCTTCTCAATTCATCATTTGAATTTTCTAAAACATTTTTATGAAGAGGTGCAGGAGAAATATTATCAACACTTAATGGAAAAATATAGTCAAAAAATTCTGCATTTTTTATCTCAACTATAGTATTATTATCAAGCACGTCACTTTTTAATACAAGAAATCTATATGTAGCATTATGTTCAGCATAACCAATAAACATGCAATCAGATGATTTAGAGCCTATTTTCCTTTTCTTAGAATTAGGAAGCATAACCTTAAAAAGACACCCCCACACTTTCAAATATTTTAAATTAGGGCGATAACATTTCCAAAATTCATAAGGTGTTTTACCTGTTTTCTTATGAGGTATTCTATTTTGGATATGACATGCAGATAAAATAGCTTCACCCCATAAATTATTTGGAGCATTAGAACTAACAAGCATAGAATTCATCATCTCTTTCAAAGTCCTATTTTTTTCTTTCAGCTATGCCATTAGATTCAGGGGAATAAGGAGGCGTAGTTTCATGAATTATTCCTTCATTTTCACAAAATTTATTAAGCAATACATATTCTCCACCTCTATCCGATCTAATTCTTTTTATCCTTTTATTCAATTGGTTTTCTACCTCAACTTTATACAAAATGAACATATCAAAAGTTTCATCTTTATGCCTAAGCAAATAAACTTTGGTAAATCTAGAATAATTATCAATGAAGATCACGTAATATTTTTTTACCTCCTCTAGTCATAGTTTGTTTTAAATCTCCTAGATCAGTATGAATTAAACTCAACAAATCAATTTCTCTATTTACAGAAATACAAGGCTTTTTTGTTAATTTTGTTTCGACACATATTATACATTTATTAAAACATGGGTTTTTAATTCCAAAAATTAAACCTTGTTTTTGCATTTTCTTAATATAAGAAATACTAACATGACATAATCTACCATGCCATAAATCAACTGATTCAGTCAAGTAAGCGAAAGCGAGCATTTTCATTGATAACATTAGAAACGTTAAGAACAAAAAGTCCTTGATTACAGTAACCATTTCCCACTAAGACGTTATTTTTTGTCATTACAATCTTATCAGATTCGAATGACACCTTCACCCCAACCTTTCCCAAAAGCGCTACTGAGACTAGGTTTGTCCTTATATTAGGGACATGTAATACATCATTCAAGGCCAAAGTCTTGCCAGATGTGAGCTTGAGAAGAACTTTTCATTTCCCAAGAACTTGAGCTGTTCTTGAATCACCTAGATAAATAATTTATTCTCATTTCCCTACTGGCATGTAGGAGGAAAAGGCATTTTTGTTTGCACAAATATGCCTGGTAGCACCTGAGTCTACCACCCACTCTTTCACATTGGCCACAATGTTGGCCTGGGAAATAACCGCAACAATTATATCATTAGAGTCATCTGCTTTAACCAAATTGACTTTTGGTTTAGCAAGATTGTCATTTCCCAGTATTCTCTTTCGCAAAGATCCGCATGATGACCTGGTTTTCCACAAACAAAGCAAGAGCCTTTCTTTTTGAAGGTGGGGTGAGCAACCTTGAGTTTGTAATCAGGTTTTTTGTTATAATACCTGTTTTAGCGATGTTGAAATTTGCCTTGCACCAACTTTGACCTGGTAGCAATTTCCTTAGCTTTGGCAGCTTTGATCTCCTTGCGAGTTGTATCCTCAATGATGATATGCACGATCGGATCGGCTAGTAACAATTGATTGTCCTTGTGCTTGAGTTGTTGCTTGTAGTTATTCCAAGACTCAGGCAACTTTTCAATTAGCAGGCCCGCAAGAAATTCTTCTTGTAAGTTGATGTTTTCTGCCTTCAAGTCCTCCACTAGCTTGTGATATTCATTGATTAGTGTCTTGATCTCCTTATCAACGAACATTTCCCATCGATAATAATTCCCGATTACAAATTTTTGTCTGCCCACATCTCCGGCGGTGTACTTTGCAGTCATGGAGTCCCATATTTGTTTCGCTTCCTTATACGGACAGTAGACATCAAACAATTCATTAGAAAGAGTACTAATAATTGTGTGCCTACATACCTTATTAGCGTGTATCCATTGATCTCGAAACTTATTATCAGTTGGTTCGGCCTCCGTAAGTGCGAAAGCCACGCCGTGCACATCTAGGATAGAGAAAACCCTTTCTTGCCACCTTCTGAAATTGTTGCCGTTGAAAACTTCGATCTTCGATATGTCGGGGAATGGTTTGGCATAGGACATATGTGGTAGTGGTGGTAGTGCAACTGGACTGGTGGAGATTGAGGCATCGGCAGCAGTATCGACTTGATGCTCCATGGGAATTATCCTTAAGATTGTAGGAAAAAGGCTGGTAAGAACAAATAAATTTGTTTGAGGCGTGCAAATGTAAGCTTTGTCCTTAAGGATAATTCCGCCCCTCGGAGTGCGAAACTTGGTGCGATAGGCTTCTGATGGCTATCCTCCCAAGATACAACAGACCTTCTTCTATATTCCGCACTGAATATTAGAAGGAACGAAACAACGTCGTGTATAACCCAGCAAGAAAAAGGAAATGAAAGATTTCAAAAAGAAAGAATATTCTCTTTCATTCAAGTGTGTATTTTTAAGATTGTCTTGTGAGATTTTATATTCAGACAAAATAGAGCCGTTAAAAGAGCCGTTGTAAAATAATGAAGGATTTATTTGAGAAATAAATTAAACGTTACAAAACGATTGGAAAGCCGTTGTATGACCGTTATGTGACCGTTAAAAATAATAATGGTCTTCAATGCGGTCATAACTATTATCGAATTTATTATTATTAATATTTCAAAATATTATTGAAATATCCAACAGATGTCACTGATTAGGTAGGGGAGAATGACACGGTCGACAAACGAAGCATGTCCAAGACCGTTCGTCATTCGTCTGTGTCATGCACAAGGGCTTGCCCGCAGACAGCCCTGATCAATCACTAACCGATCCATGCACGATCTGTGAGTGTGCCTAATCCGTCCATGCGTGATACAGGTGATGATCCATGCACGACCAGTGATCAACTCTTGATTAATGCTTGGCCAGCCCCTGCACAACCTGGAGTTGTTCACCTGCTTCGTGTCAAGCACCCATACTCGCCCATGCTAACCTTGATCTTGCTTTTGACATGCGCCTATGCCTATTTTCCAATGCCTGCAACCATTGATTGGCCTGATATGTAGACTTGACAAGATTCAAACTCCGCTATTGGATCGGAGGGACGATCAACGGCCGGCATAAGACTCGAACTTGTATAAATAAGGATCTCTCCCCCTCATTTGAGCTTAGCTCATTCATAGTGAAAAACACATGCTCCTTTATGCAATTGACCCTTGTGTTTGTGCGTGTGAGTGAAAATGCTAACTTGGGATCACAAATCCTAAGGCTGCATTGTGTTTGATCGATCGTGTTCGACCGACCCGTGACACAAGACTATAAGTACGTTTGGTTAGACTTTTAGGTAAAGTCTATTAGAAAATGCAAAGGACTTTAAATTAAATGAGTTTTTCATAATACAAATCGCATTTGATAAATTGCAATATTAAAATCCATTGTGAAGTACCTTTGAGCAAAATAGTATTTGAAAAAATTATATATACAAAAGACTTTTGCTATTAAAATAAGGAAAAAAAAAGTTCTCCGGCTAAGGGTAGGCAACCAACAGTTGTCGACGATCCAAATCAGTCGCCGACGGCAATCATTTGAGGTTGCAAGTCCTTAGGCGACCTCCAAAGACCATCGGCAAGGGTGGCCTGAGGTCGAGTAACCCCGAGCGTGCGTCGCACAACCCACGCGAGGGTAGCTTGAGGTCACACTTGATGAGGACCTGATGAGGGCCACCTAGGTTCGGGCTACCCCCAGCATGGGTCGAGCGACCCTCGTAGAGGGCTGTTTGAGGTCGCACGACCTCAGCAAAGATCGCCTGGTCGCGTGCACGCGACCTCTCACAAAGGTCGCTCGACGGATGCATGATCGAGGTTGTGACAACCCAAATCCAGAAAGCCATTACTGAGGTTGCATTGCACAACCACTCACGAAGGTCAAGGTTGCGACAACCCAAATAGCGTGGAGGTGGCGCAACCCCCTTAGCGATGATCGCCTAGATCGTCGTGACCACACCGACCCCTTATGGAGGTCAAGGTCATGGCAACTTAGATCACGCGAAGGTCACTCGACCCCTTGGCGACAAGCACCACAACATCACAACCACACCGGCCTCATGCCAACCTCTCTTCAGCCCATCGCCAGCCCCTCATAGCCCCGCACAACCTCGCTGACCAACTTCAACAGAGAAGAAGGTGAACGATCATATATGAGGGCAAAATTGGAAAAATGAAATGTTAGTGAGGATATTTTTGGAAGAAAATTTTTTGTCTTATCTCCCTCTCAACATGCGAGAAGGCCAAATGCCCAAGGCAGCCTTATACTTGCCTTGGGCTTTCAACCTTCTAAAGACATATTTTCCCTCAATCATCTTTGCAAAAAAATTTCCCACACACCATTTTTCAGCCCAAAGTGGCTTGTCAAAGCCACTCCCAAATGATCCCTACATGCTCCGATCACTAGCAAAGGGTGAAAGCTCTAAAGCTGCACACGTGCGTACACTTGTGGAAAGATTATTAAAATCACAGTATCCAAAGTTACAAGTTGGGATCACCAAGCTACAAACTTGTAATTTGCTTTGCAATACCTATTTTAAAAAATCATCAATTAAGAGAGTTCCGAGATTGTATTGAGCAAAGCAAACGGAAAGTGTGATCAATCACGAGAAAGTACTTAGATTGTGAAAGGGTTTCAAGATTGCTTAAGCAAATCAAATGGAAAATGTAATCAATTTTTGAAAACAACATGAAGATTTTGAATGTCTTTTAAGCAATTGCGAATCAATTTTTGGTAATTGTCATCAATCATCATATTCTTTAGGAAAAAAATTTCAACAAGATGATTTTGGTTAACTCTTAAACATATGGTGAAATACCTCCTGAGCCTCGCATTCTATATGGAGTAATGAGTAAAGGGTGCCACTATTTCATTCTATTAACATAAATATTGTTTTTTAGAGAAAATTGCATAAACCGATAGGCTTAATATGAGAGACTTCTAAGGGAATTGGCAATTTTGGAAAAAGGACTACTAAAGTGCTAGCCCTAACAAAATATTAGTTTTTGGTACCAGTTTAGAGTAAATTTGTCACAAATGTTCTAATTTAAGATTTTTCGAAATATTAACCCTGACAAAAGAGATTGAGCGAAGAGAATTTGATTTTGGAGGATTGGGACGTCGTCTCTTTTGGGCTGCCAAGCAAAGACAACACGAAATGAAAGCTCTCACACGGATCTTTGTATCCATAAAAACGTAGCTTTATGCAGTCCTAGTTTCTGGAAAACGAAGTGCTCGTGGAATAAAGCAACCCTTTGCTTCTTCTCGATAGGCAGTATGAAGACGTGGTAATTGACTCAATATTCTTTTAAGGTGCAATAAAAACATTTGCTTCTTGACGTCATTAATCACAAACAATCTCAGAGCTAGGCCTGTGAGATGAATTTGGTGTCTGACCTGTGCAAAAATTAGGTTTTTCCTGTATTTCATGAACAGAGATGTCATCTTTTTTACCTCCCACGAAATAACCGCCTCATTGGAATGATTTATTCGAGCTAAGTCATGGTTTTACTTTCTACTATACATGTTTTTGGTTATTAAATTCTCATTTCTTCAAATTACAGTGCCGTTATCGGTGGTTCTAATACAAAGTAACATATTTCAATATAGTCATTTGACAAACTCAAAAGTGACACGACGTATAGAATAAGTTCTATATCTGATTAGCAAAACCAAAGCCCTTTTCAATGACAAGACTTGACAAATTGTAAAGTCTGATTGTGACATGAGAACATGAATCGCAAGCCCATTGCAATTAGTTGGTAGTGGTTCATTTAAACCGGGGTTCACTTTCTATATTTCAGGGACACGGCATGACTAATGTCTAATTGTTTTGAGAAAATTTCATGATTAAGGAAAATGTTTTTGAAAAGTCATTTTCAGGAAAATGTTCCCCATTTCTCAAGTTAAGGAAGTTTATTTTCCTAACCTTATGTATGCAAATTTTATTTGACCATAAATGGTTTTCAATTGACTAAGCATTTTGAACAAACCAAGCTCGTGAAAGTTTGAAAACTAATCCATGGAAAAAATTTTCACTCAAACGAACACACCTAAAGTCATCTTTGCCATACCCACCTAAAATTATGTTTTGTTCTTTATTTTCTGCACCTTGGTCCTATAAATTTGTAATTAATAATATGTAAGACACGAATTCTAGTCAATTTCCGCACTGGTCTATTTTGGGACCATTGGAATATACTTCGAGAATGATCTATTTTGGGGTGAGCATGGTCCAAGTGGGCAATTCCCACCTTGGAACCGGAAACCGCCTACTAAGGACCGGTTCCGAAAAATTGGAACCGACAATGGCCAATTGGTTCCATGAATTCACCCGAAAACTCGACCATTGATCCGGTCCAGTTCTCGGGTGGGTCCATAGAACCGGTCCCTCAATCCCTACAAAATTGCATTTATCAATTAATATCAAGTTGAATCTAGTTTCTATTTTAGAGCACCAAAATTTGTTCAGCCTTATATTTGGCTCTCAATTTCGTATCATGACGACAAAGCACCACAACATTTATGGACATCTCCAATCAGTCCTCTCCTCCTCTTCATTCGTTTACTTTTGTTTTGGTTGTAAAAGCAAGTAAATGGATTATTAGAATAATAAAAAATAAGTAAGGGGTTAGTCCTATTACACACCCAATAGATAAATTAGTCGATAATGTTTAATAACTACAAATATATATGTACATATATATAAAATAATTAAGTAATTGTGATAGAATTTATTTTTTAATATATATATAGACTAGTCCGAGTAGGTGGATGGGCGGTTTCACACCTAAAACCAGGGACCGAATCGGTACTCACCGATTCCATTAAATTGGAATCGGAAACTGGACCGGCCCCTATGGGAATTGCTGGTTCCAATCCAGTCCGGTTTGGTTTCAGGCGATTTGGGTGGTTCCTAATTCTTTTGCACACCCCTAATGGCCACTTTGATGACTTGCGGTTGTGACTTGGCTCTGTAATTCACACCGGAAAAAGTGTAAAGAAGTGAGAGGTAACATAAGTGATAAAAAAAAAATAGATAGATCGCTTGCCATTCTTAAGAATCCACCTAAGATATGGGAGCAAAACAAGAAATCCTTCTTGTACTCAAGCCAAATGCTAAATAAGTTATCAATCAAAACAAGTCTACCTCCTTATTCATCATGGCATGCTTATATAGATGAACTTGGAACAATCCCCTAAGTATGAGTGATTACTAAGATTCTTTGGAAAGACAAAAAGATTCATAGGAAAGATAACTAGTGTCACTAGAAAACAACAACAATTAAATACAAACTCTAAAAACTTTAAACGACATTTAAGAATAAATGTTATTGGGTACATGTATCCAAGATTTGCTTATTCCAATGTTACTGAGTTGATGACCTTCAAGGAATGTAGACACCCTCCAAATCAGGAGTAATCGAAGTAGACTTGGAACCAATAATTGTCTTGTCAATCAACAACTAAATTGTCGATCAATAATAATGTGATCAACGATTTGCCCACTAAATCGATAACTTTCTTCTAGAATCGATGACTTCTAGAAATGCTCTGGCATAAGTAATCTAGATTTTTCTCAACCAATCAAACCCAATTGACCCATTTAGGTCGGCATAAAAGTTGACTAACCCTAAGAATATTATGTCACATTGAATTTTGTTAATTGTTTTGACTTTAGTTCTAATCCTCAACGTGATCCGTGATTCAATGCAGAAACTGGTTACTAATTTCTTTAGAGAGTACTTAAGGCCTGTTTGGTAACACTCTGGGAAACAACTGATTATATTCTTTTGTTTCCCAAAAAAAAAAAAAAAACATAAATCTGTCTGGTAAATTTTTTATTCCCTAGAGCAAATATCCATTTTTATGTTCCCAAGAATAGATTTACAACAGATTCAAGAAGTAGAAAAAAAATAACTTTTTATTCTCAGGAACAATTTCAAGAATCAAGCCCAACTTTTTCTTTTCTTTTCTTCTTTTCTCCTTCTCTCTTCTTCTTCTCCCTAGTCATAACTAGTCACCGGCCATTGCCAGCCGCCGTTGCAACCGCCAGCGATGGTCAATGACCTACTAGGTGAGGTCTGACGAGCTCACTATAGGCTCGTCAAGCCACCAGTAAGGCTCGGCCTTGCCTAGATCTGGCGAGGCCTAGCCTTATTGGTGGCCAGGTGAGCTCACCAAACCTCGTCAAGCTCGTCGCCCATCATTGCGATGGCCAGTGACCGGCCACAAACAAGGAGGAAGAAGAAGAGAAGGAAAAAGAAAAAAATATATATATAATAAAAGTATTAAACAATTAAAAGAAAAAAAAATCCTAACAAACACATTTCTATCCTAGGAATAAAAATTTTAAACAATTACCCAGCGTCTTCAAAAACTCAGAAATTGTTCTCGGAAACAAAATAAAATAAAAAATCATTTCTAAGCAAAAAATTGTTCCTATGAACAAAATGGTTACCAAACATGCCTTTAGTATTGTTGTTCCGTGGAGGATTTGGTGAGTTGAAGATGTCGGTCGCATTTTAATTTCAGTTTTTAACTAATACAGTTGAGACTAGGAAATTTTGCTATATCTCAAGTATGTCATGGTAAAACAAGGACGGGGAAATATTGTCTTGCAAGTGAATAGGCAACGACTAGCAAAACAAGACTCCCCTACCCACAACATATGATATGAAAATAAATATTTGAATAGTTTGAAAAGGATCCGTTAAAAAGTGCCCCTAGGGCACTAATTATGAAATCTTTAAAAGCAAGTGTGCAATTTGATGTACTTTATTTCTCAAGTTACAAGTAAGCAGCATATTGGAAATCAAAATACTCCCTATATTGGTATACTTAAAAAGTAGGGTCAATACCACAAAAATACCAAAAAAAAATCGGTACATCTGTGATAAATTTACCCCAAGTTAATTTTTTGAGCAAAAAAAACTCCAAACTGGTATTCTTTTGATAAATTTACCCAAAACTGAATATTTTGAAAATAAGGACAGAAATATTGTCTTGCAAGTGAATAAGCAACGACTAGCAAAACAAGACTCCCTACTCGCAACTTGACATGAAAATAAATATTTGAATAGTTTGAAAAGGATCTGTTAAAAAGTGCCCCTAGGGCACTAATTAAGAAATCTTTAAAAGCAAGTGTGCAATTTGATGTGCCTTATTTCTCAAGTTACATGTAATAAGCATATTGCAAAATCAAAATACTCCATATTTTGGTATACTTAAAAAGTAAGGTTAATACCACCAAAAAAAAACCTCAAACCGATACATTTGTAACAAATTTTATCTCAAATTAATTTTTTGATCACAAAAAACTCTAAACTAGTATAACTTTGATAAATTTATCTCAAATAGGTATACTTGTGACAAATTTATTCTCTATGAGTTTCAGTTAAATTTTATTATCAAATTGTTGAGTTGGATGACACGTCACAGTTGACTGGTATACCACTTTGAGATTTTACTCTCCGTTTGTCACCGTCATATTAATCCAATTTAATGAAGAGTATATTTATCATAGATATATTCGTTTGAGGTTTTTAGCAGTCAAAAAGATTAGTTTTGGATAAATTTATAACAACTATATTAGTTTAGAGTTTTTTGTGGACATTTGAGATAAATTTGTTACAGATGTATCAGTTTGGGGTTTTTAGTGATCAAAAAATTAGTTTATGGTAAATTTGTCATAAGTGTACCAGTTTAGGATTTTTTTGTTGTATTAACCTTAAAAAGTAACCCAAAACTCCTTAAACAATACCCCTTTCCAAAATAGACTCAAGTACTGTTTCTTTTTTTCCTTTTCTTTTTTCACTATTTAAGCAAATAGATGAAGAGGTAAATAGATAAATAGGGCTGTCCAAGTTCAAGAATTGGGAGGGTAGTCGCCCAACTCTTGAACATACTTTGTAGGTACTAGTTCTGGGTTTATGAAATCTCGACCTGTCCTATAGGCCCTTGGAACTATCCTGAAACTTGTCTATTCCACAGGTTCTTGGGAGCCCTCAATTACCAGTCTTTTTTCAGAAAGAAAATTTAAAAAAAAAAAATGCCGTGGTGGTTTTATTCATACTGTGCATTTAACACAAAACATACAAATAATCTAATACAATACATGTTCCTTTTTAGTATTAGTATAATTCTTAAAGGATAAAAATATCAAAAGCACAATAAAAAAAGAACTGAATCAATTTCCACCCATCATTTAAATCTACGAGTTTACATTAAAGCCCATCAAAGTGTACTTAAAGCATGAACTAAAAGTTTTCGACGGACGTAGCCAAGCTTGTCATAGAGAGAGGAAGGATGAAATTAAGTTGGAGATTTAGTTTTTTAATGGGACTGAAAATTGCTTATCAACTAGGATTTTCACATTTATAAATGTGAAAATTTTGAAAGAAAAAGGAGAATGTCAAGAAGACATGTTTAATTTAAGGAAATTATACAAGGTAAATCAATACCTTCTTATAAGTACTCTGCATAGGGTATAGGGTGCAGGGCACAAGGTGGGTAAAGGGCGATATAACCATAAAGCCCGGCACCTACCTATACTCACCTGTTCCAAAATTTTGAAACCTCGAATCTCCCTTACAAACTCTAACACCCACTATGTAACCTGCCCGATCGTGTAGTTGTACATGGTATCTCCCGAATACCCCTAGATATAAGCTGATGTGAAATATTTGAGGCTTTTGGGAAAAAAAAAATTGTAAACTATTCCAACAGTGTGGTATATTTGACCGGAAGCCATGTCACGATGATGATTTTCTTCGTTCACAGATGTTGCCCCACGGTCGATCAACATAAATCGTGTGGACCAAAATTTCTCCTTGTCTCCTCTTATCTGGCCTTTCATGGGATATACTTGACTCCGCAATGCCGTTCATATTATATTATATCAAATATCAAAAGAAAAGTATGCACCTCAGTTGTGACAGATATCATTTTTCTAAAACTAAGAAAGACGTTCAGTTCGGACAAGTCATCGGCTTTTTTTTATTTATTTGTGTTTGTAATCGTTCTCTTCATTCTCTCTGTCAATTTGTTTCCTAAAACTCCAGTGATGAACCACAAAACCATCACCATTTCAAGCTTCTCTCTCTTCCCACTTATGATCTTTTCCACATGTTTTACGTTTGCAAGCTCGAACGTTTTGCATGGAGGCTCTTCTCTATCAGTTGAAGAACATGACTCAGACACTTTAACATCCCCAGATAAGACCTTCACATGCGGCTTCTATGGCCTTGGAGGCAATGCTTACTGGCTCTCAATCTGGTTCACCAACTCCCCGGACAGGACCGTCGTTTGGACAGCCAACCGAGACAAGCCTGTGAATGGCCAAGGTTCTAAGGTCACACTGCGGAGCACTGGCTCGTTGGTCCTGACCGATGTGGATGGTTCCGTGGTCTGGCAGACCAACACAACTTCTACCGATGTCCCTTCGCTCGAGCTCTTGAATACGGGTAATCTTGTGCTGAGAAGTCCTGATAGGACAACTCTATGGCAAAGCTTTGATTATCCAACTGATACTCTGCTGCCAAACCAGCTTCTCACTAAGAGCAAGAAATTGGTGTCATCTCTAAAAGGAGGAGCCTTTTTCTCTGGCTACTTCAACCTATACTTCGACAATGACAATGTGCTGAGGTTGATGTATGACGGACAGGACATATCCAGCCTCTATTGGCCTGACCCGGACATCACCGTGTTCCAGAACGGGAGAACGAATTACAACAGTAGCCGGATTGCAGTCCTTGACGACACGGGCCATTTTCAATCAAGCGACCAGTTTCAATTCAATGCTTCTGACCGAGGCCTTGGGATCAAAAGGCGGCTGACACTGGACCAGGATGGGAACCTGAGGCTCTACAGCTTGGACAAGCAGTCTGGATCGTGGGTGGTGACATGGCAGGCGTTTCCGAGATTGTGCATTGTGCACGGAATATGTGGGAGGAATGGGATTTGTGTGTACACACCTGAGCCCAAGTGCACATGCCCTCCTGGTTATGAGATGAGCGAGCCTACTGACTGGGACAAAGGTTGCAAGCCCAAGTTCAATTTCACCTGCTCCAAGTCTCAGGACGTGAAGTTCTTGGTGCTTCCCAACACGGACTATTATGGGTTCGATGCCATCTACAACAGCAACGCCTCGTTCAATTTCTGCAGACAGGCCTGTTTGGATGACTGCAGCTGCTTGGGGTTCAGCTACCGGAAATCGCAAAGATGGTGTTTCGGGAAGAACTCGCTCTTCAACGGCTACATGGCCCCGTCTTTTCCCGGAACTTTACATCTGAAGTTGCCCATCTCCATGGTGGCATCCCTGGAGCAGATTCACAACGGCAGCGATCCTGATTGCTCCAAGGCCAGAGACCAATTAATGGTAGGTTCATCGACCATGTATTATACTAAAAGCAAGAGGGTGAGATGGGCCTACCTCTACTGGTTCGCGTCCACGATTGGGGCGGTTGAGATCCTTATCTTTTTCTCGGGCTGGTGGATTCTTTTCAGAAAGCGTGATGTGCAGAGCACATCGGAAGACGGATACCATGCAATAACGAGCCAGTTCAGGAGGTTCAGCTATGAGGAACTCAAGAGTGCGACCCAGAACTTCAAGGGAGAGATAGGGAGAGGAGCGTCAGGATCGGTATACAAGGGTGTTTTAGCGGACCAAAGGGTCGTGGCCGTGAAGAGACTCGGAGATGTGTGCCATGTAGAGGAGGTCTTCTGGGCTGAAGTCAGTACAATTGGGAAGATACATCACATGAACCTGGTGAGGATGTGGGGGTTATGTTGTGAGGGCAAGCACAAGCTTCTGGTCTACGAGTACGTGGAGAATCAGTCCCTGGACAAGCACTTGTTCTCGAGGGACTACATCGAGTGGAGGGATCGGTTCAAGATCGCGCTCGGCACTGCCAAAGGGTTGGCCTACCTGCACCACGAGTGCCTCGAGTGGGTCATCCACTGCGACGTGAAGCCTGAGAATATCCTCTTGGATAAGACATTCGAGCCCAAGATCGCAGACTTTGGACTGGCGAAACTGCTCCAGAGGGATGGCGCGAATTCGCAGTTCTCGCGCATAAGGGGCACGAAGGGCTACATGGCGCCTGAGTGGGCCCTGAACCTCCCGATCACCGCAAAGGTCGATGTGTACAGTTACGGGGTGATGGTCCTGGAGATAGTGAAGGGGATTCGGCTCCCAAATTGGGTCGTGAAGAGAGAGGAGAACGAGGAGCAGGAAGCCGAGCTGACAGTCTTCATCCGGGAGATTAAGAGGAGGATTCAATGTGGCGAGGATTTGGGGATAGAGGATTTGGTGGACAAGAGATTGAAAGGGAAATATAGCAGGAAGCAGGCAAGAATGCTAGTTGAGATTGGTGTGTCATGTGTGGAGGACCGGAACAAGAGACCAACCATGGATTCAATAGTGCATCAACTGCTAGAAATTGATGGCGAAAGTAAATTGCCAAAGTCAGATAATGAAGATTAAGATCGATTTTTCAATTTTTCTCCTTCTTGTTAGGTGTAAAAGATTGTGTCATCTTCTGTTCTGCAAGAAATTTATTCTCGCTCAGTTTTTATCAGAAAATGAGAAGGAGATTATTCATGGTGAGCCTATAAGAAATATCTCCGTTGAAGCAAAAGTTGGCTTAGTTGATGTCTCAAAGATGGTTAACTTAAAATTTGCTTCTAAGAAAATGATTTAATTCAAGTCAAGAAGTCAAAACAATATGTTGACAAGAGGTCAATATACATCGGTGCTTAATAATGTCTCCTCCCACTCTGTATTAAATTATTATTAGAACAATCCAAATCTACTGTTTAATTCGGATAAATGGTCAAATGGGATGATTAACTTTCTTCATTTGTTTAACCTCGCAATCACTAAATTTCAAACATTTCAGCAGCAGCCGGCCATATGTACGAATCATGACAAAGATCGGTCGTTGCTTTCTCCTTTGATCAACGGACCATGTTTAATACCTCATTTTCAGTCTATTCATCACTTATATCCAATTTTGCAGCCCGTGTATTGTGACTTTTTATTTTGAATTTTAAACACCAGAAATTTTAATGATATATAAATATTGACAAGTTAATATGTTTATATTTCAGTAGGAAAGTGAAAAAAATTACTTTCTCTTGACAAATTCAAATAAACAAAACCATAGTATATCAATTTTGTAATCTTAGCAAACAAAGCATCATCAATACAGCAAAGATTAATTCTATTATAATTAGAAATAGTCTAAGAATTTAATATATCAAGTGATATGGCAAACATTATATACGTAGTCATCAAATTGGTAGTGCAATATTGAATAGCCTATAAAAGTTTACATTACTTGATATATCAATTTTATAAATGAACCTTGAATCCGTGTGTGTGTGTGTGTGAGTGTGTGTGTGTGTGTGTGTGTATGTGTGTGTGTGTTTGTGCGTGTATTAAATGAGTTCCTTAAGCAAGTCTAAACCTGAAGCTCTAGAAGAGCGTCCCCTGGTACCTGTTTTTCTTCTTGAAGGTGGAAAGAGCATTATTTATTTTTATTCTTTTCCGGGACGGAAGACTTTGTTGGAATTTGACATTACTCGGAACCCACGTTAGTTGTTCTTGAAGGTGGAAAGAGCATTTATTTATTATTATTCTTTTCCGGGACGGAAGATTTTGTTGGCATTTGACATTACTCGGAACCCACGTTAGTTGTTTGTTCTTCATATCTACGCATTCATGCTTAAGAAGTCGCTTCTTGTGGATTCCATGGCCTTCATTCAATAAAGATGTCTCTCTCTAACGTCCTTGAATGAACTTGGAATCTTCTAACATGGCGGAAGCGAAATTGAGTGAGAAGAGTAATTTGTGAGATTAGAAATGGAGATTAAATCAAAGATTTATTTTTGTCACATAAGTTTAATTTTTTGGATCGTCATATTTTGTAGAAATTTTTAGGAGTTTTTGGCTCAAAGGCGTGTCCTTTTAATACCCAAAGGATAAAGCAGAGAAAAAGTTTTATAGATCTGTCAAATTGATTAGCCCTAATGTCCATCAGTGACTTGAAAAAGTGATTATATTAGTACCGGAAGTGACTTTCTAAATAATTTGGCCACTCTTGTGTAAGTTGTCCAAATAATAGGACGATCCTATGTCAAACAAAAACAATCTTTCGAATCTATCCGTGTCTATAAATTTCTATAATACTAGTTTCTCATATTATTGACAAATTCCTCCAATTGAATCTATAGAGAAATGATGAAAATGAGGTTTTTCCAAGCCTTCTTAGAGAAAATAGTGAGAATGTGAAATGGGTGAGAGTGAGACAAAGTCCACCTACTCTACTTCTATAGGGTACCAAACAAAACTGCGCAAAAAGGATATATTTTCTTCATTAGAAAAGTTCTAGCAGCTGTATTTGCCGATCAATTTAACATTTCGCAACACCTAAGTAACCTAATATGGGTAGCCTTCTTCTCATTTCCATTTTCTTTTTCTCTCAATTTTCCATTTTCCCATTTTTCTAAAACTAGAACACATTATTCAAAACATCTAATAAAATATTTGTGTTTATAACCTATAATTGATATTGACACATAAATTTTGACAACCCATATAGATATCCAATGCATTGAAAAATTAAGGATCAATCATGACCCCAAATAAAAATATTAGTAGAATTATCTATACATATTGCGAGCTTTTTTTTTTAGCATAACAAGCCATATGATTGCATTGGAGTTAATGGGCTTAGGTGATTGAGGATCTGAGCTTAATTGAATTAATTGGATTAAGCCCACAATAAATAAGAATTTGGCTAAGCCCTTTAATTTCACAAGTTGGCTGAAATTTGTGTATTGGGAGGGGGGGGGAGGGATGCCAAGTTGGAAGTATAGATTAACTAAAGTCAAATTTGGAGAGTAGTTTAATTTCATATTATCAAAATAAGAGATATTAATAGGGTTTCCTATTGTCAAAGATAAGTTATATCTTTTAGAATCAAAGATAGAAAAATAAGGGATAATGTTCTTAAAAGAAAAACCCTAGATTTGAGGCATTAAAATTGGGGTTCACAAAAGGGGCTAGCAATACACAATAGAAAAAAGGACACAATACACACACAAGCTCTCTCTTTGCCTTGGGCTTTCAGCTTTAAGACATGTCCCTACTTGCCTTAGGCTTTCAACTTTTCCAATACTAGCATTTGGCCAATAGAGTCCCAAAAATACTTATCAAACACCTCATATTTTCTCCAAGCCCCCTGGGAAAACTAAATCAAATAGAGCTAAAGTGGTTGAAGCTCATGACCATTAATTGAAATTGACATCGATAATAAGCAATTTCATTATTAGACGAGGATTTCAAAATACAATTGGTCAAGCTATTGAAGACATACAAGGATTGTTTTGTTCTGGACTTATCATGAGATGCGAGGACTTGGAAGAGATGTGGTAAAACACAAGTTGCTTATCAAAAAGGGGTTTAGACTAAGGGTGTGCATGGTCCGGTGAGCGGTTCCCGACCTAGGGCGAGAATCGCCTGCTAAGAACCGGTTCCGAAAATTGGGAACAGGGAACTGCCCGCTAGTTGTATGGATCCACCCAGGAACTGAACCGTCGGTCCGATTCAGTTCCCGGGTGGATCCATAGAACCGGTCCAACCTCCGCTCTTTCCCCTTTTCGCCCTCCTTACATCTCGCTATTCTAGCTCTCCCGACCATGATAGCTTTATTCTCCTCAAGTACTAGCGTCGTGGTGGTGGTGGTCGCGACCCTTACGCCGCTTCCGTTTCGACCACCACCAGCATCTTCGCCACCGCCTCCACCGTCTCTCACTCCTCCCTTGAGACTGACAATCAGGAGGACAACGGGGATGATGAGCCATTCTTAGACTTGGAGTTCGCCCCTCTCCCCGAAAATGAGGATGATGGGGGGAGGCCTAAGGAAGGGGAGGTAGAAGTGGGACGAGCCCAATAACGAATAGAACAATATGATAATGAATGCGGGAGGTGGCGATGAGGATGGCGATGATGTGGAGAGAGAGTTCAAGTTCAAGGTGGGGAAAGAGAATCAACTCACTATTTTGTCGAGTTCGAATTAACATTCGAAGGGAGATGAGTAGATCCGGAGGTGAATTGGAGAGGAATAGGGAACTTGGGGAGATTTTGAACTAAGAGAAACAAGATGGAGTAGGAGAGTAGTGAATAGAGAGAAGATGGTGATTGGAGCTCTAAATTTTAGATTTGCTAATTTCGAATATTAAATATTAAAAATTAATATATTATTATAATATAACCGGTCTGGTCCATGTGAACATGTGGGCGGATCCGCCCATGGAACTGGGAACCGAACCGGTACCCACCGGTTCTCATAAATTGGAACCGGGAACCGGACCGGTTCCCTTAAAAACCACCGATTTCAGGCAGTTCTAGTTTGGTTCCGGGCAATCTGAGCGAGTCCCGATTCTTTTGCACACCCCTAGTTTAGACCACACAAACAACCTCCAAGGCAATATGCCCCCGAAATTATTCTCGAGGTCAAAGAAGAAATTAAGCAACTATTAACGGCGGGATTTAGCAAAACAACATGGTATGTCAAATGACTTTGCAACATAGCGCCTATGAAAAAGAAAAAATGAAAGTTAAGGATTTATATTGACTTTGGAGATTTGAATGTTGTAATTGTTCATAGGGAAAAGTTCCCTCAACAAAATTTTTCACCGAAGATGGCAGAGCTTCGACTTTATTATTAGTAACGAGTCCTATATCGCTCCGGAAATGAAGCAACATATCTAAACTATGGCAAAAGTAAAGTACAAGAAAACAGGAGAAATGTAAAGTGCAATTCAATGTGAAAGTGTAGTAAAATGAAAGAATATAATTGTACACAAATTGTTCAATTGTCGATTTTGGCAAAAAGGTCCCCTACAATCATTCCTTCTAAGCTATTTATAGTAAAATTCCACGGGTAACAACCTCTTAACAGTTACCATTTCAATATCTACAATATTTTAGAAGTCCGAGTTTCTAATCTGTAATCACTTTGCCTTGTCGATATTCTCACTAGTACTTGACTCATGAAACTGCCCCCATTCTTATCTCTTCAATTTTGATAAGGCCATTACCACATTACTCAAAATCACTATCTAGTGACTATGGTTACGTTTGGTTGTCCGGATTTCTAATCGGAATAAGATTTGATATGATATGATATAAAATTCTGATATTTTTCTATATCATTTTCATTATTTTATGTATCACAAAAGTATTAAGGTCAGATAGATTCACATCATATCAAGTATATTTTTTTGATATAAACGGCATATTATTGTAAATGAACCTAAATGTTCATAAACAAATGAGGTGAAAATCTCTTGTAATACTATTCCTTAATTTATTTTTATTTTATTTTTCCTCTTTTCTATATTATTTTCTTTATTATTTCTTTAATCCCCTTTCATCATTCTTTAATAAAATTTTATCAAATAGTAAATTGTACTAACATACCTAAAATACAAAAATACCTTAAATATATAATAAATATAAACATATAATTTGTAGATTGAATGTTTGTTATAAGATAGAATTAAAGTTGAATATATAAATTAAAATAAGATTAATTAAAAATAAATTTTTATTTTAATTTCTTAAATTAGAATTCAAATATTATTTATATTGAAATATAATTTCAATTTTATTAATTTAATAAGTTTGTTATTCGAGAAAAATAACCCCTATTATGAACATTAGAAATCATATCCACTTGTATCACACCTCTCCCATGAGATAATTTTATCCGGCCTATATCTCTTTTATATCCGACTCTATCCCGTCCCAAGCGAGTACCAAATATAGAATAGAATAAATTATATCCCATCTCGAATTTTATCTCGATTGTCAAACGTAACCTATGAGTGTTTCGGCCCACTTTCATTTGAGTCTTGCATATTGGGCTTGTTTTCCTCTTTACGGCTCCCGAAATCCAATGAGCTAATTTTGATGCCAACAAGTGGCCCATTTAATTCTTTTAACTATAGCAATGATTATAACGATCGTAGTTATCCCCTTGTTCTTTGCGCTCTGTCTTTTCAGCTTCTCTCTTCCCGAGAAAATATTGGGTACGTCCGGTGCTCCAGCCGTGGCAAACAAGAAGGCGGTAAGAAGGCGACACGTGTACTCGTGGGGTCCACAATCCGGACAGACCGAGCGGGACGTGAGTGAGGCGCCATTTTGAAAAATTTTCGCTCCCGTAGCTGCAAAGCAAAAGGACGACAGACCCTCTTTACTTTCTTCACGCCTCCACTCCTTCGTAAATTCAAAATTTCAGGTCTCCTCTCTCTCGCGCTTGCTCGCTCTCTCCGCGCTCGTGCTCGTGCTATATTTGAGCCGACGTCGCTGGCAAGGTTCTTGCTCCCGTTAACGTCCGCCGCAAGCTCGCTCGACCTCACCTCCATCTTCACTGTCACTCTCGGCCCTCCCTCGCTCCCGCTCTCCCTCCTTCGATCTTCCCCGCCCAGCCGCTGCCCCTCCGTGGATCACGCTCACGGCCGTGTCGTTCGAGAACCCGAACCCCCGAGTTGGTGTTCCGGAGGATGGCCTCCCAACCGGCGACGCGGTCGAGGAGCCGAGAAGGAGGCCGCGGTGGAGAAGTTGAGGGACTTGATGTCGACGCGGCGAAGCCCGAGCTCGGGGTTCTTGACACGGACAAAGTGAGGGCGAACCCGAGGAAGGCGGCGCGGAGGATGACGATCGGCGCGAGGGCATAGACGAAGCACTTGCTGCTGCTGCGCCCGGTTGCGGCGAGGCGGCGGCGCGCGAAGTGGGCGAGCTCCACGTCGTCGCTCCGAGATGGCGTCCGGAGGGCACGATTGGGCTGGTCGGATCTTCTTTAGGCATCGCGAAAGTCGGAGTTCAAGCGAACGCGAGAGAGCACGGCTTACTCACCGAGGGGTTGATGTGTTCCCGTGTGTCGTCCAAGGTTTTTGCCGGTCGGACGTGCGGGACCGTGTGAAAGCCGGGTCCGAGTGGGTCCGTGCTGTGCTGCTCGTCGCTATCGCTCTTTGAACCTCCGCCGGTGATGACCCGCGCAGGCGTCCGAGGCGGCATAGGAAGGTGCTAAAGCCCGAGGCAAGATCGACGGCAGCGGAGGGTGGAGGAAGAAGAGCAGATGGGTAGTCACTCACTCGAATTTCAAGTGTCGCTTGACATGAGTGCAAGGCTTCGTAAAACCAAAGCACATCGAGCGGCCTTGCGCCTCTTCCATCAACCATAGGAAAGTTTTTCCTCGGGAGTTCCTCCTTTGCCACCGCCCCCTTGTTCAACTTCACCTCTTGAAGGATTTGTCTCCAGAAAATTACAGTGTTTATGAGTACCAACATAACGTGCACATATGGGGGAATCTGAACAAAGAATCTGGTTTAAAACCAAATATTAGATATATGTGATATACGCGCTTGGTTGAGAACTACCCACAAAATTACAGGTTTAACGCATATGGCTGAAATATTCATAATAGGGCCAATTACGTGGCTGACATTTCTAGTCCCAATTTCCACAACCAACTTCTTCAAGTTGACCTTGTTCCGCTTTAGCAAGCGCTTGAATTGCAGCCCACCGTGTCTTTGAAAAACATCAGTCCACACAAAATAAACAATGTGAGAAGATCGCCCACAATTTTTTAGACTAGCATTCTCTCGTTTGTAGAGGCATGTCCCTACATAAACAATGATTTTAGCGTCCCCTTGTGCATCAAGCTGGATTTGGGCTTGCAGAAATTTCTGCATTCTCTCTTAGAAGATGCCGACCAGATTGAAATGGTTTGGAGCCAATCCAATACATTCGGGGTGGTGAAAGCGAGGAAAAACATGTGGATGCTTGATTAACATTTTCTATCTCGGATAGGTAAAGTTTGAGATTGGCCTAATCAAGTCACCCCTACTAAATTTTTATGTTCCAATCTAAATGAACTCAACCATGGGAAATCAAAACAACTCTGGATTGCTAATTATATGTTTCCAAAAGCATGGTTACTTGTTTTAAGGACCATGGCACATTCTTTTAAGTCAACGAAGGATGGACTACTAGGTGTTTTATGTCATTTTCTCCAGGGGCGTTCTAGGATGATACATCCATGTTTTTGGCCCCGTGGGTTAAGTAATCCATGGAACAACCCAAAGACTCAGATTGACCCTTTATTTGCATCAACTGACACCTCCTCTCGCCGATAAAGATTGACCCTTAAGCGAAATTGACGGGAAGTGATCTCGGAGACAAATGATCCAATCTACTATCCCAAATATAGATTGAAAAAGAACGAGAAGCAGCAAGAAAAAGGTTTAGAGAGGAAGAGAGACCAGATATAGTATTTAAAAGCTCTCTATTCATGATTTCTTGAATAATATGAACACGATGACAATCATCCGGCAAACCCAAAAAGAAAAGCGAAAGCACCACCATCAAGAACAGTGACTGCGTGCTCTCTCGCATTCGCTTGAACTCCGACTTTCGTGATGCCTAAAGAAGATCCCACCAACCCTATCGTGCCCTCCGGAGCAACGACGTGGAGCTCGCCCACTTCGCGAAGCCGCCTCGCCGCAACCAGCAGGCGCAGCAGCAAGTGCTTCGTCTACGCCCCGCCCCGATCATCATCCGCCGTGCCGCCTTCTTCGGGTTCGCCCTCACCGTCCGCGTCAAGAGCCCCGAGCTCAGGCTTCGCGCGTTGACGTCAAGTCCTCGACTACTCCACCACGGCCTCCTTCTCAGCTCCCTTGACCGCGTCGCTGGTTGGGGAGGCCGTCCTCCGGAACACCAACTTCGAAGGGTTCGAGTTCTCGAACGGCACGGCTGTCGGCCGTGATCCACGGAGGGCAGCGCCGGGCGGGGGAAGATCGAAGGAGGGAGAGTGGGAGCGGGGGAGAGGCCGAGAGTGACGGTGAAGATGGAGGTGAGGTCGAGCGAGCTTGCGGCGGACGTCGACGGAGCAGGAGTCTTGCCGCCGACGTCGGCTCAAATATAGCACGAGCACGAGCGTCTGAGAGAGGAAATCCTGAAATTTTGAATTTACGAAAGAAGGGAGGCGTGAAGAAAGTAGAGGGTCTGTCGTCCTTTTGCTAAAGGAGCGAAATTTTCAAAATGGCGCCTCACTCACGTCCCGCTCGCCCGCCCGGATTGTGGGCCCCACGAGTACACGTGTCGCCTTCCTACCGCCTTCTTGTTTGCCACGCTGGAGCACCAGACGTACCCAATATTTTCTCCTCTCTTCCTTACACAAGCTAAAGCTTTTAGGGTTTTCGAACCCACACCCTTTTGAATATTTCACTTTTTCTCTTTTCTCTGTACGTGCAACTTTTGACCTTCCTTTGTTTCTTTCACAGCCATTGAAGCTTTACTCCTCAAGGTCAAATTTTAATATCTTTTTCTCACCATCTTCAATCTTCCTGGTCCCTACTAGCCCTACCATGTCTCGATCGTATGATCTCAACACTTCTTCTTTTTTTCGCTAGTTTCGAGCAACTCCAATCACCGAAACATGCAAACGATGTCCTTCTTTCGCCTCAAAGTTCCACAAAGGAAGCAACCGATGAAATCGTCCTAGGCCCTTGTCTGTGGGCACCAAATTCTCCTCTTTTTCTTGCTAATTGCTTCCCTCAATATGTGGAAGAACCACTCCCATTCCAAAGGACCATCTTTTGGAGCATGTCTTGTTGCCTCTCACTCAAGCTTAGAGCTTTTTATCCATTCGACCGAACCTTCTTCGATTGGTATTATAGACTAAAAGCTACCGAGCTGGGGTGTGGTGCAAGGCTTGCATCGACAAAGCTTTGGAGTTTTATACCTTTAATTGGAAACTCAATCACAAGCTTTAGGGAGTCTCGCCTGTTTTTGGTCACCGTTTGTGAACTGTTTCTTCTTCAAGTCAGGCCCTATGTTAGTAACCCTCCTTGACATGTACACTCACTAGGCTGAGCCCTAATGGAGATGATGCCAGTGTTATCGATCCTTCAGTTGCGATTTCAGAAAGTTTGTTCTCATTGAAGTGGGGAAATCAAGGACGATGAACATGTCGTTTTTTTGCTTTACTAACTATCTAGGTTCGTTTTTTGTCACCCTTCCCTCTAAATAGCATGGGAAATCAAGAGTTTAGCTTTCTATCTTTCTCAAGGTAAGCACATAGCCATGGGTTGTCTTGCTACTGTTTATCGTGGCCTAGGTTTCTCCTCTGTGGCTATGTGTGTTCTCATATCTAGAGTTTTTCATGGTCCTTTCTGGAGTCTTCAAGTGTGGGTCAAGCTGTATTTTTTATCCCTTTTCTCAGACGCCAAGATTCCCCTTCCTCAAGGGTCTCAAGTTGAACCATTTTATCCCGAAAGCAAAGGAGCACGACTGTTGAGCTTCCGTCTTCATCCCTCTCCCGACGGATCATCATCGTTTCAGCATTTCCTTCATTGGTTCTATCATCATTCTCTAAATACCAATGACTTCTGCCACTCTCCTGCTCGAATTTTATATTTGTTTATGATTTTGGCCGGACTAGCGAAAAATTCTGGCGTTCTGTTCTAATTGCATCTGACCTGACATTGAGACCATCGCTAAAAGGAAAACTAAAATCAGGCATTGAGATCTACTCTCCTTAGTATTGTGCTTGGCAGCTCGGCTTGATTCAAGGCATACCGCTTATAGCTCCTTAATATATGGATTTTCCCTTTTGATGAGAAGCACATTTTCGAGATAACCAAGACATCTGATTCCTTCATTTGCAGCCGCACAATTACTAGTAAAATACTTCACCCTTTTATAATCAAACCATTTGTCCCAGCCCCAGCGTTCTCAAAAGTTTCACTACCTGATGGAGAACCTACCGAGATTCTATTTTACAAAAGACTTCGACACCATTCCCGGCAAGGTCGTCTCCAGCGCTCATTTTATTGATGTTGTTGAAGCTTCATCTAGTCTTCTTGCCTCTCCAACTCCTCAGGCGTTGAAAAGAAGGCGAGACTCGGGTATTTTCTTTTCTTAATTCTGTGATATTTTTTAATCTGGCCCTAGACTAATGCTCTGGCATTCTAGGTATACCTGTTTCTATGCAAGTACCCGCTCCTCGGACTAGGAGGCGTCTATCAAGGTCTAATTCGATTGCAAAGTGTTAGAATATAAATAGGCGCGGAAGCATGGTATAGTTTATATTTGATAGAGGATGGACAAGGGACAAGGATAAGATATTTTGAGAAGGTTTATGGGACAAAGATAATTTCACTAGTTTATGAAAATAATTTTACAATAATTGAAGTGTTGGTGAGGGAGCATGATGTGTGGTTTTTATGGTTAGCTCCTTCACTAAAACATGGAGCACTTGCTCCTTTATATAGCTGCCAAAGTTGGTGGAGGAAGTCTCTAGACTTTTCTAACATAAGATGAAACTTCTAGACACATGAGCCTTCTAGACACATGAGCTTGTAGACAATTCTAGAAACTTCTCTTACATGTTGGACATTTTCCTCTTTTTTTCTTCTTTCTTCTAGAAAATTCAATTCTAGAGAATTCTAGAAGTTTACCAACTCTAGGAAATTCTAGAAAATGGATCACCATTTCCAACCCAAAGTCTACTCAATCAGCGCAACTAACCTTCAACACCTTTGCTCTCGAGATCATTGATGTGGAGCCATTACAAACTTAAGGCCATTCTCTCGTCGATAGTCTGGTATCCTCGACTCCCTTTGAATCAACGCTGACGTTTCCTCAGATCCCGCAACTCTTCTTATGTCGGAGCATGCTTCTTCGTCTTCATATAGAGCAAGCGAATCCTCTTCAACACCCGGTGAAATTCCACTAGAAACAATTCTTCCTCGGGAGGTTACTACCTCATTTGCTAGTGAGCATGATCTCGATGCGGCCCAAGAGGAACAGATCTTATTATCCACTCAGGAGAACTTAGAAGTAAACTCCCCTCTTGCTCCTAACTTCTCTCCGAACAGAAGAAGCGATCCCACTGCTCCCGTTCCACCTGTTGTTGCTTCGGGTCCCCTCCAAGAACTGCTAATTACTTCTGCTTCTGGTGCTGATATAGAAAGGAAGCCTAGCCTATCTCCCACTCGAGACTTCACCTTTTCGTCGTCAGCCCCAGTGACTTTACAAGCTATCTTTTCTCCAGCCACATCTATGTCTATGGTCATGTCGCCTTCCATTGCCATGTTGATTCCCATTAGGTCGGAATGTACTGCAGCTATTAATGTAAGTTCGATTTTCATCTTATCTTTGCTGTATTCGCATTTCTGCTTCTGAATTTAATTTTATTAGATTCCTCGCCATGAACCTGTTCCTACAATTATTGGGTCAACAACCCGGCTTGACCCGACGAAAGTGTCTCTTCCTGCTTCCGATGTCATTAAGAGTGCCAAGCAAACTCTTCGCAAGATTGCACGAATGCCTTCCATCACCCATTTGGATTCAGCACAGATAAGCTCACCAAACTTTCCTCAAAAGAATGGCTTCAAGCATTCTTGAAGATATTTGGAGAAGGCCCTAGTGAACTTTTTGGCGACCCTCGACTCCAGGTACAAGCTAAGGCACTCCATGAATCTTTGTGCTCTGATCCTGCTTTCACTGGGCGCTGCACATTCCGAGGCCGATTGCGACAAGTATCTTTCTGTCTCTCTTGAGAGCTTGGACACTGTCAAGAAGAACAATGATCAGCTCCAATCTCTAGCTCTTTCAGAACGTAGGGTCCAAGCATTTGCTGAAAAAGACCAAAAAAAAAGGTAGGCAAATCATCTTATGCAGTCATTCCTAGTCATGATGGAGATCAAACTTCAATTGAAAAGAAACATCCTGAACCTCGAAGTTCAGCTCGCTGAGGAACTTCGCGAGCTTTTGTCCTATCAGCTGGATATGACTGACACTTGGCGCCTGTTGAAGAATGGAATTGATAAAACAGCTGAACAATTTATAAAATCTGAGAAATCTATTGTCACTTTGGATTGTCAAAATTGATCAAGCCTCAGCTCCTACCCCAGAACATGACATGCGACAAAGAGTTTCTGTCTTTTCGTTCTTTAGTTGAGCGAGAATGTTCTCACTCTT